>JARQAC010000012.1:2400000-4800000 GCA_036172945.1 Meloidogyne incognita | reverse complement strand
ATCAAAAGATATATCTAAATGACGCAAATACAACAATCCCAGTAAAACTGACAAATTCATCCCCTTATTTTTACAACGAAAAACATATAGCGATGAATATGGGGGTATTAACAGATAGAGAAATTCTATAGAAAAGATAGAAGAATTCTCTTAGGGCATTTGAGTGCTAAATCAAATTAGGCAATTTAAAGAGCGGAAAACGGCAGCCCTGGCAAAACGTGACGAACGGCGGATGAAAATGCATGAATGTCCACGAAGAGGCGGAAGTGCCGATACATCTGCTTGTTGTCTCGCAATATAAAAGCAATTTGTGTGTTTAGAAAGATTTTGGGAAAAGTTTTAAGCGTTTGGAATTTCTCTGTGCATGGAATTGTCATTATAAAACGAATTAACAGAGTTGACTAAAAAGTTTTGTTGAAAAGTGTCATTATCAGCAGAGGCAAAAAAAGAGGAGAAAAGTTTTACAAAAAAAAGAAGAGATTCTTTGAATAAAAAATATTCACACTCCCACGTAAAATTTTCTTGCTCGGATGCCGAAAGAGTATATGTAGATACTATAAATATTTAAAAGTAAACATCTAAATTTAAAAAGAAAATCGACAAGAAATATTTACATACTAAGTAATTTAGAAGGAAAAGTTTTAGTATATTAAGGTTTAAAAATGAAAATTAATTTTTAAAAACTAAAATGTTATAAATTATAAAATTTCTAATTGTGTGTGTGTGTGAATAAACTAAAAATAATTTTAAATCAAAAGATAATTTTCACATTTAAATAACAAAATTTGTTAACAAAATGTAAATATAACTTAAAATATTTGTTCTGTATATGGGAAGTTTGCCAAAATTAGAAGAAAATTTCAATGAAATCTAACAGCCAGCTGGTCGACTAACATGTACATATTCTTCTTTTATTTTGGATAGTTGTTCCCGTGGGAGAAAAACTAGAAATATGCCCATTTGGAGACAAAAACCTTTAAAGCAAAAAACTAAATAAAGCAAAATCGTTCTTCCTTTTACTCAAATATTTCCCTCAATTTTTTCTTTTATTTCTCGCAAACAAAAGCAGTCAGTATTTTTCTTTTACGTTCCTTTCCCTACTAATTTCCACCCCCGCAGGGGTGGAAAAGCAAAGGGGTAACTCTTGGGCATTCCATAATATTAGAATATGTACTAGGCGGCAATTTCAGGACGTGAAGGTTCTCTATCTCTGCATTTAATAGAAAAAGTTAAATACGAAGCACTAATTTGCCACTAAATAAAAAAAAGAAGCGAAAACAGACTTAAAGACTAAGCTAATATGGAAAGCAGGTAATGGGATGGCACAAATCTTTGGGAAATTTTTAGTAAAAGTTATTTTGTTTGGAAAACTAAAGAAGGAAATAAATAAATATTATTTGTATTGAGAGTTTAAAAAAATATGAAGAGATATTAACAGGAGTGGACTCAGATGCGGATTGCCTGTTGTGATTGTGTAAAATTATTTTTTTAGATTACGTTAATATATCCAATAAAAATGGTAGTATTTTTACAACTTTCATAGTTAGAAAATGTATTAGAATATGTAGATAATTAAAAAAAGATATATTATTGCTTAATTTAAAAATAAGATATTTACATAGGTATAATATATTACCATTAAAATGACAAATAATGAAGAGATAATGGATTGTGAAGCCTATTTGGGATAAAATTTTAATGTACTCATAAAACAAAATGAAAATACATAAAAGTACATACAAGAAGTTATATGGTAACCTTTTAGTTGAGTATAAATTTACTAAATGTAGAATTTTAATAGTATTAACGTTAATTAAGTATCAATCTCCTAAAATATTCTAAAAAATTAAATTAAAATTTTATAAAAAGATTTATAAAGAAAGATATGTATGTATAAATTTAGAAAAGGTTTCTTTTAATTTGGGGCATTAATAGCGAAGAATATGCAAATATGAATAATTAAGAAGTAAAATTATAATTTTTAAAATAGTTGCAGAACTTTTTAGTTCAATAATATTTGGATTTAGTTAATTAAACACGAGGGAATAAAACAGAATTAAATAATTAATTATAATTTAGTTGCCAATTTTTATCATGCCTAGTTCAACTAATTAATCGCAAAATCTCATAACCCAACTCTTATTTACTTGAGTTATACAACAAATTACCAAAACAAAATCCATTACCCAAAACTCTTATTTAAATTCAAAGACACCTTCATCGTCGAATTCATGAGCACTATCATCTTCAAAAAGATAATAGTTTGAGGGTCGACGATCTACGGGTATAATTGCATCAGCCGTCATTGGTGCCCCACTTCCCGTACATGTACCACTAACAGTTTCAGGATTTGTTGGTTGACCACAAGCTGAGTGGATATTTATAATTGAATCAGTTGAATAAACTGTGGCTGATGTATAAGAAGGATCATAACCGACACTCGAATTATTTCCTTTATTGTTATTATTGTTAATTGATGAAATATTATTGGCAACACAATTAGAAGAATGATTTTGATGAATATTATAAGGTGTTCCGCTACTCATTGTTCGACAACGATGGTTGTTGTCTGGCCCTGATTGTCCGGCGGTAGTTGAACTAGAACCGCCTGAGTTTTGCTCTATTGAATAATTACATTCCTGAAAGAAAAAATTTAAGTTTTATTTGATAATAATAAAAAATAATTTTAAGTAAAATATTCTTTGAAAGAATTAATAATAAATAAAAATCCATTAAAATGTTTATTTTAAATTTAAAAATATGTTACTTGTGTTTCAGAATATTTCTTCTTAGAATTTGGTATTTGTTGAATAATTATTTGGCCTGTTGATCTAGGTCTACGCATTTTAAATCGTTGTTGTTGTTGTGAAGGAGTAAATGGATGTTGTTGTTTTTGCTGCATTTGAATAATTTGTATTCGTCTTTGACTTAAAGGTGTTTGTTGGCTATTACTTCCTTGTGTACTTCCACTACCTAAACTACAACTAGCATCATCACCCGAGTCTTTACGAATTTCTTGGCTTTGCGGAGATTGTGAAAGTTGTTGTTGTTGTGGTTGGCAACGACGTTGATGATGTAATCGATTAATTAAAGTATTACTGCCAGTACAAGCTAAATGTGCTGATTGCTGTGACGAGGTACCAGATGGACGAACATGGAAAACACGAGCACCGGTGCGTACTTCACGTTCACATCCTAGAATATTTTTATATGGAATTAATATATCCATTTCTGTAAAATAAAACTCGCCTTGATAAGTAAGTGGATTTGGTGCAGCAGTAATAATTAATGGAGGAGATGGGGTCTCTTCACCCAAATCTCCACCAGAATTTCTACTACGTCCATTCATCAAAGTAACTGTTCTAATACGTCCAGGACACTGACTTGGATGTAAAAGGCTAGCACCACTTCCAACACTTCCAAAACTACTCCCAGGAGATGAACAAAAACTTGTCTCAGACGCATATTTTCGCAATCGTCTGTGCTGGGGGGCCTTTTTACGAGGAATTCCGCTTATGGGCAATGTTCCACCACTGCCAGCTTTACTGTAATGCTGAAGAACAAAACGGTCGGCTACTGTTGTTAAATTTGGAGGAGGTGTAAATGAAGTAATTTCTTAAATAGGAAATAGTTTTAAATATTCATGTACATATTTTAAAAAATTAAATAATTAACTACGTATAACTAATTTTAAATACAAATAATAAAATACCATTTTGTGTATTTGTACAGCAAGGACAACAACGAGTGTCGGTAGATAAAGAACAATTTTGCTTAAATTTAGGTGAATGCTGTTGAAGCAATAGAGGCTGTTTAATTTCTTTATTCTTTCCTTGTTGTTTAGAATTCAATAAATGATGGGGAGTTTTACTAAAAATATTTGTAAAAAAAAAAATAATAAGATGTTATTTAACGTTTTCTAATGTTAAAGAATTATTAAATTGATTTTAAATTTGATTATTTTAATTTCCTTTCAAATACCTAATTCTTTCCTCTTCGCTACATTGTTTATCAATTATAATTTTTTGTTGTTGATTTTCAGGTATTTCAACATGTAGAGGTTGTATTAATTCTACATTTTCTTTTATTTTTTCTTTTGTCATTTCATCAGAATTTTTAACATTAATTTCATTTTTATGTTTTTCTTGTTGTTCTTTTGTTAATATTTTTTGTTGTTTTTGATGATTGTGTTTGTTGTCCATTCGAAGAAAAGAGAAAATTTTAAGCAAATTAATTTTGTTCCCAACAGAACACTTTTTGATGTTCAAACCCTCTCTACTCACTTTTTAATTTTCTACAAATAATTTTAATTTCAAAAATAATGCCGTTGAACTATCATTATTGAAAATAAGTGTTGCGTTTATTTGATAAAAAATTGACTAAATTTATGTATAATTATTTTATAGGATACATATATCGTTTAAATATCCCAAAATTTTATATGTATAATAAATTTTAGAAATAAAATCTAATGAAAAATCCAATTTTGTAAATATGAATCTTTAAAAATTAAAATTTTAACCAAAATATGGACCTATTTTGTTAAAATTTTGGCCTATTTCAAATATTTTTAAACCTAATTTTGCAATAGAATAGGAATCTGCCTCTCAATTTCAGGACCTAAAATGTTTGAACGTCTCAAAAATCGCTATTTTTTGCTACACCTGGATCGGGGTTGAAAATTCAGTGTTGGAGTTTTTCATGAAACTTTTTAGCAACGCAGGGAAAATTTTTTTAAAAAGATTTCATAGAAAATATTAGAAGATTTGGGGGAACAAGAGAGAAAGAATTTTCTCAAAATCTCGAAAAATGTTTTTACGAGAATCGAGATTCGAAAGATATCGACCGAGATTTTTGTCCAAGATTCAGTCTCGGTTAGGTCTCTACATAGTTGGGAATTTCAGAGTTGGGATTTTGGCCAGAAAAGGATGGGGTTCGGTAAAGGGTTAAACGGGGTCCGGATCCAACCCTGCTTTAAATTATGGTTTAAATTATTAGACAAAACAGATTATGTAAATACTTATTTTTTATAAATATTATACAAATTATATAAATATTCTCGGCAATTTTTCTTAAATTTTTCATTTTATCACGCTTTCCTTCCAGGCACATAAACCAACGAGGCGCGGAAAAGCAAAATTGTTATTTTTTCTTTTCCTTTACCCCCTCGCTTTTAGGTAAAAACAAAGAAAAAAGAAAATTTAATTAGAGAGTTTATTTGTAAAAATAAAGAAAAGTAGGCTAATAAAAAAGGCAACGATTTAGTGAGAGTTTAACTTTTTTTTCATGAAAATTGTTCCGATAAATTAAAAATAAAATTATAACGGATAAATAAATATTTAAATATTTCTTTGAAAGTTTCTTATAATTTTTTGTTTACAATTGGGTATTGTAGCCAAAAAGACTAAATTAAAAAAATTTTACAACTCCTTATGTAAATTTTTTTGACGATTATTATAAAAATGATTAAAATAAATATTATGGATGTTATTTTTAGATATGAGTAAAACAAATCTGTAGTGAAAATGATTAATAAATAAATTATTTATACATGAAAGATATTACAAAAAAACTTTTTTGGAAAAATCGTTCAAAAGAATAAATAGATTTTCGATAAAAATTCTTTTAGTTAAACTTATTAAAGAAAGATATATTTATTTTTTTAAGTTTTAAGGTGATAAAAAGAGAAGAAAATAAAAGAAAAGTCACAAGATTTGTTTAAAAAATTCCAAACAGATTTTTAAAGAAAGGCAAATTGAGTTAATGAGCGGACAAGAAAAGTGGAATTTTTTAAGACTTGAATTGTGGATAACAGACAAAGAAATAAAAATAAAAGCCAATAAATTGTTAGGGAAATAAATGAAAAATAAATAAATAAATTAATTAAAAATATTTCTAGATATGTAATATTTTTAAAAAAATAAAAATTATTAGCATATTATAATTAAAACTTAATACAAAAATGTTATTTTATTTTAACAAAATTGAAACACTACAGAAAATTTAAATAAAAATAAACAAATAGTTTGAAAAAAATGCCACAATTTATGTAAAGTAGAGTATCGATGGACAGTTTTCACTCAATATTTACATATAAATTTTTTATCTTCTCGGATTTCATTAAGATCCCCAACATTACTGCAAGGCATTTCTCATTTTTCGCCTCCCCCTCAACGTTTTTATTGTAAAAAGTATTTTTACTTTTCTAAAACAAACTTTCATTTATTTTAATTAATTTTCTTAACTTTAATTTTTAAAAACAAAAAAATGGTTAGAAATTTCTGCAAGATTTAGAAAAAAAAAGGATGGCAACCAAAGGCAAGGGGAGAAAAAGAATTGTTGATAGTAAATGCAAAACAAGTAAATTAATGCAAATTAACCATCCTGAAAATAAAAAAAGTGTGGGAAAAGGAGGGAAAAAACTGAATTAATGAAATAAAAAATGTTTGTGGCATTTATTCTGACAGATTCTCTCAGCTAATTTTTTGCCGTTCTTAACCATTGTTCGGCAAAAAAAAAGTAAAAAGTTCTGGTAAAATTATTGAAATTACGTTTATGTCCTTAAGGGGGGATAAAAAGGGAAAAGTTTAGCGAAGAAACAATTGCCAAAAGCAAAAAAAGAATTTAGTTGACTTATGCAGATTATCCCTCTCCTCCTCCTTATATGTATGATGGGATAAAAATGAAAAATAAAAAAATTTAAATTTTATTTTTCTGGATTGTGAATGAAAAAAGGAGGGGGAAGGAAATGAACAAAAAAAGCTTTGAAGAGAATAAAAGACAAGTCAGAGAAGATATTGCCGCCTTTCTAAGCATTTGATGCGAGAAAGAGGTAAATAAATGTGAAAAGGTTTTATAACTTTTTAAAAGTAAACGTCTAAAAAACAATGAAATAAAAACGTTTATGTCGGAAATGTCAATCGGAAAGCAATGAAAGAAGGGACTTTTAAATATTTATAAAGGTTCAAATACTCAAAATTAACAAAGTAGACAGGAATGAAGCTATGTATGTAGTACATGACTACTACAATCGCTTAATCAAATAAACAATAATATTTTCGCATGCAAATAAAGTTGACTTTTTATAATTATAAAGGTCTCCCTCCCGACTTTCCCATCCAAATCTCACTCCCAATCCTCTCCCTTATTATTTATACCCCACTTTTTGATGGAAAATAAATTAAATATAATAAATAGTTAAGAATAGAAGAACCCGAGTATGGATATCCCTAGACATATCAGAAAATATTTTCCCCGTTAGTGCAAAAATAGTTCACATTTCCTTTAAAAAATAATATGTACATTTAAAATAATTTAAATTTAGCAATTTTTGAATTATTTAAAACAGGCTTGCACATGGATACGGATTTTGCTATCCGTATCCGGATATATCCGTAGGGTCAATATCCGTATCCGTTTGTATCCGTCCGACTTTTGAGTCATATCCATCCGCGGATATCCGCGGATATATCCGTCTTTTCTCAAAATGGTCAGCCTGACTACAATTTTCAAAATGGTCAAATTTATTTAAATTTTAGTAATGGGTAGATAATTAGGTAATAACTGCATGCAACAAAATAAAGCTTGCTTATGAACATCGGAGGTTCGAAAATTGGAAGGTAGAGGTCATACTGACAAAAAAAAATAAAATTTTGAAAATTTTTGAGAATTTTTGAAAATTTAAATTCCCGGTTTCGGGCCGAAATGAAATTTTTGGTTATATGACCAGTTGATTTCAGCGCCGCAGGCGAAATTTTTGAGAATTTTAGAAGGCCGTAGGCCAAAAAAATGCACTTTTTTGTCCAATCCCCTGATCAAATTTATCCCTATTCCCCATTTCGTGAGGGGGGGGGGGGGGGGGGGGGGGAGAATCTCCCTGGTTACGGGCCTGGTATAGTTTTGGCCTCCAAAATTCTAAAAATTTTCGCTTGCCTAAAAGTGAATTTTTTTGGCTTACGACCTTCACAAATTGTCAAAATTTTCGCCTGCGGCGCTAAAAAAGGAAGAATTTGGCTTCACGAATACGATTACTAAGTACGAATACGATTACTGGTTAAAAACCGTTGAGTTCAGCACCGGAGGTGAAAATTTTGGGAATTTTGTGAGGCAAAGAAGAACATTTTTCTTTTATTTTCAGCGCCGCAGGCGAAAATTTTGAAAAATTCGGAAGGCCATATGCGAAAAAATTCAAATTTTGAGATGGATATCCGCGGATCTGGAGCATCATATCCGTATCCATCCGTATCCGTCCGATTTTAAAAAAAACACTATCCATATCCGTCCGTATCCGCGGATACCCGCGGATATCCGGATATTATCCGTATCCGTGTGCATGCCTGATTTAAAATATTAAAAGTTTTTGTTTAAAAATTAATGTTGGTTATTAAAAGTTTGAGTATGCTTCTTTTGTTAAAGAGAATAAAGTGAGGAAAAAATTTGGTTTGAAGGTAATCGGTTTTTAAATCTAAATTTTATCTTATGTTCCAGTAACTAAGTAATCAATCTTACTACTCAAAGTTCTAATAAAACCTTCAAGTTATATTCACATTTTTACTCATTTTTTTTCATTTGAACTAATAAAACTCTTATTCTATTTAATTTTCACATACAAATGTCAATTGTGGAAAAGGAAAACTTTTAAAAAATTAACAGGTGTTTTACACTAATAGACTTTATACTTTTAACACAATTTTTCTTAGAGGAAAAATAAAATATAAGGAAGTAATTTATTTATTATTTTGTTTGTTATCCAATTTTTGACGATCTTAATTGATAAAATAAAACAATTTATTTTAAATGTTCGGAAGGAATTTAGTAATTAGTTTTTCAAAAAAATATTTTTTTTTAAATATTGATTTAAAATTTTGTTGAGTTTTAGGGTATTAGATAAAGAAATAAAATAAAAAGAAAAAGCAAAAATGATGAATGGATATTAAAAAACGAACGGAGAATGTGAATAGTATTGCAAATTGTCCCCAGGGGCACTTCAATTGCCAGAAGTGAAAAAATATTTTTAAAAGATTTTTAAAAAATTATAAAAAAATATTTTTTTAAATCCGCAGAAAATAATCTGAATAAGGGAATAGTAAATGTATAAGAGAATTTTTTAGGAATAAAAATAAGAATTTTAGATATAAAATATTAAATTACTCTGCTATGGTTTTACTTTACGCATTTAATATTTAATTAGAGTGAAGGTTTTATTTTTTTTAAATTAGCAATGCTCTGTCTCTCAGTCAAACATATTTTAATAGTTGTTAAAACATTTGCCCTTTTTACTCCCTCAAACATTACTTCTTCTACTATATCCATGATGCCATACAAATATTTTTATTTATTAGCAAGATACCCCGTTTTGATAGAAAGGCGTCTAAATGTGTGAATTTGTTATTTGGCGTGAGGGAATGGAAATGAGTAAAAAAGAATTAATTTTAGGTGAGGGTGGATTTCGAGTATTAGTTAGCTTGGAAAAAAAAGAAAAAAAATGGAAAGCTGGAAATAAATGAAAGAAAAATGAGCAGTACTAGTAAGTATATTACTAAATAATATTAATTCTTTGGCAAAAATATACACACACACTTGGCAAAAAAAGATATCAAATGAAAATTAAAAAATAGTAAAAATCAATTTTAAATAATGAAAAAATAAGGAAATAGGTCCTGAAAAGAATTTTTTTAATTATTAAAAACATTTTTAGAAATAATTTAAAATATTTAGTATTTCTCGAAATTTTAATAAAATTAAATATTAATTTTTAAGGCCTTAATAAATCAATTTATTGTATTTGGAATCTGTTAACTATAAAATCTAAACATTTAACAATTAATTGTAATTTTTATAAACTTGAAAAATTAATTTATAAAATACTTAAAGTTTATTTAAATAATAAAAATTAAATAATCCTTAATAACCTTCTTGTACTTTTAAATTAAATAAAAGGATAATTTAAAGCTGCAATTAAGGAATTTTTATTAGATTGAAAAAAGGAAAGTAATTTTATTAAACTTTATAAAAACAGAAAATTGGTATTTAAAATGTAATTTTTATTTTAAAGGTAAGTAAAACACTTACATTTATATTAAAATTATTTTTATTTAAATTATTCCTTTTTGTATTAAAAATTAAAATATTATTTAATAAAATTGAGACAGATTGCGACATAAAAAACTCAAAAAATAATTGCCTACCGATACTGAAGGGCTCAAAGTCTTCATATTCATCCTCTCCATAAGTACCACTGTATTGGAATTGAAGACCATCCAAACAAGATTCTGGATCTGATTGAAAAGAGCCAACAGAAGGACTGGCACCACAACGAGGAATCTTATTAAATAATATTTTGATAAAAATATAAATTTATTTTTCCCTCACAGTTAATAAATCTCCATCTATATTTGGCCGGTAAATTGGACTGTTGAGTGTTTGTGCAAATAGATTTTGTGTTGAATTATGATTTGGTGATGGTGAAGGAGGTGGAAATATTTCTAGTCTAGGCCTTCCTTAAAATTAGAAATAAATATTTTTTGATATGCTAATTCTGAAAGATCAAAAGTTTTATAGGTGTTTCCGGGTGGCCCTTTTCAAAACACTAAAATAAGAAAGTCCCTCAAAGATAGGGAAAAAGAGGGCTAAAATAGGATTGTTATTTTAAACATTTAAAACTAATTAAATTTCATATAAGCCTTATTGCTGCATATCCTTCACTGGTTTTAACTAAATCGTGATCAGAAATAAAAAGATCATATGCCTATCTGTGTGCAATCAAAATCAGAATTAAGTTTAATAAATACAAGGGAATTAAGTGATTTTGCCTTCATTCTGAATCAGAATAACAGTTTTCACATTAATGGCCACAGAAAATCAGAATAACCCCAGAAATCAAAAAATGTGAGAAATCTTCTACAAATAAGGTAAAAGGGTCACTAAAAGGGTAGCTTAAAAAAGAATCGAATCCAAATTAATTTACTTTTTGTTGTTGGGGAAGGATCAGAATTTTGTCTTCTTAATTTGCCCTCTTGAGAAACAATTTGATTAGGGCGTGTCATTGTTATTCTTGTAGATGGAGTTCTTTCTGGCATTCCTTGTCTTCTAGCCAATAATGAATTATTTACAAACTCAGCTTTTTGACTTAAAAATATTCTCTTTATTAAAAATTTTATTTTAATTAATTAATTTACACTGAGGAAAGTCTAGAACTGCTACTTGCACTTCTCCTTCGATGTTGTAAATCCCCTCCAATAAATGGATGTAAAGTAGAATTATCAACATTTTCAAATAAATCAATAGAATAATTACCGCTATTATTTGGTAACTTTAAATTAAAATTTTTTTAATTTATTAAATTAAAGAGTAATTTACCAAAGAATCTCTATTATTATTTTGATTATTTGAATTAATATTTGAAATGTTGTTTTTCTCTGCGACAACAAAAATATTTAAAGGAAGCATTAAAAATATGTTTTTAATTTTAAATAAATAAATAAATTTATTTATTTATTTAAAGCTATAAATTATTTAAGATTTTATTTTTTTTAATAAAAATTATTAATAAATTTAGAAAAAAATATAGAAAAGCTCCCAAAAGACTAATTTTTTAAATAAAAAATTTTAAATAAAATGAATAAAACCTAAGAATTTTTTTGAAGTATTAAATGAAATACACTGGATTTTATTTGTTTATTTTTTTCGAAATAGAAATTTAAGAAACTTATATAGAAAAATAAACAAATAAAATATTATTTGTTGTTTTGCGTATTTTTAAGGTTAAAGGCTAAAAAATATTTACAGGATTAATTTAAAATAATTTAAAATAAATTTATTCATTCTAGACCGGAAATACCTATATATTTGTATTATTATTATTTCCTACGTAAAAAAAGTGAAAAGAATAAAAATAAGGGGAATTTACGTGGGCGTCAACTAAAGTCCAAGCTAAAAAGACATGGAAATCGTTGCTCAAAGTGCCAAAATTTCCCATCTTTGCCCACCCACATGCAAAGAAAGGGCTTTACTTTTTGGCGTAAAAATTTTGTTATTATTATTTTTTTTATTCGAAATAATAATAAAAAATAGGTAGACCAAGAGTGAAAATAAATAAATATATATGCAAATAAATAATCGTTTTGTTTTTTTATTCTTTTTTGTTGCCTATTGTCTCTGCAACTTTATTTTTTATCAGATACCACTGTCTCTTATTTAGTTAATCTCTTCCATTTTTTTTATTTTTTACTTTTAGTGGAACGGCATTATTGACATTTTTAAGGAAAAAATAAAAGTAAAATTGCCGACACTTTTATGTATTATTTAATATTCCTTTGAAAAAATAAAAGTTCTTCACTAAAGTGCAATGAATATTAAGAAATTCTTAAACAATAATTGTTAAAAATAAATAATTTATTATTCAAAATAATATTTCAGTTAAAAGTTAATAAAATAGTTAAAAAAGCTAAAAATATTTTTTATTTAAAATAAAATTTTTATAGTAAATGATAATAATCTAAATTCAAAATTGTGTTATGATTTTTCATATTAAATACATAGAGTTTACCTATATAAACAAAAAAACTATTATGAAATTTAAGCCGAGTAAAAATTAAAAGAATTTTTACAACAAAATATTAAATTTTGTAAAAAATGTTGTTTAAAAACAGCAAGTTTTTAAAATTGTGTTTTAATTAAAAATTAAGTAGTTTCTATAACACGAAACTATTTATTACAATAATATATTGAGATTAAATGTTAAATGTAAATATTTAGAAATGTATTTTAGTTACTATTAAAATTTGTAATTGACAAATTCTAGAATTTCTTTGATTTGGATAGCTAAACATAACAATCTTTTCACAACAAATGACACATTTAAAATTTAAAATTTTGGCAAGTAATAGTTGATAGTTTAGTTACTTATTGAATAGAGAGGGATTTCATCCAATATTTTTATCGAATTCTTTTTTTAGTTAGATCATCAATTAATCAATTGCTAACGAGGAAAAATCTAGGAGAAAATGACACTTGCCGTTTTTAAAGAAATTATTTTAAAAAAAGATGATGACGATTTTGTTATGTAACAAACATATTAAATTTTTAGACAAGATAAAGAATTTTACTATTGAGAATAAAATTTTATAAAATAAAGGGGCTTCTTTCAATTTTGAGAATACTCAAAATTGAGAGAATTTTGATATTTATTTTTGTTATTATTAATTAAACAAAAAAATTTAATATGTATATAATTTTAAAATAAATAAATTGATTAACTATTTGAATTAAATCAACAAAATCTAAAAAAATGGTTTTTGAAAAAAAACTAAATGGGTTTTTGAATGAATATGTATTTGTGTGCTTGTGTTAAGTGCCGAACGAGCGGGCCAAAATCCTCCTTTCTTTTTCCCCATTTTCTTTTCCAACTTACTTAATACTTCAAAATCCTTCTGTAAAAATGCCGTGCTAAGTATTTGAACCACCACGAATTTGACTATAAGGAAAATATATATTGGCTACTAACATAAAAGTAAACAAAATTCCCTTGGGAATTTTTAAAAAAATGTGGGAGGATGATGAAGAGGTAAATAATGGAAGTACACATAAGTAACTTTGTTTGTGAAATAAATTTTGGCTAAAATTGCTAACATTGATTTTTAGTTAAAAATTAATTTGAATTTATGTTTAAATTAAACTTAACGTTTAGGTATACAAGGAAATTTTTTGTAAGTCAATTCAAAATTGGTGTGGTATGGCGTAAAACATTCAAATTTTAAACTAATTTATAATTACATTGAACTACTATTTAAAGTGTAAAACTCAAAAATGTAACAATACACTAGTAATTAATTTAAAAAAATTTAGTTAACTACACAGACTTGATGTTTCTTGATAAAATTATTTAGTATTGTTTAAAAGTATTATTTGTAGATATTCAATTGTGGGAATAGAAATTCGTTTATTAATTTGCTTTTAGAAATTTGAAGGAATGACGGAAATACATATAAGCTGAAAAAAGTTTTTTTTGTTTTTAATTTCTTCGATGGACAATTGAATTTAAAGAAATACATAGAAGTATATTGAACGAAAGAAATTGAAAAAACCAAATAATGCACCACACAAACATTTACACAAAAATTTTACACAAAAGTTTGTTTTTAATTTCTGAATATATGTATGTACAGAAATATATCTATTAAACTCATCCAAGCTATTTGTTTTGAATATTCTAAACTTTTCTAACTTTTTTAAACTTTTCTAAACTTTTCTTTAACTATTCTAAGCTTTGGTCTCGACTTTTTCAGATTTTAGGAAAATTCTGGTTAAGTAAATATCAAAAATTAAGGCTATGTTTTCACATGATTGCAAATAAAGAAGAAATATGGCTTCTTGGCCTTAGAAAATTTGGGCGCCTAGCTCAAAATATAAAAATACTTATAATATTTGTCCATACCGAAAGCGTGAAAGAAAATCGAAAATTGCCCTGTGGAAAAATAGCTTTGAGTTTCTTGGGTCTTATTTGTTAGGGAAAGTTTTAGTAAATTTTCGGTCTTGGAATACTATTAAATTCTAATTGAAAAATGTAGTTTTAGCTTATTAAAAAATTAAAAAATTACATTTTTGTTAAAAATTATTTTGCTTATATAAAAAATAATTTTAGTTTAAATTTTATTAAATTTTATTTCAAATTATTCTAGAGAATAAAAAATGTGTAATAATTGGCAAGAAAATTGCCGGAACTAGTTTTTGTAATTTTTAATAGAAAATACTTTTATATAAAATGTTTTTTAAAATAAAAATTGTCAATTCTTTAGACATTTAAAGTTTAAATATTTTTTTTGAAAAATATTTTTAAGATTAAATTTATTTAATTTAAAATGTTAGCAACATCTTTATATATGCGAAATTCTAGAGAACGAAAGGAAGTAAAAGAATTGGATGCTATTGTTCAAATGAGAAATTTCCGTTCAGAATTTATTAATGAAAACTATAAAAAATTTGGTAAGTTGAAATTTAATTAGAAAAAAATATAAAATTAAATAAATTAAAGTACTACTAGCGGATTATGACAATTTCATAATCCAACTTTCGCGTTCCACAGATTTAAAAATTTTTGTTTTCTCGATTTAAATTTTCTTGTTCCATTTAAAATTTTATTTTTTATTTTGTGCTATATTCCAATAAAATGGCTGCTCTATTTAAATAACATTTTAGAAAGTATTGAGAGGCTGTTATTTTATTGAAATTATGCTTTTAAATTCTTTTATTAAAATGTCAGCCAGAACTGACATGAGCAAAATGGATTATAAAAAACAGGATCGAGAAACGAGAACTTCATATTTTTTAGTCCCATTAAAATTAATCACAGATTCTGTACATAGCTCAGAAAATTTCTGTTTAGAAATTCCATGATTTATTTCTGTTCAAATAATTCAGAATCTGCCATTAATTGAAATTTACTAAACCTGTTTTAAATATTCCATTCAATTTCATTTACACAAAAACAAATAAATTTTATTTCCTCCCCTTTTTTCACTCCAACAATTGTTTTTCCATATGTTTTACCTTTTTACAAATTTATTGGAATAAAAAAGAAAATGAAACACATGTTGACAATCTCCTTTAAATTTGTTCTTTTAAATTAAGTAAATAAAACCCCGTGGGCATAATTAAAAATCACATTATGTAATTACAAGTCTAACTTTAAATTTGTAACACTTATTTATACAAAAATATTATTTTATTTTATAAAAATATTTTTAAATTTATTAAATTCATTTTTACAATTTTTATTCAGTTTCAGTTTTGATACTTTCACATTATACATCCAACATTTCTTTTCCTAGAAATAGGGGAAAAGCATTCTTGGGGTCTGTACGATACTTCGATATTTCGGTACAGCTTATTTTATTCCTTAATAGTTAAGCTACTCGTGTTCGTTAATATGTAATCATAGGTCCCAAAGTATAGAGATTTCGCACAACCCCAGAGAAAAGTTTAAAACTAAGTATGCACTCTGCCCATATTTTGAGGAGAATAAATGTGGGTGTAATCCGACGGAAAAGTCCGAATTTTTTTAAATAAAATTTAAATTTAATACTATATAGAAATGTCTGTTGAAATAAATTTTACCTTAACTATGCCTTTTCCTAATAAAATAACTCCATCGGATATATTATTAGCGTCAGAGAATGATGAAGATATTAACAACAATACTTCAGCAATATTTAAATTCTATCCCTCCAACCAGTTGCCATTTTCAGAAAGAAAAAAAGAAGAAAAGTCTAAAAAATCTTTTAATGAAATAGGAAATGAAGAGATAAAACAAAGAAAAGAAAAAGAAGATAATTATTTAAAACCAAAAATTCAAATAAAAAAATTTCAAAAACAAAATTCCGATCCAATTCCTGCTTCACACCGAATAAAAACATCAATCTCTGAAAAGAATAAAACAAAAGGGAGTATAAAAAGAATATTAATACCAACACCCTGGAGAAATATTCTTTGTATGTTAAAAACATATCTAGAAAAATTTTTAGGTAAAATTAAATCAAATCAATTCTCGAATTTTTGTGTATTTATTGGTATGTAGTTATGTATTAAGATTTGTCCCTCCCTCCCTATCTTTTTGTCCATTACTGTAAATTACTAATATTTTTTGGTTAATATGTAAATACATTATAATAAATTTCCTGAAATAAAAATAATTTGACGAAAAAAAGAGATTGATTACAAATAAATATTTTATTTCGAATAAACAATGGAAATTTGTTTATAAATTTTTTAAGTCAATTTTCCTCAAGAATTTTCATTTAAAAATAATATTTTATGTATATTATTAAAAATAAAACAAAAATAAAATCTTGTAAGTTTAATTTTAAAAAATTAATAAATTTAATATTTACATTTTATTTATTTAAATTTTTTTCAGTGAAAGAACTATTGGAAAAAGCAAAAAATGATTTCAAGTACAAATGGGAAAATGTAAAAACGGTGAGATATTTTTTATTAATTTTAATTTTGAAAATGTTTATAAAAAAGTTTTGACTAAAAATATTACAAAATAATTTATTTAATTTATTTAAAAAGTAATTAAGAAAATATATAGCTAATAATTATATAGTAAACAGTATTTACCTATATTTAATAATCCAATCATTTAATTTTAGGCATTAAAAACTTTATCTACTATGTTTAAATATTTTAAGAGAAACATGTATTTTAATTAAAAATAATGCTAATTAAAAAATATTATTTATCTATTTTAAAACTACAAAAAATTTTTCTTAAATTAAAATACACTGTGTTTCAAAAGTATACGCGCACCTAAATTTTTCGATTTTTCTGTCAGTATACTCATGTGAATATCTTCTAGATTTTTTATAATATGTAAATTAACTAAACAAGAAGATCTATGCACAATTTACCCAAAAAATTCAGTAATTTATTTTTATTTTTAATTTTTTTCCAAATTAGGGTGTTTCATAAGTATACGCGCACTTATATAACTAAATATATAAGTGCACTTGATATGTTTACAGGAATTTTTGCAGATTTTTCGAACCATCCCTAATGTCGAAAATATTTAGTTATATAAGTGCGCGTATACTTATGAAACACCCTAATTTGGAAAAAAATTAAAAATAAAAATAAATTACTGAATTTTTTGGGTAAATTGTGCATAGATCTTCTTGTTTAGTTAATTTACATATTATAAAAAATCTAGAAGATATTCACATGAGTATACTGACAGAAAAATCGAAAAATTTAGGTGCGCGTATACTTTTGAAACACAGTGTAGTAGGTAAATAACTAAAAATAAAAACAAATAATTTCCGACTTTATTATTATTAAAGATTTACTATTTTAATAAATATTTTTTATTTAAAATCGAAAGTCTCTAAAAAAGAAAATTTTGGAGAAAATTATTTTTATTCTATTTTTAGTTTTCCGCCAGTCAATCGGCGTGTACACATTCCAGTTTTTCTTAATATTTTCTCTTCTAAAAATAAATCGGTAGAGAACGAGCACATCCGTCAGTCATCATTTAATATACACTTACATTGAGTGTGTGTAGTATGTGCATATGTGTCCCCCCCCCTTTACCCAATACGCTTACAAGACTTCCAAAAATAGTTTTATTTATCAATATTTTACTCTCGTTATTGTTACTGCATTCAAAAATATATATTTTGGTTTCCCCTCATTCAATTCGCTCATTCTTCCATTCTGACGATTTCTACATTTTTAAATTTTTTTTTAAATTTTATTTGTTCAAATTAAATAATAAATCATAAATGTAAGGGAAAACACCGGAATCCTTTACTTCATTTTACTTCATATGTAGCACCTCATTAATACCTTGTAAACTGAATTAACTTTTCACCTATTTCTCTCGCTCAGAATTTGTAGGAGAAACTAAACAAAGCATTTTAAATTCAAAAATTTTTAATATAATAGATAAAATTATTTTTAATTATCCTATCTGCATTGATAGTCTTTTTTCAGAAAAACACAGGTATATCGAAATTTAAATATGTATATTACACAATCTCTTCAAGATTTAATTTTATTTATTCGACTAGTTGTTGTTATCTATTAAAATCATTTACTTTACCCCCAAAAATCAAAAATACTTTTATTTGTCATTTGACCAAAATCCAAATTTAATGCAAAAAAAGTAAATATTTTTATTAGCAAATATTCAACAAACAAAAATATTAAACGTTTCTTATCTTTTTTATAAACCATTTATTGTTTATTTAGATATATTTATTATTATTTTTCAATCTTTTATCATTTTAGACTTTTTATATTGTAAAGGACCTTTTTAAATTTGTGAATAACACATGTTTTTATATAAGAATTTTCTCTTATTTTTTAAAATTATATCTAAAAATTTGAATTTTATTTTCTAATCTTTACTCAAAATTTTATTACATTTTTATACTTTAAAAACCAAGAAAAACTTGGAGGGTAATATAGTCTACAAATATATTTAGATAAAAATTCTTATTTTATTTAATCTTTAATTTTTCCATTCTTTCAATTTTTTAAAAATTATTATCTTTTTCTATTTATTTTTTTTAAAAAATTGCAGCAATATTAATTTTTTGTTTTATAGTAATGATAATAAATAGTTAAATAATTATTTAGAAAGGGGTGACTTTTAAATATTCTTTGAAATATTAATATTTATAGTAGTAAAAATATGTATGTATGTAGATGATAAAATAGATAGTCTAATGGGGTGATAAAAATAATTAAGAAAATTTAAATTTAAATTATTTAAATTGTTTTTTTTTAATTAAAAAAAATAAAGTCAAAAATATGTTGTCTATAAAAATTTTAATTAAGTAATTATATAATTAATTCTATTATTTTTAATTAAATATATTTTCTATTTTTTTATTAATTTTGTTATGTTTAAAATCGAAAATCTTTAAAATTGAAAAAATGTCTCTATTAACCTTTTAGATTTTTGAACAATTCTTCTTTTAATTCAAATTATTTAACTAAAATTAATTAATTTTTTAAAAGACCAATAATCAATTTATAAAAATATTTTAAATCTATTTAAAAATAAAATCAAAAAAAAATTAAAAATCTCCAAATATGTATGCGTAATAAATAAAACAAAATATATGTTTATATATTTGCACAATAGATCTGTTTTAATTTATTTTTAAATTTATTTAAAAAATATTTTAATTTTTAATTCTTATTTAATTCTATTAATTAAAAATTTTTTTAATATTTATTTTTGTTAAATTTATTTTCTATTTTTCCTTTAAAATTTAAAATAAAAAATTATTTTCATTTTCACATTTTTAGGCATTTTATAATCGAATTTTGAGGAGAGATTACAAAAACAGAGAACTTTTTAAATTATTTAAAAGCTTTTAATTTTTCTTTTCTTTTAAATAAATTATTGTTTTAATTAAAATACAAAATATAATTTAAAAATTATTTTTAAACCTGTTAAACTGACATGTTTTAGTTAAAAAATTATTTTTATCTCTGAATAATTTTTTGAATAAAATCTAAAAAAATTTGATCACTCGAATGATCATTAATTCTTTTTTAACATATCTCACGTTATTTTTGCAAAAAATAACTGTTATATATTTCAAATGTTTTTAATTATATGCACGTATTTTGAAATAAAAATAAAAATAAATTTATATTTAGAATCATTAAAATAAAAAATAAAATTAACATAATCTTTAATCATTTATTTAAAATTAAAAATAAATATTTATAAAATAAACTCTAAAGTTATTTAATAAAAGATAATTTTTATTTTTGCTTTTTTCTTTCTTTAATTAATTTAAACTTTAAATAATTAAATATAAAGTAACAATTTATGTAAAAACTTTTTTTCCCCATTTTCTATTCGGTATTCTTATTATTTATTTATTTAGATTTTTTAAATTCATAAATAAAAACATTATTAACGTCAAAATATTTTTTAAATATATTTTTATTTATTTTTTAATTAAACCAAAGGGAGAAATGGGGAACGTCTGGAAATCTCTACCTACCTCCTACCACTAGATAGCTTAACTTTTTTATTTATTTTTTTTCACAATATATATTTTTAAAAAATTTTCATTCCCAATAAATATATACAACAGCTATTTCATCTTAATATGTCCTGACTTTGCACTTTTAAGTATTTTGTCTAAAAATAAAATATCCGTCAGCTGCCAGTCTCTCTTTTCTTGTCTCAAAACTTTTATTTTTTCCTTTCTTTTTCTCTCTTTTTTTCTTCATTCCGTTCGTTTTTCTTTTTTTACAGAACGTAAAAAAATAGAATAAATAAATGTTAGTGGCAGCTAACAAAAAAACTAAATTGGCACAATTTTGGCATTATAAATATTCTCTTTTTTTCTCCCCTTTTTTTCTCGTTTTTAATGTTTAGTTACTAAAAATGGAAATAATGTTTTTATTAGTTTTTAGCTGGCAAACTGCTTTTAAATTTAGAATAAAAAGAATATATTTATTTATTTTTATATTTTTGCCAAAGCTTTACACATTTTAAGTAAGAATAAAAAATGTCCTTAACAACCGTTTTAACGACCAAATAAATTTAATAATTAATTTCATTTAAATATTTAATAAATATTTTTTTAAATAAATATTTTTTGGATTAAAACACAAATCATATAAATATTTTTTTATAAATTTTTTGGACCTATTTTTGTTATTTTTAGATATATTTTGCTTTAATTATTTTTAGAAATTCTTTAGCATTTCGAATATTTTAGTTAAAAAATTAAATTTAAAATCTAAAAATAAACTTTCTATATTTATTATTCATTTTTATTTCTTTAATTAAATAAATCTGAGAATATTTTTGATTTTATATATCTTAATTATTTTTTATTTTATTTCCTTTTTTTGACATTTTTATTTCATTTCCAGACTTTAATGAATTAATAAAAAAATATATACATTATAAAGCTATCCATCTACTACTATATAGTGTCGATAAGCATTTCATATATATCCTAGAAAAATAAGCTAAAAATAGACTTAGACACACACACAGATGTTAGCTAAAGGCTATTGTTTTTTCCACAAAATGTCGACTGTTTTTGAAAGATTATTTGCTAGCAATTTTCTATCCATATTCTCCCTCTCTATCCACCTCTCTTTTACTACTTTTCTTTTAAGCTGCCGTTTCTTCATTGCTTTTCTGCTTCATCTAAATGGGAAACGAACAAAAATTGTTTGCTATAAGCTAGTGGCCAAAAATAAAAAAATGACTTGTATCTTTTTTAAGAATAAATTTAAAAAATACATTTATTTATTTATTAAAAGGATTATTTAATTTTGAATCTATTTTAAGATTTCTAAATATGTCCACTTTATTTTTAAATCCTAAAAATACATAAATCTAGCTTTTTGATATTATTCAACTTTCAGAATAATAATAACCCTTTCATTTTAATTAATACGAGCGTTTAGGTGCCGCTTCTCGGCACCTAAACGCTCGTATATTAGTATTTTAAATTATTAAATATTCAAAATTTAAATTTTTTGGTTTTTTAAGTAGTAGTATTACCTATATACTATACTATCTTTTTTGTAACAAAATGCTACCTTATCTCTTTAAATCAACTGATAACCCTAAATCCCTCGTAATCCCTCAAATTACTATACATATTCTCAAATTCCTTGATAGCAGGGGTGTGCCGAAACGAATTTAAAAAAGCGGAACGCGAAATTAAATTTAAAATGTGAAACGCGAAACGCGTAAGGCGAAAGTCCAAAAAAGGCGAAACGCGAAACACGAAATTCTTAAAATTTTTCCGATATGATGAGAAAACTCTAAAGATCTGTCAACTCAGCGCTTTGTTGCTAATCACAGCTTCAACTGACTCTAGAATTTCGATGGGCATCCGAGATATATATCAACGGATTTGAGGGAATATCAGTCATAGGCCAGGTTCCATCCTTTATTTTATATCATATATTTTAGGATATTCTAAAGTCTGTACCTCGCTTCCAAAACATTTCCGTAGAATAGAAGTGTAATTTTGTTGGATTTTCGTTTTGGGATTCGGGTGGAGAAAGAGTGACCGCAAAAATATTTGCAAAAAGGCATTTTTTGCTGCATTCAAATCCTTTCATTCTCTTTCAGATGAATGGTAGAAAAGTTTGGCACAATAAAGGTAAAGGGCCTTGGATTTCAACTGAAGCAGAGAGGAGCATTTCCCTCTTAAATGCCCGATTTCCATTATAAACACCCTGTTCGATGATATTATCATCTTTATACACATAATCCCCCTTGATTTACATAAATCGCCAATATTAACTCTTTATTCCCGAAGACCGGTATCTTTTCAAAAGCCAAGATATATGGCACAAAAAATTAAATATTCTAATCCCTCATAGCACTTCAATTGAGGACTTAACTGCCAAATATCAATATTTCACTTTTAATCCTCCAAAACATTAATATTCCTCTTAAGCCCTCGCAAATCCTGTTTTCTACTTAACACCACCAAACCCTCAGAATCCCGCTTACTCCGCAAGTCGTCAGATATTCCTCTTATTTCTTCCCTAAAATCCCACAATATTCCTTATAATCTCTTAAATCCACTGTGTTTGGGTCCTTTAATGTTGTTCCATTAAAGGTAGATAGTTGGGATAAAATGGCAGCGGTTAATTTTCGTCAAAAAAACATTTTGCGATACCTTTTACACTCCTATATTATTCATTTATCAAAACCACGGGAAAACTTTTTATTTTCCCAGAACACTGATATCAGTTTTTATCCCCAACATTCTATGATTTTCATCTTAATCATCTTAATAACTCCAATCCTCCGTTTTTTCAAATAATATTACTGTTAATAACTTTTTTATCCTAACCATCCCTGATTCCACAATTTCTCAAAGTCCCAGATATCACTCTTTATTCTCAAAATAGGGGTTATAGTTTATATTAACATTTATCTTCTATTCTCACCCTTTCATCTGGCCCTATTCCTCAATTTCTAGAGTTTTCACCCTCATTTTATTACTCCTAACATTATATCCTATTAATCCTTGAAATCCACGATATATTTGAACCCTCAAATGTCCTACGCACATTTTAGACGTCACTTACAATGTTGCAACATAATTCCCTAAAATCACCGATATAATTTTTTCCGACTGAAATCTCTGCATTTCGTTTCACAGTTGTGAAACGAAATTGAGATATTGAGATTTCACATTTTGAGATATTTTCGTTTACGTTTTCTTTATTTGAAAATTTGCACCAGAAAGGTATTAGGTAATATTATTAATACTCTGAAACTACCTCTGCATATTAATACTCAAAGATTTCTCGTTATCTTTGTTAATCCTTTAATCACCCGATATCTCTCTTAATCCCTAAAATTCCTTGATATCTCAGTTATTCATAGAATCCACCTAATTTTCTTGATCTCCCGAAACCCCGAATGTCTTTGCAGAACATTTCCATGCTACGCGACGGCCGTGCTCGCTTCGCTCGCGGCGGCCGGCGTCTCAAAATCTTCACGATGAATTTGTCTTTTAATTAGTTCCTTTGATTTCAGAACCAAAAATTTTTTGATCGGTTTGCACCAGGGTTGCCGCCCGAAACCCGATACCCGAAACCCGGCCTTTTTTTGTACCCGAAACCCGATACCCGAAAAGAAAATTTTCCAACCCGAAACCCGAAACCCGTACCCGATATTTTTTCCAACCCGAAACCCGTGACCCGAAATTGGTTAAAACCCGAAATTTATACCCGAAAACTTAGCCTTACCCGATTTTTTAAAATAAATTTATAGAAAGAGAAAGAAGGAAAAGGGAAAGAAATATTTATAATTTCTTTAATTTTTCATTATGTTGATCGGTGGTTGAGTGTGTAAGGTGACTGGCTCGATATTTTCTGGGGGTGGGTTCGAGTCCAGGCCTGGAAATAAGGCCTAAAAAATTTTTCTTTGAAAAAATAAATGCCTTTAAGCTTTGATTTTCATTTTAGATTTTTAATTTATTTTTTTAAATATTTTAAGCTTGAAAGAGCATTAAAAATTTTAATTTAGTCAAGAATTTTGCAAAATTTTCGCCTGCGGCGCATAAAATTAAGAGTTCTAAGTTCATGATCAATTAAACTTAAATAAAAATTTTTGCCTGCGGTTCTGACAATTGAATTCTTTCACCTAAGACCTTAAAAAATTCTCAAAATTTTCGCCTCCGGCGCAAAAAATGGAAGAAATCTGGCTTAAGGACCTCCAAAATTCTCAAAATTTTCGCCTGCGGCGCTAAAAACGGGAGAAATTTGGAGGCTTTTATGGAGATAAGGTGGAGGGATATTAGCACATAGTGGGATTTTATCAAGGTGGGATTTTACCAATATAGTGGGATTTTACCAAGATATCCCTCTTAATCCCCAAATCCCACAATGTTTTAATCTCTTCAAATTTGCTCCTCTCTATATCACCCAAAATCCTATTATGCAATATAGCTTGCCTCCTTACAATTTAGTTCACCAATAGCCGAACACCCGAAAATAACCCGAATTTTTCGCCAAACCCGAAACCCGTACCCGAAATTTTTGCCAACCCGAAACCCGATACCCGAAATGAAAATTTTATAACCCGAAACCCGTACCCGATATTTTTGCCAACCCGAAACCCGTGACCCGAAATGAAAACGCTCCAACCCGATACCCGAAACCCGTACCCGAAAATTTTTTGTACCCGCGGCAACCCTGGTTTGCACTGATCTTTGCCTCTCACTTAATGGCCTACAATGACACTAACCATTTGCCGGACCCAAAGTGTTCGCACTTTAAGTTTATATTATTTAGACTCTCATACGCGATTTTTAAGCTTTGGCTTCTACCGTAACTTATTTCCTTTTTCAGAAAATTCAAAATTTTTGTCCCTTAATTTGTTCAAATCCATATTACTAAATAAACAAATAACATTTGTCTTTTGTTTTATTTTTCCTTTTTGTTTTTTGTTCTTTTACTTTAGTTCGGCTTTTGTACATGTTTAACACTTTAGCCCTTTTGTACTTTAAAAGCAGTTTGGTCCTTTGTACTGTTAAAGCAGTTAGGTCTTTTGTACTTTTAATGCGGCTAGGTCTTTTGTACTTTTTAAGCAGTTAGGTTTTTTGTACTTTTAATGCGGATAGGTCTTTTGTACTTTTAAAACAGTTAGGTCTTTTGAACGCCTTTGTTTATGAACCATTTTGTCTAGGCACTCGATGTTTACATTTAAAATTTTGAAAGAGATAGACGCTAATCTTTAATTCTCTTTCATATATTATTTTCTTTTTTTTGTTGTCCTTTTAGTGTTTACTATTTTAGAAAACTTTTCGTTTCAATAAAAATTCACTTTTTAAGAATGAAAATTTGTAAACAAAAAGTATTAACTTAGTATAGTTAATTTTGCCTTCTTTTCTTGATTTACTTTCTTTAAAATTTTTTACTTTTTATTTTTTAAAGGGCATTCTCATTTGTCTATTTAAAATAATTTCTTAATTTATAGTCTCAAATCAGATGATGGAATAATGATTTAAATTATCATTCCCCCTTAATTTTATTTTTATTCCTTTGTACTTTTCCAAAATAAAATTAATGTTTATATTTAAATAAACAATTGTTTATTTACTTTTTATTTATTAAATTATTATTGTTTTTGGCCCTAAACCATATTTTTTAAATAATAAATAGTTTTTGAATTATTGATGTTCAAGTTGATGTTCAAAGTAAATAATATTATTTAAATTTGATTTGAAAATTAAAAAAATAATTTTTTAATATTTATTTTCAAAAATTACTAGAAAAATTTTCATTTATATTTCTCTTTGTTAAATTCTTGCCAGTATATTTTTTAGATAATGTTTTAAGTAAGATTTAATTTTATTACTTTAGCTAATTATCGGTTCTTCCAATTTTTTCACAAAAATTTCCAAACCTGTTTATAACAAACTCCGTTGCGGATTCGATCCTTCCATACTCTCAAATTAATTTTTAAATCCTTTAATCATTAAATTTTTAAATATATTAAAAAGGTTATTCAAGAAAAATCATTTAACACCTTTTCTCTATATTTATTAGTAAACAAGGAAGTAAAAAGATATTGTTGGACTCTTTATTTATTATCATTTTTTGCATAATATAGGAAACATTCCTTAAAAACTTCCTTCATCTTTTAACTATAAATTTTTCTAAAAAAAGTTTTCTGTCTAAATAATTATATTTTTATAATTTTATGACGGAACTAACTAAATCTAAATATAAAATTTTTTATTTAAAAATATTTATTACAGAGAACAACGCCCACAGATTTTTGTTTATGTTTTATTATAATAGACAGACATTTTTATGTAAACATAAATACCCTTAGATCTATATTTAAAGGGACAGTCAGTCCTCTAAACAGTTTAAAATTTATTTTCTAAATTACTTTTAAATAATTTTTATTTTTGATTCCTATTTATTTTTTTTAATTTTAAATATGTATGAAGTAGTATTTAGTAGTTATTTTCATGTACTCCTTCCTCTAATACTTCTTTTTTTTTATTTCTAAATTTAGACTTTATTTTAGATAAATGAAAAAATGTACTTTTTTCTTTCCTCCTTCCTCATTCCTTCTTTTATTTTTTAACGTTCCACTTAGTCTTCTTAACCCTCATATTTTTCCTTTTCTATTTTCTGCCCTTCCACGTGCACTTTTATTTTTTTCGCGTGAATAGTTAAAAAAGAGTTTTTTATTTTTCCTTTTTCTCATTAACGGTCGTAGTCTTGACAATTTTCTCTTCTCTTTTTTCTTCTATTTTTTATCGTACATCTACTTAAATTGTCACGCATAAGTCTGAAAATAAAAAAAAATTAAAAAAAAGATTAACAGAAACAGACAATTACAATCACTTATCTTTTAATATTTTATTTCGATTAAAAATTTTAAACAATTTTTTTTGTTTTTAAAAAGTTTTACTTTTATTTTAATATATTTATGTATATGTCATTACTTTCTTTTAAATTATTCTTAATTTTGATTTATACTTTTTTATATTTTTTGTAGATAATAAATATTAAAAAAACAAAAGATAATTGTAAATCTGGCACTTTTAATGGTTTCATCTTATTCGTCAATGAATTCCAACGGTCTTTTATTTGTACCATCACAAACAACCCCTTCAAGGACAGAAGCAACTTCTTCCCATTTTGGAATGTCCAAACAACAAAAATTAGGAAATCAACAAATTTCTCGTTCTCTTTTTGCTTTAGAATTTCTTCCCCAGGGAGAGGATGAATTTTCTTATTGTGAAGATGGTGATGAGGATATATCTGATATTTCTTGTTGTTTTTTTAATGAAAAAGAAGATCATCAAAATCATTTTATTTCATTAGCACATCCTTCCATAAGGCTACACAAACATTGTAGAAACCAACATCATTCAGGATATTCCTCAAAATATGGAAGAGGAGCACCGCCTCGTTGGTTTGGTCGTCCACCCTTAGTGCCTTTTAATTCGCCAAATCGACAAACACCAAATTTTGATAAAGAACAAAATCAATCACAAAAATTTGACGAAATAGAAGACTTGAATTCAAAAATAATAACAACAACAACATTACGTAGATCACCTGCTGCTTATTTTGTACAGCGAAGTGATAAATTGTGCCTTTCTCCCCCACTTATCTCAACACCTCCAAAATCAATTGAAACAACAGAAAATGTTCCTTATCCACTCAGAAGGGTTTTTTCTGCTAATTCAACACAATCAGAAGCTGGAAAGTTTTTTAGAAATGAAGATAGAAAATGTAGCAATATTTTATGGAGCTTCGATTCCCCTCCAAGTGCTTCGACTTGTTCAACTCCTGGCACCCCATCCTCACCACAAAAATTGCATCAAAATAATTCTTTTATTTTGGCAGCATTAAATATTAAACAACATCAGTTAAAAGAAGAAAATGAAGCTACTAGTAATATTCAATTTTCTCCACAAATACATAAACCTACTAACAAATATCAAGAGAAAGAAGTAAAAGTTAGTAAAATTATTGGAATAAATCAACAACAATCATTTGGAATGCATAACGGTTTTCCAGTTTTGCCATGCTCCCCTATGGCATCTCCTACAGGAGGATTAACTATGGGTACACCAATATTCAGAAATCAGTTAATAAAAAAAGAAAATCAAGAATGTTCTTCCAAACAGAATAATCAATTTATTCAACAAAAACAGAAATTAGGAAATATCAAAAAAATATTTGAAAGAAAAATAACAATTAGAAGACATTTTTCTTCAATTAATTGTCCATCTTCAAAATTAAATCAACAAAAGACTCAAAATCATCAAAAACTTTCTTGGCCCTTATTAAAAACGGATAATTCTGTTTTAAATTTAGAACGTAAAAGTTTTGCTCAGAAAATTTTTGAAATGTTTAAACAAGCTGAATGGGCTGCTGAGGCAGCAACAACAACATTAGCTGGAAGTGTTATTCCTCCTTTAAGAGAATTTAATTTAAGGGCTGAATTATTTTGGTTAAAATCATCAATGAAGGAGTCTATGCATTCAATGTTTAGAATGCAGGTTATAATAAATAATTGAATTTAGTATATTTTTTTTGAAAAAAAATTGTTGCAAAGAATATTTTTTACAAAAAATATATTTAATTTAAAATATAAAATTTTAATTTTTTAAGAATACAGCATGTTTGGATGACTTTGATAGAATCAAAACATTAGGAACAGGGTCATTTGGTCGAGTAATGTTGGTAAAACATAAACAAAGTGGAACATATTTTGCTATGAAAATACTTGATAAACAAAAAGTTGTTAAACTAAAACAAGTAGAACATACATTAAATGAAAAACGAATACTTCAAGCAATTGATTTCCCTTTTCTCGTCAATATGCAATATTCTTTTAAAGTAAAAATAATTTTATTTTTTTAAAAATTTTTATATTATCTATAGGATAATTCAAATTTATATATGGTGCTTGAATTTGTAAGTGGTGGAGAAATGTTTTCACATTTACGTAGAATTGGACGTTTCTCGGAGCCTCATTCACGTTTTTATGCAGCCCAAATTGTTTTAGCTTTTGAATATTTACATTCTTTGGATTTGATATATAGAGATTTAAAACCAGAAAATTTATTAATAGACAATAATGGATATTTGAAGATTACAGACTTTGGTTTTGCTAAACGGGTTAAAGGAAGAACTTGGACATTATGTGGTACTCCAGAATATTTAGCACCAGAAATTATTCTTTCAAAAGTAAATAAAAAGAAGAAAATAAATTATTTAAAAATTAATTTTTAGGGTTATAATAAAGCTGTTGATTGGTGGGCATTAGGTGTTTTAATTTATGAAATGGCTGCTGGTTATCCACCATTTTTTGCTGATCAACCAATTCAAATTTATGAAAAAATTGTTTCTGGAAAAGTAAATTTAAAATTAAAATAAATTAATTTTAATTTTAAATAATTTTTAAGGTTAAATTTCCCTCACATTTCTCAAATGAATTAAAAGATTTATTAAAAAATTTACTTCAAGTAGACCTTATAAAACGTTTTGGAAATTTAAAAAATGGGGTTGCTGATATTAAAAATCATAAATGGTTTGGATTTGTTGATTGGATTTCTATATACCAAAGAAAAGTTTGTTTTAAAAATATATATTTGTTTTTTGATTTTTGTTTTCCCTTTTTATAATTCATTTTGTTTTTTTGTATTTCTGCTTTATTATAGCTTAATATTTTTTAATTTAATTTTTTTCCTAATTAATTTAATTTCTCCATTTAAGTAATTTTTAAAAAATTAATTTGTTCACCATTCAATATTACCAGAAAATCCTTTTTTAATTTTTAAATCAGACTAAACAAAAACACACCTTTTTTATAGGTTCAACCGCCAAGTTTTGCTTCAACCTGTTCTGCTAAAACTGCAAATCAAACAAAAATTCGTGGTGGTGGTCGACTTTTTGAGGCTCTTTATCCAAAAATAACAGGGCCTGCAGATACTAGACACTTTTCTGAACCTGTTGATGAATCTCTCTCTAAATTAATTATTAGGGAAGAGGATATTCATGCCGAAAAATTTGCTGATTTTTAAATGGTTATTTTTTCCTTGTTGGTGTTTTGTTTAAAATATTAAAAAAAAATTTTCCAAATCTCTCTAAATAAATTAATTTTTTAAAATAATTTTTTATCAATTTTATTTTTCTTTTTCAGATTGAAGCACCTTTTAAGCCAAAGTGCCGCGGTCCAAATGATTCCAGCAACTTTGAAGAATATGATGAAATTTTATTAAACATATCTTCTACAAATAATTATTTCAATGAATTTGCTGGATTCTAGTCAATGAGATATATCCCAATATATTTTTGTAGATACATATATAAAATAAATTAATTTAGTATTTTTTGATCCCAGTTTTGTAATATATTTGATTTTGTAAAATAAATTATTTTTACTTAAATTTCTTTAAAAAGATTATCTTTTCAAAAATAATTTCTGATAATTTTTGATGATTATATATTTTATATAGTAAAGTAGGTAATTGTTATGTATATCTAGTATATCGTTTTGGTATAAGATATTCCTTAATTATATAAGAATTTGGCAACCCTAGTATAAAATATTCCACAAACAATTCCCTACATCTTTTTATTCATTTTCTTAACCTCCATTTAAAATTTACGTTTATAAGGTAAATGTCCAGTTGGCGGTCTACATGTCCGCAAAGAGAATCTGCTCTTTTCTTTCCTTTTCTTGCATTTTTTGCGTTGGGAGAAGTGCTCCGCTCATTTTTCCTTTTCTACATTCTTCCTTCTCAATACAATATGTTTTCCTGTGCATACTTGAAAAATAAAAATACCTCTAATTAGAAAAAATTATTTATTTTACAAATGATAGATTTTGATAGCATTCTCAAATAGATTTAATTAAAATATAGGGCGGATAATAAAAACTATGAGGGGGAGGATGGACATAAAAACTGGGCCCATATCTTTACTCAATATCGATATCCTGATAACACGAAAATCAACGCAGAACAGGTTATGTCTCCTTAAATATTATTTTGCAATTTTTTATTTTGGACTTATTAAAAAGCCATAGAAAGCTGCTATAAGATTGCAATAATCCTACATTTCAGAATTTATCATTGTAATTTTTATAATCCAAAATCTATCATTTGTAAAATAAATAATTTTTTCTAATCAGAGGTATTTTTATTTTTCAAGTATGCACAGGAAAACATATTGTATTGAGAAGGAAGAATGTAGAAAAGGAAAAATGAGCGGAGCACTTCTCCCAACGCAAAAAATGCAAGAAAAGGAAAGAAAAGAGCAGATTCTCTTTGCGGACATGTAGACCGCCAACTGGACATTTACCCGTTTATAATTCTGAGAAATTTCGGGATATAAAAATAAAATGTTTATGTTTTAGCGAATAATATGTATTTATTATAATTTATTTATTAATAATTTTATCCATGTATATATTAATATAGACATAAAACACGAAAGTAAACATTTTTTAAAAATTAAAATTAAAGCTATAAAAATGTGACCCGGGGAAGAATGAAAACACAAATCTTTATGCCGAATCACTTTACATTTCCGAATCAAAATAAAATATATAAAATGTGTAACTACTATAATAGTATTTTTTTGATAATATTTTAAAAGTTTAGAAAAAATGAGAAAAAGACGAAAATTAATTAAAAATATATTTTTATTCTGTATTTTTTTGTAAATTTTGTTTTTCACTCAAATAGCTTAATTTAGAGATGTTTCTTATTTTAGATAAAACAGGTATAAGTACAGTCTATGCATCCAAAAATATAATTAGAATTTGTTGAATCTCTATGAAATACTTTTAAATAATTCTTGAGGGTGCTGCCAAACGTAAATGAGTGATAAAATGTAACCTAGAGGCCTTGGCAGATGTTTATTAAAAAATTATTTTTGAGATGCATAAATTAGACAAAAGCTAAATACGGAATTTATATATAGTACTATAATTAATTAATTATGTTACATCATATAAAAATAATTCCGAATAAAATATACTTTAATGTCATTTTCGAATTTAAAATAATTCTTAAAGGAATGGTAATTAATACATACATATATTCAAAAAAATAATTTTGATAATTTCAAGTATTTTTATTTATTACAAAATTAAATTAATTTGATGTAACATATTGTAGAATATAAACAATTAAATGAAAATTAAATTCAATTAAATTCTTCAAGTGTAAATAAAAATAACTAAAAACAATTTTATTTAAAAATTAAAAAAAAAGAATTTGATCAATTAAAAATTAAATATAAAAGAAATTTATTTAAAATATAAAAATTAATCATTTGTATTTTTAAAGTTTTTGACTAGCAAATAAAAAATGTTAATTAATTTTTGAAAAAATAAAATTTTCTAAACTTAAAAAAATTTTTATTAAATTAATTGTTAAAAATAAAAAGATAATTAAATTTTTAATTATTTACAAAAATATTATGATAATTATTATGCAAAACATAAAATTAAATAATACTAAAATTAGAAATAAGGAGTTTTTAAAAAACATTAATTTAAATAATTATTCTTTTAAATTTTTCAAACAAAAAAATAGTAAACCCATCTCGCTATCCAACTGTGTCCGCAAAGGGAATCTCGCTTTTCTCCTTAATTTTCTTCTTGAATTTCTGCTTGAGGGGTAATAAAATCCTAGGCAAAACTTTTTGATTAATTATAAGTGATCAAAAAAATCCTTTTGATCACATGCAAAATAAATAAGTTTCACATAATTATTAAGCGATTTTTAATTGTTTTCTCCCTTTCATTCCAAGTGCCAAAAGGCATTTAATGGTGAAGAAAAAAAGCAGCGAGAGTGCCACTCCTTATTCAGAAATGCAAGAAAAGAAAGGAAAAATGCGCATTAGCTTCGCGGACAAGTGGATAGCGAAATGGACTTTGCCAAAAAAAATTTTTTAATTAATTTTATAGACAATTAATTAACACATAATAAGTGTTAAAGTTAGTAGCACAATTAAACGGGAGGATTTTTATGAATAGAATTTGTGTTAAAGAGTATGAATACATAAATATGTATTTACTAAAATATATTTCTTTAAAATTATTCACTCGCTTACATTTTTGCATTGACATTTTGCGAGGAATACGTGGAAGGGCAGCATGAATGCCATCGTCAGGCGGAGGCAAGGGAGTGAGAACGGTGAACAAATTGTAAAATTGAGTTGTGATTGAGGAGGAAAATATATAGGGAAGAAATTAAATGACTAGAATTCGGCGAACTCTTTTGCACATTTTTCAGTACCAGAGATGCGTAATGGCTCTTCTTCATAATCATCAAAATTGCTCGAATCGCCTGGGCCACGACACTTAGGCAGGAAGGGAGCTTCAATCTGTATTTTTAGAAAATATATACAAATAATTTAATTTATTAAATTAAAAATTAGAAAATAATTATAGTATTTATTTATTTAAATTTTTTTATTAAAATATTACATGTAAAAATATTTGTTATAAAAAAGTCGGCAAATTTGTCACATTTTTGGAAAAATAATTTACATTATAATTCAAAAATGTAATTAAATATACCGACCTCTAATTTAAAATAAAATTAGTTAAAAGGACTAGACATTTAAACTAAACAAAAAAAAATAGAAAGGAAAGCTATAGTTAAAGTATTTGAGCAAAAAAATAAAAACAAAAAATGTTAATTTAAAGTAATTTCAAAAATCAACAAATTTATCAAAATGTATATCCTCATCACGAATAATTATTTGAGAAAGGGATTCATCTATAGCCTCCAAAAAATGCCGAGTATCGGCTGGTCCTGTTATTTTTGGATAAAGAGCTTCAAAAAGTTTGTCATTGCAATGTGAAGTTGGATTTCTTGCAGAACACGCAGAAGAAAAGCTTTGAGGTTGCTCCTAAAAAGTTAGTGAGTGCTTGTCTAAGTGCTTCTTTTTTAGACATCTTTTTGGATTAGATATATGAGGAAATAAATGTTAGGGAAAAAAAATCTTGTCAATTATGTTTTAATACATAGTATAGTAAAAAATAAAAATGAGGGATACAATTATACAAAATTGTAACATTTGTATAATTATCTTATATAATCCCTTTCTTACTCTCTCTTACATTCAACATATTTAAATAAAAGAAATTAAAAATAATAATTTTAAAAAATTATCACAAAATTGACAAGAATGAAACCAAGAAATGTTAGTACAAACGAGAAAAATTTTAAAGAAAAAAAACCAAGGCACAGAACACAAAAACTTGAAAAAACCCAATCGTGAAATGGAAAAGTGAAGAAAAAATTTTGTTTTGATTTTAAGAAATTAATTGAAGATATTTTTAATTAAACTTTTAATTAAATAGCAAACAAACTTTTCTTTGGTATATAGAAATCCAATCAACAGATCCAAACCATTTATGATTTTTAATATCAGCAACCCCATTTTTTAAATTTCCAAAACGTTTTATAAGGTCTACTTGAAGTAAATTTTTTAATAAATCTTTTAATTCATTTGAGAAATGTGAGGGAAATTTAACCTTAAAAATTATTTAAAATTAAAATTAATTTATTTTAATTTTAAATTTACTTTTCCAGAAACAATTTTTTCATAAATTTGAATTGGTTGATCAGCAAAAAATGGTGGATAACCAGCAGCCATTTCATAAATTAAAACACCTAATGCCCACCAATCAACAGCTTTATTATAACCCTAAAAATTAATTTTTAAATAATTTATTTTCTTCTTTTTATTTACTTTTGAAAGAATAATTTCTGGTGCTAAATATTCTGGAGTACCACATAATGTCCAAGTTCTTCCTTTAACCCGTTTAGCAAAACCAAAGTCTGTAATCTTCAAATATCCATTATTGTCTATTAATAAATTTTCTGGTTTTAAATCTCTATATATCAAATCCAAAGAATGTAAATATTCAAAAGCTAAAACAATTTGGGCTGCATAAAAACGTGAATGAGGCTCCGAGAAACGTCCAATTCTACGTAAATGTGAAAACATTTCTCCACCACTTACAAATTCAAGCACCATATATAAATTTGAATTATCCTATAGATAATATAAAAATTTTTAAAAAAATAAAATTATTTTTACTTTAAAAGAATATTGCATATTGACGAGAAAAGGGAAATCAATTGCTTGAAGTATTCGTTTTTCATTTAATGTATGTTCTACTTGTTTTAGTTTAACAACTTTTTGTTTATCAAGTATTTTCATAGCAAAATATGTTCCACTTTGTTTATGTTTTACCAACATTACTCGACCAAATGACCCTGTTCCTAATGTTTTGATTCTATCAAAGTCATCCAAACATGCTGTATTCTTAAAAAATAAAAATTTTATATTTTAAATTAAATATATTTTTTGTAAAAAATATTCTTTGCAACAATTTTTTTTCAAAAAAAAATTATACTAAATTCAATTATTTATTATAACCTGCATTCTAAACATTGAATGCATAGACTCCTTCATTGATGATTTTAACCAAAATAATTCAGCCCTTAAATTAAATTCTCTTAAAGGAGGAATAACACTTCCAGCTAATGTTGTTGTTGCTGCAGTTGTTGCAATATTAGTAGATGCTGCAGCTGCCCAAGCAGCTTGCTTAAACAATTCAAAAACTTTTTGTGCAAAACTACTCCTTTCCATTGTAGAAACATTACTATTTTCATTTTGAAGGTAAGGCCAAGACATTTGTTGGGGTGATTTTCGGTTAACTGTTGGAAGTAATTCAAAAGAGGAAAAAGAAGAGGAGAAATGATGACGAATAAATGGTTTTGTTAATTTTGTCATTTCTTTTATAAAATTATTTTGATGTTTTTCTTTGTTTTGTTGATCAAAATTTGATGAAAAAATGTTTTGAATTGGTCTTTTTGAAAGAACAGAATTTTGAGGTGAACAAGGAGAAACAGAAAAAACATTATTTGTGGTAAAAACAGGAGACGAATAGAAATGAGGTGCTGAAGCTTGCTGAAGTTTTTGTGGATTGATAAATATTTGTTGTTTGAATTGATTATTAATTCTTTTATCTTCAATTATATTATTTAAGGCATATTTGGGAGTAATTAAAGGTGAACTCCAAATAATGTTAGTTTTGTTACAATTGTTTTGTTGTCTTCCTAGTGATTTTGGGGAATTTGCAGAATAAACTCTTCGTAGGGGAAATGGAGCCTTCTCTACAATTGGGAGAGGGGAATGTTTGTTGTTTCCAATATATCCTTTTTGAGAATTATTATATCTATTAAATTGATTTTGTTGCTGATTTGAGTGGTTATAGAATTGTGGTTGTTGTTGTTGATTAAGTGAATTAAAAGGCATCACAGGTAAACGACCAAACCAATGAGAAGGAGCACCAAAATTTGTCAAATACTCGCTGTTTGAATTAGAAACTTGAGAATGGTCTTTATGAAAATGAAGATTTTGGGCATTTCCTTGTGACAAATTATCAATTTTTTTAGGAGGCCAACGATTTAAATGAACTTGTCCTCGAACAAAACAATTGACATTTTCATCTGAATAATTATTGTAGTATGGCATTTGTTGAGTTTTTTGTGGCATAAATAATGGGGAAGTTGTAACCATTTATTAATAAATTATTTAAAATTAATTTTTAAGACGAAATATCTAAAATTTGTCAAATATTTGCTGTTTGGATTAGAAACAGATTGCCCGTTTTATAACTAATATTTATATAAATACAAAATATTCAAAGATAAGTTGGGGCGAGGTCGAAAGTGAGCTGCAAACCTCATAGTCCGAACAAAAAAAGTTTAAAAAGAATATTTTCCAATAAAAACGAAATTATCATTTTGTTTTCAAAAGCCAATAAATTTTAAAAAAATAACTATTTACTACTAATTTAGGTATTTGCAGAAAATAAATATTCCCCATTTAATATTTCCATAAATAGAAACGATTTTATGCGAAAATTAAAAAAATGTTGGTGAAAAAATGGATGGAAAATAAAAATAGAGCATGTGCATTTTTAGTTATGGGAAACGTTTTTTAAATGTTTTGCCGCATTTTCTAAATTTGGAGCATTAAAGAAAGAAAAATGGTAAGAAAATTAAAGAGAAAATATGCAAAAATAGTATTTTAGAATGGCAAAATATAAATGGTTTTTAAACATTAAAATGATTTTCTAAATAATAAAATAATATTTTAGAAAAATAAAACAAAATTTTGTCTTAAAAAATAAATTTTTGTATAATACTCGATAAAAAATTATTAAAAATAATTTCAAAGTGTAAATCCAATTTTCTTTTTTTCCAAAATTTCTATTTTTTTCACTATTTTAGGAAGTAAAATAAAATTTTCAAAATTTTTTTTTTAAAAATTGTTATCGAAACAACATTAAAAAAGTATAGGAAATAAATAATCGAGAAGAAAATCCAGAAATGTAAAAGCAATTTCTAAACAAATTTTGATTGCATTTTATTTATTTAAAAGACGAAAACATATTTAGGAAAAATATTTTGTTTAGAATACATATACATATTGATAGTGAGAGAACTATAAAATAAAAATATTCTTATACATATTTTCTAAATATTCATTAAAAATGTCAAAAAAATAAAATTAAAATTACGTATTATTTTCTAAATAAAAAAAATATTAAATTTGAAAATTCTCTTTAACTCCTCTCAAATGTACTTAAATTGTACTGTTAAAAAATAAAATTTTTCCAAAATATGTTTGTATTTTTTAGTGAGTAAACATAAATCTAAAAATGTATTTAAAATAATTATTTTCAAAGTAGTTTTTTCTGAGGCCTTTTTTCATATTTTAGTGCCTATTTCGGCAATTTTTTAGTGCATAAAAATCCTAACCATAATAATAATGATAGAAACATAGATAAAATAAATAAAAAAGTACTTAAATGAATATAAATAAATTTAAAATTAAATTCTCTATATTCAAAAAAATTATTTAAGATAAATTTCTTAAAATTGAAAATGAGAGTATTTTTGTTGGAATTAAATAATCAAAAAATTTGTCTTTAGTCTTTGCTGCGCTTTGACTTTTGCTTCTTCTAAACATTCTTTTTTTTAAATATTTTTTTATCAAGAATGTTAAAGAAATGAATTAATGATCGTAATAATATTTTATATATAAATGCAGAAAATTGGAAAAAAAAGTTCTAAAAAGTGCTCTTCGCTCTTTTAAATTTACATATAATTAAATAATCAAAAAATATAAATTAATTAAATATATAGAAAAAATATTTTTTAAAAGACAACGTGTTTAATAGGCAAAATGATATATAAAAGGAAATGGATGGAGTATATAGCGACGTTTTTTGATTAAAAATTTTTTGATTGAGAAATAAAAAGTGGTTGTGATTTTGCTTCTAGACTACAAAGTTCTGACAAAAAGAATATATATAATTTGGTTATTTACATAAATAAATAAATATAAATTATTTTTAGAAAAATATATTTAGATAAATTTTGGCCATATTATAGAATGGGATGAATCAATGAGAGACCGCCAAAAAATAAAATTGACCCAAGTAAGCAGATATTTTTATTTAAAAGTTATTTTCAGGTGCCGTATTTTCTCGATTAATTCCCCTCCCTCGATTAATTCCCCTCCCTCGATTAATTCCCCCTATCGATTAATTCCCCCTGCTAGAGTTGGGTTTAAACAATAATTCCCCAGGGGAATTAATCGAGAAAATACGGTATTTACAGATGGACTTCAAAATAGTTATAGACAAAAATAAATGATTAAACGAATGAAAAAATATATTTTTTTTATAAATTAAAGTTTAAAATTTGGTTTTATTTAGTCTTTGCTTAAAACAAATATTTTCATTAAAAAAATTTGTATTAAATCAACTTTATTAAAAAAGTTTATAAAAATTAAAAATATAGCTTTTGATCTTTTGTAAAAAATATTAAAATTAAAAAATGTTCAATATTTATTTGTGTGACGTAGCAAAGTAAAAAATAATAATAAATTATTAAAGAAAAAATTGAAGGAATACCTCGCGCGAATAAATACATACATAAATTTTATTTTTCAAGATTTTAACATTAAATTATAGTAACGCTGGAATAAATTTTTATTAATTTTATTGGTAATTTGCAAGATTAATGAATGAAAAATAAAATAAAAATTAATAAATAAATAAACGTATTGCTATTTTAATATAAAAAATAATTTAATTATTTTTAATAAATAATATTACAAATAGAAAATATTTTTTTATTTAAAGAATTGAGAAGAAATTGAAGAGAATAAATTTCTGATAATTTAAAGAATATATACATAAATGGAAAATATAAAAGAATTTAAAAAATAATATATAAAAAATTAAAAAAAATATTTTTTGCAAATGAAGACAAAAATAGAAAGGAATTTTTAATCGGAAAAATAAAGGGAATGATTCAGCAACCTTCAAAAATCGCAAAAATAATTTTAAAAAAGAGGGGGAATTTGTGGCGCAGATGAGCGATTAGAAAAAAAGCAAAATATATTTTTTTTAAATAATAAAATGAAAAGAAAAATAACTAAATAAATTAAAGATGTAGTAGATAAGATAGCTAAAAAATAATTTTTTTCTATTTTTGGAAAGCAATCTTATATCAAATGTGAATAGAAAAGAAAAGTAAAATTAATAATATATATTTTTTAGCAAAAATGCAATGATCGGAGTTTGTTAATGATTGTCAGTAAAAATAAATATAAATATTTATAAACTAAAAGTAAACTGGTTGAGAAATTATTTTTGTAATAAAGTAATAAAAAAATAGTTTGTTAAAGAAAAAGAAAAAAAAATATTTTTAGATGATTGAATATTAGTATTTTAATAAAAAAATAAAACTTTTTATTTTTGATTTTAAAAACTGATTTTATAAAATAACAGGGGTCGCTTTAGTATAGGCCCACCGAGATCGGAACTTGTGGTATATACCATTCGATTCGTCTCGCCGAGCTGAGTTCAAATATGCAAGAATTTTCTGCGGGAGACGAAAACTCGCAGAGATACAGGCCCCCGAAAATTGAAAAACCATAGGGGGGACCAAGCACTTTTTTGGGGTGAAAAATTCGAATATGCAAATGATAGCTCATTCGAAAGAGCTCGACGAGCTGAGTCGAATGACACCAAAATCACCGTGATTGGACAAGATTAGATAAAGTTATGACACAAAACAAAAAACCTAAACCTATGGGTCGGCGGCGAGGCGCTTGTGCAAAACCCCGCGCTTCGCGCGGGGTTTTGCGGCACGCGCCTCGAGGGAGTCTACGGGCGATGGGTCTGGGCTCGTAACATAAACCTATTCCTATATTCCTTGCTCTGAACGTATTTGGGGCCTCCGTAGCAGCAAAAATCTCCACAGATGCCATAGGTAAGGAGCTAAAAGAAAAGATCATAACTTTGTCCAATCAAGTCGGATTTCGTTGATTTTAGTGTCATTCGACTCAGCTCGAGGAGCTCTTTCGAATGAGGTATCATTTGCATTTTCGAATTTTTCACCCCAAAAAAGTGCTTGGTCCCCCCTATGGTTTTTCAATTTTCGGGGGCCTGTATCTCTGCGAGTTTTCGTCTCCCGCAGAAAATTCTTGCATATTTGAACTCAGCTCGACGAAACGAATCGAATGGTATATACCACAAGTTCCGATCTCGGTGGGCCTATACTAAAGTACAGCCAAATAACAAATTAGAGAATCAATCTTTAAAAGTAAAAAATAAATTTAAAAAAAAGTTCTAAATACTAGAGACGTCCGAGACCAAAAATTTTCCAAGACTCAAGACCAAGACCCAAGACCAAGACTACACCCCAAGACCAAGACTTGACCCCAAGACTCAAGACCAAAAATTATCAAGACTCGAGACAATTTTTAGGTTCCATAAGTCAAATTTTTGGTTTATTTTTTGTTATTTTGACATGATCACAGTCAAATACAGCACATTCGCTATAGTTTCGAAAAATCTATGCGAAATTCAAGGAATTTATCCGAAATTCAAAGAATTTTGGGGAATTTATCCGGGTGGAAAATCAATGAAATATATTATTTCAGAGTATTTGGGTGGATTAAAATGATATTGAACGATAACAAAGATTAGGAGAGATAACCGTGGGATTTTGTGAGTTATGAAGGATGTCGGGGGATTCGGAATTATCGAGGGATCAAGGAGGATATAGAGGTTTTGTTGTGTAGTGGTGACACTACTATAAAAGCCACTGTAAGCGTCAGTCTAATTGGATCATACTAGCCCGGCTAGTCCCTGATCTCCTTCGTCTGTTCCAACCTCAATCCCTTCGTCCTACATTGTCATTTCTCTTTGGATAAACTGTTAATCAATTGCACGTCGACATTTCGTATACCCTCGGACATAACAGGTTTAAAGTGGAATTCGGGTGAATTAAGAGGGATCAACAGGAATATTATGAAGTTGGGGGACCTGGGTGATTGAATGATGGTGGCTGCTGATATCCCTCCTCTTTTTATCCCTATGGTCTTGCGCCTCAGGCGAAAATTTTTACGATTTGGAGGAATCTTACGCCAAAAATCTTCTCTTCCCATCGCCGCAGGCGAAAATTTTGAAAATTTCGGAAGGCCAAGAAGCCAGAATTCTACGTTTTCCAGCGCCGCAGGCGAAAATTTTGCGAATTTTGAAGCCAAGAAGCCAGAATTCTCCCTTTTCCTGCGCCGCAGGCGAAAATTTTGAGAATTTTAGAAGGGTATGAGGCCAGATTTCTTCCATTTTGGAAATAAAATAAGGAAACTAAAAAAAGTTCAATCCTTAGGGATGTAAGTTTAGATAAGCCCAAAAAAGTCGAGACCAAGACCAAGACTACACCCCAAGACCAAGACCAAGACTACACCCCAAGACCAAGACCAAGACTACACCCCAAGACCAAGACCAAGACTACACCCCAAGACCAAGACCAAGACTACACCCCAAGACCAAGACCGAAAAAAACCCAAGAAAAGTCTTGAGTCAAGACTCAAGACCAAGAGTCTCGGACGTCTCTACTAAATACAAATTTCTTAATAGCCTCCCAAAATTTTCGCCTGTGGATGGATGTAAAAGGAGGAAGGTCGGATCTAAATACCAATATTCTGCCATCATGGAGCTTTTTTTTCAGAACTCTGATTTAGATTCTATACCAGGAGTTTACTAACCCGGAGTTAGCTCTTAAAACGTATAAACATAAATATTTAAAAAAAATTTTGAGAAAGAAAATTAAAAATTAATAAGTTATTCAACATTTTTAAAGAATAATCATAAATTACAAATTTGTCAAAATTAGATTAAAATTTAAGAATTAAAATATGTATTTATTTATATATTTTTTTATTTTTGTGTTTTTAATTTTTATTATTTTACATAAAAAAAACAATCCCAAATAAAAAAAAAAACGAGTAACACTATGTGAGTTTAAAATATTTTGTTAAAAATTAGGGAGAAGAAAAGCATGTGAATATTTAAAAAAAATATGTACTAAAATAAAAAAATAAATAAAATAAATCTCTAAAAAGTAAAAAAAATCTTCTAAAAAGCCAAAACATCTTTAAAAATTATATGTATAGTTTGTGAAGAATAAATTTCTATTTACATAAAATGTATGTATGCTCTAAAAAATAAATTTTAAATATAAAAAAATAAAAAACTTCCTTAATAAAATTAGAGAAAAATTTAATGTAAACAAAATTGAAGAAAAAAACAAAAATAAGGCTTTCCTTATTTTTTATAAATGTGGCAAAAAATGGGGACGGAAAACACTAGAGTACCAAAATAAAATAAAAAATATAAAAAGATTAAAATTTTATGTTAAGCATATAAAAATGTCTTTGAAAATTTCTAATAGAAAAGCGTCCAAAACTTTAAGAAATATTTAAAATATTTTTATAAAAATATTGAAAATTAAATAATAATCTAAATTAATTGTTGCAAAGAAATATTGTATATAAATTATTCATTTACAATAAAAAATAACCCACCGATGCTGGATTGTCCCATTTCTGTTTAAAATCGTCTTTGGCTTTGTCCAGGAATTCTTTAACTAAAAAAAGAAAAATAAATATTTGTTAAAATAATTTAATTAAAAATATATAATTTGTAAACAATCCCTTTTTATTTTAATTAGAACTACTTTATATTCTTTTTTCTTTAATATATTTTTATTAAGTTTAACTTTTTTTTTGAATTTTGTTCTTACAGAATTTCACTTGTTGCTTCTTATTTATTGACTGGGTCATTTATTTAAGTAAGAGTCTGATTATGAAGGAAACAGATCACATTACCCAAGTATTTTTAAAGAAAATAATTTGTGGAAGAAAATAGAAAATTTTATAAAGAATTTTATTTAAATACATATGTATACATAAATGATTTTTTTAAGATTGTAAAGAAAATCGAGAATTATTCAATGTTATTTGTTCATTATAGGGGAAAACTAATTTTCAAGTAATTTATAAAAATTTTTTTTTGATTATTTCTAGATTAACACTGTTATTTATTTGCCGTAGTTAACGTTTGAAATTAAAAATAAGATAAAGAGTACACACAAGAATTTCTGTTTTGGCATAGTCAGATGCTTTAAGTTATATGTGTATGTGTATTACATATATAAAGATTGAAGTATACAAATAAGTGAGAAGAAAAGTTTTTTTTTATTTTGCACGGCCGGGGTAATAATGTAGATAATATATATAAATACGTAAAAAATCTTGACGCTTTTTGTTTGGCAGATGCCAAACAAAAAATCGTAGCTGTTTGGCACTTTTATTTCCCTTTTCTCTCACTTTCTTTTCTTTAAACAAAGTACATTGGCCGGGAATGCCATATAAAACTTCAGAAATATACTAAAGCTTTTTTGGGTCGATAATAAAATACATAGTATATATACACATATACAACACTATGTCCAATTCTAAAAAGCTCCTTCTCTCGAGAATCATTTCACTAAATATTTTCAAAATTTTCTCTAACCCTTTTGTTTAATTTGCTTATAATGCTAGTAAGCTATTTTTTATTTAACAATCCTTGTATGTATGCTAAGCACAAATACTTCTTTTATAAATTGAATTGAATGTGTGCCATTGGGACTAATTTTGTTTTTTTTCTCTTTATGTCGCTGCCGACATTTCCGCTTCCTTGCAGCCTAAGCAACAATCAAAAGATTTTTAGTTTATTAGTAAAAGGCTGTTAACTTAATCCTGTCTATACTCATTTTTCATTCATAAAAAATTTAAACGGAATTGTCAAACACAAATAGATAGTACTATAATATGTAATTAAAGCAGAAAAATTATTCAAAAATTATTAAAAAAAATTTCTAAATTAGGCTGTATGATACGCTAGAATATAGCAAAAAATAAAAAAAAAATAAAAGGTGAAATTAATTTAAAAATGAGAGAAAATGGAAATTTGAAATGAAAAAATAAAAATAGATTTTTTGTGTGAATAATGAAATTAAATGACAAACATTTTTTGCTTTTTCTTTATTTAAAAATTCATTGAACTAAATACTATTGATTCGTTTGTTAGAAAACTTGAAAAATATTTTTATATTAAAATTAAAAACAATTTAAAAATAAAGTAAATTTTTAATACTAACAAAATGGAGCTTCTGCTGTTGAATTTATGAAGGGATCTGAGTTTTGGTTTTGTTCTCCCAAAGAAATACCCGACACATAATCCTCATCTTCTTCTTCTTCTTCGTTATCTTCCGCTCTTTGAGCAATAGGTATTCCATTAATTGAATTTATTTTTGTATTTGGCCTTCCAATAATTTCTTCTTCGTCTACAACTGATTCAGCAATTACTGTGATATTTGTTGAAGGTTGTTGTTGATTTTTGTTTTTTTTATTTTGAATTGTAGGAGAGGAATCAGAAAATTCTTTAGACTCCTCCATCCATAGAATGCCGATAGAATTATTTTAATATAAAGAGAAACAAAAGCTAAAGTTTAAAATATTTTTGTTTAGATATAATTTTATATTAATAATAATTATGAAAAATTAAAAAAAATATATAAATTTAGAAATGATTAGATTTAAATTTATTTTAAATGTTTTTAAGTAAAGAAGAAGAAGAAAATTTTTTTTATCAGTTTATATTTATATTGATAAAATAGAAGAAAAGTACTTTTTTAGTTATTAAAAAATTGATAATTTTTTTATATTTAGACAAAAATTTAAACTGTTTTAAGAATTAAATGAAAAATATAATTTAAAGAGAAGAGCTATTAGAAATGAAGTTGACGTAAATGGATTTACTATTTTAAGTATGTAGATATACATATAAGCTAAAAGATTTTATTGATATTTATATATTTTTAATAATAAATAAATAATAAAAATATTTTTTTATTAATTTTTGGTTTGTTGTTAATATTTGTAAAGGCTATTATTAACCAAAATAAATATTTAGTTGCAAATAATGAAACAATAAAATAAAATAACATACAATGTATTCAAAAAATATTTTAAAAACCCTAGATCTCATATAAAATTTTCTTAGCCCGATACAAAGCCATAAAATTTGCTATAGAAGTTTTTCCTGATTTTCGCTAAAATTCATCAGACAAACTACTTTTTATATTAAAAATGTTCAAATCCCCCTAAATACTCCAGAAATGATAACTCCCCAAATTGCCCGACATTCATTTCCATAATGCATATTTTATCAACTTATTGGGGGGTTTTAATTCTTAAAAAAGTTTGTTTTGCATCATACTACATATACATATTCAAGAATAATTTAAAGCAAAATATAGAATTTAGCGGATATTTTTTTAAAAATACAACAAAAAATATTTTGAACTTTATAAATATAATCTAACGTTTCTCAAGTAGAATATGTATTTAGTAATTAAATGATAAAACTAACAAAAAATAAAAACTAAATTGTAAGTAAAATCACGTGGAATTGATTGTTACTACAAACATATTATTATTCCCGTCAGTTAAAAAATAAGAATTAAGTAGGTAATAAGGGTTTTTATAGATAGTTGATAGTCGAGTTCATTTACTGATTAAATGGCTCGAGAGAGAGAGAGAGAGAGAAAAGGAGTAAAGGAATAGTATTTAGTTGATAAAGGGTAATATGGTTTAGCATTTTTTTAATTTTTGGGACGAATGATTGACTATTTTGGTATATTTGGGAAGGTATATGTACATGAATAGAAAAAATTTAAGTAACGCCATAATAGTTGAGAAGGAAAAAAGGCCAAAAAATAAGGTTTGGAACTTCAATTTAATAAAACCTTGAGGTTTTGAATCATTCTCTCCTGCTTTATTGTCTGAAGAAGTTACAGGATAAAAATTAAAAGAAGTTGTTTCTTCTTTATTATCACTTAAATTATAATTTTCTCCGTCTTCTTCACTATTTTCTGTAGTTAAATTAGAAGAAGATGAGGAAGAAGAAAAAGAAATTTTAGGTGATTTATCATTATTCAATTTAGAATAAAAAGTGTTATTTGCCTCAACAGACATTTTTAAATATTTTGATGGGTTTTTACACAATTAAATGAGAAAATAAAATTTATTTAAAAAGAAATTCGATCTAAATAAATATTTTTAGATTTTTGATGATTTTAATGATTTTTAAATGAATAAACAAATATTAATTTTTTGAGAATATTTTAAATAATTTATTGGAGAAAAAAATAAAATATATTTAATAACTAAATATAAAGTTTTAAAAGTAAAAATAATGCTCAAAAACTTCTTCAAAATCTAAATCAATATTAAAGTTAGAAAATATTAAAAAGAAAAAATAAATATTTAGAGGAAAATGTTTAAAATATATACAAATATTGTTTAGATTTGTTACTTCCCGTTTCCATTTTAGTGACTGAAAAGAAAAGAAACTAAAACAAAAAAAAATTTTTTAAAAGATTTGCTTTAAAGTAATTTATTTAGTAATTAAACTTTCTTTTAATTTTACTTTTAAATGGGGAAATTCCAAATTTTTTAGAATATTTTTGTTTATTTTTGATTACGAATTGCTTAATTCCTCAATTTACTTGGTGATGTGTAGTATTTATTGATAATAAGAGATTTCTTTTAAAAATTAAAAAAAATATTTTTTAAATTGTAAATAGATAAAGAATTAAGGAGGAAATAAAATTTTAAAAAATTTCAAAGTTTGGAAACTTTTTGGCAACATTCCGATAAATGATTGGATGAAAATTATTGACTGACTTATTTTACATTACAAGAAAAAAAGAAAAATAAACAAAAAAAATACGAGATACGAGCGCGTAATTTGAGAAATTTTGTTTAAAGTGGAAAAGAAAGGTACAAAAAGTTCAAAAAATATGTCTTCAAAATTCTAATCGTTTTTGTAAAAAAAAAATAAAATTTTTTAACAAAAAGTTTTTTCTTCACATATAATTTATTATCGGTTAGATTTAATGATTCTGAACAAAATTACCAACCCATAGTAGGGGTGTGCTTATATTAGAAAGTCATGGACGCATTGATGGGACGTATGCCCTAAGAAGAGCCAAAAACGGAATAAGAATCAAAATCAGTCAGAAATAATTTTAAATCGAAAGTAATCAATAGGTATGTCTGGATAAGATTATGTACTAAATAAATTAACAAAAACATTTTTGTGATGGCCAGACTGACTAAACCCAATCCGAATTTTAATATCTAGAGATATTCTTCAATTACTCTCCTAAATAATTACTTATGTAAATAACCTAAACTCAATTATTAATTTTAAAAATATTTTCTTGTCAACCCACAATTTCCAGCTGTTTTCTCCTTTCCACTTTGACCAGTACTACAAGGTTGATCGTCGTTATTTTTATTTTTTAAAAATTTCAACATTTTTAATTTTTAATTAAATATATATTCTTCTTTAATTAAAAATTATATATTAATTGATAAATTTCTTTTTTCTTCAAAATATTAATTTTGAGAATGACGAATTTAAAGATTAAAAAAAAGTTTATTTTAGCAAAGTTTTAATCTAAAAATTGCTAAACTTTTTTTAAAATTTTTGTTGTTTTTATTTCTGTTTCTTCTTTTCTTTTGTCGTTGTTTTTCTTTAAATATTTGCCAAAATTGAAGAGAATCAAATTTCTGTTAAATGGTTGCGCAGAGAGAGGAGCGGCGAGGGGAAAAATGAAGTTAATTTGTTTTTGTTGAATGTAATGGTGAGAGAATAATTGGTGGAATTATAAAAAAAATCAGCGGCAAGCTTATTTTTTTATTTCTTTTTATTTGAAGGACGAATTGATTAATTAAAGATAATAAATATGTATTTTTAATTATACTGAAATGTTCATTGATTAATTAAATAAAAAATATAAAATTGTGTTGTTTTAGGGATTATTTGGGAGGATTGTTATGATAAATTGTTAATTTTATATTTAAGTACTTTTTTATGATAAATTGAAAATAATTAACAGAAATATTAAGGAAGTAATAAGAATAGTGTATTTTAAATAGAAAATATATAAGATAAATATTTGATTAAAAGGAATAAACTATTTAAATTTAAAATTTTATGTATTTATTAGTAAATAAGCTAAAAATATTGAATAATTAATTTTTTCGGAAACACCTTTCAATTAAACACCTTTCAATTTTAAATTTTTGTGTAGACTTTTGTATGTTAAAAAATTAACTGAGGTATTTTATGTGTTTGTGAATGGTTTCTATTTCCCCTTTTTCTTCAACAATTTAAAAAATTCTTTTCAATTTTCTTTTATTTTTAAAAAATATTTACACTAACTATTTTTGTTTTTTCCTATTTACTTTCTTTAAAATAATGCAAATAAAAAATTATTTGATAATGATTGTTGTATTGAATTATTTTCTAAAAAATTGATTGATTCAAAAAGTATGTTTTAAATAATACAAAAATAGTCTGTATATTTTTTATTTAATATTAAAAACTTCTTAAATTAAAATTTAAAATTGATTTCATTAAAAAATTATTAGTAAATTATAAAATGTTACATTAATATATTAACAGAATTAGTAATTATATAATCTGAAATAATTTAATAAAATAATTTCTAGTTGATATTTATTTTTGAGAAAAAAATTTGAATAAAAGAAAATATAAAAATGTGTAATAAATTGATAAAACTTAAACCACTGTTAAAGGCAGCTGATGTACTTACACATCCCCAAATATTTAATATATGCAAATCGATGTGTGTATCATGAAAAATAAAAATTAGTAAAAAAACCTTTCTGACTCGATAAAATAAGAAAATAAAATGAAAAATAAAATTTTAGATTGATAAATAAGTATATATTTAAATAAAAAATTATTAAATAATTGATTATTTTAAATAAAAAAATTATTTTTTTATTGTTTACATTGACTTTTATTTAATAAAAAATTTTTGTATAAATTTATTGTAAAATAAAAACTTTTTATTTCTCAAAAATTATTCACCAAAAAGAATTTTTATTAAAAAAAGATTTTTATTTTTTTGAAAAAGATTTCAGAAATTAATAAACAAAAATATTTTATTTCCAAAATTTTAATAAAAATAAATTTTGCAAATAAAAAAATATTTTTTCTTTGAATTTTTATTTTTACTGATTCATTTTTTGGTGAATAATAAATAAATATATGTAAATCATTGAGAAGGAGCACCTTTTCTTCAGTTAGAAGAATATCATTAATCGTTAAAATTTTGCCTCTATAAAGCAAATAAATAAATTTATATGTTTCTATATTTAGAGTTGATTTAGAGGGTAAATGGTATTTTTTGGGCTCATTCATAGGAAGAATTCGTTAAATAGTGCAGGTATAGTAAAATATGGGTGAGGGGCAGAACTTCGAATGACAAAACTTAGTCCAGACAAATCTTCGACCGACAAAACTTCGAATTACCAAAACTTCGTCCAGACAAAACTTCGTATGACCATAACTTCGTCCAAAGAGAGAGGGGTCTTTTAGGCGTGGCCATATAATGGGGGAAATGTGTTATATTACGAGGAAATTTATTTTAATTACGGGGAAGGTTGTTCCAACTAGTGTTCGACAAATGGATTTTCCGGTACCGGAAAGTACCGGCACCGGACGAGTACCATAAATTCCGAAATCCGACTGGTACGGTACCGGTACCAAAAAGTACCATTACTGGTTGAGTACTGAAAATTCCTAAATCTTATCTGTACGGTACCAACGGTACCGGAACCGTAACGGTCGGACTTCGAAATTTATGGTACTCGTCCAGTGCCGGTATTTTCTGGCACCTGTACCGGAAAATCCATTTGCCGAACATTAGTTGGAACAGCCTTCCCTGTAATTAAAATAAATTTCCTCGTAATATAACACATTTCCTTTATTATATGGCCACGCCTAAAAGACCCCTCTCTCCTTGGACAAAGTTATGGTCATACGAAGTTTTGTCTGGACGAAGTTTTGGTAATTCGAAGTTTTGTCCGACTAAGTTTTGTCGGTCGAAGTCGTGTCCGTTCGAAGAACTGCCCTGACACGGTAAAATATTGAGGGGAATTAAAAAATAAAAATAAAATAATATTTTTTCTATTACTATTCAAATTATCCGATCGAAAATAGTTTGAATAAAATTGATTTTAAAAATTAAAAAAAATAAATATTAAAATTAGATGTATGATATTTATTAAATAAAAATAAGCTTTTTTACATCTTTATATTTCATTTCACTGATAGATAAAGATGGATATGAAAATGTGAACAATAATAATAATTAGGGATCGGATTTTTAGGTTATTTATAACCTTAATAATAAGTTAATATTTCTGTTGATAAATTGGATAAAATGAATACTGTATCTACAAATTCTATGTACATAGACCCTGAGAGGTATTGTTTTAGAGAAGAAGTTGTGTTTAAAAATTTCGAAGTAACGGTATGTTAATTTAAAATAAAGACAGAACAAGTAATTTTTAAAAAGCTTTATTTCAAAATTTTTCAAGAGAAGAGAAACAGAATATATTAGATTTACTCTGGTGAAGTCTACAAATATAATAATCTAAAATATATTGTTTGCTTTTTCAAATTTAATGATACTAAATACTCTAAAATTTACTTAAATAAAATTAAATGAGTGAATAAACAAAAAATTATTTTTAGAGAAAAATGAATATATGGATTTTTTAAAATTAAATTTAATAATTTTATAGAATAATTAAGAAATTAAATTAATTTTAAATTAATATTAATTTTTAAAAAATTTTAAGAAAAAATAATTTATTAGAAAATAAATAATAATATTTTTTGAGAAACGAATGAATTTTTAAATGAAAAGAAATTTTGGGATGTATGGGAGAAGCAAATGATTGATTGATGATTAAAAGTTGAAAGTGAGTAAAAGTATAGCTTAAATTAAAAATTTATAGAAAAAATTAAAAAAAATTTTTTTTAATTTTTTTAAAATTCTTTTCCATTTATTGGACATTTTTATGGCATTTTTATAAATCGATTTTCTCTTTCTTTATGGGAGGAATAACGAAGAAAATGAAATGGCAGTAGCAAAAGCTAAATAGTAGTAAGCTGCCAGCCGGTAGTTGTCCCGCGTCGAAAGAAACTATGGAAATGAGGAGGGAATTGTTAGCCAACATATAAAAGTAAAAAAATATGTGGATATATGTAGGTATGTGTGGTTAGAAAATAAATAATTAGGTATTTGAATAAAAGAAAAGTGAAAGTAAATCGACTATGGCAATTTGTTTGAGAGACAAAACTAAAAGGAAAAAGAACTTTAAAGGAATAAATAATTTCGAAGTTATCCAAATAAATTATTTAAATATTCAATTAAATATGTACTTGGTAATTATATATGTACTTGGTAATTTCTTGAAAATAAATTTTAATTAATATTAGCTTAAATAAAAAATAATTTTAACAATTTTTAAAAGTTTTTTTAAATGTTGTTACTTTTTATAAATTAAATAAAAATTTTAGAATGAAAGGAAAATAAAAGAAGAATTTATTTTCAAGCTTAAAAAGTCAACTTTTGCCAACTTTTAGAGCAAGCAATTAACAAAGTTGGAGAAAAAGCATTCTCTGAAAAACAAAGGAAACAAAAAATTTTCTTAATTAAGTAGAAAAAGGAAATATTTGGAAAAATAAAAATTTTCTTTTTTTCTAAGAAAAGGAAAGATAAGAAAAGTAGTATATAGAAAATAAATGTTTGTGATAACAAATAAAAAGAAAGGGATCTCACATTACAAATTAAATTTATAAATATAAATATATTTAAATATTTAAATATATAAGTACTTAAATTAATAAGTAAAAAATATTTTAGAGAGATGAATGTGAAGGAAAGGAGAATAAATGCTATCTATATACAGAAAAGACAAGCACGTCTTTAACATTTATTTGGCCTAATGCTTCACGCAATACTTGTGCTGATGCTCAACAAACAAATTCCATGTGGGAATATTTATGTAAAAATTCTAATAAATAGAGAGAAAAAAATAAATAAAAGAGAATGTATGGCTTTATTTCCTTATTTTTTTAATTTTAGCTATTCCGTTGGCACTTTTATTTTTATCCTGTTTTCTACAAAACCCTCAAAGAGAAAAACGGCAAAGTAAAAAATAAAAAAATATTAATTTGTGTCTATAAAATACTTAAAAATGAATAAATTCTTAAAAAATTGTCTATAGCTAGTTATGTAAATAAATAATTATTTTGTATTTTTAAGGGTTTTAAAAATTAATAAATTCCCTCATTAATAGTTTTCCAAAAAATAATTGCATAAAATCCAAAACAAAAATTAAATTAAAATTAACTAATTTAAGACTAAATTAATTTAATTTCTTTAATTTCCAAACCATTTGTATGTACAACTACGTGATGACTGGAAGGATGATAAAGATGATAAGCTTGGTCGTTTTGATGATTTCGCCGGCTTCCACTACTAGCATGTCCACTTCCACCTCGTTCCATCGCAATAACTGCTGCATTGGCATGGTTATTACCCATTTTTGTTGTTTAATATTTTTTAATCAAAATTAGTTAACCAATAAACATTAATAGGTATATAAATATAATTTTATGTTGTAGTGTAATAGGGATTAATTTCACTACAAAATATGTTTAATTTTAGAAATTTTGTTGATCTTTTGTTGGGCTTGTTAGAGAGAGAGTACTTTGAAATACTAAACTTGTAATTACAAAATAATTTGGATTTATTGCTGATAAAAAAAAAAAGAAAAAACAGAATTAAGAATCCTAAATTGATTTTGAGGATTTAAAAAATATGAAATCCTCCTAGCCAATAAATGAAGAAATATTATTTTGTTTAATATTTCTTTAAAAAACATGTCTTTTTGTTTTTAAACAATTTGTCGATTATTTAAAAGCTTAAGCTCTAAAAAATAATTGTTGATTGTTTAATGTCGCCGCAAAAAATTTTATACTTATAATTCACACATCTTACTTTCGACAAGACGAGTGATTAGTTAAAAATCTGCCAAATGTACTAAAATAAAAAAAATACTTTTGTTTCTCTCCTTCTATTGTTTTGTTGAATATATTTATTTATTTGAAGTATTTCCGTTCCCACATAAATATTCTCGTCCTCCACAGCTATTTCCCTTCTTTATAATCTCTTGTCATTGAGAAAAACGGAAGCATGATCACCAAATACACAGCAGCTGATTGAAAAAGACTATCAACGTCTTGTGAAGATAAATTTTAAAGAAAGAAAAAGAGAGAGAAGGTGAATATGAAAAGCAAAATGTTTCTCAAATATTTTTTGCTTTTCTCTTCTCATGAAAATGTTTTTGATATGTATGTACATACTGCCATTCATTGATTCATCTCTTCTTTATCCCGTTGATCTTTAAATCTGAGTCGAGCGTTTTCACTAGCTATTCTTTTATTCTTTCTCAAAAAAATGAACAAGAAATGTAGGTACATAGACAGAAATACAAATGTAAAACTATGAAAAGCTGGCAGTTATTCTAAAACAAATTTTTTTATTTATCCTCCTTTTCAATCTAACTGATCTAAGAAAGCCATAAGGTTAAATAAATTAAATATAAACGTTAACATTAATGGTTAGTCTGTTTAATTAAAAACAAAGAATTGTTGAACTTTTAATGAAATTAAAATATTTGATCCAATTAACGTTGATAAAATATAAAAAATAAATATTTACATACTTTAAATAATTTAAAGATTAAATTTATAGATACCTATAGAATATTTAATTGTTAAAAATACAATATTTAAATAATAATTGTTTTTATATAAGAGAAAAGCTTTTCATTCCAAGTAAAATTCTTTTATGAAAATATAATTATTTAATAAAAATTTTTTAAATTTCTCGTTATTAGTGAGGATCATTTACAAATATAGAAATATTTAAAATACTTACAAAGAATTCCATAGATATAACTAGGGCGGGAAAAACATGCAAATGCATGTTTTGCATGCGGATATGCCATGAGCTGAAACGCTCAAAAAAGGTGTTTTTACATCGGTCCGAGCACTTTAGGACCCGGTTCCTAATGCATATTTTTGCATATTTTGGCCCTTTCGTGCATATTTGCATATCTGTGCATATTTTGGGAAATTTTGCATATTTTTACAAAATTTGAGCATATTTTGGCATTTTTGCTAAAATTATAAAAATTGGTCGAAATTTGAAAATTTTGAAACTTTTTGTCAAAAATTCAAAAAATTCGAGAAAATGTTTTCAAAAATTATTTTTTTGTAAAAATTTAAAATCTATAAAATCTTTAGAGATGTTCCTAAATTGCAATTTTAAAGGCTAAATTAGTGTTTTATATAAAATATTGCTTTTCAAGCTAACATTTTCACTATTTTTGGCTGCATATTTAGTGCATATTTTGGTATATTTTCGTTTTTAGTGAGGATATATTACATATTATAGATTTATTTAAAATATGTCCCCGCCCTAGATATAACCATTTAATTGACCACTAATTGTTGATTGTTGTTGACCACAATTTAATTGTAATAAATTATTGTTTCCCTCAAAAACTTTTTCTTTCTAAAATTTTTTCCAATTTTATTTCAAAATATTATTTAATTACTTCACTAAATTGATTAAAAGGAAAATTTTCAAAGAATTGTAGCAAATGTCTAGGTAAAGCTTTGAAACCAAAAATTGATGCATATTGATGCCAAAATTTTTGCCATTGTGTAGTGTTAAGTGAAGTAGATAACTGGCAAAGCCATTGATCCCAAAATTGGGCATCCTCTTTAATTGTTATATTTAAAAATAATTAAGAAAATTGTAATTTATTCTTATTTTCTTTATTTAAAAATAATTATCCAAAACGTAAAACTAGCTATTAATTTTTAAAGAAAATAATAAGAAATTTATATATTACCTAATATATTCCTCGGCAAAAGTCCAGAAATTACTAAAGCTTGAGGAGAAGTTAAAATTGCTTCAATAATTACTTTTTCTTGATTATAAGGGTAATTTTCTTGTTTATAATTAAATAATCGAGTTTTTTGTTCAATTAATGTTTCCTTAAATTAATATTTTATTTTATTTTCTTTTAATATTTAATTAACCTCTTCTTCTATTTGAAATCCGGAAGAAGACGGTAAATTTTGATAAGAAGAGGAAGGTATAGAAGAATTAAATAAAGGAAAAGAAATTTTTAGAGATTGAGGTATTTGATTGTTAATTAAGTTTTTTGTTTGTAAAGATTTTTGTAAATTAGCTACACTTGTTGAATGGATTAATGGAAATGGGGAGTGGAATTATTGTAATAATTAAAATTAATAGGTGAATAAAAATGCCCAACAAAATTTAATCCAAAATTTTCCTTAAAATTTTAATTTTTTATTTTAATAATTCTAAGTTAAATTCTAACAGATGTTGAAGAAATTGTTGGGAATTCTTCTTCAGATTGTGAACAATCATTTAAAATATTATTTGTTTTTTGTATATTATTTAATTCTTTATATGATTTTGTTAATATTTTATTATTATTTAGTTGATTATTTATTGAAAGAGCATTTCTTCTTTTTTCTAAAGGCATCTTAAATGCAAGAAAATAACAGAGATTTAACAAATATCAGCAGATTACATAAATATTTTGGTAATTATAATTTTAATTAAATTTTGAAATATTCATTTCTTCATAAAATTAATAATATTTTCCTAAATTTTTTACTAAATTTTTAAAATAAAATAAGTAAAAATTAAAATAAAATATAAATAAAGAAATATACAGGCAAACATTCAATGCTTCTTTTATTATTTGTCTACCTTTCACAAAAATTTCCCGAATGTCCGAATTTAATTTTTTATATTATTTTCTATTTTCCTTGTTTATTTACAGTCTCTCTCTCCCTTTCTAATTCTCTTCTTGGATTTGTTAATATTGTCAAATTGTTCTGCGCGCATTCTACAAACATTGGTCAATTTTTAGCAATTTCTTTCTTCTCGTAAATTTGTTTGTTCAAAGAAGAATGGAAAAAATAATAATTGAATCAATAAAAAAATATTTTATATACATATAAGAAAACCTTGGGTAATTATTGTTTAAATCTACAGAGACTTTTGTAATATGTAAACGGTTTCAAATGTTTGGCACTTACGAGGGATGAAAATTTAATATTTTTTCCATGACATTATTTTTAAAATTTTGACAACTACATATATCTGCTTGAAAAAATTAAATTTTAATTTCAATAATGATTTTAAAAATTTTTTAAATAAACATTAAAGGTTACTTCTTAAAATTAATATTGACAAATATTTTTGCGATAAAGTGTACAAAATATTTTTATATTTTAAACAAATCAAAAAACTTTTTAAAATAAATATCATAATAATATTGTTTTTAAGCTAGCAAGCTAAATTAATTAATTAATTTAGGTAATTATTATTTGTATACAAGGGTTGCAATTTGTACAAACAATGTCTTTCATATGTACATACTTTTAATTTAATCTTTTTGTATTTCTAACTTTTTCTCTATCACATCCCTTTATGTATTAAACATTAAAATAATTGTTTAAATTATGAGTTTTGCAAAAAAAATTTTTATAGAAGTGGAATTCCTGCCAAATCGCTTTTATAAGTATATTGAGACAATGCATTTGTTTATTTTGAAAAATAATAGAAAGAAAAAGGTTTAGAGGTCTCCGCTCTTTAATTTCATTCATTATTTTAATATAAACATTCGACTAAATAAATATGTATATATTTTTTATTTAAAATAATTTTAATTTTTCAAAAAAATAGAAATGGGAATTAGCAGTGCCGATCGTGGTATATCAACAGTTTTAAATCTTTTTTCAATTCTTTCATTGCCATTAGCCCCTGACGAGTTAGACAGGGATATGAGCAAAATTAATAGGTTTTTGAAAGTTTATTAAAAATCTTTTTTATTAAAAAAAGACAAGTTCAAGAATTAGTTCCAAAATTATTTACACATTACGAAAGAGAATCTCCGCCAATACCTAATAATGGTGGACCTGTTGAGGTTTAATATTTTATTAATAATCTTCTAATTTAAATTAAAAGATTGTTAGTTATTTAATGGTTGATCATATTGAAGACATGGTAATTAGTTTTAAAAATTTTGGACAAATTTATTCTTTTAGAATGAATTTCAACAATCAATTACATTTCATGGAACACTTATTTTAGTTAGAATCTAAAAATATTTTTAATTAATTATTTTAAATAAATTAAAATCTAAAAGAATTGGCTGGATGAACGTTTGGCGTGGGAACCCAGGGATTTTGGTCAGCTGGACAAATTATCATTTACTGGCTTTGATTTGAGTCGTTTTTGGTCTCCGGGTGTTACTGTTAAAGGATTGTAAGTTATAATTTTTATACAACACTTAAGATCAAATAGTTAGACATATCTAATATTCTAAAAAAATTCAAAATTTGAGATTGGATTTATCCAAAAGCCAAACTGAAAAACCAGTATAAATTTTTGAGTCAATACCAAGAATCTTGAATGTCTTAAGCAATAATTATTAAATTATTTAATTAACTTTTAGATCGTTTATTTTTGTAGAACAATGCCTTCAAAAGAGTTGGCAATGTTTCACAATACTGCATACACAGTAAATGATTTTGTCACAATTAAAATATTTAAATTATTTAGTTAACATATCAAGGATATATTTTTTGCAGAAATGAGTATAAGTATTAAAGCTGCATGTCGATTAGATTTAACTAATTATCCTAATGATAATCAAGTTTTTTAAAATATTTAAAATAATCAAAATAAAACTAATTTAGACTTGTTTTGTAATGGTATTTACTCCTATATATCAAACAGCCAGGCATTTTTTAAATTATTATATTTTCAATAATTAATTAATTAAAGAGAGTAACATTTACTGCATCTTCAACAATGTTAACTAAACATTCCCTTTTTGGAAATGAAAATAAAATGACAATAACTAGTGGATTTGAAATTGAATCATTAAATTCTCAACGTTGCTTTGCCTACTCTAAAGGATTTACGTCTAATCAAAGCGAGTAATTAATTAATTAATTTATAAATAAATATTTTTTTCAATAAATAAAATAAAAAAAGGGCAGATTTATATTCATCATTAACAAACACTGTTTTACGATATCAAATTCATCTAAAACGTAAAAAATAATGGCCTTTATACAGCTACAGTTTCACTTCCTCTTTTTTTTGTATTTCTGTGTATGTTTAATTAATTTTTTAATTTTTTTATAATTTAGAATGTCTTTTATTTCTATTTTTGTACAATCTATCCAACTTTCATTACTTTGGCTATTTTTTTGTTTAGCACTTTTACAATTACAAAACCTTAGGATGTCAAAACTTCTTCCTCAAGATTTTACTTCCGAACCTTTTTGCAGTTAATTTTAAATTATTTTTTAAACAAAATATTTAATTTAAAAAAGTTCGCTTTTTCTCGTTTTTTTCTTCTTTTTGAATTTTTCCTTTTATTTATTTATAGAATTTGGTATGAATATCAAATTTCCTAAAAAATACAAAAACAACAATTAGAATCATTTAATTTAAATGAAAATTCGCAAAAATTCACAGAAAGATTTTTTTCCAAAAAGTTTTTTTTTAAAAATTAAAATATTTAATTATTTATTTATTTAAAGGTTATCAAAGATTTTTTACCAATTTCTGAAAAATTGGATTATTCAAATAAATGAATGGATTAAATATGTTCTTTTTATTGAAATTATTCTAATATTTATTAAATTATTTTAAAATAAAATTAAATTTTTATTTATTATATTTAAAATAATTTTCCTAATTAAATAATATAAAAAATTATTTTTTGTATCATTCCCACTTTTTTTGATAAAGAAATTTTTTAAAGGAATTCATTTAAATATCTTTAATAATTTTGTCAAAAATAATAATTTTCTAGAAATTTTTATCTAAATATTTTATTAAAATTATTATTTAATTTAATTAACAATTAGTATATATATATGTTTAGGAGTCAAAGGAAATATTTTTTATTTAGCAACGGTTAGAAACATTCCTTTATCAAATCAAGAATCTTTTGTTGCCTAATAAATACAATACATATCTATTTTAATAATTAATTTAATTTAATTTTTCCGAATCAATTTCAATAAAAATTTCGAATTTTTTATATTCATTTAATTCTTTAGATAAATAGTAAAATATATTTATCCAGTAAATTTTGCCAGCTCCTTTATTATTTTATTTATATAAAATTTTTGAAAATACATATAAAATTTTATTTTTTTTAATTTTATTACAATGAATTTAATTTATTAGTTTTCATTATTATTTTTTGATAAAATATTGTCTTAAATAAAATATTTTTTTTAAATTAAAATAATTTTAGAATTTTTTAGAATGTATTTATTTCCATATTTCCCAATTATTTTGCTTATTTTAATTAATTTCTTCTCAATATTCGAATCGGCAGTATTTAATGTTAATATTCACCAGCTAAACCTAAAACAAAAAAATATATTAAATAAATGGCATAAAAGCATTAAACATTTTGGATTTTTAAATAAATCAATGAAAAATGTTTTAAACGGAAACGAAGGGGAATCTGCCGAGATTGACGATATAGATATTACAGAGGATCGTTATTATTACCGAACTTGGCTTAATCCACAAGGAACAATTAAATTGGGAATTCCTCGTAATAATTTAAATATATTTTGGAAATAAACTAGTAGATTTATGTGCCAATTCTTAAGTTAAGGTTCATAAATCAATTTAGGCCTTAGGTCTAGACATGAGTTTACTGTTATTATTTCTATAATTCTCCCATCTATACAAATTTAAAGTTAATTTCTATGTTCATATCACTGATAATTTTGTGATATTTCCGAATTTTTAAACTATCTTATTTTTAAATTAAAATAAAATAAAAATTATTTCAAAAAATCAAAACAAATTAAGCACGAGATTTTATCGTTGCTTTCTCGACACGCTCACCAGATACTTTTGTAGCTCAAAGTGGCAGTGTTACTTGGGATAATTTTCTAACATTTGATAAGACGTAAATTAATTTAAAATAATTAAATATTTAATTTTTATTTCTTTAAGTAAATCATATACATATAGCTCTAATGGAGATATTTTTGAAGACTCACTTTTTTAGGAATTTCTAGATCACCATATATACTTAATTGTGATAATCATAACAAAGTTGTTATTGGAAAGGACCTAGTTGCGGTTGGTAATTAATTTAAGTTTACATATTTATTTTATATAAAATAATACAGTACTTAAAGACTTTTAAATTATTTCGATTTTCTAAGAATTAACATAAAAAGTTTTTAAAATAATTCTATAAATCGAAACCGGGGACCTGTTTTTGATATAAATATCAATTAGCGTCAAATGGTTTTGTTTTATAATGAATTTTTAATTATTATTATTTCTATATATTTAGTTAGGTGATACTTTGGATTTCTCCCTCTAAAATTTGGTTTAATACAAAATGTAACAATACAGCAATGTATGGATTGGAAGGATTCTGATATTGAAGGAATGTTTGGATTAGCCCTTTTTGATTCTTCAAATGGAATTCCTTCAACTTTGAAACAATTAGCTCCAATTTTAGATAAACCTGTATTTAGCGTTCTTACGTATATTTAAATATTTTGAAAAAAATTTTTAAATTTTTTAAAATAAAATGATGGAGATACAATAGATAATATTTGAATATCATATGGCAATAGGTTCTTCAGAAATTGAGGGACGTTGTCGTTCTAAAAAGTTACATTTATTTCCCTTCAACGAGTGCTGAAATTGACAGAGTCCAAAAAAGATACGGATATCATACTCGTTTGTTGTCAATTGAATTAAAATATAAAAATGGAAGTTTTTCTCGCTGGAATTTACCTTCTAAAACAGATATTGAATTTACTAGATTAGTTAATGATGAATTAGGAAATGATCAAAGTCATATATATTGAGTAATTAAATAAAAATTTATGAAAATTTAATTAATTTATTTTTATTTATTTAGTGATATTGAAACAGTTAATGAAATAAATAAACAATTAGGTGGAAAATTAGAATATTGGCAGGATTATATACAATATATTCCTTGTAACGGAATTGATATGCCTTTAATTGTGCTTTCAGTAGGAAATAAACCACATAGGGCGGAATGGGCAATACCTCCTGAAGGAGAAATATTCTATTGAAGTAAATTATTTAAAAGAATTTTTAGGTAAAAATATTCTTTAAAAAATCTGTATTTTTAAATGGTAGCCTTGAAAATAGATGTCTTTCTTTATTTCAACATCATACATGGTTTGGTGCATGGACATCAGTAGATTATCACACACAAAATTGTTTTGCCATAAGCTTTTGGTGTCGAGGGGAATATGATTGGAATGGCTAGACCGATTGGAGGAAATAAATCTAAAGAAAAAAGGGAAAAAAAGGAATTAATATAAATAAATAATTATTGAATTTAATAGTTCCCTAAATTTAAATATTTTTAAAATTAAAAAGTTTAAATATAGAATAAAAGTGTTATTTTATATTTAAAATTATCCGCCACTTTTGTTTTGACCACATCTCATGTCAAACTCAACTTGAATCGCTAATTCTCTTTTTATTTTAATCACCAAGACCTTAAGAAATTTTCTGATATCATAAAATTGTCTTTAAATTTTATAACTTGGTCGGATAATCTTCTCTCTCAAATTTTGAGCAAAATTTTCAAAAAATTTGCCTAGATTCAAGGCTAAGATTTTGATATCCTGAACGAGATGAGTCGAGTTGAACCAAAATCACTTGGATTGAATGATTTTGAACAGAAGTTATGAACCAAATAATAATACTTTTAAGATTCGGAGGGTTTATCTTTACTAAAATCTATTATTTATATTTATCTTTACTATCTTTACTACTATTTTTTCTGATAAAAGTTTTTTAAAGAATTTTAATAGTTCAATAATCAGAAAATATATAATTTAAATTCTTAAAATATTAGTTGGGCTTTTCCTGTCAAAAAATATTTTATGTTTATACTTATTTAAAGAGTATACTTATAATATTTTATATCCAAGCAATTCTGTTCATTTTATTATGTCCAAATAAACATAATTTAAGTAAAAATAAAATTGTCGACTTCCTTTTTTATTTTTAAAAGGGGAAAATTTCAAGAATAAGGTTGAAAATAATCGGTTTGTGAAGGCAGTCTAATAATTTTTTAAAAATCCTATGTTTCAGCAATGGAATCGCCCTTGGAATGTTCAGATAAACAATTGGAGAGAAAATTCTGAATTAAAATTAGATGATTTTTGGACAGTAAATTATTTAAAAAATATTCTTGTCTAATTATGTTTAATAATTAAAAAATGACGAAAATCAAAGAAAAAAAGCAGATTAACAAAATCCCAAAAAGAAAGCAATTGTTATAAATCGTTGCATCTCAAGAACAAGATATTTCCACTTTGATACATTTTGGGCATTTTTATATTAAATCTTCACCTAGAATGAAGGCGGCAAAACAATTAAAAATTGGTCAAATACAATAAACGGAGGGTATTTTTTAAAATAAAATTTAAAAAATTTTTATAAAGAGGCACCAACGTCAGAAAATGTTGATTATTGCTTTAGAAGTCAAACAAAGTCAAAGCTGACAGCAAAGAATGGCTTCAAGTTCTTCAATCTATTTTTGAAGTCAAAAAATATGTTTATTTTAAAGAAAAATATATTTAAATTAGAAAAAACTTTTCGTAAAATCCAAATTTTAAAAAACCCCCGAAAATTTAATAGATTGTACATAATCTTTAAAAAATTCAAAATAATTTTTTATTAAATTATTTTAATAATTTTTAGCAGAATCGTATTCAAATAAACTCATCAAATGTTATGTCTATTGTTAAAGATTATTCCCCAGGTAATTCCCCAACTTATTTCCACAACAAAATTCCCAGAAACAATTTCACCAGAAAAAGATAAATTTAGGTAAATATTTGTTTAGTTAAAAATTTAAAAATAATTACCTATTTAGTTCATTCTCCAAAAAAAACACCGAAAACATTAAATGATATTTCTTCATTTTCCAAACAAAAAAAGACAAAATTCAAAAGAAAATTTAAAAATTTTTAATGAAAAAATAATTAATAATAAAGAATTAAATTTAAAAAATAAAAAATTGCAAAAAACAAAATAAATTTGGAGAAAGTTTTGATGATTTAAAAAATGAGGGGGAGATGATGATGAAGAAGATGATGATAATGGTATAATAAATCATACGAAGGAGAGCGTGAAACATGGGGTTAATTAATATAATTTAAATAAGTGATAGAGATAATATAACGAGGGATGGGCTGTCTGCTTTTTTTAACCCTATACGGTTTCCGCGTTTTACGTTTATTAGGATGGAAGGCCATCTTCCGCTTTATAAAATGTGGCAGGGCCCATCACTGATATACTATAATTAGAGGAGATTTATAGCAAAATAAATATTTAAAATTAAATAGAAAAGAAAAATTGATTTTCTCCTTTCTGTTGTTGGCTTTGCTGTTGATTTAGCTAATGTTTGGCGATTTCCATATCTTATGTTTTACAAAAATGGAGGAGGTTTTTATATTTAAAAAATATTTTTTAGTGATATTAATTAGGCGCTTTTTTGGATTCCATATACAATGATGGTTTTATTAGCAACGGTAAAAGTTTAAATTGAAAAGAGAAAAAAATACACAAATTAATTTCTAAATTTAATTAAAAATGAAGGTATTCCACTTTTTTATATGGAATTAGCACTTGGACAATATCACAGAAAAGGAAGCAAATTACTACTTGGGGCAGAATATGTCCATTCATTTTGCAGCAAAGAGTAAAAAACAAAAATAAATTTTAAATAAATACTTTTTTTATAGGAATAGGTTATTGTGTAATAATGACAGCTTTTTACACAGATTTTTTTATAATGTAATTTATACAGCTTTTGCTTTACAATTATTTCTTTCAGCTTCTTTTACAACAGAAACATTTTACCTTGAGACTAAGATGTTCTAATGATTGTATTTGAATGATTTATTTTTAAAATTATTTTTTAAAAGAAAATATTCGTTTAAAGAGTAATTCTCCAGATTGTTACGAACCAAATAGTTGGAGTGATTCTTCTTCTAATAAATGTGTTCCACAAAAAGCAATTAATGGAAATAATCAAACAAAACCAATATCTGCTGCCGAAGAATATTTTTAGTTAAAAAATAAATATTAAAAAAAATTTTTTTTAATATTTTTTAGTAAATATTTTCTTGGATTACATCAAGTAAAAGAATCTACTCCACATATTTCACAAAATATTGATAAATTTAATTCAATTAATTGGGGAATTGTTTTTGTCTTTTAATAGTTTATTTAATTTGTTATTTTTCTCTTTGGAAAGGAATTAAAATGTCTGGAAAAGTTTGTTGATTTTATAAAATAAAGCTTGAATTATTTTTTAAAAAAAGGTTGTTTGGTTTACAGCAATATTTCCCTATGTTGTTTTATTTTGTTTGTTAATTCGTGGTATTACTTTACCTGGTAAATAATTAATTAAAAAAAGTTTTTTAAAATTAATTAATTTAGGGGCTTCTAAAGGTATTGAATATTATTTGAGACCAAATTTGGAAATGTTGTGGAATCCTTCTGTTTGGCAGGATGCTGCTACACAAGTGCTTTTTTCAAAAAATGAATTTTTTTAATTAATTTTTTAAAAGGTATTTTTCTCTCTCGGTCCTGGCTTTGGTGTACTTATGGTATAAAATAGGGGTGGATAGGACCGGTTATTAACCGGTACAACCGGTTTTAGATTAATACAAATTTTAAAAACCCTATTTTCAGTTTGAGATTTTATTTTTTCAAATAACCGGTTTTATTTTAGGGGAATTTTTTTTTAAATCACTCATTTTCATAAATTTTCGGTTTTAAAACTAGTCTTGTCCAACCCTAGTATGAAATAATATAAAAAAAATAAAATTATTTTTAAAAATCTAATTAAAGGCTTATTCTTCTTATAATCAATTTCATAATAATGTATATTTTGATGCATTATTAACAAGCACAATAAATTGTGCAACAAGGCAATTATTAAATAAATAAAAATATATATGTACATATTAAATAATTAAAAAAAAAGTTTTTTGGCTGGTTTTGTAATTTTCTCTGTTCTTGGCTATATGTCTTGTAAAAGTGGAAAACCTATAAATGATGTTGCCCAAGAAGGTCCTGGAGTAAATAAATAAAATTAATTTTTAACTTTTTTTAAAAGTCTTGTATTTGTTGTATATCCAGAGGCATTAGCTACAATGCCTGGGGCAACTATTTGGTCTTTAATATTTTTTCTAATGTTACTTACATTGGGATTAGATAGTTCAGTAAGTAAAATAAAATGTAAAAATATTTTTTTATTTTTAAAGTTTGGAGGTTCAGAAGCAATAATTACTGGTTTAAGTGATGAATTCCAATAATTAAAAGAAATAGAGAAATTTTTGTTGCAATTCTTTTCTCTTTTTATATGTTAATTGGAATAACAATGTGCACAAAAGTATTTTTATTTTGGAATATGTTATAAAATAAAATTCAGGTTAAAAATTAATTTAGGGGGGAATGTTAGTAATGGAATGGCTTATTGTTTACAGCACAACATGGGGGCTTTTAATAGCTGTTTTTTGTGAGACTGCCGTTATTTCATTTATTTATTGTTATTTAAAAGAAATATTTAAAGTTAATTTATTTAAAAAAAAGGTATTAAACGTTTCAGTTCTGACATTCAAAAAATGCTTGGATTTAAGCCTGGTTATTATTGGAGGTAAATATAAATATATATTTTAATTTTTTATTTTTATTTAAATATTTAATAGAATTTGTTGGACAATTGGAGCACCTATTTTTCTTATTGTTAATTAATTTAAATATTTTTGAATAACTCTCTTTTTAGGCAATGATTATTTCAAGTTTTATTAATTTACAACCTTTACAATATCAAGATTATATTTACCCCCAATAGCTAATTTAATTGGAATTATTTTTGCACTTTCCTCTGTTTCAGCAATTCCATTAGTTGGAATTTATATGTTAATTAAAGCAAGAGGACAAACAATTAATGAAGTATAATTAATAAAAAAACATTTTTAGAAAATAATAATTATTTTTTTAAAGAAATTTTGTCAAGTAATTAAACCTTTATTTGAAGAAGAAAATAATGAAAATAATTTAATTTATCGACCAGAATTAATTCGGGCTAGTCGACATACTTATGCTAGAGTAAATATGTTGGCAATGAATGAAAGTTTGGATTTTAATGAAATTGAAAGAGGAAAGTTTAATAAATCAGAAGTTAATACTTTAAATAATTTTGTTGATTATAATGATATTTTACTTTAAAAAAATTCTTTTTAAATTTTAGTTTATAAAAATTGTAATTTAAAGTTGGCGGCTCTGGAGAATTTTAAATACTCTTTTCTGATACATACCTTGAATTCGCTAACTTTTTAATATTTAAATAATTAAATAAATATTTTTGTATTTAGCAAAAAAACTTTTTTAATTAAAAAAGTGCAAACAATTTTTTTAAATATTCTTTCTACATATTTTGAAAGACTATTTTGTTTTTCCGACAAATTTTCGGGATTTCTCTTTAATGTATAACCTTTTAATCATTCGGAAATTAAATAAATTTTATTATTACAGACTGTCTATACATATTTCCCAATAATAATTTTATTTTTATATAGTAAATAAAAAGTGCAAAAAAATGTTTATAAATAAAGAAGAAATTAATTCTTATAGCAATTTAATTACAAAATTCCGTCTTCTTTTTTTTAATTCAAAAATAAAAATTTGAAAATGAATATTATTATTATTTTGAGTTTTTTAATTGTATTTTTGTCTCAAAATGATGCAACATTTGAAGGAATTTCTCGTCAGAATTGTATGAATGAATTTAATAAATTAGGCGAAACTTTAGATTTACATATTAATCGAAAGGTGGATAATGATAGGAAAATGGTAATTACTAATGAAAGAATTGAAAAATGTCAAAAAATAATTTCGACATTTAAAAAAGAAGGAGAAGAATATTTAGTAAGGGATATTGAAAGATCTGTTATATTAATACAAGGTATTCTCTTTTGTGCAAAATATTTGCATGGTGCTTTGTGGAAGTATTTTACAGGTCATATTTTAATAATTTTTAATAAATTGAATTAACCTATTAGAAATTCTAAAAAAGTCTAAGATTTACGGATCTGAGAACTTTTTAAGCAAAACAATAAGACAGTCAGTATCCCGTTTCTAAAAAATCGAACATTTCCGCTGTTTTTGCTTCTAGACGGTCCAAAATTTTGGTGGTCTCGGGAAGCTCTTTTCAGAAAATAAACTTTAAAAAATATATATGTAGAAGGAAAAAAACAAAAGGATGATGTAGATAATGATTATAAATTTTTGCGTTCAAAATTGAAAGAAGTAGGATTAAATGATTTGAAGAAACAAATACTAATAGATAATGAATTAAAATTAAAAAATTTAAATGAAAATGAATTAGAAAAAATTATTGGAAGTGAGATGGCTAAAGGAAATATTCAATTAATTAATGACAAATTAATTTATTGTGAAATTAACGAGAATGATTTAAAAATTGTTAAATTTGGAGAAGCACTTCAACTTGTTGGGGAAGTAATTAATTTTTATTTTGAGAAAGAACGTTTTTCTTCCAACAAAAAATGATATTCCTTTACTTGATGAAATTAATGAATTAAATGAAGAATTGATTAGAGAAATGAAAGGAATTGAACAAAAAATAAAAGAAGAAGAATTGGGTAAATTTGTTTATTTTAAATATTTTTTTGTTAGACAAACTTTTTTATTTAATTTTGATATAAAAAATATAAAAATAACAAATAAAATAAAGAAAGAATTTATGGAAATTTAGGTGTGAAATTATTCTGAATTCGCCGTCTTGACCTAAAATTTTTAGTTTTTAAATCAAAAATTTTAATTAATTAATTAATATTTATAGTTGAACAAATTGAAGAGATGAAAATAGCAGAGGCAAATGATAAAGATATTAATATGTCTGAAACAATTAATTCACGAAATAAGCAATTCTTTAATTTAGCAAAATTAGCTATTGACGCTAACATTTCTTTATTAAAATTTATTTTGTCACCTATAGAAGTAGAAAATGAAGAAGAATATTTAGAGAGAGAAATAAATTTACAAAATAATTTTATTTTACTTTTTGAAGATTTAAATAATAATTTTGGCTTTAAAATTTTAATTAATAATTATAATTTAATACCTAATGAAGAATTAAAAAATAATAATTTATTTAAATTAATTTCAAAACTTTTAAATTATTTCTTTAAAATTAAAAATAATAAAAATATTAAAAAAAGACAAAAAACTTGGAAACGAAAAAATTTAATTAAAAAATTTCAAAAAATTGGGGAAAATCCTTCGTTAAATATTAGTGGAACTTCAATTAAAAGGAAAAGAAGTGAATTATGGAATAAAGAAGGTCAGAAAATGAAGAAAAAAATTACAGCAAATGATTATTTAAAACAAAGAGAAAAAGTTTTGAATATTTAAAAGAAATGGTGATAGTAAGCTGGAAAAAATAATTAATTGTCCAGAGGGAAAATACGGAATATAATCATTTAATCTTTATTTAAATTATTAATATAAATTCTTTTAATTTTCCCCCAATAATTATACTTTGTTAAAGTAACCATAATTCCATCTAATTTTTCTGTTTTTTTCAAGTTTTAATTGTCCAATTAATCTGAAATTTATATATAATAGCTTTAAAGACATAATTAATTACACAATTTTTTATACCAACAAAATCTTTCTTTCCTCTAATTAAATGTTAATTGATTTATTTATTTAATTAAAAATCCCCACAATTATTTTCTAAAAATATTCTTTAATTAAATATATTTTTTATGCATATTTCTCTCAAAATTTCAAATCTTTTTTTGGATTTGATTGATTGCTAAAATAAATTTTAATATTTTATTATTTTTTTCACAGTTTATACCTAAACAATTTTATATTCTATTTTTGTTAATCAAATGATGCTTTATATACTATGTATTTTCTAAAATTTATAACTGGATAGAAAGCCAAGCAACATTTTCCTTTTTTGGATTATTTTCTTTTCATTTTTTACTTTTTAACAAAAAGTTGAATTAAATAAATAAAAAATTTTATATATTAATATTTACCTAAATATTTGCTTTAAATTTAAGAGAAAAATTATTCAAAAGTTAAAAACACAATTTTATAAATTTTATTTTTAATCAAAGTAAATAAATTTATCTTTATATTTTTTTAAATAATTTAAGAAATGAAGATTAATTTAATATTTTCTTTAAATTTAATAATTATTTTGGCTATTACTTTTTTATTTTAAAATTATCAAATGCTAGCAGCGACTATGGAGATTTTAATCCAGCTCCTGTTCTTCAAAAACCGAAACCTGGTCCAATTGTTGATCCAGGACGAAAATGAATTTGGAAAAAAACGAAAAAAAGAAATTAAAATAAAATAATTGTTAAATTAATAAAAGTATTTTATTTGTTGTTGAAAATAAAAATAAAATTTATTTTCTTATGTTAACTTTAAAGATTTAAACCTAAATATTTATCAAAAATTTATTAGAAAATTTTATTTTTCGGAAAATATCGATTTAATTCGATGAATAAAAGTTCACTATATCTTCATTTATTTCTTCTTTCCACAAACATTACAGCCTCCACCATATCCATAATTTCCACCACCAGATGATACAGGATAAGTATATGTATGGACAGTGCTTCCCCCACCACAACCACCTCCTCCACATCCTCCTCCCCCAGAGCCACATCCACCTCCTCCACAACCCCCTCCTCCCCCAGAGCTTGGTGCGTAATTTGGTGCAAAACCACCTCCTCCAGATCCAAAACCTTTTAATTTTATATTAAAATAATTTTAATTTAGAAAAAACTTGGCGATGAGGATCCAGATGATGATTTCCACCACCAACTACTTCCAGTTCCACTACCCCCATAACTTCCCCCACTTCCACAAGATGAGCAACCACCTCCACTACTGGGAATATAACTATTTCCGCTCGAGGCGGGATAACTTGGATAACTACTGCTTGAATATGTAGAGTATCCTTTAAGGGAATATTTGTTTATATATACTGTTTAATTTAAGATTATTTTTAATATTAAATTCACCACTTATTCCGCAAGTGCTACATGCTTAAATTATTAAAGAATTATTTAAAAAATCCAATCTTACTAGTTGCACAAGAGCTACAACCACCATATCTTCTACTTCGTCTAAATTTATTATTAAATTTAATTTTAAAAAATTTAATAAAATAATTAACAATTTTGTAACGGATTTATTATCATCCTCTCCCTCTTTGTTTTCAGCAAATTCAGCTGGGACAAACCAGACAGCAACAAAAACAAATAAAACAAAAATTGAACGACTCATAACTATTAACAATAATTGAATAAATTAATTTTTACTTTAAAGTTGCTCTCATTAATGTCTTTATATAGCAAGTCATCTAAATTTTTCGTAGAAATCTTGATGAGTAATTCCAATGTTTTTTTTTTGGAATTTTTGTGAAAGAGTAATCCCGCCTTTTAATTTAAACAAAATTTATTTATGTGTTTTCTCTCATTTTCTACTTTTGTTTCGTCTAAATATCTGTTCCCTCAATTTGTGTAAAAGTTTAAAACGTCACAAAATAAAGATGCGCGGTAATGGTATTAGTTGACACCCAAAAAACCTTCTTTTTATTACAGCATTATTTTTTATTTGAGATTGACAAATTAAAAAGGAAATTTAAAAAAAATTCAAGAATATGTATTTTAGTTTTTTTAATTAGAAGGCCTTGAATATACAAAACATTTTTGTATATAATTAATGATCGGATGTTTGACAGAATGTCTGTATGGCAGATGAAGGTAATGACGTTAATTTATATAATTAATATTTAAAATTTTGTTAAACATTTTTTAATTAAAAAAATAATTTTTTAAACTTTCTTAAAATAACTTTTTATTTTAGGGAGTGTCTTAAAAGAGAGTTAATAAATTCCAAACATTTTTTAAATTATTAATTGGTATTTATTCTTTGATGAAAACCGGCTGATTAAAAATTTAAAAAATAAATGTCTTAATATACACATTAAATTTAAAATATTTTTTAAGAAAAATAATTTATTAAATTTGATATTTTAATTTCAAAAAAAGTTTAAAAATTATAAAAAAATTTTATTAACTAAAAATCAAAATTAAATATTAAAATATTTATGTAAATTCTAATGTTGATAAAAAAATTATAGATATTCTTTTGAATAATTCCAGCCATTTGCATATTTTCTATAAAATTATTTTTTACATTTATTTTTTAAATAAAAATATATTTATGTAAGGCATATAGCTATTTGATTCTTAAAACTATGCAATAGGCGGCAATGTGTGTGTTATTTTAATTTTTCGAAAGAAAATCCGGTCTACTGAAGATGCGGGTTCGCATCCAGACGCCGATTAACCTTTTGCACTAATTGAAGGAGAAAGCCCAGCTCTGCTTTACTTTTGATTCATTACCTTTTTTATTAGTACCGATAAACAGATCGTTCATGTTGTCCAGTGTATGGGCAATAATAATAATATCCTGAACGATTACTTTTTGGGCATTGTTGGGCTGCTGATCTTAAAAACCATTGATACATTGAGCCTTGCTTAAATTAAACAAAAAATATTTTCTTTTATTTATTTTAAAAACTTTATAATATTCATATGTAGCATTGTGTTGGTGTATAGGTGATTTTGGGAAATATGGCCAATAATTGAGAGATACTTCAGCATTTCCAGCTGAATTAAGTCGAGGATATTTCTTGCTAGCCATAGAATATATTTAAAATATAAATATGATAATTTATTTCTAAAAATAATTTAAAAGATTTAAATAATTATTTAATTTACTTATTAAATTAAAAGAATTTTTCTCAAATAAAAAACATACTTAATTATTATTTAATCTTTATATAAAAATATTATAAAGTAAATAAATATATTTATTAAATAAATTCAACAATTTTAATTGATTGGCAACGCATATTTAATGATCCAAGTAAAATAAAAAGTTTAGATGATTAAACATAAAAATCCCCTCAAATTCTTTTGATGTAACAACTGTTTTTGTTTTTTCTTGAATGTAGAATAATTTATTTAAAAGAAAATAATTTTTAGATTAAAAATTAAATTTAAAATAAATATATTTTGATTGACTAAAAAACTAAAGTTTTAATTTTCGAACGAAAAAAAAATAAAATTTTTATTTTAATTTTAATTCAAACAAAAAATTTTGGTTAGAATATTTTTAATAAATTTATTTATTTATTTTAATTATCTTCCCATTTCTCAATTATTATTTTTTCTTGTTGTGGGTTTTGATTTTGATCTAGTTTAATTTTCCCATTACTTTCCTTGTTAATTGGTAATGTTTTTATTGTTCTTTTAGCTAAAAATAAATTTATAAAATTAATTTTAAATAGAGTTTGTGGGTGTTATTTTAAAAATTAAATACTTTGAGTTTGTTGTTGTAGCAAAGGTTGTTGATTATTATTATAAACTGGTTGGTTATCATTTAATTGAGACGATTTAATTAAAAGATTAGATGGGGGATTAACTTTTTGTTGATTGTTTTTGGAAGATTCTAATTGAATTTGAGGTGAAGATAATGGTTGATTCTCAATTGGGAGTTGAAGAGGCCCTTGGGGATTTTGAGGATATGGAGGTTGTTGAGGAGGAGATAGTTGGTATGGAAGTGATTGGGGAGGAGGAGGAGGATTTAGGTGACCAGAAAATTGTTGTGGCAAAAGGTAGGGAGACAGACTTCTTTGTTGTTGTGGAAAATTATAGAAATTTTGATTCGGAGAAGGAACAAAATAATTTGGACAAGACTGTGGATATGTTGAAATTTGTCTTAAATATTTAGAAATTAAATTTTTATTTATTTTAAATTACGCCTGAACAAAATGCCGGTTCATTCCTGGAAATGAACACCATGGTTGATTTTGACTAATCCAGCCTGCCAAAGTGCCTTGAGGACAGCAGCAAATATGCGGAAAATAATAATTTTGTGGGCACTTTTGAAAATTCAAATTTATTTATTTAAAATTTATAAAATTAATTTACAATTGCTGGACCATCATAGGCCTTAATTTTATTTAATGTTGATATTAAAATAATAATAATAATTATTACTAACTTGCTAATAAATAATTCTCATTTTATATATTATAACGATTTGTTTATTCTCTTAATTTTTTGATTTTAAATTTAAAGATAATTTTAAATTTCGGAATAATTTGAAATTTTTAAAAATATTTTTTAAATGATCATTTATATTTTAAAAGCAATAAATAAAATATATTTTAATAAAATTAAAAGATGATTTTTATGAAATAAATTATTCTATCAAATACTTTTAAAATTTATCAAAAATTATTCAAAATTTACGGCTAAAATTATTTAAAATTAAAATATAAATAGAATTAAAAATAAAAAATTTCCTAACTGAGCAATTTGAACGTTCTTGAGCTCAACATAAAAAAGTTAACTATAAAAAAAGTTAACTATGTAATATCTACATATTAAATATGCTTAAACTTAATTGATAATAAAAATAATATTAATAAACTTGATTAATAATAATTTATTTGTTTAAGTATATGAAATTTTACTTAAAAATACAGAAATTTTAATTAAATTATTTTAAAAACATAGTCAAATTCTATACAAAAAGATTGAAAGACAGGAATAATCAAAAATATTTACAAAAGAATTCCCTGAAAATTTTCAACAATTTTTATAAAATAAATTAATTTACACTTGAAATTAAATTCCTTTATTTTCTACCCCCGGAAAGAAGAAAAAATGTTTACAAAGTGTTGACAGAGTTTCTGGCACCTTTAAATAAATTTATTTATTATTTTAATTAATTTTAATCAAAAAATACTTGTTTATATTTTCCACCAGAATTGGACTCTTTTTTAGCAACTTCGCTTTTAACATTAGTTAACATTTTTAAAATATCATCAGTTTTTGCTCTTTTACTAAATACTTCACATAATGTTTGAATAAACCTTTGATAGAATTAATTAAAGGTTATTATAATTTAATTTTAAATTTAAATTGAATCCGTCTAAATCTTTTAAGTGAGGAAAAAGAAACCAGAATGATTTATATTTTTATTTAGAACCCTCAATTCAGCTAAAATAACACCAATAATCTATCAAACCCTACCAAGTACCAGTAGCTGAATTACGCCAAGAAACGTTGTTTGAAGTTGTAGCAGAAGCTATTAAAATATCTGCAAATGTTGGCACTTTTTCTATTTTTAGTATTTTTTGAAATCTTTTTTCTTTAAAAAAATAAATATGTATATAATTATAATTCTTATTTTGTTCTTTACCTTGACTTTTATTAAAATAATTTTGAGAATTTGGTGAGGGGGCATTTCTAAATATTGAGGAAACATTTAATGGATTATTATTGTTGTTATTATTGTTAGGTTTAATATATTTAGAAAAAATCGAAAATAAAGGAGAAAATGATGGGCTATCTACACATTCTTCTGATATATATTCAACACCTTCATCATAATTTTCTTTAAAAATATTTATTTTTAAATTAATTTATTTTCAAAAAAAACCTCCTCTACATGCCTGGACCATAAATATTTTTGGTTTTCCTATTAATTTTGGTGCATTTTTTGAGTTAAGACACGAAACGAAAGAATGAAAGTTGACAGGCATTTCATCAATGCCTAATAAATGATCAAACACTCCATGGCTCATTACAACCTTTTTAATTATAAAAAATATTTTTTAATATACAAAATACCACAATAGCACTATCACATTGTAAATGTTCCTCCCTTTCAGCAAATTTTTGAATTGTAATCCACATTTGCTAAAATTATATTTATATATTTATTTAATATTTATTTTTAAAATAACCCGAGCAGTTAAATCCTTTTCACAAATTATTTTATATCCAAGTTGTTTAAAAAGATTACATAAACTAAATTCATCAACTTGTGTTCCTTCCCGATTCTGTTTATTTATAAATTGATAATTATTTATAATTAAAGCTAGTCCTCTTGGTGTGGAAAAATTTCGATAAATCTAAAAAATTTTTTAAAGAATTGTTTGTATTTATTATTTTAAAGACAAATAAAGTTGAATTTTTATCCTAAACATTACTGAGAATTATATTATACGACCGAAAATGAGTGCCAACCGAATCTGCTCAGTTATATCCTAAACAAATAAATTTTATATCATTCAAAAGCCCTCGATAAGAGGTATCTTCTATCCAACTTGATCGATAAAGTCTGATCGCCCATTAAAAAGTCTCTCACTCATTGTCAGTTTGCGGTCGTATAACGGAAATGTACCAGAATTTATTTAATAAACTAATTATAATTTTAAAAAACAAAAATTATATTACTTCATTTTTGTGTGTTCTATAGTATGTTATTATATCATTACTAGAGCCTGAATCAACATTCTCAACTTTAAATAAATCATTTAATAATATTTCTCCAGGTATTTCTTTAAAATTTTTATTTAATTCTTCATTTTGTTTTTGTAAACTTTCAAATAAAAGCATTCTCCAACATAATTCTAACCATTTTAAATTAGCTAATTCATAGAAAATACTTTAAAAATATAAATAAATTATCTAAAAAATAATTAATTATTTTACCTAAACATTTTAAATTGTTTTGTAATTATTAACGTTAAACAAAAACAATCATAAGTATAATTTTGCTGATTTTTTGATGTTAAAATTTTAATTAAACATTCATTTTCGCTAACATCAGAATTTTGTATATTTAAATATTTAAAAATTCCCCAAATATTTAATTGATTTAAAATGAAAGAAACATCTATTAGGCTCAATTTTAATATTTTAAAATGTTTCTTTACAAATTCAATTTTAATTTCTAAATTAATCTAAAATAAATTTAAAGATTATATTTAGTTTAAAAATATTACAAAATACCTGATTTTCAAAAGGAGGGAGAGAAATTGTAAAAGGATTTAATAATAAATAATTTAATTTAAATAACTTTTCAAATCTGAAAATATTCAAAAATCAACAAATTTTTTGAATTGTTTATTTATTATTTATTGTATTACCTCAACATATCAACCAAATGAATTTTAAGAAATAAAGAAAAACAGAACAAATTTCCACAATTAATTAAAGCATTATAAAAATTAATTAAAAATTGTTGATTTCCATTTTTAAAATATTTAATAAAGAATTTGTTAATTTTTCATCTGATCCAACACATTTATTAAAAATTTCAGGATTGTTACTTTCATTAGTTAAATATGTTAAAATAGAAGAAATATTTGGTAGTATTTCTTTAATAATTTCTGTTGATTCTTGTTCTATAAAGTTATTTAATATTGTTGTTGACATTTAATAAATATTTTTTAAATTAAAAAAAACTAAATTTGTATTTAATCCTTTTAATTATAATTTTACAAAATAATTAAACTTTTCTCTCATATTTATTAAATCACTTTATCTTACTAGATGACAAAAATAATCAGATTTTTATTATACGTATATTTGAATAAAAATTTTTTTGTAAAATTTAAATTATTAATTTATCGAAATAAAAGAGTAAAAAACAATGTGGATATACATAGATAGATATTTGTAACTGGCAAACAATCATTGCGCCGCGTCGCTTCAAGGTCAAATAAAGAGAAATATTACTTTAAAATAAGAGAACAATAATTATTTAGGATATACTTGCATTTATTTTCTATTCAAAATTCAATTTGCCATTGAAAGGAAAAATTGGGGATTTAATAAGGAATTAGTTGGTTATTCTTTTTAAATTTTTATTTTATTGCTTCTAATCTATTTTATTAAAATTAAAATTGTAGTAGAACTCCCATAAAATTTAATTTTATATTTTTACTTAAAATTTAATTTTTTTAATTTTTTTTTGTAAATGCTTGAACAAAGTTCATTTATATCCTAAAACTTAATTTTCAATTTTTTAAATTTTAGAGTATTAAGTCTGCTGCAAAATGGTTAGTCTTTAATAGAATATACTTCCATTCCTTTTATGTATTAAACATCAAGATTTTACAAATTTATTTAATCACGTTCTTAAAGCTTCTTTTACAGTTTCGCAAAAAACCTCCAACAAAACTTTTTATTTACAAATAAGAATATTTTTTTCCTTTTTATTACTTCCTCATTCTAAATAATGATTATATGTTTTTATTCAGTTTTTTTTAAATAAAAAATAATATTTTAACCCATAAGGATTTTTAATGAAAATAAAAAATAATCAACTAATTAATTAAAGATAAATATGACAAATGAAAGTCTGAATAGATTGTGCTAATTATTAATGAATGAGAAAATAATGAGAAAATGTATATACTAATAATGCCAACAAAAAATCTTTTAAGTATAAACATAAAATGGCATTTGTCAATAATTAATAGATTTTTGTTTTAACTACTATGTACATTTATTTTCCACACATCTTTTTTCCCTTTTTTTCTCATTATTTTGTGAAATATTGAAGTTATTAATATTTTAAAAATGAAAAGAAATTTAAATGTTTAAATTTTATTTTAAATTTATTGAATTTAACATTTAAATATATTTGTGTAATATCTAAAAACTTTTAATTTTTATCATTCAATTTGGCAAAATAAATTATCCTTAATAAATAAACTTTAATATTTTCTTTTTTTCTAATTAATTTATTATTTAAAATAAAATAAAATAGCAATAATCCCCATTTGTTGTCTATACCTAAATATTTTAAAAGCAATCTATTGTTTTAAATAATAAAAAATTCTTTTTGTTCTAAAATAATAATTATCCGACAGAAAAAAAAACTTTTAAAAATGTTCACTTTTTAAATCAATAATTGTTTTAGATTTTTCTTTTCGAATAAATTTTTAAAAATAAATTAAAGTTAGATACTCTTCATTTTTCAATAATAAGGTGAAAAAACTTGGGTTTTTGTGCTTCTTTTTTAAACTATTATCTTTTAATTATAATTTTTCTAAAATAAAATATTTAAAATAGAAGCTTAAATTTTTATTAAAATAACTGAAATTTAAAGTTAAAAATTATTTATTTTACTATTCTCAAAATTGTAGATTTTTCTACAAATTTACTATATTTATTTCTAATATTATTTAATGACAACATACATACAACTATTTAAAATATATTTTATCTCGTCTTAAAGTTTTCTTGTTAATAATTTTTACTAAAAACTTTGACGAAATTAATCTTTAATTTTTTATAAAAAAATATTTAATCACTAATATTCTTTATTTTAAGATTTTTTAATTCAAATTTAATTAATGAAATTCAAAATTATTTCTTTAAAATAATTCTATATTAATTCTCTCTACAATTTAAATGTCTGCCTCTTTTTTAGTAGTTGGAGGCGGTGGAAATAGTTTTGCAACAACAAGTCACCAAAATAATGGTTTAACAGTTTGTACTTCTTTTTTAAATTGTAATTCACAAACTTGGATTGTTATTCTGCCAATCTGTTTGGCTATAACTTTTTTTTGTTGGCTATTTTTTCAAGTTTTTTTATTCAAAATAATTAAAAAAAAATAATTTTTTTAATTTAAAGAAAGGTTATTTAGCTGTTACTTTAGTATTTTCTCAATTATTGGTTATTATAATTCTTGGAATTTTAACCTATTTAATTTTAATTTTTATAAAAAAATGTTGGAGAAGATTAGAATTAATTTTATTTTCAAATTCAAAAAGCAAAATGGCTAATTTAGATGAATCAATAAAAAATCAAGAAAATAATCTCAATCAAGCGCCTTCTGAAATATAATTTTTTATATTTATAATAATTTTTGTAAATTCATTTTATGAATAAATATTTTTATTTTCAAAATTATAAACAAATTAATTAATTTAAAATAACTATTTTAATTTAATAAAATATTACAAATTAATTTAAAAAGAATTTTTATTTTAATATTATTTTTTAAATAAAAATAATATTTAGATTCATCATAGTACAATACAAAAAATACCTAAAATATCCTTTCATATCCAAGAATTTTATTAAATAAAAGCTATTGTTTGTCCCTTTTGTTATCTATTTTAAATAAATAAATTTTGTTTTTTTTCGTAAAATGATAACAAAAATAATATCCAAAATTCTTTGTTTAATTTCCCAAAAATTTTCCAATTTTTTATTTTTATCTGTATAAAAGCTTCACAATAATCACATTTAAATTTAAATTCCTTTTTCAGCTAATTTAAATTTAAATAAAATAATGAAAACAAAAATTGTCTTTTTAATTTTAATTTTTTTGATTTTAATAAATATTGGAAGTACTCGTTCACCTCCCGTACAAAAAGATGTTTTAGGATTACAGCAACAATTTGGTAAATATTTATTTGTTAAAAATATATAAACATTTAAATTTGATTGACAGGAAGAAATCCTCTTCAACAGCCAAAAACAAAGGAAGAAAATAGCAAAGATTCTACACATCCTTTAGACTGTAAATGTGATGCTTGCAAGGAAGCTGCAGCAAAAAATACTAATCGTAAAATATTTAAATTTGTAATTTAATATATTTTTTTATTTATTTTAGCACAACGAAAGAATTAAAAGTTGAATTTAAAAAATATTATGTTATGGTATTTCTGTGATTATTTTAATTTTTATGTAATTATTTTCTTTGATAATTTTAAGGTCAATAATTTTATCTGATCAATAAATTTTAACAAGTGTAAATTTTTAACACTTTATTCTTATTTTGAAATAAAATTGGGAAAAATTTACAAAAATTCCAGCAAACATTTTTTATTTAATAAAACTGAGTGAAAAAGGACTAGGCACATATTTCATTTCGGTGTTGAGATCTTGGTACGATGAAAATAAAAGTAAAACAGAGATTCTCAAACTCAAAAAATATTTTCAACCCCTTATGGATTATTTTAATTTTTATTTTAAAATTATTCGAAATCTTCTAAAATTTGCTGAGTTCCCAGATTCCATTTTCCAGGAAGATTTCATTCCTGAGATAAATATCTTTAAGATAAAATTTGTTTATAATTTTTTTGTAAATTATATATTTAAATTTAAAAATTATATTTATTCAGTAAATAAATATTTATTGTCCTTTTTTTAAATTTTTTCCTTCAATCACATTCCCTTTACTAACATCCACTTCCTTAAAAAAATTTTTTTAATTGTAATTAAAATTTGAGAATTTAAATAAGAGATTTTCTCTTCTAAATTGATTTTAAGTTTTGAAATAAAATTTAAATTTAATTAAATAATTATTTTTAAATTCTTTTACCGAAACAATAATTGTTTTATTTGAAGGTCCATATTTGAAGCTAAAAGGAAATTTTTTGATTGTCACAGGCAAATTAATATTTATTTCCTAATAATTTATATATTAAATTTTAAATATTTATTCAAAACCTTATTATTATTATTTGCAAAAATATTATTTAAAATTAAAATATTCAGAAAAATAATAATAAAATAAAAATTATTTTTCATTTAAAGGTAAAATTAAATTTTACTTTATTAAAAATAATAATTTTAATTTAGTAGTATTATTTTTTGTTAAACTTTTAATTATTACAACAAACATTTTTTACTTTAATTTAGGTTTCTTTAATAAATATAAAATATACAATTTCTTTTTACCGTATTTAAAATCTGATCTCGTTATTAATGACCCATTTTCAAAAGAAAATATATAAATAATTTTATAAAAGACTTCGAGGATATAAAATAAATTTGTATTAAAAAATGATGAGTGTTTTTAAATTTTGTAGAGATTGGTCATTGTATATAAAAATAATCGTTTAATCGGCAATCCTTTCATTTTATGTAAAAATCCAAAAAAAAAATAAAAATAAATATATAATTTAATTTAATTTATTTTATATTTTATTATGTCAATAAATTATCAACTTTTAAAAATTCTTTTAAATTTTCGTCAAAATGATTTGGTATACATATTTATTTTTATAAAAATTAAAATATATAATTTATATATGTATGTATATTTTTAAATAATTTGCTTTAAAAAAGATAAGATCTTTTCTTCATATATGTATTATTTACAAAGATTTGTTACTTAGCAACTGTTAGATTTTTTAAATATTTAAAATTACAAAAAAAAACAAATTATATATTTATGTTCATATTATTTTTTAAATTCTCCCATTTATCGACATCTCCGGGTTTTTTTCGACCCCCTCTGATAGATATTATTAAATATTTATGTTCAAATCAATATATTTAGGTAAATAAAAATATTAAATGACAGTCTACACACGTTCACAGTCAGCCGAAATCATTTGCTCATGCATTGTAAAAGTCTCTCTTATACAATTATTTATTTATTTATTGTAAATCGATTTGTTTCAATGAAAAATTCTTTTAATACCTGCTATTTTTTATAATTTAATAATATGTAAAACTTTAAAAAACAAAATTTTAAAATAATTATCTGTCACCACACTTTTTACCAAATTAAATATTTAAATCTAAAATATTTAAAATGATCTTTTCTTTACTTTAATTTATAACCTGAGAATATTTTAATTAATTATTGAATGATCATTATAATTTGCAGACTTCTTTTACTGAAATACATTTCCATCTTTATGCCGATGCTAAACAAAATGGAGATTATGGACCATGTATTGCCCATTATTATTCAGTTATGTCTAAAGTAATTTTAAAATTTTTTTTAAATTTTTAATAAATTTAATAGCTTATTGAGAAATATTTTTGTAAAAGTTTCCATTTTGTGCCTCCATTGCCTTCACAAAATCAACAAAAATTTAATTTATTTGAAACAAATAATTTTATAAAAACAACTAAATATAGTGAGAATTCAATATCTAATTCTTTAAAAGAATTACATTTATTAATTGGTGAATGGTTGGTTAAATAAAAATAAATTTTAATAAAAATCACCTTTCATATATTAAAATGCTTAAAGGAAGGAGGGAAATGTCAACAAAAATAGTCAAAGTCCCCTTAATTAAGAAAGTTTTTTCAAAAAAAATATTTAATTATATTTAAGTCTTCAATTAAATGATAAAACAAAATGCTTAGACATTGGTTGTGGAATTGGAAATGTAATTGAACATTTGGCTTTTACAGGAGCTCAATTTATTGGTTTAACAATTTCTCCTGATGAGGCATATTTTTCAATTAAAAAATGAAATATAAATTTAATTTTAGGTGGATATTGGAAATAAAATATTTAAAAAATTAGGAATTAACAAAAAATGTCAACTTTTGCAAGCAAATTGTTCTGAAAGTAAAGAAAAATAAATTATAAAATTAAATTCAAAAAATATTCCTTAATTTTAGATATTCCATTATCTAAAAATAGTCAAGATGCTGCTTATGCAATATATTCACTTAAATATTTACCTAAACTTGAAATAATATTTTCAGAACTTGATAGAGTATTGAAACCTGAAGGGCTTTTATTGGTATATGATTTATTGAAAACTGATAAATATAATGAAGATAATGTTGAGCATCGGTTGGTATTCTTGGAGGATATTTAAAATTTAAATAGGGAGGGAGACCTTTTCTATATTTTCCAGCTAATTATAATATTATAACTAATAGGCCGGAAGATATTGAATTAAATCACATATTTATACATACACTTCTCCACAAAAGTATACAGGATAAAGTAATATATATACCGTATTTCCGAAAATAAAACCCCATAGGTTGTATTTTTCAACTATCCTCCAAAGTCGGGCTCTAATTCAGGGTGGAGTTTATTTTCGGAAATACGATATATTTAATCTAACGTTTTCACTCAAATTACCTCCACAAAAGTTATTAATTTTTATCAAACCTTGTTTGAAGGAAATTACTTTCTGAACTTGAAATGTCATGTGGGATGCCCCCTTTACATTCTCGTAATGAAATAATAAAAGAAGCTAATAATGCTAATTTTGTTTTGATTAAAGCTATTGATTTAGTAAATATAATATTTAATTAATATATGTATGTATAAATATATTTTAGGACAAAAAAGTAGGCAAACCATTTTATTATTGTTTTAGTCATTCAAAAATATTTATGTGGATGATTAGGTAAAATAAATAAAGAAATTTAGTTTATTTTTATTTATTTAGATCATCATTAATTGAACAATTAATTAATTTAGCACAATTTTTACATGTTTTACCTTCAGGCTTTAATAATTTTTATAAAATTTTCCTTTCCGGAACAATTGATAAAATTGTAAGAGCTGGAAAACTTGGAATACTTTCTGGTGGCGAAATATTATTATTTAAAAAAAATAAATAAAAATTAATTGTTAAATTAAATATACTAATATTATTTATTTATTTTAAACTCGAATTTATTTTGAATTATTCGGTGAGCAATCATAAAAATCTGTAGTTAATGAGATTTTTAGATAACTCATCTATTCTTTAATTAAATTTTAACTAATTTTTTGTCTGAAAATAATTATTGTGATTGCTAAAGTATTTATGTATTTTTAATTTAAATTCCTCCCCATGTGTTCTATTTAATTTTTACTTTTATTTAATAAAATAAATAAATTTTTGATTATTAATATGAACATATATTTTGTTTTATTCAATAATTTTTTAATTTGTAAAAAAATTTTTAACAGAATTATTTAAAAAAAGAATTAATTAAATGGTAACTTCAACAGAAAATCCAAGTGAAGAAGAAGAAATATTTAGTAATACTTTTAAGAGTCAACAACAAAAACAAAATAATCAAAAAAGAATAGGAATTATTGGATTTGGACGTTTAGGTAGGTATTTATATTTTCTGAAAGTAATTAGAAAATTTTTACATAATTAAATTTCATATAAACCTAATAAATTGTGTATCTAAATACATATATTTAAATTATAGTTTTAAAAATTAAAAATTTTTATTTAAAGGCCAATTTCTTAAAATAGAATTAAGTAAATCACCAGAATTCTTATTACAAAAAATTTGGAATAGAACTGAGGATTCTAATGAAGGTGTTTTACCTTTGAGTGAATTAAATGAAGAAAACTTGAAAGACATTGATTTAATTATTGAGGTGTTAAAAATAATTAATTTAGAATTTTAATCTTTAAAATTTTAATCTTTAAAGGTTTCACATCCTGATATTATCCACAATTATGCAAACACAATTCTTAAACACGCCGATCTTTTTGTTAAGTTTATTCTTTTAGTACTGAAGAAATAATATGTTAAAAAATAGTAATTATATAATTAATATATGTAGATAGGTTCTGTGACTGCTTTAGCTGTTGAAAAAACTTACAATGAGATTAAGGCAGGTAATGTATATTTATTTATTTTCAAAGTTCCAAAATTTTAAATTATACGGGATTGTCAGAGATTTAATAAGAATAACACCTTATCCAAAGTAGAAGGTACCAACTGACAAGGGTGGTTCAGTCGGAGTTATGGACTAGCTGAGCTATTAAGGCTTTTATATTATCATAATCCGACTGCTCATATATTAACACGACCACAATAAAATATTTTAAAGCAACTCGACGACAGGAAGATAATCATTCTGTATTTATTCCTTCTGGAGCACTTTGGGGATCCAGAGATATACAGAAAATGGCTGATTTTGGTGTTTTAAAAGTAAAATTAATTTAATTTGCAAGATATTAATATAAAAAATATTTTATGTAGTTATTATAGACTGAACGAAAACGTCGGTCGGTATTTCGACATTGAATATCGGGAAAAATTTAACATGGGCCGTTACTTAAGTTTAGTCTATTAATTATATACACATATATTTGTCAGACTCTCTCAATAACAACAATGCTACACCCAAATGCACTACAACTGGCAGAATTGTGTAGTGATTCTTCATCTGAATTAAAAGTCTTGCATTCATTTTGTGAAGAATGCAAGAAAACTAATAGCCCTAAAGTTCTTTATGATGGCAAGTTATAAGAAGGAATAAGTTATATTTATAAAAAATAAAATTTTAAAGGCACAGTCCGACAACTTTGTCTTATGGCGCCAAATAACGTGTGAGGACGAAGTTAATGGCAATTTTAATATGTACATATATATTATTTAAGTAATTCTATGGCAAGTGCAGCGATCGCAGCTCATACCCTTGGGTTAGATCATACTCGGGCAAAACTAATTGTTGATCCAGAGTAAGTTTTTATTTCCAAATAGGTGTTATAACCAGTTTTCATTAAAGATACTAATGTATACTTTGAAATTAAACAGATTGAGAAACTGGCAAATAATCGAATATGAAGCAACAGGTGAAAATGGATTTAGAACATTACTACGACGTGAGAATCCTTCCCAACCGAGCATAGGTGAAACTACAGGCGAAACAACCTACTTCTCTTTTCTATCGAGTGTTAAGGGTTTTTAGATGTGTTATAATTTTTGGATAAATATCTACATTTTAAGAAACACTTCAACTGCCGCGAGGACTCAATATTTGTTAGTCATGAAGTCGGATGTTCCAAAGCCCTTTAAAAAATATGTGAGGAAAAGATTAATTCTGTTAAATTGCATATAAACTTCTTTCAGTATATAGAACTAATAAAGTATAACATAATTATTCTTCTAAAATAATCAAAAAAGATCATCTTGGGACAAAATATGACAAATTAAAAGCTTAAAATGACAAAATTAAAACAATATGCAAAAAGATCTATAAATTTCTTTGAGTGTTACACATCATACACATATCTAATTATAATAAATTTAAACGAAGAAATTTTTGTATTCATCAGCATTCTACAGCACGTACTTTCCTCAACATAATTCTCATGCAGGCCAATGCATCTTCTTTGCTGTCGTGACCACCTTCTATAATTTGAAAAGAATACAAAAATGAAATATAAGATTTTCACCTTCTTCTTGAATGATTATCTGAAGAATTTCAGAAGCTAATGTTTTAAGTGCTCTCTTTTGCGGAGGGCCAAGTCGATGAGGAAAAACAATGCTGAAATAGAAATATAATTGTATAAAATAAAAATATTTTTCATATCTTCCACCTACCTAGTATCCACAACGCGAGTATGTACAAGGCGTAATGCACGCAAATCGCTCTCAAGTGAATGTCCTATTAAAATTGTTTCAGAGTTGATCAATTCAAATAAGCGTTCACGTGCCTTTAATTATTAAATAATTACTTTATTGGTAAGATTATTTACTTTATCCAAATTGCATTCGGCATGGAGAATTTGATCGGCATTTAATCCACTAAATCTAGTATTGCAGTCAATTAAAGTATTTTCTGGCCGAACAAATACATCCATAACTAATTCTCCAAGAACATCAACAACAGAAACACTGAAAATTAATGTTGTGAATCCAATGAAATTTATTTAACTTGCCGAGCGACTTCTGGACCCCAATTTGAATAGACCATTTCACAATCCATTGCATAAACCTAAATGCTCATTTTTTGTTAAATATTTTTAATCATTTATTACTTTTGTAGATCTAGGATCTCCTACTCCATAGGGTTTTGGTGTACTCACATATTGTTCCAAAGTACTAAGTCTCAAAGTTTGTGTTATATGCCTTCCAGCAACAACGCATCCACGAACATCTAAAGTAGATTGGCAACAAGTATATCGAGCTTCAACAACACCTTGAACTAAACAGAGATTTTTTTAATAAAATAAAACTTACTCTTTTTCTTCCAAGCTCGTCCCCAATGATAGATACATTCCTCAGAGGAAACATAATCCCCATTTGGCTTTAATTGATATTCAATTCCGCAGCGAGAGCAAACACGCTTTAAATCTAAATTTTATTAAAAAAATCTAAAATACTATTTTAATAAAATATTATACCATCATCAGATATGAACGACTTGCTGTGACACTTAGATGAATCCAATTCTGATTCTCGGATTTCAACAATATTTCTAGGCCTTTCATCAAATGAATCCTAAAAATATCTAAAATTATAAAAGTTCTGAAATTTAAATACAAAATCGTCATCAATTTCCTGGGTTAGTGTAGTCCATCTTGGATAGCCATTTTGCCAAAGCTGATCATCAGAAAGTATATATACTTCCAATTCGTTGTAAAAACTAAAAATTGAATGTTAGTAACAAATATTCTAAAAGTTCTATTGAAAAATTAAATAATTTACTCAGATTCACTGAGATGTGAAGCTTTATGTTGAGCAACACGTTTTGCCTTTTGCAATCCAACTGTAACTGAATCAGCGTGACGACCTAATAAAACATTTTGATGAGAGATGGAATCTAAAAAATTATTTCTTAATTAAAGAATTTTAGTCCTAAAAACCTGAGCCTTTTCGTGCATTCTCATTATTTGCAACAAAATTTCGCAATCGTTTAACAACATTCGGTATTGCGGATATATAACCAATTTTAGTAGAACAACGATCAAGTACTTCTTTTTCTTCATGCCGTGCCTTAAAAATAAAAATATTTTAATTTATATATGTTTCCTAAAAATTACACTCTCAATAGCCATTTTTGGATCATTCACACAAATTTTGACATATTCTGCATGAATTATTTTAAGTTTTGTTTGGCGAAGTTGGAGTGCAACCTTTCGATTATTTGGGTCCAAAGGAACGAGTTTTTGTTGTTCAGCTTTTGATGGGATACTCTAAAATTGATTTTAAAAATTACATATTAATAATTTACCAAATGTGCTTTCCTTTGTTCTCCTTTTTTAAAAGTAGATGGCAGAGTCTGCTTTGATGTTGATAAACTAGAGTTGAGATTCGATGAAACAGTTAAAGGAATTGACGATTGGCAAGTAAAACTATTATTAAAATGAGTGGTGTTACTAGAAGATGGTTGCTAAATTAAAAAAATTTTTTAATAACTTAATTAGATTAACCGATTTTCGTTGAAAATTATTTTGTTTTGAAGAGCTTTCTGTTGAAACATTTTTTCGAACTCCAGCAGAAACCTTGTGGTTATCATCAGATGATTGGTTGATAGATAATAATGTTCGTGAATGTAGTTGTTCCTGTTAAAATATTTTTTGACATCTTACACATAAAAAATTAAAATATTTACTTGAGCAGTTGGAGTAACTTTTTTAGCAATAAGTGCTTTTGATTTAGAAATATCTTGAATATCAGTGATAATTGTGTTTTTCTGAACATCAGATGAAGATTTATGAGATGGTGAAGCTATAGGTGACGGAGTAGCAGGAACAACAGAAATAGAAGAAGAAGAAGCAAAAGAGGCAGTCGGCGTTAAAAGTTTCTGTGGTTCGAACAGATTTGAAGGAATTGCTTTATTTGATGAGATTGATATACTTTTTGAAAAAAATAATCAAAAAAATTATGTATGTATTACTTGTTAGATGCTGTTTTGTTTTTCTCCACCTTGTTTTGAGTATCATTATCTTCTACTTTAGAGGAGAGAGGAATTATATCATCATCAGAAAGGAGATCCACCAATGCTTGCTTCTCTTTTAGAGTTTCTTGATCCTCCTCATCTTCCTGTTTTGATTTCTTTTTATTTCTTTCGCTACTGCTCGAAGTCCTTCGCCTCTTGTGCACGAGGCTTATCCTAAAATTACTAATAAAAATTATAAACTGACAGATTAGAAAAAGCAAAATCGAAAAGATTTCGGAAATTATAATCAGGTAAATACATATTTTAACAAACAAGTTGTAATTTTCTTTAAACAGACTAAAATTTAAAAAATCTAAACTTTCATGAGCAACTATGGTAAATTAGGGTTCTATATTAGTAAATATATTAAAAAACCTACGAATCAAGTTTAAGTTTCTTGTTATCAAATTTATTCGGCTTTGTTGTCGATCCCTAAAAATTTAAAATAAACTTATAGTAAAAGAAATTAAATTTATTGTAATACCTCAACAGGTAAATCATCTCCCTCAAATAATGAATTAATTATTTCGTCGCTAGATTTTCTCGCATTGTTAAGTTTATTCTCCAATTTAATATCAGTTGGAGCATTGCTCTTCTGCTGTGAATAGATAGTTTTTAATAAGTAAAAAGTTTACGAAAGCTTACCCTCCAAATTGGTACCCTCTTTTTTCTTGATCATTCTTCTTGATATTTAAGGATTTATTATTGCAAAAAGATGAGGAAGATGGTTGTGATGTTTTACCGCTTGATTGACGGAGTTCCTCTTCCAAAGCACCAATTGTTTTGTCAATATCAGAGATCATTTTTAGATTTCTATTTAAATTTAATTTTTAAAAAGAATATTAAAAAAATCTTTTAAATAAATTATATTTAAACCTACTCATTTATTCCAAGGTCGCACTTCTCTTTTGATTTGAATTTTCTTTTTTCACCATCCATAATGTTGTAAAATCCCAGCTTCTTACTAGCATTTCCAAATCCATTTTTAGTACCAGTATCAGAATGTTGTTTTCTTTTCGTGGATAAAATATTTTCTATAACAGTTTTATTCTCTTTTGTAGATTTTTCAGTCGAAGTTTGTGTCTTTGCCTAAATTATTTTAAAAAATTTAATTTAGCAATCAAAACACCTTCCAATTTTCCACTTTCTTTTCATGTTCCTCCATAACTTCTTCAGCTCTCTTTTTTCCAAGCCAAACATCCTCATCTAATTTAGCATTTATATCATCCTTTTCTTTGAGATCTTGATGTCCAGGGTGCTTTTCTTTAATTTTTGTAGGAACGCCAGCAAGTATTGGACCACAACATGTATCACCGCTTTTTAATTTAATTCCCTTAATTCGAAAAATATTTTTAATTGTACAAATGTTTTAGATTAATTTTAAACCTTTTTTTTCTTTTTCAACTCCTCCTGTTTTTCTAGCCTTTCTTTATGTTTTTTCTTCTCAATTTCCATTTTGGCTAAGTCCTCGAGTTTCTGATCACGTTGATCTTTTAAAAGATTTTCTTGTGTAGCTAAAATTTGATCAATAGGATCAATGGCATCAACTGAAATATCTTTTTTTATAAAAATTAATTTAAATAATAGCTTTATTACTTTTGCCCGCAATTTCTTTTTCATCATTTTGGCTTGATCTTACAAGATTTTGCTGTTTAAGTCGGTCACGGATATTTTTCTGACGTTCAGCTAATTCTCTACGTTTTTTCTCTCTTCCTCTTCACGTTCAAGCTGAACAATTGGTGTTGGTGTATATGACGGAGCTTTAATAATTTTAACAATAAGTATAAAAAAGAAGTAACAAAGTTACCTGAAATAACTCGTTTATTCTTTCTATTTTTATCATGTGGCTTATGTGTTGAACTTCGCTCAATTCCTAAAAATGAGGAAGATAATTTCAAAAATTACATATTCTCACCAGTTGACAATGTATTGGAGAGACTAGGATTTTTTGGTAGAAAGTTAGAAGTGCATTGATTTTCAGATCCTTGTATATGGTCCTGAAAATTCTGCAAATTTAAATAGTAATATTAAAACTAACAGTAACTGAACTGCCGTAAACAGATGGCGAAGCAAGATTATTAGTCTCAGTAGAAGTAGGTGCAACATAGCCGAGATAGCCACATGAATATTGATCTAAAATCTCAATAAAAAAGAGATGAGTCATGAAAAGGAAATTCTTGGGTACAAAAATCTTATTGTTAGAGCCGCATCCCCCCTATGCCAAAAATCATAAACCATGATCATGTTTCTTAAAGAAATTATCCTCAAATGTCTTGATAGAAACAAACCCACCTATAACAGGATTTTCTTTATGAAGCATGGAAGTCTCAGATACCATAGGTTGATGAGTCTCTACTGTATTGCTCACAACAAGCGATTCTTTTGAAGATGAGGGCCATGATGATCGTGAAGGACCAACCTTTTCATGTACAACAATTATGTCATCATCCTGAATTTCCTCTTTGACTTTGACAAAAGGATTTGAAGCTGAAGTGTTAAGCTTTAATAATAAATTCTAAATCGCCTACCTCCAGAGAAAGGATGAAAGAAAGGGCAAAAAGGCCTTTCACACTCCTCCCCTTCATCATCAAAAGGACACCTTGAACGCGCGAATGGACCTCCTCCTGGCCTAGAACGTATCATTGTTTCACACACAAAATATTCAAAGTTCTCAACAAAAATTAGCAATGGAAATTTAGTTTAAAAATCAAAAACCTTAGTTATTTAAAATATAAACATGATTTTATGCAATCATTTTAAAAAGAAAAATAACAAATTCTTTATAAAAGATTACAATTAATAGATTAATAAAACGTGTATAAAAACTTGGCAAAATATAGAAAGGCTATTTGTTGTGTGAATTATCATAGGCACGAATAAAGGCTTAACCAGGAGTCGAATTATAACAGTAGTATTAAAATAAACTTAATTAGAAATTTAAAAAATAATCTATATATGTAAAGAAATTATCTATCCAGTCTAATCTAAACCATAAAATTTTATGTCAATCGTTCTATTTACTTAGGTAATCACGGTCGGCTGAGTACGTCCAGTGAACTGTTCCATTTTGCAAATGCCTAATGCAACTAAAACCAAGGGTTTCAATAACTCCTGTGCAGGAAGTTGTAGTTGATAAATGTTGGAGGCCTCCACAAAGGATTCAACATACTAAATGTGAAATTTATTTTATAATTAATAAGAAAATAAAACTAGTCGGATGGTGGCACCCGAAGAACCAGTTCCACTTAGGCGAAATATTACACGTGAACCATCTTTGAAAAAAATTCGAAGCCCCTAAAAATGAGAAAAATTAATTTGTTAAAAAATAACCTGATTTTTAGCAATGGACCCATCAATCGGGTCCTTATATTCATAATTATCTCCTCCAATGACTTCAAATTCACGATCATTTGCTTTCAACTTCATCCCAGTAAAGCCAGGTATAAGTGGTTCCAAATAGCTCATCATCAAATTTGCACCGGTCGCTTCAACATTTTCATAATCGTATCTAATCAAACTAATTATATTCCAAATTTCTAATAATACCTAGTATAAACATTTCTACCATATTCCTTCCAATGTCCGACAACAATATCCTCAACAGACTGACGCTTCTCGGCAAGAATTTGTAACCAAGCCAAAAAAGCCCAAATTCCGTCCTTCTCGCTAAATATGATCAGAAAAATGTTATCATACTCATTCTTTCCCCAGAAAAGTTAAGGAAATTCAAGCCAAATAAACTTTTAAGAATGTTGTATAACCGGGGCTGGCGGATTGACTTTAAACAGTTTTTTGTCTAAAGTTACTGAAATTGTCAAAACGTCGCTAAAAATAAATGAAATTGGCTAAAACCCAAAATTTTCGGCACCGAAAATGATTCCTCCTGAAACTTTTCCTGGCTATGGGCCTGGTTCCTCCATCGATCATCCTTCTCCTAATTTATTCCCCTTTCCCCCATAGGGGGGGGGGGGGGGGGGGCTCTAGCCCCCCTGGACATGCCCTTGAAAGGTCCACTTAATGAAAGAAACAGTGGTTCAAACACTTTAAATTAAAATATAAACGTAAACAAACCGAATATGATCTGAGCCAGTCCCAAACGATTCTTCACCACAAAGAGACAATTTACCTGCGTCCATCAAATTTCCAAAATATTTCCAGCCAGTGGGAACTTCATAACAGTCACGTCCTGACGATTTAGCCACTTTATCTACAGCACAAGCGGTTGGCATTGAACGTGCATACCCTTACAGTTAGATTACTCAAGATAATGAAATTTTACAGAAGAAAAACCTTTAATGCCAGTCCTTTTAAAATAAGGAATACAATCCAAATTCGCAGCTATAATGGCCAGTGAGTCACTTGGAGTAACAAAGAAAGCTCCCTTCCCCAAAATCATATTACGGTCCTAAATATAATTTAGACAAAATAATAGAGTAAAAAAACTCCATCGCCATCAAACGCAGCCCCGATATCGATTTTTCCCTCAGCCATTTTATCAACAAGACATTTTGCATACGTAAGATTTGGATCGGGATGAGTTCCTTAAAAGAATATAGCAAATATAGTAATAGTAAAAATACCTCCAAAATCAGGTTTAGATACGGTACGCAAGCAACAGTTGGATTGAGCACCCAAACGATCGACAAAAATATTCGAAACATATGGTCCAGTAACACCATGCATTGAGTCCACAATAATGTTGAATTTTCGACCATCTCCAGATGTTTCACTAATGAATGAACGAATCTAAAAAAATAAAGGCTACATATTAATCCACATTCAAACCTTGGGAAAATCAAATATTTCCTCCATCAAATCGGCATAGTCTTTAACACTGTCAATGACTTGAATAGTAAACGGGCCAAAATCTTGAATATTTACTGTTGAAGTACCAATTTCCCCGAAATCGATATTTAACTCCGGGCAAATATAATATTTGCTAATCTTTGTAGTTAATTCATAAATACGTTCAGTAACCTAAAAGTACTTAATTATCCAAATTATAATTATTCTAGACATTATCAGGTGCAGGACCACCATTTTCACAATTAAATTTAATGCCGAAATCATTTTTTGGGCCTCCAGGATTATGACTAGCAGTCAATATGATACCACCTAAAACGAATTATTAAATGCTAATCAAGCAATAAAAACCATTTATTTGTCTTCCGCCGTCTTTCTTTCTAATCAAATGAGAAACTGCAGGAGTACTCAGAATTCCGTCGCGACCAATGATTAATTTTGAAACCTAAAAGAAAATATGAACTTTAAATATCATAAATGTAAAAAACCCCATTAGCTGCTGCAATTTTTATGATGATATTGACAGCTTGAGCACATAGAAAACGGCCATCACCGCCAACAACTAAAATAGAACCACGCTTATTTGCACCAAGGCCACCATCAAGAACGCATTGAATGAAATTTTCGGTATAATGCTGCTGCTGAAACTCAGGAACCTGAGAAATAAATAATCTTTATTTGTATGTACACCCAAAGAAAAAACCTTTTTACGAAGACCACTTGTCCCTAAATTTTAATTTCAATAAAGATTTTAAAAAAATATCAAACCAGGTTTTTGCCCTGCAAAAGGCTTTGATTCAACATTAATAATAGCAAATTTGTCGTTGGGATTACTAGACATTAGGATTATTTAAGGATTTATCTGAAAGGCAAAATTTAATCATATTAGATAATCACAGGGATCTGATTCGTACTTATTTTGGAAGTACAGTACTTACAAATCGACCGCCGTACTTACAAAACTAGCAATGTACTTATTTGTAAGTACGTAGAATCATTGAATACTTCTGAATTCTTCACAGATCTACCGGTATCCCTCCAAACTCCTGGTATCTCTGGTATTCCCTTTATCTTCCGATACCTCCCCAACTCACCTGATATCCTCCGTAAACCAATGGCATCTCCTTAAAATCTACTTTTGGGTAACAAATATTTGAATAATAGCGCACCGAACTTTGTTGATTCGAATTTTACGGGCCCGAACTTTGGTCCGTAAAATTTTAAGGACACGACTGCGCGGACTCGAAACTTGTGGAACCGAATTTTGCGGATCTAGATTTTCGGACCAGAAATTCTCGGATTGACAATTGAGTCCGAAAAAAACAGCCGGAGTCATCGAAAAATTTTATTACTCAAGTGTCCGTCCTAAAAGTTTCGGTCCGCAAAAACAGGTCCGCAAATTTATGTCCGCTTATTTCGGGTCCGCAAAGTTCGATCCATGAATAATCGCACCATGAATCAATGACATTGCGGCAGATCGGGGGTGTCCTTCGAATTTTAGGCTAAAGTGCACTTTCCAAAGGGATTTTAGATTTGACAATTTATATGTTCAATCGAACTGGTTTTGGTGTCATACGACTCAGTTCGTCGAGCTCTTTCGATTGACATATAAATTGCCCAAATCTAAAATCCTCACGGAAAGTGCACTCATTTGTCAGGCCTATTCTACAGTAAATGAATTTTAATTAATTAACTTTGTCAAAGACCGCTTCGACTTTTAGATAGTATCTTATTAGAAATATGGCCATAGTGGCGGATTTATCAATTGGAAGAGTTATTTCTGATTTTATTGTTCTACTTTGTTTAGGTCTAAACTTTTTTAACATTTTAATCTTAATATTTTTTATTGATTTAGCTGTTCCTCTCTTGATTTTTGAATTGTTGGGCGAGCCAAATAAACGTGGTTTTTATTGTGATGACGAATCAATTAGGTACCCATATAGAACTTCTACTGTTAGTCGTCAGTTGCTTATTGTTATTGGGCTTCTCATCCCTACTTGTCTGGTAATTTTTGTTTTGTTCTTATAAATATTTACAGGAATTTTACAGATTTTCCTGACAGAAATTCTTCGTACTTTGGTTTGGGAAAAACAATCTGCCCATCAATTATGTACTTTTAAATATAGAGCACATAATGTTCATAGGATGGTTGTTCGACTTTATGTTTTCATGGGTAATTTTTCTGTTATTTTAAGTTTGGATTGTGACTTTTTTCACATGAAATTTGTTTTGCTAACAATAAAACTAAAATAAGGAAAAAACATGTAAATATATCACCTATTAATATAATAAATATTTTTTAGGTTATTTTCTACTTGGTGTTTGTTTTAATCAACTAATGGTAGACATTGCAAAGGTTGAGAAATTAATAAATTATTTCTAATTATTTACAATTAGTACACAATCGGTCGCCAACGCCCGCACTTCATGGAAATTTGTTTGCCTATTACTGAGGTAAAACTTAATGGCATCGGTGGAGAAATTAGTAAAGTATCCAAAGATTTTCGAACAAATTGTCCATCTGATGAGCATACGTAATTTTTATACTAATTTTCACTTTGTTTCTATTTTTAGTTATATCACTGACTTCAAATGTAGTGGGAAAGAAGTCGATTTAATTAAAGAAGCGCAACTATCTTTTTATTCTGGACATTCCGCTTTTTCATTTTATGCAGCCTGGTACACATCGGTAATAATACATTTTTTTGTCATTTTATAATATTTTTAGCTTTATTTACAAGCTCGTTGTTATCGACCATTAGGTAGTCAACTAGTTCTCCCAGCTGTCCAGTTCTTTCTTTTTTGTGGCGCTTCTTTCGTTGCTTATAGCAGGGTATTTATATTGTATTTTCCTGTTATCTGCGACTACTTTCTAACAGACTCGAATAGTATTATGAATAAAAATTGGAACGTATGATAACTTTTGATGTTATATCGAGTCAAATGACATCAAAACTACTTGATTCGACGATGTTGAATCATTAAAAACTTTTAGTTGCTACGGAGAGTAGACCTGGCGTACCCTTCGCTACACGATGATTTATTTTAGCCATTCAGCCAATGTAAGCCCGGCGATCTTTTGAATGGCCTATAATTCATACATAATACTATCTAGCTAGCAAAGTTTGCAGATAACAGTAAAGTGCCATTTAAAAATATTTTATTTTTAATATTGGTCTTTTCAGGTCAGTGATTACAAACATCACTGGTCAGATGTTCTTGTTGGTGTACTTATCGGTTCTGCAATTGGCATAATTAATGTAGTTTTAACAAATTTCTTATTTATCAAAACTTCTTTTAGGCTTTATTTATTGCTGAAGTTTTTCAACGCCGTGAAATACCAGAAGAGTTTGTACATAAAAGACGACTTATTGGCAAATATGCATTCAGTCGAAATGATGTTGAATTGGGTAATATGATAGAGCAACGTCCAGCCAACCTTAAATCTTCTGAAGTGGTAAACAATTTGTATTCTTTTTTTAATTTTTATTTCAATTTCTGCACGAACCGAAAATAAATTCATTAATATTTATAGGACAAACAACTACCGCAGCGTATTCATAATGTACCAATTAGAGTTATTTCATCTAATGAAGGAAATGGGATATAAGTTTTGAATCTTGCTTAATATTGACTTACCTATTTTACAAATTTTTATATGTATTGCTTGCCGTTTTAATTTACCCAGTTTCATAAATCTTTTAAGCGCCTATTGCTTAACATTCAACTAAATTGAATAATCAAAAAAAATTAACATTATTTTTTTATTGCCGCATTTTGTTTTTTACTTGTTAAACCGTTTTACGAGGGGCTCCGATATGTGCGGATTTTGGCTCTTGTCCAGTTTATGCGTCCAATCGACTTTTATGCGTCCAATGAAAGTTTATGCGTCCAATCAAAAGAAAATTGGATTTTTCTTTATATTTTGAAGTCTGGCTTGGTTCTTTAACATTTATTCATGTTCGGGACCTACGCCCACTGGGTCTGGGACCGTTCCTTGCCCTATCCACCGAAATTTCGGAAAGTTATAATTGTTGGTTATAACTTTCAGAAATTTCGAGGGATAGGGCAAGGAACGGTCCCAGACCCATTGGGCGTAGGTCCCGAACATGAAAAAATGCTTTGGAACCATACCCCAACTTTGCAACACCATGAAAAACTCAATTATATTTTGATAAACTGGACAAGAGCCCGGATTTTTCCTCATTTTAGGATTATTTTTAAAAATGCGGATTACTTGAGGACCTTTGAAGATTTTGATGATTTTTTATGGTTTCTTTTAATTTTTAGAATAAAATGTCATTTTTTCTCTTATGGCCTTTGTTTAAAAATTCCTATTTTCAAAATCTTCACCGTAAAATAATAAATAAGAAAAATTTCTTGAATTTTTGGAAAAAATATTTTTTCAAAAAATTGAAAAAAATTTTCGATGGGAAGAAAAAATTTTGAGTTTTTAATTAATAAGAACTTTTGTAAAAAAAGTTGCAAAACTAAATTATGTTCCACTAGGTAATGTTAACTCCTCATAAACATAGGATTCAAAAAATAACAACGGATTTTAGCATCTCACACACCATAACTATTTCAAAAAAAAATAGATCTTAATTAGCGGCATTATTATTGAAATGCAAGTGCAAAAATTTCATTAGAGCGGCGAAATCTTATATCCCTATTTCAATAGACTTACTCTTTACCTCTCTTAAAATCGAATTTTAATTTAGATTAATATAGGATATTAATTGATTTTTAATCAATCGTCTAAAATAGTTAAATCTCTCGCATTATACTTCATATTTAGCAAGCAAAGAAAATATTTAAAATAAAATTTTCAAAAATATAATTTAAATTTGAGCAATTAATATTAAAATTTTGTTTCAATTTCAAGATGAGATTATTTTTATGTAAAGAATTAGTGTTTATCTTATTATTAGTATTTATTTTTATTCCATTAAAGACGAACGGAATGAATAAAAGACGTTTAACTGATTGGGATAAAATAAAGTAAATTTATTCTTTCACAAATTTTATTTTTAAAAATAATAAGCTTGTGTGCCGAAAATTTATTTTTCGGAAAGTTAGTCTCTGACTTTTTTTTTTGGAATTTTGGTTACCCGCTAATTTGATAATCCACTTTTCGGAGTAGGCAAATCAAAGAAGTGCACTATTTCGAAAGCAAAAATTTACCCGAACTCTCCATATACGAATTTCCGGATATCAGAAACTTTTAGGCAGAATTTATTTTGTGGTCAAAAAATCATTGGTAATAAAGAACGCCTTTCACACGAAGAATTCGAAGTTAATGCAGAAGGAGAAAAAATTATTAGAAGACAACCTAAATCTTTTAAATGTAAATGTGAGAGGGAATTTATATGTGAAATGATACCCGTCCGTTTCTTTAATGGTGAAACTAATGAAGATTTTTTGGTATCTAAAATGCCGTTAGGAAATGGAGCTTTTGCTGTTGTAATAATTAGTATATAATTATTAAAATAGATTATAGTTAGAATTTAAAAAATTTTTTTAGTATGTCCTAGATTCTTGATTGATAACTACATATTGTACAAACATAAATAATTTCAAAACTATCGAAAAAATTTTAATTCAAGAAAGAAAAGTATCTTTTAGTTTTTATTTCAATTTTTCTTTTTGTCATGTGACATACCCAAAGGCAAATTCACTTGTTTATTCCGAGATAAAATTATGTTAAAAAATTAAAATTTTCACTACGAAGGAAATATCTTCACAGTTACCTATATTTAGGTTTATCACGCAACATACATGCAAAATTGGAAATATATGGGTAATTGTATTGCTTTAAAAATAGCCCATTCAATTAGTAGAAATCAACGGGATGAGGAAATTGCAAAGGAAGCGCTTTTAAGGGAGGAAAAAATGTTGGAACTTATTTGGCAAAGCCAACCATTTCCTGAACGATTAATTAAATATTTTGGAATGTATTTGATTTAAGATTTTATCGAAAAATTTTTTTTAATTAAGGATTAAATATTATGTTAATAATTCTAATTTACCACGAAAAGCATTAAAGTTAGAACTTGGACATACAACTTTAAAATGTTTTTGGAAAGATTTTATGACAAATTCTAATGAATATAATGAAACATTGTTTTTAGAAATAATGAAACAAATTCTCGAAGGATTTGTTGAATTTCATAATACAGGTGTTCATTACTTGTATATAATTTTGTTAAAATTATTATATCTTTTTAGGTTATATCCTTATAGATTTTAATGCAAACAATATAATAATAATAATAATTTATCTGCCATTCAGGCGTTAAATGTTGAAACAAATATATGTAAATGTAATGTGGTTGAAAACAAATAAAATAATAAAAGAGCAACAAATAAATGTGTTTAAAACAATCGGATCAACTGGTATAATCTAGAGGATCTAACGTTAATTGAGTCAAGTTAAATGTATCTAATAGTTTAGTAAATTGTATGGGAGTCTGTTTTCTGATATTTTCTGTTAATTTTGAGTATAGGCGAGGCACTCTATAGAAAAATGATTGTAAACGTATTTGAGTATTTGCCCCTGGAAGATAAATTTTAAATGCGTCGCCGCGGGTTTTGGTTTCATGGAAATAAAAGGCGTTATTTAGATTGATTCTGACATATCCATGTATAATTTTGTGGAAAAAATTTAGAATACACAACTTAATATTTTAATAATTGAAGAATCTTCATCTAATACAACTTTAAATTTAAAATTAATTGATTTTGCAGAATCTGTTAAGGAAAATAACGAAATAAATACTAGAGGTCGGCGCGGGACGGGATCCCGACGGGATTTTCCGGGATCCCGATCCCGAAATCCCGGATTTTTTGATTTTCGGGATCATTCGGGATCCGGGATTTTTTCGGGATTTATCCCTCGGGATCCCGCCCGGCATCGGTTAAGAAAAGAAATCCCGACTCGGGATCCCGGACATTTTTTTATAATTTTCGGGATTTTTAAATCGCCCCTATATGCGGCGCAAAAAGGAGATTTTTAGCTTAAGGATCTTCCAAATTTCTCAAAATTTTCGCCTGCGGCGCTGAAAAAGGAAGAAATCTGGTTTCTCGGCCTCCAAATTTCTCAAAATTTGCGGCGCTGAAAAAGGAAGAAATCTGGTTTCTCGGCCTCCAAATTTCTCAAAATTTGCGGCGCTGAAAAAGGAAGAAATCTGGTTTCTCGGCCTCCAAATTTCTCAAAATTTGCGGCGCTGAAAAAGGAAGAAAGAACCGTTCCATAAGTTTATCCTCCGATATTCCCCTAGATTCTCGATATCAATTGAGGCTTTGATTTACAACAAAGCTTTGATATGACAGATCTTTAGACTTTTCAGATCATATCGGCGGACTTATACGAGGGACTTATACGACTATCGTCGAGCTCCTAAGACCGTAGAGATGTTGATTTTTTTAAACAAAGCCATTCAAATTATAAAAAATTATTGATATTTTTACAAATTTAATTTTATTTACATATTAATTGCAGTATTTCGATGCACTTTATTTATAAAAAGTTTGAATTTTTTATCTTAAAAAAAATCCCGAATCCCGGTCGGGATCCCGGATAATTATTTTCGGGATTTTTGAAATTCGGGATTTTTTCGGGATTTATCCCTCGGGATCCCGTCCCGGCATCGCTTAAGAAAAAAAATCCCGACTCGGGATCCCGGAAGAGCGATTTTGCCGACCTCTAATAAATACACAACTTATTGATATTCCAACTGTTTCATTACATATTGGACCTGAAATATATGATTCAAGAACATATGATTTTTATGTATGTTGCAATTATGTGTTTAGGACTGATTAAAATATTATTTTAAATTAATTTTAATTGAATGGATTTTTGGTACATATCCGCCCACATTTTCTCTTCATTAGAAATGTACATAATGTTAAGACTTCCTTCCTCAATTTCACTTTACATACATATTTATGCAAGTAAAATTAAGGTAAGCAAACAAACAGACATTTGGTCTTTTGCTATGGTTTGTCTAGATTTACTTACTTCGGCACCTTTCTTCAAAGATTTTTATGAAACTAATAAAATAGAAATAAATCAAATTGTTTATGGAGATAATGATATTAATGAAGAGAATGAGGAGGAAACACGAATTAGATTATTGAGGAGAATGATTGAGATTAATTATCTAAAGAATTCCCGACCCAAGGAAAAAAATGTTACTGAAAGTATTGTTGTGAATAATTTAAATAATATTTTACTTGAAAATTACCCAAAAGTTATGTAAATTCTTAAGGTATTTTTAAAAGTATTATTTTTAAATTAAAATATTTAAGGACTGTTTTTATAAAAATCAAATGTTGAGACCAGATTCAAAATATTTGCTAGATTTAACTAAAGCCATGTTACATAATTATGAACCATTTTGGGTGAATGCTAGTAAAAAGGAAAGAAAGAAATATTTATTAGAAAAAGGGGAATCTTCATCTACTACAATTAATTAATTCTGGAAAAGAATAGATGTTCTAAAAAATGTTTTCAAATTTTAAACTCGAGAATTCGGTACCTCCTCCTTCTCCCTTATAGCAATTTTTCTTTAGTTGTTTTTAGTATAGTACATATCTATGAATGACTGTTTAGAACTTTAAAAAGAAAACAAAATATTTTTTTAAATTTTTAAAATTAGGAGACAAAAATTTTTTTCATTTCTTGTTGATAATCAAATTTGTATTATAATTAAAAAATTTTTTATTTTGACCCAGCATCTTCCAAGTACGTATCCTATACCTTCCATCTGTCACAAGGAATGTTTTTTACATTTTTTTTATTTTGGATAAACAAAATTATTAATTAAAATCACAGGTGTTTGTATGTTGTTGTTTTGTTTAGTAGGGTTGCTATTACCTCCTCCTATTACTGATTCTTTTTGTGAATTATTCTTTTTAATAAATTTAATTAAACGACAAAATTCTTTTTTCATTTCATTTTGATAATCAGAACTTTAAAAAAAATTATTTTGAAATTAATTTATTTCAACCTGCAAATATAAAGAACAGGAGCATTTAATGTTTGTGCTATTTTATTTAATTGAAGAGCTATTCGAATAAGTAAATGTTGTGTATTTTGGGATAATTTTGTATTAAGTACAACAAAAAAGTTTATTATTGGTGTAGGTAACCAACACGTTAAGGAAATTGCCATTAAAACAATTAAAGATTTGTAAAGTTTTCGTTCTGTATTATCATTCGATAATTTTATTACTAAAAGAAAATTTTTTTAAAATTATTTTTACAAAATACCATTAAATTTAATAAATAAACCAATAATTGTATAAATAAACAATACACCCAAATTACTTAATAAAATTATTGTACTCATTAATAAAACCATAGAAGAGTCGATAAAGTCTGTAGGCATACAAAATACTTGCCTATTTTGAAATTAATTATTTTAAAAATTAATTTTAAAATTTACTTATTAAAATTTTTTAAAGTAAAATTATGCATTTCAAATGGAAGGTAAAGTAAAATAATAGCTGGTAAAAGAACAAGAAAAGTAATATAAATTTGTTTTTCATTGTTTGACATCATTTTATAACTAAAAAAATAAAAAAAAATTATTTAAGAAAAAAATAATTTTTTAATCAAAAATGTTTAAATTTTAACGATCATTCATTTCAAGTCTGTGCCAAATAAATTCCACAAAAAATTATTTTTGTACTTACCGAATTGGTAATAAAATACTAATTAGACGATCAATGCTAATTAGAAGAGAAATAATAGGTATTAAAGCCTGAGAATAAGGTCCATAAAATTCAGCATAAAAACAAATAATTAGTGGTATTTGAATGCGTGTAAGTGTCAGAAATGTCGGAAGGAAAAGAACACTACATTGGGCAACACATTCAGTTAATGCTAATATTAATAAAAGAATTCCACAACAACCAATTTTTAATTTACTAAAAAAATGTATTTTTTAGAGAAATATTTAGATTTTTTTTTAAATTTATTTTGAAATTACATAAATGTCTTTTTTTAAATTTAAACTTAAATAACAATAATTATATTTTTTCGAGAGAATATCAAAGTTTTTAAGCACCCCCTTTTTACCCAAATATTTTAATAAAAACATACGGGCTTCTAAATATAGTTAGAGCAAGAAAACTATTACTTAGTAATCCAACAGAACATAAAAAACATTGGACAATTATTGTAATTAATTCAATAATTGAAAAAGAATTATCAGTAATTTCATTTTCCATTAAAAATATTTGTAGAAAATATTTTGTACTAATTATTAAAAATTGTTCCCAAAAACATTTTGCATATAGACAGAAATAAATAATATAATTTTGTTTTTTAAATTAATAAAAATAGGATTATTTAACTCCTTAAATTAAAAAAAAATATAGTTATTTTTGCAAGTTTTTAAAATAATAACGAGGAAAAATACAAAAATAAATTAATTAAAAATTAATTAGGAAATTAATTTTTAGAGAATATTTATTTCAAAATTAATTTGTAACAAGGAAGAAAAAACATCTGTATAATATTTCCAAATGAATTTTTAATTGAAAAGAAAGAAAATGTTTAAAATTTATTTAAATTTTATATTTTTTAAATAATATTTAATTCAATTTTAACGAATAAATTATTTTTAAAAATTAAATTAAATATTTGTATTATATAGAAAATTAAAATAGCTTTTAGAAGAATATTAAATTTAATTTTATTAAACATAATAATTTTATATATATATCAGAATTGACACAAAAAGTAAAAAATAATAATTGGCAAACAATAGCTACAATAAATATTTATAATTAATTATTAGGTACTAATAAATTGTTTTAATTTGTAATGCTTTATGTAGATGTTTATAATTTGTAAAATGTTTAGGAAATAAAAAACATTAAAATAAAGAAATTAATTTAACGTTTCTCTACAAAAACGAATACTGATAGAACAATAAAGAAAACGGTTAGCATCTACTAATTAAAAATCCCTACGAAAAATAGAAATCGTGTATAAAATCAGACTACTAAATTAAAATATTATAAAAGCTTTAAATTTATTTTAAAGTTTTTTAATTAGAAAATCTGTTGTCTGTTTGCGTCCTCAACACATTGCCTCCATTTGCTCATTTTCTAAATGTCTTCCGGTATTGTCACTGCTACAGACGTGTACGATGACCCTACTCAATTGGACCCTCTGGACACGCGTAATGCTTTGGTAAGAAAAATGTAGAAATTTGTCTTTTGAAAAATCTTTATTTTATAGGAGAAAGGACATAAGGCCTTCATGGAGTTTCTCTACAAAAGTCAATATCCTTTGCTCCAGGAGCTGCTGTCAGAGCTTGAGAAGAACACAGGAATTGAGCGCCATAAGGCAAATAATCACTTAAAAACATTAATTGCCTTTTAATTTTTTAGTTGGCATATGGTCTTTTTGCGACACTTCCTCTCTATCTTCTTGTTGGGCAATATGCTGGTCTTATTTGCAATTTCATCACGTTTGTCTATCCGGCATTTGCAACTGTTGGAGCAGTTAGAAGCACCTCTCAGGCGCAAAGAGACGGTAAAAGATTTTAAAAATATAGTAAATAACTAATTATATTTTAATTTAAGATGACATTCAGTGGTTGGTGTATTGGACAGTCTATGGAATCTTCGCAATTCTCGACCACGTGCCATTTCGCATGGCTGAAAATGTTCAACTCTATTGGCTGTTCAAGGCGGTTGGTCTGTTCTACCTGTCACTCCCAGAAGTGAAAATTGCTGCAAAGATTTTCCTGTATAAGGTAATCTCTGTAAATAAATTAAATAAAAACAAAATATTCTTTTTTAAAGGTTGAGCCGTGGGTTGTAAAGGTTGAAAAATTAATTGAACGACCAAAGAAGGAGAAAGATGTTGTAAGCAAAGGAGGGAAGGAGAAGGAAGTTCCTAGCAAGGGAGTGAAGGAAGTTGTCAGCAAAGGAGGGAAAGAGGTTGCCAGCAAAGGATCGAAGAGTAAGAATAAGTAAATAAAGAAAACATAATCCTTGTATAAACGTCATTGTTGTCCATTCATACAAACATATGTAAATATATATAAATTGCTTGTTGCTATAATTCCTAGTGTTAAGCTTGTATTGTATTTCTTATTTCGTCAATAGTGTAAATATTTTTATATCGAGTTTGGATAATGTAAATAAAAAATTTCTCAAAAAATTTCAAAGTTTTCTTCGAATCGGGTTTCGGGACAAAAAAGGTCCGGGTCACTCCGCAGCCCTAAGATCAAGAATACGTTGGCTTGCCCCATTTTGCCTTATCCAGCAGATGCACAAGGAAATTTCCGTGTAACCTTCTGGGGCCGTTGATCTTTTGGGTTGATCCCTTAATTAACAAAATAAAGGATTATATATACTATAATATGTATTTATGTAATAAGAACAAGAATTTAACAAATTTAATTAAATTATAAAAATGTAAAAAGTATAAAAAAAGAAAGATTGAGCAGAAATGGTTATAAATAATATTAAAAATATTTTTACAATTATTTCTAATATTTTCTAGAAGTTTGTAAAAAATACATAAATAAAATAAAGAAATAATGAAAAAATATACTGTTAATATTTTTGGAGTGAGATTGTGCAATTATGGCAGTGCAATTATAGTATGAAATGAAATATGTAAAAAGCAAACTAAAATTGTAAAAGAGCTCTATTTATTAGGTATAAAATATTTAATGGGATTATTGAAAAGATTTTTGAAGGGGGAAATAATTGGAAAAATATTTTTAAAGTATATCCCCTAACATTAAAATAAAAACAATTTTTCTTTAAAATTCTTAATTTAAAAAAATTTTGTTATTTAAATATACTTCAAAAAACATAATTAAGTAATGGGAAATGGCAACAAAAATTCACAAAACAAAAAAATTTATATATTAATTTTAATAAAAATATAAAATTATTCCTTTTATCTGTTTGTTTTAATACAAACTTGGCAGCGAGAAATTCTTGAACGTGTAGAACCAGCTTTTACTGTTTGACTTTGTGGTATCTTTAAAAAAGAATTTTTTAAAATTATTTAAAATATAAAAATTAACAGTAAATTGTTGTGAATCATCAATTGTAGATAACCAAAAACTAAATTTGTTTGCAAAGAAATGACTGAAAAAATAAATTAAAAATGCATATATTTTTATTAAAACCAAGATCCACGTGCACCATTACATTCAATGAAAGGAGTTGTTCTGAAATCTTCCAAACAAGAACCGGGCGAACTAAAAATAAATTAATTTAAAATAAATTTCTTTCTTTTACCTCAAAGACTGTCCACCACCCTCAGCACCAGCCCCAGTGTGCATTGCAAATGAATATCCAATCCAAAGGGAACTCCAACCGTTTGGACAATTTGGAATTTGAATTGATTGAGAGTGGATAGCCATAACCTAATAAATAAATATATTTTATAAATTTATAAAATTAAATATTCAAAACATTTGCAGGTGCTTCACAAACAGCACAACGAGAGATAAAAGGCTGAATTTCGTGTTCGTTAACAGGCATCATTGGGAGCTATAAAATTAATTTTATTTAAAAATTATTTTGTCTTAATTAACAGCTTCTCCCGTTGAAAGCCAATAGGATTTGTCATTTCTTGAGGCATAACTAAAAATATGAAAAAATACTCAACTATCATTTACAAAAAAAATAAAAATTTTTTTACTTGCAAACATCATTAAAATCACAGAATAAGAATGGCATTGTTGAAAAACGTGGTAAACAAGAACCAGCATTCCCTTTAATTTTTTTTCAAAAATCATTAAATTTATACAAATTATACCCAAGTCTTGATTATGTGCCTTTTCGTTTCCTTCTAAATAAAGGAGAGAATATCCTTCCCATAGTTTGCGTGTATTTTGTGGACAGGGCGGTACTTGTGTTGTTTGTGAATGTGTAACAACAATAAAACCTGAAATTTCAAAAGATATTCTCAAATCTCTAAAATAAAATAAATACCGTCTTTATACGCAGGTCCTGGAGGACCAATTGAACCAGGTAAGCCTGGAGGACCTGGTGGGCCAGGGGTGCCTTCAAGACCAGGAAAACCTGGCAAACCAGCAGCACCTTTTTCTCCGGGAAAGCCTGGCGAACCTGGATAACCAGGCTCTCCTTTCTGACCGGGAGAACCTGAGATTCCTTTAAAAATTAATTATAGATTTAAGAAGAAATTTTTTACAAATACCAGCAGGTCCAGGGAGTCCATCCAAGCCTGGTGGGCCTTTTTCTCCATCAATACCTGGCAAGCCAGGTGCACCTCTTTCGCCTTTCATTCCTGGTTGAGTTAGCGGCAAAGGCCCAGGCATTCCCTAAATTTTTAATATTAAATAAAAACGGCTTTTTAAAATTTTTACCGGCAAACCAGGAGGACCCATTTCGCCCTTCTGTCCGTCCATACCAGGCGGACCTGGATATCCGGCGTCGCCCTTCGCTCCAGGCAATCCAGGTAACCCAGGATTACCTGGATATCCAGCATCGCCCTTTTGGCCAGGGAAGCCAGGCAGACCGAGTTCACCTTAATAATCAATTTAACGTTTTTTATAAAGTAAATGAATAAAATTTACCTTTCATTCCAGGTAATCCAGGCATTCCCATTTGTCCAGGAAGACCAGGTAGACAAGAATCACCTTTTTCTCCAGGAAATCCGGGAGGCCCTTGCAAGCCAGGTGATCCAGCTAATCCATCTTCTCCTCTCCTTCCAGGTGTTCCGGGTAATCCAGGCTCCCCCTTAATAAATTAATCTTATTAAGATTAAAAAATTAATACCTTCTGCCCAGGAAAACCAGGCGGTCCATTTTCGCCTTTAAGACCAGAAGCGCCTTGTGGACCAGGTAAACCAGCTTCTCCTTTAGGACCAGTTAATCCAGGAAGTCCATCTTTTCCAGGGATTCCAGGATATCCAGCTTCTCCTTTCGGCCCGACAAATCCTTGGCCTAAAATGATTTTATCTAAATTATATATACAAGGTTGTTAGATGACTTAATGCATCTGTCAAAAGATCGGCTTTTATCTATAATTTTGGCTAAATTCGTAAGAATATACTGCCTCCTTGTAAAAAATCAGCAAGAAAATTACTGAAAATCTGTCACATTAGGAACATTGTCAACCGTTATTTTATAAATGTTAAGCCAAAGATACCTGGCAATCCGGGAAGACCAGGAAGTCCAGCTGTTCCTTTCGGGCCAGAAAAACCTGGTGAACCGTCCTGACCAGGTTGACCAGGCAATCCTGCCTCGCCTTTATCTCCAGGCAGTCCTGGCAGTCCATCTCGTCCTGGTGATCCAGACATGCCTTTGATACCAGGAAAGCCTGGAAGTCCAATCATTCCCTGTAAATTAATAAATAAAAATTGATTATTATAGCCATTCAACAAACTTTAGGTCCTTCTGGTCCAATAGCTCCTGGCTGTCCTGGGAAACCAGGCTCGCCTTTAACACCAGGGTATCCATCAATGCCTCTTTCCCCAGATAGGCCAGGTAATCCTTGTTCACCTTTTTCTCCAGGAATTCCTGGCGAACCCGGGTATCCTTAAAAATAAATAAAAAATTCTAGCATTTTTAAATTTATTTTAAATATAAGAGGAAAATGTAAACATTTAAGGAGAAACACGACTTTGCCGGCCAATAGATACATAATACATGAATCTTTAAGACACACCCAAAACTGCGCAAGAATTACCAATTGTGTAGTTCTTCGGTTCGTATACCCCCTTTTTCTGACCATTTATTCATTTTTTCCCTTTCTCACTTATTTTTCATGAAGCATATCCCCTACCCACTGGCTACGAGCCTGTTTGTGCGCCCCTTCAAACTGCCCATCCATGGATACGTTCTTTTAATAATTACTAATTTTAAATTTTTACAATATTAAGTTTTTAAAATAATTAAAAATATACCTTCTCTTCCAGGCAAACCAGGAGGGCCTGGTAGACCAGCATCGCCTTTAGGACCTGGCACTCCAGGGAAGCCTTCTCGCCCAGGAGGTCCATCTCGGCCTTGATAGCCCTTAGAAAATTTAAATTAATATTTTTAGTTTTTTTAATTACAGGTTCTCCTTTAATTCCCGGGAATCCAGGCACACCATCAGCACCTCTTTCGCCGGTTGGTCCTTGACGTCCAGGTTTACCTGGGATTCCGGGTATTCCTTTCTCTCCAGGAAGACCGGGTTGTCCATAACCAGGCAGGCCTTGTTCTCCTTTTAGTCCTGGAAAACCAGGAAGGCCTGGTGGACCTTCAAAATAAAAAATATGTAAATATTAAATATAACAAATAACACGTTTATAGTTTTTGTCTTTGGAATAAGGATTAATAGAAATAAGGATTAATATCTTTAATTATATCATAATTTAATAAATTTACGATATACATAGATACTCTTATTCTTAAATTTTTAATTATACATTACCTAGCGCTCCAACCATGCCTGGCTGTCCAGGGAAGCCAACTTCTCCTTTAAATCCAGGTAGGCCAGGAAGACCATCCTCTCCTCGTTGGCCAGGGAATCCTGGAAGACCTGCTTCTCCCTTAGGTCCATTCAATCCTGGTAGACCATCTCGACCAGGTAATCCAGGAAGACCGGGGTTTCCTGTAAATATTTCAGTAATGTTTATTTTTAATTAAAAATCAAAATATATAATCTAATAGGTATTTTGTCCATATCCACCGTCATTTATCGTGGATCCTTAAATTATTTTTCCTATCACACAAACATCAAGTTTCCTTAAGATATTGTCTATTAAAAATTATATGTTAATTTTTTGATTAAAATAGATGAGGGCAGGATAAGAACAAATTATCTATATTATTTTTATTTACCTTTAGGTCCTTGTAATCCAGGCAGCCCACTTAATCCATCTGGCCCTCTTTCACCTGGCAGACCAGGATTTCCAGCGAAGCCCTGTTCACCTAGACAATCAAGATAAAATTATAGATATATTTCTTTACCTTTTAATCCAGGCACTCCAGGAATACCAATAGCTCCTTTCATGCCTGGAAAACCTGGTGGTCCTGGTAAACCATCAGTGCCTAAAAACGATTGCTTTCTTATTAGTTCCAATTTAATACTACCTGGAAGACCAGGATATCCGGCTTCACCCTTCTGCCCTGGAATTCCTGGCAACCCAGGCAATCCATCAGTTCCTCTCTCTCCAGGGGAACCAGGAAATCCCGGCTGACCTTCAATGCCTTCCTTTCCTTAAAAATAAAACCTTTTAATTAAATAATACATAAATATTGTACTAGAAAACATCCACCAATTAAATTAAAGTATTCCTTTTAGGAACTTAGCGGACACTTTCAGATACTATGCGCATTGGTGTTTTCGAAACGACCCTTTAATTCTAAGATGCATATTTATAAGTATTTAATTTCTATCATTTAGTCATTTCTTAATTAATATTTAAAAACGAAAAGTTTATAAAATTTAGGAAGATTGATGGAGAACTATGTAATTCCGTTGGTTGGTCTTTAAAAAATATTAAAAAAAACATATAAAGATGTAATCTGACATTCTCTTATAATAGTATTAAATCAGTTTACGATGATTTAATTACATACCTGGAAATCCTGAAAGGCCAGGCTCTCCTTTGAGTCCGGGAAATCCTGGTGCACCGGCTGCGCCTGGGAAGCCTGATTGACCAGGCAATCTGTTGGTTTGTGAAATTTATTTAAAATAATAGGTTTAAGAAACAAGCAAATTGTAAAATTCATGTATATATACTGAAAGAGCTCAAAATATGCATATCTATTTTTAGCTTGAAATTATGAAAATTAATTTTAAAAACTATTGTTGTGTTCCGTTATCCTAGTAATGATTAATATTACAAACCCTTCGAGACCAGGCTGTCCGGGAAGACCCGGCAGTCCAGCATCGCCTTTAAGGCCAGGAAAACCTGGAGGACCTGGAGGCCCGTGAATTGAAGGTCCTGGTTCGCCTTTCTGTCCAGTAAATCCGAGTTGACCAGGCCTGCCTGCTTCTCCTTTAGATCCTGGCAAGCCTTGAAGGCCAGGTTGACCTAAAAATTAATTTAAAAAATAATTACTTTATTTATTACCGGGCAATCCTTCAATTCCAATAGGTCCGGGCGGTCCTTCTAAGCCTGGAAATCCTGGAGAACCGGGTTCTCCTTTTTGTCCTGGTAGACCAGGCACTCCAGCAAGGCCATCAGCACCTTTATTAAAATAATAATTATTTCTATTCAGGAAAACCTAATGTTTAAATATTTTATGTAAAATCTAGAATTAAATAATAAATTGATCTAAAAACCTGGTAAACCAGGGAATCCTGGCTCTCCTTTCAACCCTGGAAGGCCTGGCAATCCGGGTGGGCCATCCTTTCCAGCTGGCAATAAATTTAACGGCGGCATCGGTCCAGGTTCTCCCTTAATTGAATTAATATTTCACAAGAAAATAGAAATTAACAAATATGTATTTATCATAAAATAAGTAATTTTAATAATCTATTTTTTAATTTTAAAATATTTTAAATATCAGCTTTTTCTCATATTAGCTTTTTCCATTTTAAATTCAAATGCGTCAATTGTAATTGTCAATTTTTTGACAATTACTTTGTAATTTCAATTTTAATTGTCAAAATGTCACTTGTAATTCAATTCAAATTTTAAATCCACCTAAGACATAATTCCCTATTTATTTCAATTTTTTATTTACCTATTGTTTGAGAATAAGTTCTGATTATGTCTGTTTAAGCGATATTAGATGTTCAGTTTTAATTTTAATCAGTTCCATTTTAAGATTAAATGGTTTAAATGATAAGAATAAATTACTTTTTGTCCAGGAAATCCTGGTGCACCTGGCAGTCCTGCTTCTCCTTTTGGTCCAGGCAACCCAGCTGCTCCAGACAGACCATAGCCAGGTTCTCCTTTGGTACCAGGCAAGCCGGGTAATCCATCTTGGCCGGGCTTTCCAGGGATTCCATAAGCTCCTGGCTCGCCCTAAAACGGTAGAAGATATATTATATTATCACGAATTATATTTTAGTAATTTTTCAATACTAAAACTAATATTCATTTTTACATGCCTTTTGTCCTTCAGGTCCTTGCGCTCCAGGAAATCCGGGTGCGCCTTCTTTTCCTGGCAAGCCTTCTGGCCCAGGCGGTCCGGGAAATCCACCATCTCCTTTAGGCCCTGGATATCCGGGTGGGCCTGGTCGAAGACGCAATTGTGTTGGTTCACCTCTGAAGGTGGTAAAAATTATATTCAAACAAACTTGTTAATAAATTTGAGCATACTTTATACCAGGTACCCCAGGTAATCCATCTCTTCCTGGCAAACCAGGTGGGCCAGCCGGGCCAACTGCTCCAGGCATTCCGTCATCGCCAGCATCTCCAACCATTCCTGGCATTCCGGGTAGACCACGATCACCTTAATTCAATATTATTTTCAAAAATATATTTTATACTTTAAAAACAAATTAAGGATAATTTTACCTTGTGGTCCAGGTAATCCTGGATAACCTGCAAGGCCCTTCTCTCCTTTCACACCAGGTGAACAAATTGAACATTCACCACCACGTTCTCCTTTCATTCCTGGGATTCCTGGAAGACCTGGTGCACCATCACGGCCATCATATCCTTTTGGACCAGGAGCTCCGGGAAAGCCTGGAGGACCTGGCATCCCATTTAATGAATCGCCAGGTGGGCCTTTAAAAGTAAAAATAAGGTATGTAGAGTTGTTTGTTTGTCGGTTTGTTCTTGATGGTTTTTAGTTGGTTTCGACAGCTTGTTACCTCGCATTCCAGTTAATCCCATCTCTCCTTTTCTTCCTGGAGCACCATCCAATCCTGGACGACCATCTTTGCCTTGTAGTCCAGGAATTGCTATGCCCGGTGTTCCTAAATAATAAATTGTTACCTACTAGTATTTACATATAACTGCATATTTTCTCCCAAATCTTATTGTCAGTATTTTTATAAATTTATTTAACTTATAATTTTAATATATTTCTAGAATGAAAGTATTTTCACTTTCATGCATATTTTCGATGTTTTCAAAAAAATTTTTTCGCCTTTATTTAAAATTATTACCTCTTGGACCAGGTTCTCCTTTCGGTCCTAATAATCCAGGCAGACCGGGCGGTCCAGCAATGCCTGGAGCTCCGGGAATTCCAGAATCTCCCTTCTCTCCTTTAATTCCCGGAGCACCCTCAAAACCAGGCAACTAAAAAAGTAATTTAATTTTAATTATTAAATGATTACTCACTCCTGGCACTCCGACACCTCCAGGTAATCCTTGCGGTCCGGGTGGACCTGGCGGGCCTGTATAACCGTCATTTCCTGGCAGGCCTGGTTGACCGGGACGGCCTGTAAATTTAAATAATTAGAGATAATTTAATTTTCACACATATATGTATAAAATTGATATATTAAAACAGTGCAGGAATTGACAATAAGGATAGTTCAAGTACAAAAATGAAAATTAAAAGTTACACAGTAAAAGTTTCCAAATAAAAGTATACTTTAGCTCCCCCATAAAATGAAATTTTTCCACTTATTAAACTAAAGATAACTCGCAAATATAGGTATATACATAGAATTAATTATAAAATTACCAGGCAAGCCAGGTGGTCCAGGCGGTCCATCAGAGAATTCCCCACCACCAGGTGGTCCAGGAGGGCCTCTTTCTCCTTAAAAGCATTTATTTGAAGGAAATAACAAGTATCAGTATTATACCTTTAGTTCCATCCCTTCCTTGATATCCTTGTTCTCCTTTCTGGCCTAGTGGGCCAGGTACACCGGAAATACCGTCAACACCACGATCGCCTTTAAGACCAGGTGGGCCTGGATGTCCTGGTCGGCCTTCTTTTCCCTTAATAAATTTTAAATATGCAAGAATTTTAATCAAGCACTTTTTAAATTTCAAAAATAATTTTAAAATATAGCTTTTATTTTATTAAATAATTCATGCATATTTATTGAAAATTATTAAAAACTTACTCTAGGACCAGCAGGGCCAGGCAATCCTTTTTCTCCTTTAATTCCTGACAATCCCGGCTGGCCTGGTAATCCTGCTTGGCCAGGATATCCTCTTGGTCCCGGTTCTCCTGGTTCTCCCTTTAATTAAAAAGTAATAATAATAATAGAAATTAAACAACTATTGACAAAAATGTTTTTTAATCCTCATAAATTATTAAAAATTTTTAATTAAATTATTTAAATACATTTAAAAACTACAAAACTTTTTTGTCAATTAATAATTATAATTCTATTAGCAAAAGAAGCACAAGCATCGGGACTTAATTAAGTTTTTATTTTCTAATATAATTCTATCTACGCTTTCTATTTACATACATATTACTACCACAAAACAAACAATTGGTTAATAATAAGAGTTTTTTAAAAATAAATATCAGATTTATTAAAACGTTTTAGTATTTGATTAAATAATAATTATTTTGAATAATGCAAATACATTCTAATTAATTACCTAAAACTACTACTATTTACTTAGCTTTATTTACACTATATATTTTTCTCCCATACCTTTTCTACCTTATGCTTCAGGCCCGATAGTTGTGCCTTTTTCACACAAAATGAAAGCATTAGGCCCAGGAAGGCCTATTGGCCCAACCAAGCCTTGATTTCCATGAAAACAAAAAATAATATTAACTCGCCTTTCCGCCTTTCTCTCCCGGAAAACCAGTTGGACCAATAATTGCAGCCTGACCGGTGAATTCACTTGGACCTGGTGGTCCAGGAGGGCCAGGCAGTCCTAAATCACCCTGTAAAAATTCAACAATTTAATTGGATGTTAATTTAAAATTTTTGGAAGTTAATTTAAAATTTTTTTTACTTATAGAAAAATACTTTTTAGTTTTTTTAAAATTAAACCTAAATATTACATAAACAAGTTTGATTGAATTAAAAATGAATCTATTGTTTAATTTTATCAATTATTAAAATATATTTAAAATATAAATAACAATTACCTCATCTCCTTTTGGACCAATACTTCCGATTCCTGGGTTACCAGGCAGTCCAACCTCACCAGGGGGTCCACGCGGGCCCTGAAGAAAAATTTTAATTCAAAAAAATTGAATATACTTTTTAATTTTATTTTTTAATATTAAAATTAATAATTAATTTTTTCACTCACTGCTGGTCCAATATCTCCTCTATCTCCTTTTTCACCAGGATATCCATCTCTACCTGGCGGGCCAGAAAGTCCAGGTACACCAGGAACACCGCTATCTCCCTTAATATTTTATAAAAAATTTTAATTAAGTTCTCTTTTAAACTTTTTCTCCTGGCGCACCAGCATATCCAATGGCTGGCTCTCCTTTTGGACCATCTAGACCAGCTGTTCCAGGAAATCCAGGCAACCCAGGTGGTCCCGGCATTCCAGGCAGACCAGGAAGACCATCAGTTCCATTACAACCATCCCATCCGGGTGGTCCTGGTGGACCAGTTTCTCCAGGCTAAATAAATTAACTTTAGACAGTTCCTATAAGTTAGTTTCACTCTTCCAGGATTTCCATCGTTGCCAGAAAATCCAGGCACGCCAATAGGTCCTCTATCTCCTTTCAGTCCAGGCGGTCCAGGTGGACCTTGTGCGCCTTTCTGGCCTTTTGGTCCTTGCAATCCTTCCGGACCAGGAAATCCTCTACTTCCAGCTATTCCTGGGGGTCCTTGCGGTCCTGGAGGGCCCATTGATCCCTTTTCTCCAACACAAAAACATCCACGTTGTGTACAATCTCTGCATGCATTTTGCTTAAATTATAAAATGAATTTATTAAAATGTTTTAAATTTAATTTACCGTTTCAACAAATGTTAAACCGGTCAAGAATGTTACAGATGTTACCAATAATAGTGGCCTCAAAAACTAATTTTTTCTTCACAAAATATTTAAACTTACCAAATAGATAATTTAATAGGAATATTTGTAATTGAATCTATTCCTGTATTGCTCATTAATTTGCCTTTAAATGTTAATTTTTTCTTAGGTCCATGACTGCCAGAAATTCTCCTGAGCTGGCCCATGATTTGCGCAGCTAATTTTTGCCTATTTTTGGGCAAAAATTTAATTTAAAATGTGTTAAAGCTATAAAAATAATTTTGTATTCTTATGTTTATTTAATAAAATGACTATAAATTTTGGTCAGAAATTACAATAATTTATATTGAATATTTTATATAACTTTAAGTGATTCGATTTATAATTCTTAAAAAGATCCTAGTTTTGGACGTATAAAATTAGAGAATATTACTAAATAAATTATATATTAATATAATATTTAACCGTATAAATTAAGTTAAGAGGTCGAATGAGGTGTCATTAGAAAGAGTTTGGAAAGCTGAGTTGAATAAGGTGAGAAAAAAGTCTATCCAAAATTCCGGGGTCGAGTTTCAGACTTGTGAATATTGGAAAAGAGAAGGAGGATTAAGCTCATTCGAAAGAGATCCTCGAGCTAAGTCGAATGACACCAAAATTGAGTCGATTTGATGATTCTTAACAAAGTTACGAGCAATTAAATCTTTGCTGAAATAACTTTTTGTGCGACCACGGAGGTTAACTCAGCAGCAACAAAAACCTTTATGTAAACCATAGGTAAGTAGCTTAAACAAACGATTGTAATTTTGTCCACTCTTATTAGATCGCGATGATTTTTGTGTCATTCAACTCAGCTCGAGGAGTTCTTCCGAATAAGCTATCATTTGCATTTTCGAATTTCTCAATCCAAAATGAACTTACCCCCTCCTTTCTTGCAATTTTCAGGGGTCTAAATATATCTAGGTCCCGTTTCAGACTTGTGTGACGTTTGGACAATCCAATAGAAAGGATTGTCCAAACGTCATTGTTTCTATCAAACCTATGTATTCAAATGACACCTCATTCAACCAATTCGATTCAGAAATAAAAAGCCCGCTATAAGTTATAATATCCAATAAAATATATTGAAAACTATATTAAAGAATAAATATTCATATGTAAAATAAATAAAAATTAAATTCCTTTGAAAATTAAAAAATCGTTAAAAATTGTAAGATTATCTTTTCAATGAGCAAAATTCAAAAATCAGCAACAATAGAAAGGATTGTCCAAACGTCATTGTTTCTATCAAAAGAAGATGGGCAAAAGTATTCTCTAATATTTAGTTAACTTACTAGAATGTGCCTGCTCAATGAAGGGGGGATATGGCGGGAGTGATGACTCACAAATATACAAAAAGAGAAAAAGTATTTGAATGGCCTGAAGCTCTGGAAGAAACCGAAGATGGATTGACAAACGTTTTATATGTATAGGATTTAAGGGAAGTAAAGAAGAAGAAACGGCTGCAACAGATGGCCCTAATGGATTTTGATTTTGGAAGGTTGATATAAATAAATATATATTCAGAGAGGGGAGATTGAGTGCAAAAATTGTCTTTTTGGTTGATTATATATATTTTTAGTTAAAGATTATAGAGAAAGAAAGAAATAATCGAATAATTGGAAAAAAATTTTGGAAGCAAAATATAAGTTTAAGCCAGAACTTAGACCAATATATTAATGGAGGCTGATCATTTTTACTTTAATAATTTGTATTACAACTAATTTTTTGGGATAATTTAAAAAATTAGGAATTAAATGAAATATTAAAAATAGAGTGTTTAAAATAAAATATACATAGATATTCATCAAAATTTATTCTAAATTTGGAGGGTTGAGCCGAATTTTTTAAAATTGAGGTATATATAAAGTTGTTAATGTAATATCGGTTATAAACATAATAGGAATCCTGCCGTCTCGATTCCTGAAATTCAGGAATTTATTTTTTCACTGTCGACAGAATCCCTGAAACATTTACATTTACCCAATTATTTTATTCCAGTTTAAGTAGAAATAAAGAATTGTTATAGGTATTTAATATTTTTGCAAAATCGAATCGAGAAATGCCTCTTTCTTTTTCATTATATCCAAAATTTCCCTTTTTATTAAACATCTTTCCAACTGAAAAGAAAAAAAGAGAACATTTGTTTGTTGCTGCAGGTCCAATATATTTATTTAGTAAATAAAAATAAATATCACGGACCAATTGTGTAAATTCTTCTTCATTCATTTTCTGCTTCAGCTACGAAAAAAGAAAGTCTGAAATACTTGTACATTTACAAATTCTAGCAGCTGCACAAATTGATCAAAAAATATTTATTTGTTGATTTCATTTTTTATATGACGCAATGCTTGAAAATAAGAATTTAAATTTAAAAAAATGTTATTTTAGAAAATTTTAAAAATATTTTAAAAAATGGATTAAAATTTAAACAAAAATATAAAATAATTTAAAATGACAGAAAGTACATATGTATATTTACATAATTAAATATTAATTGTTAATTAATATTTATAAAAAAATTCTTTTTAATTGGATTAACAATATTCCTTTATTAATTAATAATTTTATCTTTTATCTATTTTTTTGATAAACGATAATTGTTTTATAAATTAAATATACTGATAAGACAGTCTAAATTTAATATTCTTAAATATTATTTACTATGTATTTATTAAAAATTATATTTTTATTTTAAAAATGTTTTACAAAAATATTAAATTATTTATTTTATTAATTAAATGTTTATTTATTTTCATTCAAAAATCTGAGGAAGCTAATATTCTTGTCATAAGTCCAGCACTCTCTTTAAGTCTTATATATAAAATGGGACATTTAGCTGATTTATTGGTTAATGCTGGACATAATGTTGTTAGTAGTTTTTAAAAAATAATTATTTAAATTGGGGAAATATTTAAATAAGAATTTTATTTTAATTTACTAAAAATATTATTTTTTTAATTAATTTATAAATATTATTTAGACAGTTTTTATACCAGAAATGGATAATATTGAGGAAACTGGAACAAAATTAGGACAAAAAATAATTAGAATGAAAGGACTTTTTAATGTTGTTGAACAAATAACTAATTTTGATTCATTTAACGAAGAAATATCTTCCTATTCTGCAAGACGTTCAGAAGATGAAGGAATGGTTATTTACTGTGAATGTTGGTTAATTCATTTTATATTTAATTATTAAATAAATTAATTTTATTTCTAGCAATTTTAAAGAAAAAGGAGGAACTTGAAATACTTAAAAATTCTAATTTTGATTTGGCTTTTTCAAATATGATAGATTATTGCCTTCAAGGAATTATTAAATATTTGGGAATTGAAAAACAAATTTGGATTAGTACTGGACCTTTACCTGAAGGACCTCTTTGGTTTTTAGGTATAAAATAATTATTTGTATACTCTTCAAAAATTAAAAATCATAATTCAGAAAAAAGTTATTTTTCCTGTTTATTATTTAGGTATTCCATTGCCTCTAAGCATTTCTCCTCTATTACAACAGACAACAATGTTAGGTCCAAGAATGAATATGATGGAAAGAGCAACAAATATTTGGCAATTTGCTTTGAGTTGGTATTCTGTTATGCAAACATTGAGAAAAGTTTTGATTAAAAATTTCCAAAAAAATCTTTAAAAAATATTTTTAAGGAAAATGAACTATTTCGATCATATATTTCTCCAGATTTTCCTTCATTAGATAAAGTTTTGGCAGAAGTTGATTTAGCTTTTGTTTATAATGATGAATTTCTTGATCCTGCATTGCCTACATTGCCGAAGGTTTTTTTCTTTAGAGAAAAAAAGATGGAAGAAATACCCCTTATTATTGTTTTTTAGGTTATTTCGATTGGCGGATTGGGAATAAAGCCTGCTAATTATTCAATAAATAAATTTGGTATTAAACTTGTTAAGGCTATTGAATCAAGCAAAAAAGGAACAATTATTTTCTCGATGGGAAGTATAACTGATACAAAATTTTTCAATAAAGAAAAATGGCAAAATATTCTCAAAGCCTTCTCTTATTTTGAAGAATATTCTTTTATTGTTAAAATAAGTGCTGGAGATATATTTACTCAAGAATATACAAAAAATATGCCAAACATACATTTGGTTAGAATTAAAAAATATTTTAAAAGAAATAAATTTATTTAATTTTTTCAGTTTGAATGGTTTCCACAATCTGATTTACTTGGTATGTAAATAATAAAAGAGATATTTATAAATTATTGCTATATTTTTAAATTTAAAAGGACATCCAAAAATTAAATTATTTATAACACATGGAGGATATAATTCTTTAATTGAAAGTACAATTAGAGGTGTTCCTGTTTTAACTATTCCTCTTTTCTTTGATCAATTAAGGAATTCTAAATGTGCTGAATATAGAGGAAATGGAAGGATATTAATTAGAAAAGATTTATTAAATTTTGAAAAAATTAAAGAAGAATTGAATGAAATGTTAATTAATATAAGGTTAATAAACATTAATTTTTAAATTAAACTCTTTTTCTTCTTCTTCTTCTAAATAAACAGTTATTACAAACAAAATTCCCAACGTTTATCTAATCTTCACAATCAAAAACCGAATAGACCAGAAGAAGCTATAATTAAATGGACAGAATTTGTTATTTCTAATGGCCCTTTAAAAGAAATGATTCCAGAAACTGTTAACCTTTCATTAATAGAATATTTATGTTTAGATATTTTATTTTTTATTTTAATTATAATTATTTTAATTATTTTAATTTTAATTAAAATAATTAAAAAATTAATTATTAATTTATTTATTACAAAAAAACATAAAAAAGAAGAATAATTTAATCATTTTCTTCTTTATTCATTAAAAACATTTTAAATAATTTACTTTCTCCTTGTTTAGTATTCTCTAATTCTTCAAATTTTTCATAAATATTATTACTTAAAAATAAATTAGATAAAAACTTCTTTTTAAATTTTTGATTTTCTAAACTTCCATTTAATACATTATCAAGAAGACTTCTTCGTTGTTCATTCTCTCTTTGTGGTGTTTGTTGGAGGATATCATTACTTGTTGCTAAATTATTTTTAAATTTAATATAATATAAATAAATAATTAAATTGTTTTTTAAACAAAGAATGTAAATTTATTTACTAAAAAGTTATTCTTTTTATTTTAATTTTAATATAATATTATAATAAATTACAAGAACGTGGAGGTCCAGACAACGATGTTGATGTACGAGTACTACTAGTTCCTTCAGAATTATCATTTTCTTCAATTAAATTATCTCTATTAATTCCAATTAATTTTTCTCTTACAAAAATTCCCAAAATATTATTTTCTTGTTTTAAAATATTTTTTTCGGTATAATAAAATAATCTACTAAAAATAAATATTATCAAAACTTTTTGCAATTCTCCCCTTTTCCAAACAAAACTTTTAATTAATTCTTTATATATTAATTCAAAATCTATTTGAACATTCAAAATAATATTTAATAATTGTTTAATTCCTTTATTTTGATTACGATCATCCCATTGAGCTATTTCTTTTTGAATTTTTAAAATCATTATTTGTTCTATACCATCAGAATTATTGTAAAGAATTTCTCGAAAAACCTCTCCCTTCTCTATGTTTTTAATACATTCTAAAAACATTTTTTCCTAAAAAATTTTTTTAATTTATAAATAAATTTTTTAATTTTATTTTTTATGTAGATAAATAATTAATAGATATATCTGTAATAATCTGGTTAGTTTTATAGAAGCCCACCACAAGGATATTAAAAATATTATCAAATATTATAATAACCCAAAAACATCGGCCAAAGTTTTGTCAGAATTAATCGAATAACTACATAAACCAAAAACTTTACTTGTATAGCAATTGATGCTTTTACTGCTCTAACATCACATGCCAATTCCAATTTTTTAATGCTATTAATCTGCACAAGGAATGGGGATATAGAAGAATAAATTAAAAGCATTGCTCTATTAAATGATGAAGAATTAATTAAACGAAGTAGAGGACGGCGTTCTTTTAAAGATAACAATTTAATTGTTGCCAAAGGTTGCCCATTCTGCCATTTATAAAAAAGTCCGAGATTTAAAAGAGGAAATAATTCTGATAAAAAATTATTATTTTTATTAATTTTATTTTCTAATTCAGCAAGACTCCATTTAGAATCAATTAATACTAAATATTCTTCCAAAATAAAAAGCCAGTCAATTAATTTATTTTTTATAAAATAATTTTTTTCTTTATTTGTTGTAAATTGGGCAATAATTGGAGATGATTGAACTGATTCTATTCCTCCTCCTCCTCTTCTTCTACTGTTATTTATTTCTCCTATTTCAACATTATTTAAAAGAATATTTTCTTTAATTTTTTGAAAATATTTTAAATAAAAAAATAATATCTGAAAGAAAAACATGTAAACATTTTAAATAAAAAATTAACTATTTACTAAACTTTAACTTCTCTTTTATTTATTTCTGAAAGATTTTTTAATATTTGTATAAATTTATTCGATCTCAAATCATTTTCTACTGTTTCAAAAACTAAAAATAATTGAGATTTAACTGTAGATGCCCCCTCAAGTAAAGATAATTCTTCTATAATTAAACTAACAATACTTTCTGCACTCTCAATCATTTTATTTGACAATTTGGAAATATATTTTGGTAAACTAAATAAATAATATTTATTTATTTATTTCCTTTTTATAACCTCTTAGTTAATTGCTCTTCCCATTCTTTATTATTTAACCAACTTTCTCCACTGTCATCCATATTTGCTATTGAAAAACTTGGATCCAAAATATAAGTCCACCAATGTTTTGCTTCCGTTATTTTTTTCAAAGGTCGAAAAGCAAGTCTAATACCCAATTTAGCTATTTCCAATTTATCACATTCAATTATTGGCAAAATTAATTTTGTTTCCAATTTTGCCAAAACCCCTTCACTAAGCCATTCAACAATTAAATTGTTAAAAGTTGAATTTAAAAGATTTTCTTTTTTTGTTAAATTATGTGTAAACTTTCGTCCAATTTGTGACCAAATTGAAGATGCCGAAGAAGAAGATTCTCCCATGTTTTCAATTAAAATTTTTGTTTCAGATAATGGTGGTGTTAAATATTTAATTAATTCGAAAATAAAAAAATGATAGAAAAGTAATAAATGGAAATTTGGTTTGCCTTCATTTAAATTAATATTATTATTAAATGTTATTTCATTATCTCTTTCTTCTTCCTGAGAACTTAATTATTTATAATATTTATGTACTATTCATATGTAATTTTATGTAAAAACAGAAAATTCTCGAAATTCCCCAGACTTTAGGGACGGTGTCCAACCCTAATATTCTCATTTTATAAATAAAATGTAACCCTTTAAGAGCAATTTTTGTCACGATTTTTATAAAAAATTTCTATAATTTGCCAAATCATCACCACAAAAAACACTTTTTCTTTTAAAATATACATACCTTTCAAGACAACTTTCCCATTTATTTAATTTATTTATTAAACGAATATTTGTTTTATCCAAAATATTTTGTATATCTCTAGTACTATCACTCTCATTATTGTCATTATTTAACATATTTCCAATTCTTTCAATTAAACCTTCACAACAATCCTTTGCTTCATTCGCAAAATTTAAAAATAAATTAAAAATTGTTTCAGAAAATTTTAAATAAAAATCCGGAATTTTTGATGTTTTTTGTTTTTCTTTAATTATTTGTTTTAAATATTTTTGTTTAAATATTTTCGTTAAATTTTTTAGAAATATTTCCATATTTATATTATTTTGTGGTGGACTAAAAAAGAACAAAAATATATTAAATAATTAAATAAACCCAAAATGGGCAACAGAAGACCAAACAAGTGTTGAAATTGATGTTCTGACATTAATTAAATTATTTAATTTTTTATTATTGTCCTTCATATTAACCAAAATAAACATTACTAAATTAATTAATTTATTTATTTAAATAAATAAATAAATCACTTACAATAAATTAAAAATAAAATAATTAAAATATTAAATCTTTTAGAAAAAAACATTTTTTTAGGAAATAAATATTTAAAATAAAGTTTATTTTATTTTAAATAACAAATGAGGATTTCGAAAATAATATTTAAGAAATAATTCATTAATTGCACTTTATATAATAAACAAAAATTAAGAACGGAAATTATAAAAAATAATGTAAATAAAAATAAACAACTTATTTTTGCACTTTTGGTCTCACAGAAAAGTATTTTTTTCGAGACTTCTTTTAAATAAACTAAGCAATTCTAGCCCTGGAACTAAACTCAATTTACATCAAATTCTACTCTCCTTTATTTTTCTAAATTTCTTTTATTATTTTTATAATCTAAAAACAAATTGAATTAAACAAAAAATTTAAATTTATTTATTTAAATTAACTATAAAAATATATACAATAAAGAGATCAATTTTCTAAATTTTTAATAATTTTGGCAAAGCCTTAAAGGACAAGAAATTCCACCAATTTCCAAAGCAATTGAGAGAGCACAAAAAATTAAATAAGCAATAATCATCGTTCCCCCAAATAATTTATTCATTCTCCAATTACAAAAACCAACAGATAATACAAGTACAATTAACATTAAAAATAACATTCCAACACTACAAAGTAAGCCATTACTGGAAACTTGTACAGACAAGTAATTTTGATTGGGATTTGAAGAATTAAAATTAGATATCTTTTTTTTAAATAAATTAATTTAATTAATTTAAATTTAAATTAATTACTAATTGCCAAAGAAAGAAAATAAGCCAAGGTATTGGTAATCTATTAAATAAATAATTAATTAATTAAATCAAAATATTATTAAACAAACCCTACACAAACATCAAAAATATTAGAACCAACAGAACTTGAAACAGCCATATCTTTAAATGTTAAAATTAGGGTAGCTACCTGACCTCCAAAACCCTACCCAAAAGTCAACCCCGAACCCCGACATGCCTTCCCCGACAAACTTCGATCTCCGACACACTCGCCTCAGAAGGATCAGGTTGCCACCCCAGTTAAAATATTTAAATATTTTTTCTAAAAAAATACCTCCAAGTCCTTTCCGAGCAACAATAACACTAAACAACTATGTAATTATAAATTAAAATTTAAATATTAACCTAGTAATTAAATCAGGTATAGAAGTACCAGCAGCGAGAATTGTTAATCCTAAAACCTAAAAAATATACAAAAAAAATTTAACTTTATTTATTTTAATTTACTTCTGTAGAAATTCCAAGTGTAAGACCAATTGTATTTGCTAACCAAACCATTAAATAAGAGAAAAAAGCAATCCAAAGAACAGACAAAGAAAATGTAATTGCAAAATATTTTTGTTTTTCCTTTATTTATTTTAATCAAAATTATTTTTTATAAATTTTTTACAGGTTTTCGAACATCAGCCATTGTTAACCATAAAGGGAAAAGTATTGGGGCTAAAAACACATAAAGTATTTGTTTATGCCAAAGTGTTGGCCAACTCATATCTAAAGGTCTATCTGCCTCTTCTTCCAATACAGATTTCTATTTAAAAAATATTTTTTACAAAAAAAAACACAACAAAAATCAAACAAACAATTTCTTCAAAATCAACTCTAGGCGAACAACGATTACTTAAACTACCAATAATTATATCTCCATTTGTATCAACTAATGATCTTCTAATTGCTATATTTGTAGTTGGGTAATTTCTATTTAGATCAGAATTTGGCCGTTTTAGAATTGATTGTTGCTGATATTTAAATTTTTTATTTTTTTAAATTAAAAATTATTTTTACCTCTAAATTATTTCCTCCTTGCATTCTTTGTGATTCTAATTTATTTTTATTTTCATTTTCTACTATATTTTGATCACGATTTTCAATTACTGGATCAAGTGTTTGAGACATTAACTAAAAATTTAGAATTTAAAATTTAAAATCTCTCTCTCTCTCTTTTTACAGAAATAATTCCATTTCTAAACATTGCCCCAGAATGTAAAATTGGAATAGATTGACGTCTATACCCGCCAGAATTTGGAATTGAAGATTGTCGACGCCTTTGATTATTTGTGTTATTATGGTGTTGAATTGTTCTGTGTGCACAAACTGTGTCTGAACGATGTAAATGGCTAATTGGTAATGGACGTCTCCAACTCCACCATTCAAATTTTGGTGTTTTTTCAACAGGAATATTTACTTCTTTTGAGGTCTAGAAAAATTAGTAAAAATTATATTTAACCTCTATTTTATATATGAATTTTTTTCTAACTTTATCACCCATGTATTTGCCTTTCTTTATTTATTATATTTTTTATGAAAAATTTATTTAAAACAAATCTTAATGCACTTGAACAGGCAAGAATTAATAATTTTTCACGGTAAAATATTTAGCTGTATTATTTAAATTAGAAACTAGATAATTTTTCGAATTTAAAAATATATATATAATTTAAAATTAAAAGAAAATAATTTTTACAACAATTCCACCACCACCAGATTTATTAGATTCTAATTGTTTATTATTTTCCTCTAAATAACTATTATTATTATCTTCATCTTCTTCCTCTTCCAATACTTCCATTCTTTCAACACAATCAATTTCTTTTATTTGTGTTAATTCTTTATCCATTTCTGTTAAACATCCAAAACAATTTTTTACATAAATTTCAACAACACTATTATATTTCATAAATAAAGCATAAGCTAAATAAATAATAAAAAGTAATGCCGCTTCCCACCAAATAATCTTTTTTTAAATAAAAATATTTTTTTTAATTTATTTTTTTTAAATTAACTTGTTCATCAAGAAATGCAAAAACTAAAATAATTAAAGCAATAACATAAAAAGAAACATCCCTTAAAAGATTAAATTTAAAAGAAAAATTATTTTATTTTATTTAAAAAACCTAAAAAGAGGCCACCAACTTAATTGTAAACAATTTTTAGAGAAAATTGTACAAAAAGCGAGAACACAAAGAATATTAAATGTTGCACTTCCTTTTTGATTAAAAATTAATAAAAATTATTTAGAGGGAAAACCAACCAACAATTGTCCCTATCCCAACATTATTTTTAGCTAAAAATGTTCCAACAACAGAAGTAAACTAAATTTAATTTAATTTAAATTTTATTTCTTAAAAAACAAACAAATTCTGGAGCAGACCCTCCAGCTGCCATAAATGTTGCCCCTGCAACATCATCAGAAATATCCAATCTTTGAGTTATTACAGCTTTATAAAAATAATTTTTTTGTTAATTTCATCAAAATTCTTTTTTAATTATTACCTAATGAAGGCACAAAAAATTCATCGCAAACAATAGCCAATGCAATAAACATATAAACTAATCCTTTAAATTTATTTCCAAATTTATATTTAATCACAAAATAAAAATTTCAATTTAATTATCAACAATTTATTTAATTTTAAAAAATTATTTATTTATTTTTACCAAATAAATGTAAAAATACAGCTCCTCTACGTAGCTGGTCCATAGTAAATAAATCCTCTGGGAATTGTCCTTGGTCCCCAACCAATTGAGAAGAAGAACTTTTTCCATCTTTTCCTAATAATCTTTAAAAAAAGAAAAACTTATTTATTTTTTTATTTTAATTTTCAATTTAATTTTCTCTCTTTTCAAAAACCTTTTTTGTTGTCGACATTCTAATGGCCAAATAAAATTATTTAATTTTTCTTTTTGATTAAAAATATTTTCTTTTGTTGGGAGAGGTGAGAATCGTTTAGTTATTATTTTATTTTTTTGTAATAAAGCTAATGAAATATAACAAATAATTATTAAAATTAGAAAGGACAATGAAGAAGAAAATTTTGTAGTCATTTTATTTTATTTTCTATTAAAATATATTAATTAAAAATTATTGAATATTAATTATATTTTATATTTTAATGTCAAAAACACAGAAAAATAAAATATATATTTTTCTAATAAAATAATTTACAAAAAATTTAAGCCAAACAAAATTTAATTGTATTTAAAATTATTTGTGTCTACAAAAACATAATTTTACTAAAATTATTTTCCAGGGGCGAAAATTGGAAAATTATTTTTAGAGAAATATGGAAAGAATGGCAAAAATGGGCAATTATTGATATTTAAATAAAAATAAGAAAATATTTTTTTGTTATTTTAAATAAATATATAATTGTGAAGTTAAAAATACAAAAGAATTTTGAATTTTTGAATTTTGATTATTTAAAATTAATTAAAAATAAAATTTAAATTAAAAAATAATTTAAAAATATGTAAATATTTTAAATATTAAAAATAAAAAAAAAGACTTTTAAAAAAAGTGAAGGAGGAAAATGACAGATTATTCACACAAAATAAAAGAGGAAGAATTTGTATAGAACAAAAAAGAAAGCGTAAATGGCATTTTTGACAAAAGAATTTTGTGGCAAAAAACGGACGTAGCAGAAATACTTGTGTTTATATTTTTTGTGTTTGTTGCTTGCTCCCCTTCTTTATTTTTTTTTGTCTTTATAAAAAATGAAATATAGGGGTTAAATTTTTAGTCTTAACAGATATACTTATTTTTATCTAATACCATTTTTATTGGCCAAAATGGTAGAAAAAAATGTTTTAAAAGTGGATATATAAGGAAGGCGGGAACGCATCAATTTGTTATTTGTGTAAGCCTGCCCCCCCCCCTCCCCTCTTTCCCGTTTATTAAATGAATAAAACGAGAAGAGGTAAAAGTAAAAAAAACAAGAGAGGGGGGGGGGGGGAATATATAAAAGAGATATTAAAAAAAAGAACTAACAAATTGGGTGAATTTTATATAAAAATATTAAATCCGCCTTAGGGGCTATAAAATACTTTTAAATTTAAGAAAATATTTTTATATAAGCTTAAAAACAAAGAAAAAAATACTTCAAATTCCTCCTCAATTTTTAGAATTGTCATCGACAGCACTTTAAAAATAATTTTTCTTTTTTCTAAAAAAAATAAAGACAATACATAAATTTACACTCAACAATTTTTTGTGGAAATTTTAAAAGAAAAGAAAATTTATTAAAAGCATTGGCAAGTTCCGGAAGAAAAAATCCATTCTTTTTTTATTAAGGCGGAGAACGATCAATTATTATTTAAAATTAATTTTCTTTAAAAAATATTTAGTAAAAATTAATTATTTTTAATTAAATTTATTATTACTCTCTAAGAAAAACCTTTTCCTAAAAATTCATTTGTCTCGGATTTTAGTTCCGTAATATTTTTAACTTTAAATAACTGATAATATGTTTTGGAATTATTCTTAGCTTATTTATTCAAATTTTCAATAAATAAAACAAAAATAAATGGAAATATTTATTTGTGTTTATCTCAGTCTGGAAACCAAATTTTTAATTTGTAATCATTCGGTCCGGAAATTTTTAAAAATAAAAATTATTTTGTATTTATTTTTGTAAAAAGACTTTATTACATAATATTTAATAAACTCCAAAAATAAACAAAGAAATTCTCCAATTTATTTTTATTTATTCAGCCAAATCATCCAAATTTAAAAGTCCTTTACGTGTACATTTAATTCCTGCAATTCTGACAGATTCAGCCAAAACTTCTTTTAAAGATTTATTATTTTGGCATAAATTAAATAAAGCTGTTCCTATAAAACAATCGCCAGCCCCCAAAGTGTCTATTATTGGGGGTAATGATGGAAATATTTGTTGAATATATAATTTTGGAGGAGGTTTATTAATTGAAGATTTATTAGTAAATGATTCTCTAACTGCTGCACCCTTTAAAATTAATTTAAAATTAATTTTTATCAACAAAAAAACTTTTTCTCCCCAAGCACAAAATACTATTTTTGAAGATTCTCCCATTTCTTGTTGAATTCCATTAATTGCCGCCTCCATATTATTCCAACCTTTATTTAATTAATTTATAAATATTATTTATTTATTTATTTATTTTAACCTTTAAATTGTGCAAAATCTTTTGAAACAAAAATCAAATCCGACGGTTCAATTAATTGTTCAAGACAGGGAAATGGACGTACTTTTTCTAATTCGACAGAAATAAATGGACGATTTTTTAAACGTTCATTTTTAGTGAATTCCATCATTTTCTTTATTGGATTAAAATTTCTACCTTAAAGTAAAAATATAATGTTTGAATAAATTTATGTTGAATAAATTATTTTGTTTTAAAAGTTTTTTTTAGTTTTTATGCTTTTTAAATAAATTTATTTTTTTGGTTAAAATAGAATAATTCTCTTTAAGAAAACCCAATCATAGCTTGTTTGTAGATATATTAATTAGGATTCTGTGATGATAACCAAAAAATACTTGCCGTATTTTTAAATAATAGATAAATTTTTAATAAATTAATATAAAATTTAAAGAAATGAACAAAAGAAAAGGGAGTATTAAATAATATTTTAAATAAAATATTTACTAGTTTAAACCTTCAAAATGTATCCAATCTAGTTTACCATCCTTTATTTCTTGTCCAAAAGCATTATAAAACTCTTCAAAAGTTATTTCTTCTAAATTTCCTCTATAATGTAAAATAGTTCGGCTACCATTCTTTTTGTTTATAATAACCTTTATATAATTATAAATTAGAAAATATGTATATTTTTCTCTAAAAATACTGTAGATAATGGACATTCAGAATTAACACGTCTAACACTTTTTCCAATATTTATACCTGATTTTTCAATTAATCTAAAAAAATATTTTTGAATTTCTTTAAACTAAATCAAAAAATGTAACTCGTCAACAAGTTTATTGTTATTTGGAAGAGCTGCAAATAATTCACAATTAATATCATTACATTTACTTGACAATTGATTAAAAACTATTGTTGAATTTGTAGCATTCCCGCCTAAACAAATTCTCTACAAAAAATATATAAATTAATTTTCTTTTTTTTTGATTTTTAATTCTTTAAAATTATTAAAAGAAATTTGAAAGACGACAGTTTTAATCACTTAACAAAAGTTCTCAATTGTATTGGAAAACAAATCAAAAAATGGACATAAATCTGGAAAAATGTACAAATATTGATACGATATGTATATCTGGATTTTTACGCGTTTCAAACCTCCATCTATTTAGGAAAAAAAACTAAATATACCTATTTAGATTTTTATATTTTTTTACATACCTATTTACTTATCAACAAGTTTATATGTGTAAATAATTGCAAAAAATTAAATTTACCGAATCAAAAACACGATTATCACTATCCTCAACAGGAAAATTATCTAAATAGCTTACAACATCCAAACAACAAAGTCCCACAATTAATACTCTTTTACCCATTTTTTTGAATAACTATATTGTCAAAAATAACTAAAAGAAATTTTTTGGCTGTGCAGATTGAATAAAAAATTATTAACAGAATGGAGTGATTAATTAATTTTATTTAATTATTTAAAAAACTTTTTTTGATTAATTAGATTAGTCTAGACTTTAAATATTTTAACAAAATTATTTATATATAAAAGTCTAAGAAATTAATTTATTTTATCATAAATTACTTATTTAACAAACAAAAAATATTTAATTATGGTCAGAGACCTTTCCTCATTAATTCTTTTTATCTTATCATTTGGAATATTATTTAGTTTATTTTTGGAAAAAGTAATATTTTTAATTAATAGTATTTTAATAATTTTATTTAAAAATAAACAAATCCAAAAAATTTATTTTGAGATAAAGTTCCATAAAAATGTCCTAAATATAAATTCAATAAATTCAGTACATTTCTTTTCCTCCTCAAAAGATTGCCCATTTCAATTCTAAAAATATTTTTAAATTTTAATTATTTAGGCAGTAATTGCACAACAACCAGATCCACAAGCCTTTTGGCTCAAACCAGTAGCTATAGGTAGTGATAATTATATGCCACTTAAAGATGTTACAGGCATTGATTTTGCTAATTTATTTGGTGGAATTGGTGGTGGAAGAAGAAAATAAAAAAAGTTTTTAAAATTTGATTAAAATACCTAATTTTGTTAAATTAATTATGTAAATAATATAAAATTTAAAAATTTTTAGTAATTAAATTAATAGTTTTAGTTAATTTTTAATAATTTTTCACAAAAATTAAATAGTAATTAATTGAACAATTTAATATATATATTTTACAAAATTCACAAAAAAATGCTTCTTTAATTATATACACATGTTTTGAATATATCGGAGAGATTAAAATCTTTTTTTTGTCTTTAAAAATTGAACAATTATTTATTTATTTTCGATTAATTCATCCCCAATTTAGTGAGAGAAAATAAATAAACTTATTTAAAGATTTAGATTAAAAAAATAAATATTTAATTAATACAGAAAACAGTTCTTCCTCCATTTATTGTTTTAATTTTGTAATGATTTTTAATTAATTAAATGATCTTTAAAAGACGTTTATTAAAATTAAATAATATTTTTATTTTATATTCTTTTATTTTTTGTTTATTAATGCGTGCTAAATGGACAACAATAAATATAAATAATGATTTAATACATATATTTATAACAAGATCTTTTTATTATGATTATATTACAATGTAAATTTTAAAAATTAAAAAAAAATTTTTTAAATTAAAAAAGAAATGAGACAAAATTTGAAAAATCTTTAATTGTTATTTTTAATGCTGAAAAGAAAATTCCAATTAGCCGTTTGAGGAATGGGGCTGTTTGTATAATATATAATCCAAATGGAGTAAGAACATGGAGAAGGGCTTTTATTGAAGGAATTATTGGAGAAAGACCAGATTTTGAATGCAAAATTTCTGTTTATAGACTTTTCTGTCCCCAATTGCCAATTAAGAAAAATGATAATATTGAAGATATAGATGTAGCTATACGTTTAACTTTAAATGCTGAACCTTTTCATGTAAATTTTTTGATTATCAATATCGTCTCTAAAATAATATTTTGTATTAAAAAGTAGTTTGTGTTAATATGATTAATATACAGTCATTTACAAAAGTATTGAAACACCTACTATGTCCACACTTTTGCACTTGACTGTATATTAGAGATCAGAAATTTTGAAAAGCCTGGGCCTGTTTCTGGGTTCCAAGTTTGATTTATTGACCTGGGCTGGATCCTGAGTCTGTAGTCCATGAAAACCTGTGCCCAAGAAGGAAAGAAAACCGTGAAAAAAAGAAAAACTGTGCCCAGGAAGGTCAAAAAATGCCTGGGCCTAAACACTGGGTAAAGAAAAAACCTAGGCCTTGGTCCATAACCAGGCCAATCTCTACTGTAAATTACAAATTAAACTTTCTGTTCGAAATCACTCTAGTGTAATTAAAGGATCATCGGAATGAATCTCTCTCTATCCATTCAGAAAACCTGTTAGGACCACCTATTTCCTTCTGAAGGTATATTTCCTAAAACATCACAAGGAAAATTTAGCATCCAAAAGAAATGAAGCGTACATTAATTTAATAATATTTTAGATAAAAATGCAAAGAGCCGATAATAAACCCAAAAAGTTTATTGCATGTCCAAGCCGTCTTTTTGCCTTTGATCAATGGCATTTATTTATAACAACAATGGAATTATATCGTTTACATCGAGTTGATCTTGTAGTTGTTTATATACAAAGTGTAGAAGCTCAAGTTTATAATTTGATTAAAGTATATGAAAAAAGTGGTTTGGTTCAAATAAGGCCTTCATTGGAGGTGTTTATGTTTTGTTTTATAATTTTAAGCGTTAAATAACTCGACCATGTTATTTGAAAATAAATAAATTAAAGGTTACCGTATTTACTTGATTAATTCCCCTCCCTCGAATAATTCCCCCTGTTACGGAAGAGTTGAAACAATAATTCCCCAGGGGAATTAATCGAGTAAATACGGTATCTAAATATATTTGTGTACTAGGAGGGTGGGAAAATTATAATTAATATTTGTCAAAATTCCAGATGCCCTCAACAAATACAGAATTAGATTATAATCCAAATTCAGAAACTTCATGGCAAAATCAATTAACAAACTTTCAAGATTGTCTTTACGAATTTAAAGAAAGTGCAGAATTTATTGCTTTTCCAGATTGGGATGATTTCTTTTTTACTTCAAATTATAATATTCCTTATTATCCAATCCTCCAAAAATTTGCTGAACAAAATCCAAAAGTTAATACTTTTATAATTGACCGTTATATGGGTTATCATGAATCTCTAGGTATTTTAATTTGAAAAAGAATTTTAATTTAAAACGTCTAAATTATAATTAGAGAATAAAGAATATATTTATACTCTACATTACCTTATTTACCCAAACAATTATCCTTCTTAATTTTTCTTTAATTGAAGCAGGTTAATATTATAGGAGCACTCGAACTCATAGAGGAAAAAATAGGTTGTTTTGACCTGTGGTTTAATTGTAACGAAAATGAATGGATAATTATTAGAGGAATAATTAATTGTTTATCCTTAAGTAATTGTTTATCCTATGTTTATTAATGTTTATCCTTAAGGAGTTTAATTAATAGGGTAATTGTTAAATGTAATTAATTGAGTAACTAATAGTAACTAATAAACATAAATAACAAATAACTAAAAAACAAAAGGGGCGGAAAAATGCCGCACTCTGTGCATATTTAATGATAAGATAAAAAATGATAAAGAAAAAACATAATATTAAAATTTAAAATATTATTAATCAAATTTAGACGAAATGGGTATCAAAGGCCATAGAATAAAAGAATTTTGGAAAAAAGGAATTAAATATAGCACAAAAGATACTCAATATTTTTATGGAAAAGCTATTTATAAACCAAATAGAGGAATATATGGAGTTGATTTACATTGGGCTAATAGAGTAGAGAATGGTAATTCTAAATTACCGTATTTATTCTAATTAGATAGAAGCTCCAATTGAATGACACATTTTTGAAGTATAGCCACCTCTAGTTGAATGGAGGCCCTCCAACTTAAGGGGGAGGCCTCTAACCCTCCAAGGCCCTCCAACCCTCCAATTTTTAACTAACCTAAATCATATTTGTTTAGTTATTTTATTACTAAGGAGATTAAAAAGGATATTAGAGGATTTGAGTTGATTATGAGGGTTTGATTAGGTAGTTAAATTTATATATTTAATAATAATATATATATTTTGTTTAGGCTATATAGAAATGAGACTTCCTCTAAAACAGGCATATATTATACATGCTCGTGATTATTCTGTTAGTAATTTATATACTTAAATATTTATAACTGAAAGATTAATAAAATTTTGAAAAAAAATTTTTTTTTAATTTTAAAGAATATTAATCTTGATGGACGTATTTTGAACACAAATCCTTTGGAAAAAAATTTTGCAAAATTTGTTCGTCGCTATAAACTTTCCAGTTTATTAAATAAATTACCCAAATCTGAAGCTTTAACTGTTGAACTAAATAAATGTTTGGGATTTAATTCTCAAGTATTTTTTTATTTTAATTTTAAATTTAAATTTTTTAAAAGGGAATGAAAGTTTTAGTAGACAAATCAGAAAGTAAATGTTGGAATTATCATAAATGTAATATTAAAAAAGTTAGGGCAAATTGTTTTAATGTTAAAAATACTTGGAAAAGAATTGATGATTTAATTAAAGATAATCTTTTAATTAATATATTAATTGAAAGTAATTATAAAAGAGAACCTATTTGTACATATTAATTAATATTTATTTTAATTAAAATTTTTAAAATAATTATATTAAAAATAAAACAAAATTTAAAAATATATTTAGCAAAAATAAGGATTATTTGATTATTTGATTATTATTGATTATTACCTCCTCTTTCGGTAACCCCAAAACCAGGAATAATATTTTTTTCTAAATAATATTTTTACTAAAATTCTTGTTTCTATTTAAAATCTTTCTTTTTTTATATTTTTTATTAAATTATTGTATTTTTAAAAAGAAGGAACATTTATTTAAACGGGACACGCCCACTTAGTCGCGCGGCCACTTAGTCGCAGAGCCATAACTTGCTAAAAAATTTCTGGCCCTTATCAATTTTGGTACCAATCTCTTTAGCTCGATGAGAGGAATCGTTTAATACAAAATTTGGAAAGATTCGGAAATCTTAAAGCAAGTTATGGCTCTGCGACTAAGTGGGCCGTACCCTATTTAAACATTTTTCTATTTTTCTATCATTTGTCAAATTAAATAAACTCGATTACCTTATTTTTAATTTTCTCTATCTGTAATATTTGCAATAATTAATTACTGTTGATCAAAAGATTTAAATGAAAATAAAAGAATAAAAATATTAGTTAATTTGTTCACAAGGAAAAATCAACACAAATTACAAAAATAAAAAGAGAAGAAACAAATATTCTTCTTTTTATCAAATCCACTTAATATGTAAAAATACATTTATTATTTTATTTAAATGATACAATTTTCTTAAGTTCCACTAATAAGTAAAAACTTTAATTTTTGGGATGGGGATTTTAGTTAAAATCCCTTCATTTTTTGTTAATTTACAACGGGTTTATTAATATTTATTTTCTCTCTTTTTATTTTTGTAATTTGTGTTGATTTTTCCATGTGAACAAATTAACTAATATTTTTATTTTTTACACCTTTTTTTTTAAATTATTTAATTGAATGATAATGAATCAGTCCATTTACCATTAAATGTCCATATCATCAAAAAAGAAAGGTGTTGGAAACGTTTAGCAAGTTTGGTTAGAAAGGGGAGATTTAGGTGCCCAAAATCTGTAATTTTGGCAATTCGGACTTGTCATAAATTCTATTTATATTTAAAACCTTTCTTTTTTTTATATTTTTTAATAAATTGTTGCAATTTATAAAAAAGGAACATTTATTTATAAATGAAACAAAAAATCTGTTCTAATTAATGATTTAATCTTTCTTCCACTCTAATGATTTTACTTTTAAAATTTAAAAAATAATAAAATTAAACAGAATTGTTTATGCTAATTTAAAAATTATTCAAAAAAATTGTTCTCTTGTTTAGTTTTTTGTGTTCGGAATGAAAAAAGGATGTTCAATTTAATTAAAATTTAGATTCCCTCTCTACATTTTATTTATATTTTGGAAAAGTTTTGTTTAAATTAGTCGGAGATTTTATCTTTTCTTTTATATTTGTTGCATTTATTTAGGTAATTTAAAAAAAATATTTTTAATTATTAAACTTCTCTTTTGAATTTAAATATTTTTTAATTTCTTAAAATAGCGGGGGCTAAGGATTGTATGTATTTGTGTAAAATTTTTTGATTTTAAATGGTCCTAACCCAAACACTTAAAATTTGATATATTTAGTTAATTAATTGCCTGAATTACCTACTTATTTCAATCATTTGCTGGAATTATTTTTAATTTTATTTTAGCTTTATTTTCAATGATTTTTAAAAAACGATTAATTAAGCAATTGCTAAATAAAATTACAAAATCTAATTATATTTTTATTCTTTATATTATTGTTTTTGGAAGATATTTAATTTATAAATGGACAACAATAAATATAAATAATGATTTAATACATATATTTATAACAAGATCTTTTTATTATGATTATATTACAATGTAAATTTTAAAAATTAAAAAAAATTTTTTAAATTAAAAAAGAAATGAGACAAAATTTGAAAAATCTTTAATTGTTATTTTTAATGCTGAAAAGAAAATTCCAATTAGCCGTTTGAGGAATGGGGCTGTTTGTATAATATATAATCCAAATGGAGTAAGAACATGGAGAAGGGCTTTTATTGAAGGAATTATTGGAGAAAGACCAGATTTTGAATGCAAAATTTCTGTTTATAGACTTTTCTGTCCCCAATTGCCAATTAATAAAAATGATAATATTGAAGATATAGATGTAGCTATACGTTTAACTTTAAAGGCTGAACCTTTCCATGTAAATTTTTTGTTATAATATGTTACATTTTCGGGTTTTACTTTTAAATATTTAAATGTAATTAATTATAAATTGGTTTAAATTTGGGTTAAACTGCATTTTACCATTGTTTTTTATTTGGACAATTTATATGCCAATCGAAAGAGCTCCTCGAGCTGAGCGAATTGCGCCAAAATTATTCCGCGGAAATAACTTTGGGCCGAGATACAATCACCTGAAACTGAAAACCATAAGGGGACCAAACTGATTTTTGGGTCTTTTTGTTGTAGCCCCTCACATAAGGTTTTTGCTATTGAGAACTAGGAATGAGATATAGACCTAGTTTATTTTTATTTGTTCTTAGCAACGATACCTAAATAAGTTTTGTTTGAATTTTTCAGATTTTTCCTGTTATTATTTCGAAATAAATTTAAACTGTTTCCATTACTTGCACCAGTCAAAATAGGGGAGTAAAATTAAAAATCTGTATCAAAGTTCTGTATGCAGTATTTCAAATCGAAACATTAATTTAATAATATTTTAGATAAAAATGCAAAGAGCCGATAATAAACCCAAAAAGTTTATTGCATGTCCAAGCCGTCTTTTTGCCTTTGATCAATGGCATTTATTTATAACAACAATGGAATTATATCGTTTACATCGAGTTGATCTTGTAGTTGTTTATATACAAAGTGTAGAAGCTCAAGTTTATAATTTGATTAAAGTATATGAAAAAAGTGGTTTGGTTCAAATAAGGCCTTCATTGGAGGTGTTTATGTTTTGTTTTATAATTTTAAGCGTTAAATAACTCGACCATGTTATCAATTTTATAATTTAAAAATAAATAAATTAAGGTTACATATTTACATGAATATATTTAACTAAATATTAGGAATAAAAGGATAAAAGGATAAGCTTAGGATAAAAAGATAAAGTGGTGAGCGAAAACGCCTGGCAATAACTAGGTTCCAATCCTGCCGGTGGAAAACTTCTGCTAAACTCTTCCTATTAGGAAGAGTGGGAAACTTATAATTAGGGAGCGGATTTTTATTGAAATAAAATCGCAAAATATGGCCATAAAATATTGAAATAAATTGGCAAAATATTGACAAAAAAATGCCAAAAATAAGCAAAATATTGAAATAAATTACTGTTATTTTAGTAGTAAAATTTAAAAAAAAGTTCAAAGTTAACAAAAAATCTTTTTGTGCATGAAAAACTTTTATGTATGTGCTGCTACTAAGAAAAATGGAACATTTTGGGGAATTTTGTTCTTTCGATTACTCGATTTACTCGTAATCGAACTCTGCCTAAAAAGTTGAACTCGTACTAGGACGGGTTTTTCAAACTCGGCATTACTCGAACTCGGTTTTTTCCCAATTACTCGATACTCGACGTACTCTAAGTGTAAGTACAAAAAGTGTAAGTACAATCTCCTACAAGAATTACCCAACATAAGCCAGAATTCCCGATTTTCAGCGACGCAGGCGAAAATTTTGTGAATTAGAGTTGTCATACGGCTAGATTTCTTCAGTTTTTTCCAAAATTTATGAAAAATCCCAAAATTTTGGTAAAAATATGCAAAAATATTGAAATAATTTGCAAAAAGTGCCAAATATTGAAATAAATGAAAAAATGGAAAAATATTGAAATATATTGAAATACAACTTTGTTCAAAATAACACTATCGAGAAACTAATGCCATATTTGGGCTCTTCTCGACAAAGTGTGTTTGCAAAAAAAAAGATTTATTTCAATAAAAATCCGCTCCCTACTTATAATTAATATTTGTCAAAATTCCAGATGCCCTCAACAAATACAGAATTAGATTATAATCCAAATTCAGAAACTTCATGGCAAAATCAATTAACAAACTTTCAAGATTGTCTTTACGAATTTAAAGAAAGTGCAGAATTTATTGCTTTTCCAGATTGGGATGATTTCTTTTTCACTTCAAATTATAATATTCCTTATTATCCAATCCTCCAAAAATTTGCTGAACAAAATCCAAAAGTTAATACTTTTATAATTGACCGTTATATGGGTTATCATGAATCTCTAGGTATTTTAATTTGAAAAAGAATTTTAATTTAAAGTGTAGATGAAATGTATATTAATGGGCATTGGATGACAGATTTTTGGCGACAAGGAATTAAATATAGTACAAAAGATAAACAATTTTTTGCTGGGAAAAAATATGGAAAAGCTATTTATAAACCAAATAGAGGAATATATGGAGTTGATTTACATTGGGCTAATAGAGTAGAGGATGGTAATGCTTTGTAAATAATAATTGCTTTAACTATCAAGGTTACACTGAAATTCGGATTCCGCTTAACAAAGCATATATAATACATGCTCGAGATTATTCTGTTAGTTTATTTTTCTTTTATTTTATTTAATTTTATTTATTTTTAAAATAATTTACATATTTAAATATTTTTTTAAAGATATTTTAATTTATTATTTTTAAAACTGTTTTTAAAGTTATAATTATTATTTAAAATTAACAAGATAATATTTTTAAATATTATTGTGTTTAGTTCGTGGAATAATTTATTATTTTTCATAAATTTTTTAAAGAAGTATAAACTTGATGGACGTATTGAATACACAATGCCTTTGGAATTAAACTTTACAGCTTTTGTTCGTCGCTATAAACTTTCCAGTTTATTAAATAAATTACCCAAAGCTGAAGCTTTAACTGTTGAACTAAATAAATGTTTGGGATTGAATTCTCAAGTATTTTTTAAAATTTTTAATTTAAATTTTTTAAAGGGGAATGACAGTTTTAGTAGACAAATCAGAAAGTAAATGTTGGAATTATCATAAATGTAATATTAAAAAAGTTAGGGCAAATTGTTTTAATGTTAAAAATACTTGGATTAAACTACGTAAAAATAATCTTTTAATTAATATTTTAATTAAAAGTAAATTTCAAAAAGAAGCTATTTGTACATATTAATTTACAAATTAATTTTTATTTTAATATTTAATTCTGTTAAATAAAAATATTTTCGTGAAAAAAAAATTAATTTTGATATTAAAAATGGTAAAGAAATAAAAGCCATTTTCAATTAATTAAAGTTTAAAATTTTGTTTAGTAAAAATTCTGAGAAGAAAAAATAACAGAATTTTTATTTTAAATAATTTGTATATAATTTTTTCATATTTAACTTTAGTACAACTTCTAACAAAATACATAAGATCTTACTTTTAAAGAGAAATTTAAATAGTTTAGTACACACATTTATAGAGGTTTTGGTCTAGAATTTTAGTGTCATTTCTTAATGTTTATTCAAAACATGGATGTATATAGCAGAGGTGAATCGGAATTCCGATTTCCTGCACCTTCGAATATTTCCATTCACCTCTGGTATATAGTCTCCATTTATTTATTTATATTTTTGTAACATTTATTTCCACCGGGTGAGTTTTACATAGAGTACCAAAACTTGAATGTGTCCATTAAAATAATTAAAATAAAATTAAAATGGATTATCGTCAACTTCAATTTTTCCTTCAAAATTTATGGTTAATGGAAGCCATTCAGTTGGAAAAAAATCTTTTTTAGAAATATGTCGACAACTACGTTCACAACTATAATAAAATATAGGACTTCCTTCGGGTAATAAATATCCCATCCACCAAGCATAAGTTGAGGTTGGGGCAGTTATTAATAAAGAATTACAATAATTAATAGCAAAACATAAATTTACAGCTCTACTTCTAATTGTTGGTGTGTAGATTGTCTAAAAATGTGTGGGGGAATAAATGAGAGAATAATGGGAGAAAATCTAATTTTTTTAACCATCTCTCTTTTTTTCCTCATTAAATTTAAAAAAATTTAATTTACCACATTATCTGCTATTTCAATATGATTCATAAAATTGTTGTCATCTCCAAAAAGAATAATTGATATATTTAAATATCTTTTCTATTTTTAAATAAATTTTTTCACTTAACATTTATTAAAAATACCTTAACAGAATTTAAAATATAAGAAATAGCCTTTTCAGTAAAATATTTATTAGTTGACTGTTGTAATTCAACAAAATCACCTCTACGTGTATGTACACAAATTTTAAATTCTTGATTTATAATAGATTGACTTCTGAAAAAAATAATTATTTATAATTAGTAAAATGTATATTTTATATCAATTATTTTGATATTAAAAATATACTAATTTGAGTTTAAACATAATTTTGAAATTAATCATTTGTTAATACAATTTTGGATATTCCTTGTAATTAAGAACTAAAATTATGAAATTAAATTTATTAAAATTTTAACAACATTTAATGAAGTTAAATTTTTAATGTAAATTTAATTAATTTTTTAATGTAATTTTAATGTAATATTTTTTTAACTTTTTCTAAAAGTTGTTGAAAGTTAATAAAGTTATTTTGAAGCACACATTTTTTTAAAAAATATGAGCGTTTTTATCCCGTTATAATTTTATCTCGTTATAATATCCCGTTGAAATTGTACTTCACAAATGATTTATTTAAATTAGGCTCCATTTTATATTTAAACTCAAAAAAGTTTGAATTAATTAGTATTACTTATAAAAAAATTTTTTAATTATTTAAATTATATAAATAATTAATTTAGTTAAAAATTAATAACTTGAACAATTTTTGGGCAAATTGATAAGCTTTCAATTTATTTTGAGTGCTAAAAGCAAAAAATTTTCGTATTTGTTTTTTGTAGTTTCTCAAATATTTAAATGATTGTAAATAATTTCCCCATATTTTAATAAGTTGGGCTGATTCGTCTGTTAACCTGCAAACTAAATTTTAAAATTTTATTTAATATTTATTATAAAATATGTAAATAAATTGCCTAAAAAATTAAAAATTAAGAGCGAAGATTTAATAAAAATAAATTTTGTAGATAAAGGAAATGACTTAAAATTTAATAGAAAAATTAGTAAAGATGTTTTCCGAAATTCTTCTTTATATTCATAATTTTTAATTTTTTCTTATTAAATTCCTTCACCTATCTGGAGAATCATAATGACAACACCTTTCACCAAAACTAACAATTTTAACATGTTGCTTCTTTGGACGCTTTAATTAATTTTCAAAAATTAATTTAAAATAATTTAAAAATAACCATAAATTTAAATATTTTATAATTATTTTCAAAAATATCCCGAAATTCTTCTTTATATTCATAAAAACATTTATAGTTGCCATCAAAATAAATAGAACGATTTAATTGTTTTCCAATTACATAAAGAGAAGCTGTTCTCCACATCTATAATAATTTAATTATTTAAAAAAAGGATAGGGGGACTATTAATTAATTAACTAATTAAAATGATTTTTGGATATAAAAAATTAATTTTACATTAAAATAGTTTAAATTTAAATATCTTTTTTTTTAAATTAATTCCCAACCATATTTCCAAGTCCTCCACATTTATCTGCAGAAGTATCAAGATTAATAGTTAAATATCTAGTATCTCCATATATCCTCAATATTTCCTCCAATTGTTTACCTTTAATTTTAATTAAATTTAAAATATTTATTTTTATTTTAATTTACTTTCATCTCCAATTATTTTAAAAATAAAAATTATAAAAATAATAATAATTAATATAATTAATTTAATTGATTGAAAACTAATTAAATAAAATAAAAAAGGAAAATGCCAATATAATCTTTGAATTATTTGTTGTTTTTTAATTAAAAAATAATTATTTAATTTTTCTTTTATTCGAATAAACCACCATTCTTTTCCCCCACCCATTTTCTTTTGTTAATTTTATTTTTACAATTCTAAACTGTTTAAAGAATAACTAAAAGGGGAAAATATTTTAACAATAATTAATTTTATAAAATTAAAAAATGATGAGTTAAAAGGGGGGAGATTGTTGTCTCTAAGTGTTTTTATACATAAAACACCCCAAATATTTATTTATAAAATCCACTTTTCTTTTTAAATAAACAAGTTTAAAAATAAGAAGAGATAAAAATCAAAAAATATTTTTACATATTATTCCGGAATCATTATGTATAACCCATTATTCAAAGGTGCATCACAGATATTTAAAAACTGGAAGAGAAAATTATAATTAAATTTAAAAGAAGGTTAATTTAAATAAAATAAATAAATATCTTTTTTTATTTATTTATTTTAAGAGAAAATATTTTTTATAAACAAACAAAAATAAATAAAGAAAATCAAAGTTTGTATAGTTCGCACCGTGCAGTGCCAACAGAACATTATTACTATTAAATCTTAAAGAGCAAATCTTTAAAAATTAAAAAAATAGGTAGCACAACATAATACAAAAGTTTAAAAAAAATTGAAGTGCTAAATTGAACTTTAACTTTTTAATTTTTATTTGAATTGTTACAGTTATATACATATTTAAATATTTAAAAGTAAGAAAAACCTTAAATATTTTTATTTGAATTTATTTAAAAATAAAATAAAAATATTTTTAAAAAGAATTTTTTCTTAATATTTTCCGCTCAATCAATTATTAAAAATAAATATTTAGTAGAAGGTCAGTGTCCATAATAAGAAGAGAAAGCTTGGCCAATATATGTATTTATTTGCGCATTCCCGATTTTATTTGTTAATTCCTATTTAATTATTTATTTATTTAGTTATATATATCTAAATTACCATTAAAATTAGTTTTTTAAATTAATTAAATTAATTTTAAACAAGAAAAAAGTAGAAGAAGACAGTACATAAATTAAAATTTAAAAAGTATTTATTAATTATTTTGAAGGGAGAGATTTTAATTTTTAGGAAGAAATATTCATTCATTTTTAGATATTTAATTTAAATTTAAATGTTTTGCTTCAGTCTTTCTTTAATTTTTTATTTTTGGCCATCATTAATTTTTAAACAATTAACGAGTGCCCAATTAATACCCAGAGTTTTGTTATTTAATGACCCAAAATATTCTGCAGTTACACTTAGCCCTGATGGAAAAACTGTTGCTTTTCTTGCACCTAATGAAGTATTTACCTATTTAATTAAAATTAAATTAAATTAATTTTTTCTAGTTTGGTATTAGCAATGTTTATACAAAATGTCATTCATGTAAATACAGCAAACCTGTCACATTTGAAAATCGCCGCCATATTAGTGGTTAGATAAATTACCTATATATTGTTTAAAAAGATTTTTTGAGAACACATACTATTGTTTATTAGCAAATTTAATTAATATTTCTTTTTAAAAGGTTATCAATGGACTGGAGTACCAAATATAATTTTATTTCATCAAGATAATAATGGAGATGAAAATTTTAGACTTTATAAAGTTAATATAACAAATGTAAATATTTTCAGAATTTTTTAAAAAATTATTATTTTATTAGCCTTCTCCTTTCAATCCAGTTTATACAGTAAATGAACAAATTGGAATTAAAGTTATTTTTAAAAATATATAAATAATAATTTTATATTAGGCTTTAATTATTGGAAATAATTTACGTGATCATAGAGTTCTCATTGGTCTTAATGATGAAAATCCGTCTTTTCATAATATTTATGAACTTGATTTAATTAATAATCAAATGAGAATGGTAATTTAGTAAAATTTTAAATATGATTATTAATTAAAGATATTTCACAATCAAAGATTTCCAGCAAAAATTGTTGTAGACAATAATCTCAAAATTAGAATGGTTGTTGAGGAAGCTTTAGATGGATCCCTTATTTATTATAAGTAAATAATTAATTTAAATTAATTTAAATTTACTTTATTTAATATTTATTTTTTAGACTTTCTGATAGTGCAAATCCATCAAGGCTAACTTCTGATAGGTTAAATTGGGTTGAATATTTACGTGTCCCGGCAGAAGATAGAGCTTTAACTTTGTTTGTTTTTAGTTTTTAAATAATTAATTAATTTTTAGGCCAATATCATTTACTCAAGACAATCAAAAAATTTATTGGCAATGGGGAGCTGACACTGTTAGTAAATATACCTAATTATTTAATTTATTAAAATATATAGAATCTGATAATATTTAAAAGAGTTATACTTATTGGGTAAGATAAATAACAAAATTTTAAATAGTTTGTATCTTTGTTAAAAGATATCTTCATTATTATTTTGCCATTTTAAATTAAATTGATATTATTTTTCTAAATAATTTTTATAGGATCTAGGTCAATTGGTTGTTCATGACTTTGGACGTCCTGAACAAAATGAAGTTCTTTATACAGCACAAAAAGCACAAATTGGAGGTATTTCTCTCTAATTAAAAATTCTTTGATTAATTTAATTTAGGTGTTATTTTCCATCCAATTGAAAGAACAGTTTTGTCTGTAACTGAAATATATCATAAACCAGATATTTATGTAGCTAATACAACTGTTTTAGTAATTATATTTAAATAAATATAAAGTAAATTTAATTATATTTAGGATGATATGCAATATTTAGTTAATTTAAGGCCAACAGGAACACCCGTAATTGAATGCATGAGGCTTTTCTTTTAATTTTTTTTTGTAAAATTAAAATATTTGTCTCATTTTAAGTATGGATTTTGATGCTTGGCTTGTTAGTTATAAAGTCTGTTCCAAAATAGGTTGACACCCCCTAATTTTTCCGATAAGTCAACTTAGGTTTGTCCAATTTTTATAATTTCTTTAAATATTGATTCAGCAGCAAAAATTACCCTATTTTACAAAAAATTTTAGAAAAGCAAAAATTTTAACAAAAGTTATGAAAAATTTTCAGAAAATGAGGTGTTCCAAAATACATTGAACAGTTTGTAAAACCTAATAAAAAAGCCCTTAAGCAATTACTAAAAATGAAATAAAAAATTCTATGAACATTTCTATTGATATTGAGTTAAAAAGAAAAAAGAACGAAGTCTATAACTGTTTTCTTCATCGAGATCTCAAATCTCGAAAATCAACGGGAAACCGGGGTACAGTACTTCAAAAAATATTTTAACCCCTTTAGGGCATATATAAAAATTTTCTTTTAGGCCTATCTGAAAGCCCATAAAATTTGCTACAAAATAGAGCAAGCTTAAATTTCACAATAAAGAACACATGGAGATATTGTTCGTGGAATCATTAAGTGATCATTTTTGGGGTATTTTGGAGGGTTTTGAGCATTAAGTGGGCATACTTCAAACAGATATATTTTAGAAACACTAAGGCCAGGACTATTTTATAGCAAATTTTATGGGCTTTCAGATAGGCCTAAAAGAAAATTTTTATATATGCCCTAAAGGGGTTAAAATATTTTTTGAAGTACTGTACCCCGGTTTCCCGTTGATTTTCGAGATTTGAGATCTCGATGAAGAAAACAGTTATAGACTTCGTTCTTTTTTCTTTTTAACTCAATATCAATAGAAATGTTCATAGAATTTTTTATTTCATTTTTAGTAATTGCTTAAGGGCTTTTTTATTAGGTTTTACAAACTGTTCAATGTATTTTGGAACACCTCATTTTCTGAAAATTTTTCATAACTTTTGTTAAAATTTTTGCTTTTCTAAAATTTTTTGTAAAATAGGGTAATTTTTGCTGCTAAATCAATATTTAAAGAAATTATAAAAATTGGACAAACCTAAGTTGACTTATCGGAAAAATTAGGGGGTGTCAACCTATTTTGGAACGGACTTTATAAGTGATGATCAACCATTTGAATATTTTATTTATAGACGTTCTAAAAAAAGAGCAGAATATTTATTTACTACAAGACCTGGTTATTATTAATATATTATTAAATATTTAAATTAAATGTAGAATTAACTGGCCGTAAATTGAGTAAAATGATTGGTTTTGATTATTCTGCTCGTGATGGATTACGAATTCAAGCATATTTGAGTTTGCCTCCTCAAGTAATTTTACAAAATATTTTTAATATAAAATGAATTCTTTTATCTCGACCAACTAATAAAATGAGTGATTTATATTAAATGAAATCCTTATAATAATAATGAAAGAAATACTATATTTAGAACTATGTAAACAAACATTTAAACAATAATATGTACCTACTAATTTATTTTTAATTATTTTATTTTTGAAAGACTCCATTGTTGGGTCCAGCTCAATTACACGGTGATCGGCTAGAATTAGCTCGTCAAGGAATGTTACCTAAAAAACCCCAAAGACTCATTGTATTAATCCATGGAGGTCCAAAATTGAGAGATTTTTTTGGTTTTGCCGCTATAAATGCTTGGTTAACAAGTAGAGGATATGCTGTTTTACAAGTTTTTGAAATTATTTTAAATTAATTATTTGTTTAAAATAATAAAAGGTTAATTTTCGTGGAAGTGTTGGTTTTGGTAAAAATTTAACAAATGCTGGTAATGGAGAGTGGGGACGTAAAATGCATCAAGATTTATTAGATGGAATTGATTTTCTTGTTCATAATGGTTTTTGGAGAAAATAAATTAAATAATTATTTAATTTAAAGGAATTGCTGATAAAAGACAAATAGCTATAATGGGAGGGTCTTATGGAGGATATGCAACATTAGTTGGAATGACAGTTATTATTTAATAAATATATTAATTTAAAATTTGTTTTGAAAAAAAAAAGTATTTTTGAAAGTCGAAATATACTAAGTTACTAATTTTATAAGAGAAAGAAAATATTTAAGTTAAATTTAAATATATATTATCCCCGTAGTAACAACATCCAAATCAAAAATAAATTTCTTTAAATAAATTAATATTTTTAAAGTTCACACCGGATATTTTTGCATGTGGCAAGTTTTTTGTTTATCTATATAAATATTAAAGCAAATATTAAGGAGTTGATATTGTGGGACCATCAAATTTAATTACTTTATTAGAAACAATTCCTCCTTATTGGATGGTTAAATTTTAAATTTAAATTATAACAAAAAATGTTTTCTAATAAATAGGGTTTTTATAAAGATATGACAACAATGCTTGGTGCTGATAAAAATACAGAAGAAGGCTAGTAGTTTTAGTTGTTTTTATTCAACGAAAATCTTTTTTCAAGGTCGTCGTTATTTAAAAAGTCGTTCACCTTTATATTTTGCAAATAGAGTAAAACATCCATTAATGATTGTACATGGAGCTAATGATCCGCGAGTTAAACAAGCTGAATCCGGTCTTTAAAAATTCTGATGATTTAAAATAAATATTTTTTAGATCAATTTGTCGCTGCTTTAATGAAAAATCATATTCCAGTTACTTATATTGTATTCCCAGATGAAGGACATGGACCTAGAAAACCACACAATACTCTTGCAATGGCTGGTTTTATTGAAGAATTTTTACATAAATGTTTACACGGAGATGTTGAACCCTTCCATTTAGGTAATCTCCAAACATTCATTCCTCTCTCAATACTTTAATATTTTTAAGGTCAATATAATTCAACTGCAGTTGTAAGCATTTTATTTAAGAAAAAATATTTTGTAAAATTAAAATGATTTTTTAATGTTTTTGTAGTTACTTTCTGATGCAAGAAAAGAAATAAAAAATGGAGAAAAGGAAGAAGCAAAAGAATTTTTCTTCTTAAATGATAATTTAAATAAAGTTTTCATCAAAAAATCACACAAATTACCTTCACTAAATAAGAGAAAGTTTATCGAAGAATTTGGAAGAAAAGTTGAATTAATGAGGTGAAAGAAAATAATTTTTTGATTTTAAATAATATTTTTTAATATTCAGAACATCAAAAGAAATAAAAAGAGAGAAAGCTTAATTTATTTGTTTTTAAACATAAATTTATTATTTTTGTATTTTTAATTTAATTTAATTATTCTTTGATATTTTGTTAAATTTTTCGATATTTAAAAAATATGATAAGAAATGTCAAATATTTTATTAAAAATATCAAATTTTCTAAAAATTTTGAGAAAACATTTAATAAATTTAAGATCACAATTTTTAACATTTATATAATTTTGCCATTTTTTCTGAATTCGATTGTCTCCTAGCCAACATATGCTTAATTAGACGATGACTAGGATGAAGAAAATCATAATGCCTAATTAATTTTTTATTTCCTTTAAATTAAAATTAATTTAATTTTTAATTTCTTTTTTTAAACCTTTCCCAACAATTTCTTCTTCAGCATTATAAATTAAAGTACTTAAAACACTTTGGTCCATTCTATGGCACAAACCATAAACTCTATTACTATAAAAAATTTCTTCAGGGCAATCCCAAGGAACTTTTCTAGGTTCAATACAATCCAAAGTAAATGCACAAAGTAATGCCCATTTTAAAATTTCTCTTGTAAATTCACTTCTTTTTACAATAATAAAGTTAGCTTCTTGCATTTCAATATCAAAATGTTTACCATTAAATAAAGGAATATATTCAAATGTTTCTAATTAAAATTATTTCTTTTAAAGTTTATTTCCTTCAAAATACCTTGTAAAGTTGCATGTTTAATGCCGTGATAAGTACCTAATCCAAAAAGGAAAGGACTTACTTTACCCGAATTTATTAGATTAAAATGTTCTCTAAAATCATTTGAAGTAAAATGCACAGAAGTATCACAATAAATAAATGAATCAAATTCTAAATAAGCTTGCTAAAAAAATTAAGTTAACAGTTTTAAATATAGGTATTCTCTCAATTTTATTTTAACATTAGAAAATAGGATGATTATCTGCTAAATTTACATAAATTAATTCTTTTTCACCTTCAAATTTATTTCTATATTTATTTTTAATTAATTACCGCAAAAAGTAACAATTTCCATGAAAATGTTTTCATTCCACGTACATTTTTAGGTAATTGTTTAATATTTAATTCTCTTATTTCTAAATTACATATTTGTCCAAGTTCTCTCATCTTTTTTTTAATTTATAATTATTTTTTTTAAATAAAAACATATTTCCCTTACAATAACTTTATTTCTTAAAATTCCCCCAAATCATAGGCAACAATTTTCTGTTTAACCCCAAATGCTCTTTTAATATTTGCAATAACAGCTCGAAGTGAAGGGACGAAATTTAAATTTGCTGCAGTTATAAAAATTGTTCCAACTGAAGAACCTGGGGGTTCTGCCTTAATTTTGTAAATTATTTTTAAAAATAAAAATTAAATAACAATAAAATCTAAAGGTTTTTCTTCTTGACTTGTTAATTGAAATTTTTTTAGAATTGAAGTAAGACGACAATCAAATTTTTTCCCTTTAAGATTGTGAATGGTGTTTGAGGCATTATTATATATTTTTATATTGTAAGCCATCTAAATTAAATAAAAAGTAATAAATAATTAAATAAAAGTTAGTAGTAACTCTTCTCATTAATTTAAATTTTCGGAAAAATATATAGAAGGAAAAATTATTTAGAATAGATAATCTGGAAAAAAGGATCATTTAAGCCAGGTTTAATGAAAGAGTTGAATGTATATTATATAATATTTTTACCGGTTCACTTTCATCACAGCTATTACCAATTTCACTAAGAAAGCATATTAATATTATTTTAATTAAATTGTTTGATATAATGCAGTATACCGAAGGTACAAAACACATACCATTCGATTAAGTCGAACGGTATCACTCTCTAGGTGCGTAAATGCCTGTGGACCGAGATATAGGTCCCCGAAAATCGAAAAACCATAAGGGGAGTAAGCACATTAAATTCGACTATGCAAATAAATCAAAAAATTTTATTAAAATAATTATTTAAATTACCCTTCAGAATCATCATTAATTAAACTAAAAATATTATAAATAAAAGGTAATAACATATGTAATTGTAAAATTAATAATAAAGTAAAAGGTAAATATTTTTCATAAAACATTGTTCTAAGTAAAATATAAATAAATCCTCTACGGCGGAAACAAAATAGAAATCTCAACATTTCCCGCCTTTTAATTTTACAAATAAAAATTGATTTTGCTGCACATTAATAGTGAACGATTAATTTGAATTTAATTAATTGTTTTAATTCAAAAAATGTTTGTCTCTAAATTTTAGCTTTCCTTATTTTATTTCTTAATTTTCTTTTTTTAATTCATCATTAAAGATCAGATAACATCACATTTAGTAGCCTCTCCTCTCCCTTTCCCTTCTCTTCTGGGCAGTATCTGTCCAGTTTTTTCAATCGCTTCTTTTTTTTCATGCTAAACTGGGATATATTAATATATTGATTAAATATTTAATAAACAGAAGTCTTATTTTTCTATTAAAAAAATTAATGAAAGTGAAGGATAATAAACAATAGATTTTGAATGTGAAAATTGAAAATGAGAAAGAAATGAGAAAGAGATAAAGGAATGGCCACAATAAATAATAAATAAATAATGTACTTTTTAATTGTTGCGCATAAAGAAAAACAAAAAAATAAAACAAAGATTATATTAAACGAAGAAATTTTTAAAATTATTTTTGGAATTATTATATTTTTGTTTGATTTTTTGCGTAATTTGTGGACAATGGATAATATAAAGTAAATAACTTTAAATATAAATTATTATTTTCACTTTTTATTATCAAATCATCCAATAATTATTAAAAAAAATTACTTTTAAATAAAAATGTCTTTATTTTACTCAATTTTATATTTTCTTAAATATATTACATTCCCTTTAATTTTAATTTCCACTATTTTCTTAGAAAAGCAAAATTTTGTTGAAGCAAATTGTTGTGGTGGATGTTGTTGTTGGTAAATTATTTTTAAATTTTTTGATAAAAATTACTTTAAAGTAAGCCTTGTTGTTGTGGTTGTACTTGTGTTGGACCTTGTCAGTGTTGCAATCCTCCTTTGTTGATTAAATTACCGAGGTAATAATGAGTGTCAAATAATTGTAAATAAATACCTCGGGGTATACTGAAAAGATTCAACTGAAAATTCAAAAACTTAAATTCTGCTATAGAAGTTTAAAAAGAATTTAATTGTTTAAAATTTATAAGAAAGCTCTTTAATATATCAATTTACAGAACATGTCCGTGTTGTTGTAGATGTTGCTGTTGTTGTTGCAGACCATGTATATAGATAAAAGTAATAAAATTTTTAATTTCTTTAATAAAAAGGCTGTTGTTGTTGCGGTGGTGGAGGTGGTAGAAGACGTCGCTCTACTCAATTTATAGCCTTCAACTCATCTAATAAACTATCGGGTAACAATTTTTCTAATCAAAATATTTTTAATACTAGATTCGTCTTTAAAAAATAAAAATATTATTGAAAATCTATGTGATTATGAACAACAAAAAATAGAGAATAATCGACAAGAAAATCGTGCTGAACGATTGATGAATAATTCTGAAATTAAGTGAAGAATTTCTTAAGAAAATAATAAACATTTTTTATTTATAAGTTGAAAATAAAATTGAAAAATTGTTAAAACAGGGCTGGCATCAAGAAAATGTAAAGTTTAAGTACAAAAAGTCCAATTTATAGGTACATAGTGGGAAAATTTTCCAATTATAAGTACGCTTCAAAATTTTTCTAGTTTTTTGGCGCAAAAAATTCACTTTTCTGCGTCACCGGTGCAAATTTTATTTAAGAAATTTGTGGTTAAATTAAATTGTTTAATCAAAAAGTTCATTCGTAAGTACGGACTCATTTTCATTTTTTGTAAGTACGGTGTACTTTCAAAATAACCTACCTAATTGCAATAGATTAATTTATTCACATAAATTTTTTGTGGGAACTCACCCAGAATTAAGGCACTCACACAGACTCGTGTGACTTATCGCCATAGGAAATGATGAATAATTCTGAAATTATCGCCATAGGAAAAAGACTTACTTATCGCCATAGGAAAAAGATTTTTGAATGACTGAAATATTGAAAATATTTATCCAAATTTTATTTTATGTATAAGAATAAATCAACTACTAAATTTTTTAATAGATAAAGGAATTGTTTGAACCTGACAAATCGAATTTTTAAATTTTACACCCATAAAACAAGCTTTAAAGACATTGTTTTCTTTAATTCCGTGAGGTGCCGGTGAACAAACCTGTAAGAAACATTTTAAAAATTATTAAATATTCTCGTAAAATTTTAAATTAAATTTCCCATTTAATTTTCTCATCAATCTAAATCAAATCAAAGTAATTACCATTCCTATATTGCCAAAAACAGTTCCAACAACTCCATGTTTCAATACTTGTTTTGCCTTACAAGAAATAATTTTTTCCCCTTCACCATCACATTTTTCACCTCCCGGCTGTACTCTTTAAAATTAAAAAAAAATAAAATCAAAATTTAAAAATTTTTTACTTTAAAACAATCATTTGTACTTCAAAATCAACATGCATACAATTATGATCCTCCAAAATATAAATTGGTTTGAGTAGCCGAATTGTACCCAATGCTATTGGAACACCAGATATTCTAAAAAAATTAAATTTAAAAAAATTTGGATGTAAGGGGAGGGATAGAGGGAAAGGTTAAAATAGATACAAGCGTACTTCAAAAATATTAAATTTTATGCCCCTTTTTGCTAGAGCATATCTAAAAATGACAAAAGCGATATCTAGAAGCGAAAAAATAAAAAATTAACTGTTTCCTAAATTGTCCAATAGATGATTCTACTAAACGACGAATTGATTCCCCAATATTTCCAGAATGTTGCCAACCCTTCAAATTCAAAAAATTTTTAAAAATTAAAATAATTTATATAACCAAAGTAATATGTCTTCGTTCAATACACTCCTCAATTAAAGAATCATCGAGGAATTTTTTAGCATCAGCATAACTAATTAAGTCCATAACAAAAAAATAGAAGAATTAATTTATAGAATAAATTTAAAAAAAATAATTTTATAAATTAATCTAAAAAATTTTCTTACAAAAATACTTTTTAAGTGAAATTACTTTTATGAACAAAAAAAATACAAAATAAAACTGTCCCCAACACTTAAAAAAATTTTCAAATTTTATTAGACAAGTCAAGATGATTCTAAATCGATATGTTGAAACTCTGGGTATTTTTCTCTAACTTTCTTTTCAAGACGATCAACTTCATCCCCAACCTTAATTTTTAAATATAAATTAAAAAAATATTTTTTTAAAAATTCTTTACCTTGTCAATAAGTTTTTCACCGTGCAAAAGCATAAATTGTTCAAGTTCTTTTTTGTTAGTTATTTTTGAGACTTGTTGCTGTAATTCTTCCATATTACAATCCTCTTTTAAATATAATTTTGTAATTTCTCGACCATTATATTCAATTTCAGCTTTGAAACGATAATCATTTACATCTAAATTTATAAATATAAAAACATTTACTGCCCTGTTTTCAAAAATTAATTGGCTAACACAAAAATAAGTAATGAAAATTTAAATATTTTATAAACTATTTACCCATATATGTAGCTTTAACATCATGCATTCTCCTTAAAAATCAAAACAGTTAAAAATATCTAAACTAACAATTACTTAATAATTGGATCTTCTGTCATGTATGCAATTATTTGCCTTTGTTTACTTTCTGGTAATGACCGTCCCACTAAATGAAGAGCATTTGCCCAAATTATTTGATATGCAGCAGTTCCAAGTACTAAACCAATCAATATTGAACCAAAACTAGAAAAGAATTGAATTAATTTTAAAAATTATTAATTACTCAAAACCTATCAAAACCTGTAGTACCAGTCACATGAGTGAGTGATACACATGTAAGAGCTATCAAAACGCCAGTTATTGATGCAGCATCTTCTAACAGAACAACCTTTATACTTGGATCTGCACCAGCACTCACCACTAAATTTTTTAAAAAATGATGAAAATAAAAAAGGGAGAAAATTAACAATATTGTTTCACAGAAAGTCCTTCATTTCGAGCTCGCCTTTGAACTTCAAAAAATGCCCTAGTAAAGGAAGCACACTGCAATGATGCAGAAATGAATAAAAGTCCAATTCCCTGAAAAAAATTGTAAATAATTTTTAAAATAATAAAACCCATGAGAGCGATTCAAGCTCACCAGGATTCACAAATCCTTGAATTCCATTATATACTGAAAGACCACAACCAAATGCCAAAATACCAAATCCAGAACTTAAAGAACATATCTAGTAAATAATTATACCAGATAAACAAATAATTTAAGAAATACATATTTCATATTTCCATAGCCATAAGGAAAGTCTGCACATGGTGCTTTAGTAGAAATTCTATTTCCTAAAATCTCAATTTAAACTTTACTGTTCCAAAAATTACCTTGAAATAGAATTATTTGATTTATAAGGTCCAAAACTTAAATAAAAAAAAGTTTTTTGAATATTCTTTTTAACCCACAGCTGTGAAGAGTTTCAGCAAAAAGTGAATTACTCAAAGTCAGATAAGCAGCAGTAGCCTTAACCATAAAATCTGCCAAATTTGTAACTACTGCGAATTTCACTACCTGAAAAACTTATTAAAGTAGAAAAGATTATTGGAATTACTGACCTATTCCAACCTTATTTGATAGCTTAGTTTCTATATTTCCATCTCCAGCACCCTGGAATGTTCCTATTTTTACAATGTTTGGCTTTTTGACATATCCAGATTTATCTACAATTGTCAACAAACTAGGTCGGTCAGAAAAAGAGCTCGCAAATCTTATGTGCAATGTATGAATTCTTGTTGTAAAAATATTTTTAGATAAATTTGAGAGCATTTTTAAATCTGTTTTATTGTAAATTTAAATTTTTATTATATTAAATTACATATGGAGATAAAAAAAAATTAAGGATTTTATTGCAAATGTTTTGAAAAAAAAATGAATTTAGAATATTTTAAGAGAGAGCATTGGTTTGGCGTAGTGTAATTTCCGGTCTTGATTGTTTTTTTGAGAACGTTGGCCCTCCTTGTTTGACTGAAAGTGTAAATATGAAAGCGACTGGTAGTGGTACTCTGCCAGAATTGCATTGTGCTATTTGTGCTCAAGCTAGTCATGGATGTCATTTCGGTGTTGTTGCTTGCCGACCATGTGCTGCTTTCTTTAGGTTTAATTTAAAATTTATTTATTCAAAAATAAAAAATATACAGTGAAAGGGAATTCACTTGTTTTTAGATTTTTGTCAAAAATAAGTAAAGTCAATAAAAAGGTCAAGAGGAGTAAAAAGGCCATAACTATAAAATGATTTTCATAAAAAATAAGCAAATTTTTAAGTGTCTCCCGGATTCTTCACTATTACCGAGGTACATATACTGTAACTCATGTAAGTTATAAAAAATTATGTATGGTAATAGCTGGATTTTAACATATTATGTATATAAAATGCAAGATTAAAACAATGCTTGTTTTTAGAAGGTGTGTGATTGAGAATCGTACTTATAATTGTCTTAGAGGAACAAATAAATGTGATATTCGTGAAGGTTTCATAATTTAACTTGTTAAAAAATTTTATTCTTTTAATTAAAGAAGGACATCGAAATGCTTGTAAAGCATGTCGCTTACGTCTTTGTCGTCAAGCTGGGATGAATTATAACTTTTCTTCTATTGAAGATAATGACAAAGATTTATCATTTTCATTTCAAAGTGATTTGCAAGTAATTATTTAACTTTATTTAAATTTAATTTGCTGCAATTGCCGGCCATGCCGAGCGGAACGAGCCTTGACTGCTCCGAAAATTTTTTCTCTATACAGGCCTGCCTGTAAATGAAATCTTTTCTGGCTATTTTTAAGGAAAGAAAAATGGCGTATTCAGTAGTTCCAGTTTGCTTTTAAGGATCAAATGGATTCATCAAATACACCCATAGGAAAGGCCTTTGATGACAGTTATGCGCCCAATCTAGCTAAGATAATTAGAGCTTATAATTCTTTCATCGATGGACAACGTTCACTTCATGAAGTAATTCAATAATTTTAAAAAAAAGTATTTTAATTTTAAGGTTACTGTTACTGGAAATATTGACGATTTTACACAAATTCAATCTGATTCAAAACCTTTGTATTTTACAATGTTGAATGACGGATTTCAGATATTTTCACAAATGGAAAATAAGACAAAGGTCAAGTTTTAATTATTATTCCTTAACTTTTTCATTTCTTAATTACAGCTAACAATTCTTGATTGTAGCTATAGACAATTTACAATGCTTCATTCCTGTTATTTAACAGTTTCCCAATTCCCTGATATTGATGATACCCGTTTTGTTGTTAATTTTGGTTATGTTATTAATATCGATGAATTAGATGGGTTTATTGAAAAATTGGCAAAAGACAAACCTAATCCTGAGGAATATATTCGGTTAATTTAATACTTTAAACAAAATGTATTTTAAATTAGTCTGAAAAAGCCTTTGATGGAGAAATACTATAAATTCATTAGCAACTTAAAGAAATTTCCGGAGGGCATTAAACAACAGGATATTTGTGCAATGATGGCTGTAACAATTTGGAATATTAGTATTTATGAAATTATTTTAATCTTAATAAAAAAAATTTTAAGCCCAACAAGAATTTGGACAAACAAAAATAAATAAGGATATACCGGAATGGGTACGATTTAAAGAAACTTTTCTATCAGAATGGCTAGCGGATTTGACAATTAGGTTCGATAATAAAACACATGAACCGGCAATTTTAATGGCTCAATTGCTTTGTAAATTGGTGGAATTAAATGTATTTTTTTAGTTCTGGTATTAAATAAACAGAAAATTTTCAGTCAATAGCATCAGCATTGGAAGGGACCACAATACTTCCTGACTTTCAGCCATCATATTTGTGAACACGGATTGATGACAAGATTATATAAATTTTTGGCTTTAACTGTATGCATTTCTCTTTCCAAAATATGTACTAAATTTTTTTTCTTTTTCATAAATGGGAAAGATAAAATTTTTAAAATTAGTTCATACATGAAAAGCTCCATTACTTGTTACGAGTAATGGACTTACACCGGAAACCGTTACGACTAGAATTTTTAGAATAAAATTTATTTAAAAGTCCAAAAGATCAGAACAGATACATAAATTTGAAAAAGTTCAAAACAATATTTAAGAAAACAATATATAAAGTTAGTAAATAAATTAAGCATCTTTCAACTTGCTTTCAATACTTTTTACATTTCCCAAATACCTTATTTTCTAGAAAAGTATTGAAAAGTTATATAAATACGTGTAATCCTTAAATTATCAACTTTTTTTCCCATCCTTTTCTTTTTTCTCAATATTTAATGATTTGCTTAACACCAAATAATCTCTACCCAAACAACCACCTGAACGATCCTTTCCATAAATACACGTCCGATCATTGTCGTAACCATTCTTACGGAAGAAATCAATTGAACTTTCATTGTAAGAGAATACGGTACACATCACCACATCCATATTAGTACTATAAAAATAAAAGAAACCAAACTTTAAAAAAAGGACCACCACCCTTTCTCATTTTTTCATCTCACTTAAAAAAAGGAATAAGTGTGCTTTTTCGATATTTTAGAAGTTTGCCAATAGCTAATTATGTGCGCTGATTGTGTTCAAATTTTATTTCGAATCCCGGTTCGAGCTCGAAGAGATGTGCCAGTTTAGCTACTAAAATTTGGATACGGGATCTGAATAAATTAAATTTGAACTAGTATTCAGACTCACGGTGAGTAAAATTTCTTCGAGCTCGAACCGGGATTGGAAATAAATAAAATTTGAAATCATATTTGGAATACAATCAGCACACATATGTAATTAGATATTGGTAAACTTCTTAAATATCGAAAAAGCACTTATTCCTTTTTTTCAAGTGAAATGAAAAAATGAGAAAAAAGGGGTAACAAAAACCGATTATTACCAGATATTTTTACCTTTTCCCAATAATTTCCATTATTTCGGTAAGAAATGTGCCAAGACCGCGGCGGTGATAATCCTTTTCTACTTGTAACTCATAACAATAAAGAACTGGTCGGGAATCATCTTCGACAAAACTGAAAAAGGAAATTTATGTTCGTTTTTCATCGACTATTACCTTCTGGTACGTACCCACCCTTATTCTACCCCCTTCCTTTTCCAACCCACAAATTATAGAGACTTATATTGCCCCAAGAAAAAGTCTGGTGTATAAATGCGTGCCGATTTTAAGTTTAGAAGGACTCGAACCGGGATTGGAAATAAATAAAATTTGAAATCATATTTGGAATACAATACTCGCATCATTACGATGAAACTTACATTAGAGTTACAATGAAACTTAGAGGGAAGCCATCCTCTTAAGAAAACCTTATTCTTACTGTTCCAAAATTTTGAAAGTTGTTTACCGAAAATGTGCATAAGCAACAGGTCGAACAGTGGTACTTGTATCCGAAGAAGAAGAACATGGACAAGAAGGGGAGTGATGAATACGAGCGCGAATAATGAAGAAACGTGCAGCAGTCGCAGTCAGCTCACGCTGTTTAAGTTCTTCATCAAAGCCCCATCGCGATCTTTTATAACTTTTAAAAAACTAAATTGAAAATAACAATCATTTTGAAGATGCAGACAGTTCGAGCATATTCCTTCTGAACAACTGGAACGCCCAATCAGCATCATCACGATTCAAACGAGTGGCCCAAAAACATTCAAACAAATAGGGAGGGTCCCTGAATTTTATAAATTTTAATTAATCAAAAATGTGTTACAACTCAGGATGAAGTTGTAACAAATAGGCATCCGGGAATCCATCAAGAGCCCCTTCTCCAATATCTGCAGCAGAACTACAGGTAGGTCCTAATTTATTAAAAAATGTTTTTATAAAAAAAAAATAAATAAAACCAATATTTTTTAGTCGTTCATCTAAAGTTGGCTGTAAAATTTTCATAATTTGGTGTTGTTGAAGTTTAGCTGCTTTACGCACCATCTTTTTGGCGTTTTCCATTTTATTCTTTAAAATTATTTTTCTAATATTATTATGATCTAAAATTAATAAAAAATATATTTAAATATTATTTTAATTAATAATTAAAGAAATATTTTAACAAATTTTAAATATTTTACAGAAAAAAAATTTAAAAAATTTTTTAAAGGAATTATTCTGATTGTGGAATTATTTTCATTTGATTTTCTGGTTTTGAAGACGTAACATCATTTTGAGATGCTGGAAATTCTCGGCAGATAACCGAAATTCGCCTTTGCCTCGGCACATATTTTCCGCGAAAATTACTCTCTTCATTAGCCAGGATTTCATGAGTAAACTCAAAACGAGCTAAACCACTATAATTTTTAAAATATTTAATTTAAAAATTTAAAATTTCAAACGTTAGTCGATAAAGACTGCGCCTTGGAAGTAACAAGTCAGCCTTGCATATATTTGACAATTGAGGGTTTGTATGAACAAGCCGCATTATTGAGGTAGATAGTAAGGATAAGCCACTTATTATTCCACCACAATATCTTTAGAATAATTTTAAAAAATGAAAAAATTTTAATAAGAAATCTCTACATTGGGAATTTTTAAATGGAGTGAGTATTCTCTATCCGAAATTCTCTGTTAAAGATTTTTGGAAAAAGTGAGATTTTTTGCCCTTTTTTATCAATAATGTTACTATACCTAGATTCATCCACATGAGGCCTAATAAATCCACATTCATGTAAATCCAAAATATGAACATAAGGAGATTTTCTAGTTGAATTTGGGAATGAAGTTCTCCAAATTCGTTCTACAATCTTTTGATTATTTGTATTCCATCTAAAGAAAAAAAATAGTTGTTTTATGATAAACAATTACTTGAGTTGTTCTCTTTCGCGATAAAGATGAATTTGTTGATCCCAATGCTCTTCCTCCCATCGCATTCTTTTCATATGAGGTTCGATTTCTTGTAAAAGTTGGCATTCTTCATCTAAAAACAAAACTTCCATATCAAAATAAATTTAAAAATTAAGAACCAGAATTCAACTTAAATAACCTTCAAGGGCGTATTCAGGGTCAAGCACTCCCACAACATATGCCCTTGATACTTTCTAAATGTTTGAAAACCTTGCGAGATGAAGTCTGGCTGAATAATACAATCTGCAATAAAGTTCGAAAGGATTTCCAATGACCATTGATCCCTATTATATATTTCAATAAAATCTGAAAGAATTAGTTTCTTCTCCTTTTGAACAGATGAGGAACAGAAACACCGATTAGGAAGAGAAAAAGTTGTAGAAATTTTCAGAATGTAATCAATTAATTCCCTATTTCTGTATAAAAGAAGCATAACAATAAATCTAGAAAGAATAAACAGATATATTAAATTATTTTATTAAAGTAATATTTAAAAAAAACAATTAAAAAAGAAAAAAACTCCGTCTAATTGTTAAATAATTTATTAAATCAGATTAAAAAATAATGAACAAGGACATTAAAGATAGAGAAAACATCGGTTTCCAATGGGACCGAAACCCCAAAAATTGATACTTTTAAATTGTTCTCTAAATTTCTTCAATTTGATCATTATCACTTTGATCATTTACAAAATGACCATCTTCCTCTAAAACTTCTATAGATGTTGGAAGAACAAATCCACCATAGTTTGGTCTACAAGTAAAATATCTGAATAGAGGAAAAATAAAAATATTTCTAAATATCATTTGACGACAAACCTTTTCCCGTCCAAAGATCCATCATTTTTCCCTTCTGGATTCTCATAAATAACTCCAACCCAATTATTTGGCCGAATAGCTTCTTGTTTTGCATCAAAACTTGTAGGTCCAATGTATGCAATTTTGGCAAAACGAGGTTTCTGCCCACTTGTACGAACTATACAACGTTTTCCAACCTAATTTTAAATAAAAAAATATAAATTAAACACAAAAAACCAACCTGCATACTGCTCACAATATGATCAGAACAACTTGGCGAAGAAGAGAAAGCACTTCTCGATGCTAAGAATTCTTGTTTCCACTTTCTAGCAGTATCTAAAATTTAAATGATGTAAAATAAAATAAATAAATTGCCTTTTCTAGCAGAATATTTCTCATCAGGAATTACATAATGTTCAACATTTGATGTATTTGAATCCTGAGGAATTAATGAAGACAATTTCTGTGAAACATCATTCACATGAATGATTGAATTATCAATTATACCCATCTACAAGGAAATAAAAACGTGGACATTAATTTTTTGTTAAAAATTTAAACTAGTAATTTAATTTTAAAACAATTAATTTTGACCAACCTCCTCCAAAGTTCGATCATCTCCAACCAACTCTGGGCAAAATTTTCCATCAGGTGAATGCAACTCAAGTTTCATATCTTGTGCATAAATACCTACTACCATTTCTAGTTTAATCTAAAAAATTTTTTTAAACATTAAATTACAAAATTAACAACTTTAAACTCTCCGAAAGCCATTTTTGCAGGATAACGAACCTGATATGGAAATTCATTTTTGTCTATTGTAATAGAGAGATGTAACATTGCATTAAAATCTAAAAAATACAAAAACTTATCAAAATTAAGAGATTCAGAATCGTCTACTTTTGGCCGGAGATGAATAGAAAATACTGAATATGGAAATTTGAATCGAACTTAAAGAGTTCTCATATTAAAATTCATCAGAAACTTTACTTCATCAGATTATGAAAATGGGGTGAGGGGCAGAACTTTGAATGTCAAAATTTAGTCTGGACAAAACTTCGAATTACCAAAACTTCGTACAGACAAAACCTCGTATAACCATAACTTCGTCCAAAGAGATCCTTGATTAAAAAAGTTTGGGGTCCTTGATTTAAAAAAGATTTTCTAAATTAATATTTCGTAAAATAAATTTAGATCAGAGTACTATTTATTTATGTATTTATCGCAACATAAAAACACAATTATGAATTACACACCGAAAACAAATAATTACAATATGATATAAGATTATATTAGAAATTCTTTGTTCAAGTATCGTCCTAGCGTGTTATTGATGCTCACAGCAGCTCAGCCACGGCCACTAAAAATTCAAAGATTTCTTTATAAATGTTCCAATCATTACCGTGATGGTCCGCCTTTTGCTCGTGTCTTGCCAATCTCATCACGGACGCTAAAACGGAATTTTTTTTGTAGTTTTTATGTAAAATAAAAAATTTTACCGTCGAAGAATATCACGGGCACGACCAACATCCTTTTCGTTCACAACCCCACTGCGGACAGCTAGTTCAATAATAGTTTCAAGAAGCAGAATAAATTGCGATCGGCGATTCAGAATATCGTAACGAGCACTTCTCAGACTTTTGCAGACCTTCACAACCCGGTTCAGGTTACAAATAAAACAAATGGATTATATTTACTGAAAACTTTCCGGACCTTAGCGTTCGAGTTTGCTTCGCAGACATATGACGGCCAAAAATAGAAGCAGCCACATAAGTCCCAGCTCGATTCATACCAGCTCTACTGTGAACCAAAGGGATGCAACACCGATCGTTCACCAACTGCTCCATGTTGAGCTCTTCGTTGACTTGCTGAATCGTTCTCTAGCGACCAAACAAAGTTTAGAAGATCAGACAAGTCCCTGTAGTTCATTGGACTGAACCGAGGGTCATCCTAGATAAATTAAGGGTTAACTATGTTCAAACAATAAAGATTAAAATAAACGCACCGTCCAGTTCCGACACACTACAAGCTGGATGACACGTTCATAACGTTTCTTTCCCTCCTTGCGTGATATTTTCAGTCGATAATACGTCCATGACCAATTAACATCTGTGCCAACATCCAAGGTTGTGATTTCGAAGTTGTTGACCTTTAAAAATAGTTTTTGTACAATTGAAGATCAACCCCAACAAAAAGTTATTAGAAAATTAAATTTAAATCCTCACTTTATATGTCTCCCCTTTGCTCCTGTTGAAGTAGTAGTCGCATTCGCTTTCGTGACCAAGGTTGACGAGACAAACAGCAACGTACACATTGAACTCCCACAACATGCGCAGCCTGATGTAAAAAGAGAACAACTTATATATATTAAGGTCTTTTTACCAATTGTATTGAGTATCGATACGAGGCTTTGATGGATTGACCAGCGGTGTTTGGGCGATGATGTAGTAACCTCCCTCTCCTCCAGATGTGATCACTTTACTGGCATGCACAAAATCGCTAACACCTGAACAGGGCAACAGACGAACAGCATCCTTGTCATATAGAGGAACGTTATCGTATTGGCTGCGCTGAAAACAAAGAAATCCACTTGATTATACATTTACCGATTTAGAGAAGCTTTTTCTTACATTCATGTTGTCGGCTTCGAAGAAACGCACAAAGTGACGTTCGTTGGCTGTGAGGTCAGCATGTTCCTTCTCTATCTCGATATTGCGCATCTTTGCAAAAGCGACTAAGCTACGGCCCTTAACCCGACGTTGAGCGCCTTCCTCGGATTCCATCTGGAGCAAACTGAAAGGAAAAAATTTAAAGCAAAATAAAAAGTGACAAATTGTATATTACCTGCCGGAGGGACTGCGATATGAAGCAAGAATGGACGAACTAAGCGTGAGTTGTTACGAATGATGGTTTATTAATAGGAGATGGCACGCCTTTTATAGTACTGTTATTTCGAAACGAAACGAAATTTTGAGCATCTCTGATCCCGATCGGTAAAAATGTTTAATCCCGAAACCGGTTTTGTTAAATTGAAACCGAGCCGGTATCGGATCGGTATCGTCATTCCAAAATATCGATACCGATTTTAGGCCGGAATCCCGATACCGCCCAACTCTACCTTACAGAGGAAAAGGAGTCGCTGAATCTAAGCACAGAAAAGTCCAAATTTTGAGAGACTAGGTTAATTGAGAGCAGAAAATCTTACTTTGTATTTAATTTATTTTCCTGTAAATTGGATTTGGACGTAAAGAAAATTGTTTCATTTATCTTTTCGGTTTTAATGTCTTTTTGTTTTTTAATAAATATTTTTTAATATTTACATAGACCAAAAAACTATCTAATTTAAATGTCGACTTCTGTAAAACACAGGGATTTTGTTGCAGAGCCAATGGGTGACAAAGAAGTGACAACGGTTGCTGGTATTGGACCAGTTTATGGCAAAAAATTAGAAGAAAAGGTAAATTTAAAATATTTTTTATTCATTTAAAATTTTTGTAAATCACAAATTTGATCTATTTTTAGGGCTTCGATAAGGCCTATATTTTGTTTGGTCAATTTTTGTTATTGAGGAAGGACAAAGATTTGTTTGTGGAATGGTTAAAAGAAGAAGTTGGTGCTAGCCAGCATCATGCAACAGGTTATAGAATTTTTATTATTCCATTAAAAAATTATTTTTAGCTTGTTTCAACTGTCTAGATGAATGGGCAGGACAACATATTTGATGTTTTTTTCTGAAATAATTTTTTGCCTCATTTTAACTTAACAAGGCTCACTTTTGACTGGTTTATTTGCTTTTTGTTTATTTTTCTGATCTTTTATGAAATTGACATGTACTTATTGCTTTAATGGGTTATAGTCAAATTAAATTTTATAAAATGATTTTGATAATTTTTGATTTTAACATTTTTTGGCTTTTTAAAAATTTAATTTGGCTAATTCCCTTCATTAAATTTAAATATTCGATAAATGATTTTAGTTAAATTATTTTTTATATAATTGTTTTTGTCTTTTAATTTATACCTAAAATTAAAATTTTCTTTAACGACGTAGGAAGAGGGATGTAAATTCTTAGATCTTTTTTTTACAATTGTTCGCATTTAATTTTTTAGGTGCTATTATTCTCCGTAGTGCAACAAAATAATAACAAAATTAGATAATTGGGAATTGTATATTTTCTATTGAATTTTCGATATTGGCGGATAAGTACGAAGATCTCTAGAAACGTACTTTTTCTAATTTTTCAGTTTTTGGGTAAAACTAGAATTGCAGCTTTTTTGATTAAATAATTTACCTTCTTCGATTTTAGACGCTGGGTCCTCCAACTTTCATTATTTATTTGTTTATCTCTAATGGCTCAAAATGATACGGGTGGATTAAAAGAGGTTAGACTTGATTTGTTAAGGAAAAATTATTTGTTTTGAGGCTTTCATTCATTTTACGGGTGGTGCCGTTGGTGGAACTGCTGGTACAGCTCTCACTTGTCCCCTCGAGGTTTTTATTTTTTTGTTTATGCTTTAAGAAAAAATTTTTTAGGTTATCAAAACACGAATGCAAAGCTCGCAAGGGTTTTTGATTTATCGGCAATTAAGAGAAGATGCAATAAAAGGAGCAAAAAAACCCTTAATTGAAGCAGCAATACCCGGTCCTAGCAGCAGCAAAAGTGCAGGTATTTTTATAGACGATTGTAATTGAGAAACCATTATTGGCAGGTTCTTTTGTTCGTTTTTCTGTCGCGAAGCGTTTACTTCGTGCCCACTGGCCTCCACTTTCATTATTGGCAATTCGTTCCGTTTGGAAGGAAGGTGGTACTGCTGCACTTTTTAAAGGCCTTGTACCTAATCTTATTGGTGTTACCCCTTCGAAGTAAAATTTTTTTCTAAAATTTTGCTTTAGATTTCTTTTTCAGAGCTATTTATTTTTGTTTTTATTCTCTTACAAAGCGCATCTCTAATAATTATTGCAGCAGAGATGAAACTAATGACGAGATAGACAGAAGGTGGCTTGTTCCAAATTCAGCCTTTATCCATATGTTTTCTGCCGGCGTAGGAGGTAGAATTTTTTAATATAAGGCTGTTGATGGATAAATATGCACATATACATGTACTTTTTATTAAAAGTATAATCTCAAAATATTCTCAAAATATAAATTAAAGAAGCAATCTTTAAATAATCCAATTTTTCCTAAACACATTTTTACATTCCTCTGACAATCCCGTATTTAAATAAATCTCTCTTTTGAAACAAACTAGTAATTTTCAATTAAATAACAGGTCTAATAGCAGCTACATTAATAAATCCAATTTGGGTAGTTAAAACTCGTCTTCAATTACATCATGGACGTTTAGGCGCTAAAGAATGTTTCTTGCGAATTATTAAACGTGACGGAGTTTTAGGGTTATGGAGGGTAATTCTTGGTAATGTCGGTTTCGTACCCCGCACTTTTTTTTTCTTTATAAAATTATTAAAAAATGGTCAGTCAGTCTTAGATTATAGAACTCGTCGAGCTGTGTCGAATGACACCAAAATCAGCCCCCTGTCTTAACTTTGGGCCGAGATACAGACAAAAACCCTTCGAAAAAGTAAGGTGTTGCAAAAGCGTCTCACGACTACAATACGATTGCTTTGTCATAACTTTGTCAAATCTTGTTCAATTATGTTGATTTTGATGTCATTCGAATCAGCTCGACAAGCTCTTTCGATTGAGCTATTATTTGTTTAAAAATGAGCTTGGTCCAAAAAATGAGCTTGGTCCACCCTTTTATTTTTCAAATTTCAGGGGTCTGTATCTCGGCCCAAAATTAAGACCTGGGGTTGATTTTGGTGTCATTCGACACAGCTCGACGAGTTCTATAACCTAGGACTAACTGACCATTTTTTAATACTTTTATTAAGGAAAAAAGTGCGGGGTACGAAACCGACTATTACCTAATTCTTTTTTGTGAGTATACATATTACAAGTTAATATTTAGGGTGTGACAGGATCTTATTTGGGAATATTTGAAACGGTTATACAATTTGTTATTTACGAAAATTTGAGAAGGTAAAAGAAAACTTTAACAATTTTTAGCTTTCTTGAATTTTTTAAGTAAAATAAGTGATCCGGATCAGAAATTTCTTGGTTCATATGCCGACAAACAACACCAAGCTTTTTTACAATTTATGTTGGCTGGTGGTATAGCAAAAACATTTGCTGTTATTATAGCTTATCCACATGGTTTAATAAATATTATTTAAATTACTTTAAATGTTTTAGAAGTTATTAGGACACGTTTAAGAGAAGAAGGAAATCAATTAAGACTACGTCAGTTAGTTAGAACTCTTTGGCGTGAAGGATACATTAAACCCTTTTACCGTGGGCTTAGTGTACAGGTATTTTTAAATCAAATTCTTCATTTTTTTAATTTTGGAAACTATAAAAAAAGGAAATCTAAATTTGGACTATAAGCAGGATTTTTAACTGAATTTATATTTTTTTAGTTATTGCGGTCAGCTCCAAATACAGCAATAACAATGTTTACCTATGAATTAGTTGTTCACCTACTTCATCGTTTCTTAGGAGAACATCCGAAAGATTAGAGTTTATCCTTTTTTCATCTTGTTCAGATAAACAATGATATATAGAAATTTGCTTTTGATTTTTCCATATCGCTCAGATACGTCTTTTTGATTTTTTTGTTTAGAATTTAATTATTTCAAAGTATGCTCAAATTTATGTTTTTTTGTTTAATTTTAATAATAAAAATATTATTTCGCATTTATTATTGCTTACAATTAGTCTAATTTAGTCTTCAAATAATTTTAAAAGAAAATTTAAAAACTTCTTGCTTAGTTTCCCATGCATTTGACAACTCATCACTTGTTTGGACTCTTCGTTTTAGTTTTTAAATAGAAACATCGGTACTTTCCTGTTATCGGTCCTCATTTTTATTTTCCTTTACACCGAAACATCTTTAGATTTTATTTAAAAAAATATTTGGAGAATTATTTAAATTCGAAAGAAGATTGTTTTGACAATTGGTGAATTTTAAAATTATATAACTTACTCTTAAAAAGATTTCTGCCATTGTAACAACTACAAAGGACCCCTCTCTCTAATTACATGCCTAAAAATTTGCGTTAATTCCGATTTTTTTCTTGATAATCTAATCCTATATTTAAAGCAAAGCATTTTATCTTTATTCCATAAGTATTATAAAATATTATTAATTTTGGCTTATATTCTTTGGCAAATGGTCGCCTAGCAAAGAGAAAATAAAATGTATTTTATGGATGAGGGACTTCTTTTTTATTAAATGAACGGATGGATTAAAAAGGGATTTACCTCTATCACTATGGTATTCTTCTCCACAATTATTGGATAAAATAATTATTTAAATGTAAGGACAACGTTAAAATATTTGTTAAACTAAAATTTAAATTAAAATAAAGTTTATTTTTAATGGATTCCTCAAATCAACATTTACTTGGAGGTATACGGCGTGCTCCAATGAATCAGGTATTTAGTTTTTGATGTTAAATTTTGGAAGATTTAAAAACATTTAAAATTTTTGTATTTTTTTAAAAAACAGGATGAGTTTGATACAAAATTCAATTTCTCAAGCGAGAGGAAAACTAAACAAAGGCGATACTCATTGGCAAGTTTATACATATTTTATAATTCCATTTACATCAAAAACTAATTTTATTTTAGGATTCAATTGTGGAAAATCAACCTCAAGCAGTTGCTAATGACTTGTGTGGTGGTGCTTTGCTTTGTTGGCGAAGAGCTGTAAAAAATAAAATTAATTAAATATAAATTAAATTTTAAAAAGGCCCAAAGATCTATCTCCATTGTTGTTCGTCCCCAAATCCCTCCCCAACAACCACAACAAAGGCAAAAGCCCAGCCGTCAACATATTAGTTTAGCAAGTGCCCATAGTGGAAGTGGAGGTGTTTCTAATTTGCCATTGCCTCGATATCAATTAAGTAATGCAGATGAAGGGGATCATCTTTGGTCTTCAAAACATTGTCCAACTACTCATTTGCCAATAATTCGTGTTATACAACGATATAGCTTCAGAAAAGTTGGAAAATTATTTTTTAAAAATATTTTACTTCTTAAATTTAAAATTTACTTTTCTTTAAAATTCCTTCTAAGGATTTATTTGGAGATTTTCGTGCAGGACTAGCTTTATCATTACATGGAACTGCTGAAGGATTAGCAATGGCTTTCTTAGCTGGTTTACCACCAATTTGTGGTCTTTACACAACTTTTTATTCTTCCCTTGTTTATTTATTTTTTGGGACTTCAAATTTTAGTTTTATGGGTAAAAAATAATTAAAAATAAATATTTTGTAAAAAAAAAAATATTTTAAAGGCACAAATTTAGCTGTTTGTTTTTTCTTAGGCAATATTATTGAGAGAAATACTACCGTAGAAGGAAATAATATTATTTCTTATGGATCATTAGAGGTAGCTTCTACAGCAATTATTTTATGTGCAATTGTTAATGTAAATTTTATAATTATTAAATTAAAAGAAAATATTTTTTAACACCGAGAATCCTTTTAATTTTCAAATAAATCCAAAGAAAAATAAAATTAAAAAAAACATTGGAAGTAATGGTCGGATCATAAACTTTTTAAAAATAAACGGTAATATAATATCCTGAACTACAAAAAGTTTTCTGAGGGCAATTTTCGAAAATTTTTACTAATTAATAAAAAACTTTAAAAATTAATTTAAATATTTCAATTAAAAGTCAGCAATTTATTTATTTCGTTTGGATTTTCTTTTTGGTTTATTCTCTGAACAAATAATTGCTGGATTTTCTTTTGGATTAGGTACAAGAATTGTATTTAATCAATTGGGTAATATAATTCAATTAAAATCGAATAGAATTTGTGAAGGAGATCAATTAACTATTAAAGTTTATATTTTTTAAATTTAATTCTTTAAAAATTCTTTTAAAGCAAGCATCTATTGCAATTGCTAGTAATTCAATTCCGGCAACTACAACATCTTTTCCTTGTATTCTTTGGTGAGCAATTATGGCAAATTAATTAATTAAAAAACTTTTTTTAAATAATTTAAGGGCTTATTATCGTCGTTTAAATGTTCCAAATAATTCAAAGAAAACTTCATTTAATTTAATTAATCAAAATTTATCTTCTTCAATATTAAATTCTACTAAAATAATTAAAAATAATATTATTGAATCAGAAAATAATGTTTGTTTTTCCTTTTAAATTAAAAAATTATGTTTTTCTTTTTAGTGTTTACCTTCAATCTGGGAATGTTTTGATGCAATAAATTTAAATACTTTAGCTGCTTCTTTACTTTGTATATTTTTAATTATTTTTACAAGACAGATAATTGGACCTTTAACACGTTTTCGTCTTCGTTCTGCTATTTCTTCTGAATTTTTACTTGTAAATTTTAAATTAATTTGAGAGAGAGAGAGAATTTCTTTTTAATTTTTAGATAATTCTTGCTAGTTTACTTTCAAATATTTTAAATATTAAAACAAAATGGCAATTGGATACAATTAATTTTTCTGAATCAAAGTCTCTATAAAAAATATTTTTTTAAATTTAATTTAAAGATTATTTTTATTGTCATTACCTTCACGTTCATTAATTAGTCAATTATTTACTGATTCAATTGGGCTTGCATTTTTTGTTTTTGTATTACATTTAAGAAGTGCTAATTTATTATCAAAAACAAATAAATATAAAATTGATGAAAGACAAGTTTTTTTTAAAAGGAAACAATTATTTTAGATAAATTAAAATTATTAGGAACTTATTTCAATAAATTTAATTAATTTATTGTCAACATTTGTGTCTGCAATACCTCCCGGTCATTCTCCACTTAGAACTTCAATTGGTACCCGTGCTGGAGCTAAAACTATTTTGGCTAATATTTCTTTAGTTTTGAGTTTAATTCCAATAATTATTTGGTCATCAAAACTTTTTCAGTCATTACCTATTGTAAATAGAAAAAAGAATCTTTTAATTAAAAAAAATTTTTTTAGTGTGTTCTTTCGTGTATTTTATTGACAGAAATTTGTCCAATGTTTGCAGGCATTGCTAAATTACCTCTTTTATGGGAAATTTCACGTCTTGACGTTGTAATTAATTTTTTCTTTTTATCAAAAATATTTAAATAATTTACAGTTAAGCTTTGTATTCTCAGCATTAATGGCCCTTTTTTCATCGAATTTATCACAAGCACTTTTTGTTTCTGTTATTCTTTCTGCAGGAACAATTATTGTTCGTGCTCAATGGTTAACGGAAAAAGAAAAGAGAATTTAATTAAAATAATTTTTTAGGCCACGTCTTCAACAATTAACAAATGTTACAGGTTCGGGTGCTTATTATGCTGAACGTTGTTATTATGGAGGTTCTGATTTAATGGATGAGGCTGGGGTAGTAGAGAGAGAGAATTTAAATAAATAATTATTTTAAAAAGGTTTCGGTTGTTCGTTTTGAAGCTCCAATTCTTTTTCACAATTCTTCATATTTCAAAGCTTGTATTAGAGAATCGGCAGCTAAAATTAAAGGGTAATGAAGAGAATAATGGATAAAAAATTCTTGTTTAATTTTAAGTCAACTTTTGGGTATCGGAATTGGTACTAGAACAGGGAGTATGAAAAGCATGAAAAGTACAAATGCCCAAATAGTTAGTGGCTCTATTCACAATAAAGATTCTATACAAATGCGCTCAACTTTGTTAATTAGTGGAGACTTTGTGGTTTAAAAACAAATAATTCTTCTAATTTAAAATTTCTTTATTTAGCCAAATATTGAAAATCCTGGAGGGGCAGTATTGGAATCAAATAATAATAATTTAATAACTAAAGTACTTATAATTGATTTCTCTTCTGTTCCTTATATTGATGGACAGGCAATTTTTAAAATATAAATTTTTAAAAAAACAAAAATCTTTTTAGGCAATTAATGTAATACGTGAATTATTTGAAGAATTAGCAGATAAAAAATGTCGTTTACTTTTAGCTTCTGTTAATTCAACTATTCGAAATTGGTTTAAGGCAAAAAAATATTTTTAAAAAATTAGTCTATAAATATTTTATAGTTGAGTAGCTCTTTTGAACACGTTCCAAAACATTTTTTCTTTCCTTCGGTTCATGATGCTGTTCTTTGTGCTCAACAACTTGGAGGGGTTATTGCACCAAGTATTCATATGAGGCAAAACTTTTTCCAAAAAAATAATTTAATAAAATTTTTAAAGTGTTTCATTAAATGGTTGTAGAGATTTAATTACTCTTTCTAATGCAGCATCTAACCATGAATTAAATTTACACAGTACTGACATTGGTGGTGGGCAACAAACAATAAATAATATACCCATTACAAATGTTGGAATAATTTAATTTAAAAATATTTCCTTTTTTAAAGCCTTCTGAACATCAAAATAATAATTCAAGTCTTGTCCCAACTAGCCACCAAATAATTACTGGTTCCCCCTCTACATCAACTGGGTAGTGATGGTCGGGATTCCCGGTCTCGGTTCCCGAGTCGGGAAATTTCCCGGGTTTTTTGAGCTCTCGGTCTCGGTGTTTTAGTCTCGGAAAACGAGACTAAATTTACACCCCTAATGACGGAAATTTTTTGAATTTTACTCGTAACTCGTGTACTTTAACATTTATTTTTTAAGGAAAAGGGAAAGAAATATTTATATTTTTTCTCAATTCTCATTTTGTCGGTCGGTGGTTGAGTGGTTAGTGTGAATGGCTTCAATCACTTAGTTATTTTGTTAGCTCTGTGTTCGAATCCAGGGGTGGAATTGGGGGTGGAAAAATTTATCTTTTCAAAAATAAATGTTTTTAAACTTTGATTTTCATTTAAAATTTTTAAATTTATTTTTTTCATTATTATAAACTTCAAAAAACATTAAAAATTTTAATTTAGTCTAAAATTTTCGCCTGCGGCGCGAAAAATGGAAGAAATCTGGCTTAAGGACCTCCAAAATTTTCAAAATTTTCGCTTCCGGCGGTGAAAAAAGTAATAAATCTGTCCATTGTCCTTCCAAAATGCTCGAAATTTGCGCCTACGGCGCAAAAAATGTCGCAAGAAATCTTTAATTTAATAAGATTAAAAAGGATTAATAGGGATATCTGTGGTTTTTGAAGGATTAAAGTAAGCATTAAGGGACTTTTTCATGGCATTGAGGGATCAAGAAGATATCGTTCAATTTGGAGGGATAACGAAGGATATAAGGGGATTCTAAGAGATTGATGTGAATATCAGTGGAGTAAGGTGGATATCGGTAGATTTAGAAGTCGTAAAATTATATTGTGGATTTGGGGATTCAAGGGATTTGGGGGATTATGAAGGATATATAGGGATTTTTGGGGATTAGGAGGTAAATCAGTTGATATCTTGCCTAATCACTTGGTCTCGACTCTCGGTCTCGACTCTCGGTCTCGGGTCGGGACTCGGTCTCGGGGTCGATTCCCGGTCTCGGTCTCGACTCCCGACTCTCGGCATTTTTTAACTCCCGACCATCACTACAACTGGGTCAACAATTTCAGTTAAACCTCCCTCAACAATTAAAGGAATATCTTCAGGTAAATAATTAATATATAATAATTAAAAATAAAAAGGAATTCTTATTGAACGTGATGGCGTTTCAACTGCTGAAACAGTTAGAACATTTTGTCAGACGATGAGAAAATTACCCTTAAAGAAATCTAATTCTTAAATTTCGATTTCATTGTAGTTTAAGTTATGAATTATTTTAATTTTCTAAAATAAAAAAACTAATTTTTGTTTTAATTTTTTAAATTAAATTTAATAAACTGGATTAATTTGGCTACTTTTCCCATTTTCTTGTGTCTACTTTTATATTTTCTTATTAATTTTTAAATACTCTACTAATAAATAAATGTTTATATATAAACAAAAATAATTCTTTAAAAAATATAAATTAATATAAGTACCAAGGGCGTAGCCAGGGGGTCGATTTCGGGGGGGGCTAACACTGGGTGTGCGCCAAATTTTTGGCGTTTACCTTGGCGTTCCGGACGCAAATTTTTTTGTACACAAATTTTCATCTTCTCAGCGCCGCAGGCGAAAATTTTTTGAATTTTGGAAGGTCGTAGGCCAAAAAAATTCACTTTTTTTGCGCCGCAGGCAAAAATTTTGAGGATTTTGGAGCTCAAGAAGCCAGATTTCTTCCATTTTTTGCGCCGCAGGCAAAAATTTTTTGAATTTTGACCTCAAGAAGCCAGATTTCTTTCTTTTTTAGCGCCGCAGGCGAAAATTTTTTGAATTTGGACGGTCGTAGGCGGAAAATTTTCACTTTTTTGCTAATTCTTCTCCTAATTTTTCTCCCCTTTCTCCCATTTCGGGGGGGGGCTTCAGCCCCCCCCCAGCCCCCCCCTGGCTACGCCCCTGATAAGTACTTAATTATTGTCTTTTCTAAAAAACATTTTTATGAGAATCTTACTTAATTTTAATCCAGAAAAATATTTTTAACAAAAAACAATTTCAAAATATTTTTTTATTTTCTTGTCAAATTTTTTCCATTTTATTACCTTCTTCCTGATTTTCATTAGCAAGACGATCAAACAATCCTTTGAATTTCTTTCGTTCACGCTCGTTCAAAATATTTAATTGATGGCGACATTCTTGAATTTGTTGAATCGCAGCCTTAAAACAAAATTATTTTGAAATTCAGGAAGCGTAATGGAAGATTTGCCAAATCATTGACTTTCTGAAAGTCAAAACTAAACGAAATATGTGATTGGCGTTCAAAACGTCAATATTCGACATAAATAATTTACTTTGTAATTATTTTCAGCATAAAATTTTTCCCATTTCCGGGAGGGGGATGCCCCCTAAATTCCCTTAAGTACGCCTTTAATAATGGTTCAAAAAATAAATTTAAAAAAACCTTATTTTCAGGTTCCAATTCAAGCACAATTTTGTAAGTCTCAATAGCCTCTTCAAAGTCTTTAAACATCTGTTGAGCCTGTGCTTTTCGATAAAGAGCCTTTACATTTTTAGGGTTTTTCTCCAAAACTTTATCACAATTCCTTATTGCCTCAGCCTTTTCTCCCATTTTTAAATTTACCAAAACAATATTTAACTTTAAAAAAATATTTGAAATTAAAAAAAATTTAAAATATACCCAAGCAGCAATAAGTGTTTGTCCGTATTTTTCAGTCAATTGTTTGCCTTCTTCCTCATCTGGCTTTGAAGGGCGAGCAAATTCAAGAAGTGAAACGATTGCATTATACTAAAATTAAAAAAAATATTTATCAAAATAATAGTTGGAATTAAGTGTCCGTAACAAAGAAATGCCCATTTTTCAAAATTATTTTAAAATTTTTCAATAAAATTTTAAAAATTACCTTAGACAAAGCAAGTTGATATTTCCCCTCTCCAAAGAATTTAGTTCCACGTTCTTTAAATTTAAGAGCCTCAATCAACTTCTCTTCATCTAAAAGTTCCCAACTTGCTTTAACCTAAAAAGAAATTTAAAAAAATTTATCAGAAAAAAACCTTTTCAAAATCTTTAAGAAATAAAGTAAAAATAATTGTTTCATTAGCATTTAATCCAAATTCCGAAGGTGGTTGAGTCCCATAACCAAAACGTCCTTTTAATGTAACTTTACATTTTTCTCCTTTATTAATACGGCGAAGTGCTCTTAAAATTTAATTAAAAATTAAAAAAAATTATTTTCAAATAATTCACTACTTGTCAACACCCTCAGGTAATTGATGTTCAAACCCTTCCCCCATAATATATTCAAGTTCTCTATCATAAAATATACGTCCATTTAAGTCAGAACCAACAGCATGAACTTTAAAAAAATATTCTAAAATTATTTTCTTTTAAAAACCTTTAACAGGAGAATGGTCACTTGGACAATTAAACTTTTCCCCAGAAACAATAATTGATTTAATAATTGTACCATCTCTGTCGGGACTTAAATCCTCTTTCTGTTCCTTATTAAAATTTAAGTATTAATTAATTATTAATTAAAAACCTCAGGTTCTTTAGAAGTATCCATTTTTAGATAAATTTCTAAAAAAATAAAATAAAATAACTAAAAAAGTTAAAAAGAGTAGTTTAATTGTTAAAAAAATAGTAGGTCTAATGACGGAATCGAGAAAATTCGACAAGGGAGATGAACACTATGGCGCGGGTAAACATGGCGCGAGCCAATACGTATGGAGTCACTATGGTGCAAGAAATAAAAATTTTTGACCACAAATATACGGTAGTGTGTAAAGCATGCTTCTCAAAAATGAAACGCAAGCTTTTCATAAGCATATATGAGCATCAGAGTTATTTTTTTATTTTATTTTTTATTTTCAGATATTATTATTTGAAAATACAGTAACAGTACAGCACGTACCAGATTCACAAATTGCTTTGGTATAATTATCTATTAATCTTTTTATCCATTTTTTGTTTATATTTACTAACACAGGAGGAGAGATGCTTATCGGATCCGTTTTGATGAGTAATTATTTATTTAAAATACACCTACAAAATATCTTTAAATAATCTATAGAATATCCAAACATTGCATAGATTTAGCATCATATTCAGAATTAGTAAAACTATAAAAATTAGATTCCTTAGAATTTAAACAACTTAAAAATGATTTAATACTTATTATCCAGAATTTGTTGTATATTTGCGATTTTTTGAGAATTTATATTTATAATTAATTTGAGATGTTGGATTTATTTTAATTTTTATAATTATTTAAATAAATTATTTGTAATTCATTTTAATTACTAATAATTTTAAATATTTTTTATTTTTTTATTATCAAAATATTTAAATTTGGGTAGTTTAATTTTAATTTAAAATTAGATCAAAAATTTAAAAAGAATTAAATATACTAATTAATATAAAAAAATAATTTAATCAAGCATTATCTTTTTAATATCAATTTAAAAAATATTTCCGATGTCAGTAAATTATTCTTTATTTGTATTTTTCCAAAAAAGGAGAATTACGACAGGAAGTGCTAAATAACAAAAAAATTTTTTTAATTATTTATTTAACGAGAAAATAAAAATAAAGTTTTTTATATATAAAACGACCCACTTCCCGAATTTATTTAAAAAATTCTTTTAATCCACTGAATCTTTAAAAGCTGAATGTGAAAATATTTTTGATGCCATTCAGTCTGTTTTATATATAATTGTAGAAAACTCTTTTGATATAAATTTTATTTCTTTTAATTTTAAAATAAATAATTAAAAATGTTTTTTATATTTGTTTATGTAAATAATAATGAATTTACAGATTAAAGCAAAAAAACGATGATTCTAAGCTATATATTTACATATATTCCTTAAATTAATATTTTCCAATATACATTTAAGGGGTTAACCATTTAATTTTATATATTTAATATTAAATTTTTTTATTTAAAATTTCATCATTTTAACTTCCTTTTGCATTAATTGTATTTTAATTTGATACGGAATGATTTAGGAAATTTAATTAATTTAAGAATAAAAAAAAAGAAAATAATTATAATTAAATTATAAAAAAAGGTAAAATAAATAAATGATTTAACAAAAAAGTTTTTGATCTCTAAAAAAGTTTCTTTTGCGCATCAAAAAGACTAAACCAAAAAAATCATTTCCGTTTATAAAATGTAACAAAAGAGAAAATAATTCGTAGGTACGTTTGCAGCATTAAAAGAGCCTAACAAAACACAAATAAACTAATTTTTTTAATGTATTTATACATATTGCAAAAAAATTTAATAATTATAAATATATTTTTTTAATTTCTAAATAATTAGTAAAATATTTAAATATTATTTTTTAAAATTGTTATAAAGAGATTAAATAATTTTTTGTGAAATGATCCGAAATTAAAAATTTATTTTTAAATCAATTTGATTTGTGTGTGTTTTGGATATATTATTTATATATAAATTTTGTAAATTAAACAAAGAAAATACTATTTTTGTTGTAATTAAATACTATAATTGTATTAATTCATTAAATTAAAAAACGTGATAAAAAATTATTATAAAAATGTTTATAAAAAATTAAATTTTATTATTTTTTTATTCCCAATTAAATAAATTATAGTAATAATGATGGCGTTCTTCTTTTATATTTATTTTATTTTGCAATTATTTTTAATTTCTCAAGCTTTTCATTTAAATAAAATAAATACACCATTTTCTGAAGGTTAAAATTGAATATTTTTTTTAATTTAAATTAATTATATATAGCAGTAACATCACATAGTGAGCCACCAAATCATAGAATTAATGAACCTCCAGGTTATGAGCCTGATATTCCAGAGGTAGGAGATAGTGAAATGATGATGAATAATTCTGCTAGAAAAAAAAGAAGTGTAAGTTTTTTAAAATAAATTCTAATGATTCTATTAATATTTCTATTAATTTTACACAAATTTTTCTATAAAATTAAATATTAGCCATTAAAAATATTCTTCATTTTATAGCCATATTATGGTTATGGTGGATATAATAATTGGCGTAGTCCATCATTAACAGCTTCAATTTCCCCAGATTATCACAAACAAATATGGATAACTAATGAACATAATAGATATAGAAGAATGGTAAAAACCTTAAATTTATTTAAAAGAAATTTTTAAAAAAGGTTCCAGCAAAAAATATGAGAATGGTTTATTGGTCAAATGAATTGGCAAGAAGTGCCCAAGCACATGCTGATACTTGTAATTAATTAGAAAAATATTTAAATATTTTTTATTAAGGTGATTTTCATCATTCTCGTAATCGTCCAAGTAATGTTGGAGAAAATATTTGGTAGAAAAAAATATTTTTTTAATTCAAAATTTTTGAAATTTCTCTTTGTAGGGCCGCCCCTTATTATGATTATTCTGATGCAATTCAACGTTGGTATATTGAAATAAATAATCCTTGGTGTGCTTGCTCTACAGGATATAAACATTGTTGTGGGCATTATATACAAGTAAATAATTATTGAAATAAAAATTTAAAAAATAGTATTTTTAGATGGTTTGGGCCGAAACAAATTTAATTGGTTGTGGTTATGCACAATGTAATGGAATTAATGGTGTTGGGGCTTATGCTAGAGCTGTGTATGTTTAATAAAGATCGGAAATTTTGAAAGCCTGGGCCTGTTCCGGGTTTGATTTATTAACCTGGGCCGAATCCTGGGCCTGTAGTCCAGAAAAAACCCAGGAAGGTCAAAAATGTCTGGGCCTGGACTCTGGGTACAGGAAAACCCCAGGCCTTGGTCCAGACCCAGGCCTATCTCTAATGTTCAATATTAAATATTTGAATAAAATAATTTTTTAAAGTTTTGTTTGTCATTATAATCCACAAGGGAATAGAGTAATGCCTTTAAATAATGGTGGTCTTTATTCGGTTATTTATTTATATTTATTTTAAAAATATATTTAAATTAAAGTATCCAGCATATATTTATGCAGCAAGAGAATCAGAACGTTGTAGTGAATGTCCAGAAGATCAACCTTCTTGTCATGACGGCCTTTGTTATATGCCTTTAAATTATAAAAGATTAACAACAACAACAACAACAGAAAAACCAAAAACAACAACAACAACAGATTTAACAACAAAAAGAAAAACAAATAATTGGTATAATAAACAACAAATAACAACAACAACAACATTAAAAACACCAATTAGAACAACAACAACAACATATAAATATCCAAATTATTATTATAATAAACAACGAACATTAGAACCAAAAATATATCCAAGTTGGGAAGCTTATTATAAAGAAAAAGCTTTGGAAAAACAATTACAAGGAAATAAAGTAAAAAGAATTTAATTGAATTAATTAAAAAATAATTTTTAAAGGTGGATAACAGAAAAAGAAAAACATAAGAAAAATACAACAAATTTAGATTTTTATATTGTTAAAAAGACAAAGAAGAAAATTAATTCTTTTTACTTTTATATGTTTTAATTTATTATTGTTGTTGTTGTATATAAATAAATTTTACTAAAAATTAATTAAAAAAACAAATATTATTTAATTTCAAAAAATATAAATATTAGAATATAACATTATATTATGAGAAAAAATCAAAACAAATGTAAATACTATACATACTAAAAATAAAAATTAGTTTTTAGTTTTAAAATCAAATAATAAAGAGCTTATAAATTTAAAAAAATCGGGACTATCAAAAAATCATTTGGACTATTTCAATTCCAATTTATCTCTCTTTATTTATTTAATTTTAAATTTAAATAAAATATAAATATATTTTTAACAAAAAAATAATAACAATTAGATATTTTAAATATTTTTCTTTTCAATTTTTCTTAATCTTTTTTTTCCTCAAAACAATCTTGATCAGCAGTTCCACTATCTAATTCATCATTTTCTTCTTCATTATCATCACCATTTTCATTTTCAATATCTCTTCTTAAAGCAGCAGTTGTTCCACTTACAGCACTACAATGTTGAGTAAATTGTACAAAATGTTCCATTGCTTTATTTAATTCATTTACTGTTTCTCTTAATCTTTAAAAAAGAATAAATAAATTTTTAAAAAATCATTTTCAAAAACCTATCCATTCTATTTCTTCGTATTTCTGTCCCAATTTGTCCAGAACTTAATCCTCCCCCAACAGATTTTCTATTAATTCCCAACATTTCCATATCTGTATCCTCTGCATCTGTAGAGGAGACTATGCCTGTTTGGACTTCATCTATACGTTTTTGTGTTGGTGTTAAAATAATTTCATTTTTCTAAATGAAAAATATTTTATTTAAAATTAAATAATTTATTAAAAGGCGGGAAAAAAAGTTAAAGAAAAAAGCTTAAAGCAGCGATTTAGTGAGAGAATACTTATACTTGGTGAGAAAGCCTGCCTAAGGCTATTCTCACTTACTTTTTTAGTTAAATTTTGATTTTTATGTGTTAACTTTCAAAATTATTTAAATAATCTCGTTAATAAATATATTCTCAATTCCTTCAATTATCTCAATTAATTTCTCAAAAATAAATATTTTTTTACTTTTTCCATTAATTTTTGTAATCTATCAAGTTGTTGTTGTAATTGTTTATTTTGTTCTTCAAGTACCATTCCTCTTTCTTCTAATCTTTTTTGGTGTAATCTAAGTTTTTGAGCCTCAACAAGAACTGTCATTTGTTGGAGATGATCATTTGTTTGTTCAGTTATTGGATCTTTAAATAAATAAATTTATTTATCCGTTTTATTGTAAAGAAATTACCTGATGTTTGTATACCTAATGAATATTGACGATGAAGTGCTAAAATAGTATACTATAATTATTTTTTATATTTGAGACAAACCAGGGACTGGAAATGGACGTTGAATACGTGGGGGAGGTAACATTGTTTGCTGTGAAAATATTGTTGGAAGGCCAACTAAATAATAAATAATTTTATTTAAAAAAATAGGTATATACCAGTTCCAATACTTTTTGCACGAATTTTGTGTGCATCTTCAATATTTATTTGTTTTTGTTGAGAATCAATTCTAATAAAATAGAAATTCTTAAAAAAACATTGCTAAATAAATTTACTCAATTTTTTCTAAATCTTCATTATTTACAGGTATTCGTAAATTTGGTGTTGAAGTTGTTGCTTGATGAGAAAAATTATTTGTTGTATAAATTGCCTTTCTTCTTTCCTCAATTTTTCTTTTTAATTCTCTTAAAAAATAATTATTTTATTTGTTTTTTCAATTTTTATTTATTCATTACATATTTTCATATTGTAATTTTTGTAATAATTGCCCCAATTCTTCTTTACTTGCTTGATCTACTTGAGTAACTAATTGACTAGGGGATTTAACTTCTTGTTGGGCAGCTAAAACAACAGCAGAAATTTGTGCATTTCTTTGTTGATCGTGATAAATTTGAATTTCTGGTGATTGATAATTTGGGGCTAAACCAGGAATTGTTGGCAATTTTTGAGAAATCTTTAATTTTTTTTTAAATTTTTTAAAACAAAATTTATATATATACACCTCGTTTTGTTGTTTAGTTCCATTAATAAGTTCATTCTCTTTTTCATTATCAATCATTATTGGTGTATGCGTACCAACACCCATTATTCCATTTTTTTCGACTCCGTTAATTTTGACTATTAAAAAAATTAAATTTAAAAACTATCAAAAATTTCAAAGTAAACGAAGATTTAGGCATTTTTAAAAAAATAAATTCTCTAATAATTCTAACCATCTGAAGGCAAAATAACAGCTAAAGGAAAATGTTCAGCTGCCTCAATTTGCCTTTTTTCTAATCGAGAAGCAATTAAATGCATTCTTTGATGTATAGATTCTGTTTCAGAATTTTGTGGCGTTTGTTCAGCACATTCAAGTGGTGGACCTTCATTTATTTGTTCAACAGGTAAATAACCAATCCTTCCTTTTCCTTGACGTACTTTATTTTTAATAATTGCAGTAAAATCCCTAACATCGTCGCCAGTACTTGTCTAAATAAAAAAAATATTTTTTTTAATAAAATAAAATAAAAATAATTTACAGGAGTACAATATTCTTGCATTGGATGATTTAATTTATGACTTTTTGCAATTCTTTGGCTAAAGAAACAATTTTGGCAAATATCAAAATTAAAACAACGCAAACATCGATAACGAAGACCAACAATCTTTTTAAAAAAATAAAAAAAATAATTCCTTAATTCAAATAAAATTTACCGGAAACATTTTACAAGCATTACATTTAGCCTGATGTTTTGCAAATTCAGAAGAGGCTAATCTGTGCATAACTGGAAGCCAAACTAAAGATTGAGGCTCTCTCTTAAGCCAATCAAGAAATTGATCAGAATTTATATGTGGAGGGAATTTGGAATGTTCAAAACAGGAACGGACAGAAGGTTCTATATTTGAACCACCAAAAGCTGCTGCTTCGCCAAGAAATTTTGGAATCTAAAAAAGGAAATTAAAGGAAAGTAAACGTATTTTACTCGATATTTATTCTTGATTTTATACAATCAGACTCCGATTTTAGATACCCAACTGAAAATTTTTTAGGTAAGACGAGCGTATCCATTATTGGAGTATAACCTAAATATCTCCACACTAATTGTATCAAAAATTCAGAGTACCTAATATTGGATGTATATTTTATAAGGAGGTTTAACTGACTGTATTTTTTAAATTTAAAAATTAACACAAACATGAATAAGATCATAAAAAAGAACTGCAAGTCGTTTATGATCAACTCCATCTTTATTAGAAATAAGATGAAATAAATAAGTATATTTAGCCTCTAAAGTTGCCTAAAATAATTGAAAATAATTTAAAAATAATTTTAAAAAGTTTACATGACAAAGAACAACAAGAGCAATTTTAAACGAAAGCACACGCATTTTTGCGTCTCTACATCTTAAAAAAAGTTTTTTTTTAATTAAAATTATTATTAAGATTTACGGGTCAAAAATATTTAGAAGTAGATTAAGTGTTAAATCAACAGCTAAAGAAACATTTGGAACTAAAGCGGGTCTTTCTTCGTGAGCTTTTTCAAAAAGAGGTAAAAGACATTGAATTACATCCTCTACTTGAATTCTTTTTTCATCTGCATAATTAGAAAGATGTTTTGTATATTGCATATTTAAATCAGCTAAATCAATTAAATCCACTAAAAATAAAAATTTAAAAAAAGTTAAAATATTCTCAATAATTACAGCAAAGCCGTTTTTGTAGAGCTCTTAACTTCATAGCAGTTCTATAAGCACTAAACTTTACTTGATTGAAAGAACAAAGGCTTTCAAGTATGTCAACCATTGCAGGATGGTCCCATTGTGTGTGTTCTGCACTATGACTGGAAAATTATTACAAAAATTTAAAAAATTTTTTAAGGAAATTTACTTACTCAATATAGTAAGGAAGTCTATTTGTTGTAGAAATAGCACGTTGCCAAGGAGGCTCTACCAAATCTACAAGAAAATTTTCGCTAGCTGGTCCAAAATCATTTAAAGCCCTTTCAAGTGCTGCCCATCTACAACCAATATCTCTTTTAAGTTTTTCATATCTTTCATTAATTGCAAGTATATGATGTTCTAATTGATCATTTAATTCAATTCCCATTGCTTGAATACTACTAGCCCAATTATTAACATCATCAACATGAGTACCCGCTTCATGAACTCTTTGGCGAAATTCGAGACATTCAACTTTTTCTAACTAAAAAATAAAAAAAATTAATTTTAAAAAACATGTTAAAAAATTGGGTCCATAAAATAAAGTCAATACTAAACTAATTTTATATTTGAAGGATTATCTTTATTATTTTATATACAAACATTTAAATCCTCCAACAATAAATTTTCAACAGGTCTCATTGTTTGTATTTCCCCTTCCACTGTGCCAATTGAAAGAAGTGCCTCAGCCATTGAACGATCTAATTCCTGCATTTCTTTGTGAGTATCAGCAACTTTTTGATAACAAATAGTTAATTCTTCTTTTAAAATTGCCCAATTTTCTTGCAATTGTTTAGAATCAGAATTTATTTGTTGACCAACACGGCGTTCTTCGCGTTCTGCTTCTGCTAAAAAAATTTCTTTTTAAATTTTAAGGATATATTTAAACACTTTTAGGGCTGTATGGATCAACAGGTGGTTGAGCCATTAGAGAAGGGTGATGTATTGGAGGTCGGAGATTGTGTTGCATTAAAAACTCATGTGCTAATTTAATACATTCCTAAAAAACAAAAAATAATTTTCAATTTAATTAATTAAATAATCACTTCAACAGGCTGTTCTCTAGCTTCAATACCCCTTTGAATTGTTCGAAGAATGCCACATTGTTTTTCCACGGTATTCAAATCACCTCCAACTGGCTGTGTATTGGCAATAGTTTTGCGTTGTTGATCAACCCAAAAGAGAAAATCAGAAAGCGATTGACTGAAAAAATATTAAAATAAAAATTGAGAGGAAGAGGGAAAGGGAAGGTTTGGCAAGTTTTTTTTAGTATTTTTGTATTAATTTTCGAAGATCAGAAAGACATACTAAACATGTTTTTAACTCATTAACAACAAATTCCTTTTAAAAACCAACATTAAACGATCACATTCTTCCTGTGCATTTTCTAATCTTTCTTTAATAATTTTGTGTAAAGATAACAAAGCATTCCATTCACTTTCAATAGATTCAACCCGTTTAAGTAAAATTTCTCTTTCTGTTCCAACATTACTAATTATTATTTCATTATTATTATCTAAATTTAACAATTCTTGTTGTTGTTCTTCTAATAATTTACGCCCCATCTTTTTAACTGATTCCATCATTTCTCTATGGGCATCTATTTCCATATTTGCTGACTTAAAAAAAGTTATTTTTTAAAATATTTTGATTTCCCCCAACCTTTTCTTTCCCCAACCATTCATTTCTAAGTCCGGTATCTTTAAGTTTTTGTTGATTTTCTGTTTCATTAGCTAATTTTTGTAATTTTAAACATTGTATTTGCATCCATTCCTGAAAATGTCCCAAAGCTGTTTGAAAATCAAAACGCGATCTTTGTGCTGCTTCAATAACAGAACGTCGAATTCGTAATTGATCATTAAATTTAGCCCATTGAGTATTTAATTTGCTGTTTAAATGGCTAAGATTATGGCCATCATCCCGTCTATATATTTCCAATAATTGATTAGATATTCTATTCATTTCTCTCAATTTTTCTTCCCACTGGTCAGATTCAGCAGTTAATTGATTAATTAAATCCAATTGTTCAGAGAGTTCATCATCACTTAATCCAATAACACGGCCACCAGATGTTAATTTTTCGTTAGCTTAAAATTTAATTTTCAAATCAAAATCTTCTTTAAAAATAAAGAACAAATAATTCCTTTTATTACAAAAAAAATAATTTATTCTTAAAAGTTCCTCCACCTTGATTTAGCCAAAGCTCTAGAGAGGCACGCAATTGTTCCCAAAGTCTACACTGTTCCAAAAGCTTTTGTAAATCCCCTTTCCGTCGTTTACATAATCCAAGAATTCGTTCCATTTCTGCTGAACAAATTTGTGTTCTTTCAATAATTAATTTATCTTTAGCCTCGTCAAGTACTTTAATTATCTCTAATTGGTTTATTTGAATATCGTCTACAAAATTCTATAAAAAATTATTTTTAGAAAAAAAGATAAAAAAACAAAATAAGAAAGGTGGGAAGTCTGTTTTTTTGTTCCCTCAGGCAAAATTAAAGTTGCTTTATAGTTAAAAAGGGGTAAGAAAAAATGACCTAATTTTTCATTAAAACTGAAACATTTTTGAATAATTCCCCCAATTTCTTTTAAACAAACATGTCCTCTACATATAAAAAATCCCTTATATGTAGGCTTTGAAAAGAGGGACAGAAATTGTTTAGAAAAAAAAACAAAAATAAATCTACAATTTACCTGCATTTTTCCAAGCGCTTGACGTATCAAACTCTGATCAGAAAGATCAACAGAAGTAGCAATATCCCTTTCAACTTCCTTAATTATTTTAACTATTTCCTGAATAAATTTTTGAGTAACTAGCCTGAAGCCAAGAACGTAGTCTAGTAACAGTATCCAGCCTCGATTGATCAGCTAAACTCATTTTTCTACGTGGGTATTTGTTTTTGTTGTTTACTTCTTTGTCATCTTCTGCTGGATATATTATTTGAATTAAATTATTTTCATCCCCAACATTTTCTTCACTTCCATCACTTTGTGTACTTAAAGTTCTATATTCAATAAGATGGCCATTTTCTTGTCCAAAATTTTCTAGAGGGGAATGAAAACCATTTTGTTGGTTTTGAATTGACTAAAAGAAAATTTTTAAAAATATTTTATTTTTTAATTTCAAAAAGCACCTCCTCTTCTTTTTTGAATAATTTTTCTTTTGTTTCATCCATTTTATTATATAAATTCTCAATTTCTTCTTCTTCACTTGAATTTTCTTCAGAAGCTGCTGCTTTTTGTTCAAGTAAGCGGTCAACAGACTGTTCAATATTTACAAATTTACTAAGGAGATTCTCAACAAGCTAAAAGTGAGAATAATTAAAGAATAAATAAACAAAAATTATATAGAGGTTAAATTTATTTTTAATTAATATTTAAAGTTGAATTTAAAAATAACAAAAATTGTCTGGACCGTGCTTTATATTTTTAAAATATAAACACCTTTAAATTCCCCTTTTCCACTTCTCCAATATTTTTTCCTTCTTTTTGTAAAACCGCAGCCTGTTGATTTAATCGTTGTTGTATATTTTGTAATGCTAACCGGTTTTCACTCAATTTTCCGGCCAAATTCTCTATATTTACTAGAGAAGGTCTGAAAAATTTTTTTAAAAATATTTTATTTATAATTCCCCCCCCCCCCCCCCAAATACCTAAAAATTTTTGCATTTTCAATAGCATAAATTTGTTTTTCTGCCGCCTCTGCCCATTGCTTTAAAGCTGCAAATTCTCTCCATAATTCATCTGCTGACCATTTTTCTGCTAATAAATTATCCATTCTTTCTTTTAATTTTATACGAACCTAAAAAGAAAAATATATTTGAAAAGTAAAAAAATAAATATTTTCTAAAAGAACAACAAATGCAAAGAAACTGGGCGGGTAAAAAATAAAAGAATTGTTTTTAGTTTAAAGAATAATTAAAAATCAAAGTCTTTGTTTCCTTTTGCATAATTTAATGGATAAAATAAATTTTTCTTAATAAACACGTGTTAAAATAAGAATATAATTAAAGTAAGACAAGTTTTGTTAAAGTATTAATTTAAAATTTAGTAAAAGTTACCATATCAATAGGGATGGGATTTATATGGACTATCAATCGAAAAATATGGACATATAATATGGACATATAATATCCCTACATATCAATAATTAATCAAATGTTTTATTTTTTAGTACATTTTTCTCTTTAATTATTTTTTTTCTAATTTTTAAATTAGAATTTAGCCTTTCCAATTTAAAATCTTTTTAATTTCATTCATTAAAATATTCCCTTATTAATTATTTACTAAACACATACATCACTTAATCTTTTTCCAAGATTAGCAACATCCCTTCTTACTTCATGTTTAACTTGGGGTTCAACACTAACTAAATTAGCAAATCTATCTTTTAGCCTTTCCAATTGACGGAATGATTCTAATTTTGTTTCTGTTGAATAATATCTTTTTTGTATATTTTCCTCCTCTTTTCCTATTTTTAAAATATTTAAAGGGCCAATTTGTTCAACTGTTTCCTACAAAAAATATTTTTTTCTTTATATTTAATTTATTTAACAAAAACACACCAAAATAGCTTCACTTTCATCACACCAAAATTCCAAATCATCAAGTAATTGTTTTAAATGTGTTTGGTCAGCTAAACGAATTTCTAATTGATCTCTCTTAATTCTAACTTCTTTCGTTCTTTCATTAAAATCCTCAACTAAAAGACGAAGTTTTTGTTGAAATTTATTGTGAGCAGCGGCAGAAAGATGTTCACTTAAAACATTTAATCTATTTTGGATTTGTTGAAGACGAACAGCAATAGGTGGTAAATAATTCTCTAATTGGGCTTGGGCTGCTTCCAATTCATCAAGGTCAGGAGAAGAATCACGTGATTCTGTCAGATTAATTCTTTCACCCTAAATATTAATTGATAACACAAAAATAAATAAATTATACAGTACTAGATCCCTCCAGGTCAACGGGGAATGAAAGAGAAGAATGATTCTCTTTTTATTATTTAATATCTTAATCATTCTTTGTTATGTGTGGAAGGATTAAAGAAAGAATATCTTTTACTAGTCTTTGAATACTTTCTCTAAACTTAACAAGGATACCAAAGATTGAGAGAATAGCGGGTCTGTTATATTTCTTACCAAAAAACTCCAATTAAAATACTAAATACCTCTTCAATTTCTTCATTTTTCGGTAAACGTACTCCATTTAGTCGTATTCTTGGTTCTTTACAAATATTAGCTAATTCATCCAACATTTGCTCACATTGAGAATAATGCTGTTCTAATGCTCTTATTGTTTCTCGACGACTTTCTAATTCGGACTTTTTTTCTTCAAAATGTCTCCTCAATGAGGCTATTCTGGCTTTAACATGTTCACTTTCTCCTACTTCCATTGTCATTAAATGTTCATTTAAAAGTTGCTCCCCACGTTTTAATTCCATTTCGAAATCCTTTAACAATAAATTACATATAAATTAAAGGTTTTTCCAATTCCTTTTATTTGTACCTTCAACATTTCAGCTTTTTCAGTAAAAGTCTCATACGGCAAGGCATTTAATTGTTGTTGTTGTTCAATATAATCTTCCATTATATTTAAACTAATGTAAAATTGATCCATGCCTCCAGTTTGTTCTCCAATTTTTTGTTGCCTTTTTAATAAAAATTGTTGGCCATCACTTTTCATTTTTTCTGTTGAAGGTAAAAATGATTTTTGTTGGGCTATTTGTGAAGGCGGTGCCAAAGCAGCAGCAGCGGCAGTTCGCCATCTTCGCCGTTGTTGTTGGTGGTCAGTAGTGGTCGATTTAAACCCTTCCTCCTCCTCATCCTCCTCTTCATCTTTTTCCTCTTCTCCCATTCTTTGACCTTCTTTTGGCTTGGCCCCCGTTCTTTGCCTTGTTCCAATATTCCCTCCTTTTTTCTCCTCAATATATTCATCCCCTAAAAATTCTTTCAATGGTTCTGAGGTTGAGGCTATTCCATCAATATTTACTTTATATTTTGTCTCCAACTGTTGTTCTTCTGATGGATATGGCACTAAATTAATGGCCAAATTAAATTAAGGTTCTGATTGATTTAGATTATTATTTAATGTTTTTAATAGTAAACAAACAAATAATATTTTTATAAAAACAAAAATTTCATTTCTAATTTTTTTTCATTAATTAAAATCCTTTTTTTTAACTAACCAAAAATTTGTTGTGCTGTACTAGAAGTAGATACATTCGCAAAATCAAACTCTGGTTGCCACAATTCTTTCCTCCCCTCCTCCTCATTTATTTCAATATTTTCGTCTTCATCTTGCCTATATTGCAAAGCACGTAGCAAAGCTGATTGGACACGAGATTCAATTTCGTGTAATTGTTGATTAAGTTGATCTAATACATCCCCACCAATTTGTTGTTCACACATTGTTGGTGGTAAAGATTTTCGCAATTCATCTGCGCTCAGCTGTAGCAGCTGCATTTGGCCACTCGTGTCCATCAATTCTTGCTGTAGTGTCTAGAAAAAAATTAAAAGAATATTTTTTAATTAAAAATATTAAATAAAAAAGGTAAAATAAAAAATAAATATTTTTAATTTTTTAAAGAACAAATAAAAAATTTTTTTTGTTAATTTTTTGAGAAATAAAAGATGGAAGAAAGATAAAGAGAAGATTTGAAACAAATTCAAGGTTTTTGCCGGATTAATTTTATAAGATATAAACACGACAATGACCTTTAATTTAATAAATAAATAAAAAAAAGATGTTTATAACAGTAAAATATATACTAAAAAGTGTAGTTTAATATTTTTAGTTTAACGTGAAAAAAAGGAAAAAGTGTGTGATAAGCCGTAAAGTTACAATGTACATATTTATTTTTAACACTATTAAAAATGTAATTTTTAAATAAATATTAGAATAATCGATAGAAAATATTTAAAAATTTTGGAAATTAAAAAATAAATAAATATATAAATATTAAATATTATTTTTAAATAATTGCAACAAATTAAAAAATTTTAGTAGTAGACATAAATTTATGAAAATAAAGAAACGGAGGATTGAAGGTGTTAAGATGAGAAAAGAGAGAGGAAGAAAATAAAAACACGATTAAATTCTCTTTAATTAGAAGAATTTTAAATAATTAAAATTAATTCCAGTTCATTTATTTTTAACAAAAGATTAATTTTAAATAAAATTAATTCATTAACAAATACCACAATAATAACAATAATAATTTAATTAAAGCTTTAGTGAATATTTTAATCAAAACTAGTTTTGTGATAATAAATAGCAGAAAATGTGTACGAGTCCAATAAATGTGTACGAGTGCGTACGAGTCCAATAAAAATGTGTACGAGTCCAATAACGAGTCCAATAAAGAGTTAATTAAAAAATAATTATTTTTTGATTTTAATAAATTTCTTGCTTCTTTTTCTAAAAAATATTGTTTAGAAAGATTATACAAAAAAATTACCTATGTAGGGAATCTATGTTTTTAAAAAAGGAATTAATTTAATGAGTTAAGGATTAATTATTGTAAGTTTTAAGAGTTTAATCATATTGTGGATACCGTCTAGAAATAACAAAAGATAAAATACGGCGAGATAATTCCAAAAAAATTACAGATTTTGCAATTAATTTATAAGGAGGTAAGGAATTATTTGTGGATATAATAATTAATTAAATAATTATTAGAATAAGAATACTTATTTTTTATAAAATATATTTTATGTTTAGTAAATATTATCTAAATTTTTTCTGTTGATTACTAAATATTTCTGTCTTTTTAAATCAAGTTTAAATGAATGGGGAATAATTTAATTATCTTCCTTCTACAACACGTAAATGTATGTTGTATATTGAACACAAAAATAAATTAAAATTTAGATTTCTTGACAATAATTTGTTTTCACAAAAAAAAAGTTAAAAATATTAAAAATATTATTTTAAATATGTATATTGCTAATATTGAAATAAAATATTTAAATAATGAACGGAAAAATAAATATTAAATAAATAAATGAGTGAATCATACCTAAAAATAAAAGATAAACAGAAAATAAAGCTAAGTAATATTTATTTTAATTTAGAAATTAAAAAAGTATTCGATTCACGTCTAACTTAATACACTGCTCCACATAAGTATAAGTCCACCCCTTTTTTCGAGATTTTTTCACTTCTACTGATCCAAATTTTCTGAAATTTTAGTGAATAACTAATAAGATGTGTACCAATTTTTGGCTGATTTTTTATCTTAAAAATTTTTAGACCAAAATTTGAATTTTTGGCCTCCACAAAAGTATAAGTCCACTTTATAAAAAAGATATTTCCATGATTAGGAAAAATCTACAAAAATTCTAGCAAAAATACATAATGATATTATGAAAAAATAAAAAAGAACTAGACCCATATCTTTACCCGGAGCCGAGATCCTGAGACCCCGAAAATCAACGTAAACAGGGGGTACGGCTCTTTAAAAAATTTTTTCGACACCTTATGGATTGTTTTAAATTTTGATTTTGGGCTCATTCGAAAGCCCTTGAAATTTGCTACAAGATCATCATAATTTTATTTTTCAGAAAAAATTTTACTGAGATTCACAGACAGTTAAACTTTCGAATCGACATGAAGGGCATTTTATGGGGTATTTTGCTGCATCAGAAAATTAATGGCCTGTATCATTCTAATGGATTTTTCTATAAAACTTGATTAATGCTATCTTGTAGCAAATTTCAAGGGCTTTCGAATGAGCCCAAAATCAAAATTTAAAACAATCCATAAGGTGTCGAAAAAATTTTTTAAAGAGCCTTACCCCCTGTTTACGTTGATTTTCGGGGTCTCAGGATCTCGGCTCCGGGTAAAGATATGGGTCTAGTTCTTTTTTATTTTTTCATAATATCATTATGTATGTTTGCTAGAATTTTTGTAGATTTTTCCTAATCTTGGAAATATCTTTTTTGGAAGGTGGACTTATACGGGAGCAGGCCAATGTACCGCAGCCCAATGTACCGCTGCCCAATGTACCGCGCCCAATGTACCGCCGCCCAGTGTACCGCGAGCCCAATGTACCGCGAGCCCAGTGTACCGCCGCCCAGTGTACCGCCGCCCAATGTACCGCGAGCCCAATGTACCGCACGCCCAATGTACCGCCATAAAATTTTTTCCAACAACAGAAGCAACCGGCAACGACGGGGGTCAACGCGTGATGTTGTTTTAGTAACGGCGGGTCAACGGGGGAGGTTGTTCCAACAACTGGAGATTTTGTTCCAATGACGGCGGGTTAACGGGGGATGTTGTTCCGTCAACGGGGAAAGTTGTTCCAACAACGGGGGAGGTTGTTCAAACGACGGCGGGTTAACGGGGGATGTTGTTCTGTCAATTGTGGAAGTTGTGCCAACGACGGAGATGTTGTTGCAACGACGGGGGATATTATTCCAAGGATTCGACGAGCTCAATTCGACGAGCAAAAAATCCCGAAAAAATGGGTGGACTTATACTTATGTGGAGCAGTGTAACTCAAAATAATTTATTTAAAAATGGAGAACTAAAAAGCAAAAGCCTTTGGTAAATCAGATGCCAATATTTTTACTTTTCTCTCCATTTCACTAAACAAAAGTCAAAACAATTTTAATTTTAAGCAATTATAGTAATCAAATCCTAAATTTTTTATATCTGCCACCTGTCGGATATTTGGGGTTCCCAAAGTAAATAAAAGAATTGCGCATTAGTGAGAAAAGGAATTATTATGATTAATGAAAAGGAAGGATATAATATTAACTAAAATAAAAATAAATTTAGAAGATAAAAAGAAGAAAAACGGGAAAATTAAAAAAATAATGTGGCTATTTCTTAGTTTTGTTTGTAGTTAGTTGATGAAACAAAAACTTTGGTGGCCAACAATAAAAAAGAAACGAGAGGGAGGATTAAATAAAAAGAAGATAAAAGCAGCTTATGTTAAAACTTAAATATTTAGTCACAAAAATATTTAAATAAATAGACTAAAGAATATTAAAAGAAATTTTAAAATATATTTTAGAAATAAATTTAAAGAGTTGAAGATTTTTTGTAATTTAAACTGGAAGTGATTACGGATTAATATAATATCCAAAAGGGAGAAGAAAAGAATCCGCAATAAATAATTTCCCTGACTTTTTTTTTGTGGAAAACACCCTTTTCGGTTATTCGAACTAACCGAAATTTTAAGCCATTAAACAAAAACGATGACCAAAATTAATGGGCGCGCAAAAACCATTTATCATTACTATGTATTATATTTATTTAGCTTTTATCCTGAGAATTATAAGGGCATAAAAGTATAAAAAAATTAAAATACAAAACTTATATTTAAATAATTTAATAAATAATTAGTAAAATTTTGTAATAAAAATAATTAATTAACAGAATGAATGAAAAAATAATTAAATTTTAAAACGCGCAAAAGGTCGTTTCATTCAAAAACAAAGAAAATAAAAGAGTGAACATAAAAATTAATTATATTCAGGCATAGTGTATATACCAGCACTTGAGAATATTTGGAAGTATATTGCTCTGGCTTGTTTTTAAAGAATAAAAAGGAAAAAAGAATGGATGAGAAATGAATGCTTTTGTATTTCTTAAAATGATTTATGGGATTAAATAAAAAAATAATTGTTAAAAGAAAATAAAATATTATTTATTTTTAAATAAAAGAAAAAATTTATTTTATAAATAGTCTAAATTATCTTATGTTAACATTATTCAAATAATCATTTTTCAAAAAAAAAGTAAAAAGATACTTACTTTTAATCAAAAAAAAAATAAAAATATACTTACAATAACAGGAGTAGGATCAATTGCATGTGTATTTAAAGTATTTGCTTTCATTTCCATAGCTTCCAATCTCTCCCTAGCCATTTGTGTTTGTCCATTAAAAATCCCAAATTGTTGGCATATATTGTGAAGTCTCTGTTCTTCTCTTTCAACTTGTTCATCTACATTATGGACTAAATCTATAAGTTCGTCGAGTTTAGAAAGTGCTGCTGAAGTTAATAATTCGATTGGGCCAGATTCTGCAATATGTTTTCCTCCAGCTATTAAAACGTCAAAATTGAGTTTTCGATTGGCAACATATTGACCAATTTTCTGAAAAAAAATTACAAATAGCTTAATGCAAGGAGAGAATTAATTATTGGGATGAGATTGAGATTGGAAGGCTGGAAGGGACGTCCAATAGTAAAGGGACGGATATAAATACGAGAATAAATAATATTGTGAATGAAAGAGAGAGGATTGTAATAGAGATATAGAGGAAAGATTAATTCAAAACTTCACATTTAAACGTTGTTCCCAATCTTGTAAATTATTAACAGGATGTCTAGAATAATTAAGATGACGTTTAGCCCTTTCAAAATGTTCAATTGTCGATTGAACTTGCTGACCAAAATCTCGTACATCTTCGAGCGATTCATTTTCATTTAATCCACCTTGATAAGCGGTTGCTGGCGATATCTCACCAATTGATAATGGACTAGTACAGGCTGGTTCTTGCTGTTAAATGTTTTTTATAAAAATTATTTTCTAATTAAATTTACATTTAAATTTAAATATTCTTGATATTTAATTTGTTCTTCTTGCCGTTTTCTGTCAGAAGCTTTTATTGTTAAATTTTGCCATCTCGAACTTAAATTAGCTAAAAGAGGAGCTACTTTAGAACCGAAATCCTTTCTTGAAACAGTTTGTAATGATAAATGTTCAAAACGTTCTTTTAATGGCCGAAGGGCGTTTAATCGTCTTTAAATATACAAAAAAAAATTAAAAATATATTTATTTAACTTACTCAATTAATTGATAACTTGGGAATGAATTCTGTTGTTCTAATTGTCCAAATCGTTTATCCAATTCTTTGGCCAATTCATTTATTTCATTAAAAATCCCCTCTTCAATATTCTGTTCTTTTTGTTGCTTTATTTCACTTTTTTCATTTATTTTCTAAAATAAATTTTGACAAAAAAATATTTTCTTAAATATTTACGGGTATTTGATTGTTAATTAATTCATTCCAATCATCTAATTTATCTCTAAGTTTAGAACAACGCTGTTCTGCATTTTTAATAAATTCAATTTTTTCTTTAGGTAATCTAATAGATAAATTTCGAAGAAAACTTTCTAATTCACTAAAAAAATTAAAAAAATATTTTTTAAATTTAAAATTTGTTTTTACTTGGCTTTTGAAGTTGAATCAGTTGCAGCACGTAATTGTCTATATAATTCGTCAATTATTTTAACACATCTTTGAGTTTGCTATAAAAATAATAAAAATAATTCCAAATAAATATTTATAAATTAAAAAATATTCTTCATTCACCTTTTCATTTTTAATATTTTCATCATTCTGTATTAATCTATTTTCTACTTCCCCCAATAATTTATCAAGTACAGCACATTCCCTATCTAATTTTTCAACAAAATCGACAGCTCTTTTTAATCTTTGAATATTTATTGTTGCTCTATTTTCTAATTCATCAACACATTTTTTAGTCATTTCAGATAGTTGAGCAGATAATTTAATTGCTTGTATTTCTTCTATTATACCTTCACGAATTAAAGTATCCCGAGAAGCTTCGCAAGCAGCACAATCTGTGCTTAATTCTTCTAATTGATTTTGAATTTGTTCTAAATGTAGAAGACAGAATTCACAATTCTCTGACTTTAAAAATTTTTTTTAATTATAGTATACTATTTATAATAAATTAATTTATTTTTAATACTAAACTATCAATATCTACATATGTATTTTCCTGATATTCCTTAAAAATAAGAATTTATTTCAAAGGAATAAAAAAAGTGTTTTCCCTCTCAATATTTCAGAATATGTTTGTTCCAGGGAAATCCATTAACATATTTTGTAACTCATTTTTAGTCAATTTTTCTGTTAAAACCCCTCTCTACATATATATTTAAATAACTTTGCAATTCCCTAATATTACTTAAAAACTATAAAATTTTCAATATTAAAAAATCATTTAAAACTTCAATTCCAGCCAAATCATCCATAGAAGATTCAATTTCAGTTAATTGTTGTTGAATTCTATCCATTCTCTCAAAAAGGCCAATTGGTTGTTTAAATTCTGCAAACTTTGGGCGTAATAAAGACAATTGTTGCTTTAAAATAAATAAAATTAAAATAAATTTAAAAATAAAATATTAAAAACATTTGCATGATCTAATTGAAGTTTTAAACGTTCCGTAGATGCAAATTCAGATTTTGATTGATGGATATATTCATTTAAATCTTCAACAAGTTTATTATATTCAGAAAATTCTTTATCAATTTTCTATTAAATAAATAAATATTTAAAAAAAAGAGAGAGAGAAATATACTAAACTTTAAATAAAGTCCCAGTCCTTTGCGAATCCTAAAAATTAATTAAAAATAAAAAATGATAAAATAAAAAACAAATTATGTAGTATATTGGTTATACAGGGATTTTCGGGTATCAAAACTTTTTTCGGTTCCGGTTATTCTGGACCACAAACTTTAAATTCTTTTTTTGTCAGAATATAATAAAAAGAATATTGATTTAAAAAAATATTTTTATTTTATTTCATTAATTTTTTATTTACCTTATATTCATTGGGTACTTCCAAAGAATAAGTATCTGATGCAAGTCTTTGATTTAATATTTGTTGCATATTTCTAAAAATATTTTTAATTTCAAAAATTATTTAAAACAAAAAACTGACGCTCCCCAATTATGCATCTGACACAATCTTTGCTCAAAATGTTCACAATTAGCAACAGCCTTCCTTAATTGTGTACATCTCTCATATGTAGCTTTAATTAAAGATTCTCTTTGTTTTGTTAATTCAATTAATTGTGGATGGAATTCCTTTATTTTTTTATTTTCTTTTTAAATTAATTTCAATTAATTTAACTGTAATTTCCAATTTATATTCCTCTTCTTCAGCTTCCCTTTCAATAGACCCAAGTCTATCTAAAAGACGTTCTAAATTATCTAAATGTTCACTTAATTCTTCTGCATCTGTTGCCGATTCAAAACTTCCTTTTAATGCTTGTTCTAATTCTTCTAAAAGTAATTTTAAAGAATTAAGCCAAGAATTTGCCCTTCTTTGACTTTCTCTATTACAACAATTAAGTAATTCCTTTAAATTATATTCTCAATAATATTGTTCCAAAAATAATTTAGTACCTCAATTTCATTTTCTATCATTTTCCACTGATTTTTTAATTTCACAATTCTTTCCCTCATTTGTTCCCCAGATATATTAGAACTGCTAGATTTCTTTTTTAAAGCAATTTGTGCAACTTCTTCTAATAAATTTAAAGTTTCTTTTTTTGTTTCTTCTTGTAATTGTAAAGAAGTTTTTAAATACTAAAATATTTTTATTTTTTCTTAAAATTTATTTCCCCCTTTTTTTACTTTAATTCTTTCAAAAGATTCTTTTAAAGAAGATTCATCAACAGATAAATTTCTTCTTAACCATTCAAGTTCTCTTTTAAATTGATCACCAATTTCTTCCAATTTAACAGCTTTGTGTATAGATAATTGTGTTTTATTTATACTATCAACACAATGATTCCTTTTAGTTTCAGCAGCCCGTAATAAACCTTCTAATGGAGCAACCATTTCAACATCTGATTCACTTGAAGAAGCAGCACAACGTTTATTACGTAATTCGGCAATCATTCTGAGAAATTTAAAGATTTCTTTATAAAATCTTTATAAAAATCGTCCTTCCACTCTAAATTACCTGAGACTCTCTAATTATATGTAAAGAATAATTCCAAATAATTTTCCAAATAAAAATTTAATTTTAAAACTTACTCATCACATTTTTCCAATTGTGCAGATAATGATTTTAAATCACCGGGGATACATTCTTCATTTAAATTTAATTCTCTTTCCTTTTCTCTCAACCATTTTGTCCACTCATCATCTTCTTCCTTCTCTAAACCTAAATTACTAGCTTCAATTTCTTTTTCTTCTTCAGCAAGTAATTTCATTCTAAAATTAAATATTTATTTATTTTATATTTTAGTACCTTAAAGTTTCAGCTTCGTCCATTGGTAAAGGAGGAGAAGTTGATTGTTGTTGTTGAGTACTTGTTGAAGGTATTTCTTCTAAATTATCTTCCTGTTTTAACTGAACAGTTGTTGTACGTGGTGAAAGTCTTGAACCTATTTGCGGGCGTATTTTTTCTTCAATTTTTAATTTAGTTGATTGTTCCTCTTCTTCTGTAGCATCAGTTAATTTATCAATTCGATTTAATAAAGAAATCATTCTTTTTTCTAATTCTAATAATGCTTTGATTTCTTCAGGGGAGAGCTTTGCCTAAAAATTAAATTAAAATTTGATGTTTAAAAGGAAATTTAAAAAAGTTAGATTGATGAAATTAAGGCAAATAATCTATCCAGGTATATTTATTTAGCTAGTATATGAGTGTTAAATTACTTAGAAATGCTCTCCTCCTCCACAGAAACTATATTTATTAGAAAGTCCCAAAAATAAGCAATAATTAGGCAGACTAGAATTAATTCACTAAAAATTCTCACCAATCTCTTCAAATGACTTAAATGTGCTTGTTGTTCACCCAATTGTTTTGCAATTTTAGCAATTTTATCAAATTTATCGTTTGCTGGCATTTTTGGTGGTAATTCATCCAAATATTTAGAAGAAGCAATTAACCATTGATCTAATTGTTCAATCATTAAAAATATTTTATTTTGATTTGTTGAGTGTTTTTGTTGCCTTTCTGGTGTTTTACTTGAACTTTTTATTAAAGGTTCTGGCCGAGATAAATTACTTAAAACTTTACTTATAGTACCAACAACACAAGACCATCGTGACCTTGAAATAAATTGATTAAAAGAATAAAATTTTTGTCCTTTTCATTTAAAACTTACATAAAATCGTCAAAAATTTCATTTACTGCATGCAATTGTTTTGAACTCAATTTGATTCGATTGTGCAAAAATTCAAGCTAGAAATTAAATAGCTACATATAATCTTTACAATACTATATGTTAGCGATGTTCGGGAGAAAAAACCCGGGAGTCAGGTCGGGAAATAACCTCGGGAGTCGGGATACCCGAACATCACTACAATATATGTACATACTTGTATTTGTAATTTAGTCACAGCAGGTTCCATTTCTCGCACTTCATTTAATCGTTTTTGGCAATTAAGTACTGCTTGTTTTATATTTTGAGGTTTTTTAATGATTAAACTTTCTTTTTCTTGTTGACTGGACATTTGTTGTTGTACAAATTCTGATTTTGTCCATTCAATTAACGGTTGAAGTTTTTGATTTAAAGAAGAAACTTTTTGTATAAATTGATTTAATAATGTTGAAGTTTTCTCTTCTTCGGTTTGTTTAGGAGAAGGCTGTTCTTTAAGATTAAAAGATTTTACTTAATTAAAATTAATTTAATTAAAATTACTTTCATAATCACTTTCTTTTAATTCTTTTATTTCTTCTTCTTCAAATCTAAATTCTTTTTTCACAGGCCCTTCTTCCGTTTCCTCAATAGTTAAATGTTCTGCCGGTGGTAACTGAAGTAATTTTCTTTTTTTCGCAGCTGATTGAGGGGATTCTGAACCTCGACGACTTTCATCCACAGAATATATTGTTTCTAATGTTATTTTTCTTCTTGGCTGTTCTTCATCTTCTATTAACGGAATTGGAAGTTCATTTGTTTGTAATTTTACTTTCCCTGATTGGATTAGCTTAAAATTATAAATTAAAATAGGGAGAGAAAGAGACATGAAAAGAGTAAAAAATAACTACAAAAATAATTAAGGAAAATATATGCTCGATTTTGAAATTTCAAGTTTAATTTTTTTAATTAAAATGTTTTTTAAATCGTTTAAGAAAAAGTTATGTTCAATATCCGCAAAAATATATTTCAATTAAATAATGAAATATATTTTTCAGTTAGTAATAAATATAACTTTTAGAATCAAAGTTAGTAAAATTTAATAATTTTGAATTTTTTTAAAGTATAACAAACCATTTCTGAATTTTCCTCTAATTTATTTAAAATTCCATCACGTTTATTATTTAATTCATTTAATTTATCACGAATATTTTGAGAAGCCCCCAAATTCTTTCCTTTTTCAAATCTATTAGTCAATTCTTTAGAAATTGTTGAAAATTTTCCAAAAAGTTCTTTTTGATTTTCCAAACTCTATAATTAAATTAAAATTTATTTCAGATTTTTTTAATTTCTTAAATACTTTTTCCATTGATCGAAGAATTCCCAAATAATTCTGAACTTCTTCTTCTGTATTTAATTCATTTGGGGTTTTTAATTTATTTAATTTATTCAGTTTTTCATTTAGCCATTCAGATATTTCATTATTTAATTGTTCATATTTTTCTAATAAATCACCAAGTCCTTCAAGTAATTTTGTATGTAAAGATATTAATTCTAAAAGTTTATTCCAACGTTTATCAACCTAAAAATTTATTTTGAATATTTTTGTAACAGAAATATGTAGTAATGATGTAAAAAAGGGGAAACCATATACCTAATAATAATTCGTTATTTCCTACTCGATTATAATCTATTTATTATTTCCTCCAAGAATATTAATTTCCCTGGATAATAATTCTAGAAGACAATTACCTGTTTAACCAAAATTTCCAAATTTTGTAAATTACTTCTTTGTTCCTCAACTTCTTTTTGTTTTTGTTGAGAACTTTGATCGACAACTTCAACAAACGAGGAAAGTTGTGCAAAGACTGGTTGTTTTTCATCCATTTGACGTTTTAAAGCCCCAGCCTCAACACGTTGTTTTAAACAAACATCAATATTTTCGGCAAGTGGACATAATTGTTGTCTTGATCTCTTTAATTTAAATTATTTTTTTATTAAAAAATTTTTTTTTTATTTACCCTTTCTATTCCTTCTAACCATTCAATAAGTTCGTCTAAATGTGCTCTTTGTATTTTTTCAATTTGTTGTTGAAGAGCTGTTTGTCTTTCCATAGCACCAATTCTAATTAATTCCCAACGAGATTGGACAGATTTTAATTGGTTAATAATTGCTGCAGATTGTTCTGGATCTTCTAATTTTTTACTTAAATGATGACCACTAAATGATATTTACAGACAAATTATTTCTCTCATCTCCAAAAAAAGACAAACCGATGTAGAACACGCCCGACACTTTCTTGACTTTGTGTTAATGATTGCATATATTTCTCATGTTCGTGAAATTTTTCTTTAGCAGTTTCAAGGTTTGGCAATTCATTTTCATCTTCTTGAGTTGAAGACATTGATGCTAATTCTTGTTCGGCCTCTTAAAAATTATTTAACTATATTATATGTTTAATTTAAAAAAATAAATATGCTAAAGTTCCTATTAATAAATAAAACTCTCTAAATATCAATCAAATTCTGAGTAATGTAATGGATGATCTCTAACTTAATTTAGGTATCCTACTTTTTTATTCCATTTGGCAATCACAGATATTTTTATAGGAGATCGAGAATTCTAGTTAGTATTTACTTTATCCCTTTGCCAGGTTATCCAGATTAATCGCCTAATATAAATCAAACCGTTAAGCCAGGTTAATACTTGCTGTAAATAATCTCCATATTCTTGCAATAATTCTTCTGGTTTTCTTCTACTTCTAGAAGTTCTACTAGATGAACAACTTGAAGATTTACGTGAACGCATCCCTGTTTCCATAACATCACTAATGCCAATAAATTGTTGTGAAGGTAAAGTAAATTGTGCCAAGGATTTTGGAGATAATTGTTGATTTAATTCTCTATTTGGAGAATTATTTAGACTTGGCAAAGGTTGATTTGATGGGAGTACTTGTGGTAATGGAGGTAAAAGCTGTAGAGGGCGATAATTATGTAAAGAAGTTGGTTGTTGATGTTGTTGCATTAAAAGCATTGGAAGTTGTGAAGTTGATTGAATTTGGACTGTTGGAGGTTGAAAAAGAGGTTGTTGTTGTTGTTGTTCTTTTTGAGATTCCATTTGTTTTCGATGTTCAAGTAATTGTGCTTGATTATGTGATTGTTGAGCTAAAGGTGAAATAACGGATGTAGATGTTGTTGAAGGAACTGCTTGTAATAATGGAATAAATGCTTTAGTTGACTGTGAATTTGATGGTGGAGTTAACATATTAGCCTATAAAAATGAGAAGGAAAATATTTTTTGGAAATTACCCTAAAAATTACCTGAATAATTCTTTGTAAAGGATTGCCTCCAGGATATGGTGGGGCTGATGCAACAGAATTACTTGAATCGGTGAGATGAGCTGATTGAACAAGATTTTGTTGTTGTGCATATATAACAGGAATTTGGACAACTGCTGGAATATTTAAATGTTTTAAATGTAAAATTAAAAATAATATTACCTTGTGCTATTGAATGTCTTGCGACTGGCAATCCAGATAATATTTGCTGTTGTTGTATTTGTGGATGAATGATTGCTTCCGGGAATGAAGTTACAGCTTCCGTTGTAATCTCTGTTGGTATAGATGTTGTAGTTATTGCTGTTTGTGCAATATTTGTTTGTTGTGGTTGTGCTATTGAATGTTGAGCTCCGGAAGGAGTACTAGGTGCACTAATACTTTCATTGCCAACAGTGGTAGTAGCTAATGTAGACCGTCTTCTTGTAGAAGGTATTCTTTGGGGACGAGTTGATGATTCACACATTCCGAGATATAACTTAGATAAAAGATTTTAAATATTAATTGCCAGAACCAAGTAAAAGGGGAAAGATCTTCCAAATTTATCAAAAACAAAACCATTTTAGATAAAATAAATTTATAAAATAAAATTCAGTATATGTATATTACCATCATTAAATAACAAGAAACACTTTTCATATCCAAATGTTCACTATAAAATTCCTTTGGTTGAATAAGCTTTGGAACACGAAAATGCCTTCTTGCAAGGCTAAGTGCATTCTCAATTCTGTCTTCACCTCTAAGTTCACTAATTTCACTTAAATCAATTAAAGAATCATCAAATGATTTAATTAAAATATTTATTGCCATTCCATCACGAAATGAAGAAGTAAAATCATTAATAATAACATCTGGATAGGAAGCTGTTGCGTCAAGACACCTTTTTTTAAATAAATAAATTAAAAAGACAAATTTAAATAGAAAAAATATGTAGATGGAACAAAAAAAGAAAAAAAATTAACCATTCTTTAAGTGCTTCAACCATTTTTCTCTCATTTGAAGGGGCAGGGGCAAACTTTTCCCAAAAAATTTGAATTAATTGCCAACACATTGTTAATAATGTTTTTTGATTTCCAGATAATAAATCATTTACGGAAATCTGAAAAAGACGATCATCTGGATCATCAGGTACCATTGCATGGAATATAGCATCAATATCATCTGCCTCATTTTTTCCACTTAGAGCCTTTAAATTTTTAAAATTTATCACGAAAAATTAGAAAAAAACTTACGACAGGCACACCAAGTATTAATGTAGCAAATTTAGAGAGATATTTAACATCAGCAATTTCTCTAAATTTCTTTTTTTTTTAATAAAATTATTAGATATTTTACCTTAAATCTTGTAAATCTCCATCAATTATTGAATTAGCCCAACGTAAAAATACTGCCTCTTTTATCTTTAATAATTAAATAATTTTAAATAGTATATTTATTTAATTTACCTCATATTTTTCTTCCTTATCGGGTTTACGTTCTTTTTTAGATTCTTTTGGAGGAGTTCCTTTAAATAAATTTTAAATATAATTTATATTCAAAAAAACTTTACCTTTTGTTCCTGCCGTGCCACCAGAAAATAACATTTTTTACTAATGTAATAATATAATTTATCTATTTAAAAATATTAAATAAAGTAAAAAAATATTAGCAATATCAAATATTTATTAATTAATATTTAATTATTGTAAATTTAAAATAGTACTTCTCTCTTAAATTCTAGTTCAACTATTTGCATTGTCCAATTTAATAATAATATGCTGTCTTATAAGTTTCTACCAATTTACTTTAAAATTATTGTCTTTTAGAATAGGGTGTGGACACAACAGATCTGTCAGTCGGAGTCAAATCCGACACAACCCAACCTTTTAGGACTTAATGTGGGGTTCGAGATCGGGGCTTTATGAAAAGTATTTGGGAAAATTTAAACTAAAAATATTTTAGTTTAAGATTTCTACAAGAAAATTTTTTAATTATTTTTATAACTGCATGAAAGTAATCTTTTCTTTAAAATATTTGTTTGAACAATCAATCGTTATTCTCTCCAAAAAAGACAAAAAAAATTTATATTGCCACTCTTTTTTACTTTTTATCAAGCAATAATATCCAACTTTTTATACATATTTTTCTTCCATTAATTTTTTAAAAGAATTTTTTTTTGGTGTCACCTGTTCAGTCCACAAAAAACAAATTGATCAGATAGGAAAAATAAAAAAAAGAAAAAAAGTATTTGCAGATGAAAAAGAATTAAAAGAAAAAATTGTGTAATATTGTCATGCATTTGCAGTTTTGAAAACAGATATTTATTAAAGGAAAAAAAGCATTAGAGATCAGGTTATCGTGTTATTTGATTCCGCTAGAATTTTAGTTTCAGTTCGACAGTTCAGAATCAATCTGTTCTAGTTCAAATTCAGAATACCTTTGAAATTAATTTGAATGAAAAATTTCTGAGCTTTATACATATTTAAAATTTTGGAGAAGAAAGAGTTAAAAGGAAATGAAGTAATCCAACAATTTTTAGTAAAATTAATTTTAAATAAATTTTTCAAAGAAAATATGTATTTTTAAAAGTAACTTGATCTTTAGCTTTTTAATTTTTGTCACAAATTTCGAGTAAATAAAAACAATTATTGAGTAGGTAATGGATTTGTATTTAAAAATAGTACTCATTAAATTAAAAGTAAATAAAATTAAAGAAAAAAAATAAAAATTTTTTAAAAAAGTTAAAGAATTTACTGTTATAAAAAACATTAAATAATATTAATTTAAACATTAACAACACCTTCGTAATCTTCCCCGATTTCTTCTTCATCCCCCTCAGAAAAATTAAAAGAATCTCTAATTTGTTTCATTAACGATTCAGAATATCCAACACCAACTTCAAGTATTGCAATAGTTGAATTATCTACATCCCTCACTTTAATTTATTTTTTAAATCCTCCCCTCTCTCTCTCTTTAAATTTACTTACTTGTAATATTATCAATTAAATTATTATTATTATTTCCATAATTATTATTATTAATTATATCAATTAAATTAAATTCTCCCATACATAAATCATCCAATTCCCCATCCTTTTCGAGTTCTAATACTAAAGTAAATACTAAACAATTATTTAATTCTGTCCATTGTTTTAGTAAAGCAACTTGTTTGTTATCAAGAGTATAAGCTAAAAAATTATTTTTTAATTATTTCTTGTCAAATCTTTATAGGTATATTAAATTAATATTCTGAAGAAAAAGTGAAAAAAACGCCGAAAAAGGACGAATTATCTGTTTTTGATGCTGGAAAATTTCAAAATTCATAAAGTAATTTTCTAATTTTGAAAATCAAACACTGATCTTAAATAAATTAGAGTACTATATAATAGTTAATCCTAGTTAATATTTAATTGAAGTTATTCTTCAAAATATACATATAAAGGATTTAAATAAATTCCTTCCTTACATTTATGACAATCAAAATTCAACTCTTCAGAATGTTTTCTCGGTAAATTAAAATCTCCTTCAGTTTCACATAAATCTCTAGAAATATCTAATAAATTCCATTCCACAAATACCCTTCCAGAATCAAATTGACGGCGTAAAAGAGGAGAATGTTCAGTTAATTGTAATTTACCAATAAAAATATTTAAAATAAAATTATTTTTTTCTTCTTCTAAATTTCCATTTTCACTAATTAATTCTTCTTTTCTTAGCTAAAATGAATCTTATTTGTGTTAAAAAATTATATTTTGTATTTTTTCTAGGATTTTTATTTGAATTAAAAAAATAAATTTACGCGTATTGAGGGTGATGATGGAATAGCTCCAATATTTATTTGTCTTCTTTTCTTTATTTGTTTTTTCTCTTTTTGTAAAATTTTTTGTCGATCTTCTCCTTTAGAATTTAATTCAGAAGAAGAAGCATTAGAATTAGAAGAAGGAGAATCTACACTTTCAGCAAAAGAAGAAATAGAACTTGCTAAAAATATAAATAAATATAATTTATTTATATTTAATATATTTAATAAATTAGTGCTTGCTAAAAATATATATAATTAAATTAAAATATACGAGGAATTGAAGAATGTAAAGGGTCACTAAATTCAACAGCTCTTCGAACCGCTAATCCATTTGGAGAATCATTTGGTGTTAAAGTAGTATTTTCTTTTGAAGATTCAACAATTTTAGACTGAAAATGTAATTTAATGATTTTTTAGATTTTCTTAATTTAAAGAGAACTTGTCATTTTAGTTCCAATATTAAACACAAAACTTAACCTTTCTCTGTGCCGGAATTGGAGGTAATACACCCAAAAGGGATTCTTCAGAAATATTTTCTTTTAATATTTCCTTTTCATCTTTTAATTCCTCATTTATTTGTTTTTCTTCGTTAACATTTACTAAATGTTGATTTGCCGATTCCATTGTGTATGTAGTATCAGAACGTAAAGAAATATTATCATCAGATTCTCCATTTTCCTCTTTTCCATCTTCTTTTATTATTAAATTTTCTTCAAAAGAATTATTAGATGATTTTGGTGATTGAATATTTTCTGGTTCAGATATTTTACTTTAAAAAGTATTTATAAATAAAAAACAATTTAATACTAGCCTGCTTTCTGAGGAAGGATTTTCTTCATTTAAGGCGTTTAATTCTTCTTTAATTAAATTAATTGATTCTGAATCTTGATTTCTTTCATTCTCTTCATTATTTTCGTAAATTTCTTCATTATTTTCTTTTATTTCAATATCAGAATTTATTTTTTGTTCATCTTCATTATTAACAATTTCTGATATTATTTTATTGGAAAAAAGACGTTTTCTTAATTTCAACTCCTCAATTTCCCCATTTTGTTCGTCGTCATCAGAGCTAATATCAGTATTTCCTTCTTTAATTAAATCATTTTCTTGATTATTCTCTTTTATTTCTTTCAATCTGAAAATAAAAAAATATTTTGTTTTAACAAATAAATGTGTGGAAATATACAAATCTCCTTTAGTTTCATTAATAATTTGCATGTTGTTGCTTGCTTTTATTGTTAATTCAGGTAAATCTTTTTCCTTTACAATTTTATTTCCACCAACAAATTGCTAAAAAAAGATTAGAATTTATTTATTTATTCTCTCCAAATATTTCAATTATAAAAATTAATTTACAGTATTTGATATTAATTTAGTATCATCAAAAACATAAGCAAATTGCCAAAATATAGAAATATCAATAGAAGCACCCGAAGTAATTGTTTCATCTGCCTATAATATTTTAAAAATATTTTTTGTTAAATTTTAATTTTTCCAAACTCTATCTGTTAACGGAAAAGTTCCTCTAATTTTTTGATTTCGTGCTAAAGGAAATAAAGGAATTGAAATATAACCAAGAGAACGGGAGGTAGCAGAAGAAGATGAAGAAATAATATTTTCAGAATTTTCTTCAAATAAATAAATAATTAAATCCTTTAATTTTTAAATTTTTTTAATAATTTATAATTATAGAAAAACCTCATTAATTAAATATTTGTGAATAGCTTCACTATTTATTGGTAATTTCCATGTATTTATTTCATCAAATATTGGATTAGCTTTATTTTTGACTACTTTAGATAGATGTATAGGGAAAGTAAAAAATTCGTAGGTGATGTATGTACTTGGCATTACATCTGTTGATTGTCTTGCTTTATTATCTAGTATTTGAATATTTGTTTTTGGCATATATTTTAGAATAAATTTTGAGAAATCAGAGTGGAATTCTCGGTGGAATGTGTTAAGTAGAAGCTTTGAAACTTCACCGTTCTTTAGGAATCCCAAGTTTCCCAAAACTTAATTTTAAACAAAAAATATATTCTTTCCTTCATCCCTCTCACCTTTTTCTCCTCCTTTAAGTTTATCTAAATTATGACACCGATGAATTTGTATTACAAGATTATTTGATTCAATTTCTTCATTAAAATCTTTATTTTCATTATTATTTATCAATGGAATAAATGTTGCAGCAGCCATTCTTCTTCTTTGTGCATTTAATGCGTGAAGTAAAGAAAATGGAACTTTTACATTATAAGAAAGTTTTGCTAAAAGTATAGAAGATTTAGTTGTTGATCCTTTTTGAGATTCATCTTCATTGGGAGCAAAAAAGTTTATTTCACCTCTATAAAAAATTAATTTATATATCCAATTAATTTTGTAAAGTTTTTTTAAATATTTTTCGTCTTTTTTTTAAATATACCTACAAAATTAGAACCCTAACTAACTACTACTAATAGTCATGATAGCAGAAGAAAAAAAGTGTTTTCATTACCAATAACATAAACAGACTAATTATGGGTAATGTGATTTATTTAAAGTTTTAATCATGCAATTTGTTAAATTATTTATTTACTTAATATTTTATTTCCATTTAAAAAATTTTCTTTTATTTTTTTTAAAATTATGTTTTCACTTTTTAAAAAATTTAAAAATTATCTTCAAAATTGTAAATATTTACATTTAATTCGCCTAATTTGTTTGTTTTTAATTTAAAATATATAATTAAAATAGAAAGTAAATAAAAATAAATTGTTTAAAATTATAAAAGGATTGGAATGTTAACATCAAATATAAATTCCTTAATTTAATTACAAATTTTTGGGTGTTATTTTCATATAAAAGTGAATAAATTTCCCGAAAACAAGTCAAAAAATAATTTTATTTTCTAAAAATGAACAAAATAATTTTTATTTGCTTAATTGCTTCTCTAATTATTTATCAAATTGATGCTCAAGTAAATTTTTATAATTAATTAAGTACAAGAATCTTTTCGGATTTATGAGAAATTATATTTATTTAAAAGTCCCAAAATTAATTAAAACTTTTATATATTTCCTAAATACTGTTCCAATCCAAATAATTAATTAAAAATTTTATAAATCCTTTTTTAAGTATTGGTATAACTATTGGTATCCTTATGGATATTGGAAACGTGACACATCTTTAAATGATCAAGAGAAACAATTAATTAACAGCAAAATGGTTGAAAAAGAGCCAAAAAGAAGTGAAAGACAAATATTGAGTTTAAATGCTCGAACAAACATTTAACAATTAAAAACAAAAATTTGTTTTAAAATATATATTTAGATTTAAATAAAATATTTTATAATAGAATATAGACATTGAATATTGAGATTTGAAAAAAAGATTTTATTTAGATAGAAGAGGTAAATCCCTGACACATTTTAAAGACAAATTATTTTAATTAAAGGGGTAATTATTATATGTATTTTAAATAATTTTTAAATAAAATTAATTTTTTAAAATTTACCTAAAATTTGTTTGTGTTTTAATTGAAAGTAATTTTTTAAGTGGAATTGTTGCTTGTGAACAAAGTTTATAATTTATTTCATTTTGTACAATATATAATTCAATATTCATTCCTTCCTAAAAACAAATAATATTTAATTTATTTAAATTAATTTAACTGTTTGTAAATAATGAATAAACAGATCAGAGATTGTTAATTCAAAAATACTTGTAAAATTTAAATCAACTCTAAAAAATAAATATTAAATTTATATTTAAATTATTTTAATTACTCTGGTCCATTCACAAGTTGGCTTGTTTGTAATTCAAAATCGAAAAATTCTATAAATTAAATTATATAATTATTTCTATTTTTTATAATCCAAAAAATACTAAAAATCTTTAAATCAAAAATTATTTTTATTAAGACATTCTCAAGGTAATTATTATACTAAAGACTTTAAAACTGTTTGAAGTCTAACCAGTTAATAACCGCTAATTATTAATTACTTTACTCGAATTGAAATAGAAATTCTACTACATATTATATATTTTACAAACCAATTGCAACAAAAACAGCTGGATTTTGACTTTCTGCAAACTTCAAACAATTTTCTGTTAAAATTAATTTGGAGACAGTAAGAGAAAGTTCTGTTGGCTTGAAAAAAATTAAATTAAAAAAATAAAATAATTTTAAAAAACTTCAATTTGTTGAAGATTATTAGTATTTTCAAGATTTTTCTAAATTAAAAATAATTTTTTTAATTTTTTTAAATAAATAATTTACATAAATTAAATTATTATTTAATATTTGATTTCCATTAGCAATTGATTGTAAAGCTTTTTCAATTCCACTTGTTTGAATATTTCTTCTATTTAATTCTGATTCTAATTCTTTTAATTTATTTTCATATTTTGCTTGTAAATCTTCATTTTCTATTTTCTTTTGTTTTAACTAAAATATTTTTAAAGAAAATTTTTTTGTTAAAATATAAGGAAAATGTGAGGTTAGCTAGAAAATTATAAGTTCTGATTGACAAGGGATTTTATAAAATAAATATTTAATTCTCCCAATTTTTTTTTATTTTGAGGATTTCTTTCTTTCAAACCTCTTCTCGTAAACGATTATTTAATTCATGCTCGGCAAGTAAAATTTGTCGAACTTTTTCCAATTCTTCATAAACATCTTCATACATTTTTTGCCAGCTTAAATTTAAAAAAAAATAATATTTTTTTAATTTAAAAAATTACCTAAAATTATTAATTTCATTTTCGTTTACATTATTAATTATTTTATTTTTATTCCCAATTAATTTTACATCTTTTTCAACAATACTCAAAACATCAGAAAATAATTTATCTAATAATGTATTTTCTTTGGGTTTTGTTGTTGGCTTTTTTGTTGTTAATTTATTGTTATTCTTAAATTAAAAAATAATATGTAAATTAATTATTTTTATCTTGTTATTTATTAAAATAATCTCTTTATTTATAGTACTAAATTTCAATTAATTCATGGAATCATAATTATTGAAATACTCTCTCTATTTAATTACCAATCAAGTAATTCATTTTGTAATTAACTTTACAAATTAATTGCACCATTAATTAAAGTCCTTTTATTAAATTATAGTGTATTTTATATTTCTAATTTTAACTATATCCTTAAAAATAACCTCCTCCTCCTCCTCTTCATCATCATTATCATTAATATTAATATTTTGTTTTTCCATTTGTTTCTTTTCATTTTCAATTAAATAATTATTTTTTATTTTATTATTATCAAAATAATTTTTTTCTTTTTTTAATAATTCTTTTTCTAATTGTTCATTTTGTAATTTTAATTTATTTATTTTTTGTTTAAATTGGTTTCTTTCACTTTCACTATCAGAATTAATTTGTTGCAATTCTGAACGTAAACGAGATAATTCATCTAATGTTTTCTTTTCGTTATTTTCTTCTTGTAAAGAACTAAAAATTGTGATAGACATTATTTTATTATTTATTTACCGAGCAATAATTTTATCATAAGCAGATTTAATTGTTCGATATTCTTCTCTTAAAATATTTAATTCCCGATCAGAAATTTGAGCATTTTTTGAAGAGTTTTCTGCTTTTCTCTGAATTTCTTCTCTAAAAGAGGAAAGTGATTCTGTTTGTGATTGATAACCATTTCTTGCATTAGTTAATTCTACAGCTAATTTATCATATTCTTTACTTAGAGTTGAAAGTTTCTTTATTTTCAATTAAATATTTAGAGAATTTTAAATAAATAAAAATTACTTTTTCACTTTTTTCTAAACTAAAACGAAGATCTTCATTTTCAGCTATAATTGTTCGGTTTTGTTTTGTAATTTCTCTTAAACGATTATTTTTATCCCATTCATCTGATACACTTAAGGAATTTTTTTAAGAAAAAATTAATTTTTAAATTTAAATATTTACTCAAAATTTTGAATATCCATTTTAAATTCATTTCTTCTCTGAACGATTGGTTGTTCTGTTTTCCATTCTTCATCTGTTTTTTTAAAAATTTCTAAAGAAATATTTCTATGAATTATTTAATAAAGGATAATTTTACACAACACAATTTCATTTTAAATTCATAATTCCTGGTTATCAAAATTAAATTTACATTTGGAATATTTACAACTTTTTTCTGACCTTTTTTTTTATTTTTTTGACTCAAATTATCTAATTTAATTTTACAAATTTTTGTTGGCAAAACAGAATTATTATCTATCATTTCAATTGTATTATCTTCATTTTTTATTAATTTATCATCATTAAATATTTCGGAATTCTGATTTTTTTGACTTTCAATTGTTGAACTTTTTGGTCTTTGTCTTCCAAAATTTGTTTTTCTTTGTTGAATTTTTTGTTTTGTATTTAAAGGTAATTGGGCTGTAGATGGTCTACTACTCCCTAATATATTTGGATGTGCTTTGTTTTGATAAGGGGTTGTAGTTGAATAATTAAGTAATTGATGTTTAAGTACTTTTAACTTTGAAATTAATTTTTTAATTTTAAATTTAATTTCTATGTATAAATAACCTTTTGAGATAAAACTTTATTTGATCGTTCTAATCCCTCATATTCATTATTATTTTGTTTTATTTGTGCTCTACTTTCTATTCCAACTCCAGCATTTATTCTTCCATTTATACTTAAATTAAAAACTATTAATTACTTTTTTTTCAAATTAAAAAAACATTTTAATTTCTTTTTGCATTTTTTGATTATTTTGTTTTAATGCTCTAACTTCATCAGAAACTTTATGAAAATGTTCTTCTAATTCATTTCGACTCCAACGTTCAATTTGTGCACGTAAAGGCATTTAAAATATTGTTTAAATCTACTTATGGACGTCCTTATAATTAAAATAAAATTGAAATTTGTTTAAAATTTGCTAATAAAATGAATAAAAATAATTTAAAATATGTATATACTGACTGCAATTAATTTATTATTCTAAATTCTATTTCCTCGTTTCTATGGAAACAAGTTTTATTATTTTTCTTTTTCTCTTTGAAAAAATCCTTGATTTGAAAAAAGAGAACTCTTTAAATTAATATTTTGTGAAATTCAAATTAGAGAAGTATTTATATACCTATTTATCGCAACATAAAAATACAATTATGAATTACACACAGAAAACAAATACATAATTACAATATGATATACCTAAGATTATATTAGAAATTTGGTTTATCAGGATAATTCTTTCTTTGTTCAAGTATCGTCCTAGCGTGTTATTGATGCTCACAGCAGCTCAGCCACGGCTACTAAAAATTCAAAGATTTCTTTATAAATGTTCCAATCATTTAAAAATCCTTTCTTTTAATCCTTTAAAATCCTTTAAAAAATTAGACTCCTGACGAATCTATGTATATAGGTCCAACAAATTCAAAGTCGATAACCCGTTTTTTAAAATTTGGACTGTAAACCGAGTTCCAAAATATGGAATTGGCAAATGTGGACTATTGGCACAATATGAGTTTGGCAAAATATGACATTGGCAAAATATTGATATTTCCCCTTTTGCGAGACTGTTAGATTTTTCGTCATCGTTAAAGCTACTTTTCGAATTTAGCTTTATTTTTTATCAGACTTCAGATATGTATATTAAATGGTATTTTCTTTTAGATTAAAGTAATATTAACGAACAATGGATTCTACGTTTGATGCGGAAAGCCAGATGGCAAATCGCAAACGACGGATTGAAATGGAAGATTTGTCAAATGTCGAATTTGAGACGAGTGAAGAAGTTGAAGTTTTGCAATCTTTTGATAAAATGGGCTTAAAGAGGTTTTAATATTTAGTAACATAGTATATAGATTGCATTTAGTGATCTTCTTCGAGGAATTTTTTCTTATGGCTTTGAGAAGCCTTCAGCAATTCAGCAGCGCGCAATCATGCAGATTGTCAAGGTTTTAAATTTTCCATTCATATGTAATTAATTTCTATAGGGTCGTGATGTCATCGCACAAGCGCAATCTGGCACAGGGAAAACTGCAACATTTTCTATTGGCGTACTCCAATCTTTGGATGTTGTGGCGCGTGAAACGCAAGCTCTTGTTTTGGCACCAACTCGTGAACTAGCAGTTCAAGTTCAAAAGGTATTTTTCCTCGCGCAGCTCATTTGACACAACTCTAGGTCATTCTTGCACTTGGTGATTATATGAATGTTCAATGTCATGCGTGCATTGGTGGGACTAATGTTGGAGAAGACATTCGCAAATTGGATTATGGACAGCACGTCGTTTCTGGAACACCAGGACGTGTTTTTGGTGCGTGTTTTGAGTTATTTTGAATAAATTCCTATTTATATTTACCGTTAAATTATTTTAAAAAATAAATTTTATCTTGTATTTTCTAAAGATATGATTCGACGTCGTAATTTGCGCACGCGGTCTATAAAAATGTTGGTTTTGGACGAGGCCGATGAAATGCTTAGTAAAGGGTTTAAGGAGCAAATTTATGATATTTATCGTTATTTGCCTCCTAACGCGCAGGTATTGAATTTGTTTATTTAAATGTTTATTTATCTCTTTCAAGGTCGTTCTTCTCAGTGCAACTTTACCTCACGATGTTCTTGAAATGACAAGCAAGTTTATGACAGATCCGATCCGTGTTCTTGTCAAACGGTTTTTTAATAATTTTAATTTGGATTAAATAATTTTTTTTAAATTTTTAGTGACGAATTAACTCTTGAAGGAATTAAACAGTTTTTTGTAGCTGTCGAACGAGAAGAATGGAAATTTGATACACTCTGTGATTTGTACGACACTCTAACAATTACACAAGCAGTTATATTTTGCAACACACGACGAAAGGTTTTAAATGCTTTAATCTAACTGATACATCTTTTGTTAGGTTGACTGGTTAGCAGATAAGATGCGGGAAGCCAACTTTACTGTTTGTTGTATGCATGCAGATATGGAACAAAAAGACCGTGATGCAATCATGAAACAGTTTCGAGCTGGGGAAAGGTTTTATTAAATTTTTTGATAATTTTGGGTTGTGTATCCCCCTGACAGATATTAGACTGCTTCATAGAAGTTACAGAAATAGCCCCCATATTAAATAATGAAAAAATTTTATTTCCAACATTTCCTCAACTTCTCGAAATCGAAGCAGAATTAGATTTATTCGTCAGTTTTCGAAATTTTATCATTTGGGTTTAAAAATTTCTGACCTTTTTTTATTTTAGCCGAGTTTTGATCAGCACTGATGTTTGGGCTCGTGGGTTGGACGTTCCGCAGGTCTCGCTTGTTATCAACTACGATCTTCCAAACAATCGTGAATTGTATATTCATCGAATTGGTCGTTCGGGGCGTTATGGGCGCAAGGGTGTTGCTATCAACTTTGTCAAAAACGATGATATTCGTATTCTTCGCGATATTGAACAATATTATTCTACACAGGTTTAATTTAGAAAAATGTGAAACTTTAAAAATGAACATTTTGCAGATCGATGAAATGCCGATGAATGTGAGTGAACTGATTTAATGAGTTGCAAATTATTTTTGGTATGAGAAGATTAAGAATATTTTTGATTCTTCTTGATATTTTAAAAGTACACTCGTTCAATGTTGATTTTATATTTTTTGCACATATTTTTCAAATATACCGTTCCTTTTACGTTTTTTTAACTTCCCTGTTGGTGATGTCGGAAATCGGTTTTTAATTGGAATATCTAGGTCTCGAAACATAATCATTTATTAGTCTCTTTGAATTTCAAAATGATTCCACCAAGAGTTAGCAATCCCGCATTCCACTTGTGGGCTGGAATCGCGCATGCGGGATTTTTTCTAAAAAATTATGGGGCATAAACCTCTTTCATACGACTTAAAAGGGAACATCGTTTACTGTCCGTGCGAATTCGATATGTTTTTAATATATCGAATTCGCTCTGACAGTAAACGATGTTCCCTTGTTAGGGTAATAAAGTAATTTTAATAAAAAGTGCGTGAACAACTCCTGTGGAAGTAATCCGCATTTTAACAAATCAAAAAGGAGATATAGATTGTGATAGCGGGACCTCACAGAACAAAGAAAGATTTTAGTGTTCTTTTATATGTAGTGTTATAGATAATATATTGGTCGGTATCAACGGTTAAAGGGATATGTGTGGTATATGTGGTTTCGATATGAGTTTGACCTGAAAATACTATTTAATTTTCTAATTCTTCACAAATAATTTCATATTCTTCTCGTTCTTCGCTAGCAAATGCGTGACATTTATTCTCAATAAAATTAATTATTGCCCATGCTGACGGTCGTTCTGTTGGTTCATAATGAGTGCAAGCCTTTAAAGTGAAATACTTAATATACCGTAAATCCTCTAAAATAGCCCCACCCTCTAAAATAGCCCCACCCTCTAAAATAGCCCCCCTCTAGAGGTTGATCGAAAAAAATAGCCCCTCCCTCTAAAATAGCCCCCCCCCCTCTGGTTTGGAAACTTTGAAAAGGGCTGCAGAAAATGAATTATTAAATGATATTACTGATTCGGTTACTGAAATTGATTTGTTACAAGATGAAGAAAATGGATTTTTAAGTGATAATTCTATTGAATTTTAGAAAATTGTTATTTAATATTTGGTAATAAATTTTAGTTTTCAAAAATTTAGGCATCGAAAAAAATAGCCCCTCCCTCTAAAATAGCCCCACCCTCTAAAATAGCCCCCCTCTAGAGGTTGATCGAAAAAAATAACCCCATGGGGCTATTTTAGAGGATTTACGGTAAATAAATTTACTCCTTTCTGTTTGAAGATTAGATAAAGTGTGAAATGATGAATTCCCATAAATATGAGATCTAATATTTCTGGTTATTTTCGGGAGAATGAAAAAGATATAACACTTTCAACTATCTACATATTAATACCACATATACGAGAAAGGAGCTAATTTTGCTTGTGCTTGGCACTTCAATTTTTGCTCGTACTTCTTATCAAGTACGAAGAACGAGTACGAGCGTCCAACCACTATTTGCAAGGCCAAAAATCCAAATTTCGGTTTCGGGCATTACATAATTTTATTGGTGCCGTGTGATTTGGGCAGTGGTGAATTGGGCAGTAAGTGATATGGGCAGTGAGTGATTTGGGCAGTAAACGTTTTTTAAAAAATAATTTTACACGCAAAAACAATTTGAGTAAGGTTAGAAGAACAATTTTGAGTGATTTGGGCAGTAGCTTAGAATTTTTAAATTATTTTAAATTGATAAGAAAATGGGTAATGTTGTACCTATAACGTTATCAAAATGAAAAAGGGGTGCGGTTCTTTGAATTTTTGTGTAAATAATTTAAAAATTAGTTACTGCCCAAATCACTCAAAATTATTCTTCTAACGTTACTCAAATTGTTTTTGCGTGTAAAATTATTTTTTAAAAAACGTTTACTGCCCAAATCACTCACTGCCCAAATTACTCACTGCCCAATTCGCCACTGCCGTTTTCACCAGACACGATTTTATTATATCTTTTAAATTATATGTATATTTTTTCATTTTATGGTTTGGTTTTTGAAATTTTTTCAATTCTTGGAACAACTACACTGTAAATGTGAAACCGAATGAATTTTTAAAAAAGATATAATAAAATACCTTAATAACTCTATCTAAATAATTGCTACTTTTAGTAATACTTTGATGGAAATTAATTAAATTTTGATCAATTATATTGTAAGATTCTGATAGATTTAAGTCGTTAAATTCAATTTCAAAATGAAAGAAATAATAAAACATTAAACCAAATGACATAATGTCAGATTTTGTTGTAACCTATAAAAATATTTTGAATTCAATAGTAAGTAAAGCTGTCCAAGACTCATGGTATTGACTCAACTTGGTCTTGGGGTCCAATCTTGTTCTCGAGTTATTGAAAAGTTTACGGTCTTGAACAGCTTTGATATGTATGTGTATGTGAATTGATATATTTTCTTTATATTTAAATATATGTATACATATTACTAAAATAATATTTGACAGTTAATACTATTTCAGATATACAGTAAATACTTATTTTTTCGATCTATTTCTAGAGGGGGACTTTTTAGAGGATCTACGGTAGTTCATAAAATCCTTTCAAAGTATGTACGTGCTATAATTTTGTTAAAATTTTATTAAAAATAAGAAACGTATTTTTTCGTCAGGAAATATAATTTATTTTTTAATTAATATTAGGAGAAAAGTTAATATTTTGAAAGATAGTCGGTTTTGGATATAAATTTAGGATTATTTCTCAGTTTAGTATATAATTTACCATAAATGTCTGATCAATATCCATATCCTCTCTGCCACGAATTTCATAACTTTTATATTTATGTGCTCCATAACTATAAGCTTCAACCTCATTTTGGCCATTTAAAAGAATAGAAGAATTAAAGTCTATTAATTTAACAAAACATCTTTTATTTTCTTTTCGGAAACAAATAAAGTTTGTTGATTTAATGTCTAGATGTATTGCATCTATAAAATTAAATAAAGATTACTCTTAGATTTAAAATAAATTAAGAATTATTAAATAACATAAAATGCAAATTCTCCTCACTATAATTCAAAATTTGTTTGTTTTTTTAAATTCAAAACTTTATTTGTCAAACAAAAGTTAATTTAAATATTATTATAATTAGAATTTTTGAAGAGAAATTTTAGAAGAATTATTATTACAGAACAAAGCTTTAAATGAAAACTTAAAATTCATTTTATTAATAAAAAATAAACACATTTATGAAATTCATGTATTGCTTTTGCCACTTCCAACATTATTTGCAATATTATTCTTCCAAATTTTTTCTTTTCTAATAAAATTAAGTTTTTTAATAAATTATACTTAGTTTCCATGTATATACTTTTATTTAATTAATTACCTAAAGCATTTATTATTTAAAAGGATGTAATTATTCGAAGGGAAAGGGGAATTAATTAAGTCCCGTATATACTCTATTAATTACCCTGTGCAATTAAATTTAAACCTCTCGCTGGAGGGTAATTAATAGAGGCGGGGTAATTATTTAAGGGAAAGTAATTAATAGAGTACATATATACGGTAAATATATTATTTAAATACCTCTATATATTCTTTTATTAGTACCATTTGGTGATATATTAATTGTAGAAAATCTAACTCTTACATCATTCATATATCTAAACAAAGTTTCATTCCCCTGTTCCATCACAAAACATTTTCCTCTATCTTCATATAAATTACCACTAAATAATTAATTAAAAATTACAAAAAATAATTATTATTTACAAATCAATAATTTCAACAATTCTTTCATTTAAATTTCTCCTTTTAAAATATAATAAAATATTTAATTCATTATTTGCCATCCATTCTTGTCTTGCCCTTTTTTGATAATCTTCCATATCTAAAAAAATTTCTTTTATAATTAAACATTTATTTGTTTGTTGAGAATAAGCATGGAAAATCTAAAAAATAAAAATATTTAAATAATATAAATTCAGAGTTTGGCATTAGAAAGATAGGAAGATAATTAGAGAATATATTAGAATTACCTGTCCTGTTGCTCCATGAAATATTTTAATTTTATTCTTAATTAACTCAGTTTCTCCAATTTTTACTTCCTCCCATTCGTAAAATGCTTGTCCACAGGAACAAATAATTCGTTCTTTATGAAAACATTTTTAAAAATAAAAATTAATTTTTTAAATTGATTTAGGAATTAATAATTAAATTTTAATATTTAAAAATTAATTTAATTATTAGTTAAAATATTTAAATACCCTCTAAATTTGGGTAAGATGAAGAAGAAGAAGAAGCATCATATGTTGTTCCAGTCACATTAATATTGGGAGTAGTAATCACTTCTGAATCTTTACTTGGTTTACAGCCACTTTTTGTTAATTCTATTATTATTTAATTAAAAAATAATAATTTTTAAGAAGTTTTAATACCTGGCATAAAAAACAATAGAAAAAGAAAAATTATTTGAATAAAAATATTACTCATAAAATGATTATTCTCTTTAATTTTATTGTTAGTAATTGTTTTTTATGTTTAGAATTTAAATTTTTGTAAAATAAATTTAAAATAAAAAATTGTAAATAAATTTTTTATTCAAATTAAAAGAGGGAAAAAAGAGGGAGGGAGAGAGAAAGATAGGAGAATTGGATAGGATTATCGTTTTGCCTGCCCAATTTAATGGATTTTCAACTTAAACGTCAATAAAAGACATCGATTCTATATACACACATATATATTCTCAATCTAAAAATTTGTATTCTGATGTTAATCTCTGAGGTTTTATTTAATTAGGTAAGTATGTAGTTTGCCCGTTTCTGTTTGCAAATATGTAATTAAATAAAATTATATTACAATTATACTCCAATCCAATACTCCAAACCCTGTTTCCGTTCTCGAAAGATTTTTTCAGGATTATAAATAATAACTTTTCTAAAATTTTCGTATTCCGTGCTGAGCCAGAAATTTTTGATGGTTAAGTAATTATTTATTTGTGTATTACTACAATTACCATAACATGACTGAAAAATCTCTCAATTTTTACCAATATTTTTTGAATTTTTTTCTAATTAATTCCCGTTACCCCGACTCGAACAAATTATAAGCCAGATACACTGGACACCCCTATTTAATATAATAAAAGTACTTTTAATGTAATTCCTATTTAAAAATTTTTCCGCCTAAAATCATTTCCATTAATTTATTTTTTCTCTAATTTGATTATTTCATTTATTTAAATAACAAAATAAAAGAAAATTTTCAATCATTTCTGAAAAACATTTTTAATGTATAAAAATAATTTTTAAAGAAAAATGCGTTATACAAATTATTTATCTAAAATTGCTTTGACACGGTAATATTTAAATACAATCTTTACAAAATATATCTATTTTTTTTAATTTGTAGACCAATTTACATCTTTGGAAAAATACCAAAATATAAATTCTGCCCAATTTTTTTAAATCAAAAACAGACAAATGGGATTTTATTTGACAAATTTATTATTAAAAGAAATTTATTTACTAACACAACTTCTAGCCAAAAACAAAAAAATTTAAATTTGGAAGAGTTGAGGATTATTTCAGAGACACTTAACAAGTAATGTTTATATGTAGGTATTTCTCTGTTATACTATGTCCATTTTTCAAACTGGTTGAACAAAACTCAATAAACGAGGTGTGATTCGAAAGGACTTTGAGAGTATATCAAATCAATATTTTGATATATTTGATATCACAGACTGAGTTACAGTTCAAATAATAGCTCATTCGAAAGAGCTCGTCGTGCCGAAACGAATAAATAAGACCAAAAGACTTTGCCGCAGCGGAGGAATCAAGGGCATATCGAGCGAACTACGGTCGTTGCCAATGCAGCGGCACTCGTGTAGCGCAGACTTATCTGTAGCAACACGAAAATAGTTTTTCCATCGAAGTTTCAGTGGATTATAATTTTGTTATGAATTTCATTCAATTCAGCTTGAATAGCTCTTTCAAATGATTTTCATTTAACAATTATTCATTCTTTATATGTAGTACTAGATAGCCAGCTTGAAAAGTGGCGACAGTTAACAAGGAAGTATCTCTATTTTTTATTCTAAATTAATGTTATACATAGCTGAATATTTTTTAAAATTTATAGAAAATATTAAGTTGAAAATAATTATTTTTATTAATTATTTGCTAGCTTTTAATTAAATAAAGAAAATAATTATTTTAAATAAATATTTTGAATAATTTATAAATATTTATATGTAATTTTAGAACATTAAATCAAGTAGACATTGGAAATGAGATTGTAATTAGTTTACTTAATGATAAACGGTTTAAATTAAAAAATCTTTTATTGAATTCTTTAATTTTTCTTTTTTTAAAGTTCTTTATTTAAAAATTTATTGGAACAAAATTCTCCACATGAAAAGGGAATTAAAAATATTTTAGATAAACAAAGTTTATTAAAATATAGTCCAAGATCTATAGAAATAGCTAATGGAGTTACTAAATTTTTTAAAGGAGTAAGTTTATTTATTTTTTTAAATTTAAATTAATTAAAGTTGTCATTATTATTAAATCAAAAAGAAATAAATATTGAAGAATTAGAAGATAAATTAGCTCAAATATGTAGAGATAATGGAAAAATGCATTATCAAATGAAAGTTTGGTTTCAGGCAGAAAATTGGATTTGTTTAGAAAATTCGGTTATTGAGACAATAATTAAAGTAAATAATTTGGAAAAAGAAAAAAGTAAAAAAAAAGAGGGAAAGACATTTTCTTAAAATAAAAATAATTTAAATTTAAAGCATTTTTTGTTTGGCAAAAATTAATGCAAGCAGTAATTGGATGGATGAAACAGGGATTTGCAGAGGTAATGAAATTGTTTTTGGGTAATAAATTATATGTATAGATGTTAAATAATTAAAAATTGAAATTTAAATCCTCAATATTTTAAATTTCAGGCTGAAATGAAATCAAAATTGAATTAGAAGATAAAAATTTAATAAAGGAATATTAAAACCTTCAAACAAATTGGAAATATTTTAATGATTATATTTTCAAAATAAATGTAGAAATAGACAATAATTTTCATTGAACAAATGTTTTTAAATTCCTTCAAAGTTAAAAACTTAAAACAAATTTTGTAAAATTAGTTTTGTTTTACAGTAAAAACCTCAGAAAAATCTTGACAAGAATTAGTAATTTCATAAACATATTTTTAATAAAATATCTAACTTTAATAAAATAAAAGGATTATTTTAATTTAGGTACTATATAAAAAGAAATAAATAAATAACAATTTTTATATAATTTGACTAAAAAATAATTTTAATAACTACAAATACTTTCTTTTACAAATTCACTATTAATTAACATATAAACATTAAGTTCATCTCCAGACATAAATATTTTTTCCCACTGATTTTTAACATTTGTACAATTATTTTTAACTTCTGTAATTCCACAATGATGATAATTCCAGCATTTACTTTTTATATTTTTTAATATTTCTTTCATATTTTGTGAATCAAAGCCTAAACATTCCTTAAATTGTTGAACTAATTCTTCTTTTTTTGGTAAATTGGAAAGAATTTCTGTTAAATTATATTCTTCTATAAATTTGTTAAAATTCTTCTCTAAATAATCGACATTGTGAATATAGCCATTCATTGGGAATTTCTAAAAAAATTTTTTTAATAAATTTAAATTTTGTTTAATTAGACTTGGATTTAGACCAACCCATTATTTGTTAAAAATAATATGTAGCAAGTAATTATTTTTAGGTTTTTCTCACTTTATTCAAAATTATTTTGTTTTTATTACAACATTTATTTGAATTAAAACAAACAGAATAATCTCTAGCATGTATTATATACATATCCTCCATTGGCACTCTAATTTGTTGATAATCGTCAGCCTCTACCCTATTTGCCCAATGTAAATCAACACCAAATAACCCATTATTTGGTATATAAATAGCTTTTCCATAATAAAATTGTTTATTTCTTTTACTATATTGAATTCCAATATGCCAAAAATCAACAATATTATGCTCTTTTTTAGTCATTTCTTCTAAAAATATTTTTTTAAATAATTTATTTTTTTATTAAAAATTACCGAGCGATTCATGAACCCCCAAATATCTATCAACAATAAAACCAACATATTTTGGATGTTTATAAGCTAATTTATTAAGTACAGAACTATAGGGAATTGAATAACTACGGGTAAACATAAAATCGTCCCAATCAGGAAAAGCAATGAAATCTGCACTTTCTCTGTATTCATAAAGACAATCTTGGAAATTAACAAGTTGATTTTGCCATGAAGTTTCAGAATTTGGATTAAAATCCAATGAATCAATAATTGGCATCTAAAAATTGTTTTGGAATATTTTATAATTTCTAGACATAAAAATAATAAAAGAAAATTACAAAGGGATGTTATTATCTAATGTTTTAGTCTAAGTAATATACATATCTGTCAGTTTTTTTTTCAGGGAAATTTCTTCTTTCCCAGATGTTTCTTATTTAAAAAAATAGGTATTTTAAAAAAATTTATCACTTCAAGTGCAGGTCTAATTTGTAATATTCCATTTTTTTCATAAACTTTAATTAATTTAAATATTTGTGGATCTACACTTTGAATATATATCTGCACTAAATCTACTTTATGTGCTCTATATATTTCCATTGCTGTTATAAATAAATGCCATTGATCAAAAGCAAATAAACGACTTGGGCAAACAACAAATTTTCTGTGAATTCTGTCTGCCCATTTTAATTGAACCTTTAAATTTGTAGAAATAATTTTTTTGATTTAATCTCCGTTTAAAGAATTAAATAAATATTTATTTTAAATCCAACCTGAAAAGGTTTTGAATGTCTCGATATTTTAATTTCTACAGATTGTTGACTAAGACGAGAATAAGGATTTAATTCCATATTGTGACAGGCTAAACGATAAACAGACAATTTACATTCAAATTCTGGACGATGGCCAATTATAGGTTCAATATAAGCTTTGCGCCATATAGGCCATCCATAATTAGAATAGACAAGACAAGCTGACCCTTTTCTCAGATTTTCGATATTTACATCTTTTTCGACATTAAATAACATAACCATTGTATTTGGTAATTTCTTTTCAAAGCTAATATAAAATATATAAATATAATTGAAATTAAAGGAATTCTAAAGAATTTTATAGGGATTCCTTTTTTAATAGTTTATTATTTAATTAATTATTTGAAAATAAATAAAGGATTGAAAATTTAATTTAAAAATTTTTATAATTAAAAATAATAAAAACAAACAATTTAATTTGTTCATAATAAAATAAATTAGTAACAAAAATATGTGTTTTATTTTTTCTTTGTATAGGTATTTGTCTAAAATAAATTAACAAAATAAGAAAATAAATAATATATAAATGGCAAGTATTTTTAAATAATCTTTTTTTAATTATTATCATTTTCATATTTTTAAATTAAATTTAAAAACAAGAAGTAAATAAATAAACTAATTAAATTAATTAATTTATTTAATATATTTAGATAAAATCTTTTTTCTTTAAAAACTTTATTTAATACATATGTTCTTCTTACATAATTAATTTATGGAATAATTTAGAAAAAATGATTTGTCAATTATATATTTTTTTTAAAAAGAATTAATTATGGATGTATGTCAATCATTTTTCGGATGATAAATTATATTTACCAACTTATCAATCAATTAATTAATTTAAAATATTTTGTTGCAAAATTACTTGGCTATATTTTAGCAGGTGGATAACACAAAAAAATATTTTAATTCCAAAATTCTGGTTTCAATTTTTGGTTCAAAGAAGGAAGTAAAATATAATTTTAAATTAAAATAAAGACAGAAATCTCGACAAATAAATTTAATTAAAGTTATTTTTACAATTAATTAAAAGTTTTTTATTAATCTGACCACACATTACTTAATTTCTTTTTTTAAATTTCAAAAAATTTCTTTAGTAATTTCTATAATAGTCAATCAATGTGACCTTCATCTTCAATTATTTATTCACCTCAACACAAATCTTGTTCTTCGCTCATCTAAATAAATAGTTAAAGCCGAATTTAGCGGAAGAACATAAATAAATAAATTGATTTTATTTTTTAAAAAATATCCAAATAAAATATTTAATTTTTGGTGATTCTCTCAAATAAAATAGGTCGTAAATGTTTTTTTAATTGTTTAAAATAATTCACAAAAAAATTTTTCTTTCTCATCTATTAATTTAAAAAAATGAGAATTCCTGCAAATGAAGTAAATTTTTAAAATTTAATAAAAAATAAATATTTAAAAAAAGGTAATTGATGGTGAAATTTATACTTTTGTTAATTTACTTGGAAAAGGAGCTTTTGGAACTGTTTATAAATGCAAAAATTCTAAGGGGCAATTTGTGGCTATTAAAAGAATTATGGTAAAAAAATAAAAATTATTTAACGAAGATTTAAAAAAAACTGAAAAATAGGGGGGGGGGAAGAATGTAAATACTACATAAATTATTTTATTAATTATTTTTAACCTTTCACTAACTTTCAAACCAATTTTTTGGGCTAATTATTTCTTTGTAATTTTGTAATATTTCCAAAGTTTGTGAATATAATAATTATTTGTTTATACATTTAAAATAAACAAATATAACCCTAAAATATTTTTTAAAGAATGACACAGCAGCTTTGGAAGCAAAAATTATGCGCCAATTAAATAGACCAGAATTTGAACAATATTTTGTGCAATGCCATAAAATATTTCAAAGTGTTGATGGAGCTATTTGTATAGTTATGGAATATTGTTCTGGGGGTTCTTTAGAAGCTTTTGTTAAAAGGGTTGGAAAAATTGATAGAAATTCTGGTATATTTTAGTATATATGTAAATGTATAATTATTTTCCAAAAAATAAAAGCAAGTACATTTTTGGCACAATTAGTTAAAGGTGTTCAAAAATTACATACTATTGGATTAATGCACAGAGATTTAAAACCCGCAAATATTTTAATTGGACGTGTTGGTGTTCAAATTAGATTGGTTATTTAATATTTCTTTATTAAAATTTAAAAGATTATTGAATAAATATTCATGAAAACAAAAATCTAATTAAAAAATAAATTTAAGAAAATTGCTGACTTTGGAATTTCAAAAGACATTCCAGACTGTTCTACATTTTTAACACAATGCGGGACACCTTGTTATATGGCACCGTGAGCATATTCAAAAAATTTAAATTTAAAAGTTTCTTTTCAAAAAAGGGAAGTAGTTGAAGGTCAACGTTACGATAAATCAGCAGATGTATTTTCTTTAGGTGCAATTATGTATTTTATGACAAGAGGAAGTCATCTTTCAAGTTTTTATTTTGACAGATGTGGATATCCAGAATATATTGACAGACCTAAAGGACATTCACACAGTTCAATATCTGGTAGAATGATGTGTAAAAGAAAGGAGGAAAGGCTAAAATTGGATGAAATTGAAATACAAAATAAAAATCAATTTTTTCTTTTAAAAACGAGAAATTGTACAATTTGTGGAAGAATTCTTTCAAAATAATTTTATAAAAATTATTTTAATATATATTTGTTGGAGGGTTTTTCAAACAATTAAAAAAATCTTTTTTTGAGTATTTTCTTTTTCTATAAATATATCTAATATGTATTCTTTAGCCAACTCAAAATATTATTTTCCATAAAAACCAATATTTTCTTGTTTTGTATTAATTACTTTAGGTAATATTTCTTGTATCTTTAAATTAATTAATTTAATTATTAATTAAAAAAAACTTCTTTTTCTAACATTTCATCGGTTAATTGAATTCTTTTTGGATTTTGATTAGAAGAGGAAGGAATACCTCCATCGTCTTTTGCCAAATTATTGTTTGTTAATTGCTGCTAAAATTAAAAAATTATTAAAGATTTTGAATATGAAAATATTTTTGCTGAGAAAAAAGTTTTTAATGGTTAAAAATTACTTAAAATGAGTCTCGGAAGATTAGGCTCAAAGATTTTTCGAAAAATTGGGCTCCAACTTTTCTGAAATTTGGGTTACAGCGAAATTTTAGAGCTCAATTCTTTGTTTTTTTTCCGCTAAAGCCGAAATTACCGAAAAGTTGGAGCCCAATTTTTCACACTTTTAAATTCATTAAAATAATTTTCTAATAAAATATTTATATAAAAAAGTATTATTTAATACACACAATTGGATCCCACTTAAAAAGTCGATTAAATTGGACAGGTTGATTAAAGTTGTATGTTCCGAGAAGACAATTAATTGAAGTCATAAAGCAAAAAGAAAATAAAAATATAAACAAAAAACTTGGTTTAGAAGTTAATGCCATTAATTTTAAATTTACCAAAAATAACTGAATATTAAAATATAAATAAATACATAATTTTTTTAGAAAATCAATTGAAATCTACTTAGAATTTTTCGAATGCCCTTTTAACTATATGTAGATTCTAAATATTTTTTGACCAACTTATTAATTATAAAAGATAAACTCTCTCTATTTCAAAATTTATAATTTTGGAGCAGTGTGTATGTGTATATAAAATACATATAATTATTAATTTCTTTAACGGTTTAATAACAATTATTTAACAAATTTAATATTTTTACTTTAAATAAATTAATTTGTAAGTCTTTTTATGGTTTATTTAATTTGTAAAATAATTTCTAACGAATTATTAAGAGGAGGGTGTGGATATTTATTTAATAAATGTGTTGAAAAACAACATATTTATTATAAAATAATTATATTTATTATTTGGTAATATACATCAAAAATGGAATAAATGACGAGAGACACAAACGAAGGTCGGATAAAGGTTGGAACAGTCGGATCTGTCAAGGCTGTTGTAAATTATAGACCGAAAAAACTTTTAATATAAATTTAAATTTTTAATTGATTGATTTTTAAAGTTTTATCAAAGCCAAACAACGTGCAAATATCTAAATTTAATGGGAAATCCTCAGATTAACAAAACTAAGGAAATAGTAACTAATTTTTAAAAAGAAGCATTTATGTAAACTATATTTAAATAAATATCCTCTACAAAAAAAATTTAAAAAAATTTCCTATTTATTCATTATTATGTCATTTTCAGACATTAAATTTGGGTTGACAAAAATTAATTTCATCTCTATTCATTATAAAATATTAATTTGCATTTGTAAAAGACAAGTTGGCCAATAATCAGTCAAATAAATTGTTGGAATTAATAAATTCTTTTGAAAATTTATTTTTATATATTATTTTAATTAAAAATATTTTTTTAGAAAATCTTTGGAATTTTTTTTTAATAAATTAGAAATATCCGAAAATAGTAATTTCGATAGTTATTGAAATGGAACAAAAGAATAAAAATAGAAAATAACGAGATATTGTTATTTGTGGCTAAATCGCTGAAATTTAGTTGCAAAATTTTTAAATTGTTTCAATGTTTTTGACGAAATATTATGTATTTTCTGGGTGAATTAAATTTAAACATTTAAATCCATTTTTTTGTATTTAAATATCTGCTCTGATATTTAACAGTATTTGATAATCCCTTCTTATTTTAAGGGGACTTTCAGAAATTGTAATAAACAAATTTAAACTAAAAATAATTGTAAATTATACAAAGCTTTCTAAATTTAAACTTTTTTTTATTCACAATTTTTATTTTAAAAGTACAAAAACAAAAAAAATTGTTTTTGTTTGCTTAATGATGAATTTAAAGAGGATTTTAAAATTAATTTTGTTCACATTCGAGAGTGATTTCCTTTGAGTGTTTTGTTTACGGTTAAAAAAATCGGCTTAAAAGTTTATTTTTAAAATTATCTGAATAATCAACAACTTTTCTTATATAAATATTTAAAATTTTTCAGTAAATAAAAGTTATTTTGATAAAAATAAATATTCTTTTTACAAATGGCGGAATTACCGTCTCCATAAATTTAATAGATTAATTTAAACAAAATATAGAAAAAAAAAGAAAAGACATTGCCTGACTACGAATCCATGCACTAATCAAGACTAACTGATGATGACCAGGATCTACCCGACCCGATTTCCGTTCCCAAAACCGGGAATTATATTTTGTGTCGGCTAGTTTCCGGATAATGATTGTCACGAACTACTTTTTAGATATATCTTGGAGACGAATATTCTGCCGATAGCTAAAATTTTCGAAAATACATTATTAGCGATTTATTTTGTTTAGATTAAAAATGAAAAATTATAAATTTTGTATCATTGCTTTACTCGTTATTTACCTTTTTATTTTACAATGTGAAGCAAATATTAAAAGTAAAAATCCGTATGTTTATTTATAAATTGTTTAATTAATTAAAAAATATTTTTTTAATTTAAAGTAAAGGGAATAAAGAAATTAAACGTCCAAAACGTCAAAGTAGTTTCTTTGGAAATTTACTTGATAAACCAAAAAATAACGAAAATTTACCCGATTTGCCAAGCACTTTAGAAAAAGAAAATAATTTTGAATCGGAAATAAATCCATCAAGGTTTAATTACCTAATATTTTAAAATTTAATTATTTAAATTTTAGCCATAAATTTCAGAAGGACGAAAATAAAATAGGACTATATCCTGAACCTTCAGATAACTTCGAGTAATGAAGAAAATTATATTAAAGAAAAAGATAATGAATATTTCATTGGCTAATGAATATTGAATATGAATATTTCAATTAATATTATTATTTTATAGGAATAGATATTTTTAATAAATATTTAAAAGTAAAGCTAAAAATATTTTTTATTATAAATAATAGTTTATTTAAAATAATTATTATATAAATTCTGAATGAAAATAGTGGTTAATCTTTACAATAAAATGATACTTTTTTATAACAATCTTCACAAAATTTAGAAAAATTAATAAAATTAAGTGAATGCTGCAATTAGATATAGGTAACTAGATCCGTATAGTAATGAGTGAGGTGTTAAGTATATAAGTTGCTCTTAATTATAAGTCTTTGTAATGATTTAGAATTTGCATAATATAACTTTAGAAATTACATATAACTACATAAAGTAGATATAATCGAATTATCTTTAATAAATATGTAGTCAAATATTGATACTTTTTTCTCTTCATAATTAAATATCTGTTATAAAACACTTTGAAAATATTAAAAGCCAAAAAGAAAAAAGATTTTGCTTATTTACAAATTCAAATATTTTTATGTATATTCAAAATTAAAATACAGAATTTGTATTTAACAATTTTTAAATTTAAAAAATTAATAAAATTTAACTTAACAAAGAATTTCTTCTTTCTTTCATTTCTTCTTTATTTTCCAATTCATTTGCCCAAGTTTTTTGTATTCGATTAATTTGCCTTTTTCTTGCATTTCTTTCACAAACAATAAAGCAAATAACCATCGGAATAATTAAAAGTACACCAATTGGGCCAATAATATAAGCCTAGGTAATTTAATTTAAAAATAACTAATTTTTTTTATTTAAAAATACTCTTGTATTATAATGATAATAAACATCTTCTACACGTAATACTTCACAATGTACACCAGAATGAGGGGAAATACATTGACATTTTTGTGTGTAATTATTTTCTTTCCCTCCATGTTTACATTTTGGTCTGTCACAATTTATTCCCCAAAAGTTTTCTTTACATTTATAACAACTAAATTTGATTATAAATTTTTATTTATTTAAAAATAAAAACTAAACGATCCATTTTCTGTTCTTTCAAATCCTAAACAATGCATTTCACGTTCACAGAATTTTCCAATATAATTTTGATCACAAACACAAACTCCTCTAACTACCCTTCCTTTATAACATCTAAATAATTAACAAAATTAAGGAGAATTAAAATTCTTTTTTGTCCTTATAATACTCAATCACTTCTAAAAACTGATACATTGAATAGCCATAACTCGGCCCAAAGTCATTTTCCTGATAACGGAAATTACTTTTCAAAAGGAAGTCGGAGGTCCCCTATCGAATAGTAACAGAAAATAAATTAAATTCGATTGTTTGTTCCTTATTAAAATATTTTTTAAAATATTTAAAATACTTTACATACATAATTAATTTATTTTGTATATCCCTTTGTATATGTTTTAATCTAATTTTTCTTGGTATTTCACGTTGACTAGCATTAACTCTTTTTAAATATATAGCATCAATTGTAATTAATATAAATAAATAAAAAATAAAATTTAAGAGCATTGATTTTAAAAAATTAGAAAAATAATTGTAATAGGACATTTTATTTTTTTCTTTCCTTTTTACACTTTTTAAAAGGAATGCGCGACAATTTAACAAAATAAATAAAATAAACTTGAATTTTCTTTTAAAAAAATTTATAATTAAATTAATAGAGACAAAAATTGATTAAATAAAATTTTAAAAAAACATTTTAATTTTATATTTTAATTAGACCGGTTAATTTTTGGAAAAAACGGAAAATATTTGGTTTTAAAAAAACCTGTTAAAAACAAGTTTTTTAATATAAATAAATATCCTTTTTTAACTTTTAAATTGAGAGAACAATTTTTAATTTTTTTAAATTATTTATAAAAAATATTTCCAAATATTTTTTTAAATATATTTTTATATCTAAATATTGCAGTATTTGAAGTGAGGATCTTTATTAAGAATTTGGTCATGAAGCCAGAATTCCAACTCTCACAAGTTCTTTGTTGATAAACAACCCAAAGTTACGACAAATACGAACCCGTACTTAGACTTTCTCATATTAAATTAATGTTAATTTTGAGTTAAGACCTAGGTTTAAATACAATTTGATAAAAAAGTTTTCCAGTAATTATTTAGTAATTTAGTATTTTTTAGTAAAAAATATTTTTAAACAAATTTTAATTTTCCCAAATAATTATAATTAATTCCTTTCCATTTTGGTAAAAAATAATCTTTCTTTTTTATATGTATACATTCTAAATGACAATTATAATAAAATATAGGAACTTCTTCTGGCATTAAAAATCCAATCCACCAAGCAAATGTTGAGGATGATGCTGTTATTAAATACGAATTACAATAATTAATTGCAAAATACATATTTACTCCAGAATTGTTAATTTCTGGCATATATATTTTATACTGAAAATTTTTAAATTTAAATAATTAACAATTTGAAAATTAATTTTCGTGTTTGGCAAAAACGTTTGATAATAATTTCAAATTTTTTCTTTCCTTAAATATTTTACCTTTTTATCAATTTCCAATTCATTTATGAAATTTTTATCCTTCCCAAAAAGAACAATTGAAATATTTTTTTGATTAAATTTTTTCTAAATTAATTTAAATATTTTAATTTTTAAATTATTTACCTCCAACTTTGGAATCAAAAAATTAATTGCTTTATTTGTAAATTGCTTCTTACTTGCTTGCCCTATTTTAATAAAATCTCCCCTTCTTATATGAACACAAAATTTAAAACCTTTTGTTCCATTTCTTTAAAAAATTTAATTTAATTTAATATTTATATTTAAATACCCAAATAATTTTTTGGCAATTAATTCCCTCCTTTTTGAATATTTTCTTTAAATTTATAAAATTCTTTAATTTCTCCAATATAATTATTAAAATATTTGTAAGATTGAAGATAATTTCCTTTTATTTTAATTATTGCCTCTTTACTTTTATTTAAACTTAAAAAAATTTTTTTAATTAAAACACAAATAGAAATGAGAACGGATTAATGATTAGTGTTCAATAAAGAAAAACTTATTAACTATTTAAAAATTATTTAATCCTATCCGTTATCAGAACCTTTTTAATTACATATGTAAATCCGCAAATTTACAGCAAGGCCCCGCAAAGACCCCATTTTTGACAAATTTTGGATTTGGTTTCTGTAAATATATTTTTATTTTAATTAATTTAATAAAATAAATACTTGCCATAAATTTAAATATTTGATGGCTATTATTAAATATTTCTTTATATTTTTCTTTATATTGATAATAACAATAATGAGTTTTGTCAAAATAAACTGTTCTATTTAAAGTTAATCCAATTCCAAGTAATGAGGCTGTTCTCCACATCTTTGGATTTTTATTTGAAATACTTAGGTAGAAAGGGACTCATTAATTATGAGCATTTGGATTGAACGTTAATATTCAAACCGTACAATTTTGAGAGAAAAGCAGAAAATGTTGGAAATATAGAAATAGAACAACCCCCTATTAATATAATTTTTAGAAATTAAAAATCACCATGTTTCCAAGTCCTCCACAACAATCTTGTGATGTCCCCAAATTAATAGTTATATATTTTTCACTTCCATATTGTTTAATAATTTCATCATTTATTGAACTAGAATTAACTAAAAATTAATTTTAAAATTATTTTTTAATATTTAAATTTACTTTCTCTTATATATTTAAATATAATTAAATCAAAAATAAATATTGAAATTAAAAAAATTAATAAATAAAATATTTTTGAGGTTTTTAGTTCTGGCATTTTTTTAAAATTTAGTTGATGATTTTGTAAAGAAATTAAAAATTATTTGCAATTATTTTTGGAAGAAAATGTTTTCTTTAATATATTAAATTAATTTTTGTTTATTTATCGTTCTAATCTCCGTCAAAAAATTATTTAAATGTTACTTCTTTTTTTATAAAATAAAACTTTAAAAAAATAATTTAAATTAAAAAAATTAAATTTAAAATAATTAAATAATTATTAGGAAATAATTTATTTTTTAAAGTTTTTTAAGAAATGATTAATTTTGTAATTATTTTTATTTTCAAAAAATTGTTAATTAGGTAATTTAAAACCCTTTTTCCCTCCAAAAAAACGATAAAATCAACTTAAATTTTTTTTAATCTTTAATTTTTTAGATGTAAATAATAACATAATTAGAGATAAATATCTAATATTTTAATTAAAATTATGATGAAGAAAAAACTAAAATTCTCTATGAAAAGAAAAAAATTTGATGCTTTATTAGCGCCAGACATTCCTTTAATATTATGATGTTTTGCCTTCATCTTTTATGTAATTAGTATATAATAAATTAGGTAATTAGTTAAATCTTAATCCATAATATTTTTTGTAAAGTCATAAAAAATAAATTTTATTAAAAATAAATATATTAATTAAATAATTAATATTTTATAAATATTATTTTTATTTAAAGATTATGAAATGTGAAAAGTATCTGGGTATTCAAAACATAACTACATATACATATACAAATATTTATTTCAAATTTCAGTTTTTACTAAAATGAATTTTACAAGAAAAATAATAAGAACTATTAGATTTATTTTAATTGCTTTTGTAATATTATTATTGGCAGATTTCTTCAATGGAGAAAGTAATAAATAAATAAATATTTTATTTAAATAAAGCTGAGAAAAAATTATTTTTGAAAAGTTTAAATTTTAGATAATTTGCTTAAAATATTTTCTTTAAATTAAAAAAATTTAAATAAAATTTTAATTAATTTTAAAGACAATAACAACAAAAATATTCAAAATTCTAAAATCAAACAATTATTATTTTATGAATCAGAAAATATTATTTTTAATAAAAAAATAGAAATACATTATTTACTCAAATCATTTCCCTCTCCAAATAATATTAAAACAAAATATCTTTTAATGCAAATTCCAAAATACTGGAATGGTGATTGTGGTGGACTTGCTAATCAAGTTTTTATTTTTTAAATTAATTAACTTTATAATCTACTGTAAAAGTTAAATAAAAGTTCGACTTCAAATTTAAAAAAACAATTTTAGGAGTTTAAAATTTAAGAGGCATTCTTTTTAAATTGTTAGTTATTTATGTAGACCCCCTACATTGTGTAACAAACAATTTTTTCATATTTCTCAAGTACGAGGAAAAAATAAGGACAGTAAGGATTGTGAATGAATATGAGTAAATTTTGTAATATCCCAACACGAATAAATAAATTCTCTATTTATTTAGATGTGGCGTTTTGCAGTTCTTTACAGTTTAGCCAAATCAATTGGTAGATTTCCGGGTATTTCATATACAAATACATGGACATGTGAAAAACTTAACAGTCCGAGAGAAATAGAAAATACTTTTCCCATTTTTCATGCAGTCAGATATTTTTTTGTAAATAAATTTAAAATAATTGTGAAATTAACAAAAAATTTTAAATTAAAAGGATGTTGAGGGAATTGATAATTCTTTTTATGATAGAACATTTGAGGATGATTGTTGTAAATATTATAATCCAAAGTTTGTTAGAAAAATAAAAAATATTTTTTTTAATTTTTTAGAATATTAAATAAATATAAATCAAAATATTTAATAATAGCACCCCCACCACAATCGCCAAAATATTTTTATAAAATTGAGAATGAAATTAAAGAATTATTTACATTTTCAAAAAATGTTCAAAGAAGAGTTGATAAAAGAATTGAAAATTTATTTAAGTTTGTTTTTTAAATATTTTTGAAAAGACTAGAGTGTTTTGAATAAATTAAAATTTATTTTTAAACTCTTCTAGAGATGATAACTCCCACAAATTTTGTGTATTTACTCGCCGTGGCGATTTTATTAAGCCAGAATGGAAAGAATGGCACAAAGCTACTGATAAAGAATTTACAGAGAAAGCAATAGAATTTATTATAGAAAATGAATTAAAGGTAAGTAAATTATAAAAAAAAGGAAAAGATCAAAATATTTAATAATAGGCTTTTGGGAGAAATTTTTTGAAGTCTGTAAATTTTATATGTGATTCTCCTCCAGATTCTGAATACAATGCAAGAGACCGCATCCAAGTCGGTCAGGATTCTATCGAGTTATGAATTTTTGAAAACGAAAAAACATTAATTTTTGCAAAAAATCGACAGAAATTGGCAAAAAAGAGTGACTTTTTGATTTTCAAAAATTCATAACTCGGTAGGTTAACATTAAGAACTGTCAGCTTGAATAAGGATGAACGGACCTACATAAAAGTTACTTGTTCTTAACTAGATATACGCCATTGTAATCTTTTGTTCGCTCTGGCGAAGACAATTATTAATTAACAAATTATTAAATTTAAATAAAATCTTTAAAATAAATAAAATAAACAAATTTAAGAAAAAACTAATTTTTTAAAACTTTTCTAGTCCGAAAATACTAATGCAATATCTATTGTTCTCCTTGGCGAAGACAAAGTATTTTTAAGTCAATTGACAATTACAAATAAAGTACCTATTTAATTAATTAAATAAAAATAATTATTTTAATTAAAAGTCCAAAAATGTTTATATTCCCGAATCAATGAAAAGAGGGGAAGATATGTGCTTTGCCATAACAATTTGTAATACTTTATTAATAACAGCATCATCCTCAACTTTTGGATGGTGGATTGGTTATTTATTAAAACAAAGAAATGCAAAAGTTTATTTTGATGCAGATTTTAGTAATTCAATATATAAAAAAGAAAATTACCCGTCTAGCTGGATTCCATTAATTTATAATAATAAATTAAAGAAAAAAAGAAAATAAATAAAAATAATTTTTATTTATTTTTAAAATAAAAAAGCTTTTAATTTTTTATATTTTTTTTGTAAAATAGTATATATTAAAATAAATATTGAAAGAATTTACTAAAGAATTTAATATTTAAATAATTATATTGTTATAAGAAAAGAGATTTTATGTAATATAATAATTGAATATGTATATTATTACCAATTTAAAAATAATTAAAATTATTTTTTCAAAATAATTTCATCCAAATTTTGTTTATTTATTACCGCAATCTTCTTTTCTTCTTTTAATAATATTTTATTTAATTCATTAGTAATATAATTATTTGGTTTTCTACAAAATGTTAAAATCCAGCCAATAAATATAAAAGTAGCTCTAACTATACTCAAATATTTCCAAATTCTTATTGAAGTAGAAGAGGGAGGAAAGGAATAATTATTATTTAAATTACTTTAAAAATATAATATTTTTTTATTTTTATTTAAATTTACTTTTGAATTACTCCATTTTTAGCAAATTTTTCGTCTAATTGAGCACACAATAATGAAACAAAAAATGAACAAAACCAACAAATAATACCAATAAAATTGAAAGATAATAAAGAATTGTTTATAAACTCCCAAAAATTATTTTGAGGAAAAGGTGAAAATCTTTTGTAAAAAAATTTTTCCAAAAAATAATTTTAAAGTTCTTTTACCCATCTAAAGCATCAACAACTGCAATTGAAAGACAAATATAGAAAAAAGCTTGAATTGGAACAGCCATTTGTGAATAAATATTTACTAGATTTTCGTGTCCTTTTAATTCTGGTAAAAAAAGGAAAATAAAAATTGCATGGGAAAATGCAATTCCAGCCAAAAATCCTAAATAAATAAATATTATTTTATTTTTGTTTTTATTAAAAACCCTGGGAAATAGTTGAAATTGAATGAAATAATGAATGTAATTTTTTTGCAAATATAACAGAAGATAATTCTGAAGGATAATTTTTTATATCGAAATTATCTGTTGGTTTGTCCAAAGCTTGTTGACAATTTTGTAAATCTTTTTCTGTTGTTCTTTTAAATGTACCTGATTTTAAGTAAAAATGAATCCCATTATTTTCCCACTGGAATATATTCCTAGCACGGCCATAACTCCCACTCCATTAAATATTGCCAGATCCACATGAATCTTAGGGAGCTTCCCCATATAAACAAAGTTACATCATGATTATACATACAAAAAAATCCCAGTCCCAAATGAAAAAATCGTTATAAATTATGGGATAGATTATGATGATAATACCAAGAAAACTAGTGGGATTATTTGTAATAAATGTTTGAAAAGAAAAATTTTAAGACATTAATTTAAAAATTAACAAATTTAAAGAAAGGGTATCCATTTTAGTTATAATTCCTTATGTTAATAAACATATTTAATTCAACTATACATATAATTTTTTATTTTAGGAAAAAAACAAACGATCAGGTAATTGAATATAAATCCATTCATTTGGTTGACTTTGTTCTATAGGTTTTTGTATATGTCTGGCACTTAAAGAATGTGGACGTACCAAAAAAGAGTTAGATATTGTATTTATATCAACTAAAATACATAAATATTTATTTTTAAATTATTCGAATATTATTAACTATTTTTAGTTATTTCAACAGAATCATTGCTTAATGGTTGAACAACAGATCCACGTCTTCTTAGACGTCTTCTTTAAATTTAGAAAAAATTTAATTTTAAAATAATTTAAATAAAAATATTTATTTTACTTTGGTTTAGATTCTAATGGCTTTTCTATGGTTGAACTTGAAGTAGGTTGAAGTATTTCTCCTTCTTTTTCTTCTTTATTATTTTTAATATCTTCATTATTCTAAATATATGTAATTCATTAATTATTAAAAAAATATTTTATAAATTATTTTATTATGTTTATAATTAAAAATTCTATCCAACGATACAAAAAATTGTATATGTAAACAAATTTAACAGTTTTTCTGCTAAAGGTTATTTATGGAGACAAATAATTTAATCAAAAAGGTTAATTAACTTAAAACTAATTTGTTCTTCTCCATTTATTTACCTTTATTTCTTCATTTAAATTTTGTTCATTATTTGAATTTTCATTTTGATTTGTTAAAATTTCTTTTTTATCTTCTTTTTTTACGTTTTTACTTTTTCCATGATTAAATAAAGATCCAATTTTGTCATTAAATACTTCCTTTAATGGGTGGATTTGGAATATACTCTGACGGTTTTTGTCATTAGATTCTATTAACTTTCTATTAGAAATATCTGAAGTTTGATGTTTGTTTTCAGAGGAATTAGAAGAGGAAGTAAATTCGTCGGAAGAAATTTTGTTTGATAACATTTAAATATTTAAGGGTTTTTTTAAATAAAATTTTATAAAAATTAATAAAATCTGAATGTTGCTATGACGACAAAAAAGAGATTTGAAGTAAAAAAGCTATAGACAAATAAAAGTTATTTTATTTTAATTATGCTTGGCCATACTTCTTTGAGAAAAAATTAACTTAAGTTTGAGTTAAGGGCCGAAATCAATTTTAGTCATGATCACAATATCACTTAACCCTAGAGTTTTATGTGAAAAGTATATTAGTAAATATGTACTGATTTTACTCTTATTAATTAATTTTTATTTTTAAAGAGGTTTCATTATTGAAAAAATACAAAAAAAGAAAGGTATAAAAAATAAATTTATTTTTAAATTTATTTAAATAAATAAAATAACAGTTTCTTTAAATATTAAATTATCTTATCAGAAATTTTTTGAGCTTCAAAAGGATTCTCATGTATTGAAATTGCAGAAAATAACCATCCAAGAATTTTAATGTAAACACGGGTGCCTAAAATTTAAAGATAAAATTTTTTTAAACAATCCAACCTTCTTCAGCAAATTTTGGATTAACCATAGCAAGAGCTAAACTTTTATTAATTCTCCAACCAAAACTACCATTCGTTACTCTTCCAATAATTTTTTGATCAAATTCATCAAAAATTGGTTCTCCTCCCCGTGCATCTACATTTTCTAGTCCAAAAACTTCTAATGTTATAAATTTCCAGCGTTCTTTATTTTTCAAATAAATAAGACTATTTTTGCCAGGAAAATCTCGATTATTGTCAGTAAAGTCATCAACATAAGAATATAATCCGCATTCCCAAAGATTATAATTAGGGGTTAATTCGTGTTTAATTTGTCTAATATGGAAATAAAAATTATACATACATACTTGGAACGTGACTAAAAAATTTTAAACCCCTTACGCAAAAACCCCCGACTTCTCTCAGTGTGTATTCCCTCCCTGTATATTTAAACCCAATAAAACATAAGGGAAAATAATTTTTTAACAATTCAAAAATTACCTACCTATAACTACTTTCAACAGCCATAGAATTAGCCGCATAAACTCCAAAAGGTTTAATACCAAATTCACCACCAGAATCAAATATTAAATCAAACAAAGTATTTTGCATCAATAAAGGATGAAGTAATTCCCATCCAATTTCCCCAAAACAATTTTTATGAAAAGCTTCTACCCAACAATGTCCCAAACAAATTTTCCGTCCAAAATTCAAAGGAAAAGATGTTTCAGATAAATTAATTTGTGGACAAAGTTTTTCAATAATTTTAGAGCTGTTAGGGCCAACTAACATAAAAATACCCATTTCGTTTGTACAATCAAATATTTGAACATTTTCATTTACAGGAAGTAATTTCCTCAAAATATCATAGACATAAACAGCGTAGGGAAATAAAAAAATTAATTTTAGTTTAAATTTAAAATATTTATTGAAATTACAAAAGATTACGTTGATCTTAAACTTAAATATAAATTTAATTGAGTTACCCGAAGAGATTAAATAAAAACAATCATTAATATATTCATAAGCTGCAAATTCAGCAATAACACAGCCATTCTTATTTAAAAGAAAACATTGCTGTATTTTGCCTTTTTCTTGAGGTAAAGGTTTTGTAAATATTGAATTTAACCATTTTCTTGCATTTTGACCTTTTACCATTAATTTTGCACAATATGAAGTATCCATTAAACCAGCATTTTTATGAACATTTAAAACTTCGTTTCCAACATGTTTAAAATAATTAGAGCGATGAAAAGACCATCTAATTATTAGAAAATTGAATAAAATTTCTTAAATTTTTCAACTTTTCTACGACAGGGCCATTCTCTTCACGTGGATTTGACCAATTTTTGTTTAGTAAAACATCCCCGCCAATTCCTAATTCTTCTTTTGCCAATTTATATGTTTCAGAGGGAGCAAACCTTAAATAACACAGTCGGATCTCGCTATAGTGTAGTTGAAAAATTGTGCAGTAAAGAAATTAAATGCACAAAAAAATTATACACTAAAGTGATGTATACCAATCTTTGGTCAACCAAATTTAGAAAAAACACATACACTAAAATATATTATTAATTGGAGTATACTATCTATATCGAGATTCGACTTTAATACATTAATAAACAAAATTATTTAATTAAGTACCAATGATAATAATTTAATACTTTTAGGGCGGATCTAAAATAATTTAAGGACAATTATATTATATAATTACCAATTAGGTCTTTCCCATCCACAAATTGAACCAAAAACTGCTCCTAAATTAGCCATGCGTTCATAACAAGGAGATGTTAAGAGTGGTCTACCAGCGGACCTTTCTTCTAAAAAATAAGAATGAATCTCACTAAAGCGTCTAAACTCTTATCACCCCCCCTTGTTATAAATCTCATCTCAATATTTATTTTTAATATAAAAATCAAAACAATACCATCAGGGTAATGTATTGTAAAAATATTTTCAGAAACTTCTTCACACTTTAATTGAGTCCATTTATGCGAGGCATAATCCCCAAATCGACGTGGATCTAAACTCGTCATATCAATACTTGGTTCACCAGTAACTATCCATTCAGCTAACTGCCATCCAGCACCTCCAGCTGCTGTAATACCAAAAGTATGGCCTTCACTAAGCCAATAATTATAAAGTCCTGGAGCTGGCCCAACAATAGGAACTCCATCAGGAGTAAAAGGAATTGCACCATTATATATTGTTTTAATACCAACTTCACCAAAGGCAGGCACTCGATCTATTGCCCTTTCAATATGTGGCATAATTCGTTCCATGTATGGCTAAAGGGAAATGATTAAGAGGAATATGTACATACTTTAAATAATTGGGGAGAGAGATTCTTGAAATAATTGGAGATGTCTTTATTTAGTCTCTCATGGACGGGTTTCGTTATAGTTTAGCAATTAACTTTTTTTTACTTGAAAAAGCTCAAATTCACTATCTTCAGACGGTCCTTCCAAATAACAAGCTGGCGCTCCCTTCTCATAAATACCAACAATAAATCCTCCATTCTCTTCCCGAATATACCAAGAATTATCACTTTCTCTAAATATCTTTAAACAAAAAATTTTAATTGTAATTATTTCTAAGAAAATAATTTTTACACTTAATTCGGGTAATCCTTGTTTCTTTCTTTCTAATAAAATTGGGTGCTGTTCTGTAACTAAATAATGATGTTCTACTGGCAATACAGGTAATTGAATTCCCATCATTTTAGCAGTTTTTCTTGCAAAACTTCCTGTTGCAGTAATAACATGATCAGTAATTATATTACCCCTATTTGTTTTAATTAACCATTTATTTTTATCAGAATCTAAATTTCTCAAATTAATTTTTATACAAAGAGATCGTTCACTTTCAATATATAAAGGGTTAATATCAATTACAGGTGTTTGTGTATAAATTGTAGCTCCAAGGTCACGAGAAGCTTTAGCAAAGGCTTGTGCCAAATTTGCAGGTTGAAGGTAGCCATCATCTGGATGCTGAATTCCTCCCAAAATACCGTCAATTTTGCAAATAGGCCATAATTTATTAACCTTTAAAGAGAAAATACAATAAAAATATTTGGAGAAAAATTAACTTGCTCTTTTGTTAGTATATTAACCGGGACATTAATTGTGTCGGCAATACCCTTATAATACATATACTCATCCCAACGGTCATTTGTACAAGCAACTCGAAGATTAGTACATTGTCTAAAACCGATATCTACGCCTGTTTCCTTTTCAAGTCTTTGATACATTTCTACAGAATATTTGTGAAGTTGACCGATAGTGTAGTTGATATTGAAAATTGGGAGTAGACCAGCAGCATGCCTTAAGAGTTAAAATCAAGTGATTTTTTCTCAGGGAGAAAGAAAACTGTATTTTCAAAACTAAACATACCAGGTTGATCCACTAGTCAATTCTTTCCTTTCAAGTAACAAAACATCAGACCAACCCTTTTTGGCTAAATGGTATAGTGTAGATAACCCAACAATCCCACCACCAACAACAACCGCTTTAGACTCAGATCTGATACTTCTTGTCAACGTTTGGTTAGAAGATGAAGAGAAGCCGTTCGAACAAAAAAGGGAAATTTTACAAGATTTGACATAATTTAAAATTTTATATTTTGGCATTTTTACAGTAAAAGAACAATTAATAATTTAAAGCAGGGCTTCTTTTCCTACTTATTTTGGCACCTCTTGACTTTTTCAAGTAAAACTACTAAAAAATTATATCAAAATTTTGCGAAAACACATTCATATTTTTTATTCAAAAGGAAATTCTTTTATTTTGTCAAATGATAAGCACAACTGAGTTCATTTAGGTACAAATGCAAACATAAAATTAAATAAAGATTATTTATTTTTTTAAATTTTGTACGAATAAAAGGTGACAAACACAAAAAACAATTTTTGAATAAAATATTAGACCTTTATTTAAAAAATAAATATTAATTTAAAAATTTTATTTTTCCTGTTGATTAGATCTTTGAGTAAGAATCTCTCTTAATTGTTTTGTTGCTGTTTCCAATGCACCAGGCTTAAAAATTAATTTTTAAATTAAAAATAATTTTTATTAACCTGTGAATGTAATTGCGGGTGTGAACGTATCATTAAAGCCAAAAGAATTGAATATTCAACAAAAGAAAATGTAGCCCCACGTTCAATTATTGTAGAGAAAAGTTGATCAAGATCCTAGATTTTTTAAAAATAAATTAATTTTTTTAATCTTTAAAAACTTAACTCTATTCAAAAATTCAAAAAACATTTGTGCCCTTTGCATATCTGTTTCTGGTCTTCTAAAAAATAATTTTTAATTTAAAATTAAATTATTTTAATCAAACCCCGATAATTGACTTAAATATTTTTGAACAGTAAATATAGCTCTACAAATTCTTTTATGTTCAATTTCAGAAAGTTTATTGACTGAATGACTATAAAATTTTTTAAATTTTAAAAAATTTTCAAAAAAATTATTTACCAAGAATGAATAAAAATTGAAGAACATAAATACCCTAAACCATCAAACATATATTTTAATTTCCATCCACTAAGATTTGACTGTAAAATTGAATGTAATTGTGTTAAATCACGTCCAAATTCCATAACATCTTTGTCCATTTCTTCTTGTTGAGTAAATATTGTTGAAGAATTTTGATTTATAGTAATTGGTAATAAATGGAAAAAACAATGAAAACGTAATTCCAAATGAAGTACTAATAAAATACTATCCGATAATTTCTTTAAATAAAAAAAAATAATTTTGTTTTTAGTAGAAAAGTAAATATTAGTCAAAATAAATTTATTTTCACTAATTCAAAAAAATTCTATTCATTTTAGGGAGATTGGTAATAAATGGATTCATTTTAGGGAGATAATAAGAATTTTTTGGTATTATCAAAAATGTGTAGACAATTTTTTGAGTGGAATTTTTATTATTTCAAAGTATTTCGTTTGCAATACTAATAGCAATAAGTTAATTGATTTCAAAAATATTTCTACCCGATTTTTTCCAAAAATGTTTCTAAATTTGAAGTAAAATAATTCAAACCCAATACTCGTTAATTTAAAACCCCAAGTCGTGTTATTGTTAAAATTCACCTCTAAAGTTCCTATTCGATCATTTATTGCATCACAAAGCATCTAGATTTTAAAGAAATCAGTCAAGCTCAAAATAGAAAACCTGCTCCAACAAAACTCCATCTGCTGTACTTATTTGTATTCGAGTTTTTGTTAATTCTTTAGCTTTCGGAGATAATCCAGAGAGAAGCTCTTTAATTCTTCCAATAAACCATTGAAGTGACTCATGTAAATAAGCCAAAATCTAAAAAATTTTGATTCCGAAAAAATATTAAATTTATTTACTTTAATATTATCCAGAGAAGTAATTAATTCATTTTGTTTTAATTGTTTTTGGGTTCCCAAATTTCCAATTAAAATTTCAGATTCCCGTTGTGTTCTTTCTCTAATTTCTTGTTCACTTTCAATTAATCCAAAAAGACTAGAAGATGTGCCAAAAGGTGTTGAAATTTGTTCAGATGAAGAAGAAAATAAAGAATTTTGAACAGCAGTCCAACTTGGCAAACTTTTTAATAAACGGGCAATATCCTCATCAACAACCCAAGCAGCACTTAATTTAGGATATTCAACTAAAACATCTCCTTGGGGTTGTCGAAGCATTGTTATCTGTAAATAAATATTTTTGAAAATTTTTAAATAGTTTTAAAAACTTGAGAATATTTTTCAGAAACTGCTTTGATAAAATGTTCAAGAATTAATATCCAAAAAGAAGCAAATCTAAAAAATTTAATTGTAATGAATTATAATGACACAGATAGAAGGGATTCAAGTAAGCAAAAATAGACATTTTTGCGTTAATTAAAAAGATGAAAGGGATGAGAGAATTAATTATACCTAAAAATCAAACTAGGTATATCTAAATAAACCTTAGAGCATAAAGTTCCATATTTGTAATATAATCATTAATTTGTTCACATAACTCCGCTATACGGACACAACTATTTAGTACTTTCTTAAAATAAACAAAATATAAATAACAAAAAAGAATTCAAAAAATTACCACAGGACAACCAGGTACTTCACAAACTGTTACCCATAATTCAGTACCACTTAAAGCCTTTTCTGTTTGATTTTCTAAATCGACCCGGATTTGTTCAAAGAAAGCTTCAGCAACAAAAGTTTGCATATAAGTACCAATTTGACTGAAATATTAAAAAAATTTAAGAATAAAGTTAAAAAATACCAGCAATCATCCCCCAATTGATTTTCAATTTCCCGGCTAAAAATTGCAATTTTATGAAAAATTGGAACAATATTGTAAACATCTGGAGAACAAACAAGTTGGATTTGCTTAAAAAATGAAATTTTTTTGCTAATAAGTTATTTATAAGATTTAATACTTGTTAGGAGTATTAAAGAAAAAATTAAAAAAATATTTATATCCCAAAGTAAAACAAATCTTCGATTCTTTAATAAATTTTAGAATTTTTCTAATAATTTATTTTAATTAAAAAAATATAAATTTACCTTTTTTCTAGAAGATGCACTAACATAAGAAACAAAAGAAGCATTCTCAAAACTAAATAACTTTTTTTGTCCACCACTTTCTTGTTCACCATCTGAGCGTTTTTTATTACGCCAAACATTTAAATGTTCACTCAAAATTTCTTCCATTCCTTCTAATGAAATTGCCCAAAAACGTCGTAAAATTGGTATTTTTGGAGTATAATTTACTTGTTGAAGTTCTCCAGAAAGAATAGCAAATTGCCGGGAACACCCACTCAATTGGGCAATTAACTGAAATTTTTGGTAATTCTGACAATTTTTTAAAATCATCTACATAAAATTTTTAAACAAAAATATTGTAAATTTTATTTGATATTCAACTTAAAACCATAGAAAAAGAATGGAAAATTCTAAAAACTAGAATTTTAAAATTTCATGGCTTATTTATAGAACATACCGACGGCGTATCAGGCTAGCTAAAAAGTAAAAATTCCTTACAAAAAAATTTACGTTCAAAATACTAATGTTTCTACCCTAGAAATTCTGACCTCTAAATACGCCAATGGAATAAACTATTTATTTTTAAATTTTAAAAGATTCATAGAATTCTCTAAATACTTACAATTCTAACAAATTGAACTAAATTTTCACAATCTTTTGGACATCCAATATTTCCCTCACTATTTGATTGAATTATCATTTTCGCAGTTTCATTTGCCAATCGAAGTAATAAATTAGGAATTTGAGTAAATAAAGAATTTAAAGCAGAATCTATTTGACCAAAAACAGAAAGTACTTCAAAAAGTTCAAAATAACGTTTTTTCAAAAATTCTTCATCCTCCAATTGAGAACTTAATTTTTAGAGAAATTATTATTATTTAAAGAAAACAAACATTTTCTTTTTTGTATAACGTTCAATTAAAGATGAACCAATTTTAGATTCTTTTAATTTATCATCTTTAGCCAACGAAAGCATCTATTTGAAAAAAAGCTTAATTATTTATTGACAAAAGAAAAAAACCTGAATTTCAAAGGGTTCAACAAAACTCCCTTGTACAAGTTCTTTTACAACATGTTCAAATAATTTCTTTAAAAAACAAAAAAAAATTAAAAAGAAAAAATAAGGAAAATTTTAATTTCTAATAATTTAGCCAAATCCTTTAAAAAACTTTAAAATAAAAATCATAAAATTTTTTCAGCTCAAGCTTGTGCCAAAAGTATAGATGCTAACTAGTTGTTAGCCAATCTTAATAAAATATTAACCTGTAAATTGTCTGAAACGATAAATTTTAATTGACTAATTCCTTCAAGATTAGACAAAGGTCCTTTTAGAAGAATATCTTTTAAAAATAAATTAAAAAAATAAAATCTTTAAAAGAAACCAGCATCCTTCAAAACTTTAACCAATTCTCCATATTGTCTATTTGCCAGTAAAGTTTCGTTTGTTTTGTCAATATCTCTTATTTGTTTCCTTAAAAATTAAACAGATTTTAATTAAAATTTAAAAAAATACATTTGGCGTAAAATTCCACAAACAGACTTTTGATGAGCATTTTCAAGCCAAAATCTATTTTTAAAATAAATTAAAAAGTTAAAAAGAATATTAATTTAAACTTATTTAAATCATCCCGTCGACATTGCAGAAATGATTTACAAAGAGAAAGTGAATTTTTAACATTTCGAATTTGTTCTCGACTATTTGTAAGTGAACGAGAAACTGATTGAAAAGTATTTAAACATTGCATTACATCAGCACGATGCTCTAAAAAGAAATTAATTTTATCAAAATTTTATTTTTGTTAATATATAGCTGAACAAATTGTTCAAAATTTTTCCCAAAAAATTTTTTTCGGAAGTACAGATCTTTCTACCAATTTCGAAATTATTTTTAGACTTTCAAGACATTAATTCTAAATTTAAAAATAAACTCAAAATTCCCCCGGTGGGCAAAAACAGTAAAAACTTAAAATTTTTAATGGTTTTTTAAATTTTAATTAGGTATTTTGTTAAGAAATTTTTTTATTTAAAAACAATACTTTAAAATAAAAGTTTAAATAAATTAATTAACCTCTAAGAAGTTTGTCAATATTCTTAAAAAAATTAAATTTTAATTTAAATAAATTTCTTCAGAAAACCTTCTCAGATTGTTGATATCCTTGTTCAATCCGTTCTCTCTCCAATTGACGCTGATCATCTGATGAAGTTGTTGTTAATGTTCTAATAACATTTATGAGAAGTTCAGACTAAATGAAATAAAAAATATTAAAATTTTAAAGAATTATTTACCGAAATTCCTTCAGTTGGAGCAGAGGAGGAATTTATTTCAATATTATGGTTTTGTTCAGTCATATGTGCTCGATAAAGAAAAAAAATATATTAAATAAAAATTGTGAAATGAAAAGATTATAAAAATATGAGACTGGGACAATTCCGGAATTGTCGTTGTAAAAGGGACGGGACGATTCCATGCCGTATATGTATTAATTAACTCCCCGTGGATTTAATCTAAAAAATTCCAAATCCTGCATGCAGGATTATTTCAAAAATGTTGCGGAATGGAATCTCATATCACTTTCGATTGACATGAGAATTATTCGAATCGGACGAATATCAAAAAATGTTATAACCATATACTGAATCGGCTGATATTAATTACTGAATCAGGGTGTCAATTTAGAATCATCCGATTAAGAGTTCAGAGTCATCCACACAACCAGCTTAACTACAACAATTATTTAATAAAATATAATTTTAATACAAAATACAATTTTTTAGAATTATTTACAGTGAATGCTCTAATAAAAGCCCGGCCTATTAGAAGACCAGCTCTCTCAAAGTGATCCTCAACATGACCTATTGAAAATATAAGTTAGGGCTTATATTGGAGCATTTACGGCATTTTTACAATTTTTGAAAAATTATAATTTGAATTTTTATAAATTTTGTTAATCCTTTACACAATAAGAAAAGATGTGTTTTTAGTAAGAAGGACTCGGAAATAGAGCCGGAGTCAAGAGTTGATAAGGGTTTTTAAATGAAAATTTAGGCTACGTCGTAAATACGAGTTACAATTTACGAATTACGGCATATTTTCAATTAGGAGAAATTTCGAATTTCGACAGACTTTTGGAAATTATGAAAGATGTTGACAAGGAAAAAAGGAATTCTGGCTTTTTGGTCTAGCAATAAGCGCCTTAAAGTAGATTTTCCACCCATTCGCCTCAATAATTTTGGATTTTTATCGGTGCTCTAATTTCCGGTTAAGGCCCTGGTCTTTCTGAACGTATAAACTGGGCAGAAGCTCTATTAAAATCTTAAAGAGAATAAAATAATTACGAATACAAAATCATGTCTGAATCTGTTATAGTTAAAATACTAGTTTGAATTTATTTTAAAATTTTTTATTGGACTCATTTTTTTTATTCCTCTGAATAGAAACAAAACTTTCTAAAAGACGGGGTCAAAGCTTTCGATCCTGAAGATTGTTTAATACGATTTAAAATTAATTTAGTAAATTAACTTTTTATTTAAATCAATTTTGTTGTTAGTAAATATAGAATATACAGATCCAGATTTTGTTAAATAATTTTTAAATATATTATCAAATGTTAAAAGTTGTTCAATTTGATTATCATTTATTTTTTCTTTAGAAGAATTTAAATTAACTCCAATAATCCATAATTTACAAAAAGTTTTTGATGATTCTCTTTAAATTTTTTTAATTTTATTTGAAAATTAAAAGAAAAGAAGAAACCTTTTACTATTTTTATCGAAACATTCAACATTTTTTTCATAATTTGTTATTAATTGACTTTCTTTAATTAAATTATTTTGTTCATTTTCTTTTTCCCAATTATATAAATATGTACGTAATAAAACTTTTTGTTTATTACAATTCTTAAAAAAATTATTATTATTTTTTAATTTAAATTTAAATATTTATTTTTACCACATTTTCATTTAATTTACATAAAATTAGAATAAAATATTCATAATTATTTTCCCAATTTAATTTTTCAATTAATTCTTCCCAAATTGATTCTTCTTCATTATTTGTTTTATTTATTATTTCATTTGCTTAATAATTAAATTTAATTTTAAAAAATATTATTTTTAATTTAATAATATTTATTCTAAAAGATGGCCCCTATTTCTATAATTAATTGGGATTCTTCATTGTCGAAAATTTCACAGTTATTTGCAGATATTAAACAAAATTTTAATTTTATATAAATTACTAAGCAATCCAAAAACTGTTACTTTGATAATTTTATTGACAACCCAAAAATAATTATTTAAATTTTAATTTAAATTTACCTCTTTTAATTTCTTTAATAATTCTTTTGAATGTAAATTTATTTACATTAAATGTTGTATTTTGTTCAGGAAATCCAGATGTAATTATAGACATTTGTGTTCCATCATTTCCTTCTTTTTCTTCTTCTAATAATTCATCATTTGAATCAGTTTCAGAACTTAAAATATTTGATTATTTTAAGGTTTAATTTGAACTAGCTAGGAACCACCCATTTTCAGAGCCCCTTTTTCAGCCTACTACTCCAGCCCCTAGCCACCTCCCCGTAATTTGAACCAGCTAGGAAAGATCGTGAAAAGGGGCTACCCCTTTTCCAGCTACCCCCCCTCTCCCCCAGCCCCATAGCCACGCCCTTGATCAACAGGCTGTCTTTCTAGACAACTAACTCCTTTTCCACTACATATTTTCCTAAATCTTAAAGCCTATTTGATCATTCTCTCCTCCCCTCATTTTCCATTATTCCTTAGCTGATTTATAATTAATTTTCAGAAAAATTCTAAACTCATTCTCAAATTCAGAATTATCTTCTTTATTAATCCATTTCCAAGGTTCAACAATTTCTTTAGCTTTTTTAAATTCATTTTCCAATTCATTTAATAATATTGGTTGTGGCCAACCCCTAAAAAGAATAAAATATTTTTCCAAAAAATTGAAATATAAAAATAACCATAATTTATAAAAAATAAAAAATTGTTTAATAGCAATTGGTAAACTAGCATTTGGATATATTATACATATTTTTGCAGACATAATAGATAAAGAAGAACCACTTAAATCACCAGCAATGTTTGAATAAATTAAACGATCTATTTAAATTTAAATTTAAAATATTTAAAATAAAAATACTTTTTGCCCAAATCTTTAAAAAACGCATTAATGAAATAAACAATTTTTGATTTAAATTCATTTCTTTTATTTTTATTGTTGAACGAAAACCTTAGACAAAATTTATTTTAATTATTTTTTAATTAATTTTAACCTGCTAATGCTAAAATACTTTGTTTATTTTTATTTTCTTCAATTATTTCATTATTCATTATATCAAAATTATTTGTTACATTTTTAAAAGGAATTTGTGCATAAATTAAATCTACATCAATTCCATAAATTTTTAATTCAATCATCAAAATTCGGCTTGTTTGGACAATATTTACGTTGATTATCTTTTTAAATTTTTTAATTATTTTTAAATATATGTATTTTTATTAAATTTGGATTATTTTAATGAAGGAAGATAAAGCTTGGTACAATTATTCTCCCCAAGGTTCCTCAATGCAAAGGTACGGCAGCTATAATTTTGTTGAAAATTATCGACCAATGTATTCAGCCCAAATTTTGAAATTTACATATACAATTAAAATTTTCTAATATTTGGAAACTCAATCTCGAATTTTTATCATTCATATTTTAAAATTGTTATTTCCTCATTTGATTAATATTTTTGAATACCTATTTATTAATTGGTTGAGAATTTTAGAAATTAAACCTCAAATTATTTTTAAAGAATTTTTAATAGGATTAACATTAATACTATGTAATAAAGTCTCATTTAAAGGAAAACCTTATTTAACAATAAACGTCCATATAAACCATAAATTCCATCTTCTCCACTAAAATCATAAATATTTATATATTTCGGTAAAATACATAAAATATCCATATCTGACAAAGAAGTATTTGTTTCTAATATTTGAGAACCTCCAATTTTTAATTGTAAATCTTCTTTAAATAAAAATATAATCAAAAAAAAGATTTTTAAAGATTTACCTTTATTTTCATCATTAAATTCATTTATTCCTTTCATTTGTTTTACTTTTTTTATCCATTCTTTAATTTCTTTTTCTAAAAAATTTAACACAGAATTTTTATTTTCATAAATTATATATTCTTTATTAGTTATTTCTTTTAACTGAAAAAAATTAAATTTTAGGCAAACATAATTTAATTTTTTCGGATGTTTAAAGAAACCTTATTTTCATGTTTTATTAAATTATTAACATAAATATCAAATTGAGAATATTCATAATATACTGGTTTAAGAAATTTTCTTTGATTTATTTTATTAGAGTTATTATTGTCAATTATTGTTTTTTTAATCCAAATTTCATCTAAAATATTTTACTTTTTAATAACTTTTTTAAATATTTATTTTTTACTTAAAGGTTGCCAAAATTATTTATGAATAATGTTACTACGCCTTCTCTAAATACAAAAGGGCGCCTCATTCTATTACGGGTACATAAATACATATTACCCGAGAACGAAACTTCCATGATTTTTCTAAAAAAGTATCTTAACTGAATGCTTTTCTAAATTCGAAATTTTTTAGGTTTTTGTGTGATCTGTGATTATAAATATTCTAATTATTTAAGGAGAAATTAGAAATTATTTATGTACATATTCTTTTAGAGGATTTTCATGTAATTATTCTTCATAAAACTAAACTACACTTTAATCTTTGTATATCTGGAGATTAATAATTAATTTGGTTTAAAAATGTTCAAAACTTTTTTATTTACCTAAAATTTTTTGTTCCAACATTAATTCCATAGCATTTATCTGCCATAGAAATTCTTTTTGAAAACTTTTATTTTTAAATTGAGGATCAATTAAACTTATTTTATTCCATATTTTATCATCTTTTAAATTAAAATAATTTTCATTTTTTTCTTCAATTATTTTGTTATTTTTAGCAATTAATAAAGAAAATAATTGAAAATGTAATTTTGAAAATAAATTTATATTATTTATTGAATTATCTTCATTTATTTGAATATCGCCGCCATTATTCCTACAAAATAATTTTAATTTTTTATTATTTTATAAATACCTATGTATAATAATTAGTTGGATTTTTAAAGCATAGAAATCTCGAATCCCCAACATACAAATTCATATCCCGCCATACCTGCCCCGAATGTTCAGAGTGCAATACTAGTGTTAAGTTGATTAGAGATTGGAAAACTTGAAAGATTAAAAAAAAAGTTTGGGAAAGCCTTGTTTAAACAAAAGTTTCGTGATATTATTAATATAATGCTCCAACGACCTCATCAACTTTTTTTTTCTTTTAATACGTGATTAGGCAACTCGTATTAGGTAACAAAATGTGAAAATTCTTAAGCTAAAAAATATAACCAATAAATAAAAATATACATTTTTAATTCAAAATTATTTAATTCTTCAATACTTTCATTAATTGTAAAATTTGTTAATCCATTAAATATTCTAAAAAGAGTACCAAATATTTCATTAATATCTTTAATTTTTATTATTAAATTTTTATTTATTTTTTCTTTTAATTTTTCCCAAAATTTTTTTGAATTTTTAAATATTTCTTTTAAATTCTCTTCAATTAAATAATTATTTATTAAAATTTCCATTGAATTTAATTTTTCATTTATAGCAATAATTATAACATAAATTTTTAAAATATCAATAATTCTGTCATCTTTTGATAATTTTTGATTTAAAAAGTCATTATATATTTGAGTTAAATTCTCTATAAATTTAGTAAAATTTAAACAAATATTTATTTTAATAAAAATATTTTTATATTTCATTTATAATTTAATTTTTTCCATTTAGTTACCCCCATTATTACAACATAGTACATACATATGTAGGTTCTAAGATATTCAAATGAATAAAAATTATTAGAATGTGATTTGTTAGTAAAAATATTTTATAAAAAATTCCTAAGAATATTTTTAAAAATTTAATACCTTCTTTATTTAAATATATTAATATATTTTCTATTAAAATATCATCATTTTTAATATTTTCATCTTTATTTTTTATTAAATTTTTTTCAATTTCATTTTCAAATTCCTCTTCATTTTTATCATTAATCAAAGGTATTATTTCTTCATTTACTGTTTCTACAAATTTTGAATTTTTATTTGGTTTTTTCTTTTCTTTTTTATTTTCTTTCTTCCGAATTACTGAATCTAAATATTCTTTCCGCTTAGCGGCGTGTCTAACCGATGGAATTTTTCGATTTGATTTTTCTTAAAAAATTGATATTTTTTAATTTTAAAGGGAATGGGGGGGGGGGGTATTTCTTTTGCGGACAGGTGGGTAGCGAACTTGACATTTACCCACCCTTACACATAAACCTCCTTCTTGGAGCCATTTTCCTTTTTGGAAGATGGGTACGATAGTGGTATTATGTATAAGGGAAATGAAGGGGGTAGGATAAGGGTACAAGTACAGTGTACCTATTGGGTAATTTAGTATCCCCCATGTCAGGTCTCTGTCACTTTCTCTCAATTACAAACCTTTTATAAATTCCACCACATCTTGACTGTTTTCATTTATTTGAAATAATTTATCCTTTCCTTTATTTGAATTTTGTTCAAGAAAATGTTGTGTTTCAATAGAAGAATTTATATTCACAAGTTCTTTTATTTCCCCATTATTTTCTATTTCCTTTAAAAAATTAAATATTCATGTTTAATAAAATGTTATTTTGTGCGTTTGCCATCATAGGCATGAGATTTGAAAGATTCTAGGCCGTATGTATTGGTTTTGATTAGATATACATATAACTTAGACGGCATTGTAACAAAAACTCCAAATTATATATACTTAACAACCTATATAAACCCAACTTTGCCGGGATTGTGATTTCGAAAATTTCTGGTCCTCGCCTAATTTCTGAAAATGCCTCTCACATTATTCTTAAATAATTTAATTAATTTTGTTGTTTAAAACCTTAAAATTATTTTTTGCCTCTTCACTTTGTTTTTTACTATTTTCAATAGATTTTTCCTCAGCAGTTTTAATTAATTTGCTTATATTTGAATCACAAAATTCTTTGACAACAATTGCTTAATTTAAAAATTATTATAATTTTATTAATTTAACTCTTATATTATGCCATTTTAATAGAAATTATCTCTTAATTTATTAGAGGATTTATGACAGTTAGTGTTTTGTCAGGACAAGTTTACAAAGGAATTATTAAATATTTTTTGTTTTCTTAAATTAAATTTTAATTTTACCATCCGCTTCACATTGCAAAAATTGTTTAAATTCATCATTTTTATCATTATATAATAATTCTATTAATTTATTTTTGTGCATTAATTTTTGATTTTTTTTATTATTATTTAATTTCTTTTTATTTTCTAAACCTCTTTCCATATATTCTTTCCAATCTTCTATTGCTATTTCTGGATTAATTTTCTTTTCTATAAATTTTTTTCTTTTTTGATAATCTTTAATTTTTTTGCAATTTTTTAAAATATTTTTTATTTTTAATAGAATTTCCTCGGTACTTTCCTTTGCTGTTTGAAGAAATAAAAATTTGCTCATATTAAGATGATATACTTCATTTTGGTTTACAAACAAATTCTAAAAGTTAAAAATAAAAACAATTATTGTTTAAAAAAATTTAAATTGTATTTTTTCAATTTATATAAATATTTATAAGTAATTATATTTTTATTATTTATTTATTCTTAAGAAAAATTTGAATGTTTGTTTCAAAGTAAATATTATATTTATAAACGGAATTTAACCGAACAGATTCCCGAAATTGGAAATTTTAAGTTTACATATTACTATAAATTTTATCTGAAATTATTACCTCAATTTCTTCAATATAATCTTCCTCTGTCCATTTATTACCTTTCACAAAAATTTCATAAACCATGTTAGTCCCTCCCCAAAAATTAATTCGAATATTTTTCCATAATTCTTGCATCTTTTTAATTATTTCTTTTATCAAAATCTCATCTAAAAAATAAAAAATATTGCCGATCACTCAAATTATTTAGCGGTTCTTTTCCGTTACTTTTTCTCTCTTATTTTCCATACTATTTTCGGCGGAAAACGCTAAGCGTTTTTTATGTAAACACGGCATAAGGCCTGACTACTTTTATTTTAAATTATTAATTAAATTAAATAATTAAATTTTAAATTTTAAATTATTTTGAGAAACTAACAAAATTTTTAATATTTAATCATTAGTGAATTTTTTATTTTTGGAAATAATCTACCTTCATTCTCTTCAATTTCTTTTAATATTTCGACATGTTTTTTTATTTCCCATTCTTTATAAATAAAATAATTCAAAACATTCCAATTTTTCCAATCAATTGTATTTACTTCTTTTGGAGTAAATTTTATTTTGTATAAATCAACAATTATATTATCAAGTTTTACTAAATTTCCAAAAATTTCAGGAAATCTTTCAGAAAGTATGGCAACTCTAGCTAATCCAAACATTTTTTCTAATCTTTTTCTAATTTTTATCAACCTCTTTTCATTTTTATTTTCAACAATTTCATTTTTAATAGATTCTAAAAAATATTTATTTTTCATAACAGAATTATAAAATTCTATAAAATTTCCTTCAATAATTAATTCTTTTAAATAAACATCTTGATTAACTAAATTATTTCCCCTGTCACATTCAAAAACGGCTAAATTTGATATTATCCCCGTTTTCTTTACAACAATAATTTTAAATTTTAATCTTTCAAAAACTTGAACAAGCCAGCAAAGATTATCGTTATTAGGTCCATTTATGTATATTGCTTTTCTTATTCTAAATTTGGTGGATAATTCAAATAAATTAAATATATTTTATTATTTAAAATATAAGTATGTACACATTCAAATCTTGATTTTAAATATTACACACCCTCTTTAGAATGAAGAAGGTGAAACAAATTAAGGTAATTCTTTGGTTCGTACCCCCCACTCCGTTTTCCTTCCTCAAAGTATTAAAAATGGTCAGTCTGTTATCAGATAATAGAACTCGTCGAGCTGTGTCGAATGACACCAAAATCAACCCCGGTCTTAACTTTGGACCGAGATACAGACCGCCAAAAATTAAAAAATAACAGGGTGGACCAAGCTCATTTTCTGGGCTAAAGGGTACTTTGTTCATATCCCGCCCCTCACCCCTATTTGAGTCTCATTAATTCTCCTTCTTTGCTGTCAATCATTTATTTTCCTCCTTTTTTAATGCCAATCATTTTCTTCCCTCAAATATAGAACACCCAAAAGGGCGCGCGGCCATAACGGCGCAAAGTCATAACTTGCTGGAATATTTTTGACCCTTGTCATTTTTGTTATCAATCTCTTTAGCTCGATGAGAGGAATCGTTTAATATTAATTTTGGTAAGGTTCGAAAAACCTTTCGCTTTGACATGTTTTTTGTCTGTATCTCGGCCCAAAGTAAAGACCGGGGTTGATTTTGGTGTCGTTCGACACAAATCGACGAGTTCTATTATCTGATAACAGACTGACCATTTTTAATACTTTGAGGGAGGAAAACGGAGTGGGGGGTACGAACCAAAGAATTACCCAAATTAATCTATCCAAAATTGAGATCCGATTGTATATATATTAGAGTTTTATGTATGAGTATCTTTTTTCATTATTTTTACTCAAATTTTTATTGAGTAAAAATGCCTAAGAAATATTGAGTAAAAACCAAAAATATGGTTTTACCAATTTTGGCAGAAAATTTTACTCAGATAGTCTACATGTATGTTTATGTGAGTTTGATTTTATAATATTTAAAATTTCTTAATTATTTAAAAATATTAACCCTTCAAAATATTCCAATATATTTAATTCAACAACATTATCATTAAAATCGAATGCTGTAACTTTATCATTTAAAAAATCAATTTGTTTATTATATCTTTCCATTAATCTTTTATTTATAGAAAGAAATGTTGTTGATGATATTTTTAATTTAATTTCTTTTGCTTTTTTCTTTGTTTCGGCTAATAAATATTCTTTATAATAATTAGCTAATAATTGGTTTTTTAATTCTATTGAAGCTGGATTACTGATAAAAGCACTTTCAAGTCCCCAAATTTTTTCATGCACCCAATTGGTCATTCCTTTAAAATTTTTAATTTAGTAATTAATTTACATTTAAAAAACTAACGTCGAAAATAGTTTTCTAGAGGATAACCAGTATTATTTGAAGGCAAAAATATTAAGAAAAATAAAATGAAAATTAATGAATATTTCATTTCACAACTAAATTATAAAATTATTTTTAATAAAAATAATTATAGAGTAAAAGAATGTTAAAATTTAATAAATAAAAGTAAATTTTATCCGAAAAAAAATTAAAAACAAAATAAAATTTAAAAACTATACATAATTTTCTTTAAAAAATAATAAATGCCCTTTTTTTCTCGAATAAATGCCCTTTTTTAAATTTAGCCTTGTGTTGTCTGTCACGAGTATTGATGTTTTAATATAAAAATAAATAAAAAGTACATAAAAAGTGCATCTTTTAAATAAAAAATTTTAAAATAAATTATGAAATAAACAATAAAAAGTATTTAGAAATATAACAGGGATAGACTGTCTTCCGCTTCCGCTTTACGCAGAATTCTGATTTTTCTGACCATTCCGTGTTCCGTTTTTTGCCCCCTTCCCTGATTTACACTCCTAATGACAGCCTTTATTTTTGAAAAATTCATTTTGGCTTTCCAAAAAACTTTCCTTACGGCGCCAGAAAATGAGGAAATCTGACTTTTTGAAAAATAAAAATTTTCAACTACGGCGCTAAATAATGAGGAATTCTGTCTCCTTATTTAAAATGAGGTACCTAGTATTCCAAATTCCGTCTCCGCTTTTTTCCGCCTTCTGCTTTTTAAATGTGGGAAAGTCAATCTCTGATAAATAATTTGTTAAAATATTAATGGAATTTTAAAAAATAGATTATAATTCTGTTATATATTAGATTAAAAAACATTTGTAATTTATAAAATAATATGTGGATATAAATACATAGGTAAATTTAGATAAATTAAATGAGAAAATATGTTTCAGTACATATTTAAAAATATAAAGAGAATAAAATAATCTTTGAATGCAAAATTTGTATTTACATAATCAAAAATCTTTGGTACTTATTGTACACATTTACTCTTATTTGGCAGTAGTATACCAAATTCTACATTATATATAGAAACATTATCTATGATTCTTCACAAAGTAATATTTTATAAAATTTGGTATTTACTGCTAAATTAGAGAGGATAATTACACATAAATTCATACAAATATACATAATTGTTACCAAATCTCGTTCAAAGAACATTATTTAATATAATTCTTTATTTAAATCAATTTTGTTGTTTGTAAATATAGAATATACAGATCCAGATTTTGTTAAATAATTTTTAAATATATTATCAAATGTTAAAAGTTGTTCAATTTGGTTTTCATTTATTTTTTCTTTAGAAGAATTTAAATTAACTCCAATAATCCATAATTTACAAAAAGTTTTTGATGATTCTCTTTAAATTTTTTTTATTTTATTTAAAAATTAAAGGAAAGAAGAAACCTTTTACTATTTTTATCGAAACATTCAACATTTTTTTCATAATTTGTTATTAATTGACTTTCTTTAATTAAATTATTTTGTTCATTTTCTTTTTCCCAATTATATAAATATGTACGTAATAAAACTTTTTGTTTATTACAATTCTTAAAAAAATTATTATTATTTTTTAATTTAAATTTAAATATTTATTTTTACCACATTTTCATTTAATTTACATAAAATTAGAATAAAATATTCATAATTATTTTCCCAATTTAATTTTTCAATTAATTCTTCCCAAATTGATTCTTGTACATTATTTGTTTTATTTATTATTTCATTTGCTTAATAATTAAATTTAATTTTTAAAAATATTATTTTTAATTTAATAATATTTATTTTAAAAGATGGCCCCTATTTCTCTAATTAATTGGACAAATTACTAGGCAATCCAAAAACTGTTACTTTGATAATTTAATTGGCAACCCAAAAATAATTATTTAAATTTACCTCTTTTAATTTCTTTAATAATTCTTTTGAATGTAAATTTATTTACATTAAATGTTGTATTTTGTTCAGGAAATCCAGATGTAATTATAGACATTTGTTTCCCATCATTTCCTTCTTTTTCTTCTTCTAATAATTCATCATTTGAATCAGTTTCAGAACTTAAAATATTTAATTATTTTAAGGCGGAAGTTGAACCAGTTAGGAAAGATCGGGAAAAAGGGCCACCCCTTTTTCAGCCACCTCCCTCCCCCCACCCCTCTCCCAGTCCCCTAGCTACACCCTTGATCAACAGGCTGTCTTTCTAGACAACTAACTCCTTTTCCACTACATATTTTCCTAAATTTTAAAAACTATTTGATCATTCTCTCTTCTTCATTTTCCATTATTCCTTAGCTGATTTATAATTAATTTTCAGAAAAATTCTAAACTCATTCTCAAATTCAGAATTATCTTCTTTATTAATCCATTTCCAAGGTTCAACAATTTCTTTAGCCTTTTTAAATTCATTTTCCAATTCATTTAATAATATTGGTTGTGGCCAACCCCTAAAAAGAATAAAATATTTTTCCAAAAATATATAAAAATAACCATAATTTATAAAAAATAAAAAATTGTTTAATAGCAATTGGTAGACTGGCATTTGGATATATTATACATATTTTTGCAGACATAATAGCTAAAGAAGAACCACTTAAATAACCAGCAATGTTTGAATAAATTAAACGATCTATTTAAATTTAAATTTAAAATATTTAAAATAAAAATACTTTTTGCCCAAATCTTTAAAAAACGCATTAATGAAATAAACAATTTTTGATTTAAATTCATTTCTTTTATTTTTATTGTTGAACGAAAACCTTAGACAAAATTTATTTTAATTATTTTTTAATTAATTTTAACCTGCTAATGCTAAAATACTTTGTTTATTTTTATTTTCTTCAATTATTTCATTATTCATTATATCAAAATTATTTGTTACATTTTTAAAAGGAATTTGTGCATAAATTAAATCTACATCAATTCCATCAATTTTTAATTCAATCATCAAAATTCGGCTTGTTTGGACAATATTTACGTTGATTATCTTTTTAAATTTTTTAATTATTTTTAAATATATGTATTTTTATTAAATTTGGATTATTTTAATGAAGGAAGATAAAGCTTGGTACAATTATTCTCCCCAAGGTTCCTCAATGCAAAGGTACGGCAGATTGAAAATTATCGACCAATGTATTCAGCCCAAATTTTGAAATTTACATATACAATTAAAATTCAGCAGGATTGAGCACCCGCGCATGGAGGCAAAACGACAATCCAGCTCTGTCGGGAGCTGTTTCCTGGTTTTTGGGAGTAAGATTTAAGGCCTACAAACTCACTGGATTCAAGTCAGTGGATTATTCTATTTGGGCATTTCTGTAGCAAAAAGTATGCCAAATCCGATACGCAACATCGGAGGAACTAATGTTGTTTTGGAGCGAGCCTGGAACGAAATAACCGTGGAACAATGCGCGACCATTGTGAGTAACACCCGTAAGTATTTGGATGCGTGTATTTCAGTCAGGGTCGGTCATTTTGAGAAATTACTTTAATAAAATGATTATTATATCCTATTGATTATATTTTATCATTTTTTAATCTTAAATAAAAATTTTTTACAATAGATTTTATTAAAAACATTTGTCGCCGAACTTTTGCCCCACCCTGTATTTACGTTGATTCCCTATTTTTAAATATTTTTTAGGAATTTCTTGGATTATTTTAATGAGGGAAGAAAAAATTAATTACCCCTAAGATACCATGAAGCCAGGTTTACCGCAGACTAGTGCGCAGCACCCGATGAAAAATAATATTCATCATTTATATTTTAAAATTGTTATTTCCACATTTAATTAAAATGTCTCATTTAAAGGAAAACCTTATTTAACAATAAACGTCCATATAAACCATAAATTCCATCTTCTCCTTTAAAATCATAAATATTTATATATTTCGGTAAAATACATAAAATATCCATATCTGACAAAAAAGTATTTGTTCCTAATATTTGAGAACCTCCAATTTTTAATTGAAAATCTTGTTTAAATAAAAATTATAACCCAAAAAAAGATTTTTACAAATTTACCTTTATTTTCATCATTAAATTCATTTATTCCTTTCATTTGTTTTACTTTTTTTATCCATTCCATAATTTCTTTTTCTAAAAAATTTAAGACAAAATTTTTATTTTTATTTTCTTCATTTATATATTCTTTATTAATTATTTCTTTTAACTAAAAAAATTAAATTTTAGGCAAACATAATTTAATTTTTCGAATTTTTAAAGTATAAGATAAAATTTCTTATCCTTTATACGCTGTTCCATTACCCCCTAATTTTTCTTAACTTTAGTATAATATCCGTTTATTTTATTTTTAAACTTCTGTATATTAAAGTCGAGAAAGATAATGGTGGCATATATGTACATTTGTGGAATGAGCAAAATAAACTATACATATTTAACCTTATTTTCATTTGTATTTTCAACAAAAATATCAAATTGAGAATATTCATAATATATTGGATAGAGAAATTTTGGAGGTTTTATTTTGTTTTCAGAAGTATTTCCCTTCATTATTTTTTCAATCCAATTTTCATCTAAAATATTTTTTAATTAGAATTAATTATAAAAGCTTTTTAGATGAGTTTATAAACACGAGCAGACCATCCGCAACTGCGGATTGAATATACTGCTTCAGATTTTTTCACTTTCAATTAATTTCTGTGACTATTCAATAATCCTAAAATTTCCGCTGCAGCTTTAAAACGTATGAATTCTGGGTTGTTGACCTAGATTCTAGGCTTCGAGACAAAGGTAACTAAAACAGAGTCTTCTCTCGTTCCCTTCCCTTAATTAGTTCTACATATTTGTCTAATTCTTTCAAAATATATCCACTTAAACAAAAATGTAACCTTTGCTCGTTTCAGGATCTATGTAAATTAGATAAGAATCATTATTTACCTAATATTTTTTGTTTCAACATAAACTTCATTTCTTCTATATTTATTTCTAATTTTTCCAAAAAAATATTTTTCTCCAATTTTTGATTAACAAAATTATTTAATTTCCATTTTTGATGTTTATTCATTTCGTCTAATTTTAAATTAAAATTTATTTCTTCTTTATCTTCAATTAAATTTTTAGCAAATAAAAACGAAATTAAATGTAAATGTAATTCTGAAAATAATTTTATTTTATTTTCATTTATCTCTTCTTCTAACATTTTATTTTTTCTAAAAAAATATTTTTTTAATTTAAAATTAATTATTTAAATACTTATATATTTTTTCATTTTTTAAAAAATCTTCATTAAATTCTTCAAAAATTTCATTTAATAATTCCCAATTTTTTATTTCTTTAAATATTTTAAATAAATAATTAAAAATTATTTTAAAATTATTTTCTTCTTCTTCTAATTTTTCTTTAATTAATTTTTCAATAATTTTTTCTTTTAATTCTTTCCAAATTATTTTTATATTTTTAAATTTTTCTTTTAAATTTTCTTCAATTAAAATTTCTTTTGAATTTAATTTTTCATTTATTGCAACAATTAAAATATTTATTTTTATAATATTCTCAACATTTTTGTTATTTTCAAATTTAAAATTTAAATATTCTTTATATATTTTAATTAAATTTTCTATTGGTTTATGATAAATTGCTTTAAAAATAGGGATTTATTTATTTTAGAAAAAAATCTAAAAAAAGAACTACTTACATTCTTTTAAAATTAATATAATTCTTTCAAGCAAAATATCGTAATTTTTATTTACTAAATTTTTTTCATTTTCATTAATTATTTTATCCTCTTCTATATTTGTTATTGTAGTAATAATGGTGGATGTTTTTTCTTTATTTTTTTCTAATTTTTTTGTTTCTTTTTTCATCTCAATTTGTAATTGATTTCCTTCTTCATTTTTAATCTTTTTATCTACTGAGGAAATATATTTCTCTTTCTTTTTAGGTGAAATTTGCAAAACTTTCTTACTTTTACTTCCTTAAATTAATAAAAAAAATTTGGATTGGACAAAATTACAGCCGATCAACGGATAAATATGTATAAAGCAAATTATCAAATAAAATGTTTCCCTAAAACTTCGTTTGATTAGATGTCAGAAAAACCAGTTTTACCGCATTTGAGAATTTTATATTTAATTCTACACATTTAAAATGGAAATAATTTTTTAAGCCGATTTCGGCCTATTTTGGATTTATTTTGAGTTCTTTAAAGAATTTACTTATATCTGGCTATTTTCAGTAAATTTTCTATTATTTTTTCTATTTGAAATGTAGATAATATAATAAAAATTTATTAGAAAAATGATAATTTAACTTGAAATTGAGACATACATATACATATTATCTCTACTTATTATCTATACCTCTATACATATTTTTCCAAAATTATTTTTATTTTTAAGGTAAAACCTGTAAATTTACCTATATTTGCACTAATTTCAATTAATTCATTCTTTCCCTTATTTTTTATTCCTTTTTGACGGTTTTCCTCTTTGTAAGGGGTTATTTCCGAAATTTCATACATTTCTTCAGCATTTTTTACTTTCTTAAAATAATTATTTAATTAATTATTGTGTAAAAATACCTCAAAATTATCTTTTATTTCTTTATTTTTCTTTTTATCTTCAGCATTTTTAATTATTTGATTTAAATTCAAACCACATGTTTTTTTAACAACGAATGCTAGAAATATTTTATTTAATTTTTAATATTCTTAATAAAAATTTCAGATTAATTGGACAATCTGAATCTTGAAAAACTGAAAAGATTTGGTGATTTTAAATTTTCTTTTAAACACACCACACTTAATTTTTTAATTTTACCATCCGCTTCGCATTGCAAAAATTGTTTAAATTCATCATTTGGATCATTTAGCAATAATTCAATTAATTTATTTTTATACATTATTTTTTGTTTTTCTTCATTATTTTTTTGTTTATTTTTATCTTTTAAATTGACTTCCATACATTCTTTTAATTCTTTAATTGTCTTTTCTTTATTATCAATGATTTTTTCCTCAGTTTTTCCTTTACTTCTAAGAATTTTATTTTTTGCCAATTTTTTTGAAATATTTTTTATTTTATCGAAAATTTGTTCTGTACATTCTTTTGCCGTTTGAAGAAATAAAAATTTACTTTCATTCATTGAATACATTAAATTATGATTTAAAAATAAATTCTAAAAATATTTAAATTAATATTTTTGTGAATATTGGATTTAAATTATTTTTAACTTTAAGAAACAATTTAATATTTTTTAATGTAACGATTTTGTATACTTTTCTAAAAAAAGAATTTTCTGCTACAATAATTAAGGTACTACATATATTTTGTGTATTTAAATTTAGTTACTTCCTCGCCATCTGGAAATCCAAATTCACTTTAATATAGAAGTGAATTGATCGAAATTTATACAATCTATGTATGTATTACCCCAGTTCCTGTTCCTAAAAAGAGGGGACGTGACACCCTCTCCCCTTCCATGTCGCTACATCCTCAAAAATTTTCCTAAAGGCCCTCTTTAAGTTTGGCTGATATGTATCTACTCTGGACCGGTCTGATTTGATTTTTTGATTAGTTTGAAATTTGATAAACAAAAAAATACTTAATTAATTTTTAACCTCAATTTCTATATTAAAGTCTTCGTCTGTCCATTTATAACCTTTTATAACAATATCATTAAGCATATTATCTCCTCCCCAAAAATTAATTTGGATTAATTTCCAAAATTCTTTTATATTTTGAATAATTTCAATTTTCAACTTTTCATCTAAAAAAATAAACAAAAAAAATTTTACTAAAAAACCTTCACTTCCTTTAATTTCTTTTAATATTTCTTCAAGTCTTTTTCTTTCCCATTCCATATAAATAAAATAATCCAAAACAATTAAAGTTTTCCATTCAGATTTATAAACATTTACTTCTTTAAATTCCACAACATATTTTGGTGTAAAATATATTTTGTAAAGTTTAATAATTATTTTTTCGAGTTCAACTATAAATATTTTTAAATTAATTAAGTATTAAGACTGTTAATGGAAAATTCAATTTTTTAGTTGAAAACTTTAATTCACAAATGAAATGCATTGTTACGTTTATCTATTTAGAGCTAATTCTAATTTAAAAAAAATTAAAATATTTTTTACTTGTATTTCCAAAAATTTCTGGAAATCTTTCAGAAAGTATAGCAACTCTAGCCAATCCAAACATTTTTTCTAATTTTTTTTTAATTTTTAATAATTTAATTTCATCTTTATTTTCTGTTCTAAAATATTTTTAAAAAATTACTAAATAAAATTAATTTTCCCAAACCTAAGAAATTCTAAAAAATTTTCATTTTTCATAACAGAAAAATAAAATTCATTAAAATTTCCTTCAGTAATTATTTCTCTTAAATATTCATTTCTATTAACAATATTATCTCCTTTTTCACAATTAAATACATTCATAAAAACTTTTTCTCCAATCCTTTTTATAATTGTAATTTCAAATTTTAAGTTTTCAAAAAAGTGAATAATATGGCAAAGTATATCATTGTCTAATCCAAAATGTATTGTTGCCTTCTTTATACTAAATTTACATATTTAATTGAAAAATTTTGAATATTTAAAAGTTATTTTTAGAATTTTAAACAAAAAAATTCATTAAAATTCATTTCTTAATTCCCTCTATTAGACACTCAATTACTAATAAAATCTTTAAAAATCTCTACTAAAAATTAAATCAAATTTATTTTTAATTTGAGAAATTTTTAAAACTAAAATTCTTTATAACCAGATAATAAACAAATTTAGAATTTAAACACAAACTATTCGTATTTTTTTATTTTGTCAATTATAAGTTTTTGTTTTCCAGTTAAAATAATTTCAATTTTATTCTTTAAAAATTCATTCAATTCATCTTTTTCAATTTCTGTTAATCTATCATTAAAAGAATAATCCATAAATCTTTTAATTATAGAAAGAAATGTTGTTGATGATATTTTTAATTTAATTTCTTTTGCTTTTTTCTTTGTTTCGGCTAATAAATATTCTTTATAATAATTAGCTAATAATTGGTTTTTTAATTCTATTGAAGCTGGATTACTAATAAAAGCACTTTCAAGTCCCCAAAGTTTTTCATGGGCCCAATTGGTTATTCCTTTAAAATAAAAATATATATATATATATATATTAATCCTTTACTTCTAATTTCTCGTACATTTAACCCCTCTAATTATTTCTAATCCACTATCAAAAAAGCAGAATTCCTGAAATTCACGAAATTCCCGAAAATCTTGAATTCGAAATTTTCGAAATTTCCCGAAAATCGGGAATTCGGTTTTCTGTCGGCGCGATCCCTGATATACACCATGGGTATGCCAAGACATATTTTTAAAAGATAAAAACGAAACACGAAAAAAGCTATAATTCGGTGAAATGCGAAAGATGAAAAGGCGAAAACACTATGTATATACTCCATTAATTACCCTCCCTCAAATAATTACACATCCTTTATTTAGTTGTCCCCTCCAGCGAAAGGTTAAAACAATAAGTACCCCCTTAAAAATATTTATAATTAGCCTTCCCAAAATAACCTCTATTAATTACCTCGCCTCTATCAATTACCCTCTCCTGAGAGAGGTAAAAACAATAATTACCCAAGGTAATTACTAGAGTAACTGTAATGAAGTAACTAAGAAATTTCTGAGATCGGAAAAATCAAAGCTTTGGTTAAATAACTAATTTCAAAGCTATGATTGAATATTCCAAATCCTTCGATATCCTTCTTAATCCTTAAATCGTGGATAACAGAGGATTTATAGCCATTAAGGAGGATATCAGTGGATGGTGGAGAAAAATTTCAATTTAATTTTTATTTTCCGATCTATAGAAATTCGATGGTTGTGAATATGTTTGGCAGATCTTTTGAAATGATCCGAACTAAAAATTTCTGGTATCCGGATCCGAAACCGAAATTTTTATTAAAGTAGTGAAGAATGCTCGAAGACGGAAAAGGTTTTTGTTTATGTTTTGAAATTTAATTTTAATTATTAATTTAATTATTTCTAAAAATTTTTTTGAAAATTCTAACTTCTAAAATGTTTTTCAAATGGATAACTTCCATTACTTGCTGGCAAAAATATGAAGAAAAATAAAATAATTGTTAAAATAATTTTCATTTTTTTCTTTAATTATTTAAAAATAAATACATTTTTTTAATTTAAATTTTTTTAATAAAATAAATTTTTATAAGGTAAGAATGGCTAGGATATATAATAGGGAAGAATAAAATAATTAGCTTGTGATATTGAATTGTCTTGTGTTATCGATTTTAATTTAAATAAAAAGCTTTAATAAATAATTATTTACTTATTACAAACTACAGTCAAACTATTTATTACAAACTATTTTTTATGTTTTTAAACAATTTTGATGTTTTGAATCGGAAATACTGCGTAAATAAGGTTTAAGGACTCCCGAATTTTTGTAGAAAATTCTTAATCCTTAAGCATTATTTCTTGAGGGATTAATTTATTTATAATATTTATTTATATAAATATAAAAATAAATTAAAAATAACGGAAAAAATAAAAAAGATAAATATGAAAATGAAGGTTTTTCCAAAAAATATTAAGAATTTAAATCACCCTTTTTAATATAAATTGTGTCGACAACTAAGGCTGGCGGTTCTGAATAACCGGAACCGGATACCGAAAATTTCCGGTTCTGATGTCGGTTGTTTTCATTAATGTCAGAATTTAGCAAAAACCCCGTAACAAAATTTTCCACAAACCCTCCCTGTACTTTCTCTACAACGTTAAAAAGGACTATGGATCCAAAAATTGTGGGGCGCCAAACAGGTGAATTTGTCTCTTTCTGGTCAACTAAAGTTCTCAAATTTTACTTGTAGTTCTAATAAGTAAGTTCACATCACGTTCTACTTGTATAATGGCCAGAACATAATTTATGAATAAAATTTATAATTTTACATTCTGCGTTGATTTATACTTTTGCAGTTAAGGGCAATTGTTGAGTAAGTAGTATATAATAAATTTTTTGGGCTTTCATTCAAGTCATAAACAAAAAGTTGCTAAACTCATGTGTTTCTTATTACACCCAAAAATTCATTACTTTTTCAATTTATATTTAATTTTTATTTCTTAAATACCTAATAAGTATGCAATCTTTTCTATTTCGTCGAGATGATGGGTCGAGATCTTTCCCAAAATATTTGGTTCGATTCTTGATACGTAGATTTACTATAACCGAAAACCAAATTTTCTAAGTCTTTTTTAATTGTTAAAATATTTTTTTGATTTTTTACTTCATTTCTTCTTTTAATGCCTACTTTATGTTAAAGTTGTCCTTTTAATTAAAAAAAAAGCTAAATAAATAAATATTTAAATAAATAAAGAATACTTTCAATTATTTATCAGACAGTTTTTTGGCGAAAATAATAATTAATTGAAATTTTTTTATCAGAAATAATCTCTTTTTTTTAATTTAAATAAATTCTTTGTTCGTTTCCATGGTTATGATGATAATCTTTATTATTTTATATTTATTTTAATTCATTAAATATTTTTAATTATTTAAAAGAAAAATCCTCTTACTTTTATTTCACGAAATAAAAAAAATTTTATTTAAAATGTTCTTTTTAATCATTCAATTTAATTTTTGAATTATTTTTTTAAATAAATTTTTTTAAATTTATATCGATCATTTATCTAATCTATTATTTATATAAAAAACTAGACTATTTATTTATAAAAAAACTTTAAATTATTTAAATAAAATATTAAAAAGATAATTTTTAATAAAAGTTTTAAAATGTTTTTTAGTTAAAAAGTCTAGAATTTTTATTGTCTTTTTCCGAAATATTTTTAGTATTTTTTTTGTACAAATTTCAGTTCCAAACAATAATCAAAACAATATTTTAAATTATTAAAAAATATATATTTAGCTGTTAATTTATACGAAAATTTAATTTTTTTATTTTAAACTATCTTTGTTACTCTTAAATGTTGAAAATAAAAGAAGTAATTATTTACCTAAAAAAGTAATAATATTGGTCTTTTTTTTGATAAGAATCAAATAAAAAAATGTGATAATTAATTAATTTAATTTAAATAAATATATTTACAGCAATTTTTTTCTATTTATTTATTTTTGTTTTTATTTGTTTTTTCCAAAAAAAATATTTTTTTAATTAATTACATTTATTTTTGTTTAACTAAAAATGTCTACAAACAAATATTTTCATTTATTTTTAATTTAATTTCTTTGATTTTCAGCATTTTTCCAAGTCCTCTCCCCTTCTCTCTCTTACTAATTATTCTCAACAAATATTTTTATGTTGCAAAGAAAAAATATTTTTTTTACAAAAATAGTTTTTGGTCTTTTTAAATTATTTCACAAAAATTAATTTTAAAAAATAAAAGTTTTATCCGATTATTTAAATACTCTAAAATATTTTTAAATTAAAATTTTCTTTTAAAAAAAGATTTCATTTTTATTTAATTCTTAAACAAATAATTCTGTTAAAGCTTTTATTGAAGAGAAAATTGAAAATTCCCATTTTCTATTTAAATATTATATAGAAAAAACCTCAAAATAAAGTTGCATTTTGAAAATTTTTGACTGATTTTTTTTTGATTTTTTCAAATATTTTGTAAATAATTTTAGAGATTCTGATTTAATATTTTATTTTTGTTTATTATTTTTAAATTTGTATCAGCACCTCTCTCCCTCTTAATCAAAACTTTTTTTAAATTTATTCCTGAATATATTTTTATTTTGCAATTTTTGCAAAATAAAAAATTTTTTTCTTAATCTCTTGTAATAAATATTCTAATAAATAAATAAATATAAAATATATTTAAATTCTTCAATCGTTTATTTATTTTCTTACGTAAAAAGATTAAAAATAAACATATCAAAAATTGATATTTTTTATTAATTTTCAACATTAAAATACAAGCAAATATTTATTAACAAAAAATTTTTATTACAATTAATAAACAAGGAAGGAAAATAAATATATTTTTATGGACACTTCTCACGAAACTACCCATTTTCTTCCTTTTAAAGAATTAAAAGGAGAATGTTGTATTTTTAAAAAAGATGAAAATTCTTTAAATTTAAAAGAAGAAATTATTTTAAATAATAATAATGGAATTTATAAAAATAATTACAACAAAATTAGTAGAGAAAAGGAGCGATTTGGATCTGATAAAGAAGAAAAATTGCCCGGTAATTTTTATTTAAAAGAATTATAAAAGGATAAATATTAAGGATTAGTTAATTAATTAACAGCAATATTTAATAGTTAATTTTTTGTTAATAAAACAGATGTTTTTACATATATATGTGTGTCATACTTTTATTTCCTTTGCAATTTTTTTGGGATATTTAGTTTTTGTCTGCCTTTTTTGCAAATATTATAAATTGAGACGAAACAGACGTGAAAATAAAATAAACAAAAAACACTATAATTAATTATTAACTAGCAAATATTTTTCGTTTTGTGGCTCCGCTTCAACCTTTTTAATCATGTCTCCGGGTTCAGCTAGGGCTGGGCAAATAAATCAAAATTAAAAATTATGAGACTCAAATAGTCATTTCAAAAATTAACGGAAAAAGGATATTACAGTCCCCCTATTAATCTTCTTTTTATAAATCCCGTTAATATTATAATTATTTTTCACATAATCACTCTTGTTTTTGACATTTTAAATTAATTTATTTAATAAAATATTGATTTCTTTTTTTTAAAGTTCCCTCTGTCCCATCAGAGGAGATGCTGAATACATATATGAATGGGGGGGATGCAAATAAACAAATATATAAATTGGTTTTGACTGGCGGGCCTTGTGGTGGAAAGACTACAGGACAGGAACGTTTGGCTACTTTTTTTGAGGGGCTTGGATGGAAGGTTTTTTTGAGATTTAAATTTTGGAAATTATTTTTTAAAGGTTTTTACTGTCCCAGAGGCTGCCTCAATACTTTTGAGAGGCCGGACTCGTTTCCAGGAATTTACTCCAGAACAGGCTTACCAATTCCAAAAAGATTTGTTGTTAACAATATTACAGCTTGAACAGGTTAAATAAAAATTATTTTTAAATAAATTTTAAATTTTTAGGTTTACTTTAACCAAGCGAAAATGATTAAAGGGCAAAATGTTTTAATTATTTGTGATCGGGGAGCTTTAGATCCTTCTGCTTATATGGAAAAAGTAATGTGGACAAAACTTTTGAAGGAAATTGGGAAAGACGTTTTTGATCTCCGAGACAATAGATATAATCAAGTAATTTTTATTTTATTTTCCCTACCCTTTCATAAAAAGATTTTAATTTCTCCTCACCAATCCCAGTATTTAAACAATTTCTAAAAATTATTTTAAAATAATTTAAGAAAAATATTTTTAGAATTTCTGATTAATTTAAAGATTGTACATGTTGTCACAGCTGCAGATGGGGCAGAACAATACTACACTTGTCTGAACAATAAAGCACGGACTGAAAGCATGGAGGAAGCAATTTTAGTTGATCGAAAAACTAGAGAAGTAATTTATTTTGTTTTTGACTTTTCTTATCATTTTAAAATTGAAAAAGGACGGGAAAATTTGATTATCAGTTTTGTGTCCCCGATACTTTTTTTGGGTCAAAGTGGTGTAATACCATTGTCGCTTATTTTCTATTCACCAAACGATTATTTTTTGGGTCAGTTTTTGTCCAAACTTTTTAAAATATTTATTTTTAATTAGGCTTGGATAGGACATCAATGTCTCTCAATTGTTGATAATTCTGATTGTCAAAATTTTAATGATAAAATAATGAAATTAATTCGTGTTGTGTCAGAAAGAATTGGAATTTCTTTTGATCGTTTAGCTAAACACAGCAAAAAAAGAAAATGGCTAATTTCAAAAATCGACGAAACTAAATTTTTGGCAAATAATTATGAAGAATTTGATGTTGTCCATGTTTATCTACAAAGTATTAGTAACAATCAAGTAATTAATTTTTGATAAAAAAGTAGGGGGTTCTTCTACTTTAAATAAATACAGACAATTTTCGGGAATTGATATTTATTTTGAGAAGGGAAAGAAATTTAAATATATTTTTATTTTTTTAAAGGTACGTATCCGTTCACGTTGTCAGAATAATCGAACAACTTATTCATTAACAACAAGGCGTTATTTTGGGCTAGATTCGATGAAGTAAAAAATTTTTTAAAATTAATTAAGAATTAATAAATTTAAATTTTTGTTGAAATTTTGTAGAAAAATTTGTTTTTAAACCTTCCTTTTAATTAAAATTTTTAGAAATTCGATTAGATTACCTGAACCAGTTGAAACAAGAAAACAATTGTCTTGTCGTGAATATGATTATTATTTTGAAATGAGGGATAAAAGTAGAGCTGTTGTATATAAAAAGAGAAGATGTTTTACATATGGAAATGTTGTTAGTTGATTTTTTAAATTCTTTTTAAATTTTCTTTTTTTATTTTTAAAGTATTTTCATTTGGATATTTATGTCCATCCTTTGCCCCCAGCTTGTATTGGTTCTCCAATAATTTTGGAAACATACACAACTCATCCAATTGGTGATCCAACACCTTCACTGCCTAATTTTTTGGAGGTTGTTCGTGAAATTACTGGCGAGCCTGGTTATAGCATGTAAGTGAAAGTTTTTTTGTCTGTTATAAGGAGTAAAATTCCTTAAAAAACAGCCAAATAACTGGCATAAAAAATAAATTTAAAAAATCCTTTTTAAGGTTCAACATGACCTCTTCTACTCCACCAACTACTAACAATATATCATAATTTAAAAAGAGTCCATAAACAACAAAATAACTATTTTGAAGAGCTTTAAAAAAATAAACTAAAAACTTTTAATTAATTAATTCTAAAGCTTTTAATTATTTTCTTCTTTTTTTCTATACCTAATCTTTACCTGTTTCTTTTTTCTCTTTTTGTAATTTTTTTGTTTTTATATTAAATATTTACAATCGGATATAATTTTTACCTTCAAGTTTTTTTTGTTCAAAATTGAAAGTATGTAAAATCACTATCCGACTGTATTTACTATTGTATTTCTAAAGATTAATTATTAACAACAATTAAAATACAGAAATCTTTAAATAATTATATAAAACTTTAAATAAACAATTTAATTTTTTTTTAATTTTAAAAGTGCAACCTTTCACAAAAAAATATTTTTGACGGCAAATTCTTTTAAGTTTTCAAAATTATGTTTTGATTTTTAAGGACATCATGTGAAAGCGGGAAAAATATTTAATAAAGAGAAAAGGGCATTCAATCACGAGTAATACGTATTTTTTAAATTAATTTTACATTACCCGCCTTTAATTTCATAATTTGCTTTCCTTTCCCCCTTTTTCTTTCTCTCCGCCTTTTTATTAATTCATTTAAAATAAGAAAATATAAAAATTTATTTTTATTTGTTGTAAATTTTAATTTTTAAAAAATTAAAGTTTTAAGCCCCCAATTATTTTCTTTTATTTTTCCTAAAAATTAATTAAAATAAATTTTAATATTTTTAGTTCCTTACAAAAAAATTTTTTAATTTCAAAAATTGGAAAGAAATTTAAAAAATATTTGCTTTATGCAATTAAAAATATTACTTTTATTGGTATTAACCAATATTATTATTGGCTTTTGCCTTGGAAATTTTAATTCCAAAATAATTTTAAATATTTCAAATGAATGGAAAACTGACATTAATCTTAAATATTTAAATGGAATACGTGATTCTGGACGTTTTAAATGTTCTCTTTTAAAAAATGGGGGAGAAATTAATGGAATTAAAATTGGAGACATGTCAATATTGTTTTCATTAAAAGATGATTTAGGGAAAGTAATAAGAGAAATTCAGAATAAACAAATAGAATATGAAATAAAAGTGAAAGGGGAATTTGAAAATGATGAAGTAAATAAAATATTTTTTATATAAAAAAAAAGATTTTAGAAAATTTTGTAGCCACTGGTTAAGGAGAATTGTGTCTAACTAACACTAAAGCTTATTCAGAATATCTCTAAATTAATTTTTAAATTAACAGATTTCTACATAATTTAAAAATCTTTAAGGATACAATAATTAAAGGCTTTATTGAAAATCTTTCTTTCTTAAATAATTCATTAAATTTTACAATAAATATTGTTGATAAACTTTTTGGTGTTAATACAAATAGAGTATATTTTGAATTTAAAAAAAATTTGAAATTGGAAAAAATTTATGAAAATAAAGCATATGATTGTTTGAAGAAGATAAAAGAATCGCAAAATAGAGCAGTGGAAAATTTTAGAAAGCTTGAAAGATTGAATAATGGAGAAATAAATAATTTAAGTAATGGTATGAATTGTTTTTTGAATTTCGAGAGATTCACAGAATTTATGTCTCCGCTGTCGAGCAATTAAAAAAGGGTCCTCGACATGTGTACTATAAATCCACTTTTAATCGAAAATGAAAGGGATAATAACTTCGGATAAAATATACTTAGAGATATATACGAGAAAGATAAAAACAAGTTGATAAATTCCCACGAGTAATTGTTTGGAATAGAGCTCGAATTTTTTATAAATTTACCACGACAACGTTGTTAAATTAATAAAATTCTTAATTTAAAATATTTTTATTAAATCCAAATTTAGAACAAAATCCTCAAACATTTCCAACTTTTAATCTTCCAATAGCCAATTTAAATAATGCTTCTTCTAGTAGCAATAATCAATCTACATTAATAAATAAAGTAGGAAACGATACTATTAGCGTTGAAGGTTAATTTGTTTTGTATAAAAAAAGTTTTTAATTTAAATTATTAAAAGTTTTCTTTCAAAAGATTCTTTTAATTAAAAATAAAATTATTAGATTTTATCAAATAATTAATTAATTATTTATACAGAATCCCAACAAAATACAAAGAATAACCAAGAAAGTAGTAAAAATAATAACGATCCGAATGTCGACATTCTAATGGATCGGGAAGATGGATCGGAACAAAATGAAGTTAATCAACAAAATACTAGTCAACAAATCCATTCTTCTAATATTGAACAAATATTGGAAAATGAAAAACAACAAAAATATTATCAATTAAATAGAGGACAAGAAGAACAAAATTCAACAGATGGTCAGTTAATTGAGACTAGATCTGATCATTTAAACAATCAAAAAGAAGGAATTAATAAACAAAATGAACAACAAATAAATAAAGAACAAGAAATAATAGTAAAGCAAAAGGAAAATAATCCAAATAATAACTCAGAATCCAAAAATTCAGAACAGCCAAAGGAGATTACTTTGAATCAAATGGAAGGAGAAGAAGTGGAACAAGACGTTATTCAACGAGAGATTTATCAACAGGGGAATTTAACAGAAAAACAACTTCCAGATGAACAAATTCTGGATAAATTTGTAGAAAAAAGTCTTAATCAACCGCATTTAAAACAAAATGAAATTCCTTCTGTGGATCGTATAGAGGAAGAACAACCAACAGAAGAAGATTCAGAGAAACAAGAATTAAATTACCAAAAGGAAGGGAATATCCAGAAAGATTATAATATACCAAAAGAGCTAGTAAATGAAGAAAATAATAATAAAATTAATAAACAAAAGGAACATTCAATTGATGAAAAACAAAATGAGATAACTCAAAATCAAGAAAGTCAAGAGGTGGATTATGAAGCTAGTTTAAAAGAGAATAATAAACAAGAGAATTTAATTGGTGAAAATAATAATGAGGGAAATATTACATTAGACAAAAAACAAAAAGAAAATTCTCCACAAAAAGATAAAATTCCCTCAGATTATATAAATAAAAATCTTGAAAAAGAAGAAGAACAAAGCAATGAAAGGGAGAAATTGGTTGATGAAGTTGTTCAAATAAATAAGGAACAAGATAAAACTCAAAGAAAAGAAAAACATTTGATTGTTGAAGAAAGAAATACTAATGAATTTGGCCCTAAAACAATTCAGCATTCGATTGATAATAATCAACAAAAACAAGCTCCTTTAACAGAAAAAGAGTTTTTACCTGCAGAAAAAGAAAAAATGAAAGAAAAAAATAAACAAAAAGTAGTTGATGATACTTTTAAAGAATTGGAAAAACAAAAAGAAAAACAGCCTAAATTAACTGAAGAACAATTAAAAGAACTTCACAAATTGATAGAAGAACATCCACATTTCCGTAATAAAACTTTAAATGAAGTACAAATCTATCTAAAAATTAAACTTGAAGAAGAAAGTGATAATAATCAAAATATTACAGATAAAAAAGAAATTGGTAGTAGTAGTGGTAAACAAAAAGGTTAGAAGGGACTTTTAAACAAATTAATTAAATTAATAATTTATTAATAATTTATTTTTTATAAAAATTAAATTTTGTTTTAAACAATTTAAATTTTTATTCATTTTAAATAAAAAATATTTTAAGATGAAACAAATAAGGAAAACGATACAGATAATGAACTTGAAATAATTGAGAAACCAATAGAAATAATTAATATTTCTAGTGACACTGAAGAAGAAAAACGAAAAAATAAAAAACCTCCTTCAAAAAAGCATCACAAATCAGGTAAAAATTTAAATAAATTTTTTAAAATAAATTTTAGAAAATAAAAAAGATAAACAAAGAAATGCTGAAACTAGTAAAAGTAAAAGTAAAAAAAGAAAGGAAAGAGAAAAAGAAAAATCAAAAAAGGATGGTGATTTAGATGAAAGGGAACACAAAAAACAAAAAAATAAATCTACTAGTAAACATAAAAGTTCAAAACATGGAGGGGGGTCATCGTCAAAGAAAGGCGAAAAAGTATTTTTTTATTTAATTAAATTTTAATTAAAATTTTAAAGGAAGAAGCAAATCGACATAAGAAAAGTTAAGAGATTAAAGAAAAGAAGTTATTAAAAAGATTGATTTTGAAATGGGGGAATTCTTTTTAAAAACTATGTATAAATACATATAAGTATATTTTTTAAATGTTTTTAGTATTTTAATTGATATATAGACAAAAAAACATTATTTTTAAATTAAAATATTTTTTAGTTTTCTCAAAACTTACAGACAAAATGTTTTATAATTTTCAAAAATAAATATTTAGATTATCGTCTGTAAGTTTAATTATTTATTTCTCTTTTGATAATTAAACTTTTTATTTCTAAATAAATTATTTACATATTTTTCTATAAATTAAATTAAATAACAATTTTCAAATTTTTATTTCCCTAAAAATTTAAAAATTAGAAGGTGAAAAACTTTTTTTAAATACCGTAGAACTTAAAACGACGTGTTCTATTAGAGTGAAAAAACATTTTTTGCACATTTCCCAGATATACAAGTTTGGAAAAAATAGATAGAAAATTGAATAGCATTCATTTATTATTAAAATACAAGTTTTACTGTACATATTGAGGATTCAAGTTCAGGAAATTTCAGAAAATCTGCAATAAAACCCCCTACATTCCGCACTTTGCATCCACCCTCTCCTACAGACACAAAACATTTTCAGGACATATTTAAATAATTATATATATTTATTTATTTAACAATTTAATAAATGAAAATATTGTTGTCTGATTTTTCTTTTTCGCATTTTTTCACTTTAACAGATTTACCTCTTAATGTGAAAAATACCAGTAGAAAAGTACATTTTTGGCTGAGAAATGCAGCAATCATTAAAATGAAAGAAAATCCATAGCTGAAAATTTTAGAAATATTTTGTTTAGATTTAATTGATTTTAAATTATTTTTAATTCAAAAAACAAAAAACTCTCCATTACAAAATTTAAGAAAATTAGAAAATTTTAATAATATTTTACTTAAAGTAGAAGAATTTTCAAGTAAATATTTTCAAATAAAGACTAATCTTTTGACTAATTCGGAAAAGCCGAAGAAAAAGTTTTTTATATCAAGATTCGACTTTATATAAAAAGACATACTGAATGCAATTTTCAGAAGAAAATCCTGCATCATTTTCTTCAGGTAAAAGTACATTATGACGAATTTTAGTAAGAAATTGATAATGAAATAGTAATACACAAAAGCCGTATGCAACAGCTGTGCATAATAATTTAAATTTAGAAATTATTATTTTATTTTTTCTTCATACCAGATAAAACCGACCAAAGACAAATTCCTAAAGGCCCCAATGCTGTCCTTTCATTTTTTGGATCATTATTATATAATGTAGCATTTCTTAACGCAACAAAAATCCCTGTTAAATTCCATAAAAGACCAAGACCCGTTGACAACAAAATTCCAAACCAAATATGTTTATCAATAAATGATACACCAATTCTTATTTCATCAAAAACTTTTTAAAGTTTATTTTAAAAATATTAAAAAAAGGGGGATCATTTAACCAGAAAAATGATTTCGTTTAGGACCAAAAGACCAATCAATTTGTCTGATACCATGAAACAACCCACTGTTCATTTGATTATTTTCTGAAATTGTCCCATTCCTAGTTAATGAATCTGCATATATCTAATATATTTTAATTATTAAAAAAGTATTTTCCGAAAAACTAACCCAAAAATCACTAAAAACAGAAGATAATGCAAAGGCTAGTGAAAGTGTTAAAAGAAGAAGGGCAATGAAAATATTTATTCGATCTCCAATGTTAAAAGTTTTTATAATATTATTCATTGTTTTTACTTAAAATAATGTTAATTTCTATAAATAGTTAATAATTCTATAAAATTTTATCGATGAAGTAAATGAATCTTGCATCAATAGCTTTTAGGATAAAAAACCTTGACCCAATTTTCACGCAAAGAATGCAGGTTATAAAAATAGACGTTTTTGATCAAAAAACAATCGAAAGATTCTCAAAAATTTTAATTATTAGTATATGCAGTTGGAATCAGACCTGCACGAAACTCCAAATTTTTTTTCAAGTGTAACGAAATAATTTTTTCAAAGTTTCATCGACGAAACGAGAAGAGACGCCATTATTTAATTCGGACAATTTGAAATTTTCAGGGTTTAGATTTTTCCTCATTTTGTGGTTTCTCGATAGTCGATGAAGATTTCCGGATTTTTGTGGCTTTTGAAGATTATGAGGATTTTTTATATTTTCTTGTAGTTTTTAGAATAAACTGTATTTTTTCTTATTATGAGGATTTTTTATATTTTCTTGTAGCCAAACCCAAAAATTTTCGTATGCAGCGCAAAAAAGTGAACCTTACAAACTCACAAAAAAGTGTTTAATTCAAGTTGATAATTTGAGGATTTTTAATATAAAATGCGAATTTTTAGATCAAAACTGCGGATTTTTAAAAATAAGAGATAAGAGCCTTGGTTTAGAATTTGCTTTTTTACTTCTGTTCAAATTTCGTATTCATATATTTTCTTGTGTCTAAAACATTAAAAATAATTATTAATATCAAAAATTAATATTTAAGTATTATTATCTCCATCCAATTTTATTTCAATTTTTCCTTCATATCCTTTTTCTTTTTCTTCATTGTAGAAAGTTGTCGTAGTCTCTTCTTTTATATTTGATGTTCCAACAATTGAAGACTGTTCTTCATCTTCTCCATTATTTTGATTTTGAACTATATTAGTTGAAATAGGTTTATTTATTGTAGTACCACTTTCTACTTTTGTGCCATTTTGAGATTGTTTTGCTATCTTTTTTGTTAATGGTTCATCTATTTCATCAACCTGAAAATCCTTCACGGTACTTATGTATTTCCCTACGCATAGAAATATTAAAATATAGTTCTTGTTAAGGAACTAGTCCCCTTATCTGTATGGAAATACCCATCCTGTTGTTAGTAGTATGACCGAACAAAAGGTTCTTTTGTGCTGATACGGACAATAAATATGCGTAGCATAAATGTTCGTATAGAGAATACACAAGTATCTTTTTCTCTTTTTAGTTATCTTATTGTTAAAATCTTTCCTGCAACAAATATAAAAACTTACACTAACAATAAAATTACATTCAACAGGTACTGAAACATCATCTTCCATACCCATTGCTGTTTCTTCTTCTGCTCCTAAACAAAATTGCTTATTTATTTGAAGTAAAATACTAATCTATTTAATAATCTTATCAACGAACCAGTAATCCTTAAACCGTCTTCTGTAATTGTAGTCATCTTAATAAAATTAAATAATAATTTTTTTATTTTTCAGAAAGATTAAAACGTTGAAATTTTTATTTTTGTTCTGTTTCAAAAACTTTCAATAAATTCAAATTTTTCGTTTAAGATAATGCCTCTAAAATTTTCATAAACATACCACATTAATATTCTTTTCCAACGCCCGCAAAAACACCCCCGTTCGATTGTAGTGCTTATTTGGTTCAATTAAAAGCTCACATAATCTGAATTTATTTAAATAGTTTATTAAATTTAATTTTTACCTTTGTATAGTAAACGGCGTGCCATCAAACTCTTTAGCTTTTTCCATGATAAAATGCTTTAGATCGCCAATCTCTTTATCATTAATCAATTCTTCCTTCTTATGATCATCTTTTTGCTGTCCAGCCTCAATTATATGCATCCCATCCATAACAGCCTTTAAAAGAAATTAATTCTTTCCAAAATATTTTTAAAAATCACCTGTAATTTCCATATAAATGCTTTTTGAATTAATTCCCAAGGAAGATGAGGTCGGCCAGTGTTGGCAATAAGTTCGAAAAATTCATCGATTAGTGGGTCCCTGGAACGACTAATCTCCTCAGATGCTGTGGAATTAATTTCTCCGCCCTAAAAGTCAAATAAATTACAACTCATCAAGAATTACAGACCACATTTGGAGCTTCAAAATTTTCAAGAGCTTTCCGGTATTCCTCTACAGAATGAAATTGCTTCTCTTTAGAAGTGGAAACAGTAGAAGTGGAAGAAGACGGCTGTGTTTGCACATTTGCCTGAACTGCCATTTAAATGAAGGGTATTTTACTAAATTATTAAAAAATAAGGATGACTCTTGCAAGTTTTATTATTAATTAAACGACAGCTATTAGTCGATATCTATTTATAACATTCAAAAATATCATTTTATACACAAAATAAATTTTTATAATAAAAGGCAAGAAAATCATTTAATACAAGTCAAGAAAAAGAGAAAAACGCTGAGAAATTGTAAAAAATTTTTGTTATACAAATTTAAACAGGGATGTGCGGGACCGAAATTTTCCAAAACTCAAAATCGCACTCCAAAAGACTAAGAAAACAATAGAAGATTCCAGATCAAAATTTTACAAGATTTTGACAAAAGTCGATACCAAGTCGTAACACAAAGACCAAAACCCGAGAAAATCCTAAGTTTCAAAACCAAAAGTCTCGCACATCTCTATGACTGAACTTCAGCAAACTTTCCAAAGTTTAATAACACCTTCACGTCCCGAAGAAATTAACAGATCTGGCCATAATGAAATTAAATCAGTAATTCCATCCCAATGAGCCTCTGGTACCTGATATTATAAAATAAATACTGTAGTGAAAATTCAAAAATTTACATGTAAAAGTTTTTGTTGACCACCTCCACCAGAAAGTGATGTCATTTGTTGTTCTTCACTTCCATCTGTTTGTGTCAGTAATTGACTGCGATCTTCCACATGAATTTTAAGTGCGTTGTCTTGACATTTTATTTGTTTATAATAAATCATTGGGGTTTTAATTTGTTGTAAGTCACTAATACTTTCAAGTATAGGCAAGTGTCGACGATATGGACCACAGAGATAAGTTGAAGCACTCGGGGTAGATAAATTCCAAGCCCGAAGACTGCCTTAATTTTTTAATTTGTTACAAAATTCTAACATAAAAATATAAGTACCTTCAGAATCCCCACTAAAGATTATATCTTCCCGATCAGTCAACGAAGGAGCAACGGCTGAAGATACAATTTCGTTCTAAAGTTGAATTTTTATTATTTTTCGTTTCAATAGACAACCTTGTAAACCAAAGGTGTTTCAACGCTTGGCCAAAGAACGTCAGATCTGCTTTGTGAAGAAATATCCCAAAGTGACAATTCAGACTCCCGTGTGCAATTTGTTATAACACGATGATTTGAAAGATGCCTCCAAAATAAAAATATTATAACTGGTTAAATGTGGATAGTTACCAGCTACGTAATGGAATTATTCTATCCGAAGGATGAGACCATGTTGCTACCTCTAATCCTGCAAATCTAAAATAAATGAGATTTTCTAAAATTATATTATCAAGTTAACCTTAAATCCCACAAAAGCATATTTTTGGTCGTGGCCGAACTAGCAGTAAGTAGCATCCATTGTTGATTAGAAGAGTCAATGCAGAATGAAGTAATTAAACCGTAACTATAAAAGAGCATTCATCAATAGAAAATAAAAATAATTAAACCTATTCTTAACTCTATGTTGCCAAACAGAAGAGAGATCAATCGCATTTCGTCCTTTTTTTGGTGCAACCCTGAAAAAGGTAAATCCAAAAATTGTATTGTAATATTCTTTTACCTCAAATCATAACAAAAAACACTACTATGATGCGTCAAAGCATAAATTAGATGTTCAAAAGAATACAAATCAGTGATTGGACCCTCCTGTTGTCTATTCAATTGAACTGATTTTATTAAATGTTTACGTTCAATGTCAAATAATTGAAGAGAGGCATCAGCACACGCCATTACGAGATGATTCCCACGATCGCCCATGAAACTACATGAATTAATTGGATGTGCTTAAAATAGTGCTTGAATTTTTATAGAAATAGAATAATTACAATATCGAAAGGTGTCCAAAGACATCGAAGCAGGCTGTGATTGATTTTGTAAGAGGGAAGACGACCAAATTTTAACAGATTTATCAACACTAGCACTTGCAATATAATCGTGTGCTGAATGGCTTGCAAGCCTAATCAAATACATAATTCTTAAGTATTTTGTTCAAATAAATTACAAAAACCTAGTTATTTTTCCTGAATGTTCATGTAGATGAGCAAGCATTCGAATATTTAGACGTCTTGTGCTACGAAGTATCCTTTGTCGAGAATTTAAATCTAAAAAGATTAAGCTAATGTAAGTTCAGAAAAAAATAATAGCCAAATAAGAAAAGGATTTACCATCTTTAGATGATATTGCCTTATCATCTTCACTACTAGTACCCGCTTCGATAGCTGCAGCAGCTATTCTTTCGGCTATTTCTGAATTTGATTCACTAACTTTAGTTGTAATTCTTTTTTGGTCAGAATAACGTTCCTGTTTATGACGTAGAGTTTCTTCAAGTAAAATTCGTTCAGAGGATTCATCTGAAGAGCAAAATATACTTTTATGTATAAATTAAAAAGAAGCTTACCCAATACCCGTTGGTTCAATGCTGAATGATTTGCATCATTTAAATCAACTACATTTGCAGGTTCAATCAATTCAGATGTGTTAAGCATAACATGTTGTGCACCAAACTGATCAACAAAAAAATGACTTGACTAAAATACAAAAATAAAAAATGCTAATTATTGAGATTTACAGTTAATTCACGTCCTTTCCTATGTACACCTCTTTCCAAATCAAAAACTTTTCGATGGACTCTTTCGATTTCATTTAAATTTATTCTAGATAAATCCAAATATTTTTCAATGCGATCTCTTCTTAAATTTCGTAAAATTTTTAAATAATAAAAGATATTTACCTTTTTAATTTTTCTATCCGACCAAATAAATGTTTAAAGGCAATAAGCTTAATATCCAATCTTTCATCTGTACTTCCAGTATTTTTTATTTTACGCATTAATGAATCTATTTTATAACGATTATTCTTAACATTTGCCGACAATGACCCAAGTGAAGAAAAATATGAGTCATTACCACCACCAAGTTTTTCAACAGTTTTACGTTCCTCAATGGCAGAAATTAATTCAAATGAATGATGTTCTTCTTTAAAAAATTCCACATTTAGTTTAACCAATTAAAAAAACTCACTTAAAAGTAAATCCCAAATTTGTCGTGAAATTGGTTGTTCCAAGGTTTCATAAATTAAATCAAAGCAATTCAATCGAATTAATTGTTCTTTAAGAAATGGTTGAAGAAGTGGTACTAATTTGCAATAAATATCAGCAATAGAAAATGAAGATTCTAGAACTGTCAAAATATTTACTGCAATAACTCTTAACCATTTGTTCTAAATTTATTATTTTTAAAAATTAATTTAAAAAAACTGACGGGATGTATTAGGAATGGAACAACATCTGGGAGAATATTGAAAATTACAGAAGATGATAATAACTGTTGAGACAGTAGCAAATAAATACAACGAAATGCTTCGATAACAACAAACTCTTCACTGTCCTGCAGTCCTGACAAAAGAAATGGCTTTAATTTGCTTGTTCTATTTTGTCCCAAATGTTTGGCTAGAACTGGGCAAGCCTCATAAAATGCCGAACGAATACGCCAATCATTCTTGTCATTTAATAATCTAAAATTTAATTTAAAAAATCCAAACAAAAAAAAACAAACGAGATCATATGCAACAAAACATCAACAATTCTTGAACTTCCAAAGAATTGACAAAGTAAATCCAAATTTCTCGCTTCAAAAATGCACCTTCGAACTTCATTTTCTGAACCACAAAGTGTTACAAACAGTTCAGTAATGGCGTCCTAATAAATTTGTTAATATGTATAGGCCGGGGGAAATGACAAGCTGAATAAGTGTCATACAGAATTTGAATTTATGTATTAGGAATTCGGTCAATAAATTGTTATTAAGCTTCAAATGAAAAAAAAAATAAATTCAAAGACCAAACCGTTTTCAACTCATAAATAATTGAACTCCTTTACACTTTGGTCTATATTTTACAAATATTAAAAAACCTGAGATGATTTATACTCGGTTTCAATCAAATGTTGTTTTTCATTACTTAAGAAAACTTCCAGTCTTGTGCTACTCTTTCCCATGTCTAATGGAGAGGAAACAAAAGCAGCTTTTGGATCCAGTTGGGAGAGATTCGAATCTTTTTGAGATTGTTGCTCAGGTGACTCACTTCGAAGACGAGCTGCATTTAATTCAAAAAATCTAATATATATTATTATAAATATATAAAATCAAAAAATAACCTTTTAGCAAGTTGAGCGAATTTGCCTAAATTACTTGCAAGAGCAATTTTAACAAGATTTGAAGGATCATTTAATAAAAGTTTCTAGAAAATTAATAAAAATATATTCAATGAAATTAACAAACAAATTTCGGAAAAATAAAGTCAAGCAATCGACATTCTTCTGGCGGAATTGTTTCAACTGAACAAAGTATTTCTCCCAAAACTAATAAAGCTTCTGCCCGAACCAGTGCAAAGTAATCAGTTAAGGAATTTGCCAGATAAAGAATAATACGCTCAAAAACTAATACAGGAGTGCAAATTTTAGATAATTGATGTAAAAGTGAAATGGCATCCTAGAAAGAAGAGTAATCTTAAATTGATAATAATTTTTAAATCAAACCATTTTCGATGTTAATGATTGACAACTGCGTAGAGAAACGCAAACATAATTAATAAATAACACAGAAACTGAGGAACAATCGAGATCACGAATCATTGAAATAAAATTGTCTCGTTCAACATAAAGCCTGATATTTTTCTTATTTTAAATTAAAAACTTTAAAAAACTTTGTAATTAACGCATCGGGAGTTGGTTGCTCTTGAAGTTCTTTAAAATAATTATACAAATATTTTTCAAATATGGGAGGAAATAAATTATATGAAGAACATGGCGAGAGCTTTTTTAAAATTAAAAAAAATAAATAAAATTTAAAATTAAAAAACCTTAAGAAATTCTTCTCTTCTTCTTTTTGGATTTCTATCTAACATTATTTTAATTAAAGGAACAAATTCTTGTTCAGAAATATGTGAAAGCAATCTTTTCAAATAAATCTCTGCACTTTCATCATCCATAAGTTTATAATCAATTGCCTGTGGTAGATTAAATGCAACCTGACGACCATCAGTGAATAATTCGACAAATAAACAGCCTAGCGCGAAAATATCCATAGCTTCAGTTAGACCTTAAAATTACAAATTAAATGAAAAATAGGAAATGAGAATATACGAAAAGGTTGGAGCTACTAGGGCTACCCCATCAAAGTAAGTGAAAATGGAAAAATTTTGAGAGGTCGATAAAAAGAAGTTTTTCCAATTTTTAATATAAAAAAGTAGTAAAAGTTGAAATATAAAAAGGGAACAACATTAAAAGAAATTAAAAAAACCTTCATAGAAATTAATAAATTCATTGTTGCCATAATTTCGATTGGCTTCCATTATAAGCTCATCGTTGTCTTTAAAACGCTCCGGCGCCAAATAACAAAAACGACGTCTACTTGTATCAAAAAAGAATGTAAAATCCGATGGATTATTCTAAACAAGAAATTAAAATATAAGAAAAAATAAAAAAATACTTACATAAGGCAAAAAAGTCGGTTTAAAAGGAGCAAAATCAGTAATTCTAATCCAAAGTGAAGAAGAAACAAGAACATTTTGGGATTTAATATCTCCATGTCTAATCATAGCAATTCGAAGTTGGGCAAATGCTTTGAGCAATTGAAAGGCTATCCAACGTTTTTCAATAGTAGAAAGAAAAGGGCGAGTACTCAACCGGTCATAAAGTGTAAATTTAGAAAAAGGACGGCAAAGAATTGCAGACCGGGCTGTTAACTAAATTTTTAAAAATAAATATAAAATAATCAAATACTGGCAATCCAGGAGAATTGGGGTTTCTTCGAAAAAAAAAGTTTAAAAATAAGAAAAAGGATTTTTCTAGGGTAAAAAAATATGCTGATTACGAATCTGAACTCAGATTTTTAAAAAGTCGAATCCCGGACCCGAATTCGGAATTTGACCCTGGACATTGTCGGACATTGTACAAAATGGTCAGTCTATCATATGCAGGTAGAACTCATCGATATACATCGAATGACACCAAATTCGATGAAATCCGACGTGATTGGACCGAGATACAGACCCCGGAATATTGAAAAACCATAGGGGTGATTTTTTGGAGTAAAAAAAAGTTTAGGCAAATTATACCTCATTCGAAAGAGCTCGTCAAGCTGAGTCGAATGACACCAAAATTACAGTGATTGATCAAGTTTTATCAAGGTTATGACATAAGTCGCTGACTCACACAGTACTCCCATAGGTTTACTTTATGTCATAATTTTGTCTAAACATATCCAATCACGTTGATTTTGGTGTCATTCGATGCAGCTCGACGAGCCCTTTCGAACGAGCTATCATTTGTATATTCGAAATTCGGGTTCAGGGCTCGAAATTTGGTTCGAGTCCGGGATTCGACTTTTTAAAAATCTGAGTTCAGATTCGTAATCAGCATATTTTTTTACCCAAGAAAAATCCTTTTTCTTATTCTTAAACTTTTTTTTCGAAGAAACCCCAATTCTCCTGGATTGCCCAAATACTTACATAAATATGGCTGAATGGAGCACAATTTGGATGTGATAAAAGTCTTCGTCCAATTTGTTGTAGTTGGTCACGATAAAATTCAACATGACAAAATTGGTCAGAGAAAACAAAAACTTTAACGACTACAGGCCCTTTTGCAGTTTCTACTCTTGCAACTTTCATAAAACGTGTTGATCCAAGACTAAAATTAAAAAAATAATTTAGTTAGAAAGAAAAGATTAAAAACCTTTCAACAAATTTAAGTTTAGGTACATCTGAAATATATGATTCGAAAGGAAGTAATTGATTTGCAATTGATGATGTTTGGACGTTACCCATAATTGTTATATTTTTAGAAAAAAAATCTAAAAGAAAATTTGTGAGATTATAAACCGAATGGAAATGTACGAATGGAAAAATTCGTTAAAAAATAAAATGAGATGCATAGGCAAATAGAGTGTGATTTAAAAGAAAAGGTTGAAATAATCTCTTCCTACCACCTTAAAGGTGGTAGGAAGAAAAAAAAACTAAAAAAAAACTTTTTAAAAACTATAAAAATCAAAAAATAACGCTTTGATTGTCTTGGTCAAGGGTAAATTTGATTGTTCAATTAATTGTCTAACCGTAAGTTTCTCCATTAAAGCGCTCACGGCGGGAGATACAGCCCAAAACGGCGCGGGCCAAAACGGCGCGATCAAAACGGAGCAAATTGACGAAACCAGGGTTGCGTCGTAATACAAATTCGAATTACGGCGTCTTTTGAGTTATGAATTACGATTACGAAAATATCGGGAAAAATTACGAATTACGAAAATAAGATTACGAAAAATATTATTGAAAAAAAAAACAGCTCGTACTTTGTAATGAAATTTTCGAAGGAAAAGGGAAAGAAATATTTATACTTTCTCTTATCTTTTCCCTTTTGTTGATCGGTGGTTGAGTGGTTTACAAGTCGGCTCCACTCACTTTGATATTTTGTGGGGCTTGGTTCGAATCCATGATTGGAGAATAAAATTTAGACTGTTCTTTTTTTCAAAAACAAAAATTTTTAAACTTTGATTTTGATTTAAAAATTGAAAAAACTTAAAATTTTTAATTTAGTCATGAACTATATACATATGAATGTATTTACTATTTTATTTAAATAATTTTGAAAGTAATAATATTTTAAAGAATTTACAAATGTAGCATTAAATGTATGTGATAGATTGTAAAAAACTAATAATTATATATAAAATTCGACTCATTTTTTCAAAGCCCATATGTATTTTTTACAAATTTACTTTATTTTTGTTCCTTTAATGCTTCTTTCCTCCTTTTGCCGTCACCTTTTTACTGCCAGATTTCTTTCCTCCTTTCTTTGCTGGCTGTTTCTTTGATCCTGCTTTAGATGCTTTTGCTGTTTTACCCTTTAAAGGTTTGCCTTTTCCTGGTTTTGCAGGTTTACCTTTTGCAGCTTTACCTTTTGCAGGTTTACCTTTTGCAGCTTTAGCCTTTGGTACTTTACCTTTCGCCGTTTTAGCCTTTGGATCCTTGGACTTTTTCACATCTTTTGGCTTCTTCGCATCCTTCTTAGTCACTTTAGCAGCTCCTTTTGTTGCCTGAACTTTTTTAGCGGAAGGTTTTTTTAATTCTGTTTTTGGCTTTGAAGTCTTAGCCTTTGGCGCTGCAGTCTTTGGTGAAGATGGTTGTGATGCTTGTGGTGTAGCTTCCGTTTTCATGGCTTCTGGTGCTTGTTCCATTTTTTCTGGTTGGACAACTGGCATCGGAGGCATAATCGGATTAGCTTCATTAATAGGTTGAGTGGCGATTGATGGAAGTTGTTTGTAGTGTTCGTTTTCACCAGCATTCATGTGCATAACAGGCATCATTTGCTTTGCTTCATTCATCTTTCCATAATTGTCCATATGAGGCAATTCTTCATATGTTTCAAACGAGTCAATGTCATCCATATGATCGATTCGTGAGTTAAGATAATCATAATTATTCGCATCATTATCCTCATCCATATCATCTTCTTCGTCATCATTGTCCTCATCTTCCTCAGAATCATCTGAATCATCGTACTCTTCAGTTAAATCATCCATTCCTTCCTCACCTTGAGGGAGTACTTGATTGGACTTTTCTCCCAAATTATTTTTCTTTTCAGTCATTGTTGCTGACACATCACCAACTTCATCCATATTAGAAATGGTTCGAGCATTGTTGACCACAAAAGCGGAAAGAAGAGAAATTAAAAGGAGAAGAAAAGCTTTGAAATACATTTTCTCTTTTTTAGTTGTTTGTGAATATGATGGAAATGCCTTGATTGGTTGCCGATTTTATAGCCAAAATTTTAGCTTGGCATGTCTGCGTTTCCGACAATTATTTTGAAATAATTTCATCATTTTATCTCTTTCATCATTTGATTAAATGCACTTTTATTTCCTTAATAATTAGTCTAGATAATTCGTAATTCAAGCAAAGAGGATATTAAATAAAAATACAATTAATATAATCTAGAAATATTTGGTTTTAAATTTGATTCAGACTACCGAGAATTACCTTCATATTTCATTTTAGCAAATTACTTTTTACCCAAATTGTAACAAAATCCTCATTTATTCAAAATCCACCTTAATCGATCTAAATCCTTCGATATACCATTCAACTTCCTTTTACAGCGCCGAAGGCAAAAATTTTGGGATTTTGGTGAACCAAGGAGACATATTTCTTCCTTTTTCATCGCCGTAAAATTTCTTACTTTTCTGCCGCCGCAGGCGAAAATTTTGAAAATATTGCAAGACCAACCGAAACTCTAATAATTTCAAGGACTTTGCGAAATTGTTGTTAAACAAAAAAACAAAAACTAATGTTTACTTTCAACTTATTCATCTTTTCTGCTTTTTTCAAATTATTTTAAAATTCAATATTCCAAAATACATACTGTATATGTTCGGATAATTGTTCCTTCTCGATTAATTATCCCCCTCTCCTTAACGATATATTGAAACAACAATTACCCTCCTCCAAATACCTTCTGCACTTTCAAATTTCAAAACTCGAATAAATTTACTAAAATACAACTTTTCATTCCAATAATTTATTGTAGTTACGAAAATATTATATTACAAAAATTCAATTGGCAATAATAAATTAAAATAATATAATATACATATTAAATGCAAATTATTTTTTATAAACATCTTTTCATTAATTTAATTCTTTGTAATAAATAAATTATTGTGTTGACCCATTTGATGAAGAACAACAAATTATTTCAACTGATTGTGTGCTAAAAATAAATTTATTATTAAATTATATTAATTTTATTTTTTACCTTTCCAATTGAAGACCAGGCACAAGTGAAGGGGGTGTATCTATATCTGTTGATTTATTAAGTGATTGATTCTTGGTTAACAGTTTTGGAACTTTTTTCGCAAAAGAAGCATGTTTAAGTGCTACAGCTAAAATATGTTCACACAAAGGACCTAAAACGATTTTTATTTTTAGGAAAGGATAAAAATTTATTTAAAACCTCCTAAACATTGACAATAAAGGCTGCCATTATTTGTCCCTTCTATAGCCTCTACGTAATTAGCTATTCTTTTTATTCCATCTGTAACTACAAAAGTAGAAATAATTTCTTGATTTTTATTTAAGGAAATATCATTTAATTGTTGTCTTTTAATTTCATCAATTTCCAAAACAGAAAGTGGATTTGCACGAGAAATTAATTCTTTTCTTTGTTTCCGATTTATTCCTTAAAATATAAATTATTAAATATTTGAGAATTAATTTTGATATTTAGAAGAGAGAAGCTCTCAAATTATTTAGAGAAATTAATTCTGTTTTCCTTCTTTAAATTTTGAGTGTAAAGTTTTTAGTTTAAATCCAATCTTAAGGAATGAGATAATAAATAAGTATATTTTTAATATCCTTCTAATTTTAAGTCATTCCTAGTACAGGGTTGAAGTTTTTTAAATAATTTTTAATAAAAATTTTGTACCCCAAAAGAGTGACGGATCAAGCGAATCAGTAACATTTAAAAGTGAAGAAAGCCCCAAAGGTATAAGTAATTCTCCTCTTTCTGAAAACAAAAAAATTAAAATTAAAAAAATATAAGAAATTACTCCACCTTTTGCTGAAAGTTTTTCCCATTTCTCTTGCCCTATCCATATACTCGGCTTAGTTAAAATAAATTCAGAAGATGATTGTTCATCATTTAACGGGTCCAAAAGAGTATTTAATGATTTTCGGAGATATTCTACAAAAATTATTTTAGTAATTTTTTGTGAAAAAATTCACACAGACCGGTACAAATTAATTCTAAAGCTTCTGTTGCAGTTTCCATTTCGAATTGCCCATTTGCCCCTCCTTGTAGAGCAGCTGCAAGGCTAGTAGACATTGTTTCCCGTAAAGGCTCCAAAGAAATGTCCAATTCTTCTAAATTATTTTCGAGATTAAAACCAGCCTTTATACGAGAGGCGAGAGAGCAATGTTCAAATATCCAACCACTTTTTTCTCGAAACCTACAAATTTTTGTAAAAATTTCTATAAAATTTATTTTCTTTTAAAACCAAGATCTAAAAGTATAAGGCCAACAACGTTCACAATTCCGTAAACGATTAATAAATTGTTCAAAACACAAAGTCTCTAAAATTCCATTTTTGTCATCAAAAAGTTGAGATCCAATTTGATTAAAATTTTCTTCCATTCCTTCATTCCATTCTTTTTCTTCGTTTAAATGATTATTTCCAAAATATAAATTTAAAAATTTTTGTTTAAGCCAGTCTTTGCATTGTTGAAGAGATATTAATTTAATACTTGGAGAGGCAAATAAAGTTGAGGAATCGAGTAATTCTAATTGGTTATTTTCTGAATTAATTGTTGAACAAATAAATACAGAACTGAAATTTATAAAAAATATTTTTTTGTTAAAAAAAAATAAGAACATACCGACAAATATTTCCATTAATTGCCATATCTTCTTCTAAACGTTTTGATAATTCAATCAAAATATCTCTACGGCTGTCATCTTCTGACATATTTTTCATATTTAGATAGACAGCCACAGGATGTAGAACTGGCTGTTTTGATTTTCTATCGATAAAAGTCGAATTTCGGAACCAGATTGGGGTAATAAATGTTGTGTTGCCTTCCACCTCGATTTGGAAGTTTTTGTCGATCTGAATGTGAAGGGAAACAATAAACAAATTAAGTAGGTTAATGTCTAAAGTTTCGTTAAGGTTAGAAAGATAAAAAATATTAGGATAAGGATATTTGTGCGGATTAAAAATTTTTTTTAATTTTAATAATTAACTAACAATTAGACATCCACCAAAACCGTCAATTTGTTCTGTAGCCTTTTTTATTGCATTTAATCTGTTTTCTTCTTTAGTTTTTTCATCTCCTTCATAAGAAATATTTAAAAAGTTTTCATCAATAGAATCAAATTGTTCATTTAATTTACGTCCATTACAAAGACAATTCTTTCGAAAATTCTCTAGTAAAGCTTCACAAGTAAACAAATAATTAGAATGTTGTATTAAAGTTTTATCAATTGTTGGAATTGGTTCTCCTCCATCCCCGTCAGCAATAACTGAAACACTTTGAGGAGAAGATGGACTACTAAAGAAAAATTGAAAATTATTTTTAAAAATTTATTTTTTACATTGAACGATCTCCAGCTAATAAAGAAGATGGACTATCAAAATTAACACCATTTCTTTCACCTAAAAACAATCTCTGATTTACTTCTCTTTCAAGAATTGCAGGCATTTGATGATTTTCTAAACTTATTGGCTGAAAAGTAATTTTTCTTTTCTTTCTAGCAATATTATGGTCATCATTAGAAGATGTTAGAAATGAAGGAGAATCAATCAAAACATCCTCATTATTGCCCAAAGAACTTCCATTTCTTTGAATTTTTTGTTGATTTTTTACTTGCTAAAGAAATTTAAAAGAAATATTTTTTTAATCTCTTCAAAAACACCTCAGAGCATGACTGAAGTATTTCTTCTAAACAAGTAGTTGAAGTAGAGGATGTATGTGCTAAATCTGCCTGCCCTGCAAGAACACTATCCAAATTGTAAGTATTATTTGGATCTGTATTTAATTCTGATGCCCAATCAGTTAAATCTTCCAATTTAAGTGGAGCACTTGATTCAAGAAAATGACGTTGAAATGAATTCTGAAAATAATTTTTAAAAATTAAAAAAGAAAAATATTAAACAGTCAGTACATTAATAGGCGAATTTTGAGGTTTAATTGAAGGTAATTGTTGTTGAGGAATAAAAGAACTGGCAGCAAAATTAGAAGCACCATTTCCTAGAGAAATACTTTTTGAATCACTCGTATTTGGACCAATTTTTGGAGATGGATAGCTTCGAAGTGTTCGATAAATACGTTCAGCTTTATTAAACTCGTAAGCAAAGATTACAAAAGTTCCTGAAAATAAAGGAAAAAATATTTTGAAAAAAGTCTGAAAAACTGAAGAAAAGTCCGTTGAAGGATGTGAGAGAAATGGTTTGTAAATCACTCATACACTTATGGCTGTAAAGAAAAATCCGTATATAAAGAACCGTTTTTTTCTTATCAACTGGGAAAGGGGGAGGGAGGGGACATTGTTAGAATAAATAAAAACATTTTTCAAAACCCACCAGGAAGACATTGATCTCTATTTCCATCACAAGCATAAAAAATCTTTTTAACAAGATCAAAAACTGGATGTTTACAATAATAACAGGCTAAAAATTATTTGTAAAATAATTTTTAATTTAAATAAATTCACCAAAAAGGCACTGTGGTTTGCATAAAATACTTGTTGCATCAGAAATAATATAACGGTTAAAGACAAGAGTATTTCTATCATTGTCAAAATGAACAGAACTAAAACGCGTTGATGATTTACACTTTTTAGCTAAAAATAATTTAAAAAAATTTTTTTTAATTTTAAAGAAAGCCCCACAATTCCAAGGGGTCAAATCGTCAATTGTTAAATCTTTAATGCTATGTGCTGCTGATCCATCCATAATATAAACAAAAGCCTCTCGCCCGTTAGAATCGAGAGGACGGTTAGGTCTTGTACGAAGAACACGACTTGTGTCCACACTAAAATTTGTGAAAATAAAAATAATTTCAGAAATATAAAATAAATTACCAATTTCCAATATTAAAAACTAATTTAGCCGCCGTTTGAGAAGAAGACATAAATTCACGACAATAATAATTTTCCATTATTTTAATAAAAAATATTCAAAGATTACTACAAAAACATATTCAAAAATTAAATTACTAAAACTTTTATAAATTCTATCACAAAATTTACTCATCAGATAAATACAGTAAAATGCAAAAATTTAGAAATAGATAAATTGCCAAAATTCAAATTGAATGGCAAAATATGTACGGAAACTATGTTCAAATTTAAGGAATGAAAGTTTCCTAATGGAAATTACCCGAGTTGAGAAATCTAAACACTATAATCTTCAGAAAAATTTCTGAAACGGAAACGGGAATTCCCGAGGAAATTTTAATTATTTTATTTTCGGAAATCGGAACGGCATGACCCCCGGTAAAGTAAAGTATACTTGGAACTTATTTACTTTAACTACCCACCCCAAAATTTTACCGTGCGATTTTTCATGTAGATTTGGACAATATATACGTCATTCGAAAGAGCTCGACAAGCTTAAGCGAATAGTAACAAAATCAGCTTGATTTGATGATTTCAAATGAAATTACGAGCAACTGAATTTTCGCTGGAAGATCTGCTTTTGTGCGGTTAGGGGGTAGGTCCGCATTTCAAGGTTGAAAATCGGTGAAAAGTTATAAATTTATGTTACTGGTGTAGAACTCATTGACCTTTAACTCCCCGCGAGGAGTGTAATGCAAAACTACTCGCGAAACGCAGGGTTTTGCACAAGGTTTGCTCTGACCATTTTGAGCCCATTTGTCTCAGCTCAAGCTTGAGACCGCGGGCTTATTTTGGTGTCATTCGATTCAGCTCGTCGAGCTCTTTCGAATAATATATAAATTGACCATATACAACATACATCCGACAAAATTTTGGGGTGGGTAGTTAAAGTAAATAAGTTCCGTATACTTTACTCATTTAAAAAACAAAAAATTATGAAAAAATTTTTGTAATTTATAATTTAGTCTAAAATGAGTATATAAATTTTTTCTAAAATGAGAGAAGTTTGTTTAATATCCAGTCTAAGTTAAGATAAAATTCCGGTGTTTGAATGTGAATTTAACTTGTGAATAAGAAAATTATTTCTAACATATTTATGTTTGTCGTGTCTATGAAAAAAAAAGAAAAATTTACGAATGTAGAGAAGGAAAACAGTAAGTAGTATTAGTAGAGTAAAATGAAAGTCGGGTTGGTTGGTCGGACATTTAATACTACTAACTCTGGCTTTTCTCTCAGTGATGTTGAGTTTGTGAAAATCGATAATGTTCGGGACGTTGACGACGCGGGCGGTCGATCTCTCCTCAACATACACACAACATTCCGTCCATTTCGACATTTTTCCTTTCCTCCAACAAAGCAGCAGCATTTGCGAAAATTTTTAGTTGAGATTAAGAGAGGAAGAATGTATAGAATGAAAAAAGGGGTTTTTGGTAGGAGGATGACGGAGGAGAGTGCTCGGGCTGTCGACGACGAAAAAAGATAGAAGCTCCGACCTTAACCGGCTTTTCTTATATTTATGTGATTTTGGTTATTTTTAATGTTGATGATATTTATTTATTTACATGTTTAAAATTAAAATTTATAAAAATTAACATTATTATTTAGTGTTTTTTACTATGCATTGATGACATGGAACTCAAAAGAATTTAATTTCTTTTTTATATTTTTAAAAATGTTTGTTAGTTTATCGAACACAAATAAATGTGAAACAATAAAATAAAAACTCGTGGATTTACAGGGGGATCACTTATGGAGATGGTAGCTTATACAAAAAACGAATTAAAATAAGACAGTTAAAAAAGTTTAAAATTTTTATAAATTCATTAAGACGAGGTTTTATATTAAATATGTATCAACATAACTTGAAAGTTTTAAAATTTGAATCAAGATTGTGACCAATCTTATTAATTTTATTTTATTAATTTTGCATTAATTTAAACTTTATTTTGTATAAGTTTAATTTAATGGATTCTTTATTCACTTCCATTTAACTTTAAAAAAATGACTAATTAAAACTATTTAATAACTTTCAAAATTTAAATCAAACTCCTACGGAGTTTATTTTAGATATACTAAAATAAGATAAACCTCGATTTTAGATATTTGATTTGAATTTAATTGGCTACTTGATGGGTAGTTAAGCGATACTTTCAATTTTAGATACCGTATATGCTCGAATAATTACCCTGGGTAATTATTGTTTCGACCTCTCGCTGGAGGGGGTAATTAATCGAGAAAATGGGCTAAATTTGGGGTATATCTCAATAAATCGAAGAGGAAATCCATTTATTTTTTGATGTTGATTTTTATAATGTTTTAATAGTTAAAATTGACAATGATTTTTTCATTATTTTTGAAATTAGAGAAGGAAAGGGAGGGGGTAATTATTAAAGAGGGTAATTATTTGAGAGGGTAATTATTCGAGCATTTACCTAAGTATTTTTATTTACCCAAAAAGCGTATTTAAAATCGAAGTTTGATTGTATCAAAATAAAATTAAATTTTGATTTTCTTTTTCATATTTAATTCAAATAAAGTTGTTTCAAAATAAATTAATTCTCCAATTTGTATATAGAAATCCAGCTTCAAATCCACAAATAGTAGTTAGGACTTTTGTAGTAATTCAATTAAATTGAAGAAAAATAAGAGAAAAATTAAAATATTTTATTAAAAATAATTTTTTGAATAATAAAAAAAATTATTGACGATTTTTCATAATATTTTATTAAAAAACCTTAAAGTTTTCTTTAATTAAAATTCCAGAATTTAACAAAAAAAATGAAATTTTTTGCGTGAATTAATTAAACAAATAATTATTTAATTATTTTTTTGTTTGTTAAAGAGCTCAAGAGAGAGAGAAAGGACAATACTTAAGTGAATGACCGACACTTATTATTTAAAATAAAAAAAATAAATCGGAAATAAAAAAAGAAAGATTTTATTGTAAAGACAGGTCAAAAAACACGTCCACAAATATATGTATATTTAATTAACAAATATTTGCCAAAAGAATTGTTCGGATTAAGGGAAAAATTATTTTTTTATTTAATTAGCTTTGGTCAGATAAAAATTCTCGAAAACAAAAAAATATTTTGTCGGAAATAATCAATTGGACAAACGGAACAAGGAAGTAATTGAAAGAAAAAAAATAAAGAAAAAAAAGAAACAATAACAAAGACTGAACAAATAAATGTTTTTAAGTATATACGTACATTTGTGCATTCCGGAAAAATATTTAATTATTGTAAGAGAGAAAACGGAAGGGGGTAAGTGAGTGGACTAAAAGAAAGGGACAGATCGTGCTCAAGGCACAAAAGAAAAGGTTTTTTATTTAGCACTCTCGGAAATTTTTTGGTTGATTTTTTTGCTTTTTTTCAAAAATATGTTCATTATTTTTTTAATAATCAAAATTAATTTAAATTATTTTAAATTAAATATAACAACTTTCAATAAATTTAATTGTGAATTATTTTCGAGATAATTGTTGTCGGTTTCTGTGAAAGAATATATTAAAACTTTGCACAGATTAAATATTTGATTTAAAATATGTCAAATTCAAATACATATAATTGTCTTAAAAATCCAGAAATATTTTTAAAATTCCGAAGGTTTCTTCTAGTTATTGTTGTTCTTTAATTAAATATTATTTTAAATATTTAAATTTATTTTTTAAAAATTAAAACTTTTTAGGGTTAATTGTCAATGAAATATTTTATTTTTAAATTAAAAAATTATTTTTTGTTTATTAATTTCATTTCAATTTGCTCAATGTTGTTGCAAGTAAATTCTAAGCCTTTATTACCTAATCATCTTGTTGAAGAGGATTTTATAAATGCAGCTTTTGTTAGAAATAATAGACATGCAAAATTGGTATTTGATGATCAACGATTTCATAAAGTGAGCAAGTATGGCTTTAAAAATAAATTTAAATATGTAAATTAAAAGTTTTGGAAGGGAAGAAAAAACTTTGGAAGGGAATAAATATTTTAATTTTTAGAGACAAAGACGCGGATCAGTCAGTGCATTAGAATCGGACAAATGGCCAAACGGAAGAATTCCTTATGTTTTATCAACAGCATATAGTAAATATTTTCTAAAAGATTTAATATAGGACTTTAAAAATTAATTAAATATTAATAAAATTAACTTAAAAATTTCTTCGAAATTTTAGCACCCCAACAAAGAGCCGTTCTTGCATTAGCAATTTCTGCTTATAACGCAAAGACATGTATACGGTACTTATAAGTAAAATATTTTGTATATTTTTTTAAAGATTTGTACCAAAAACTTCCATAGATGTAGATTATGTCGATATTGCAAAAATTGATGGGTAAAAATAATTTTAGAAATTAATTTTTGAAAATAAATTCTTTTAGATGTTTTGCTGATTTTTCAAGAGTTGGAGGTCGGCAACAAGTTTCTTTAGTTGATGAATGTATCGAATACGCAACTATTATACATGAATTTATGCATGTTATAGGATTGTATGTTTTTAAAATAAATAAAAATATTTGGAGAAGAGCTAAACAAATTCTGTTTTAAATAAATTAAAGTTACGGTCTATGCAGATCTCAGATTTATCAAAATTATTTTTTCTGTTAAAGAAAAGAGGAATTTTGTTTGATTAATTTTTACAAAAAACTGAAATAAAATAAATTATAATTTACTAAATAGTATTCATGAACATCAACGTGAAGATAGAGACGGTTTTGTACGTATTATGTGGGAAAATGTAATTGATGGTATTTTAAATATTTTAAATTTATTTTAAATATGTATAATTTAAAAGGGGCAAATGCTGATTTTGAAAAATTAAGTTCTATGGGATTAAGTAATTATGGAGAACGTTATGATTATTTTTCTATTATGCATTGTTTGTTTTTATTAAATATTTATTTTAAATTTACATTTAATAAAGATGAAAATACTGAAGGAAGTAAAAATGGTAGGCCAACTATTGTTGCTAATGTACCTGAATATAGTGCATTAATGGGGAAATCAATGGATTTTACTCAGGGTTAAAATTACTGAAAAAATATTTTTTAAATCGAATTCTTTTTACAAAAATAGGCGATCTAAATCGTGTAAACAGAGCCTATAAATGTTATCAATATCTCAAAACAAACAACGAGGCATTAAATCAACATCAAAATGTTGAAGACCAAGCGGCTATTTTTAGGCGTTTTTGGACTAAACAGCAATATATTAATCGGATTTCAGGCGTAAATATAAAAAATAAAAGTTGAAATTAAAAAGAAAGTTTAAAACTTATTTGATGTAAATAAACAAAAGTAATGTATATGTATATGTATATTCTGTTAATGTATTTTAAAACTTTCGTTAAGTTAAACTTGAAGGTAATAATCATAAGAGATTATATTAAAAGAAAGCTACAAAAATTTATACAAACTTGTTATGTGTGTTACAAATGTGTTAAATGTTAAAATGTGTTACAAATCATAAAAAAAATAAAAAATCACAGGATCAATGAATTTTGAAAATTAAAAAAATCTGAAGTCGAGGACGAGGACTTATATATTACCTACTATACATACCTATATGTATATATTAAAGTAGGCAGATCCTGGAAAATCAGTGGATAATAGTTATTTTCTTTTTCGTTGAGTTAAATCTGGATGTCATAATCATAAGAAATTAATGTGAAAATAAAAACAACGGTTAATAGGTAATTTCATTCCAAAATGATAATCTTTTAAATTTTGTGGGGAGAGGGGGGGGGGGGATAAAAATTAGATGCAGGCAAAAGGATTTAAAAAAGAGAAAAAAATGTAATGTTCAGATTTGCTTAGTTGTTTTTATGGGCCTCGACATGGCCACCAGAATTTTTGTTTTTCTGCTCAGCATTTAAATATTTAAAATATTCACCAACTAATACGTTGATGTTATACTTATATTTCTTTTCTTCAAAAATTGTTTTGGCTGAATTTTCAAACCATTTAAAATGTGTAGCAATATCTGCATCTCCTTTTTGTTTTTTCATTGTTATGTACATGTTTAATGTAATGCAAAAAACAAAGAGATGTCCACGAATACAAAGTTGGTCATAAGTGTCTTTTTTGACAGAACATTTCCTATCAATTTCTTTTGCCAAACCCATCATTTTATGATTCCAAGCTTTGCCTTCCTTGTGCTTGTTATTATGCAAATATTCGGGAATTTCTTCCTTAAAAATAATTTAATTTACAAATTAATTAAGTTTTTTTTAAATATTTAAAGAAGAAACAGACTTTTTGAATTTTCCATTCATCGTTTTTGAAAAGTTCAACAGTTGATTTAATTTCAAATGATTTATTATTCTTTACATATGAAAAGCCATAGTTTTTATTGGAAAATTTGTTCAGATCAAATTGCTTATCTGTTTCTTGCTAGAAAATTTTAAAAATTAAAAATATTACATAAATATATATTAAAAGCTGCTAGAATTCAATTTTACTACTGAAAATATAGCTTTAAATGACCAAAAGGATGCTAAATCAAATATATTCAAATTATTTGGGATTGAAATTTGATTGGTGAAGAATTGAAAATCAACTTAGCCTTGTGGTATATGTACACTAATTGGGTTTTTTTTCAAAATTTAGATATTTGATTCCCTTAATTTTACTTCTTTACTACCTGTGTATTCAATTCATTATCCTCAGAAGTTTCTTCGTTTTGTGAATTCTGACCCGAATAATTTGGATTGTAATAATCTATATTGTAAATATCTTGTATCATTTGTAATGCTTCTTCACTTGTAAGAATATAACTTTTTTTGATTTCATTATCTAATAAATAAATATGTTTATAAATATGAGAAAATTTACCGTTAATTTTACGATTCTCGTTTTTTTTAAAAGAGATTTCCTCTTTTTTAATTTCTTTGTGTTTTTCGTCTTCTTCATGTTTATTAGAAAACTTTTGAACAATTTTTCTAAAATTAAAAAAAATTTGGATTTTAAAATTAGTTTTTACCTAGCTCTGCTTTTAAATGAAAATTTAAAGTTTGAGGAAGTTTTCGGTTTAACTTGTTCATCTTCTTTCTCCAATGGTGAGAAATAATTGAAATAATTATGCTCACTATTTGTGTCATCATCCTCACTTAAATAATTACTTTCTCCAGAAATGTTTTCATTTTCCCATGAATCCTTTTCGCTATTCATTTCATTACCGTCTAATTCTGCTAAACCTTCATTTCCGCTGAAAATTTATAAAATAATTAATATATTATTTCTTTATAGTTTTTTAAATTATATTTATTTTTTACATTCGACTTGATCGCATTAATATTTTTGGTTTAAAAATTCCTTCAGATGTTTCAATTGTGGCTGAAGAAGAATGCTCAGAAATTTGCGTATTACCACTTTTGTGTGGAGGACTCGGAGTTGATTCAACAAGTCGAAACAATGCAAACAAAAAAATGAGTATATAAAAACAAAATTTATATCGCTCCATTTCTAAATTAAAAAGAGGATTATTATTTTTTAAAATTTCCTTTTTAATTTCGAAGTCTATTTTCAGTAATGAATAAATTATTTATAATTCTGTTAATTTAATAGGAACAAGCGGCATTTGTCTTTTGTAACAAATAAAAATTGTTTAACTCGTAAATAAATATATGTACAAAACTTTAGCCACTTTTATTAAACGATGTTATAACTCATTTTTGTTTTCTTTTAAATTTCTTTCAAGATTGAAAGAATAAATATATGTACATTTATTTAAATAGTCTCAATAAAATTTTATTTATTTTCTCGAGTTTTTTTTCAAAAATTAAATTTTAATTTTAAATTAAAAATTGATAATTTAAAAAATTTTTTTAAATAAATGGCTATACATTTGAGGAGGATAGAGAAGGGTGGGGAGAATTAATAGATTTGTGGGTGGGATTTAAAAGGATATCTTGAGGGGGAGAATTGAAGAGAGTTGCGGACAAAATTAAATTGCGGAAAACAATTAATAAATTCTTTTTAATATAAATTAGTTAGTTATAGCTTTTGATTGGTGTTTAATTAATAATTTTATAATATGTTGAAATTAAATTTTTGAATAGTTTCCAATATTCATAAATTATTTTTTATTAAATCTTAATAATTTAAAGAAATAATTTTATAAAGTTGTGAAAGAAACTCCAAACTCAAAGCAATTTAATTTCTTTAATTTATTTTTTAAAAATATTATTTTGAAATATATTTTTTGTTTATTACGCAAATGCATGCCCTTTAAATAAAAATCTTTTCACGTGAATCTCTCAAATAAACAATCGAGAAAAATTCTTTTATGAAATCTCGATTTAAATAAAAAATTTTAATTAAAAATAATTTTTTGTTAATTTTCAGAATTCAAAACCAAATTTAAACAATAATTTATTATTAATTTTAAAGTTTCTTTCAGATGTTTAGATTATTTAGTAAATTTTACAAATATGGATTCTAAAACATTTAAAATATTTTTTTGTTTGGCAGCATAAAAAGCCCGATTAATTTTTATGTGTTCAAAGGAATAAAATAAACTTTTGTTTTAATAAATTATTTTATTTATATTTAAATTAATTTCAAGAATTAATTTAAATATTATTTTTATAACACCTTAAATATTTTTTTTATTAATTTCTCCAATTTCTCGACTACTCGAGAATTAAAGAAGCACTTTAGTTAAAAGGGAAGCGGCTAATGAAATGATTTTCGAAATAATCGGAAAGTCAGCCAGACATCCGGCCCTAGACGTGAAATTTTGGCTATAAAATCGGCATCCAATCAAGGCATTTCCATCATATTCACAAACAACTAAAAGAGAGAAAATGTATTTCAAAGCTTTTCTTCTCCTTTTAATTTCTCTTTTTGTTGCTTTTGTGGTCAACAATGCTCGAACCATTTCTAATATGAATGAAGTTGATGATGTGTCAGCAACAATGAATGAAAAGAAAAATAATGTGGGAGAAAAGTCCAATCAAGTATTCTCTCAAGGTGAGGAAGAAATGGATGATTTAACTGAAGATTACGATGATTCAGATGAAGATGATGAGGACTATGATGATATGGATGACGATAATGTGTACAATAATTATGATAACACTCAAATGGATGACATTGATTCGCTTGAAGCATATGAAGAATTGCCTCGTATGGACAATTATGGAGAGATGGCTGAAGAAAAAGAAGTGATGTCGGAAATAAATATGAATGATGGGGAAGAACCTAAACAAGATTCATCAATGGATACTCAAACAATTAATGAGGCCGATCAAGTTGTTTCTCCAATGTCAGATGCCCCTTCACAAAAGATGGAACAAGCACCACAAGCCGTAAAAACAGGTGCTAATCAGAAAGAGGTTGAAACAAAGGAGGTTAAACAAAAGGAAATTAAGCCAAAGGATGCTAAAGCAAAAGAGGTTAAACCAAAAGATGGTAAACAAAAAGATGCTAAGTCAAAGGATGCTAAACCAAAGGATGCTAAACCAAAAAATGCTAAACCAAAGGATGCTAAACCAAAAAATGCTAAACCGAAGGTTGCTGACAAGCATAAAGCACCTGCTCCTCCAAAACCAAAAAAGGGAATAAAAGATACAAAAACTGCTAAAAACCCCATCTCTAAAACAAAGGTTAAAGCAACTAAGGCTGCGCCAAAAAACAAGACTGAAGCAAAGAAAGCACCAGCAGCAAAGAAAGCAGTAGCCAAAGCAACATCAAAGAAAAATGCCGCGGGTGGGGGAAAGAATAAAGCTGCTAAAAAAGGAAAGCCAAAGAAAAATTAATTAAAAGAAAAAAAATTGGGAAAATAATGAAGAGAAAGAAAATTTTGTAGAAGAATAAATAAATTTGTAATTTGAAAAAAAAGTGTTAAATTTTCTAAAATTTAAGAGTTAAAATATATTTTTAAAGTTGTGTTTCATTTAAATTTTGATAAAACCTTTAGTTATGGATTTCTTTTGTAATATTATTTAAATTAAAAAATATTAAAAAGTTTAAAATTAATATTTTGAATTAAAAACAAAAATAATTTTTTAACTAAAAATTTCTATCATAAAGAGAATTTATATTAAGAAATAATTTTAGGGCCGAATTAAAATTTTATTCTTTATTTTTTGAAAACTTATTAACTTTTTTGATGTTATTAGACATAAAAATTTACACTGTGTTTATTTATTTAGATACAAATTACATTTTTTAAATTAAAAATAAATTGATAATCAAAACAAGATAAGAATTCAATAACAAACATTTAAAAGAGAAACGTTTAAAAAACTTTGTTTATTTCCTCTATTAGAATGCCATGGCATTCTATTTTTCAATCACCTTCCAGAGTGGCATTCAAATAGAGGAAATACGGTAATTTCTTAACACTCCATATATCCAATCATTAAAATAATTTTTTCCACCAATTTCAATAGCACAATTATTATACTTTTATCTAGTTTTATTTTAAAGTTTCGATAATTTTATACTCAACAAAGTTAGTATATTTATATATTTCTGGTTCCAATCAACTTTTAACTTAACTCTTCAATTTATTAAATATTTTTGTGTGTAATTGGCTTTATAAATTATATATTTAATCTTAAATTAAAAACACAATATAAACTTTCAGTTTTTTTTCAGAATGGAGAATTTGTTTTTCAAAAATTGAATATTTATTTAAATTTCAACTTAACAATTATTTAAAAATTTTATAAAAAAATATTTTATTTATTTAATTATTTAATTTAAAAATTAATATTTTTAAAAGCTATCGATTCTTCTTAAATCACATGAAATAGACTGGCGATGAAGGCATGATGTATATTTAAGATATTGCGCGTGTTGGGGATATGTTGGCAAAAGGGCATCCATTCGCCATTCTTCATTTTTTTACGATTTATTGATTTAAAATAATTTTTTTATTTTTTAAATTAAAATTTAAAATTAAATATTTAAAGTTATTTTGTAATTTCAAGAGCCAATTTTTATATAAAAAGTTTTAAAAAACTGTAAAATTTATATTCATGATTGTAGTCGAGGGATAAGAATTTTGAGAGAATTGTATAAAATTTAAAAAAAGTTTGTATTTTAATTAAAAAATATATAAATAAATTTATAAAAAAATATTTTTTAAAAGAAAATGTAAAAATTACAAAAAGTATTTATTTAATTAAAAGAAATGTCAAAATTATTATTTATTTTATTATTTAATTTATTTATTATTTCAACAATTACACGAGAATTAGGAAAAAGAGGAGATGAAATTCCAAAAATTCTTATAAATCCAAACAAATATCCTCTACTAGAAAAACATCAAAATAAGAAAAAAGAAGAAATATGTATTAAATGAAAATCAAAAAGAAGAAAGCTTTGTTGAAATAACAAACAACGACAATAACAATATTAACGAGAAACAAATTTCAATTAAAAAAATTCTGATAAAAATAAAAATCAGAATAATATTACTACTAATTTATTACAGAAAGTTATGAATGGAAGAATTGCTAAAAAATTAACAAAAAATTCAAAAAAAGAAAATAAAAATAAAAGATTTTCTTTAAAAAACAAAATAAATTCTTTTGCTTTTAACAATTTAAAAAATTTAAAAAATAAGAAAAAAATTAAAGGAAAATTTTTAAGAAATACTAAAAATAATTTTAAAAAATTTAAAAATTCTTTTTCAAAAAATAATTCAAAGGATATTATCAAATTAGAAAAGAAAAATTCTTTAAAAGAAGAAAAAAAGAAAATATTAAAATTCTCTGAATCGTTTAAAATTAAAAATATAAATAAAGGTTATTTAAATATTTTTTTTAATTTAAAAAAAGGTAATCAATTAAATAAAAATTTTCCAAAAGAATAATTGGACAAAAAAATAATATTTCTTAAATAAATAAAAAAACACCTTCTCCCTAAATTAGCAAAGAAATAAAATGTGGAAACTTTTACTTGATTGTCTGAACAAAAAATTTCCATTTTAATCTATTTAAATAATTATCAATCAAAAAAAACTTTTAAACTTAAAGATGACAATATAACAACAAAAATTCAAATCTTTGCTGAAGAAGCAAAACTTATTTTGTTGGATATTTATGCTATTCATCATTATACAAATTATTATCTTGTTTGGAATCAAAATAAATATATGGACCGAAAAGAGGGGGAAAGTAAGGAGAATAAAGAAGATAATGATGGTAGGGAGGATGAGGAGGAGCAAAAAGAAGAAAGTTTTAAAAAACAAAAAGAAGAAATTAAAATTGAGAAACAAAAAAACGAGGAGAAAGCACTCAAACAATATTATGAAAATTTAATAGATAAATTGTTGTTTGACGCATTTACTGATAAAAGCCCTGAAGCTATAGAAGAATTTAAAAATAGAATTTACAAGGTTTAATTTTCATTAAAATAAAGGACTTACATTGTTATTTTAAATTTAAATAAGAATTTTAATTAAAAGAACGGAGAAATTTTCTTGACAGAAAATCCTGTTAAAGAGGGAGCTGTAGTAGCTATTTGGAGGCAGCGTAGTGTCATTTCTGATTCAGTTCAAATACTGATTCGCCCCCACCGCCAAATAGCTATAGACTAGTTCTGCTTTATTATAATACCTAATTTTTAGTTAGTAAATGACTAAAAAAATTTATTTAGTGTAAATACAATTATTAATAAATAAATTAATTTATAGAACAAAAACGGTTCTTCGGATTCAAGTTCATTAGTAACAACAAATATGCCCTTTTATGTTGATATATTCTTGGGAAAAGAATTAGAATCGAGAGATATTTTGATAAAAAACATTTTAAATAAAACTTTAATTTCAAAATTAAGTAAAATGTTGAGTTGGAAAGGGAAAAAAGGAAATGAGAAAATTTTACAAATTGAAAAAATTGGGAGTTTTTACTCGATAAAACATGAAATAATTGATGAAAAAATAAATATAAAATCAGTTGAGGAATTATTTAAATATAATGATTGGCTATTATCTGGAGTTTGTTTTTAGTTATTATGTAATTATTGGGAAAGATTTTAAACTATTTTAGAATTATAGTTTTTTGGATTAAAATATATTTAAAAAATTATTTTTATGTATAATTTTTGTTTGTTATTTAAATTGAAATCACAAATTAATAGGGAACATGGCCATCCAAAATGTCAAATTTGGCAATATCAATTGACAAAAAATGTGAAAATATTGGAGAAATTAAAGGAAGTGGAGAAAATGCTTTGTGTATTATTGTTAGACTTTTTGCCTTTTGTTTGGCTATTGATAACCAATTTAGAAGTAATGAAGGGAAATTATTGAAATATTTTAGAAATATTGATGTTTTGTATGTTGAATGGATTAGAGAATCGACAAATTCAATTTTAAATTATTTTAATTTAAAAGAAATTAAAAAAGTAATTGAGACTTTAATTGAAGAATATAATCAATTTTTTGAAATTGTTGAAAAGAATCCTTATATAAATGTTTGTTTTTTTAATTAATTTAAAAGAAAATAGTAGAAAGTATATATTTTTATTAAAAATTTATTTAAGCCAATTGCTGGTCGTTTAAAAAAAGAAAATCAAAAGAAAATAAAAAACGAAGAGAAAGAGATTGAAAATCTTGAAAAGAATAATTTAAATAAATGTGTATGCTTTTTAAATTAAATTTCTTACATTTGCTGACTATAATTATCAGAAGGGAAATAATTCCATTGTATTAAATTAATATAAAAAAATTTCTAAAAAATAATTTTTTAATTTTAAGTCAAATGCTAAATTAGAAAACGAGGTTAAAGAAAAAGAAGAGAAAACCAAAACAGAAGAAAGTAATGAAGCTAACATTTTTAATGAAAATGGAGAGATTAATTGGGGAAATGAAGATTTTTTGATGAATTTAGATTATTAACTTGAAAATATTTTTTTATATTTTTTTATCCTTCCCCCATCACGCTTCAAAGACCGTATTGAACTAAAATTGTTTTTAAATTTATGTTTTTTTTTAATTTTCTGCCTTGCTCCATAACGTTCAACTTGCTATTTTATATTTTTAAATTTATTCATATTTATTTACTCTGCCCTATTTAAATATTAAAAATTATTTTATAAATATTTTTAAATGTTTAATTTAAACAATTTCTTTTTTAAAATAAAAAAAAATATTTTCAATTAAAAAAATCCTTTCTCGTTTTAATTCCTTCATTATTTCTCTTTTTAATTACAACTGTGTGAACACATTGTTCCAATACAAGCAGCACTACATTGTGTAGATCCTCCCCAACCTTTTCCATCATTATATCCACTATAAACAAATTGCTGCCCAAAAAATGGAAATTTTTGCCAAAATCCTTCTCCTTTAGGCAAAGTTCCGAATTGGCTATTTCCTCCATAATTACTAAATTTATTAGGTCGATAACCTCCATTACTTATTTGAAAGCAATTTGGCCCTTCAGAGTAACTAGGTACTCCATTTGTCTATTTAAAAAAGAATTTTTTATTTTTTAAAATTTAATTAATTTTAATTCTAACCACTTGAAAGCAATATCCATCTGACAAATTTCCGTTGCTAATAATTATTAATAAATATATTAAATTAATTATTATGTTGATGTAATTCATTATTAATTTTATTTAAAAATTAAAATATTAAATTATTTTAATTTAAATAAAATACGAAATATTAAATTTAAATATTTCCCTAAAAATTTAATATATTTTTTTCAAAAATTGTCAATTTTTTAAAGATTTTTTAATGAAATTACAATGAATGATTTAATAAAATAACATCAAAATTTCCCAAAAAATATTTTTTCTTTCACACTTCACAACATGTAAAAGTTCAGAAAATATTTTTAGAAACATAAAAGGAATTTCCTTAAAATTAAGGTTTTATTTTGCATAACGAAAACGAATTGGCCGAAATGAAATATTTAAATAAGTCGAAACTTTTTGAGGTTAACATTTTATTTTTTAAAAATTTTGTATTAAAACAACCATTTTTTCTTTATAATTTTTAAATATTTATTTTTATTTTATTAAATAAATTTATTTTATTTTTTAAAATTTTGATAAAATAAAGAATGATTATTTACATATTTTATTTTATTTTAAGGAAAAAAATCAAAAATTAATGCGCAACTTAAAATTTAACGCTTGTTTGAATTTCGTTCTCAAAATAATTTCAAAATTCAATTGTTCACCCTTTTTTCTTTTAATTTCCTCAAATTTAAACAAAAATAAAAGAATATATTTTTTAATTTTAATTGAATTTTTTTGTAAAAATTAAATGTTTTTATCTGAAGTTTTTTTATTGGAAACAAAATTTTTATTTTTAATTTTTTTTAAATAAAAAGATTAAAATTTTAAAATGGTAACGAATAATTAAATTAAATTTTTCTAATAAATATTTATATAATTAATTTTTAATTCAATTTTTGTAAAAACAATAATATATTTATTTACATAATTCCTTTTAATCCAAACATTCTTTGTCAAAAATTTTAATTTTATTATCCCCCCCCTCCCTGTTAACCCTTTACACACATTATTGACTTTCATAATTAAAAAAATATTTTTAAATAATCAACTTTCAATAAAAAATTAGACATTTTTTGACAAAGTTATTAATTAATTTTATTTTAAATATTTTTTAAAATACAAATTATATATAATTTAATTTATTTTTATTAAAATTTCCCTAAGGACTTTGTGATATTATTATTATTGTTTTCTTTCCAAACAATTATTTTTAAATAAAAAAAAAATTATAAAAAAATTGCCCGTTCTTTTAAGAACATTAAATTAATTTTTTAAATTAATTTTTTATTTCTACTATTGATGGATGGATAGACGGGAAATGAGTAAAAAGAAAATAAAAAAAATTTTTTTTTTATTTTTAATGTCTATAAAAAACTTTTATTTATTTTTTAATTAAATATAAATTCAATATTTACATATAACTATTTTAATTTAGAAGTTTTGATATGTGGGAATTTTCTCAACAATTTTTAGAATAAAAAATTATTTTCATTTTTGTTTTTTTAAATTTTTATTTATGATGTATGTTTAAGTATTTTTAAGGTTTTTAATTTATTTTTCTGAATATTTATAAATATTTAAAAATCAAAATCTCCTACAAAAATTAATTAATTTATTTATAACAATTATTAAATTTTTTCCACATATTTTTAAATTTAAATGTTTCATAAGGATATTCATTTTTCAAAATATTTTTTTTACAAATAGTTTAGATGTTTAAACAGAAGAGATTAATTTATAAAAAGAACATTTTACTTCTTTAAGGAGTGTTCACATAAATATATATTTATTTAATTATTATTTTTCCCTTTATTCATCTACATATTTCCGTTTCTAATTTACCCACACATTTCCAATTTTTCGTTTATTTTCTATTTAATTTTTCTATTAATTTTTCTATTATTCTTTTATATTTTTAACCACACACACAAAAAATTAAAAAATATACTAATTTAATTATAGTATTTATCTCATCTTTTTTATTCTTTTTTTAAGACAATTTATTTTTTTATTCTGAAAATGATAAAGAATTATTTTAATTTTTTTAAGGAAATTAAAAATAATTATTTAAACTAAATAATTATTAGAATTTATTTAAAAATATTCTTGTGTCAATAATTGTGTGCTAATAAAAGAATTGTTATATTTAAATAAACTTTTCTTTGAATTTTTCTTTAAGAAAGAGGCATTTAAATTTATTTTATGTTGCAAATATTTTTTGATTTATTTTTCGGAAGTATTTTTAAAAAATTCAAAAAAGGAAGTTTTTTGTAAAAAATATTAAAAATTATTTAACAAAAAAATAAAAGTACAAACAAATTTTTGTGTTTATTTGGATATATATTTTACAAATAAACAAATTAATTTTAATGAGTTGTTATTTCCTTTTTTTATTTAAAAATAAATAACAAAAAAATATATATTTAAATATTATTTACATATTTATATATACCCCCCCCCTCCTCCTCTTATTTTTTACCAAAAACGGAAATGGAGAATTTTTGTTATGTCAATCATAAAACTTTTTTTGTTAAATGTTTTCCTAAATTGTTTATTCAAGCATTGACAAGTTTATTTTAATAGCTTTTTAAAGCAGCAATCTTTTGACATTTTTAAGTTATTTTAGTTAATTTTAAATTTTTATTAATTGGATATTTTAATGAATAAAAGAAAATTTATTAGATTTTATTTTGAAAATAATTAATTTAAATTTAAATTATACTTCAACTTTAAATTTTTCCTTCACTCTTTTATCCTTTAATCAAAATCTTTATTATGAACATAAACTCTCCTTTAATTTTGAATAATCAAAAATTATTTTTTTTTCAATTATCATTTGCTGAATGTTTTGCAGAAACAAAAAATAATAATAAATAGAATTAATAATTATATATTCTTTTTTTAAATAAGCATATAATATTTTCTTTTTTTTATTCTGCTTATTCATATTTTGTTCCCGCCTTCTTTCAATTCTTTTGTATTTATAAAAATATATTTTTCCAGTGAATTATATTAATTCTTTTATTAACAATTTATTTTTTTATTTGAAAACGAGGAGGATATTTACATATATTTATTTATATTTTTGCTTGTTTAGTTAGTGTATATTTTTAAATTTAAATAAAAATATTTTAAAGAATATTTTTTAATTTAAAAATGTTAAAATGATTACTAAATAAACTAAAAAAAATTTAGAATTAAAAATATAATGGAAGAATTCCCTGTGATTGACCGTCCCTCCTCATTCCTTAAATTCTCGGCCTCTTTCTTTAAATTTCCTGTTTTCTTTCGACGTTCAAGGGGTAGTTCAACAAGAAGCAGTCCTATATCCAGGTTTTTCTTTTATTTTTTCAAAAAAAAACAAATTATTTTCAAGATTAATAAGTCCAAGAGAAACTCCCTCAACAAGCTCTATATCTCCAATGGTCGAATCAGTAACAAGTTTGCCAACTGTATTAAATGGTAGTTTGTTAACAGCTTCAGATAGTACTCGACATAAACCTTTGCTTAGACCTGAAGAAATTAAATTGGTTGCACAAACATTGAAAAAGTTGAGAAGAAGATTCTTTTATAAAATTAATTTTTTTTTAATATTTTGTAGAGCCCTTCAAACAGTTGATTTTGGAAATGAAATTGTTATTCGACTTTTAAATGATAAAAGGTAATTTAATAATTACTAAAAAAATATTTTTTTTTTCAAATTTTTAAAGATCTTTATACAAAAGTTTGTTGGCTAGATGTGCACCACAAGCACACGAAATTGAAGTTTTTGATGTTCAAAGTTTGGCACGTTTTTGTCCGAGAGCTGTTCAAGTTGGGAATGGAGTTACTCGATTTTTTGAACGTGTAATAAGAATATTTTTATTTTTCAAAAATAATTTATTTATTAGATTGTAATTGCTTTAGAGGATGAATATCAAAATATAATAGAATTAGAAGAAAAATTAGCAGAAATGTGTAGAGCTAATGGGCAAATGCATTATAAAATGAAAGTTTGGTTTCAGGCAGAGAATTGGTTATGTGTTAAACATTCTGTTGTTGATACTGTTTTAATGGCTAATTCTAATTTAAAAAGGGGAAAACAAAGTACAATAATTAATTCAATTTCCATTTTTTTCTAAATTAAGTATTTCCAGTTTTTGCTAGAAGTGCCGGAGATCTTTATGGACTTACAAAACAAAAAAATTGGTTAAATTGTGTAGAGACTTTGGAACATTGTAGAAATGAAAAACATTCAATTGGGGTAGTTTGGATGAAATTAATGCAAGCAGTTATTGCTTGGATGAAACAGGGATTTCTTGAGGTAATTAAATAAATATTAATGAATAATAATATTTTTGTATTCTTCTCTAAATAAAAAAACAATGAAATGAAGAAATACATCCGTTTTTCTTTGATTTTAAAAAATTTAAATTTTAATATAAATTAATATTAATTATTTAAAGGCAGCAATGTCTAGTAAAGAAGAACATGATGAAGAACTTTAAAAACAAAAATCTCATATTTAATTTAAAAGAATTTTCTAAAAAGAAAGAAAAAAACATCATTTTATAAATAATTAATAGAAATATATTTTTGTAAATTAAAATTTAATTTCCCATAAAAATAAAAACTTTTTTACTTAAAAATAAATATATTTAAAGTATTTTTGGGAAAATTGTTTTTTTTGTTAAAAATGCAGGGATTTTTTATTTTATTTCAAATAACTTAAATTCGTTTTATTTTTGGTTGGGGAATTTAGCTGCTATTGTTAAACAAAATTGGGGTTTTTATTTGAAAATAATATTGGAAGGAAAATCTTGGAAATTTTTTTTGGAATTTTGGCAGTTTGTTTTGGATAATGCCTGGGTTATATTATTTAAGGTATAACAAACAACATTTGTTGTATCAAGAAAGAATATATGAAAAAATTAAGGAGGATGTTCTAATTATACTACGTATTTAGTAATTAAAGGATTAGAAGTTTTGGGATTATTACAAATTTCTTCTAAAGAAACTTACCTAGTTGTATTTTTAAAGAATTTCTCTGTTTATTTTGATTTTTTTAAAGTTGAGCTTTTGGTTAAAAAATAAAAATATCTCGAGAACAGCCAACATTCTCTTTTACATAAAAGAGCAAAAGAGAGGACATTTGTGATGAAAAGTGAAACTAATTTGGCAGATGTGCCAATACAAGATGGTAATGATGTAAAGGAAAGACGTGAAAAATAAATATAGTAAAAATTCCAAAATTATATATGTACATATTTACTGACATTTATTGACATTATTTAAAATAGTACCTAAAAAAATTGATTTCCTTCCTTCCCAATTTAGCCATTAAACTAAAACCGACTTTTTAAATTATACTATTTTGCTAACTCCTTGCTCTAGTCCTTTACCAATAAAACATTTTTTCCGTTATCCAAACTTAGCAATAAATGCCTGCAGGTTATAATAAATTATTTTTAAAAATCATTATGTATTAATATTAAATCCAAAATTAGGTATTTTTTTTCAAAAATAAGGTTAAAAAACTCAATTTGACAGTTAATAATAATTGTGGAATTAATAAAATTTTTATTTTTATACTCATAAAAAGTCCAAAAATATTTTTAAAAAATACTTATGTTTACTTCAAAATTACCAATAAATTGCACCTATTTTCATCATCATTTGCTTCCTGCATTTTCATGCCAGTTTCCTCTCTCCAAAAAATTGAAGGGTTTGGTGGAAACTATTTTTGTGGCAAAATTGCCACCATTCCCCCCATTTCTCAACCAAGTATTTATTTATTATATACATATTTTTCTCTTTTATTTATTTTGTTTAAGAGAAAAATACTAGAGGCAATGCTTATATTTATTAGCTTTTGCCGCTTCTCGTCTTCTCGTCCCCTTTTTATTTTTCTCCTTTCACTCGTTATTCCATAACAAACAAAGTCAGAAACCTTAACGTCGTTATACATATTTAATTATTTAGCTGTCCTTCTATTGCGCGAATTGCAATATTTTTCTTAAAGAAATTATAATATTATTTAATTTTATCTAAAAATAAAATAAATAATATTTTTTAATTAAATTATTTTATGGAAAATTATTGTTATTTATTAAATTAAATAATTTGCAATGAATAAAGTGCATATGAGAGAAAGAATTTTTTTTTATCAAACAATGAGATATTTTAAGGGAAGACTTTATATAGGGAATCATGATTACTTTTAAGCTTTAGTTTTTTAAGCCTAGAATTTTTTATTAGGTAGAAATATTTAGAAAATAAATTTTTTTCTTACCAATTTGTTAATAAGAGAGTCTATTTTAACAGCTATCTATGCTTAATTATAACTTTCTTGATAAAGAATAAGTTGATAAGAAACTCCGGAAACGATCTGATCGATAAAATTGAGTCGATCATATCGAAAAAAGCATTTAAATAAATTTTACAGAAATGACAATTTTACATTCTTTACTTAGTAATCCTTCAAGAAAGAAAAATAAAGATCCATCATCGCAAACGGAAGCTACCCCATCAGCTTCTCATTGGGTTGAGGTTGAGGATACACGTTTGGGGACTACGTACAAACCATCTCATGTAAACTTTAAAAATATTTTTAAAAAATAAATAAAAGTTATTTTAAAAGAGAAGCAATTATTAAAAATAATTTTAAATATTTCATTCATTTATTTAATTATTATTTTTAAAACCTTTAATAAAATAAATATTAATTATTACATTAAAATTAAACAAGATAAATTTTGGAGAATATAATTAAATAATATTTACAGGTTTATAGGCATCAATCTATGCGATTCAAAGGCAATGATCGAAATGATTTTTTCGCCAACGGTATTTATATAATTTAAATATAAATATTATGAAATTAATTTTCCGTTGTTTTTTTTTTGGTTTAATTAAAAATATTCCCTCCATTTAAAAAATTCTAAGAGGGCAAAAAAGTATTTAATTAAATTATAAATGTACATATGTACATAAGAGAGGAGAAATTCTATATTTTCCCTTTAAAAATCTATTAAAACGTTGAAACAAAAAAAGTCAAGAAAAGTGTTTAATTTAAAATAAGATAAATAATCTGGCACAAATAAACAAAAAAAAGATGGCTAAAAATATAATGGCTTTATAAGCCTTATAAATAAACAAAGAAAAGAAATTTCTTTTATTCTAAAAATCCTTTCTTGCTCTTTAATAAATTAAAAACAATAAATTCATTAAATTAAAATCCATCCATCTATACTTCTCTTTCAAAAAATTATCTTTTTTAATTTATAAAATTATTATTTTTTATTCAATTTTTTTATATTTTTGGTATTTATTCAACAAAATAAAATTAAAATTATGGACATTAGGGACAGACATTTGATGCGCCATTCCCAACGCCGTTTTTCCAATAAAATGGCAGAAGAACATTTAGAATTTTCGCCTTTTGATCCTATTACGTATTTCTTAATTTAATTTAGAAATATTTAAAAGACAATTTTATTATATTAGGGAGGAAAAACAATACAAAACTTTGAAAAAAATTGAAGTTTTTTTTTCTCGGGAATTTTAAAGTAATTAAAACCTCTATTATGCCCCCAAACTTTATGTATTTAATTGTAAATAAACCAAAAAAATTAAATATATTTTTAGAGCCAATGACTGGGAATTTAGGCATAAGTGGATATATATTAATGGTTTGTCTTTATTTATTATTTAAAATTATTTTTAATTTTTAAAGGTTTGCTCATATATTCTTTTGGCTCTAACATTTCCAATAGCAATTTGTTTTTGTGTTAAAGTTGTAAAAGAATATGAGAGGGCTGTGATTTTTAGATTAGGGCGTTTATTGCCTGGTGGTGCTCGTGGACCTGGAATTTTTATTGTAAATTTTCTTTCTCTTTTTTTAATATTTGGAAAGGTTTATTAATTAATTTTATCTTTTCAATGTCCATTAATTATTTTAGGTAATTCCCTGCATCGATACATATAGAAAAGTTGATCTTCGTGTTCTCTCATTTGATGTACCGCCCCAAGAAGTAAATAAAAATATTTTTTGAATTAATTAATTAAAAATATGTAGATTTTATCAAGAGATGCAGTAACTGTGGCTGTGGTAAATTTACTAAATTATTTTGTAAATTTTAATGTTAAAATTTGTTTTTAGGATGTAGTTGTTTATTTTCGAATATCAAATGCAACAATTTCTGTTACAAATGTAGAAGATTCTAGTCGGTCAACAAAGTTATTAGCACAAACAACTTTAAGGAATATACTTGGTACAAAAACCCTTGCAGAAATGCTTAGGTAAATAAATTTATTTTTAAATAATTTTATTTATTTTTAGTGATCGTGAACAAATTTCTCTTCAAATGCAAAGTACTTTAGATGAGGTAAATTAATAAAAATAAAAATAATTTATTTTTAAATTTATGTAGATAACATCACCATGGGGAGTTAAAGTTGAAAGAGTTGAAATGAAAGATGTAAGATTACCGGTACAATTACAAAGAGCGATGGCTGCTGAAGCAGAAGCAACTAGAGAAGCTGGGGCTAAAGTAATTTAATTTTTTTAACCAAAATTCCCTTTGGATGTTTTTTTATAAAAAATAATTTTTGTTTAAAGATAATTGCTGCTGAAGGAGAACAAAAAGCTTCAAAAGCACTTAGTGAAGCGGTAAAAAGAAAATTTAATTTTTTAACGAAATTAATTTAAATATTAATTAATTTAAAGGCTTTAATAGTTTCACAATCACCCGTAGCATTACAACTTCGTTTTTTGCAAACACTCTCAACAATCAGGTAAAGAATGAAAAAAACTCTTGTTAGTAGCGAAAAGAAGAAAATTTGTGATCTTTAAGTAGATCATCATAGGTTTAAAAAATTAACTGGATCAGAATGGAGACCTCTGATGTTAATTATTAACTGAGTCGCTACCAAATAATAAAAGTATTTTTAATTAAAATAAAAATTAATTTTTAATAGTGCTGAAAAAAACAGAACAATTATATTTCCATTGCCTATGGAAATTGTTCGGCATTTTATTAAGTTTGTTACTTTAAATTATTTTACATATTTTAAATAAAAATATTTAGACGCAACCGATATTATCGTCAAAACAAATAGAGAAAATTTAAAACTTTTATTAAAGTTCTTTAAATTTTTTAAAATTGTGATTTAAAAATTAAATATATTCCCGGAAATTATTTTAATTGTTTCTTTAATAATTTGTATATAAATTTAACTTTCTAAAAATTAAATTTGTCGATTAAATTTATTGATTATTCGATAAAAATTAAAAGGCTAAAATTGCATTGTAATTATAAAACATTTAATAAAAAAATTTTATTAAATGTACATATTTATATAATTCAGAGAGAATTGTTGTATTAAAGATATTTACATAATTTCCATTTTTGTGAAAAATTATACATAAAAGTTCGAAAACTTGTAGGATTTTTTGTCGAATTATTAATTTTGAGGTTTTCATTGTGAAAAGCGCAAGGGATGTTGCAAATTAATTTTTAAAAGGTAGAAGGGGGAAGATAAAGAATGAAATTGAAAACCGGAAGCGGAAGGCTCAAAAAAGACGGAATTTTCGGTTTTGTCGCCTTCGCAATTGTCGCGTCCACAACTGCGTATTCGCAATTAGAGACCGGCAAAATCGCATTTCCGGGATCCCGAGTCGGGATTTTTTTCTTAACCGATGCCGGGACGGGATCCCGAGGGAGAAATCCCGGAAAAATCCCGAATTTCAAAAATCCCGAGAAAAATTATCCGGGATCCCGCCCGGGATTCGGGATTATTTTTCAAAATAAAAAATTTAAACATTTTATGAATAAAGTGCATAAAATACTGCAATTTATATGTAAATAAAATTAAATTTGTAAGGATATCAATAATTTTTTATAATTTGCATGGCTTTGTTTAAAAATATCAACATATCTCCGGTCTTAGGGGCAAAACTATATCGACGATAGTCGTATAAGTCCCTCGTATAAGTCCCCCGATATAATCTGAAAGGTCTAAAGATCTGTCATATCAAAGCTTTGTTGTAAATCAAAGCAGTCTTACAATCCCCATTGTGAGTTCGACGGACAATAGGAAGTCGACGGACTTCCTTTTCCAGCGCCGCAGGCGAAAATTTTGGGAATTATGAAGGCCAAGAAGCCAAAAATCTTCCTTTTCCTGCGCCGCAGGCGAAAATTTTGAGAATTTTGGGACGACAAGAAGCCAGATTTCTTCTTTTTTCAGCGCCGCAGGCGAAAATTTTGAAAATTATAAAAATCCCGAAAATTATAAAAAATATCCGGGATCCCGAGTCGGGATTTTATTTTTTGACCGATGCCGGGACGGGATCCCGAGGGATAAATCCCGAAAAAATCCCGGATCCCGACTGATCCCGAAAATCAAAAAAATCCGGGATTTCGGGAGCGGGATCCCGGAAAATCCCGTCGGGATCCCGTCCCGCGCCGGTCTCTATTCGCAATAATCGAAACATCACAGAAACTTGAGCAGAACAAAATTGGTTCTGCGCCAAGTGGTTGCGGCCTGAATGATCCGCGCCTAAGTATTCATTCCCCTCTAAATTTATATTCTTTTGTTGATTGTTTTACGTAGAGGAAAATAATATTAATTTTTCTTTTAGTTTTTATGTAAATTAAATACATAAAATATTTTATTATTTTATTTTAATTATCAACGGGTAAATAACTACAAACATATCTCAATTTATTGGCTAAACAAATATTCTATGCTAGTTTTTATTTTATTTACATTTTTCTCCAAAGTTTTTATTTTTGCTTCCACAAATCAAAATATAATTGAAGAATCTATAAATTCTACAAATAAAAGCAGAGCTTTATCTTTTCTTAAAGAAAAGATTTTACATGTAAAATTAAAATAATTAATTAAAATTTTTTTTTTTATTTTTCAGTCAGAAGATGATCAAACAGCTTTCCGTCAAAATTCCCAAGAAGTTCACGATCCTAGAAAGCCTATTTTAATTAGTTATTTGGCGGCTGTTTCTCAATTTTCTCAACTTATTTTTGATAAACTCCAGGATGTAGCTAATAGTAGAAGTAATGAATTGGCTGATTTTAGTAGTTTAATGAATGGACATAGCTGCTTTAGTACTGAATTTGAAGGTTTTTTTTAAATTTAAATTTACACAATTTTTGTGTTTTAAGGTTCAATGATTTCTGGTGCATTGCAAGTTGCTATTGATTATGTAAATAATAATCCTGATATGTTACCCGGTTATAAATTAAAATATATTTTTAACAACACTTGCGGCGATGAAATGAGAAGTTTGTTTAAATTTAAAATTTAATTTTTTTTCTAATTTTTTTAACAGGTACTGAATATTTTATGGATCACTGGAAACGTGGAGCAAAAGTTTTTATCGGACCAGAAGTCAATTGTCGAACAGAAGCTACTATGGCTTCATCTCAAAATTTACCTTTAATTTCACATAAATGCAAAGATCAGACTGTCAGTGATAAGAAAAGGTTCGTATGTCTTAATTAAAATTGGTCTAAAAGTTTTCTAAAATATAGTTTTTTCTACATTGCTTATTTAATTTTAATTTTTTTATATTTTTTTAAAGATATCCAACATTTGCTAGAACAGTACCAGCCGAATCAGTTATTGCTCGTTCATTTATTGCTCTTTTAAAACATTTTTGTTGGTACAAATTTGTTGTTATATTTGAAAATGCTCATGCAAATGTTGAATTACTTACGGCTATTAGACGTCTTTTAGAAGAAGAAAGTCAGCAAGTAGAACAACAAAAGAAACGTTCAGATCCCGTAAATAGTTGTAAAGGTGAAAGAAAATACACAATTTTGAATGTTTCTTTAGTTAATCATCCTTTTAGCGAGGTTAGCTTTTCTAAATAAAAATATTTTTATTTAAAATATTTCTAGGTTGAAAAGACAAATGTTGATAAAATTCGTCAAATTGTTGATGCTACAAAAACTGCAACTAGAATTTATGTTACCTTTGGAAATGTTCGTCTTTTTCGAAGAATTTTGCTTGAAATGGGTGAAATGGGGTTGATGTCAAATGGTGAATATGCACTTCTTTATTTAGATACTGATTATAACTGGTTGTTGATTTAAAATTTCTATGTTTAATGTATTTATTTTACAGGTTGAATGTTTACCACGCAATGAATAATCACTTCTTTCGAGGTTGTTATTTTTTAATTTCTGATTATTTAAATATTAATTTAAGATACTCTACGCAAGTTGAATGAGTCCTGGGACAATCCTGATTCTATGGATAGAAAGTTAATCGGCTATTCTAGATCAGCTCTTGCAGTAATTTTTGAATTAAATATAAACTTTAGGTTTAGGAAATTTAGATTATTTAAATAAGTGTATTAGTGTGCTTTAACCTTCTTCCCCGAACGAGAAAATTAAATTTTGTGATGAAAGATCAATAATGAATTTTTCGCTTGCGGCGTTATAAAATTTCTTAAATTTTCATTAAAAAAGAAATACGGCTTTTTGCCTTTCTAAAATTTTTCGTTTGCGGCAATTAAAACGTGTTAAAGGCAAAAATCTATTGATGTTTCAAGGTTTGGCGATACATATTTAGTTTTAGCCTCTGAAATTCTTTCTGGTACGCCATCGAATTAACATAAATTTTTTTAGATAATTCCGACTCCTGTGCAACTCAATTCTAAAATTTTTACCGATTTTTGGAAAAAAGCAAATTCTTACCTGCCTAATTTTGGTGTTCATCATCATGAGACTAGCTCTCCTATAAAGGTTTATTTAAGTTTACCTTTTATAATGTTTTATATTTTCAGGCTAATCGTTTTGCTTGTTATCTTTACGATGCGGTTATGTTATATTCTCAGGCCCTTCATGAAACAATTATGGATACTTTAAACAGAACCTCTTCTATCTCTAAAGTGGATGAATCGATTGAAAATGGAAGGGAAATTATTTCTAGAATATTAGGCAGAAAATATAAAAGTATTTTTTTCTATTTATTTTAAGGCATCTTTGTTCTTTTTTAATTTTAGGTATGCAAGGATTTGATATGCGTATTGACGAAAATGGCGATGCAGAAGGAAATTATACTCTTTTGGCACTTCAAGAAGTCGAGCCGGTATTATTGATTAAAGAAATAAGGTAAAATTTATCTTTTTAGGTCCTTGATGGTAGCAATCCTGATTATTATCCACTCAGAGAAGCTTTAACAATCACTGCTGACTTCATGGCTCATCCAAATCCGATAAACTTACCCCAACTTAGATTTCGTCGTAAAATTCGCTGGCCTACTGGGAAACCTCCATTAGATGAACCTGAATGTGGTTTCGACGGAGAGAAGTGCAAAGAGGATGAAAGTTCTTCTTGGTGGGGGACTGTGCTTTATATCGTGCTTGTTTCTTTACTTTTAATTTTTGGAATCGGTGCAATTGTTACTTACAGGTAAAAAATAAATTATTACTTTATTTTGATTCAGAATTTAATTTCAATCTTTACAAATTAATTTTTTCATTATTAGAAATCAAAAATTCGAAAGAGAATTGTCAATGGTATGGCGGATTGATAGGCGAGAGATTGAAAAGATTGTGCATTGCAACAATTCATCCTCAAATTCCCTTTACATTATTGAAGCTGGAATTGCTCAAAATGGTGAATTTTTTGGACAAGCCGCACAAGACCGCCGTTGGCCAAGTCTTCGAGGGGTTAGATAAATATACTTCTTATTTTTAAAAAGAATTTCAGATTGCTTTATACAAAGGAGCGCTTGTGGCAATAAAAGAGATTCGTTATACTAGAAAACCAAAAGAATTGACAAGAGCAACAAAATTAGAATTAATGAGAATGACAAAACTTAGGCATGATAATGTTAACAACTTTTTGGGAGTTATTCTCCTTCACAATGTTATTTGTGTTGTTAGAGAATTTTGCCCAAAAACAAGTTTGATGGAAGTTTTGCGAAATCGTGATATTAAATTAGATTCTCTTTTTATTGCTTCATTTACTGAAGATCTCATTAAAGGTTTTTTTCGAATATAAATTTAAATAATTTCCGAATTTTAGGAATGATCTATTTGCATGAATCGGATGTCAAGGTGCATGGGAATCTAAAATCAACAAATTGTTTAATTACCTCCCGTTGGGCTTTACAAGTAGCTGATTATGGATTACATGAGTTGCGAGATGGTCAAGAATGGGAAAATCCACAGATTATGGTAATTGATTTATTAAAAAATTTATCAATTTATTTTTAGTGGGAGAGCTATCTCTGGACAGCGCCAGAGCTTTTAAATCAGTCCGAATTTTGTCGCGTTGTTAAAGGAACACAAAAAGGAGATGTTTATTCATTTGGAATTATTCTACACGAATTAATTGCTCGTCAGGGGCCGTTTAATTTAATTAGAGATTTTAATTGCTTTACTTATGATGACACAGATGATATTTCGAGTGCTGAAGAAGTTGTTAGAAAAGTGGTAAATATCTATTATATTTAACATTATCATTTAATTTTAAATTCTATCAGGTTGCTGGGATTGGATTCAGACCAAGCTTGAAAGGATTGCAATGTCAGGATTATATTGTGGATACAATGGAATTGTGTTGGTCTGAAGAGCCGGAATTTAGACCGGATTTCCGCCATGCAATTCGTCACAAGCTTAAACAACTTTTTGCTGGGACTTTACACTCTCGAAATTTAATGGACCATATTTTGGTTTAAGATTTTTCGAAGATTTTTGAAGGATTTATTTTTAGGTCATGATGGAAAAATATCAAAATCAATTAGAAGACTTGGTTGATGAACGGACAAAAGAACTACGAGATGAGAAAAGAAGAACTGATTTATTACTTCAAAGAATGTTACCAGTTTCTGTAGCTCAACAGGTTAATATAAATCATGTTATGCAAGAATATCAGTAATTTATGTAATATTTTTAGTTGTTGCAAGGTCGTGATGTAGTGCCTGAACAGTTTCAGTCGGTGACTGTTTATTTTTCTGATATTGTCGGTTTTACTGTTATATCAAGTGAAAGTACTCCTCTTCAGGTTTAATTTGTTTTTTATGCAAGCAATATATATCTATAATGTCCTATTGACACCCCCTGTTTACGTCGCTTCCTATCTGATTTTTTATCTTTTCAGGTAGTAAACATGTTAAACAAGCTTTACACTCTTTTTGATAGAATTATTAAACAATATGATGTTTATAAGGTTGAAACTATTGGAGATGCGTGAGCTTCTATTTGAATAAAAAATTCCAAATCTATTTTGTAAAGGTATATGGTTGTCTCTGGTGTTCCTACGTCAAGAAATGGTGTCTACCATGCCGAACAGATTGCTACAATGGCTTTACATCTATTAAAGGCAGTTGAAAACTTCAGAATCCCTCACAGACCTACAGAGCAATTAAAGCTCCGAATTGGTGTTCATACAGGCAACTTCATATCTTTCTATTTATTTTGTATATACTTCGTTTAGGTCCTGTTGTGGCTGGAGTGGTTGGAAAGACCATGCCGCGTTATTGTTTATTTGGTGATACTGTTAATACAGCATCTCGAATGGAAAGTACATCTAAAGGTAAGACGATTCTTTTTTTAAAGTTTATATTCTCTTCTAGCTTTGAAAATTCATTGCAGTCACCAAACAAAAGAAGCACTGGATATGGATGGTGATTTTGTTATGGAGGAACGTGGAATTGTTCAAATTAAGGTTTAGAACAAAAAATTGTCTTCTCGATAATAATCTCTTTTAGGGCAAAGGACCAATGCGTACATTTTGGCTTGTTCATCGTTTAAACTACAACTTTTTTTCTGATGACCTCGAGGATGAATTTATTTCAGATAGTGAAGATTATGAATCTGAACATTTTGATCCAGCTATATTCCCTCGCTCAAATGTTTTTCGTCATAAACAAAATCCACGTGATTCATTGAGTAATTTATTTATTAAATAATTAAATTGATTTTTTCAGCATTGACAAATGCAGAATCTACAAGTACTTTACAACGAGGTAGTGGCTCACCCTCTACTACTGCTCTTTTGCGGCGTCTTGTTGAAAAGGCAATAGGCGAAACTGATAGTTTATCATCAACTCATCAACAACAAAATAATTGTGAATTAATTGAGGATGGCCTGGTTCATGTTAATGCTGATTATTTAGGTGCCAGTCGCATTAGTCTTCTCTCTGGAATGAACAATCAAGTGAGTTTCATTTTTGACTTGAATTTTTAATTATTAATTTTATAGTTTAAAAGTCAACTTATTTCAAATTCTCGCAAAAATATCAACGAGCAACCCTCTTCCACGGCAACAATAATTTCTAATGGAACAAATAATGTTTTTTCTTCAAAGTCAGAGGCTTGTAACGGAATGTTACAATCAATTAAGGAGGCAAACTCAAACATTAAAATGAAAAATTCGAGTGTAATTTGTAACAATAAATTTTCTCCACAAAAGAGGCGAAAGCTTGGTTCAATTGCAATTTCTTCCTCATTTGACTACCATAAATGCCCAACCATTGAATGCAATTCTTCTAATGATAGTTATGGCGATAATTTTAATCAAGCCTCAAATGAACGTAAACGATCGTCTTTACCTGGTTCATTTTCTCTTTTAACTAAAGTATTTGAACCATTTTAGAAGCAGATTTATTCACGATGTCTCACTATGACACAAGTCAAGCAATCTCTAAAAATTCCCAACTCAATAATTTAATCTCAGATAATTGTACTATTATTCCTTTAAATAAAGACGATGAAGAACATATCTTCGGTGAGAATGATGATTTTGATTGCCTTGAGGCAACCAGGTATTTTTTCGAATTTTGATTTTTCTACATCCCTTTCTAGGAAACGTTCAATTTCTTTTACTGGTGGCACTAACAATGAATTGAACTCGCTTAGACCACATTTTGGAGGTCGTACTTCTCGGCAACATCAAAATAGTGCTCAATCACTTGGGCAGCAACCTTTGCCTCTTTGGTCTGAGCCTCACTTGCCTCTCTACCCTCGTCATATCACTTATGGATTGCCAGAAATGGCAAAAGATAATCATCGATCTGTTAGAGGGAATCGGAAACTTTGCAGAGTATTTAGGCCTATCCAACAGCAACGTTCTTTTGATCATCAAAGTTCTTCGAGATTTGAGCGTGACTATGAGCTTCAAAAACGTCCTTTTGCTCGTCAATATTCACGCAGCAGATCGCCGTAATATTTTTCCTTAAATCTCTATTTATATTATGTATTTAAGCAATCTTGGGTTAAACCGAATTTGGCGTCGTCTCACAGCAACATCTGGTGGAAATCCTTCAATGGCTGTAAAGTCTTTATCAAAACGTTCAAACGAATTATTTCCTATTGATGGTATATGTTCCCAGAATGTATCTTCCTCACATACGATTTCGCGTCCAATGTTCTTTCCTGGTGTAATGGAGAATTCTCTTCGTCAAATGGCCCGCCCCCTCTCTATTGGAAGACCATCACCGAGTTCAAAACAATCAGATTGGGATAATGAATTGACAAATCATTTACTTGAAGAGTTTGAAATGAAATAATTTTAACATTCCTTTTTATTTGAATTTTGTTTAATTTACTTCCTTCATTAATTTAAGCACTTTTAATTTTGTAATTTTATAAATGACCTCTCACTCACAATCTGTTTTTATTTCTTTTATTGTTGCCACCTTCTTCCTAGTCATTCATCACATTCTCTTTCATATTTTCCTAACATTTCTAATTCTCACCCACGATAAATTTTAGAGGACTTCTATGTGAGTTACTTTTCGATGTGAAAGACTACGGGGTTAGTCCCTCTAAACAGTTAATAATGCGTATATTTTCGATTTTGCATGCATATCGTCCCCAGCGATGATTCTTTTTAAATTTGGAAGTTTATTTTCATAATTTTTCAATATTGTAAATGCCCCTCTATGACCTCGAATTGTAAAATTTAATGATTTCGAAAAGAGACTCTTTAAACGTTTATTCAAGTATTTTAACAATTTTATATCAACTTGTGTTTCTTTCCATAAATATGTACATATACTATTTATTTCATAAAATTGAAATTAGAAAAAAGAAGACAATAAATTCAATAACCAGCCGGTTGACTTTCCCAGCCCTTTCTCCAATCGCTATTAGCGTAGATAATTCCATCTTCAGCTTGATGTACACCCACCTATTCAATAATTTTTAAAAATAATAAATATGTAGTAACCACAACATTAAGCCAATCTAAATTATTAAAATAATGTCCACGTTCTTGCAATCCTTCTTTTAATTTCTCGGGTATTCTTTCTTCAAACATGGTAAAATTTGGTCTAAATTGATTATGCAATCGAGGAAAGTCAATAGCTTCTTTAATGTTCATTCCAATTTTAAGAATATTAAAAGTAGTTGAAGCTACTCCAGAAATTATTGTTGAACCTCCAGAAGCTCCTATAGCCAATGTTTCCTTTAAAAATATTTTCTTGAATTTATAATACATACATATTTCTAAAATACCTTTCCATTTTCTTTAAAAACAATAATTGGACTCATCGAACTCATTGGCCTCTTTCCCGGCTCAATATAATTTTGAGGAGAGGGTGGATAACCCCAATCTTTAATTAAAATATTTTTATTAAAAATTATTTATTTTACAATTTGGCATTCCTTTAGTCGAAAAATCATCCATTTGGTCATTAAATAATATTCCCGTTGATTCACTTAAAACAAAAGAACCAAATCTTTAAATAAAAATAATTATTATTTCCTTTTTTCAAATTTATCTAACGCTATATTTAATGTTGTAGTTATAGAAACTGCATTTCCCCAGCGGTCAATAACACTTATATGTGAAGTACCGTGATCTTCTGGTAATGCTTGATGAGCATTTCCTTCTTGATAATAATTGTCTGGATGTGTTCTCAAAGTTATTTTATTTCTTAAAGAAAAATTGAAAAAAAAGAAAGAAATTATTTTTCTAACCGAACATTCTCAGCCCATTCTTGGCTAGTTAATAAATGTGATAAATTAAGAGAATTGGCTACAAAGTCAATATCACCTAACGAATCTCTAATTGAATATGCAAATTTAGAAGCTTCTATAAATGAATGAAAATAATCGACAGAGCCAGATATTGTAGTTAAATTGAATTCCATTCTTTGAAAAAAAATAACTTTTTAGAATAATTTTTTGGATTATTTTTATTTAAATCTCAAAGAATTTTTATTTTATATATACCGAATTTCCTCTAACAGAGCCCCAGGGGACTGTATTTTTCAACTATCCTCAAGACTAGGGCTGTATTAGAGGGAGGGGCTCTAAATGGGAGTGGGGTTAGATTCGAGGAAATCGATAAATTAGATATATTTATATAATTAGATATAAATTAGGTATATCCTCAGTGAAAATATCTTAGTTTTGTTTACAAACTTTGATAAAATATTTATAATTCCTTGAGTTACTGCTGATCCAGATGGTGGAGGTGGTCCACAAATTGTTCTTCCATTAGGAAGTTTCGTATAAATAATATCTTTATCTGATCGAATAATTGATTTGTAATTGTTAAAATCTTCAAATGTTAATCTTCCATCTTTAAATAAATTACTAAAATTAGAACAAAAATGTTTCTTTCCCAACTGTTTTTTCATTCACATTAAATAGATTAACAGAATTTTTTTCTAATAGAATGATTGTCATTAATTTTTGAATAACTTAATTTAACGGAAGGGCCATTCAAATATAAGGGTCAATCTATTAGAGAGAATAAAGTATTTTTCTATTTTTTAAAATTCTTTAATCCAAGTTTTAATTAACTACCCCTCCCCCCCTCCCCTTACAAACTATTCTTTTCAAATTCTTTTGAAATACTCCTTGCAATTTCTCCTTTATAAAAAATTTCTAAAGGATTGGAAGAATTAGCTAATATCCTCAAGGTATCTGCCAATTTATTTCTTGTATTAATCTGTTCTCCAGCAGCAAATAAATGTCCACTTTTTGGATTTGTAAATATAGAAGCTAATAATTTATTTGAAAGAATTTGTTGTTTATGAAGTTGTAATTGCCGAGCAAGAACATGAGAAGTTGGAGAACCTTTTTTTTGAATTTATTAGTTAAAAATAGTTGAAGCTGGACCTTCTTCCAATAATTGAATTGCTGGTTCAACAAGTGTTTTCCATTCTAAATTTCCCCCAAAATTTTTATATTCAGTCCAAAATCCATGTAATTCGCCAGGCACAGCAACAGCTTCATAACCTATATAAAAGAGAAGTTTTAGTATTTTATACTATATTAATTCTGACCATATTTAGAAGCATTCTTTCTATTAAAAAATATATTTTCGGTTGAATTTAAAGGTGCTACTTCTCTAGCATCGACAACATGGCATTTCTTTGTTGTACTAATTTAAATAAAAATTAAAAAAAATTTTTTTTTAAATTACGCATTATAAATAGTCATTAAATGTCCTCCTCCTAAACCAGCAGAATGTGGATCTTGTATTCCTTTATTTTAAAAATAAAATAATTAAAATAAATATTTAATAATTTATACATATATTTAACAACAATATTAATTAGTAGAGATCGGATTTCTAATTTTTTCCCAAATAGGTGACAAAACTCAAAAACATTCAAAAAATTAGTCTCTATAAATATAAGATCCTAATTTAACTTTATACTAGTAATTTTTAATTTTATTTAAATAAATATTCGTACCAATACAAAAAGCTGTTGCAATTGCTGCTTCAACAGCATTACCACCACGTAGGAGAATATCTCTTTAAAATAATAATAATTATTTTTAAAATATTTAAATTAATTACCTTCCAATATTAGAACAAATAACATTATCAGCAGCAACTGCCGCTTAAATAGAAAATAATTTTTTATTTAAAATTAATTAATAATTAATTACCAGATGCAAATTTTCCATAAAAACTGTCCGTTTGTTTAGGCCATTTAATTAAATTATTTTCGTTATTTTTAATATTTATAAAATAAAGAAGAGCAAAACAAGTTGATGTTAATAAAAATATTATATTAAATATAATTAAAATAATAAATAATGGTGATGATCTATAAATAAGGAATTAATTCTTAAAAGAATAATTTAAAATTAGATTTAGACACAAACACACCAAACACAGTTATTAATTGGCACTTGAAAACATTGATTTTCAGTTTTATTTCAATTAACCCAGACCTACTTATAATGTACAATCGTATCTAACAAATATTCATATTTACTATTAGTGGAGTTTATCTAAAATTATTTTCTCTCGATACCAAATCTATTATAAACTTAAACTTTTTTTTAGTTTTACTTGTGAATTATTCTTAAACCAAATTTAATAATTTATTTTATGTATACTAACCTTTGACGAAAAATACTTCTTAAATAATTTTCATTTAAAAAGGAATTTTTATTTTTATTAGAATTCATTTTATATTTTAAATACAAAGGGAAATAATTTAATTATAATTAATTAATTAATTTTTAAATAAAATTTTCTTATCAATTAAATGCCATATGCATAGAATGATCTCAAAATGAATTTATTACTATAAAATTCTTAAATTACTTATTTAAGCAATTAAAACAAATATGCATACACAATTAAAAATATTTAGGGAAATTATTTTATCTAAAATTTCTTAAAATAAAATTTTTTAAATTTATTAAAGAATTTAAAGTAGGATTTAATATTTTAAAATTTTAAGAGTTATTTAAAATTCCAAATTTTCTTCAAAATTTTATTAAAATAAATTTATTTCCAATAAAATAATTTAATTAAACAAAAACAAATTACAAAACTCGAAATTAAACAAACAAAAATTCTTGTCTTTAAAGTTGGTTTTTCTTTAACCACATTGCTGTTCTCTAAACAATTTGGTAATAATAATGTTGAGTTATTTAATAAATTTTCCTTTCCATTTTTGAAACAATTATTTGTTGTTATTTTTGAATTGTTTAGTGCTTCCATATTAACCTTTTTTGAGGAAGAAAGATTAATCTATTTTAAATAAAATAAAAATTAAATTACATTTTTTGTTGTTTGTTTTAAATTAGAATCCTCTATTGAGGAAATTTTATCATCAAATTCTAGTCTTTGCATTGATTCTCGACGACTAAAAATTAATATATTTTAATAAAATATTAATTAAAAAAATAAAAAAAGTTAGTTTTTTCCTTTTAATTGCAAATAAGTTAATTAAAAAATTAATTATTAAAAAGGAAAACGAGTTTATTAATCAAATTAATTTATATTAAACTTTAAATTAATAGAATAACCAAATATGAACCAAAAACCAATTAAAAAGAAAATATTATTTTACAATTTATTTTTAAAATTGAATTATTATTAGTTATACTATCACTATATATACATATATGTTTCTTTTTGTAAATTTTTTTAAAAATTATTTTTAGAAAAATGTCTATCATAAAAATATATATCTCAAATAAAATTTAAAAATTAAATAATTAACCACCAATAATTAATCGAAAAAGGAGTGGCTTTAGGTTTTGTCGTTTGATAACTGCAATTTGGATTAATTGAAGAAAAAATTGAATTATTTAAAAAATAAAAAGGTAATAAATTTAGATTTTGATTATTTTCTTTTTTTAAATTATTAAATGATTTTTGTTTGTGAGGAGTTAAACCGAAATATGTAAAATTTGGGGTTTTTGGTAATAAATAATTTGTAGTGGTAGTAAATTGTGGTGAATATATTTGAGGGGAGGTAATGTTGGAGGAAGAGTAATTTTTATCATTCATTTATTTAAAATAATTATAAGTATTGCTCTGTTGATTAGAAAAAGTAAAAGAAATATTTTTAAATATTAATTAATTAATTAATAGAGAGACATGTTTATTTTAAAAATGGTACTAATAAATAGACAATAAATATTGTCAGCTGGGGGTTTAATTAAAGATAAACAAAATGGAAGGAACAAAAAAAATTGAAAAACAATTTAAATTAAAAGCAGATAAAATAGAGAAGAGAAAAATTTAAATGATAAAAGGTTTTTTAGTGAAAATAAATGTATTTACTCAGATAACTACACAGGTTCATTCAAGTAATTAATGGAGGGAGGGTAATTATTTAAGTAAATACGGTAATAGAAATGAATAATATACCCCTTTAACAATATTTAATTTTAAATTAAATTGTTCTTTTTTAGTAAAGAAAATATATATGTACTATGTATTTATTTAAATCTTTTATTAATAAAAACTAATTTCCTTAACAATAAATATTTTAAAACATTTTTTGTATTGTTTGTCTACATAAATATTTGGCCATTCTTTTTCCTTTTTTACACTCATTTTATTTCTTTTTACCCGAAAAATCATCGATCCACAAATGATTAAAATAAACAACAATTGATTGAAAATAATTTTTAAAAATTTATTTAAAAAAACTTTTTATTTATTTTATTAAAGAAAATTTTTAGTTTGAAAATTTTTTTATTTACATCATTATAATTTAGAATATTTAGGTAGGTATATTTATTTAAAAATAATATTTTATAAATAAAAATGAATTAAAATATTCTATAAATGTTTATTAAATTTAGATAAATTATAAAAAAAGAACAGAATATATTAAATAAATTTACCCTCCTCCCTCCCCTCTTTACCCAACCCTTTAAATTTAAGCATTTCCTCCTGTGTCAGACATTAAAAAAAGCATTTAAAAATATAATTTATATAAATTTTTACCAAAACTTTCTCCAAAAATCCTTTTTAATTTTCTTCCACAAAATTCACATTTCTTTTTAAACTTTAAATAAAAGATGTTTTTAACAAAAATATTATTTTTAATTATATTTTATTTAATTTTTATTTTTAATTTAATAAATGGATTTAGATTAAATAAAAATGAGCCAGTCGGTGTTTATAATGGAATACCTGCAAGAATTATTGAATATGGTAATAGAAGCTAAGAATATAAAATATAAAGATTAAAATTAAATAAAAAATGTTTTTTTTAATTTTAATTGAGGATAAATATTTACACTTTATTATTCTTTTAAACATTCTTAAATAATTTTTTATGTACATATTTATTATGGACATGTATAAAGAATAAGCTTTGACTCATCATTGAACTATTCAAACATAAATTCTAATGTAAAAAATAAACTTTTTATTGCTCTATTTTGGATTTAAAAATTACTTTTAAATTTTATTTAAACAACCTTATTCCTTTAATGTACTTAATGTATTAGGTATTTGGCTAAAATAAAATTAAACTATTATTTTATTTAAACTTAGATTATTTTGAAATACACTTGAAAGCTTACAAAAAATTTAATTTCAAATTTTATTACATCTACATATCTCCCTTTCCGTGAATTAATCAAAAAAATTGGTTGTTTTATTTAATTTTTATCATAATGAAAAAAATTTTTTATTTAACAAATAATATTACTGATAAAAATTAAAAGTAAAATAATAATTGCTTAATTAGTCACACACAAAAAATTAATACATACAAATTATTATTTTAGTCAATTGTTTATGATTTTTGTAAGAAAAAATATTTTAATCTTAATTTTTAATTTAAATGTTAACATCACCAACAACAACAACCCCACCAACCATTTCTTCAAATCCACTTAAATCATCTGCTAGTCAACAAAAAATTTATTCACAAATAAATTCAAAAAATACATTTAATATATTATTGTTAGGTGATGAATCTTCAGAAAAATATAAATTAATATGTACTTATTTGGATACTTATTTTCCTGAACAACACAAAAATAGTAATTGTTTATTTTTTGAACATACAATTAATGTTTGTTTTTATTTAATTAATTAATTAAAAAGAAATATTTTGAATAAATTAATTGAGGATTGGGGAGATTTAAAGCCCTCAAATTTTTCAATTTCTAAGCAAATATTTCAAAGACTATTATAAATATTTTTCTGAGAAATTGATTTTCCTTTTGGAAACTGCACGGGCCGAGTCACAACTTTTTCTGAAACATTTTGACGTCAAAAAATCAGAAATTATCACAGTTTTTTAATTTAGACAACAATCAGAGAAACACCTTCTACATTAAAGTAAAATATTTAAGCCTTAATTGTTTTTAATTAATAAATTTTTAAAAGAATTTGGGACTTAGCTGGACAGCCATGTTACGACAAACTTAGACATTTAGCTTATAAACAAATTCGATTTGATGTTATTCTTGTTTGTTTTTCTGTTGTTAAACCACAAACATTAGAAAATGTAAAAACTATTTGGATACCAGAAATTAAAAGAAAAAGTCCAAATACTCCATTTTTGTTAGTTGGGACACAGGTTATAATTAATTAAATTAAAAAAATTACAACAAAAGAATTTTTAAAGATTGAATTAAGAACAGACAAAAAAACATATGAATTATTACAATTAGAAGGGCAATTACCTATAACTAATTCTTTTGGTTTTAAATTAGCAAAAAAAGAAAAAGCAAAAAATTATATTGAATGTTCTGCTGATAGAAAGCAAGGATTACAAGAATTATTTGAAGAGGCTATAATTACAGTTATTAATTTAAGAAGGCTTTGATACATTTTAATATTTATTTAATAATTTTTTAATTAAAATTCTGTAAATTTTATCACCCGTAAACATTAAAATGAACAAATATTAATGAACAAAACCCGTACTTGGTACAAAGTATGAGTCTAGAGAAAAAATAGGGGTGTACGAATTACGAGTATAAGGCCAAAAATATAAGTGGTTAAAGTGCTACACTAAGCTTTTTATTTAGTTAAGATTGGGTTAAGATTCCTAATCATAGTAAAGTGTATTTTATTTTAAGCTTGATTTTGTTTCAGGAATTTTTTTATTTTTTAAATGGAGGAATTTTGGCTTCTTGGCCTTCCAAAATTCTCAAAATGAGTGAATTTTTCGGTCTTCGGCAAGTTAGATTTTTAGAATATTCGCCTGCGGCGCTAAGAAAGTGAAATGACGGCTTCTTTTGAAAATCCAAAACTCTGATTCGTGTTAATTTTTGTCCGCGATGACCGCAATCTACACCAACTGCGCGAGAAGAATTGAGCTTATGGAAAAAGATAATGCACGAGACCAATATTGTATCATGACAAGTCTACGATTTAATAAAATAACAATATAAAGACAGAGAGATGCGAAGGGCGAAGGGGATCAGGGACTATGAAGATAGTATGTCCCAATGGATGGCGGTTTATACTAACACTGATCTAACAGCTTATATACTAAGGCGGCAATCACCATTACAGCCAGAGTCAGAAATAAACTATAAAAGCAGCTTAGTACAAAATTTCCATAACCAAGTTCAACAAGACTCATCATCTACAGTCATCTACGTCGACGCTCAAAGCTGCACCTCGCTCCTTCAGCCATGATATCGCGCCAGGCCTCGGACGTCAACATGTTGAACAGCATCACGGCACTTGCAGCCAAAGAGGAGTTCGACATCGCGCATTTCAACAAGGTCGGTTTATACGCTAATAACATCTTAGGGGATTCATAAATTTTCTTCTCGCATTTAGGTCCGAGATCACTGCAGCTACATCGAACTGAGCGACGAACAACTAAGAGAAATCATGCAGCGCCTGGAGCAGAGCTTTGCAGAAGGGCTTCAAAATGGTACGTTGATTGTTTTTTTATTTTCAAGAGTAAATAATGCGATTTTTCGATTTTCAGAAGAGACTGCAGTGGTAAAAATGCTTCCATCGTTCATTCGCGCAACTTCTGTGGGCAAGGAGAGTGGGGAGTTCTTGGCATTAGACTTGGGCGGAAGCAACTTCAGAGTACTGTTGATCACCCTGCACGGCGACGGAAAGAAGGGAGAAATGAGACATGTGACCTATGGGGTGCCACAGGAGCTGCAGCAAGGAACTGGAGAACATCTCTTTGACCATGTTGCTGACTGCCTTCACAACTTCATGGTGGATCAAAGGCTTTCCTGCAACAAGACGCTCCCGCTTGGATTCACCTTCTCATTTCCTTGCCAGCAAAGAGGACTGGCATCGGCATCACTTGTCGCATGGACCAAAGGATTCAGTGTGAGCCATTTTCAATATACTTTCAGTTATAAAACAAAAAATTGTTTTTAATTTCAGGCCTCCGGCGTTGTCGGCAAAGACGTCGTTCAATTGCTCACGGATGCGTGTCGTCGGAAGAACATCGCGGTCAATGTCGTGGCGCTCGTAAACGACACCGTTGGAACAATGTTGGCATGCTCATTCTTCGATCCTGACTGCTCCATTGGGCTCATTGTTGGGACTGGGAGCAACGCTTGTTATATGGAACGCTTGCAGAACATCACCAAACTCGATGGTTTGGTCAGCGTAAATGGTCGGCGGTGATTGTGTGGGTGAAAAATATTTTTCTTTCGTTTTCAGATGGACTTCCTGAAGAAATGTGCATAAACTGTGAGCTCGGTGCCTTCGGCGATGACGGGAAGATCGACAAGTACAGGACGGTGCACGACAGGACACTAGATGCCAACTCCATAAATCCGCGCAAACAAACGTTCGAGAAGATGATCTCCGGGATGTACTTGGTCAGATTTTATCTCTCGAATAAAAGTTTAAATTTTCTTTAAGGGCGAGCTTGTTCGCCTTGTGTTGGTCGAGTTGGCAGGAGCGGGACTTCTCTTCTCTGGGTCAGCGGTCACCAGCAGTGCTATCGGAAAACAAGGATCGTTCTCAACTCGGATCCTGTCAGAAGTAGAGAGGTGATTTTACCATTTTTAAAAGTTTTGGTTAAGCAAATTTGTTCCCTTTAGGTATGTGCTCGAGTCTGAAAAGCCGCTGCATAAGATTGGCTTGCTCTTGTCAGATAATGGTTAGTGCGCATGCATTTTTGGGTGGGTAAATTCATCTTTTTAATATTTCACAGGTATTGCTTCTCCGTCCTCAACTGACTGTGCTGTTGTGGCCTACGTTTGCTCCATGATCAGCTCAAGATCGTCCAATCTCTGCGCAGTGGCGATGGCCACAATTCTCCAAAGAATTAATCGGAAGCGAGTCGCGATTGGAGTGGATGGCAGCCTCTACAAAGCGCACCCGACATTCAAGGACTTGTTGTCAACAAAGATTGAGGCACTGACTGGTGGAAAATATGAGGTGAGAAAACCACCTTAGAAACTTTTTAGAGCTTCATTTAACATTTTTTAGTTCAAACTAGTCCTCTCGGAGGACGGGAGTGGGCGCGGAGCAGCAGTGGCAGCAGCTGTGGCAATTCGTTTGGCAGGTGCTGGCGAGAAGAAATAAGCAAGAAGAAAGATGCCCTCGGAAATTGTGTGATAGTTGTACATTGTATATGTGATATTGCCTATTTGTTCATATTGTATTCATATTGTATGTAGATTGTATATTATTGTTGTATGTGTGTAAATTTAAATGTATAAAATGAGCCGATTTTTGTCTTAGTATTTTTTGAATTTGTAATTGCTATGTCCAAAACTTTGATTTTACAATCTTTTGCTCTTCTGCATTTTTTGTCCTCTTCCGCGTTCACGCTCCTAATGGAAATAAATTATTTTTAAAAAAATTTATTTTTACCTCAAAAACTTTCGCCTGTGGTGATAAAAAAGGAAATCTGGCTTCATAGCCATCTAAAATTCCAAAAAAATATTTTCTGCCGGTTAAAGCAGTTTGTCCCGAAAAATAAAAAAATATTCAAATATTATTATTAAAATTACTGTTATTTAAAATTTAAATTTTTCCCTACGTAATATTCACTTCCTTTAAACTAAGAATTTCTTTTAAGTCAATACCAGAATTTTTAGAATTAGAAAAAAAACTTTTAAACATAAATTGGTAATGACCAAAAAAGTTTTAGGAAATAGACTGAAAAATACATTCTTTTAGTTGTATGTATGTTATTTACATTTTCTACTAAAGTTTTTTTTGTAAATATTTATTGTCTAAGATTTAAAACAATTTTCATCGAGGGAAAATCATTAAAATGAATATTAATTATTACTAAAATGAATAAATTTTTAGATGGATTTGAAAATTAATTTTATAAAAGTTTTGGTTAATTAATTAAATAAAAATTACAAAAATAATATATATTAAATTAATTTTCCAATCATTTTCCATTTTTGTAATATTTATTTTTATTTTTATGCTTATTTTCAAAAAATGTATTCTCAACAGCAAGTGCAGCAGCTCCCGCTGCAGCTCCAACTAAAGCTGCTTCAAAAGATCCACGTCGTACTCTTGTCCTTGAAATTTTAATTTAATTAATAAATATATAATAAAAAGTATTTTTTTTTAGAAAAAAAGTTTTATTTATTTAATTCCAAACAAAATTTAAAATATTTTTAATATTTAATTAATTATTTTAAATAATTTACTTCTCAATTTGAGAAGGAATTTGATTCTCAGTGTTTATTAAAGTATTCTGATTTGGATAAATAAATGACATATTTGATTTAATAAGTAAAAGTTCCATTAGAAGAATAATATAAAGAAATTTTCCAAGCATTTCTGAATTTAATTTTAAAAATTCTGAAAATTAAATAAATATTTAAATAAAGCCAGAACTTTATGGGGAGGACGAAAGAAAATTAAATAAAAATTTCAATACAATCATTTGTAATGAAGGGAAAGTATTTTGTTTAGAATATCTACATACAATATATTTTTATATGGAATAAATAAAAAATAAAAAAAATTAACAACCAAATTACATATTTTAGTATAAAATTGTTTGTTTTCTCTGAATATAAACCAAATAAAAAAATAATTTCCCAATTTTCCAACGAATATTCTCGAATGACCGAAAAAAACCTTTTTTATTTAAAAAAATTCCGAGAGTGACGAAAAGAGGATTACAAATAATTCTTTTTTTAATTGAAAATGCGCGGTAGTTGAGGAGAGAAAAGGAGAGAGAGAGAAACAATTGTTTGTTTTCTCTGAATATTATAAGGATGATTCATTCATTCATTGTATTCTTTTACCTAAACAAATCCCCTTATTATTATTTTACAAACCTTTAAGTTTTTGTTTACATAGATACATATATTTTTATTTATTTATTTCACAAAAAATAATAGCTAAAACGTGGAATAAAAGACAAATGACAAAATTTAATTTTTGAACATATTACAAGATAAATTCAGTTACAAAAATTGAAAGTTGGAAATATAAAAAAATATACTATAATATTTACTTAAAAATTTATGACTCATAATTCCTATATATTATTATATTTTCTAATCTAATTTTACAAATATTATATATTTTATTAGAGGGATTAATGGATTTCTTAAAATTTATGTATTTTCAATGTTCTCTTTTTCATTCTCACAATCATTGTTAAAAATATATACCAGCTGATATTTTTAGTTTTGTTGTTAAATTAACATAGGAGAAAATGATTGTGGAGAAATACAACCCTTAAAAATGAGATAATTTAAATTTTGATCGGATAAATAATCCTCTTATGTGTATTTGATGGAATAAATGAATAAGTGGAGAAATGTTGAGGAATTTTATGGACTAAATAAAATTTATTTTATATTTAAATGATTTATAATTGATAAAAAATTAATTAAAATAATTAGCCTTCTAATTAAATAGGCAAAATTTATTAAACAAGTTTTCCCTCTATCAAAAATTTATGACAAAAATATTTATTGAATATCCCCTTATTTTATTTTATAAAATTAAAAATATATAAATAATAATTCTTTAATCAAAAGTAAAAAAATATATTAAAGGCACATAAAACCAATAATAAAAAAAGAAATAATTAATATTGAAGGCATTAAAATTCTTTTAATTGTTCCATTATTTTCTTCTTTAAAAATATTTCTAGATTGTAATTTATTATTTTTTTGGGTATTTATTTTCCATTTTTCTAATCGTTCATCTAAATTATTTGTTGTAGTTTTTAAAATTTTTAAAGGAAATTCTGTTGATGTTGTGTTTATTTTTGATATTTCGTTAATGTTTTCTGTTGGAATTATTTTTATATTAATTTCTTCTTTTTCTTCTTTTGTTATTATTTTATTATTATTTTCTTTTGTTGTATAATCATCAAAGAAGGATTTTGTTGAAATTATTTGTTCAGTTGTAGTGGGTAATAATGTGGTTGTTGTTGTTGTTGAAGAAGGAGGAGGTGTGGACGTTGAGGGAAATAATTGTTTAGTGGATATTTTATATAGATTTGTTGTTGAGGAGGTTATTCTAAATAGTATTTTAAACAAAAATATAATATTTAATTTTAAATAATTTCTTGTTGGGAACCAAACCCCAAAATTCTCATCCTAATTTTTTAATTTATTTCCTTCTGACCTTTTTAAATGAAAATTAATTTTTATTTTATCAATAATAGAAAACGAGATTTTAAATATTTCCAGATTGTAATTTTTTTTTATAAAATCTCAAAAATTTACTCCAAAAATATCCTTTGGAGTTACAAATAAAAATATAAATAAAATTTCACCTTCTACTATTTTCTGCTTGTTGAGCAATTCCATATCTATTACACATTTGACTATCACAAATACAATAATTAACAAAACCTTTTTTTTAATTTTAAGTATTTTTAAATTTAAATTTAATTTCACCATTATGTGTAGATGCACAACCTAAAAGTAATTCATTTCCAATATTTTGCTCGGAAATTTCATCAGGAAAAAGTAATGAGAATTGAGTTTTTGACATACAACCCTTCTCAACAATAAAAGAATCTTTAGAAAAGTTTTGAAAAGGAAATTTTTTCAATTAATTTTACCTTTACTGTTTTGTGTTTGTCTTGTTATACAATATTGTTTTTCGTTGTTAGTTAACTGCTTAGCACAATTAATTGTTCTAACAGTTCGACAATCAGCATTTGCATCACTATTTTTTAATTTCTTTAAATTATTTTGAATTTTCTGAAAAATTTACTTCAAATCATTATCTACACAAACAGCACAATTTAAAGCTTCGATTATTTCTTCCTCCAAAGGTATTTCTGTTGTTTCTTTTATTTTCTCTGTTGTTTTAATTGTTTGTATTTTATTTATTTTTTGTTTATTTTCTATTTCATCAAGTTCAGCTATTTTACGAATTCCAAAAGACATCTTTTGTTAAATTTAGTAATTAATTTCAGATTGGTTGAGATTTTTAATAATATTATTATAAATCTACATAAACCCCTTAAAAGTCTCTCCCTCAAATTAATTTTTTCCTTAACTAAAAATGTTGTAAAATCTTTATAATTTTTGGATAAGACACACTCCCCAAAAAATATTTTTTAGATTATTTTTCCCTTTAAAATATTAAATCACTCAACCTGTTCAGAAAGAGATACTTTATTGCATTGAGGAGAAGAACAAACACAAAGTCTTTGTTGTTGACCGGACAAAGAAGGTCTAAAATCTAAACAAGCTGCCTCATCTCTATTTGCCCCATTTAACAAATCAACAGTTTTATAGCTTCCATATTCTTCAAGTATTTTTCTTTCTGTTAAACAATTCTTTTCTATTGTTAAATTACCTCCTTTAAATTATTTTTTTTGAAAAAAAATTATTTTTTTTTCTAAAAATTACCCGGTTCAATCCAAAAATGTCTAGTTATACAAAAAGGTCTGCCAATTCCATTTATTTGTTTACTTAAATCTGGACAACTAACAACTATTTGGGAATGACATTCTGCAGTTATTTTTGTATTATTTGTTTCTTCGTTACATTGCATACATTGTAATTCTTTTATTAAGAGATTATTTTTATTAAAATTTAAATTAATATATTTGAGAAATATCCTATGTACTAGAACTCGTTAGTAATGAAAGAGTTAATTTTATATTATTTATTCAAAAAATAAAATAAAGAGAATTAATATACTTTACAGAATTACCTGGCAATAACCCCAATTGAGCTCCAGATGCCAGAATATCCCCATTTAAAGGCGTATTATTCTCAACTTCAAGGCTTTGTTGTTTGGGTCTTTCTATAATTAAATTTTTTGTAAATAATTTTGTTGAAATTTTTGGGGTTGTTAATAAATTATTTTGTTTAATTATTTCTTCTTTTTCATTTTCCTCATTATTATTCCATTCATTATTTATAAAATCTTCTCTCGTTGTGGATTCTTAAATATTAAAAAATATTTTAAATTTTTGTTAAAAAATTTTATTGTTCAATTATTATATTTAAAAACTTACAAACAAAAAAAATAAAATAAGACTAGTTATTTTTTTTAAAATGACTCAGAATTACAAAAGAAAATATAAATAATAATTTATATTTTAGTAAATTAAAAAAATTATATTTAGATAAATCTCATTTAAAAAATGCTTTTTTCAAAATCTAATTTTAAGAAGGAATTTATTAAAATTAATATTTAAAATTAAAACAAATAAATGTAAACAAAAATAAATTAAATTTATTAACTAAATAATTACCAATAGTTGTTGAAGACAATAATTCTTTTCCTAACTCTTCTTCTATAATTTTTTGATTATTATTAAAAAATAATTCTTTTGATATTTCTTCATTTTCTTCAATTTTTGGATTAAAAGTTGTTTGATTTTCTAATTGTTTTTCTTCTTCATTTTCTTCTATTTCTTCTTTATTTTTATTTATTTCAGGAATTAATTCTGTTGTTTCAATAGAGACATCATCAAACAATTCTGGATTTTTCTAAAATAATTTTAAAAGTATTTAAAACTTCCAAAACTTCACTAGGAAAACATTTTATGATTAAAATTTTTTTAGTTACAATAAAAATAATTGAGAAGGGGATACTAGATTGATTTACATAGCTATAGGGTGTCAAGAAAATTTGGACTGTTAGAGCAGAAACTAAATTAGTAAATTGTTGGGAGATAAAATTGTTAAAGTTGTTTGTCTAATTTATTGAGACTTAAGAGTTTACTTATAACCTTCTTTAGTTTTTTCCCTTCCCTTTTTAATAAAATTCCTCGAGATTTTATAAAGCAACTAAAACCCTCCAAAATTTGATTAAAAACTTAAAATTATTTTTAAAAACAATTTCTCTAAATAAATAAACACTTAAAACTTTTTCTCTATAAAATATTTTTATTGACAATTTACTTGTTCAAACTCAGCAAATTGTTCTCCAATAGAAGGATAATTACAAAGAGAAGTATTACATATACAATAAGCAACTTCAAACCCTTCTAATAATTGAATATCACAATCATTCTCAGTTTTTTGTGGTTTTCTCTCAAATGTGGCATAATGGGCATTTTCTATTATACATTCTTTTACTACAGTAAATGTACCTTTAAAGGAGAATTTTAAATTAAAAAAATATTTATATTTAAATAACCATTAAGTGCTTTATGTCTAGTTGTTCGACATAACATTTTTTGATCTCGAGAAAATCTTTTTGCATAACCATTACAGCTAAAAGGGAAAGAATCTTTACATTCTCCTTCCTCGTCTAAACCATCCTCAGCACAAATATAACAATTTAAGGAATTAACTTTAAAAAATAAATTTTTAAAAATTTTTGAGCCCGAATGGAGGTTTTTAAAATATTAAAGCAGTTATTGTTAAGCTCTAAATAAAAGCCTTAAAATTCTAAATTAACTGTATTTTGTGTAGAAAATAATTTTGGAAGAAATAAAAAATATCAAATAATTAATTTACCTGTATTTATAAATAAAATATTATTAATGAAGAAAATAAATATTGAAATAATAAATAAATCTTTAAATTTCATTACCTTTAAATATTTAAAATTAAATTTAAAAAAAAGAGAAGATTTATATTTTATTGAATTTAAAATATTAAAAATAAAATTGCCCTCATTTCAAGACAAATCAGCTGGATAGTTTTTCTTAAAATGAGGCTTTATGGGGGATGGTGACATTTAAAAACTGTAAACGATTTTTTCGCCTCGTGTATAAATAAATAAAAGAAAATAAAAGAAAAAATTTATAAAAATTGTTAAAAAATTAAAGTAAATTAATTTGTAAATTTTTATTAAGGCAAGATTTATTATAATTTAAATTTTGTTATTAGCTAAGATTGATTGAAATGTGTAAATTCTATTATACTAAACAAATACCTAATATCCATTTCTTTTTTAGTAAAATTTATGTTACAACCCTTTTCGAGATAAAAATTTTTTTTTATTTTATTAGAAAAAAAAGAAACCAATCAGCAACATTTAAGCTATGCAATATATAATTTTGAGCTCTAAATACTGAACGATTTCTTCATTTCAAGTATATACTGAATATCTTCTAATAAGAAACAACTTCCCCCTCCCCCTCTTTTCCTCTTTTTTTTCACTCATCCGCGATCGAAAAAAAACAATTTCTACAACAACTACACGCACACTTTAATTCCTTTTTTTATCCACAGCTACAAATAGCTTCGAGGAATGATGAGAAATAAATAAAAAAGAAAATCTTTCATTCCTCATTTCAGGTCGTCGGATTGAGAACATTAAAATTGAGGGCTATTTGTTAGAAAGGAATTGGTGAGGAAAAGAAAATAAATTCTTTTTTTTTGTCTCCGTAACCCAAGTTTTGTTGAGAGATTAACTTTTTTTAAATAAAAAGAAAAAAATTAGGGAAGGCGTCATGAAGATATGTATATTATTTTTTTAAATTGTTTTCAAGAAGAGAAAATAAAATTTTTGAAGAAAATTAATAAAAATAGAAAATTTTGATTTTAAAAATAACGTTTAAATAATTAAAATAAATTTTTTTAGTGAATTAATTGTCCTGAAAATGTTAATGTTTAAAAATTTTTGCTTACTTTTTAAAGAAAAATTTTTGAAAAAAATTTACAAGAAATATTTATTTTGATAAAAATGATTAACTTGAAAAAAACAAAAAAAGATAAATTTAGAAAAAAAATAATTGTATATATTTATATTTATTTTATTTATTTTTTTATAAAAGTTCAAAACTAAAAGAAAAGTGAATAATCAAGAAATATGATTAATTTAAAAAAATTTTATTGCAAACAATTTATATTTATTTTTAAACTTGTACTTTTTTAAAAATATTTTTAAAAAATTTTTAATTTTATTTTTGTATATAAAAATTAAATTAAAATTTTTTTTTAGGTCATCATACTAAAAGGATTATACATATTTTTAATAATATTAGAGAGGAATTGCTTAAAAATGATCAAACTTTGTATGTTTATTTGCAAATATTTAAATAAAATTTCATTTTTTTTATCCAAATTTGTTTTTAATCGGATATTTTTTAAAATAAAATAAACAAAATCCCTAGATCGGAACGGATAAATTTTCAATTGAAGATTTGTTAAATATTGTTGGAAATGGAAAAAAAAAGTTTTTTTTGAAAATTAAAAAAATAAGAGAGAATTCGAAAATAAGCGAAACACAAAAAGCTTCTCTCAAAAAGACAAAACCCAAATTTTTAAAATCGTTTCGTATACAAAATGAAATGAAGCAAAAAAATTCTATTTCGTCAATTATTTAATGTTATTCAGAAATTATAAGAATCCTCTGTGACATGTTTTATAGCAACAATAATTTTGAGTATTATTATAGACCTACATATAAATAAAATTAAATTTTCTTTTTTATAATGAAGTCGCATTTTTTGACATTTACCCAACCTAAATTTTCTAAAAACTTCAAAAATATAATCTATCTTTAATATTTTTCAGAATCAGATTTTTAGTTTGATAGAAAGAAATTCATCTTTTAAAAATTCCAAAAAATTTTTTTAAATAATTTTATTTTTTATTTAATTAAAATTAATCTTTTAAAGTTTTTTTCTAAATAAAAGCCTTTCATGTTTATTTATATTTTTATTTTTTAAGATTGTTTCCCTAGGCGACTGGAAATTATTTATTAAAAAAAGTTTGTGACAGAAATTAATGAAAAGATATGAGAGAATTTATATATTTCTTAGCTTTTATTTTTTTTTTTTTAAAAAAAAATTAAAAATATCTTTTTAATAATAATATGTATGTACTTAGGTATTATAAAAACCTATTTAAATAAATAAAAAATAATAATTAAATTATCACGCAATAAGACAATTTTATTTTCTTAAATTTTCTTAAATAAAAGCTTTAAATAAATTTTAGTATTTTTTATTAATTAAAGAAAAATTAAAATGGGTTATAATATTATTATTATTATTGCCATTTTTTGCTTTTTAATTAAATTAGTTGAAGGAAAAATATCTTCAGGAATATTAATCTCTAATAATGTTTGGAATTAATTGTTAAAATTAAAAATTTATTAAAAAATTTTTTTAAGGATTGGGAATATTTGGATAGATTCTGCTTTGTATCTCAAGAAGGAACATTTAAATACAATATTTACTATCCAAAAGTTTTTTTAAATATTTTTAAATAAAATATTTTATTTTTAATTAAATATTTCTACAATTATACTTAATATCCAATTAATTTTTTCAGAAATTCGAACTTCAATCAATTTATATGTATTACGATACAGATAATCAATGGAAAGCTGCTTATAATAATGCTTCTTTAGTAATTAAAAAAATTTAATTTTTAATAATTTAAATAAATTTTCAAGACTTGCAATGATAGAGAACGCCTTTTAGATCCTAAAAATTATCAAATAATTAGACTTGCCCCAAGTGCTAAATTTATAGATGAACATTCGAGTTGTGAAATAATTGAAAAGAATAATGAAAGTTGGTATCATTGTTTTGGAAAACGATCTTTTTTGTAAGAATTATTTTTAGATTACCTCTATTAATTAATAAGTGTTCTTGCAATTCGTATTATTCTAGAGTTGATAAAAATAATCATAAAGAAGCCTTAATAAATTAAACTTAATAATGTAAAGCATATAGCTATTCATCAGTCCGGTCTACTGAAAATGCTGGTTCGCACCCAGCTGCCGATTAACCTTTTGCATTAGCTAAAGGAGAGAAATACCTATAGCCCAGCTGCTTTACTATAAATATTTATTAAAAGTTCAATGCGGCCAAGATGGTGGTATTTTGCAATAGGAAATTGTGATTCACAAAATGGTCTTTATTTGGAATATTCTCTTTTAATGACAAATTCACATAATAAAACAAATCGTTGGAAATATCATTTTTCTTTTGACGAATTTTGTAAATTAATTATTAAATATTTAAAAATATTACCTATTTTTTCAGATGCATTACTTATTTCTTTATTATTTTTATTTTTAATTATTGTTTTGTTACTCTCTTCAATTATCTTTTCTTGTGAGTTTTTATAATTATTAAAGATAAAATTTTAATAAAATTTAATTGTTCAGATGTTCTGAAAAAACGTAAAATGCTGCATATAACATTTCGTTTATTTCTTCATTCACTTTTTTGTGAATTAATTGCTTCTACTTTACTTTGGATGCATTTTGATCGTTATGCAGACGATGGAGAAGGAATGCCTTTACTTAAATTTTGTTCGATGATTTTAAGGTTATAATTGGGGTTTGTGTCAATTAAGTATTGGCATGTTACACAAATAGCCTCGGTCTCAATTAAGAAAAAGGAGATATACCTATTAAAAACCTCCCATTAATTAACATCCAAAATTTGATATTTTCTATATTAGGTAATCGAAATGTTATTATGATAAAAATATTTAAAATAATTTTACAAATAAAAACAATTTAGTCTATTTTCAGACAATTTTCTATTGTGTTATTTGTGCTTCTTCTTTTTCTAATAGCTAAAGGATACACAATAACGAGAGCAAAGATATCAACATGTTCAAGCATAAAAATTGTTTTCTTTATTTCTGCTTATTTTATTCTTAGACTTTTAATGTTAGGATGGGAAATAATTGTAAGTATTTACAGAAAAGGGGGATGTTTTTTATACCTCTGTTGAAGTGTAAGAGATATTTATCTTGCAGGGACAACAATAGGACAAAAATTAGATAAATACTTCCAATTCAAGAGAAAATAAAATATTTTGAAAATATTTTATTAAAATTTAGATTTTCGACCCAGCTCAAATAACGTACATGTCAGAAAGTGTACCGGCATATTGTATTATTTATTTAAATATTTGTGGATGGATTTGGTTCTCACGATGTAGCTGGGTTAATTATTATTCAATTATATAATAATTATTTTAACATTTAAGGTAACAGTAAAGAAATACCCACTCAAAAAACGATTTTACATTTTTATGAATATTTTTAGCACTTTTTGGTTGGATTTTCAATAAATATTAAAATATATAATTAATTAATTTAAAGGTTTTGGTCAGGCCCAATCGTTCTAATCATTGCCAATTTTATTTTGGATAATTGGGTAAGAGAGGAAGTTGTTCAAGGTGTAGATTCTGCAATTATAACTGCTGGGTTTATCTTCTTTTTAGTACGTTTACTACAAAGTTTATTCTAAAATTTTAAAAAATGTCAGATATTAACATGCCCCTTTTGCAAAGCAAAACACTTTCCATACCATATACGAACAAATCAAATAGCCAATCAACAAAACAATTTTCCAAATAATGTGTATGAAATAGGTTAAATTAAAAATTTATTTAAATATAGCCACAATATTTACATTTTTGCAGGCGCAGTACAGAACGGCACAACAAACAACTGTGCCTGAAATAACTACCATACAAATAAAAATAGACTAGAAAACTAAAATCCGGTTAATGATGAAGCCTGATACCTGGCGTTTGTCTAATAGTCTTTTTAGATCTCTTCGTGTACATAATTTTAGATTTTATGTATATCTATTTTGACAAGTCATTCTAAGAGACAAATGAAAGAAACTTATAAATAGCCAAAGTTTATCATATGTATATTAGGTAAAAACATCAAATTTTCAAAGTAAAAAATTAAACAATTATCTTTACTATCAAAAATATTATCCATACCAAATAATTTAAAATTGGGGTGTTTCAAATTTTCACTAAAAAGAGTAAAAGAAAAGGTTTAGAGTAATGTTCAAAGTAAAATGAAAAGGTAAACAAAAAATAATTGAAAAGGCCAAAATAAAAATATACACAGTTGAATCTCGTTATAGTCCCACCATTAGGATGGAGCTAAAAAGTGGGATCACGCCGAAGAAGTTTCATTTAGACATATTAAAAAATGTTTTTTCATATCACTTCACTAAAAATAACACAATTTGATGTTTCTAATGTGAAAGTATAGGCCTTACTGGACCCAATTTATTGGCTTTTCCAATATTACCTTATTGGGAATATATACCGGCGGTGCTATAAAGGGATTCAAATGTGTATATAGTGCCCCGTGAATATTTTAATTGATATCATTCAAATTCAATTCCCGTATTTACTAGTAGACGGCCGAGGATCAACAAGATTGTTGTTTTCACTTTTGATACGAATTGGAATAATCTTAAAATATAAAGTTATAATTGATGTTAAATTATAGAAAAGCCGAAGACTCATTTGAGATTTATCAAAGCAAGACCATAGAATGTTTTAAAGTGAGGTATTAGAATGTTTATTGTATTCATGTTTGTTTTTCCAATTTTTTAAGTCAGAACCCGTAATAAAACCGTATATTTTTTTCTATGTGACAATTATGAAAATGTTTTTATTGACCCAAAATAACCGAAAAACGAATGTGTTTTCCCACCAGAAAATAAATAAAAAATTAAGTTTGAACTTACGGTATTTCGAGAACTGGTTTTATCATTATTTTCAGAATAATCATTTTCCAAAGTTAAAACAGGCCATTCAGTAAGCTGATTCGATGCACTCTCTTTTTTAAACGGAGGTAATCCAATCTTATAATCATGTAAGACTTCGCCAATAATTTCAACATCTAATTGAGAATCTGTAGCTTTTTCGAGTTGAGGCATTATCTATAAATAATTTTTTGAGTCAATAAAGTAATTAACTAACAGAAATATCGTTGTCGATTAAGATATCCTCAGAAACAACCAAAGGAATATTATTATCATTTTGGTTGATCAGTTCGTTGGTCTATAAATTATTTGAAAATGAATAAAAATAATATAATTTTCTATTGTAATAGAACAAACAAGCAAAAGAATTTAGCGAATTTAAATATATCATTCAGAAATATTTAAAATTAAACGGTTGTCAAAAAATTGTCATTTTTAAAATTTAATTATGTACCTGTTCGGAAGGCAGAGCATTTTGTGTAATATCCATGTTTATCTGGTCATTTCCAAATCTCTCCTGCAAAGAAGCAATTTGTTCGAGTACATAATTGTATTTTTGATCCATTTCTTCTGATAACTTTAAAATAAAAATAAATTTAGAAAATCCTTGAAAGGCAAACTTTCAATCTCTTTGCTCTTTCTTCTTTACATTTTATATTAACTGCTTTAATTTGTTGTTGAATTAAATCATAACGCCTCTAAAATAATTCCAAAAATGTTATTCAAAATATCAAAACTTACAAGCATGTTTTCATATTTATCATTCAATTCAGTATTGTGTACATTCAAATTATCCGGCAAATCCTGATCTTCATTTGGTGCAGTCTCTATTGGATTCTTAAAATATCATTAACATAAAAACAAATATTCTTTCTAAAATAACCAGCTTGAATTGCTTTTCCATTTCGTTGCCAAGTGACTGCGTTGCCATTTCTATCTGTTCAATTATTTTATCAACGGAACTGCTATGTGGACCATCTCTCGTTAGTGGCAATCCATCCACTTTTAACGAACGAATTTGTAAGTTCTATTGAATTAATAAATAAAGTTAATATAATTTATACATATAAAAATACCAGAGGTTTCTTCAATTTGGTGATTGTTTTAGAAATTACACTTCCATTTTCTCTAGCTCGCAACTTAAAATTCAAAAATATTTTTGCTAGAATCAAACTGATAAAAACTTAAATTCGAATTAAACTTGAAATTATCAAAAAACATAACCAACCTTTACAATAGCATAGGACTTGGATAAACGATCTGCACTCGGCATTTTCATATGTAGTAAAAGAAAGAACTAAAAATCTAAAAATAAAAAATTTCACAAATATGTAAAAATTAAAAAGGATCTCTTCCTTTCATCAAAAATCAAAAGTAAAATAGTAATAAATTAAAATGATTCATTTTCAAAAATTAATGAAAAGTTATTAAATAAAATTAAAATTATTGGGCACAAAGATATGAGAATCGGACTAAATTATTATATTTATAGGAAATTAGTGTTTAATTAGTATAAAATTTATCTAGTAATGTTTTTTCCTATTCCAACACCTTCTTTTTCGTTTGATTGCAAAGCAAGTTTATTCAGCAAATCATCGATTTTATTGCATTGACGTCCTCCCTCAATTGCTATCGCGGAAGGCATTTGCCCTGCATTTTGCAAATTTTATGTATAATGAAATTTTCCAAAAATTATACCTTTATTTGTTCCAATTTGTCGAGACTTGTGAGATTTAACATTTTCATTGGGAAAAGTTTTTGGATTATAGAAACTCAGAAATCTAGTTGGATCATTCACCTCTAACTCCTCTGTATTTGAAACATTAGAAGAGGCAGTCGTTTTTGTGCTTCTAAAAATGCTTGTTTAAATGAAATATTTTAGATTCTCACTTATCAATTGAAGAATAAAGTTTATTATGAGGATAATTCCTAACATTTTCTGTGCCCATAACTATGTTACTCGATGAAGTTTCTTCATGATCCATGCTTCGGCCAACTGAATATTAATTATAAACAATTAATATGCCGCCATAATTTTAAAAGATTTCCTAGATTATCATAAACAAATGAATTTGTAGTCTTTTTCATGACCCTTTTCTCATATGCTGCTGTGTTAAATTACATAAAATGGAATTGATTTATAGCTTATGGGAAGATAAAGGAAAACAAAAAGAGATCGTTAATTCAAAATAAACCTAAAATAAATATAATCAAAAAGCAAATTGCAAACCAGAAAAGCCAGGATCCCGTATTAACTAAAAAAACTACCTTCTAAAGAATATTTGTTGTAAAAGTCGTCAGTGAATTTCTCGGGTTGTATTTCTCGTCTCCCCGTAGCTGTCAACTTTTGTTCTCTCGAAGTTGCTTAATGTTAGAAAAAAACATTTTTAGCAATTAATTAAATAATTAAACAACCTCTATTTTTTGCACTTGGACTTGTAATACACCCGGTTTGATTAAAGTCTTCACTATTTAAAAAATTCAATTCTCTTTCATTTATTGTTTCACCAAATTGTGGTTGTTCACAAAAATTGGGAAGTTGAATAGGACGTCCCAAAAAAGGCACTATATTTTGGGGGGTTTTATAGTTGTAAGGAAATAGAGAAGCTTCAACACTTCCACAACTCCATTGTTTTCCATCGCCATCTAATCCATCGATACTATAAATAAAAAATATTTAATTTTCGTATTTCTCCATAAGGGATATGGAAGTTTTTTTATAATTGTTAACACTTTTATTTTTTTGTGCTCAATAAGGAAAAATTTTTTAAAATAAAAATTAACCCTGATTCATCGTCAACAAACAATTCCAATTCTGTATCTGCTGGAGTATCCAAACCGCTATTAAGGTTGTACTTCTCATATTTAGGTCCAGGCAATTTTTCGTCGAAAATTTCATTGCAATGGACTATTAAATTTTTAATAACTTCATTGACAGAGTTTTGATAAATTACCTAAAGATTAAAAAAAATAAATATTAAAATTCTCACTTGGTCTTTTCCTTCAGGAATTGGTAAGAGAGTAGGTCCAAAACATATAGCCAAATTATAAGTATCCTATAAAAATACTTTTAAAATTCTAAAAAAAAACATTCAAAAATACCATCATATTTTCGTCACTAAATTCACTTAAATGTTTAAGGAATGCAAATAAAAAGCGGAGAAGAATATATGAAGAACGAGGCAATTTGCTTATTAAGGGCCTAATTTGGGCAATAAAATCTGAGATTTTATGATATTTTGCACAATCTGAATTAAAATTAAAAATGAATTGAAATGAAAATACCTGTTAACAAATCAAATAAGTAGAAAGGAAATAAAGGCTCTTTAAGCTCTCGAAAATACAATTTTAACAATCCTGCAATGCTGTTTGTATCTGTTGCACTTTTAACATCTTTCAAAGGATCCTCACCTAAATTTTTAAAAATTAATAAATTTCAGGCCTTTTATAATTTTACCATTTTCAAAAGCCTCACGCATGCGGTTTATTTCTAAAGTTAAATTTAAAAAAATAAAGATTAAAAACAAACCAATCTGAGATCCACTAATTCTAAATACTCCTTGGTGTTGTAGCGCAAATAGAGAAAGCGATCGAATGCAGCTTACAACAACAACAGGTATTTGTTCCCCAGTACCATCTAGAAATTACCTAAATTTATCAGTAAATTAGTAAAAACCTGTATATTGTTCCAAACTGCCTCCAAATAATTTTGGACGTAATGTCCAAGGGGAAGAAAATTGGCATTCTGTCGAGGTTTGTGACCCAATTCTTCTTTTTGGTCTTTGATGAATTATTGTTTCGATTTCAGATCCGTCAGTGTCGGATTTTTTCTCACTAGAATTACCTAAAAATAAAAATAATTAAATTCATTTACAAAAACAAACCATTCAATCTATCACCGTCAGAAATATTTTGTTTTGATGAAGCAACATTTAAATTTCTACATTTTAATCCATTATTAATTCCATTAGCTCTAGCTTCTAACCGAGAAATTAAATTAGCATTGAGAAGGAAGAATGTGAATGACTAAATTTAAAATAATTAAATAATTTCACTTATTTAGATGATAGAAAGACAAGAAATAGAAATTTCAAATAAAGAACAATCTAATAAGTACTTATCAAAATAAAAATTACTTGTAAATAAGATTCAAAAATATTGCTAAGTTCCTGTTCCACCAATTCAGTAGATGGCCTTTTATCCGAAATTCCAAATTCATTAATCTCAACAATTGTAGACACAGCAAGTAATTCTAAATAATTTTAATGGAGAAAACTTTTGATGAGAAAACCTTGCATTTTCTTTTCCATTTCAACCAATTTTTGCCAACTTCCTTCAGATTCCATTCTCAAAATTTCTAAACGTTTTCTTATTTGATTATGACGTTGTTTAAATTCTTCTCTTAAATCGTTTGTTGAAATTTCAAAAATTGTTTCGCTCTGCTCGCATCTTAAATCATTAAATTAACAAATTTTAAAATTAATCAAACTTGAAATCAAATCTCTTTGGTAACATAAATGTTTGATTGCTGCTCTCAAAAAATCGTTGTTTATCATCTCTTGATTGCAAAGAGTCACGAAAACCACTCAGATTTGCAAGTGCTATTAAATTTTATTTATTAATAAATTTTAAAAAAATATAAAAAAACCATTCATTTCCGATTGACACGCTGATTTTCTCGCAGCAATTAAATTTTGAAGAATCATGCGGAGCCAGCAGTCTAATCCCAAATCTTCACACTAGAAAGAAATAAAAATTATTGAAAATAAATACAAGGGAAGGGAATACAAATTTTAAAAAAATTAGAGGAAATTAGTTGGACTTTAAGGGGAAACAAAAGATTTTCTTAGGCAAACATAAAGAGAACAACATTAATCTAATAAGACTTATGCTATTCCAAATGCCTAATATCAATCAAACAACAAACATCAATAATATTGGATACATCATCAGCAAAGTATTTGTAAAGAGATGAATTTGCCGCATCAATACAAAGAAGATACTATTTAAAAAAAATAAAATTTAAACAAAAATACAAAAAACTTCATTTCGAGCACGCATACACTTTTGCCGGGCTATTTCGTGTTTTTCATTTCTCTTAAAAAAATTAAAAATCAAAAGAAAAATTAAAATTTAATACTTTTTCATAAGTTTTTTGTATAGAATTCTGCTTTCGTAGTGAACTATTTGCCTCCATTATTTTTCTTTTTTGTTCTTCAGCATTGCGAAGTTTAGCGCTCAAAACAGAAAATTCATTGTAACAATTCTAAATTTATTTAAAAAATAGAAATTTAATAAAGAAATTACATGATAAGTTCTCATAGCCAACGAGAGCCTAAAAATTAGAAAAAAAGTTATTTAAAATACAATTTGATTAGAAAAACTCATTTAGAACGCGCATAACTTCGCCAGCTGCGAGAAGAGCAATATCACGACACTTTAAATATTATTTTTATAAAAAAATATTTTAAAAACCTTTTTGGACATTTTTTGGAGTGAATTACATTTATTATTAATCCCTGGAATTATGTAATTTGCACAAACCTTTTAAAGAAAAATTTAAAAAAAAATAAATAAAAAATACATCAGCAATTATTGAACGTTGTTTAGCTTCATCTTTAGCATCATCAACAATTTGTTGCCATAAATTACATATTGAATAAATAGACCAATTAGGGCGTCTAAAGAAATTATTTTTAAAAAAATCAGTAAATTCTCTACCTTTGTCTTTCCGCTTTGTGTCTCATCATAACAGATTTAACTAATTTATCAAGCTCTTTTGAATATTGCAAATCTAATTCTGCACGTTTTTTGAGGAAATCATTAATTTCTTGAAATATAGCAACTTTATCATTTGATCGTTGTTCCAAACATTTTATTTGTTCAAATAATTGAGAACGTATTTCTTAAAAAAATTTTTTTTTAATTATTAAAAGCAAAGTAAGTACCTCTAGATTGGTGTTGTAAATCTTGTTGAGAGACTTTTCGGTATGTCATTATTTTTAATTTTGATTTCAATAAAGATGTTAATTCGTTGTTTCAGAATTAAGAAAAATATAAAAATAAATTGCTGCAATAAACATTTGACCTAAAATAATTAGTTTGTTAGTCTTTTTCTCTCGCCAATTCTCATTTTTAAATGTACTATTTCGTTTCAACTCCGATGATACTAGGCCAGATATATTTGCAAATTTTTGCAACAATTTGAGGCAAAAAACCGTAGATATCAAAAATAGTCTATTACGGTACCCGATGAATTCCTTTTAGAGATAAAAGAGATATTCCAAAATAATAAGTATGGTAGTATAAAAATTAAATTTTATTAACCTAGAATCCACTCAATCAGTGCTAATCTACACTTACTCATCCGTTGGTCAACACTCAACACCCTTTCGTCACGACGAGGCCTTCTTCTCGAGACCTCACTTCAACTTTGGGATTGCTCCGAGGTGGCTTGAAGCACTCCAACAACAACTCGTTTGATAAACACATGCGACGCTCAGTATCAGTACCTCCGTCTTCTAGACATGCCAATTCTGCAAACCCTGCACAAATCAGAAGAGCAGCTTCAGACATTGCAATAAATGAAAGTGTGGTATTCTTCGAGAGACCGAAACGATTTGCTGATAGAGCAACCATTCAAGTTAACGAAATAATTTTATAATTATAGATTCCAAATGTTTTTAAGGTGTTCACTGATGGCTCTACTGATCATTATAGAGGTTCTGGGATTGGAATGTACTACGGCCGGGATCATCCATTAAACAGAGGCGTTTATTTACGAGACGTAATCAACAGTGGGTTGGCCGAGTTGATGGCAGCAAGAATTGGTCTAAACAATTTGTTAAGATGGTCATCATACAAGTGATATTTTCACTGTTTTTGTTTGTAATTTAAACTTTTCAGTGGCGAAAATGTGGATCTAAACTCTGATTATATACAGATTGTACGTGGGTTGCAGTCCGACAGTAGCGATTGGGCATTTTCTGATGATTATCAACGACTGAGAGATGTTGCTGGACAATTCCCTCGTGGTGTTTTGTTCCGATGGGTTCCTGGTCATGCGGGTATTGAAGGGAATGAAGCGGTCTGTCATTGATTCAGAACTGTTGATTTAATTGTTTGTAATTTTAGGCTGATGCTTTAGCACGACAAGCGCGTGAGACTGAAGGGGAATCCAATAACCACAACACAAAGAGACGTGAAGGTAGCAGTCATAGGCGAAATTCACAATCTCCAGCTACTTCGAATAATTCGCGGCGGACTAACTCCTCAATATCTACTAATACGTCTTTGTCCGTTTCTTCTAACAATACTGGTGGAGGCTCAAGTAGATAATTAAGAACCTTAAATTTCAAGCTAAAATAAAAATTTTAGGGAGTAGAAGTCGTCAACGACAACATAGAAGTCGGAGCATGAATAGGAGTACGAGCAGGCATCGACGCAGAGATAGGCAACAATCAGAAAGGAGTCGTAGTCGTAACAGGAGTCGACAGAGAGGAAGAAGCCGGCAAAGAAGCAGGAGTCGGCGTAGGAACAGAAGTCGAAGTAGGAGCAGGAGTCGGAGAAGTAACAGATCAAATTCTTCCGCTAGAAGTGCTGAATCGATGCCACGCTCTGTATTCATCTCCCCGAGATCGGCGATATAAAAGATAATGGAGAATATTGTACATACATAAATAAAACTAATAATAAATCCCTAATTGTAAATATGTGATTTGTGTAATATTGTTTTTATGAACATAATATAATAAACGAATCTAATATAGATAGTATACTTAATATACAAATTATCTCAAAATCTATTAAGATTTTTTTCTTCATTTATAAAAAAACTTATTCTGAAAAATCATTCCTTAAAAATGACATCAAAATTAAGGAAACCATAAAACTCAAATAATTTAAAGCATCTGTTGATATTTGATTTATTAAAATTCTTTATTTAGAATTATGTATAATTTACTATAAGGTTTCTACTTTTTAATTTATAATTAATTAATAAGCCAATATTCGTTCCTTTTTTGTTTAACATTTTTGATCAAATTAAAATAATTTTTTAGCTGTAGCTGTTTTCTTATAATTTAACAACGTAATATCATTATTTGAAATAAAAATTTCTTTTCTATTTATAACTAAATTATATATCCGTTTCCATAGCGGCATTTTTATTTCAAACATGCGTAAAATGAACGTATGGAAATTTTTAATGTTAGTGGAGTCAAGAGGGGATTTGTATAAGGGAGAACATTTTTACAAACCAACTTTATTACTGTTTAAAAACGAGTAAAACAACCTTTATTTAAAAAGAAAATAAAAAGAAAATATTTTAGAATTTGTAAAAAAGGATTTTAAATAAAATAATATTTTGGTTATTAAATAATTAAAATTTAAATGCGAAAATATTGGTGGATGTTTGATGGACTTTTTGCTCCAGCAATTGGAATGATAATTTATTTTTTAGTTTTATTTTGGAGATATAAGGGAATTACAATTCCCTATCATTTGGTAAGTTTCTTATTAAATGGAAATTATTAAAATTTATTTGATTTTTTATACATACATTTATTTAAAAATCTAGCGGATTGAAGATAATTAATTGTATTTTCGAATTTTCAATTAATAAATTAATTCATCCAGCTTTCCTGATTAATTAATAATATTATTTGCACTAAATTAAATTTAAATTTCCCAACAGATGTTAACAATTTGTGTCATTTTCTCCATATTATTTTTGTCAATCTTCCTTTATAAACTTCATTTTATGCCAAGATTGGACGATCCATATGATATCCCTTGGCCAAGTTTTATTTGTATGATTGTAATGGGTACACTTGTAGCAATGGGATATGCATTTCATTTTGTTTGATTAAAAAAATTAATTTAAAAGATTTTCTGTTTGTAGTTATTCAAACTGGCATTTCAAGATTGTCCACATGTTAGCGATGGAGATATAATTACTTTACTTATTAGATCAACACAACGGGCAGGACTTGTTGTTTTTGTTATACTTTCTGTATTTTACCTAATTAGACGGTAACTGGAAATTTTTTAAAGGAACTATTAAATATGTATAATTAAACAAAAATTTCTTTATTAGCTAAAAAACTTCCTTATAATACATATTAAACTCGTCACCCTTTTCGAGTTAAAATTGACTCGGGGTAAAGTATTAGCCTCATGATTTATTTTTAAATAAATTAAATTGTTTTTAAAGAGCTAATTTTGGTTCATTAAATACTTGTTTTGATACACTGACACGTACAATGTTCAACACTACTTTAGTGTTATTCCGTCTGGATTTAATAGGTTCAAAAGTTTACGGAACAATTGAGGTATGTTTTCGATATTTAATTAAGCTAATAATTATTTTCTTAAGGAATTATGTCAAGATGAGACTGTTCAAATGGCTTTAGAAATATTTTGCCCAGAAGAAACTCATAATCATTTACAGGGAAATATGTGAAGAATACAAATTATTTTTAAAAATTAAAATATTTTCTTTTAGAAATTATTGTAATGCATCAACAGAAAAAGAACTTGTTTGGGTTGGATTGAGTAAAAATCTTCTTTATCCTGGAATTATTAGCTTGGCTACAGAATTTATTCCTGTTCTACTTGTTGTTCATTGGTTATTATTGTCTTGTAATTTAAATAATTAAAAAAATATTTTAAGGTTAGTTTGTGGTTATGGAGAGAAAAGAGCTGAATTTTTGGCTAAAAAGAAAATGGTAATTAAATATTAAAATAAAATCTCTTCCAAGTCTTATCCTTATAACATGATATGCCAAATACCAACGAGCTGGGTGACATACATATCTACCTTTTATTTTTTATTTTTAGTTAACATCTGCTTTAAAAATGCCTGGTTTTGTTTTTAACATGGCATTACCTGAGGTAATTTATTTTTTAACGAATTAAAAAATTAAATGATTTAAAAAATATAAATTAAGGGAAGTATTCGCCCCCCAGCAAAACCTTTAAATGCTCCACCAATTCCAAGCTGGAGTGAAAATATAATGAAAAATTTATCTAAAATTCTGTTCGGGACGGGATTTTTAATTTGGTTATTTTCTTTTTATTTGTATTTGAGAATGAATGGAGTTAAAGATGGAATACCTATATTACAATCACCTTCAGATAATTTAATTAATGAATCTGTTTCTGTTACTAAATTTGTTTTTGCTTTAACACAAATTGTTCTTCGAATTTTGGTTATTTTTATATACTATTTTATTTACTGGGTAGGCAAGATAAAGAAAGCAATATAAAGTTGACAGATTATAGTTTATTTATAAACCCACACTATTTTTGAAATTATTATTAAAATTATAATTAAGCTTTACAATTGGACAAGGAAAATTCCTTGTGAAACATTAGATGTTATATACAGAGCTGATTCTTTTGTTGATAAATTAATGATGTTTACAACATTGCCATTTATGGTACCAGCTTCATTGGCTCAATTCCTTGAACGTCTTTATTTCTTCAGAACTAATGGAAGTGGTACTTCTTTATTGGAAGCTGTTGTTCTTCTAGATGCCCCAATATTATTAAATATTGTATGTTATAATTATAATACATATATTTATCAGCAGTCTTCTCTCTTTCCTCTCTAAATTATTAAAATTAATATTTAATTATTTTTAAAAAAGGTATCAAAATGGCTAGAAGCATTTTCTCTGTGTACACTAATTTCTTTACCTAAAACCGTTCTTCATCAACATAAAGGGCTTTTCCAGGATTTAATTATAGCCTCAATCGGGCTTAACTTTTTTGATTTTTTCTCAACATATTTTTCTCTTGATGAAATAATGCATCATATAGATTACTTTATTGCTTCTTTTCGAGTAAAAGGAAATACTTTTGATGAAGTTTTTACAATTATTGGAGTTTTGGCCAAACTTTTAACATTTTCGAATTTTCTTTTTACTTTTACTTGTGCTTTGGCATGGTGTGAATTATTTTTGAGGTAATAAATAAATAAATATTTTTTTTAAATAAAATTTTAAATAAATTAAAGATATCGTAAACAAAAAGCAATTTATAAAGCTGTTAAAGTTGAAAGAATTGAAGGGACAATTTCAAGACAAAATAGAGATTCTCTTAATAATGGTGAAAATACAGCAAGACCTTGTTAAATAAAAAATTAAAAAAAGTATCATCGAGAATTCTTGACGAGTTTATGGCTTTTGCTTAATTTTTTTATCACAAATTTTTAATTAAATATTTTCCCATCATTTATTATTTATACATACAGATTTATACATACATACTCTCACTGCGCTTTTTACAAATTGTTTTTCTCCATTTTTACATAATTACCAACATTTTTCCTCAATTATTAATCAACTAAATTTATAATGATTATAAGAGATTTTATTATTTTTTTCAAATTATTTATAGTTTTATATTTTAAAGTAGTTTATTTATTAAATGTTAAAAGAAATTAATAACATTAAAAAATTTTGATATCGGAAATAATTAAAGAATAATTTTGTCAGAAAATTCAATTAAATATTATTTTTTATGTTTTTGAATATTTTATTTCCCTCATTTATTTTTATGGACTTACTTTGCGCTAAAAATATAATTGAAGAGAATTGCTGTTTTTAGGTTGGTGAGTAAATTGTTGAAGTACCCGAAATTATAAAACAAATTTGCACAGCGGAATGAGGTTCGAGGGAAAAATTTTTATTAGTTGAAGTTGGAATCGATAATTTCGATTAAAAAAAGATTTTGACAAATTTTTTGTTCTAACACATTCATCCAATTATTTTTATTTTTTTCTAAATAATTTTTTAATAATTAAATAAACATTTTCAAAAAAAAGATTAGAAATTTCCTTAATTAAATATTTATAATTAAAAATTAAATCTTTTTATTTTTTTCAATAACAATTATTTTCTTACTTCCATAGAAACATTCATCAAAATTATAAAATAAAATAGTAATATTGTCTTAGACGGCACTCGAAAGCCGAGGGCTTATTTTCAAAAAAACAATATTGATTTGAAATTTATAAGTGGAAAAGCATTTTGCTTTTTACATTATTGTTTGGCAAATAATTTTTTTACTAAAAAGTTTTTCATTGCCAAAAATAGATATATGTATTTGTCTATTTTATTTTTTTAAATAAATTAGCTCAAAATTAAAAGATTATTTAAATACCTATGTACTATTATTAATATTTTAGTCGTTTTTAATTCAAAAATAGTTAAAGAAATGGCAGATTTAATAGAATTTAATGTTGGTGGGCAATATTTTTCTACAACATATGAAACAATTGGTTTTGACAAAAATTGTATTCTTTACTCGGTAAATTAAAGTTTTCCACTTAAAAAGAAAAGATTCTTTCTAGTGGTATATTGAACGCAAAGGACAAGCTCATTTAAATAAAGATAGAAAAGGTTAATTTAAAAAATAAATTATTTTGTTTAAGATTGAGATAGTAAATTATCATAATCCCTCCCCCCATAATTACAATACTACCCCATGTTTTTGAATATAAAAATTAAATGAAGGAAATGAAAAACTTTAAAAATGTTAACTCCAAAACAGATTTTGAATATCTTTAAATATTTTGTAAAGAATTTTAGAGTTATATAAATTATAAAATTTTCAATTAAAGGACGTTACTTCATTGATAGAGATTCAATTAGTTTCGGTATAATTCTAAACTACTTGCGGCTCCAAACATCTAAACAACTCTGGGAAGTCTGCTTGCCTAAGGACCCAGACAGGTATTTAATGTTGGATATAAAATTATAAATTGAGAGAAATAAACTTAAATTACTCGAATAATTTTACATAAAACTTTTCAGGCTAGCCTTATTAACACAAGAAGCTGAATATTTTCGTTTACCAAAATTGAGAGACCAAGCAATTTTTCTTTTACGTAAATGTAATTCGACAGATAATTGTGATAATGTAGATGAATATGTTAATGAATTGGGTATTAGATCTACTAAAATAAAAGATGAAAGAAATGGAAAAAATAATGAAGAAAATATTAAATAAAAAATGATACTAATGCTGGAAAATAAATTACTATTTAATTTCTTAAAAATATTTTTATAAGGTATATATATGAATGATTAAAATAAATGTTAATAGATAGCCAACCCGAGTCAAAAATTGAGCAAGTTTGCGAAAATTTGGCTGGGAAAACATGAAAACGGCTGCTAGACAAAATTAAGACCTAAATAACTTTAAAAAATCTGCTCGATAAAGTGAATACTAAACGTCAGTTTGAATCGAGAAAGCAACCCTGAATTATTATTTAATACTATTTGAAGATCTAATTAATAAAAATTTATAACTGCCACAAATCCAGTAGATGAAATGATAATTAGGTAATTTAAATTAGGCATATGCACAGTAATTTAAGCAAATCTTCTCTGTTATAAAAGAAAGTACATATTCCCGAAAATAAAATATTTTTAAAATAATTTTTATTCATTTAAATGTTTTAAAACCCTTTTACAAAGCTTTATTTAAAATAATTTTGTTATCTGGCACCTCACATACATACACATATTTGTATAATTGTCAATTTGCCGTTGTTTTCAATTTTCCTTCTTTGTTTTAGGTTGACGAACCTTTAATAAAACGAAATAGTTTTTTTTAATTTTCAATTAATTTACAGGTATTCCCAATTCTTTAAGTTTCGCTTCTTTAACAGCTTGGGGTTGATGTGCGCAGATTAATGAGCAATACCAGCGAGGTCCATAACGATTATATAGGGAAAGTTCCATTGCACAAAATCCAACTTGGAGTCTTGTTCCACATAAAGCACATTTAAAACAGTCTTTATGAACTGAAATTAAATTTATTTCTGATTAAAAGAATAATTAATATCTACAAGCTTTAAATTCAATTTATTATTTCTAATATTACCTAGAAATTAAAGTAACTCAATATATGTATTATTTAGAAAATGATATTTATTAAATTTACTTACTGATCTCTTTCTCCACAACAAATTTATCTGCATGTTCAACTCTCTTTTCACAAATAGCACAGTCAACAATAGCTGGATCTTGAGCTGTTCCAAACATATTTGTTGTAATAAGGTATATTAACTATAGTCTAAATATATATAAAAGTTGATTTTAGTTAAATTAGCATTAGATTTGTACAAAATTTAAATCAAGAACAAGACTTCACCCAAAAACTAAAATTAGAGACAGACATGCCTCCAAGACTATATAATGCAGAGACCAGAGACTGTAAACACAAGGAACACTTAAATCAGAAGATGAGATTATGATAATATCAAATAGTTCTACGCTCATGTCCATTGCTAGATACTCCTAAATGGCTCGTAAAAGAATCCACCCTATGAACGTTTGTGGTTTTATATCCCGTGAAAATAATTTAAAATTATACATGTATATTATTTAAATATTTATTTAAAAATTAAATTGTATTTTTGATTAAAAACTATTTTTTAAAATACATGTTAAAAAAGCTAAAATATTTAAATATAAAAAATAAATTTTAAAAATAAAATGATTTTACTGGAAATGAAAATTCTATAAATTCATTATAGTAATAAAAAGATTTCAGTAAATTCGAACAGATGCTTAGTATAGAAAATAATCAACAAACGAACGCCCACACTAATTTATATATTAAATAGACAGCCGTTCCTTTTTTATTTAAAAAATGTTCAAAAAGAAATCAAAGATTTTTAATTTAATCTTTATTAATTTATTTAATTAGAGTAACAATTTTTTTATATTAATTAATAAGAACAAAAGAATGCCACACTATATTCATACTACATCAAAAGGTCAATCAGCATATCTCCTCCACAATCAACAAATTCTTCGGATTCTAGGAAAATGAGTTCTGACGAACCGGACCGAAAAATCTCCAATTTTCGTTTCGATTCCGAACCGACAACCCTAATTACATTGATTATATATTTTGCCAAACAAAATTTCCATATCCTGAATTTTATAACAAAATTGTAGTGATAAAAATTGTAGTGATAAAAACTATGAAATATTTCATAAAAATAAATTATGTAAAAAATATACATCGAAACTTAAACTCGGAACACACTTTGTATTTTAAAATAAACTTATATATTTATAAAAATAAAAAAAGGATTTGTTTACTTTTAAACGAAAAATTACATATAAAATAAAAAATAATTTAAAAAATAAATTTAAATAAAATATCCCCCAAACCTTCCAAATGTTTTTCTTTAATTTGTAAAAGTCCAAAAATCTTCCCAAAATTTTCTCCTTCGAAAAATTAATTTTTAAATAATTTCATATCTTCATTTAGATATATTAAATTTTTCAACATTCTTCTTATTTAAATAAGAAGCTCCAATTTTTATTTTTCCATCTTCTCCATTTTTGTCAATATATTTTTTAAAATCATTTTCTTTTAATGATTTAATTTTCTTTTTTAATTCTTCTATATTTTCTTTAAAATCATCTTCTTTTAAAATTTTAAATCCAATAACCCAACCAGTACATTTCCAATTCTTTATTAAAAATTATTAAATAAAATTTCTTTTAATTAAAAAACCTCTTCTTTAATTCCTGTTGCTTTTGGACAATTTTCTCTTTTAAATAAAGCTTTTGGGTTTATATGAAAATATTTAATAAATTTTAATGTTTCAAATTTTTTTATTAAAACAAATGTTAAATGACTCTCAATTACATCACAAAGTGAAGGACCTCCCAAACTGTCTGGAGAATAGGCACAAATAACAAGTAAATTGTGTTGATACTAAAAAGTATAAATTTAGAAATTTATTTTTTGAATTTAATAATTTCAATTTTACTAATTAAAGTAAAAGATTAGCTATCGAGCAAGACTAGCTTTTGATTGAAGTAGAACTGCCCATCACTACCCAGCGTCTAAACTCCAATATGTACTTTATAAATGCTAGCCAGTTAAAAACAGATTTGGTTTTTATGGTTTATTAATTGTTTTTATTTGGTCTAGTAATTACAGAATTATCAAATTATCAAGAACGCATTAATATAATAGAAAGAGAGGGCATAAAAAATTATTTCCTCAAACTAATAAAATGTTTGGGGAATTATTCTAAATTTTATAAAAAAATTATTTAACTATTTCTACAAAATTCTCTCCTTTCACCCATTCATTTAATTCTTTTTTAATTTCATTTTCATTTTCCAACTTTTCAATTTCATTTAATTGTTTAATTGCTAAAAATTAATTAAATTTAAATATTTAAATTTATTCCCTAACCAATTTCCATTTTTTCTTTAATTATAATTTGTGTATAATAATTAATTGTATAAGCAACATTTTGTTGTGGATAACCTAAATTAATTATTCCCCAAACAATTTTTGTTTTTTCTGAAGACAATAAACTAGCGAAACCATCATTCTCCAACTCGAATCCTCTTCTTTTTATATCTATATCTAAACTCCAATCCTCAACATTTTCATTAATTTCTTCTTCTATTTTAATAATTTTATTATTCTCTTTACTTAAAATAATTATTTTTAAATTAATTTTATTTCTACTTACTTTATTTGAATTAAGTCACTAAACATTTTCTGAATTAAAATTAAAGTTGAATTTTCCTTTTTATTTTCCTCAATTATTTTATAAACCAAAATTAAAATTATTTTTTCATTTAAAAACCCAAATATTTCTCCAAAAATTGAATTATCTAAAAATACTTAAATATCTTTTAATTGAATATTTATTCTTACTTATAGCCCATCGACGTACAACTTTATATATTATCCAAAACTTATCTTCGATTTGTTTCAATATTTGCAGCATTCTTAGATTTGAACGATATTCTTAAATTGAATTTTAATTAAAAATTAATTTCACATAGAAACAAAAATTTAAATTAAGATTTTTTCTCAAAATAAACATTTTTTAAAAAATGTCTACAATTAATTAAAAAAAATTTATTAAAGAATACCTGATAATGAATATATCTCTCCATCTAAATTAATAGACAATTTTGATTTTTTAATAAAATCATTTATAACCATATCAATAATTTCAAATTTTTGTTTTTTATTTGAATTAACTATTTTACTAAATATTTTTTCAAATTCTCTTCCAAATATTTGATTTGTTACAGAAATTAAATGCAAATTGAAATTAAAATTTTTAAAATTAATTTTTATTATAGGACCAAGATATTCTATTCTTTGAATAAATTGGATTTCTTTGTCCTAAATAATTATTAAATTATTAATTAAATTTTTACAGTAGAATTATATGCTCATTTCAGTTACTTTCTTTAACAGAACTTAATAAATGTTTGAATTGAAGTGTTGTGTTATTTATGGGATTTTATTTATAATTTTATGTATAAAAATTTTTTTCGAATTTAATTTGGAATTTTTTGTTTTTTCAAAATTTTTAAAAAATTTATTTTGGTATTTGTCTCTCAAATTTGCATAATCATTTTTAATTACAAAAATTAATTTATTTTAAAATAAATTAATTCTTTACCTCACAAAGAATACAAAATAGAGAAATATCATTTTTACATATTTCTTTTCTTTTAGATGTACAATTTGAAATATTTCCAAAAAAATCATTTTTAGTCAATTCTTTTGTTAAAATAATTATTTCAACAATTTCTTTATTATCGTAATTATTTAATTCGAATAAATTTGTTGAAAATAAATAGACATCCTAATAAATTTACTAATTGAATAATTAGAATAAATGTTTGGAATATTGTAAATTTAAAAATACTGCCCCGGGGCATTAGGTTTCTTGTAAGGAGTCCCAAAGTTACCTTAATTCCCTGAGTATTTATTCCTGAGTCCCTGAGAATTTATCTTCCAACACTAACATTAGTGTTTCCGAACTTGAAATTTACAGCTTTTATTATTTATATGTCTACATATTAACATAATGGAAATACCGGGCATTTTTTTTCTTCATTTTTACTTTATTAGACTCATAAATTAAAAAAGAATTTTCTACCTGTTCATTGTTTGCCAAAGCCCACTTATTTATAAAATTATTATTTAATAATTCAAAAGCTTCTTCAATTAATTTTTTGTTTTCATCATTATTTAATTCATTTTTAAGAATTTTAGCAATCTTAAAAATAATTATTTAAATATATTTAACTAATTTCTTATAGATTTTTTACCTACCAATTCTGTATTATTTTCATTATCCTTTTCTTCATTAATTATTTCAGTTTCTTTTATTTTATTTATCTCATCCTCCTTCCTTTCTTCTTCTTTTATTTCAATCTTTTCTTCAATTTCTTCAAATTCCTCCTTTATTTTTTCAATTTCAATTAAAAATTTTTTTTCATAATTTTCTAATTCAAAATATTTATTTATTAATTTATTTTTAATATTTTTAATTATTTCTTTTGTATTTAAAATTCCAATTAAATCTTCCAACCTTTTTCTTTCAATTTCTTTAGATAAAGCTTAAAGTTAAAATATCATTATTCTTTTAATTATTTATTTATAAATTACCTTCAATTATAAATTTATAAAAATTTTTTCTTTCTTCTTTTTCCTCCAAATTTTCTTCTTCTTCTTCTTCCCAATTAATTTCTTTTTCCAAAACTTCTTTCTTTTCTTCATTTAAAAATTCTTCAAATTCTTTTTCCTCCTCTTTTTTAACTCTAATAATTCCATTTTCTATATCTTTCCATTCTTTTTCCCAATTTTTCTTTTTTAAATTTTTTTCCTTCAAATTCTTCCAAATTCCAAATTGTATTTTATTCATTAAATTTCCTTCTTTTTCTAATTTATTTTCATCATTTAATTCAAATAATTCATCATATTTACTATAAAAATATCCCCTTCTAAATAGCCACATTTTATTTAAATATTTAATTTCTTCTTTATTTTCTTCCTTCCCTTCTTTAAATTGTTTTTCTACCCAAAATACCCAAACTAGAAAATCTAAAGCAATTTTATTTTCAAGTTTCTGTTGTTGATATTCATCCATAATTATTTTCATGGAATGTGATCTAACGCGCCAATCAGATGAAAAAACTTAAAAAAATATTTTATGTTAAATTAATAAGTTTCTTTTTAAACTTTTCAAAGTTTCTGAATTTACATAGAGTTTTTTCAACCCTAAGGTTGAATTCATACACTAATAAAAATATGGAAAACTCGGTGATAAATAATAAATTTGTTTTACCTACATTCTTAATTAGATTTTAATTTATTTTTAAATAAAGAAAATCACACAAAAACTTTAATAAACAGTAAATGTTAGATACTTTTGAATCTAGTTATAGTAAAGTATATGGTTTGGAGCTGAAAATCTTACACAACACTGAGTTGAACACTTAAGTAGGGATAATGGTCACCACTCAACTATTAGTCAACCATATTTAAAAAGCATTCAATAAACTGAGTTGTTTATGGAAAGGAAAATATTATATCCGGATTCGACTACAACATTAAAAATTGAAAAAACCTTCGCTTTTTAAAACAACGCTAAACATTTTTAGTTGAGGCACTAATTGTTGTAGTCTAGTTTTTATTCCTGGAATTTTACAAATTTTTAAATCTTCCAATCCTCTTTGAATAAAATATTTATGTTGTTCAATTAAATAAGATCTTTGTTCAATTAACGCTAATTTTTGTTCCTTCTCATTTTCACATTCTGATCCATCCCATTTTAAAATATCTTCCAAATTTTTTGTATTTTTTAATAATTTATCTTCAATTTCTATTTTTAATAAATCTTTTAAATTAGTATCCCTATTAAGATTATTTTTATTAATTGCTGGAATTGTTAGAAGAAAAAATCGAATAATTAAACAAACATTCTTTAAAGAATTTATTTTCTCAGATGAAAATATTTTTATTTTCAACCATTTTGCTTTTTTCTCAAAAGCCTCCAATAATTCAATATTTGACTGATTTGAATGTTCCTCATTATTTATTTTATGTTTTAAATTAGTAGATGCATTCATTTTGTTTATTATTAAAGTATTAAGTAATATAGCTATAGACATTCTTAATTCAACAGAATTCGAATTTATTTCCCCAACTTTATAGTTGAGAAATTTCTTGTAAATATTTATTTTTGTAGATGCATGTATAAAATCTTAATAATATTTTATTTAATTATAAAATTATTTTTAAAGTATTCAAATATCGCTTATTCAATACTCTTACTTATTGTTTCACTTGTAAATTTAAATTATTTTAGTCCTTAACTAAAAATATTTTTTGTTTTATCTTAATTAAATGTACAATTTCGCTAATTTAAAAAGTTTTTAATTTAAATAATCCACATTTTTGAATATTATTTACGGTAAATATATTTTGTTTTTTGTATTTTAAAATTAAATCTACTAATCAAATACTGAATTAAATAAATTGACTTATTTTCAACATATCTGGAAATTCTTCTTCTAAAATTTCAAAATAGTTAAATCCAACAAATACATTTAAAATTGTTTTTATTTTAGAAAATATTTCTTCTTCTTTTCCTTTTTTGCAAAGAAATTGTCGAAACTTTTTTGAATTAACAATTAACCATTTTATACATAAAAAATATATTTTTTGTAAATCTTCACTTGAAATATCCTTAAAAATTTAGATTTTAATTGAATTAATTTTTATTTTGATAGGGCTTTTAACTAAAGAGATTACTTCAAACATTAAACAATATCTTATTCTTTGAAGTTAAATAGTTCTGGATGATTTTTGAGAGAAAGATTTTTTAGACATTAAAAATATATTTTTTGGAAGATTTCTGGGAGCCACATATAAATATTGAAAAGCCAGCCCTTCTACATATTTTCTTATTTAAAATAAAATTTGAATACCTCGAAATCTAAATTAATAATTTCATTAATCCATTCAGGATAAATTAACGTTTTATTATTTATTTTATATTCATCTTCCAAAATTCTATTTAATTTATCTATATTTTCTTTAATATTTTTAGAAAAATCTAATTCAGGAAAATTATTAATTTGTTGTTTATAAAATAAAAGTGTTGCCTCTAAATAAATCTTATGGAAATTTCCATCAAAATTTTGATAATAATTTTCTTCATTTGAATTTTCAAATAATTCCATAATTAAATTAAAATTATCCTCTTCAATATTATTACTTGTACCTACTAAATAAGTATTTAGATTTTATTTAAAAAAAGTATTTAATTATTACAATCTTCATCAAAATTAAATTCACAGCTGTAGTAAATTATCTAAAAAATAATAAATCTTTTTAAAGGTAAATATTTAAAGGTAATTTTTGGGGATGTGACGGATATTTTGAGTTTTTTTGTTTTCGGCTCATATTCTGACTAAAATTTCAGTTATGCACAGTAATATTTTCTTTATTTCAAACAAAAATTCTTCAACTAATATTTTCAGTATTTCTGGAAATTTATTTTTTTGTCAAGTTTATTTCTAAGTAAACCCTATATTTTTGTAGAATTATACACCTTAATTACAATCAGGCCTCATGTTTAGAAGTTCTCTAGATTTATATAATTCTGGAGTGTCTTTTAGACATCGTTAAAACACAAAAAATTGTTAAGTTTGTTAAAGCAAAGTTACAAGAGTGTATGGATAGTCTAGAGTTCAACCCCCGTCACCGGGAAGGGAATTACCAGGGGAACGGGGAGGGGGGGGGAGTCTCCTCGTTCCCTGAACCCTAATTCCCCGCGTTCCCTGCCCCCGTATAATCAGTCCTCGCTCCATTCAACTTTAGATTAATTTATAATACATTTGTATCCAATTCTGTTTGTTTTCCAGTTAATTTATTCATTCTAGTTTTTTCAAAAGGCCTCAAATCTAAATAATAAATAATTTTATCAATTAAATAGAAGACAAACCTTCAATCTTTTCCCTAAACATTTTATTTTCTTTAATTAATTTTTTTAACGTTTTCGAATGCTCCAATTCCAAAAATTTACTAAATTCATTTTCCTCATTCTCCTCCCATTCAAAATTCTTTTTATTAAATTCTTCGGCAATTTTATTTGGATGTTCATTTTTTTCCAAAAGTTTTCTAAATTGATTAAATTTATAAATTATTTTTAAATAATATTCTTTATATTCATTAAATTTATTTTCTTCCTCAACAATTTCTTCCAAAAAGAAAATAATTCTCTTATGAACTTTTAGCCAATATTCTTCTCTCCTTCCGTACAAATCAAAAAATTTCTTATAGATGGTTTTATCAAAATTTAAAATTAAAACTAAAATATCTGCTGTGAATTTTGATTTCTTGTAATTATAATCATTTTCATCAAAATTTCCAAATATTTCCAAATAGCTAGATGCCAACCATTTTAATAATTTTTCATTACTTATTTCTGAAATAGAAAATTGTGATTAATGCATTTTAAAATTATATACAGTTTACAGATCATAATTATAATAATTATATTTACAAATAAATTTATTTTAAATTATTTTTGACTTATCTTTAATTCTCTATCTTATTTACGTAAATGGCTTTATTTATTCAAAATTTTGTTAATAATTATTTTTATAATTTTTTGGAATTTTTCTTTTAATATTTTTCCTTATTTCGTTATTAAAATTTAAAATGTTAATATTTGTTAGCCGGCGAAGCTTCTTCCCATCCTAGCAAATAAAGCAATCACTCAGTGGTAGAAGAGCTCTCAGGGTTAAGTTTATCCAATATCTTGTTATTTTCTAAAATGTGTCCGGCCACCTTGCTAGCTTGGCTATATATTAACATTAAGTTTATTTTATTTTTTCATAAATTTATATAGTTAATAAACTTTTGTTTTTAACTAATTTAAAACTTTTTAGTACCAATTGGTAAAATATTCCTCATTGTTTCCGTTGTAAAATTATTATCTATATCCCCAAATATCGTATAATTTGCGCGTCCTATTGCTCCAAAATTTTCATCAAAAAATAATTTAAATTCATTCCATTTTGTTTTTTTATTATTTATTTCTTTAATTTCTTCAAATAATTTATTAGTCATTTGTTTAAATAATTCTTTTTGTGTTTTTGGGGTTTTCATTTGTTCATTTAATATTAAAATAATTTTTTCTAATTCTATTTTATTTTCATTTATTAAATAAAAATATATTTTTTTCCAAGTTTTATTAACAATATTTTTAATTTTTTCTTCATTATTATTATTTTTCTTTTAATTTCCTTCAAATAATTTCCAAAAAGTATACAAAGAATTTGATTATACCCAATCCTTCTTGCCTCACTGGATTTAATCCGATATGAAAATAATTTTTTGTAACGACGAATTTTCTCCGAATCTTCAACAAGATCTTTAATAAATTTTATATTATTTATTTATTTTTTAATTATTTTATTCTTTTCATTAAACTACTTATTTAACCCTTCTAATTTCCCTTTTTATTTTATTCATTAACTAAATTATGTATATAAAATTTTTTTGAATTAAAATTTTTGTTTCAGGATCAGGTTTATTCTTATATACTTTTAATTAAGTTATCAAAAAACCTCTCAAAACTAACCAATTCTAAATAAAAGAGGATATTTTAATTCCAATTCGAAAAACATAAATTCTCCAAATAATTCCCTCATTTTTTCTTTAATTTTGAGAAATTCAGTTTCTGAGTTTAAATAAATATTATTTAATTTTGTAACAAATTGGCTTGTAATTTTCTTCTTTTTTGAAGGAGCATAAGAATTTATTTGTTCAATATCATTATTGATAATTATTTTTAATCTAAGAGAAAAAATTAAATAAAAGATTTTCGATCTAAATTAATTTAACTTTATATTTTTTGTCATTTTTTATTTTAATCCAAATTTAAATCAAAATTCAATTTAGTAGCTCAGATTGAGATCAAATTTGGACATAATTATTTTAATTATTAGGGAATGTGTTTCTGTTAAAGGGTGTGTGATTCTTTTAAAAGGTTTTCGTTATATTCCTTTATATTTTAGATTTAAAAATAAATTTATTTTTTTCCCTTACTTTTCAACATTCATTAATTCAATATCCAATTTACTACTAATTTCTTTCAATTTTTCTTCAATCTTTTCTTCTTTCAAATTTTCTTTTTCTTCAATTTCTTCCCTATATATTTTAAATTTTTCTTCTACAATTTCTAATCTTTTATTTTCTATTATTTCTTCATTTTTTAATTTATTTTTAATTAATTCATCAAAAAATAATTCAAATATTTGTTTAAATTCCATTAAATTTATAATTAATTTCCAATCAATTACTTCAATTTCTTTTAATTTATTTTTATAAAATTCCTCAAAATTATTTAATTTATTTTCAATTTTCTCCAAATATTCCTTTTTTCCCTCCAAAATTGCCCATTCATTTTCAACTCTTTCAAATCCTTCAATATTTTTAATTTCATTATTTAAACTTTTATTTTCTTTTTCCAATTCTTTTTTTATTTTATTTTTATTTTTTAAAATATTTTCACAAAAAAGATTTAAATTTATTTTTTGATAGATTTCTTTAAAATTTGGATCATTCAATTCTTTTTCAAAAATTAATTGAATATAAAGGTTTTCAATTTGTTCATTCTCCATATTGCAAATATCTAGAAAATAAAAATAAATAAATTAATTAAAAACTTTTTGTCCCAAAGCTTGTAACAAAAAATTAAAAAACCCCCTTATTTTTATCTACAAATAATTAAAATTAAAATTACCAAATTTATTAGTTATTTGTTTACTAACAGACTTTCCAATTTTTTGAGGACGTGGACATAAACAATAATTAAAAAATATTAAAATAAATAATAAATTAATTAAAAAATAAATGTTTATTTTCATCTTTTAAGAAAATTATTTTTTAAATTTATTTTAAATTTAAAATAAAAATTTTATTTTTGTTTTTATAAATAAATATTTTAAAAATTGATAGGAAATATAATTTATATTAAATGTTAATCTGTAATAATTAAATTAAAAAATATTTTTTAATTTATGAAATATATTTCCTGTCTATATAATTCATCATAAGTGCAAAAATTAAAAATTAAATTTTGAAAAGACTTTGCCGACTTTATTTTTAAAAGTGCATATAAACAATATTTTTTATTTCAAAATAATATTTCTTAATTTTTTAAAGTTCATTTAAAATTTAGTTGAAATTATGTTTTTGATTTCTGTTTCTTTTACTGTTTTCTACTCTTTTACTAATAGGTAATTTGAATTAACAGGAGAAATATTTAAGGGGATTAAATTATTCCAGATTAAATCTTTCAAAATAGGATGCATTATATATTATATGAATGAAAAACAATGAAGTCAATCAAAATTTGAGAAAATTTCCCCAAAAGTTCGATAAAAAAATCCAAGAAAAATACAACGGTAAGTTGATTACGGTTACTCATGGTCATGTCACGTAATAACTAAAAATCGTAATCATTAATTTTATTTTCACATCATATCAATAAAAACCTTGATCCAAAAGTAAAAACCTTTATTTCCAATAAACCATGAACTAAATAACACGTTAAAATAAAATTCACGGTTAATTTCATACTAATTTTTATCAAATAGAAACTTTTTTATTTTTAAATTGTGTTATGCTCAGCCCTGTGTTTTGAATTTTATATTTTGTAATTGCCTTTGACTGATTAAATATTTGCACTTTACTCTTTTCTTTTTATTAAGCAATGCTGTGCGCAATTAAATCTTTTAAATTATAGACATATTCAATTAAGTCTAAACTGTAAATATGAAATGAATTATTAACTACATAGGAGAGTTTCAACGGAACAGCGGGGTTGTATAAAACAGCAAGATTAGAAATCGGAACTAGCCCGAACGTAGGAATGATGAAGAGGATTCAAAAAATTTATGGGGCAAGTCTAAAAAACTCAATTTTTGGATCATTTACAAATTTTTTTTAACTTTTAAGAAACTTTTAAATAAAATTCTTTAAATAAAATAAAATATTATATTTTAATTTGATCTTTTTATATTTTTATTAAAATCCCGTTTTAAGTGAAATTTAATCAATTTTATAATAAAACTAGAAATTAAACTAAAAAAATAGAAACCGTAATGTTTACATATATAATTTTGAAGAGATTAGTTTAGAAAATCTTCTTGATAAATAACATTTAATATTATTGAATTTATTGTTAATTTATTTTTTTATTTTTAAATAAAAATAATTTTTTGTTGCGCACATTTCTAAATAAAATTAAATTATTATTTATTAATTTTGTCGGTTTTTGTCTTTGAATTTTCTATTAAAAAATATTTTAATAGGGCATTCTCATGTATATTATTTATTTCTTTTTTAATTTCACAATTGCCGACATTCACATGTTTATTTTTAAATTTAAGAATTTTTAAAGTCCCACCTCTTTCTTTTATTTTTAAATAAAAATTTTTTAGCAGTAATAATATACATTTTATTTTTTTAAATTTTAATTTAAAAATAAATTCTCATTGCGATTTGTTTATTTAGCAACTTAAGGAAATTTTTCTTGTTACAGCTTAGGTCCCCATTTTGCGTTAATGGCAACATATCATTATAGTTTTATAAATGTTTTTCCCACATTTTTCCCATAAGGCAATAAGTGCTGTGTATGTCTCTGATTCGGGGACTGGATCCTCCTAAGCAGGAGCTTTTCTCAGTAAAGCTCCGGCTGTACACCTTTTATAATTGCATTTTTGGAACTTTCCACATTTTTCCGGTGAGAGCCAGAATATGCAACATATGTAGAAGTAAACTTTATAAAAATTTTTAAAATTTAGTCAAATTTAAACTTTAAAATCCGTGAATGAAATTGTTATTTCTTCTAGTGTTTGTTTGTTATTTTGGTTAGTTTTAAATATTTTTATTTTCTTATTTCGCAATTGTAAATATTTTTTATTATTTGAGATAAATGGATTTAGACTTACTATAATTTATAATTTGTAATTTTATTCGTAAATTATATTAATTATTTTTAGAAAAAATAATAGCAATTCCCCAACTTTCTCTAGAGATATCGTCAAATGGTGTAGCTGCATTGCTGTCATGTCATTTGAATTATTTAAAAGAAGGAACTCTTGGAGATGTTAAACAAGGTATTTATGATAGAGAATATATTTTGTTCAAATTAATTTTAATAAGGATAAAATAAAAATTATGTATGTATCTATCAGCGATCCTGAGAATTTATTTTCTTTGTCGGCATTTTACTTTCCTATTTTGATAAACAAGTTCAATTTAGTAATTTCTATAGATTTTTTTCAATTTTCCTTTAAATGTTATTTTAATTTAAAAAGCGGAGGAGGCACTCATTTTCTGAAAAATTAATCACATTATTTTCTACGAATTTTTATTGTTTAATGTATGTTACAATGACAATCAAAGATGCGTATTTTACAAAATATTTAAATTAAGCTTTAAATTATGATTAAATCCGAATAATTAAGATGGAGTTATGATTGTAAAGGCCTAACAAATATAAAACATTTTTATTAAATAAAATTTATTTTACAGAGACAATCCCTTTAAATGAGAAACCTTACACAAAAATTCGAGAATCAATTAAAGATTGTCTTGTTAACATCAAAAATGTAAAAATAAATTTAATATTTTTAGTAATTAATTAATTTAGAATTGTGGTTCTATTGGTAATGATAATGATCAATTAGACAATTTTTATGAATTTATCGACAAAACTCTTGAAGACAACCAAATATTTAAAAATTTAATTGAAAGTAAAAACAAAACCAAAATGATGTATTTTGGTTGGATATTGCAAATACTTTACTATACTGTTGCTGATAAACTTGCTGAAAAGCTATTTAAATCAAATGCTTTTGAAGGAGGAACAGTTTTAGCTGGTATTGAAAAAGTTTGTTTTTGTTTAAATGCTTAACATTAGCCCGGTTCGGAACTGAAAGGGAGTGACATTAATTTCCATATTTTATCCAAATTTTCCAACATGCATATTTTTAATTTTAGAAAATAAAATTGGACGAAAATCGTTATAAAGATTTCAGAAAAAATCATTTAAATCGAATCATTGCAAATTTTGACAGTTCGTTAAAAAAACGAGAAGTGGAATTTTATGTAAAATATAAAAAATTAAAAGATTACTTGGAGGCAAAATTGGAGAATTGCGAAATTACACATAATAGGTGGTTATTTCCACAACCTTATTGGTGGATATGGTCGAAAAATAATCAAGGAAGCAATCACTTTGTAACACCAAGAACATGTATAGATTATTTAAAATTTAAATCTGCATTAATATTTATTGCTAGCCCCTTCTTATATTTATAAATAGAAAAATAGTTTGGGATTTTTATCTAGAATTGATGACAAGACATTATAGATGTAAGATTAATCGAGATTGTTCTTGTTTAAAATCTTGACGGATCTCTAAACATTAAACTAATTTAATTAAAATATTCAACTTTTCAAATTTTTCTAGCGACAAGACCTTCTACATCATCATTTCCACCAACACCACCTAATGAAGAAAATGATATTGACAAAAACTCTTCAGATAATGCTCAAAATCCAAAATGTTTAGCATCATCATTTGTTTATCCAAATATTAAAACTGTTTTTTTGTTGGTTAATGGGAATGTAAACGATAATGAATTGAAAAAATTGAAGGAATTGTAAGATAATTTATGGTAAATAATGGTAAATAAGCTCTGTATGGTAAATAACTTTAGAACAATCAAATAAGGTTTTTTTACTAAAGTTTCTACACAACGTTTCAAATAAAATTTCCTTTTTAGCTATTCTAAGTTTGGAAGTAACAAATTCGATTTTTTCTGAACTTTATTTGAGAAAAATCTCTAAGTACATATAATTCTCGAACAGACTTATTTTTGGTTTTTCTACTAGTAATCCTACGAGTATAAATTTCGGTAACCTTAATAGTCACTAATTATATAGAGATTATATGTATGTAGAAAATGACACAAGCATGTTATAGTATAGTTGATTAAATTATGTTCAAACTGTCAAGAGTTTAATTTAAATTTTTTGTTGTCTGTTAAGACATTTTTATATTATCTATAGTAACGGCACAGACTGTTATGTATTTCTTGAGCTGCTTCAACCTTTATTAATTAATTGTCTTACACTTTTTATCTAATAATTTTTTATGTTTTCAGGTTTAAAAAAATACCAATTTCGCATATTCTTGCAGCCCCGGATACAAAATCTTTGAAAACTGCAACACAAATTAGCAAAAATTTGAAGACAATACGTGTCAAATATGATCCAGGATTTGCTAAGGTATATGAAATGCTTATATCCAAGTTTAATAAAATATTAGTCATTAAAAAATAAATTTTAGTCTTCTTGAGGTTCTTCTTTCTGAATAAAATGACAGATATATGTACATAATTAAAAGAGGGTTATAATTATGTACACTGCGTTTCATAATTATAACCCACTTTTATTTGTCATATTTCTAACTATGGAAAAAATATACAAAATTTCCATTATTATTGGTGAAGCTGGTGTAACTTACAAATTGGTGAAACTTAGGGAATATTATTTAAACATATCGATTTGCCTAATTTCGATAAGTTACATTTGAATTAACATTAAAGTAGGTTATAATTATGAAACGCAGTGTAGTTGGAGAGTCATAATTAGTTCCAAAGGTCCTAATTTGCTCCAATAAAAGTTTTCCAATAAAAGTTTCAATCTTTTGGGGACAGTAAATAATGCTTACCTTTCGATTTATTTATCTAAACTTAAATTATTATAAATAATTTAGCTTGTTGAAAATGGCTATCATTTAGAAACTTGTAATAATAATAAATTTGACTGTAATTATTACAAAGATGAATTACCCAAAAATGAAAATGACGGAATTTTTGCTAAACGTGTTAGTAATGCACTGGAAAAAATGCTAAAAGAATGCACTTCTGAGAACGGATATAAATTTTCGGAGGAAGATAAAAAAACTAGAGAAAATGCTCTTAAAAGAAATTTCAAAACAGCCATAAAAACATTAAAATTGTTACGTAAAAAAGTAGCCCCCGAAGTATCTTTAGGAAAAATTGACAAAAATATTACAAGTTTGTGTTTTAATTTTAAGTCTGACCTCCATATTTTACGTATAACCTTGGGACTGAGAAATTGTACGTAAAAATAATGATTCAAATTTAAAATAGATTATTGTGAAATGAAAAAAAGCATTAATTTTTGATCGTTTCTTAAATAAAATATCGTTAATCTATCAACTTTTTGAAGAAATTTTCATTGTATAATATAGTAAACGGCTGGGCTATAGCTATTTCTCTCCTTTAGCTAGTGCAAAAGGTTAATCGGCGGCTGGGAGCGAACTAGCATCTTCAGTAGACTGGACTGATGTGTTAGCCATTACACCACGCCGCCTACTGCATAGCCTTAGGAATTAAATAGCTATATGCTTTACAATATGTACTATATATTTTCGCTAAAATCTAGTATACAAATTAATTTATATTTTTTACAAAATTATTTTTTAATTATTTTATATAAAACTTTAAAAAATTACAGACTATTTGGTAGTTGTTGCTGAAAAAGAAACAATTGGTAAAATTCATCAACGAATTACAGGACAATGGGCTGATGTTTTAAATGTAAAAAATAATATTTAATAGATTCTTTTAAATTTTAAAATAAAATTTAGGGTTCTGTTAGTAAATTTGTTGAATTTGAATCTGAAGAAAATGTTGGAACTGGAAACGGGGAAATGTACAAAAAACTTCGACTTGTTAGAAGTAATGATATTAAACACTTGAAATTGGAATTAGATGATCCTTATAAAGGATTTGATCTTTATTTTCCAAAAAATGAATGAGAGTAAAAGTAAAGATTTAAAAAATATATTCTGATAAAAAAATTTTTATTCTAAAAATTTTTATGCAATTCTGAATTGTAGCGTCGATATTCATATTTATTGAGGTTACTCCAATGCAGTTTTAAAAAATTCAAAATAAGTTTTGATTTTTAAAGATTGCGATTTTTTTTAATTATTAATTTTTAAATTATTTTACCTTCATTTATACCTTTTTATATTGATTAAGACTGGGATTTTTAGTCATGAAGGAAGTGCAAAATACCTAGTCGCCAAAAATAGTAACTAAAAATCCAAAATAGTCATGAAAAATAGAGGAAAACATAGTTGGAGATAAAAATAATTACTGATCAGAATAATACCAAACAAGCTATAAAAAGACTAAAATAGTCTGGAATGGCCATAATAAAAGTCACAAGAAACTCTTCGTTACCATAACCATTTAAAAACTGATTTTTAACGTTTTATGTAATTCCTAACTTGCAGAAAAAAATTCATTTAACTAAAAATCCCAGCTTTAATTAATGATACATTTATGTAAATATCTCTTTTATTTCTTTTTCTACCTCTAAAATCCTTTGTTAAATATTTGACTTTTTGGTATTCTAAATTAACGTACAACACTTTCATTTTAAAAACGATTTTCTTTTTTTTTAAATATTAGTAGTCTATGTCTATTTTTATATTTAAATATGTAGTAGTTTTATTAGCATAAATTGTGGAAGCAAAAAGACTTTGGAATCTTTGAAAGTAGCCTCTCTTTTTTCTTTCTATTTTTCTGTTTCTATTGCAAGCTATATATCATTCGAAAGAGCTCTACGAGCTGAATCGAATGGAACTAAAATCAATGAAATCTGACTTAAATGAGCAAAGTTATGAGCGTTTGTTCTAATCCCTTGAACTGGCACAAAAAGTTCTTCAAGAATTCTGCTTCATAATTCTGTTCAATGATCGAATCTAATCGATCATAGTATCATTCAACTCAGCTCGAAAAGCTTTTTCGAATATATAATAAATTATAAATCAAGAAAAAAGCTCGAAATGATCAGGGAAACGGGAATGGGGAGGGGGCGACTTCCAACGTATTACCGTGTAAATATTAAAATCTAGTTTAACGATTTATTCAAAAATTTACTAAAAATGTCTGTTTTAATTAGTAAACTTTCATTTTTAAATCACTCTGAACAAATATACGTATAAAAATTCAGTCGAATCTCGACATTATATATAAAACCATATATATGGTATTATTCGATGAAGGGGGGGGGGGGGGGGAAATCGAATTGTATTTTTTGAATGATGTGTAAATTTTTGAATGAACTGTAAAAAAATTTACCCTGAAATGTATTATGTAAAATCGGCCCACGGCTGTATTAATCAAAAATGATTTTTAAATTTATTATTAAACATTTATTTACATATAAAAATATTAATTAAAATTATAATGAAAAAAGGCTTGGAAATGGCTGATGTGAGGAATTAAGTATATAAATAAAATTAGGGAAAATAAAAGTGAAAATTTAAATTTATTTTTAATTTCTTCAATAAAAATTGAAAAAAAATTTTATTACAAAATTGCACAACATCTACAAATACCTCTACGGACAGGAGGAGCCTAAAAATTGTTGAAATAATTTAAAATTTAAAAAACTTATTCGAATACCTGTGGTGGAGGAGTGGCAGGAGCAAAATAAGCATGCACCTCCACATCTGGTCGGCTTAGCTGAATAATTTTTAAATATTATTTTTTATTATTTTTTAAAAATTGTTTAAGGTTTAAAATTATTTGGGAAAAGCAAAAATTTTTTGATAAAGGGAAATTCTGAAATTAAGAAAATCTGTGAGATAATAATGATAAAGGGCTTGAATCTTAACGCAAAAAGTTTGCAAAATATTTTAAGTTTTTAGGGAACGAAAACCGAACCATGTATTTTTGTAAGAGTATTTTTTGTTAAATATATTGTCACAGTACCTTGTATTCGTCTTTTAGATAATTGTTTAAAAATACATTTGTTTCTTTTCATTTATAATACTTACCTTAAACTTTTTTATTGCATCTTTAGTAATCATTTGACAATCATATAAATCAATTCTCTCCAAAACTTGTAACATTTTCATAGATTCAAGAGTATTATCTGTTATATTTGGACAGTTATCTAATTCCAAAACTTGTATTCTGTCTTTATGTGAAGCTAAAAAACAAAACATTTTTTAATTAAAAAAACAAGTGACCGACCACAAAGTTCAGCCAACCCAATATCAGTTAAATTTTCACAATGAGAAAGTGAAAGACTTAATAAATTTGGACATCCATTATTTAAATTAGAAATTGTAATATCTTTTTTTAAAAAAATATTTTAATTTAATTAAAATTCCTCTTTCTTTTTACCAGTTATTAATAAACATTCTTCGAGATCCATTCTCTCCAGTTCGTGACAATTTTTAGAAAGTTGGATAAAGCCGGCATCTGTTAGATTAATACATCCAGCCAATTCAATATCCCTTTTTAAATTATTTACAGGGTGGGGCAAAAGTTCGGCGACAAATTTTATTTTGTCCTTTTTTAAAATTTATTTTATATTTTGCTTTTTGTTTAAATTTCCCATATTCTATGATTCACGCTCTACACATTTTATCTTGAAAATTTTTTCCTATCTCATAAAGGAAAAATTTTACAGCATGTTAAAAAATCGTGCTTCTATTATTTCTTTGTATTTTAAAAATATTCGAAAATGTGACATCGCTAGACGGCTCGATATATGCCGTATGTTAGTTTCCAGAGCATTAAAACGATTTCATGAGCTTGGAAATACTCAGGACCGTCCTAGTAGTGGCTGGCCGGTAACCGAAGTTACGTCTGAAAATATGAACGTGGTCAGATGCCGAATTCGCCGTTTTTCTGAACAATCGATGTGGAAAACGGCCTCAGATCTCGGAATGAGCTCGAGGAGCTTCCTAAGAATTGTCAGAGTGAAGCTTAGACTTCGAGCTACAAGATCAGTCGCGCATATTTCCTTATTGATCGAATGAAGCATCAGAGGCTTCAGAAATGTCGAAGGTTTAAACACCTGGTCGCAGCTGGTCGCCATAACAAAGTGATGGAATAAAAATTAATGCTACAGTCTAAAAAATGAATTCTGAAGGGGGTTGTGCATCCATGGGCATTATAGCATTTTGTTGAAAACCAATTCTCGCCTCAGCAGGATTGGGCACCTACGCATGGAGACAAAACGACAACCCTGCTCTGCGAGGAGCTGTTTCCTGACTTTTGGGGGAAAGATATCTGGCCTTCAAACTCACCGGATTTAAATCCGTGGATTATTCTATTTGGGCAATTCTGTAGTAAAAAGTATGCCGAATCCGATACGCAACATATGAGGAACTGAAAGTTATTTTGAGCGGGCCTGGAACTAAATATCCGATGAACAATGCGCGACCATTGTGAGTCACAACCGTAAGCGTTTGGATGCGTGTATTTCAGTCAGGGGCTGTCATTGTGAGCAAATATTTTAATAAAATGATTATTATATCCTATTGATTATATTTTATCATTATTTTGAGCTAAATAAATTTTTTTACAATAGATTTTTATTGAAAACATTTGTCGCCGAACTTATGCCCCACCCTGTATATATTAATTCTTTAAATATCATCTAATGTTTAATTACAAAAAGAGAGTTTTGGATAGGGAAAATTCTGGATAGGGAAAACTTAGAAACCTGTCCGAAGATCAAAAATTTACTTTAATCGAGGGCATCCCTGAGATATAGCGACAAGAGAAAGGTCAGTAATTTCTTTGCAATTTGATAATGAAAGAAACTCTAAACGAGGACAATGCCTAGCAATATCATTAATTGTTTCATCCAATACATTCTAAAAAATAATTTTATAAATTAATTTTAAAAAATAATTGTTTTACAGGGCAAGAATGCAAACTTAATCTTCTCAATTCTGCCATTTCTAAATTTGCAAAACAATTTGAGGTTATCTTTAAAAAACAAAAAATATTTTTAAAAAGAAAATTACAAACATTTTCTAATCCTTTACAAAAAAGTGTTTTCAAATTATTACAATTTTTGGCAATATAAAATAGCCCCAAATCTGTTATTTGTTCACACCAACTAATATTAAGTTCTTCCAAACGTTTACAACCCTCACTAAAAATAATAAAATTTTTAAATTAAATTTTGAATATTTTAAATAAAAGATTTTATTTTAAATTTAAAAACAAAAATGTTTAATTTTACTCCCGATAATATTTTAAATTTGAGGAAAGATTAGAAAAGTGGGGGGTGAAGATTGCGATTAGAGAATATTAGGGATTTAATCCAAAAAGTTTTTAAATCGAGAAAAATAATTGAAGGTTTTTTTCTTCCTTTTAAATAGGCAATCCTCAAATTAAATAATTTAATTACCTTATAAATTTAATGGCAACATCAGTCACCAACGTACAATTCTCCAAATCAATCATAACAATTTTACAACAATACCTCCCAATATATTCACAAGTACTTTAATTTAATATTTAATTTTCAATTAAATATTAATTACCCGTCAGTAATTAATTTACATTTAGTTAAAGTTAATCTTTCAATATTTGGACATTTTGTGGCAAAAGACCTCATTGCATTATCTTGCACATTTTCGCAGCCTTTTAGTGAAAGAACTTTGAGAAAATTGCCACAACGTTTTGCTAAACTTTCAACAACCGCCGTCTAAATTAAATTCTGATTTGCAAATTCTGAATTTTTTTTTCTCAAAATTACTTTAACTTCTCGTTGAAATAAAAATAAATCAACATCCATCCAATTACTTCCATCCATTGATAATTTATTCCAACTTCTACAAACTTGTGCACATCGACAAAGTGAAGTAATATCCAAATAGGAGAAAATCCTTTAAAAACCATAAATTATTATTTTTTATATAAATTCGTCCAAAAGTATTTAATCCCAAACAGGTCTAATATTTAATAACAAGCTGGATCAAATCATAAGGGAGGAATTTGAAAATTTTAATATGTATTATGGCCCTGTGGTAGAGGTTTATCTATTTTTTACCGTAAAATAAGTTCAGTGGGAAGCATTCGATTAATTAGAGCTGTGGGAACATGTTGGTGGTTGTGTTTCTGTTGTTGTTGAAAGTTTGAAGTATGTCCGTTTTGTTGTTGAGAAGTTCCAGGAAGCATTGTTGTTATCAAATACATCTTAATATTTAAATAATTATAATCTACTATATAATTAATAAAAATTAATTTTTATTAAAAATTGTTTAATTTATTATTTTAGTCAAAAAGTCAAATCAAAAATTAATTTAAAAATTAAATTATTTAAATGAAATTATTTTTAAAAAATCAATTAAATTAGTAATGATGAGAATTAAATGAAATATGTATATGTATTATGACTGTTCTCTAACAAATTAACAACTTCTAAAAATTTTCTTTTGGCATTTGTTTAGGAAAACTGAAAAACTCAATTTACATTAACAAATAATTAGTATATGTAAATATAGACAAATTAATATGAAAATACAATTATATACATAGGTATGTATGTAGTTTAATTAAAAAAATATAGTAGCTAATTAAAATTACCGCGTGTTTTCGACTTTTATTTGATATATGAGCATTCCCTTTCCTATTTTTGCTCATAATTCTTCTCAATTTGTAAATAGCTCTTTTAGGCCAAATAATTGTGGATTGTGTTGGTGTAACCTCTGGATTTTCTAATCGCCAATCCCACAGAATTCCATCATGTCGAACTGAACAATCAAAATGAACTAATGGGTCCATTCTATAAAGAGCACGCAATACAATAGCTTTGCTCTTTTTATTTGAATATTCCTCCGAATTTTTTGAATTGTTAATAGATGTAGGTAGACATTCGAAGAAAATTTTATTTTTAAAAAGAGTCAACATTTGATTTTTTAAGGGCCTTAATTATATGTATAAAAATTAGAATAAAGAAAAGTTAATTAAAGAAAAATAAGAAGGGCAGTCTCCTTTCAGAAAGACGAAGAACGTTATAGAATTGAAAAACTTGTAGAATTGTCTAATATTTATTAAATTAAAAATGGATAACCAAAAAATATTAGATACCTCAATAACAAAAATTTAGATTTTATTTAGCAATTAAAGAATAAAAAAAGATGCTAAAAAATCTTTTAAGAAAAAGAGGTACTCTTTATATAATGCTTCATTGTTAGCAGTACATTCTTGATTCCGCATGAGTGATGAGCCACGCACAAATAATAAATATATACCTATTTTATTTTAATTCGCCTCGAAGCGCTCAGTCAACCAAACAAAATTTTAGGAGGAAAAAATAATTCGCTAAAAAAGCAAAATGGAAAGGGGATGACAAAAGTAATGGCCGAGTAAATATTTGCAATTTGGATTGTTTTTTGAAAAAATAGTCAGTAAATTGCCAGATTTTTCTTTAATTTAGCTATTAAATTACTTAAATAAAAAAAATACTAAAAAATTTTTGAAAAAATTGTAGCAGAAAAATAGAGTATGGAAACCAAAAAAATAATAATATAAGTAAATTCTTAAGTATTGTTTGCTAAAATAAAATCCAGAATTCGTATTCCGGAGGATTATCGAAAGTCAGCACTTCCGAAGGAAGATATTCTTGGGTAAAATTTGTAGGTCATAAGACTAAAACTTCTTAATTTATCAATACGCGAATTCGTAAGTTAGGTTCTAATTTAAAAAAATTATAAGGGTCCAGCACCACAAATCATCTTACTTATACTAGAGCGGTAATATATGTATGGCACAACAGGACACAAAAACAAATAAAAACGGTCATAAAGAAGACCCCTGACATATTTTCTCTCTTTTCCATCAAAAATCTAATGGTTCTTGGTCAATTGCTAGATATTTTGTTAGATTCGGAAAAACTAGTTCTGCGCCTTTTTAGGAAAGAAAAATAGTAAGAAGTATACTACAAATGTTCGTACCTCCCAACTACATAATATTTTATTACAAAAATATTTGTTTGCCTTTAATGTATACATCTGTCGTCTTAGAGTAGTATGTATCTAACAAAGTATTGACAATTTTTGAATATACATTAATGGACTTATTTGTTAACAGAAAGCATTTCTCGCTAAAAGCAAATCCTCCACATCGTCATTAAATTTGATGATTTTCACACGTCTATTAGGCTTTACGCAACATTGGGATTAAGGTATTTAAAATTCAAAATAAATTATATGATTTTAAAAGATATAAATTAATTGCTAATACATAGATAGTAATTCTATAAAATAAATTTTAAAATGTAAAGAAGTTAAAAATTAAAAAAAGATTATCGTAGAAAAATATTATTATAATAAAAATCTAGAAAAATTCCATCAAATATTATTGATATTATAAAAATATAAAAAAATTAGGCCAATATCTTTACTTGAGGTCAAGTTCCCCATTTTTCAGAAAAATTTCTTATTTTTCGAATTTTTTTCTAATCTTGAAACTTTTACAGTAATAATGCTTTAAGGCTGAATGATGTCTCTGATGAAAATTTCATTTCTATCAGACAAAAAACATAGGGAAAATCAGAAAAATCATTGATTATTAAGCAGAGCCTATTTCTAAGCAGAAAATACATTATTAGTACCTAAATAGCCAAAAAATATTTTTAAGTTCATTCATTAAAATATCCAGACAAAAAAATTTGGAAAAATTAATATGTATATACTAACTTAAAAATAAAAAAAAGGATTGAGAAAGAACTCTGTGACCCGAATTTTAAATAATAAAAAAGCTTCAAATAAAAAGGATGGAAGAATCAACAATGAATGCGCGAAGGACAATTATAGAGGAGAGAGGACAGATGGATAGAAAATGAGGGGAAAAATAAAAATGGTATTAAAAAGATTTTTAAAAACATTTTTGGTATAAAAACACAGTTTGTGAATAAAATAAAAATTTAAAAATTATTTCCTTGACCTAAAGAAATTATTGAAAAATTGTGTTTGTAAATAAATATAAATATATTTTTTGTTTAAAATGAAATGAGCGTTGAGAAAGAAAATATAAAGAACTATTAAATATACTTAGACAATTACAAAAATAATAAAAGAAACAGATGGGGCTTAAAGAAATTTTTGAAATTTTTAAAATATCGCGCATAAGAAAGCAGAGAATTTTTAAATTAAATTATGAAAAGAAAGAAATTTCCAGACAAAAAATTGACAGATGTTTTGTTGATTTAAAAAGCTTACTTGAAGGTTAAAGACAATAAATTTACAGATTTTGTAGCGTTTCAATAAATTTAAAATTTAATCGTGAATTTTAAAAGAGAACAAAGTTAAAAAAACAGTCAAAGGGAAATTTTAAAAAATGGAAACAATTTTAATGATTAAAATGCGGTTGATTAAAAAAATATTTTTAAAAACAATCTTTCAACTAGAATAACCTTTCAGAATGGCTAAAACATTTCAAAAACTTGTATTAATTTTTAATGAAAATTAAAGAAAAAAAACATTTTTATCGCTTTATGAGGTAACATATAAATGAGGGAAAAATGACAGAAAGGACCAGTTCTAAAGAAAATATAAAGGACCGGTTGGCAAAATTGTTATAATGTCCTCAGCATAATAATGTGATGGAGAAACTTTTTATAATAAGTTTTAGCGAAGAAGGTAGAATGAAAAGATGCAAAGAAAGATAACAAAAGTATAATTGGTAATTAAATAATTAAAAAAAATAATAATTTTTGGCAATATTTTAATGATTTAAAATTGTTGTTCATTTTTGAAGAGAAAAAATAAATTATATGTATGTATATTAGGGGAGTTAGGAAATTAATCAAGAAATAAAAAATGTCGAACAGAGGTAAGAAAGAATTAGATATAAACTTAAAAAATTTAAAAATATTTTTTATTGATGGATGAAATTTTTTATATAATTTTGTAATTATTTAAAGAATTTTGCTTTAAAAAATAAATAATGAAACATAAATATGCATGACGTATTTTAGAAAATAAATATTAATAAAAAATATATTTACAAGCTAACCTTTAAAAATATATGTTTCTTTATATGTAATAATTAGCTTTATTGTTATTTGTTGTTAATTTTTAAATTTAAATAAGGTGAAATAAATGCAACCTTTTAAAATTTATTAAAAAAAGGAAGTAAATATTTCCTTAATTTAATTAATCCCCTTGCATAGGAAAATACTTTTTTTCCAATAAATATCCCTTATAAAATTTAAGAGGAACAGTTTAAAAAACGACTGAAAAATTGAATGGACGATTATTTTCATAGATAAAATAATTTAAAAAATATAACTGATGTGAGTAATTTAATATTATTTTTAGAATCCAAAAAAATTTTGAATGGAAGGAAAAATATTTTGCAGAAAAAAAAATAAAAATATATGTCGATCAGAAATAAAATAAATTGACTGTTACTTGGGCGGTAATATGTCTTTGATGAGGGAAGAGGGAAGTTTAAAAAAGAAGAAAAAAATAAAAATGGCAAGAGATGGATGAGGCTGACCATTTGATAGCTTAGTGTTGAAAATGATGAGTTAAGGATTGGAAAAAAGGTTAAAAATTAGAAAGAATTTATAGTGGAAAAGTTGAGAAAATTTAAAAAGGGTAGAAATGTAAATAGGGTTGCCAAAATGGACCGACTCGGACCGAAAGATCGAGTCATGCCTCGATGTTTGGCCCGAAAAAGTCTCGTACCGGCCCGACTCGATAAATTTGGGCCCGAAAAAGACTCGTAACGGCCCGACTCGATAAAGTTAGGCCCGAAAAAGACTCGTAACGGCCCGACTCGATAAAAACAGGCCCGAAAAAAATTGTCTCGGAAAAAGTCGGCCCGACTCGAATAAGACTCGATGGTCAAAAATTGAAGAAATCTGGCTCTTTGGCCATCCAAAATTCGAAAAATTTTCGCCTGCGGCGCTGAAAGGAAGAATTTTTAGCTCCATATTTTGCTTCACATCTCGAACTTACTGGCTTTAAGTGGCAAGCTGGATTATTGGGATTTACGGGATATATCCCGCGGGATCCCGTCCCATTTGAACTTTTGAAACTCAATCTTTGAGAGTCTGGAAGTTTCCGCAGTCAGCAATTCTAACATTAAAATCCACAATCGCAATCTTAAATCTACAAGTCAAAAAACACGCAATCTTAGGCAACCCGCAGTCCACCATTCCACCATCCGGGATATAAGGGGTAATCTGAGGATATAAGGTGGTTTGAGGGATTAAGTGTGGATTTAAGTGGCACCAGTAATTTGGAGGTATATCAGTGATTTCATCCTTTTCACCGCCGGAGTCGAAAAGTTTAAGACTTTTGGAAGACTAAGTGGCCAGATTTCTTCCTTTCTACTGTCCCGATATCCCTTCAAATCTCCTCATTCCTTCTAAATCCCATTACAATATATCACCTTAATCATCTGATATACGATCCTGAACCCCTTAATCATCTGATCTCCTTTAATAAAACCAAATCTAGCAATATCTCACATCAATCCTCCGATAATTTAAATCACCTTAATCCCTCAAATCCACTGATATCCATTTCAATTCTCTTCAGCCCTTCCTTTACCCTCCTGATCCATCGATATACCTTTTAATTCAGAGATATCCCTCCAAATCCACTAATTATTTTTAAATAAATCTTTTAAAAAAAAGACTCGAAAATGTCTCGGTGCCCGACTCGATAAAGTCAGGCCCGAAAGTGACTCGTTCCGGCCCGACTCGATAAATTTAGGCCCGAAAAAGACTCGTATCGGCCCGACTCGATAAAGTTAGGCCCGAAAAAGACTCGTACCGGCCCGACTCGATAAAAACAAGCCCGAAAAAAAATGCCTCGACCGTCGGCCCGACTCGAAAACGGCAACCCTAAATGTAAAGTATTTAAATGGTTTTTAATATTGGCTGAAAACAAAGAAAAAATAAATTAAAAAACAACGAAGAAAGTAATATTTTCAAAAAAAACTTTGATTGAATTTCAAAAATTATATTAATCTATTAATGCAAAAAGTAAATTATGTTTATCTTATGAAAACAAAAATTTTGATTTAAATTGAAATAAAGTCAGAAGAAATTCAGAATTTTAAATGTCATTTAAAAATTTAAATCGCAATTTAAAGAATTTGATTTAAAATTAGATTTTCTTTTATTAATTATTAGCCCTAATTTATCGACAAACTTTTTATTTAAAAAATAATTAATTTCAATTAATTTTATTTTTTTTCAATCGCTAAATTTAGTCAATCTTTTGTGTTTTAAATTTTGTGTTCTATTTAGTTAAATTGCGGTAAAAATTTTGTAAAAAACAGCCAAAAAAAGAAATATTTATGTAAATAATTATTTAATATTTTCGCGCAAATTTTTTATGAAAATTTGACCCGAATTTGTAGGTTACTAAATATGTATGTAGTCATATATTACAAAAAAATATACATTTAATTTTTACAAAATTTTGTTTTAAAAATAAAAAAAAAATTTTTTTTAAATTAATTTCAAAAATAATAAAAATTAAAAAATAAAGTAATTTAAATATAGGTATGTTATCTAATTATTAAATTAATTTACTTTAATTTTTAAAATTTTAATAATATCTAATATGCTATTCTTTAAGCATATTTTTTCAAAAATTTTATAACTTAATTTATATAAATTCAATTTTTTTAAAATTTTTACCTGATTCTGTTTAGCGTGCACTCTTTTTCCACTAGATATAGCAACAGGGCCAGAAAAAACTTTCATATCCAAAGGCACATCGCTGATACCACCACTCATCTTAAAATAAATTAAAAATAATTAAATTTTTAAAAGAAATTTTTTTAATTGCCAAATTAATAATTAGGAAATCAAAAAAGCTACTTGAAATATAAAAAAATATTTTATAAAAAATGTGTTGTAAAATATCGAAAATAGAGGAGAGGAGTTATGGCAACAATTACTAATTGCTTTCTTTCAAAAATAATTTATGTATTTTTGGGAATTTATTTAAAAAATATTATTTTAATCATTTTTTAGTTTGTTATAATTTAGTAATCAACCACACACAGAAATGATAATAATTTTCCCAGAGAGAGCTGTTTATTATCAAAAAAATATTACAAAAAACAATCCCGTTAAACAAAAAAATATTTAATATTTGTAAATAAAACTTTCGCACCAACCGGTGCCACTGAAGTGCTTTGACGTCCATTGCCTCCACTTCCACCGCCATCATTTCCCACCAGGCGCATTTCACTGGCTTTTTGCCGTCGTTTTTTGCTGTTGGACCCTTCTGATAGCGGTGAAGAATGATAAGATGAAAAGGGTAAAGAGGAAGAAGAAGAAGAAGCAATGGATTGGGAAGAAGAAGGAAAAAGGGCGGTAGAGGTGGGTGTTGTTGTTGTTGGTAGTAGTAACTGTTGAGAAGCTGCCGACGTTGTCGTAGCTGTCAATGAGTACGGGGAAAGAGAAGGTCGCTGAAAAAAAAGGACCGACTGTCAATAAGAGAGAAAAAATCAATGTATTTTAATAGAAAAAGAAAAAAAGGGAGAAAATTTGTTTTTTTTTGTTAGATAAGAGGAGAAAAGGTGAAGAGAAGGAGAGGAGGAAATGAGGACTGGAAATTACGAGGAGGTATATTTATGTGAATAACAAAAAAAACTAAAAAAAAGTAATATTTTAGTACTTTAAGTATTTGTAGATAAACAATTAAAAATATTTGGATTTTTTTTTCTGGCTTCACTGGAAATTTTTAAAAATAAATATTTTTGTTTATTTTAGTTTATTTACTATTTACTAAATTATATTAGCTAAGTAAAAACAGTAATTAACAAATAATTCTGTTAAAAGACCAAATTTGGATTAAAATTCCGTTAAATTTTCGTTGGATGGGAGGGGTGAGCAACAAATCATCATTTAATATTTTTATTATTTCCTTTATTTTCTCTATTAATAAAGACAAATACAGTTCCCAAAATTTGATTATCCGAATCCCGAATCCACCTTAGTATACAATAGAGGGCATTTTGTTAAACAGATTAGTTAGTTCCAAATATTTTAAGCCCACCTTTTTCCCCTTTTTAGTTTGTATATTCATCCCTTCCTCAGCAGCCACTTCAGCGCCTTTTCTTTGTTTTGTTGAAATTAAGCTTTTACGTAAATTAGATGATAAAGCAATATTTCCAAAATCCTCTTCTTCGTTTAAAATATTTTCATTTTTTAGTAAAGAAATCTTTTCTTCATTCTTCTTTTCTATATTTTCTTCAATCTCAATGTCAGTATCACAAAATACAGGATTAAGAATAAAATGTTCATTTTCTGACTTAAATTAGGTAATTATTAAAGAAGGCATTTTTATCCCCTCAAACCTCTATAATCACCTGATTTTTACTCAATTCATTGTTTATTCCTTTACTTTCTGTTGATTCATTCAAAAATGTATCATAATTAATGGTAGTACATGGTGAATAACCAACACAACTTTTATCATCCAAAGAAGAATCTTCTGCTGTCTTCAAAAAGAATTTAATTTAAGAAAATAAAAAATAAAGATTTGGGGAAATAAACATCTAAAATTTAAACAACTAATTAAATTCTAAATTTTCTGTTTAAATTTTCTGGAGATACACTATCCAGAAAATTTAATACCAAGTTTTCTGATAATCAGAAAACTCCAATATCAAGTTTTCTGATTATTTATTGACATAATTTAACCTTTTTAATGTTAGCAAAAACATCAATTTTCCTTCTCTGTTGTTGGGATTGATTCTCTACAAATTCTTAAAAATTATTTTTAAAATTATTTTGTTGACAACCTTGCTTGTCAGGTCTACATAAAAGGGTAGCAGATCCATAAGATTCGCTTAAACTTGGAGTAGAAGTAGCTGGTTGTAATGAAAGCCTCTCATTTACTAAATAAATTAAAGAACAAATTTTTATTTATTTAATTTACCTTTATCGACAGAAGCTGTCCTCAATGTTAAGCTTCGCCTTCTTCCAAGTTTTTGCTCACAACGAATTCCAATATCGTCATCCTTTTCATCAAAAGTATCATCAAGTAGTAATGCTTTGGACATTTGAAGGAAAATATATTTAATTTTTAATTTTAAGAATTTCAAAGGAAGGAAATTAAAGGAGGAAGAATTTTTATTTAAATAAAAATAATTTTAAAAAATAATTAATTAGTAGATTAGTAATATTTAATTAATAATTGTTATAGTGAAATTAGAATATTATTTTTCAAAAATATTTCAATGAATTACACTAAAAGTATTGAATGAAGAAATTAGATGGACCCTCTAAAATAATAAGTTAAAAATATTTTGGGCTGATAATTAGATAAAATAATAAGTGATAAAAGTAGTTTTTCGTTGTATATAAAGCGTGTTTTTGTTGATTAAGGATATATGTTTTTTTATTAAACATCCAAACAACCCTCATAATTCTCCATTTAAGTAAAACTTAAAATATTTAGAAGGTTTAGAGAATTTAAAAATAAAATTTAATGAAACTATTATTCATAAAATATTCCACGTTGAATGTTGTTGGAATTACAAAAATAAATAGTATATTTAATAAAAATATAATTCAAAAAATAAAATGCAAAATAAATTAAAAAATAATTAGTTTTTGTAAAATAAAAAGAATTCCTTTAATTAAAATTCTAGATATATTTTTTAATAAAAAAACAAAATAAAAAATAAATTTATTTTTGGATATCAGCTGATTCTATTTAATATATTTAAGCTTTTTATAAAAAAACAGTCGCAAGCATACATGTTTAGAATAAACAAGAGTATGGGGGAGCAGATGGCTGAAATACATATAAAATAGGCGAGAGCCTAGGCCTTTGTGTAAATGTTAGAGAATTGAAGAGAATAAAAATGGTTGTAATATTGATGTTTTTGAAGAAAAAATTGAGGAGGGAGGGGGGGGGGGAGAGTTTACAAACAAAAATTTCGGAATTTCAGAAAATCGAATTTTTGTAAAATACATATGTATAAAATAGTTTTTAAATATCAGTCAGCATAGAATGTTAAGGGTGAGGCGATTGTGATCATTTTGAAGGAAAAGACTTTCAGATGGATAACCAAACAAGTTTAAATGTTATGGAGCTATTATGTATCTCCTTGCATTCGAGTTTATTTATATGTATATTTTATTTTTAAAAATTGTTTTCGTCTACATACTTTCTGCATTTTACGAAAATCTATGAGGGCAAAAAAATGAAAAATGAATATGTAAGAATGGATGTAACTATTATAAAAGAAAGTTGACTACCCTGCGGGCGACAAAACTGCTGTCAGAGGAGTCTTCTGAATGACGAGAAAAAAATGAGAAGTAAAAAGGAAGAGTCCGACCGTGATAGGACCGCATGCCTGTCACAATGTTCCTCCTCCTCTCTTTTTTTGGTTGACATTACGCTGCAAAAATAATATTAAAGAAATAACTATTTATTAAAATCAATCTTACATAAAATTAGAAAATATTTAAAATAAAAAATAAATAGCAAAAGAGAAGGAAAACAATTGATAAAAATGATAAAATTAAAAAAAACGTTCTTTTATTATCTTTTCTCAATTAAACATGTCAATATTAAAGGTAACATTCAATTAAAAATTTTTATCACAAAATTTTGGCAACATATGAAAAACAAACGAAGTACGTGATGACTGGAAATAAAAGTAGTGTTGAAAAGTAAATGAAAAAATAAAAAAATAACTGGGAATTTAGCGGCAAATATTCAAGGAAATGTGCATTTTATATGTATTAGGGATCACGCGACGTAAAAAAAACAAATTACCTATTTAAATCCCGAAAGTCGAAAATTCCTGATCTTTAAGAATTTTGAAATTTTTGTTATTATTTAGTGGGGGTTGAAGTTCAAATACATGAAAGGGAATTAAAGCATTGGAATCTACAATTCAGGTATGGTAATATAAAATGGGATATTTTTAAAAAAATCTGGATGCCCTTACAATTGCCCTCAAAGTCAAAAATATATTTTAATTATTTTGTCAAAAAATCTTTCATGAGAATGTCAAAAAAGTACATCTATTGACGAAATCTGGTATTTCAATGAAATAAATAATTCAAAAATAACTTTTATTTTTTAAATTGAATTTTTAAAAATAAAAAGTCTGAGAAGCACTTTTTCTCATAAACAAGGAAATAAATATATTTAGGAAATAATATATAAAAACTTTGAGTTTTTTTTTGTTTAATTTTAACAAAGAAAATTTTGTCAAAAGTCATTGTAATTTATTGTACATATAAGATTAATCTTTGAAAATGAATAAAATTAATTTGAAAATCTTCTTGTGGAAAATTAATTTTTTGGAAATATTTAACAGAAATAAATTTTCAGTCTTTTTTGGATATTAATTTCAATAAAAATTCTATATAAAATATTAAATCCTTAAGTAATATTTAATATATTTTCGAATATGTATTTCTACTATGTATGTCTTTTATTAACTTCAATAATTACTTAAAAACTTTAAAAAGCTTAAATAAATAAAAAAAAATATTAAAAGTGCATATTATTTTGCATTTTTTTTATTAAATCATGTTAATCAAAGTTTTCCCGACAATTTAAAATAAATATTACATAATAATGTCTGTCTTGCTCTCCTTTCCGGCAAATTATTTTATTATTTATTGCCTAAAAATACTCTTATTTATTTATTTTTAATTAACATTTTATTTAAAAAATTTAATTTAAAATGAATTTTTCGTCTGCGATTTTTGTCCTTCAGATTCTTATTGGTTAGAATTTAAAAATTTTCTTTAAATAATTTATTATAATTAAATAATTTTAAGTGATAACAAACAAAGTTTGCACACAAATAACTTTAAATGGAATTGCTGCATTGGCTCATTGTCAGGAAAAATTAATTCTTGAAGGAACAACTTACGAAGAGAAAGGTGGATATTTAATTTTTCAAACTTAACTAAATAAAAAGTTTGTACGGGATTGAGCTTTCCAATACAAAAATAATTTCTATTCTATAAATCTTCACCTCTCCTCCCAAAGATTATTTGTTTTCCTATTTTTGTTTTATCATTAAGAGGAAATTTGACCATTCTAGTTTTGTTTAATTTTTAAAAACTTTTTATTTATTTTAGCAATATCTAATTGTGTGAAAAATTTCAATGTATGTATTTATTAAATTAATTAATTATACCTTGATAAACAGTGTATGTTATAAAAATTGGAATTTTGGAATATATAAAATTTATTAGCAGTATTATTATATTCACTGTAATAAAAATAAAACAAAAAAATTATAAAATAAAATTAAGCAAGTCTAAACATTCACCTAAATTTTTTATCTTTCCAGGCCAAATATCTCCAAAAAGATATTGAATTAATTGAGAATATATATACAATTGTTGATGAATTAAGTAATAAAGAATTTAAAATGAAGAAAATTGCACTTTATAACCGGGTTTTAAAAACACTTAACTTCCTGGTTGGGCATTTATTTTTGGAAAAGTTTTTAAAATGGAGCGGTGATCGAGAAAGAATTTTCGTTTTTACAAGTCTAAATGTAAGTAAATTTAAGAAATTCTCTTGTCTTGGAACTGTTTTGATTATGGAACTGATCTTGAGAGTCCTCAATTTTATCAATTCTATCAATTTTTGTCACTTTTTTGGAAATATCTAAATTTCCCCTTTGATTTATTGACTGGGTTGTTTCAACGTCTTACATTATTTGTTTCCTAAAATTATATCTAAAATATTTATTTTAGGGCTGTAAAATTGATGTTAAAAGATATAAATCTTTTCGAAATTATTTAAAAGAAACGTCGGAGAATTTGGATAATTTACTTTATTTAAAATTAGAAAAAAATTATAATAAATTTAAAGAAATAAAATTATCTATTGAAGATAAAATTAAACATTATAATTTAATAACGGGACGTCTAAATGATGAATTTAATTTTTGGTGGATTAAACCTAATAGTAGAAGAGAATGTTTATCTACAACACAATCAAGACAATGTAAAAATCCTTTCCCAAATTTTATTCTAATAAATACTTTCTTTAGCAACAACAACTGATCCCCATCTTTTTAAAAATAATTCGGGCAGAGAAAGAGAAAAATCAGATTCATTTCGAGCCAGTCCAAGGGCATCATCTTCTCGTTACGAAAGATATTCTTCAGCATCACAATTGTCAAGAGCTCTTGAAAACAACCCTTTTACATATATAAACAATTCTAAAGTATTTAATGGTGAAACACCTACTAGATTATCTTTTGAAGAAAATACAGATAAACAAACAAAAGAAAATACGGAATTTGTAAACAATTTAGAAACGAGGACATGGCCACCTAAAGTTAAAAAAGTACTTTATTTAATTAGTGGGGAATTGAGAAATTCTCAAAAAATTCAAATCAAATCAAAAACTGAGAATGAAAGGAAAAAACAAATAGAGAAAATAAACAAATAGTGAGTTTTTGGGACTATTACATACGATTGTGAATGAATATAGATCTTTTTCATTTCTTTTAAATCCACCAGATCAGTTATGCTGGATCTGGTTTATACTGGATACAGTACATAACAGGTAAACTACCCTTAGCATGGTATATCTTTCTAGAGTTCCATTAAAAGTCCCATTTAAAATTATTCTTTAAATTTCAGTTTTCGCTCCGTTCCCATAACTCATCTTTTCTCGTCACCTGAAGACCAAAATATTAAAGTTGGACTTAGTTTAACTTTTCCAAAATATTTGCAAATTAATTATGAACCTGGATTTTACAAGGTATTATTAATTATATTTTGAAATTTAAAATATAAATTTAATTTAAGTTCCTCAGAGGTAATGAACCATCATTTCCTCAATGTGAAGAACTTAAAAAAGCCAATAAAGGACGAATTAATTGTGATTATTTGAATGAAAGGGAAAAGCCAGAAAATGAATGTAGCAAGATTCTAAATCCAAAAAGAGTAATTTTTAATTACAAATGCTTACTTTAAGTTGAAATTTTATTTTTTATTTATTTAATTACTAAAACATATTAAATTAATAAATTTTAACAGGAAAAATCTTTGGATAATTTTAATGAAAGAATTGATAAAATTCTTAATTGTGTTTTGCAATATTGTGCAGAAAATAACAAAATTAAATCAAAACCAGGAGTATTAGAAAAATTTTATAAACAATTCAAAAAAGGAGTAGGATCAGTATTTGGCTCTGAGGATATTAAATGGTGGGTTGGAGAAGATGAAGCAGGTGAAAATTATTTTTAAGAATATTTATTTAAATAAATATTAAAACAATTTTTTTGTCTTTAAAAATAAAATTTTTATACATATAATTATTTTATTATTTTTAAAATAATTCTTGTATTTTTAATTATATAATTAAATAATAATTTTTAAATATTTTATTTAGAGCATATTGTAATTGTTACAAACAATGAAGTAATTGGTGCTATTTATGAAAAAATAACGGGGCAATTAATGGATGTTGAATCAGTAAATCAATTAATTAAAAATATTTTAATTAATTTTAATTTAAAGGCTTCAATAACTAAATTTATTGAATTCGAAACAAATCAAGCTAGCTCTTCTGGATCTTCCTACAAAAGATTTAGAATTATTCAGGAGAGTGATATAAAGCATTTGGGCCTGTCTGAGAATCAGTACCATTTAAATAACCGAATTTGGTGAATAAAAAGAAAAATAATAATTAAATTTAATTCGTATTTTAGACGAATTGTTAATAAATTTAATAAATTTTTATTATTTTTGAAATTATTAATTTAAATAAAAAATTATAGATATTATATATTTTTATAGTTTATCAAATTAAAAGAATAATATTTTTATTTAATTATTTATTCTTCATTTTTACTTCCTTCATTATTCGCGCCAAACTGTCAATCTATCATATGATAACTTAGGAAAATAAAGGAAAGATAGGTTTAGTTTCAATTTAATTTAATTTCCAAATTTTTTCTTTGGTTATTCTAATAATGTGTAAGAAATAATTAGTGTGTAAATAGGTAAAAATTATTAAAAAACCAAAGTTGGATATTTAATAGCCATTGCCGCTGATTTTTGTAACCATGGTCTCTGCTAATAATTTACGTATTCTGGTTAAATGTTTGGCCTCAAAAAATTAAAATAAAACAACAAAATAAATCTTTAAATAATTAATGTTTAAACATTTATTATTAGGACTAATAAATTCTTTTAAAATAATTAGGTATAATTAATGTTTTAATCTATTTTTTATTCATAGAATCGGTATTTTTGGTTTTAATTTTATATCAACACGTAAATTTGGTATAAAAATTTCGAATAATTTGTAATTATTTTTATAGTTTATATTTGAATTAATAACTTTTTAAAACAAATTAACATAACTTTAAAAACATCAATTGAGATATAATTTTTAAGTCCATATGTAAGGATAATTCATCTAGCATCATTTAAAACGCCTAAGCGAGGGTTAAACGAACATAAGGATAAGAGTGAAAGCAATAATCGTCGTCCCGGTAGCTCAGAGATTAAATTTTCGATAATCTTTCAAAAATTTTCTGCTTATCAATTTAAGATTCGCGGAAAAATGTCAAAATTTTATGACTTTTTGTATTTAATATTTGGAGTTATTAAATTCACTACAAATTTAGAAATAAGCTTTACACTAAAATGATTGAAAAAAATAAATAAGATTTAAAATAAAATTTTTTTAAATTAAATTCATAACTTTTCTTTTTTCTTTTTACTTTGTGAGTTAATATTGTTCTTTTTCATTGGCATAACAATATTTGCTCGATGGCAATGTTCTCCTCGGTAATAAATATGCATAGGGCCTTCATCTCTTAACTTTAAATAAAAAATATTTTATTTATTTTTTTAAATAAAAATACCTGAGAATCCAAAAATTTGCACAAAAGCATAAATTTACAAAAACGCCTTTTATTTCTTGTTTTAGTGCAAGCATAACGAATTCCATGAATTAAAGTTCTATTTCTAGCTACTCCATTAATACATCTTAAAGTTTCTAATTCTGCATTATTTTTAACTTCTTTTAAAAATATCCAATTTGGAGAGGAATAATTCCTTTCTCCATTATTTTTTGTTAAAGACAAATTACTGCTAGTATCTTCTGTTAATCTACTAATACTTTCAGGAAAATTTTGAATTGATTGTGATGTTTCTTGTGAAGGTGAACTTTAATTGAAATTATTAAATTTATAAAAATATTAATAAATAATATTTGAACAAATTAATTGGAAAGGAAAAATTATTTTTTAAAGAATTATTTTTTAATTTTTTAATTTAATTATCTTTTAATAAAGGGAATAATATTTGTAATTTTATTTTTTTTATATTTTTTATATTATTTATTAATAAGATTTTGAATTTTGAAATATAATATTAATTGAGTACTTTTTTATATTAATAATTAAGTTCAAATTTTTCCTTTTTTTATAACCCAAAAATTATAAAAAAATTAAAGTTTTATTAAGAATTTCCAATATATATAATTTAATTTTAATTATTTAAAATTTGAACATTTTTAATTCCCAGGGATTATTAAGGAACAAGCTTTGAAAGAAATTCTCAGGAATTTTTTTAAATTATTTTTTCTACAATTTTTTGTCTAGGAACATTATATGTATAATTTATTTTTTTAATTATTTTTTCTGTTTTTATTACTTTTGCATTTATTTTTAAAATTTTTATATTTTTATTTAACTAATTTAGGTATATTAAATTTAATTCAAAATTCACTTCGTTTCTGTTAATTGTTGAATTCCATTCTCCTTTAAATTTATTTCACATTCCATTTTTCCAATTTCAATAATTGTGCTTATTTTTTCACGGAGTATAGCTTCTTGTATCAAATTTAAATCTAAGTTTTCATTTTCTTTAATAATTTTATTATATTCAGATAATATAATAAATTGGGAAGAATTTAATTTAAACATTGTTTTAAATATTAAAACAAAAATCTAAAATAATTATTTAACATTTGATGTTTTTGAGGCTTACTACATATACATACAACAAAATTAAAAATTAAAAATAAAAAAAATTAAGAGAGAGAGGGAAAGCTTCTCGCAAGATTAAAGAAAGGCTTTATTCTCCCCTTGACTTTAAAATCAGGGCAATCATCATGCCAACTAGACAAATCTTCCTTCACCTCCTTCCTCTCTCTCCCTCTCTATCTCCCTCTAAATCTAAACTATCCCCTATCAATACTTTCCCGGGATTGAATAGGGCAACCTATGTAAATATTCTAAATGTATAATCTCTCTTTTGGCCTCAATCGGTCCCCTCATCTCCACTATAATTCTCCTCTCTCTCTCCCCCTTTTTAATCAATTTTCTTAACTTTATCTAAATTTTTTATAAGATTTAACTTTTTAATGCAAGTTTGATTAGTTTTAAAATCTAAACTAACATTACAATTTAAGAAATGTTGGTTATTTATAAAAAAAGAAGTTTTAAAATACAAATAAAGTTTTATTACAAACATAAAATAGTTATTTTTTTATTTTCTAATTTTTAAAATTTCCTAACGATATAGAAAATAAAATTGTATTATATGTTAGTTTAGTTTTAAAAATCTTGTTTATGAGACATTTAAAACCAAATATTATTTATTTCTAATTATCTTTCAAAATATCAAGTATTCCCGATACAATCAGAAACAAATTTGGATATCTTCAAAATTAGATAATACTGGTATCTAGAATCTGGTGCTTAATGATACCTCCAATTTATGAGTTCGCTCATTCTCAACTACTATTTATTCAACTAAAGAAAGGCATTTAAATAATTGAGCTGCGGCTGTATATAAATCAAAACTTATTATTAGATATCCTCGAATTAGAACATCCTATTCGAGAAAGAGATAGAGTGGCAAAAAGTTTTTATAAATAAAGAATTATAATTTATTGTAAGGATATTAAGATTAATATTTTATATTAGTTTGCCAATATTGTTCGCTAATTAATTGAGTAATTAAAAATCGGGTATGGATGCGGAACAAAAGAGATATTCTTATTGAAACTTATTGAAACGGGATCGAATTTTCTTTTTGTTAAATACTAAATATTTTTATTAGTTGTAAATATGTATGTATTATAAAATAGCTAAATATAAATTAGAATATAGATAGACCTTGATTTTAATTAGTTTTTATTTTGAATATAGTTTTTCTCAAAGTTTATACCCTTTTACAGGATACAAAAAATGTTTTAGAGCCGAGAATTAAAATGAATGAGTGGAGAGGGATGGGAGGCAATAAATTGAGAAGGCAATGAAGGCTTAGGCAGTTGCGAGTCTGATCACGCGTGTTTGAGTTTGATCTCTAAAAAGTCGATAAATTTATTGGCTCGCCTTAATGAGACATAAGGGGAGGATGGGGAAAGCTTTAATTAACGGGGAGCTATTAATGTAGAATTGAATTCGATTTTAAATTTATTCCCTCCTTACAAAGAATTTAAAGCCAATAGCCAATTTAAATGCGTCTATATTCTACGCTCTATGCGGCACAATAAGTACTTGACGCTAATAATTCATTTCAAAAGAAGAATGCCGTATCACTATAAAACTGAAAAAATTGAATTTAGTCAGCGAGTGTTGAGTCAACGAGTGTTTTGGATCAGGGCGTCGAGAAAAAGACGCTGTTTTAGTTATATGTAAAGGGATTTGAAGAACTTGAATCTTATAAAAGTTGAATATATATGTTGGTAGATAAATATTTTTGGAGAATTTCAGAATTTTATAAATAGAATTTTTGTTACGAAATAGAATTTTAGTACAACATATCACTTAACATAGAAATGTTTGAATTTCTAACATTGAATTTCATTCTCCGTATCACTATAGAACTGAAAAAATTGAATTTTTGAAGAAGTTAATTGTAAAACATATGTGGAGCAGGGGTGCAGCTCGTCTCGCTTCTCGCCTCTCGCTTCTCGCTTTTTCTCGCCTTTTTGGGCAGTCTCGCCTCTCGCTTCTCGCTCTCGCTTTTTCTCAAAAAAACGAGAATTAAGCGAGAATTTTTTATCCCTTTATTTTTCTAATTTTTATTTTCAAGGAATAAATAAATGAGATGTCAAAGATTTGGAATTATTTCACACTCTCTGGACGAATTGCATTCTGTAAAGAATGTGATTATAAAAAAGATTTTCCGCCAAGAGCACCAACAACGACATTGGCAACACATTTAAAAAGTAAGCACCCGGAACAACACAAACAATTTTTGGATCAATCAACAGAAGTAAAGGAAAAATCGAACAAGGGGGAAAAATCGAGTTCAACTAAAACTTGTGCAGTTGCTGATTTATTTAATGAGTACGAAAGAGATAATGAAATGGAGAATATGCTAAATACTCAATTGCCGTCTCCTGCTGAGCTTAATGCACATCAAAAAGCAGAGGTTGAAGTAAACGAGTATTTACATTCAAAAAGGCTGCAAATAACTGATGATCCATTTAAATACTGGTCTGGCGAAAATTCAATAAAATGGCCGTTACTGACAAAATTGTCTCATCGTTATTTCTCAGCACCAGCTACATCATCGGAGAGTGAAAGGTTTATTGAGAACAAATTTTATTTTAATCCTTTAAATTTTTAATTAGGCTTTTCTCAACTGCAGGATTGGTTGTAAGTAATTTACGCACAAGATTGTTGCCTGATAATGTCGAAAAATTGCTTTTTCTTCATAATAATTTAAAAATATACGATTATAAGTATGATTTATAAAAATATACTATTTAATTTAGGCAAATAAAATTTTTACAATTTTTTTTAAAATTCTCGCTTCTCGCCTCTCGCTTCTCGCTTTTTCTCGCCTTTTTTGGTAGTCTCGCCTCTCGCTTCTCGCTCTCGCTTTTTAATTTTCATTCTCGCTTCTCGTTTTCTCGTTCTCGCCTTTCAAAATTCAATTCGCTGCACCCCTGATGTGGAGATATTCCGCAACACGAAATAGAAAATTCTAAATTCCGGCATAATAGTCCAAGAAAAGGCGAGATATTCAAGAAATAATACATAGACGGAGCTCGACAACAGATCCAATAAATAATCAGACAAACAAAAGGGGAGCAGCCAAAAGTAATTTCGCCGTCCATAATTTTTTTTATTTCGGCCAGCTTAAAATTTTAAAACAATTCTAAAAAGATTTTAAAATTTTTTAAAATCTTTTTGTTAATCCAAAATATTCTTTAGAAATATTTTGGAAATTTAAATAAATATATATTTATATGTATACTTTTTAAAATTTCAATTATATTCCAATAATTCATTTTAAATTAATTAATAATAAACAAATCAAAGAAATATAAAAATTATATATTTATCTTATTTAATTAAATACTACTAAAATTAAATTTAGAATTTAAAAAATATATTTAGAAAGAATTGAAGATTATTTAAAAAATATCATTTTTATTTATTTGCTTCCTTTAGCTATTCTTTAAAATCATTCTTACATTTCACTACAAAGTTTAATGAATTCTTTTTTTTCTTCCTCATCCAATCCTTCATTAAATTCATTTTGATCATTGTCATCTTTTTCTTAAAAAAGTTTTCGTTAAAAAATATAAATAATAAGTTTTAAATTAGAAAAAATTTTTTATGCTATTTTTTTATTTATTTTTTACTTTTTTTAACTAAAAAACCATCACATCCTATTTTTAGGCCAAAAAATGGATGAAATTTGGTTTCTTGGCCTTCCAAAACTCTAAAACGTATACGAACATATGTAGATAAAAGAATTTATGCGTATACGGACACTAAAATTTGTAACCATGTCCCTATTTTTTATAAAGAACGTCGTTTAAATATATAAATATATTTAAATAATTATTATTCACAAACCTTCCATAAAACGTCCACATATTTCTTTCTTCTTCTCAGTTAATGAATTAGAAAGTTTCATTAAACATTTAGAATCCATATACTCCCCATTTTGACTCATTTCGTCAATCCCGCTTGCAACAAAAATTTTTTCAAAGAATTGCTCAACATGCTGTTCAGCTTTAATTTCATAATCACCTTCTTCTTCTTTTTTGCATTTATTATTATCTTCTACACAGCCAATATCCTCAATTAATGATTTAATATTCTTGACTATTTCCAAAGCATCATCCTTCTCTACATCTCTACACCACCACCATTTAATTGCACTCAAATCCAAAAACTTGTAAGTTTCACAGACGTTGACATTTAAACATTTTGGCTGATTATTTTGTTTTTCCTTTCCATCATTATTAATTCCAAATTGTTCAACATCACGCTTCACTCGATTCAGTTTTACCCCAAATCGATGTTTAGTATTTCCTGTAGCAAATGGATTAGCCCCCAAAATTTTTGTGTGAATTCGAACTGATCCATCAGGGCGGAATTCATGTTTAATGCTAAAAATGGAAGGACCAGGATGAGAAATCCCTTTGAATTGTTTTCTTGGTTGTTTTTGTCCTTGATGATTATTTGGCTGATTTTTATTTCCAGATGATGGCGGTGGGTGTGGTGGAAGACCATTCCTTCCTTTTCGACCTAAAGGTGATGGAGGATGACGATTATTTCTATTATGTGGAGGATTTGGAGGTGTTGCAGCTGTATTTGGTGCATTTGGAATATTATTTAGCTTTGGAATATTCTTTGCTACATGGGGAACAATTGCTTTTGATACTGTTGGGTTCTGTTCAGCTGGCTTTGGTTGATTCTAATTAAAAAGAAATAAAGTTTAATTTTATGTTAAATATCGTTAACCCCTCTAATCCCAACAGAATATCTCTTTTGGTTACCTCAGCTTGTTTCTTTCCACCATTTGGATGTTTCTTCCCTTTCTTTAAACCTTGAACCATTTCCATTTCATGCAAAGGAGTATTATTTATTTGATTTAGCTTATTCTCTTTTTTTCGCTTGTTTTTGTTTCGGCGTTTTCGAGAAGGTTTATTACCGCCTCGTTTGCCATTATTATTTTTCTTATTTTTATTTTTTTTCTTTTTATTTCTTTTTTTAACTTTTCCCTTTCGAGCATTTTTACGTTTTTGTTTTTTACCTTTTGGCTTTTTACCTAATTTATTTTGTTGATTATTTCCATTTTCTTTTGGTGGCGGTAATATTGGCGTAATCTGTTTAATCTCTTGATTATTCTCAAGTTTATTTGGAATATTTTCTTTTACTTGTAATTTTTCAGAAATTTCTTTATTTTTATGAGGATTTAAAGGATTTTTTATTTCATTTTGAACATTATTTAGGGGATATTGAACGATTTCTTTTGGTTTTTCAGAAATTTGTTTTGTCTCAGTTTGTGGAATTTCTTTATTTTCTTTATGATTAAGAGGTGCTTTTATTTCATTTTTTAATTCATTAGTTGGATTATTTTCTTTAGGGGGTTCAATTATTTGTTTAGTTTCGACAGGGTCTTTATTCCATTTCTTAATTAAATCTTTAAATGAAAATGGATTTCCTCCATTTGTTTTTGCCGTTATTTTACGAGGTGTTTCCAATTTTTTATTTTCTAATGATTGACTCGTTTTTTCTTCAATAATTGGTTCTTTTTTGTTTTGATTTTCTTCTGGTTTATTTTCAATAATTGGCTTTTCCTTTTCTATATTTTTATTTTTAATAGAAGTTTCTTTTGATTGGACTTTTTCCATTGATTTTATCATCTTTAACATTTCTTCATTTAAAGGATTTGTTTGGGGCACTTCAATTTCCTCCTCTTTTGGATTTTTCGATTCTTTACTGGGTTTCTCTGGGGGTTCCTCTTCCTTTTTTAAATTCAATTCTGGAACATTAATTGTTTCTTCCCTAATATCTTCACCTTTTAAATCATTTGGCATCAAGTCTTTCTTCTCAATTTCTTCACTTTTATTATCCATCATTGAATTATTTCCAATTTCTTCCTTCTCATTTTCCATTTTTATTTCTTTACTTTTTGATTCTTTTTCTTCTTCAGAAATCTCAGTTTCGAATTCATGAGAAAATTTTACAGTGACTTCTCTATTTTTATTTTTGATTGTAAATCTTGTACGAGTTCTATAACGTTTAGGAATTTCATCTTCCTCTTCCTTTTCCTCTTTATCATTTTTCTCGTCTTTTTCAACTTCTTCCACTTCCTTTACTTTTTCCTCCTCTTTAATTTCTTTATTCACATCTTCATTTTCTTTTTCATCTTCCTCCTCCTCTTCCTCTTCAATTTTGGGTAAATTCATTGGTCCTCTATACGGAACAATAGCCCGAGAATAGTCATAAAACTCTTCTTCAATTTCATTTTCATCTTTTAATTCTTCATTTGTTTTATTCTTTGATAAATTCTCATTTTCTTTGTTTTCCCCAAAATAGTCCTCTCTCTCTTCTAAATCCATTAATAAATCCTCTGGTATTTCAATATCCCATTCATCTGCCTAAATTGTTTAAAAAATTTATAGCAATGAGTTTTTGTTTAATCTGTGAAATACAAACTTTATACATATTATCCCGTTTATTTAATAATTTCTTACCAATTTTTTTGCTCTTTTTCCCAAATCAATTGAATAATTCAAAATACATTGAGGTTCCATTTTTTCAAATAAATCTCTTTCAACTCCTTCCATTTCATTTCCATTAATAATTTCTTGTAATATTTCATCCCCAAAATGTTGGCAATGTATTGGGGGTTTAAATTCCATCCCTATTTGATTTATTGCTCTTTCCCAAATTATTCCAGAAAATTCCAAAATTTTCATTATTGCCTCTTCTCTATCCTCAGAATTTTCTGGCATTTCAGGTTCCATTTTCTAAAGTTAGAAAAGTAATTTATTAGTTTTTGTTAAGAACAATTTGGGTTCTCGTTCTCGAGCGTTTTCGAGATAATTTTTATATACCCTTCTCAATTCTTTTAGAAATAATATTAAAAATTCATAGGTGAATACTCTTTATACTAAAGTTACATATTATTATACTAGGGAACTCTTCTTCACCTAATTACCTTCTTTTCTTCATTCACTTCTTTTTCCTCAACAACTTGGCATTCTTCCAACATTTTCTCCATAATTTCTTTTCTTTTAGCAAATTGGGGCTCTTCAATGTGTTCAGAATCGAATACTTGTTTTTCAATATTTCTCAATATTTTTGCTGATTCACATATATTTTTAGCCTCATTTTCAAATTTATTTTTTATTTGCTCAAGACAAGCAGTTATTTCCTTTTTCTTTTTTATTAATAGAGGAAGTTCATCTAAAAAATTTTCGAAAATTAATCCACAAAAGAATTATTTTTATTTTTTTAATCAACTGGGAATGTTAAAAACTTTGCCGTCCCTACAATTTCTATCAGTAAAAAAATTAATTTTCTTTTTCGGGCAACAAAATTAATTTACCATTAATTTTGTCAGTTTCTATTTTCCTTGCTTCAACCAAAATTTCATCACATTTTTGACCATTTTTCATCTCATTACTTACAACTGTCAACAAGTTTATCTTTTTAAGTGCTTTCAATAGCCATTCTAATTGTTTTTCAGCAATAGATCCATTGTCCATTTCGTAATAGTCTTTTTCTTCATTCCAATGCATATTGTGTGTATACTAATTAATTGAAATAAATATTTAGAGAATATGGTACTTATTTAGTTTCCCCCCCCCCAGTCAGTTTTTTCTAAAAATATATAAAAATGGTCAGTCTGAACAACAATTGTAGAACCCATCGAGCTGTGTCGAATGACACCAAAATCAACAAAATCCGACTTGATTTGACCGAAATACAGACCCCAGAACCACTGGGGCGTAAAATCTTATGGACGAAAATTTATACAAATGATAGCTCATTCGAAAGAGCTCGTCGAGCTGAGTCGAATGATACCAAAATCGACGTGATCCGACTTGATTTGACAAAGATTTGACATAAATTGTCGACTTCGGCAGGTCTAGATAATGTCATAACTTTGTCAAATCTTGTCCGATTACGTTGATTTCGATGTCATTCGACTCAGCTCGACGAGCTCTTTCGAATGAGCTATCATTTGCTTAAATTTTTTTAATTTCAAAAAATCACCCCTGTGGTTGTTCAATTTTCAGGGGTCTGTATTTCGGTCAAATCAAGTCGGATCTTGTTATTTTGGTGTCATTCGACACAGCTCGATGGGTTCTACAATTGTTGTTCAGACTGACCATTTTTATATATTTTTCGAAAAAACTGACTGGGGGGGGGGAACTAAATAAGTACCGAGAATATTATATTTTGACTTTAATTAATTAATTAAAAATCAGAAAAGAAAACTCAAATATAAAAATCTTTTTCATAAATTATAATTACCAATTTTAATGCAGAACATTTTCTCTCCAAATTTTCCATATATTCTTCTCCCTTTTCAAATTCATTATTTTTCAACCAAATACTTGTTTGATCACAAACTTCATTTCCTTCATTTAAAAACATTTCTGTAGCTACAGAATCACACAATCCATTTTTATCAAAAGTTTTTCTCCAATTTTTTATTGGTTGTTGTATATCACTTTTCCAGTCATATTTTTCTCGGGAACGGATTGACTCGATAAATTTTTGACATTTTTCTAAATCCTCAATTTTTTGATTTTCTTCTTTTTTATCTTCAATTTTGTGGTTATTTAAGCTTTTTTGTTGTGCAGAAAGGAGTTGATATTCACGTAGAATTATTGCATTCCATTCCAGCCATTTACCAACTTTCTTCATTCTTTTTTCCTAAATTATTTTTTAAAAATTAGATTTTTTAAATAAAAAATTAATAATTTACCACAACAATTGAGCACATAAAATCCAATCTTTTTAAGTTTACTCTCTTTTTCTGAATCATTTCTCTCCTTTTTTCCTTTGTACTTTCTTCAATTCCATTACCCAAATTTTCTAATTCGTCAAGAGAAATCTCTTTTACTTTTTGGCAAATTTCCCAACTTTTATCTGCTGAAATTGGGTCATAATTATCATTTTCTAAAAAGTCTTCAATTGCAAGTTTGGCTGGAATTGGCTTTTCCTCTTCCCCTCCTTCCACATACAAATAACATTTACATTCATGTTTTGGGTCAAAATAGAGCTTTAAAGATTAAAAATTGTTGGAAATTTTTTATAAAACTCTTTTCAACCTAAGAGGGCACAACGGTAAGTAAAAGGTACTAGGTACGTGCCAACCTTTCCATTTATTACTACCACCCCTCCCAACAGCTTTATTTTAATACTAGATATTCCATTAAAATAATTTATAAAAATTTACTTTTGGAAGATTAACAACAACTTCTTCATTCTTTTGCTGTTTTTCATTATCCTTCTTTTCATTACTTTTACCAAAAGAAAATAATCTTCCAAATTTTGACATAAATCCTTCTTTTTTAATTTCTTCTTCCTTTTTTGGCACTTCTTTCTCAATTACTTTTTCTTCTTTTATTTCCTCATTCTTTTCCTCTACTTTATCTAAAGAATATAAAAATAATTTGTTAATAAATTTAAAAACCTTTCCCATTTTCATCTAATTTCCATGTAACCTTAAAAAATAAATTTATTTATTTATTTAAACAAAACTTACAGAACGCTTCCTCGCTTCTGATTTGTTTAAATCTTCCTCAGCAGTTTTCATTAAATCTTCCTAAAATTTTACAAGATTTATTTTATTTATTTATTATTAAATAACCTCTTTAGTTTTGTTTTCTATGGAATTTGTTTTTTCTTCTTCTGGCGATTCTTCTGAATCTTCTTGTATCTAAATATTTCGATAATTAAAGGAAAACTTTTCTTTTTATTAAATAACTACATAAACTATTTGATTTTTAATAGTTTTTTGCGTTACTTTAACTCATATGTACTAGCTAAACCTAACAATTTATAATCTCTAATATAATTAAAGTTTTTCTCTCAAAATTTATTTTTACTTAACTTTTTTTTTAAATAATAATTTATTAAACAATTTACTAACCTCCTTTCCATTTTTTAAGTTTATATTTTCCTCATTTTCATCATCATCTTCATCATTACTTTCATTTGTTTTCTTCAAATTCCCATTTTCTTTTGATTTCATATTATCAGTTTTCTAAATACAAATAATTATTTTGTTAATTATTTTAATTATCTAATTAATTAATCTCTCTTCAAACACCTCGATCCTTTTGGAGAATTCCCAAAATTATGTTAGATAAAAATAAAATTTTTTTTTCATATTTTCCTTAATCTCTCTCCTTACTCTTAATTAATTAATTAATTAATTAATTAATTAATTAATTAATTAATTAATCATTTAATTTATTTACTTCTAATTTCTCAATTTTCTCACAAATTTTTTCAAATTTATTTATTCTTTTCTCAATCCTTCCAACCCATTTTTCAACTAAATCTTTATCTTTTCCTTCACTATAATTTTTATATTCATTCAAAAATTTATTTTTATATTCTCTACTTTCTTTACAATATTTTTCTTTTTCATTCCCAATTATTAACATTAAACAAATTAAATCTTCTGTTAATTCTGAGGGCTTTGTTGTGTCATTATTTTCTTTTATATATTCAGAAATCTTTTCTGAATAGTAATTTTTGGGGTTTAAAGGGCTTCCATAAAAATTTTCTTGAATATATTCTATCCAAAATGTTTTGCTATCATCACATGAATCTGGGATTTTTTCTAGTGATTTTCTGCCAAACTTTAAATATTTAACTATATCTTCCAATACATGAGTTAATTTTTGGATTTTTTCTAAAAATTATTTTTTAAATTAAGTTATGGACTTATTTTTTAAAAATTATTTTCTTACTTTCATTTCCTTCAATTTTAATTAATTCAAAATCCCAATTATTCTCCTTTTCAGTATTTAAATAACATTCTTTATTTTCTCCTTCATTCTCGAAAATTTGTGAAAGGATGGAGGTATAGGCAAAATTAAAAAGTTTAATCTCTGAACTCAATCCTCCCAACATTTTCATTCCAAACCCAATATTTAAATCATTATTTATTTTTTCAAAAGGTGTTTCCTTCTTTTTCTTTTGATTTTCTTTACCATATTCAGACAGAATTTCATTGCAATCATGATCAAGATGGATAGCCACGAAATTTATTATACCTTAAGTAAATTAAATGAATATATTTTTGGTATGAAAATGATATTCCTAGAAGCTAAAAATTTAAACCCGTCTTCAATATCCTTAAACTTGTGACTGGTTTAATGTCAATATGGTTAAGGATTTGAAATAGGCCCAGATTAATTAAAGGAATTCTTAAAATACGAAGAAATTCTATTTTAATAAATTTTTACTCTTTTTATGTTCACTCATATTTTTACCTTCATAATTTCGATTGTCATGATTTTTCTTTAAAGATTGACGAATCTCTCTATTGTAATGTATTTTTCCGGCCAATCCAGAAACTTTAAGCATTTTTGCCAATTCCCCCAAATACGATTGTCTAAAAAAATTTTTAAAATTAATTTCGTTAAAATATATTGAATTTTCCTACTTTTCAATTAATTTTTTAGTTAATTTATTTTTTTCTTGAAAAATCTCTTCTTGTGTCCTTGGTTTTCCGTTTTCACTATTTTTAAATTTGGCAAGTCTAGTTTCAAGTAAATTTTTTTGTGGGACCGTGTAATTTAAAAACACTGGACAATATTTATTAATTTCTTCTGAAAATCTTTTTGCGAGGTCCGAATCAACTTCGAAGCGAATTAATAATTTATTTAAAACTCTTTTTGCAAAATTCTCAAATTGAAGGAGAATTCTTTCATTCACATTTAGCTGAGTTCCAATTTCGTCGTCACTTTGTTGTGTTGGACACATATCAACTACTCGATCAATCATCTTTAAAAATATATATTTTAAGATTAATAGAGAAAAGGATAGGATTACCATATTTACTCGATTAATTCCCCTGGGGAATTAATATTTCAATCCATCTGTGGCATGAGGAACTATTTGAGGGAGGGGAATTAATCGAGTAAATACGGTAACTCCAGTCTTCTATCAAAACTCTCTTATAATTTAAAGGTTAAAATAATTTTGTATATACCTTTTCAAAATCAAAGTCGTTGAAGTCTACATCATTATCAATTACATAAATTCTTTTCGCAAGAATTTCGTAGATTTTTTTGATACCTAAATCCTTCTCTTTTTTTCCTTTCAATAATATATGTAAAATAAGCGTTGAATATGATTCTGGATTAATTCTATAGTCATCACTCATTTTAGATATATCTGATTTATTTTCAGAAGCAACAGAAGAAGTTGTATTTTCTATTTTGCTCGATTTTGTTTCAAGTATTTCTTCCACATCCTTTTTCCCGTAATTCTTTTGAATATTTTCATTAAATTTTTCGTAGTATTCGATTATTTTTCGAATAACAATTTTTGGTTGAGACAGGAGAATTTCATAGACGGTTCCGAATTCAGTTTGAGGATCTGAGAAAAGATTCATTTAAAAAAAGCGAGGGTTATATTAATCCTTAGAGGCAAAAGTCGATTCACCTTTCCTTTATACAAATTTTGCGGGCCTCCTTATTTGTTACTTTACTCCCATCATTTTATCAGTCTATTGGAATAAGGTCTTTTAATTACTAAATAATTTACTTTCCAAAATTCCAAAGAGCCTTTCACCCAAAGCCTGTTCTCTCGGGACAATCATCATTTCAAACATTTTTGCAATATTGTCATATGATTTGTGCACAAGTCCAGATAATAAGCCTGTGTTTCGTAGTGATTTGACAGAAGCATTTTCATGCCAAAATATTTTGTGGATGCATTCCTAATAAAATGGTATAAGGTGGTACAATTCTTAATAAAATGGTATCTCTAATGTTACGTCGTCCCTACCTACCTTACCTACCTTACGTCGTGGCCAACCAAGTTTTAACAAAGGAAATCCGATTCTGTTTTTATTTTTTATACATAAACATGGGATCATAACGATTTAAAATAATATTTTTTAGTAAATTCCTCAAAAATCTTTTACAAAAATTAATTTATTTTACTTCCTCTGAATAGCCAACACGTTTGCAATAATCCTTTGTGATTTCTTCACGGCGCCATTGAGGCATTGGCACGTAAAATGCTGCCAATTGCTTCCAAGCCATTTGACGACTATCCAATTGATCCGTTTTTAGCAGATCGGAATTTAGATGATTGACGATATGATTGAGCTTTTCCCAGGCATTTGAACCTTCGTAGTTTCGCGAACATTTATCGACAATTTCTTTCGATAGTCCGTTTACTGTTTAAAGAAATATTTCAAATTAAATAGAAAATTTTTAAGATTACCCCCAAAATTGCAGAAGATCAAAAGGACCACGACTAATAAAAGCCGTTGAATTATCATTATTTAATTTATTTATTAATAGTTTTATTCATTAAATTTCAACCAATTGATTCTTTAATTAATTTTTATAAAATTTAATAATTATATATTTATGGGATAAATTTATTCCAGCCCCTCGTTTTTGTTACTTTTTAACTTTTAACAAAAGTTACTTCAATTTAAATTTATTAAAACTCAAAAAATTAATTTTCAGAAACGTTATAATTATGTATCCGAAAATTATGAGGAGAGAAAGGGCAGTCTTCGATATTTTTTTAAATCTCGGAAAATTAAATCAAAAAATAAATAGATCTATAGGGTTATTATATCTTTTAATAATTTATAATATATAAATAAATAAAAGTTAAAATATTATTTAAAAATATTTAATAATGAATGGCTACTGCTTAATTCCTAAGGGATTTTATAATAAGAGAAATGTTTAAAAAATGACAACAATAATTTCGTAAATAATTTTTTATAAATAAATTTAAAAATTTAAATAAGATGATGTAATCTAAATTTTAGAGGCAAAATTTCAAAATATAAATTTCTCAAATTTCCTTTATTTTCTCCATTTTCTCCTGTATAGTGCAATCAAATAAAAAATATAGTTTATAATTTATGTATAATTTATTATAAAAAATATACTTTGAAAAGAAAAGAAAAATTAAAGCAAAAAATCATTTCCATGTGTTGCCCTTTTACATATATGAATCAGACTAGAATCATCGGATGATATCACCTTGATGATGAAAACACATTTAGTCTGATGATATCATATGAGGTTTTCCCGAACTTCAAAGGAAATTTATTAAGAAATATTAAATTAATAAAAAAATTTATAAAGTCTAAATGCACTTTTCATTCTTAATTTTTTTTCTTTAATTTTATTTTAGTAGTTTGAAAATCATTTTAATTTAATTCTAGAGTTTCTTGTTCGCTTATGGGACTATGTATTCCAAAGGCTATGCAGAGGGCGATGTGGAATAATGGATAACATATTTTCAGATGCTGGTTCGTCCCAGCCGTCGAAACCTTTTGCATTAGCTGAAGAAGGAATATAATAGCACAACTTAGTTAATTTTTCTTGAAATTTTATTAAAAAATATTTTTATCTTGGCCGGAGAGTAGTCTGAATTGTGTTTGGAAAGGATCATCGCACTTAAATAAAGCTAGCACCAACACTGTTTCCCAATGTTAATTAAATGCGGGATCAATTCTTTAAAAGAACTTCTTTTCCCTTTGCACAAAATTAACAGCGGCTGACCGATAGCCTTTCCAGTACAGCGCCAGTCTCAACTCGAGACTACTCCTTCTCGGAGATAACACCCAAAAGTGTGGGCCATTTCTCAGACCTTCCCAGGAACATTTAAAAGCAATTATTTGCTTTAATGTGGTTCCTATGATCCTCATCCAGCCAAGAACTTGTTTCCTATTTTTAATTTCTCCTTTATATTTCTACCACACGTTTTTCTTTTTTATATTTGATGGGGTGTAAACAACAGAAAGAGAAAAAGACAAAAAGAAACTCTACTCTTATTTGAACACATTGAAAACTATTTTTGTAATTTTTAAAAAAATTTGAAGAGGAAGAAACAGTACCTATTATTCTGTAAATCTCTTATTTTTTAATTTTATAAAATATTTAATATACATATAAATTTTTATTAAAATTCAAAAATATAATAACAAAATAATTTTTAAATAATTTTAATTTATTCGTTTGTAACATTTTCTCATTTGTAGCAGATATGTTTATATAAATTAATTATTAAATGTTGTATTGTGAATCAAAACTAAAAGATTTTCCATACTTTCATCCTTCTCTAGCATCTTTAAAAATAAAATTTAAAAAATTTTTAAGGTTTGATTGGTTATTTTTCTCAAATAATTGTTTGTTGCCAAAGACAAAAATAGGGAAATTTTGAAGAGAGAGAGAACAACACTTTTAATTATTTACCTTATTTAAATTAAAAGAATTTTGTTGAGAATTGGGAGAATCTGTTGATTCAAATGGATTTCTGAAAAATAAAAAAATAAATAAAAATAAAATACTTAAATTAAAATATAACAATTTAGTATCAACAGGAAATGTTGTTGCCGCATTTTTTCTTTGAAGAGAAAATTGTTTAACAAAACTTTCATTTAAATGGCAACTATAAAATGGAGGAGGTTTTTGTTGTAAGCGTAATTGTGGTGATTGTTTATTTTCTGTTTGACTATTTTTAAATTTTTAAAATTAATAATTATTTTTTTAAATAAAAATTACTTTTTCTTTCCTTTTAAAGCTCTTCTGTCTAAACTTGATGATGAATAATATGAAGGTATTAAAAGTGATTGTTGTGGACTTATTTTGTTGAATCTGGGCAATGCTGAAGAGGAAATACTAGATGAATTAATTAAAGTATTTAAATGTTGTCTTGATGATGGAAATTCTTTCTGAAAAAAAAAATTTGAAGAAATTTTTTGCCAAAAAACATTAATTATGTTGAAAAACAACCCGAAGCCGCCCTTTGTATAAAAATTATTTTTAGGAGTGTACATACTTTAGGAGTATATAGAAATAGTAGATTGATAATATCCCTAAAATATTTCTGAATATAGCCTTACATCGGGACACAAGTTTTTTCTCGAACTTTAACGGCACTTGGATAACTTTTTTCCAAAGAATTTCATTCTCTCCCAAAAAAGAAACAAAAAAAGTTTTTATTTTCCTTTTTCCTTACATTTAAAATGCTTGTAGATGGCACAGAGTAACAATTATTATAACAATAATTATTAGTTGGTGACAAACTTTTTTGAGTATTTTGTAATGTCGGGAAATTAGATTGTCTATAAGCACTTTTGTATGGAGCAGAAGATGTATAGCCAATATTTGCATATCTAAATAATAATTAATTTTTGAAAAAATATTTTTAACAAACAAATGTGTTGAATTATTTGCTGTTATTTCTTCTTTTATTTCTGTTTTAATATAAAAATTGGATGTTTCTTTACAAGGTTGTATTAGAGTAGGAGGAGAACTTTTATTATTTTTATTGTTACTTCCAGCTGACGATCGTCGACATGGAACTTTAAAAATAAAAAAAAGTTCTTTAATAATTTTAAAAATACAAACTAGGTGGGGGAGTTATTAAATTAGTAGAAGAAGCTGATGCTAAAGAGGCACTCATACTTGCAGAAATCCCGCTACTTGAACTAATTGTCGCGGAAACAGTTCCTCCATTAATCTTTTGACATTTAATTGAAGGTGTTGGTCCATTTAATGAGAGGGAGGAAGAATATGAAGAAGTTGAGGATGAAGAAGCGGAAGTGGAAAATGAGAGAGGCAATTTAGTAGTTGGGGGAGAGCAACAACTTTTAATTTTTTGATTTTGTTGTTTAGGGATTTGTTGAGAATTTAATAATTTTTGTTGTTCTTCTTTTCTATAAAAAGAATATTTTTTTAAAGAATACAAAATTTAAGAACGTGGGGGGGGGGGTATATTATGTTACATAATTTAACTAATTGCTGATAAAGCAAAACAATAAACATTTATATTACTTAATACCGTATTTTCTCTAAAATAACCCCCCCCCTCTAAAATAACCCCCCCCCCCCCCTCTAAAATAACCCCCCTCTAGAGATCGATCGAAAAAAATAACCCCCCCCTCTAAAATAACCCCCCCTCTAAAATAGCCCCCCCCCCTAAAATATTTAATTATTTTTTTGGCATTGCTATTTTTCAAACCACAGCACGGTTTAATCCCTATATTTCAATAAGATTAGAAATGATTATGGGGGATATAAGGGATTTGGAGGGATATAAGGGGATTCTTATGGATTAAGGGATGGCGGTGGATTAATATTGATTCGGGGATTTGGAGAGATATTAGGTATTAGGTGTGAATTTATGAATTAAAAGAGATAAGTATTAAGAGTATTTTTTCACTTTTATTCAATCAAATGTCCGATATCCTCCCAAGTCCCTGATATCTCAAATCCATTGATTTCCACCTTAATCCAGTCAAATTGGATTTTGAGAGGTCCACTAATAATCTTTTACTTCTTAAATCTCATAATATTCAACTTAATCCTCCAGCATTTCCCTTAATCTCTTAAAATCCATTAATATCCAACGATGTCTAGTCCACTAATTCCATCCACTTGATCTCTCGACGAAGGATTAAAGTCATGTCACATTGACTTTAATACCTGAAAATGCCAAGATAGGCATCTTAATCCAATCCCTTTTAATATTATTAAACTTTGGGACTTAACTGAGTTATATAAAAGTGGGATAATAATCTAAAATAAGTTCTTAATTATGTATCCCGAACCTTTTTTTATGAATTTACGGACTGAGGAGTACTTGATGAAAGTTTTTGTGCTAGGATTTTCGTTAAGAAACCTTTAGTTTGTGATGAATTCTCTTAAATTTTAGAAAAATATTATTCAAAATTTGGTAAAAAATTTTGGTTTTCAGAAAATTTAGAGATCGAAAAAAATAACCCCCCCCCCTCTAAAATAACCCCCCCCTCTAAAATAACCCCCCTCTAGAGGTCGATCGAAAAAAATAACCCCCGGGGGTTATTTTAGAGAAAATACGGTATTTAATTTTTTAAAATTACTTTATTAAATTATGCAAATTTTTTGCGTTTGTTGGAGTTTTTCTAGATTTTTTCGAGTCTTTTCTATTTTTCTTTTGTGGAGAAATATTTGGAGTAGTTTCTGCCAAATCAAGTACAGAGCCATGTGGAGTAGAAGGACAAGATTTAGTTGAAGGATTACCCCATTTAATTGTATTATAAAAATTAGGCCAATTCTCTAAAAAATTTTTTTAAATAAAATATGTAAAAAAATATAGTAAAACTTACTTAAACTATTTAAAGAAAATCCACTTCCCGCATTTTTACTTTGTCGGCGCATTCCTTGAATTTCTTCGTGAGGAGGAGTAGACACATCTGGTTTTGAATTTGAAAGGCAAATTCTTCTATTTAAATCTGAAAATTTGTAAATTAATTTTTTTAAATTAATAATTGATTTTTTATAATTTTTATATCTTTAAAAATATGTTCAAAAAATTAAAATAACTAGGGGAAACATTTTTATTTAAGAAAAATTTTTAATCATAAGTGGACAATTTTAAATAATTAAAGTATCTAAAAAATATTTTTTTATCTTGTCAGATTTATCTATTGGAGGGGTAAAGCTGGACTTTCATTCAATAAAATTTAACTTATTATAACTACTCCATTTTAAAGGTCCATTTTAATAGAAAAAATATTTTAAAAATTAAAATAATCGAATTAATTAAAAATTAATTATTATTTTACCCTTTTCCAATGTCCGAAGTTTTATTGTTGCCATTTGAAGGTCACGACGGCGTTTTTTTCTCAAACCCTTATTTGCACTCCAATCAGTTGCCAATCTCTCTGCTGCAGCAACAATACGTTTATTTAAAACTATTTCTGTTTCCAACCTTCCCAATTCGTCTATCTATTAAATTATAAAAAAATTATTTTATTTTTTTTTAAATAAAATACTTGATTATTATCATTTAAAAGTTTTTGTGGAAATTTAAATGCTGTTCCAACTCTTCTTTTAATGATTGGTTCAGGCTCTCCAGGTAAAAGAGTTTTGTAAATTTCTTTTGGCAATTGACCTGTTAATTCCTAAAATATTATTTTTAAAAATGTAGTATAAAAATTTTATTTAAATTAAATAACTTCTAATAAAATTACAAGAATTTTAACAATTTTTATTAAACATACAGCTTCTTCAATGCATATTCTTTTTAATTCTTCCAGTCTTTTAATTAAAGTTTCTTCTAGTAATTCAGCTTGGATCCTTAAAGCATTACTAATTTCCAACTTTCTTTTCATTTCATCTTTTAGTTCTAAAATTATCTTTAAATTAAAAGTACTTAAATTGTTTTTTTTTTCATGTTTAATTTCTAAATTTAATTGTTTTTCTTTCTAAAATTAAGTTTAATTTATTTTCAATAAAAATCTCTTTTGATTTTTCCCTCAGTAATTATCTCAATAATTCCCTTCCCCAATAAAGAATTTCTAGTCCAAAAATTAAAAAAAAACTGACTAATTAAAAAAAATTTTTTTTGCTATTTTTTATTAAACATACCTTCATTTTCTATATTTATTTCAATACGTTTATATGGCGGTGCTTCTTCTTCATTATTATTATTATTAGTTATTTTTTCTATTTTTTGCCTAACTCCAAAATTTTGAATTAAAGGGGATGCCATTTTCTAGTTTTTGAATTGAGGAATTTATAAATATTTTATGTCAAAAATATGGCGGCTATTAATTTTTTTGTTGTTTTTATTGTTTTATTTTATAGTGGTCACTTTATCGGCAAGGATATAAAAAGGCAAAAGAATAATAAAAAAGGGGAATGAATGAGTGGTTGTCTCCGTTGGCGAACGGTCGTTGATGACTCGAGAAATTTAAAAGATGGGGAATTTTGATGGCGGAAAGACTAATGACTAAAATATTTAAATTTGCATGAAATATATGTAAAATTAATGGAAATTTTTAAAAGTAAATGTCATTTAAAATAGAGCAATTGATAATAAAAATATGGAAGAATAACACAATAGAAAAATTTTGTTTTATTTTTATTTATTAATATACAAAATAGTTAAAAATAAATTGAAAATAAAAATAACAAAAAATTTTTATTACTTTTTATTTAAAAAATTATGTGATGAAAACGAGGAAAAAATTAAATTAAAAATTGAAAGCCTAGATTTTGAGGAAAACTAAATGAATAGTAAACTAAAATTTAAAATTAGTTGCTTCTAATTTAAATTAAAATATTTAGGTGTATCAAAATCAGAAACAGTTATTGTTGTGTATTTATTAGTTGAGTTTCCCCCTATCTAGCTTACATTCACGGATATTAAAAAAAGACTTTATTCCTTTGTAAAAAGAATTAAAAACAGCAGGAAGTAAAAATAATATGTAAAAATAACAACATTTTTTTCCATTTATTCCATAAAAAGCACAAACAATTAAAAAATATTCCACAGCCCGTTTATGTAAATATATACAAAATATAAATCCAAAAATATCCTCTCTAAATACCTTTGAATTAATTGCGATTAGAGCCGAAAATAGAGGAAAATGAAATTGCTGGCAATGTGGCGGAAAAGCACATCATTTCCCCTTTAATAAAAATAGGAGCGCAACAAATTGATTTTAAATGTACAAAAATAAAAATAACATTAAAGTTGCGGATAAAAATAAATTTTTTGTGGCAATATAAAGATTAAAAACAAATTTTAAATTTAAAATAATTAAAAGCTTTAAACAGTTGCGTTTTAATCTACCAGACATATTAATGAGTAGATTATTCATTAATCTTTCGGTAAAAACAAAAAATACTTTGGAGTAAAAAAAGAAGGTCAACCTCATAGAAAAGGGCAGCAATTCAAGGCCAAAACCAGTAAAAAAATAAAAAAAATGAGAGGAAATGAAAGAGTAAAAAATCATCAATCTCTCAACATCCGAATTTTGCGCAGCGACGCCATATTTTACCTACTATCTAATTGAAATTTTCAAAAAAAAACGTTAGGTGTGTTTTGCTGTTGAGGCTTTGTTGGGAAAAATAAATAAATCTTTTTTAATTTAAAATAAATTTAGATTATGTAGATAACAGAAAATATTTGAGATACACAAAGGTTAACCTTAAATGGACAAGTATTAGAAAACAAAGGAAGGACCCAAAATTAAAAGATATAAGCCTACAAAAATTAAAAATCTAGAATCTAAGAATACATAAAAACTTGGAAAAATAATAAAAAACTAATTATTTTAAATATATTTTCTTTTAATTTTTATATATTTATAAAGAAATGCTTCTTTATTTTGTAATGAGTCAGCAGAGCTTTTGCTCTTTTAATAAAAGGTTATATAAAAGATATTTTTAACAAATGAATAATTCTTTAAATAAATTTATATATTTAGATTAATGAAAAGTCAAATAACAATAAAAAGATCTTATTTTTGTACAATTATCCCTTTTCAAATAAAAACAAATGTGAAGAGATCCCCGATATTTATTCGGAAGTGCTAATCCATTTTGTATTTCTTTACAAAATAAAAATGGATATAAAAAATATTTTTTTATTTTACAGTCAAAGAAATATAAAAAAAAATTAATTCTAAAAATTATCTAAAGAAATATCAAAAGTGTTTGTTATTTTTATTTAACATTTAAATGGGGGATTATATTAGGGATTAGGACTTCATTTAAAGACAAAGAAGGATATGAGGATTTAAAGAAAGATATATGCACAAAACAAAGCGCAAGTCAAAAAGAATGGGAACTCTCAATGGACGTTTATATATTGAATGTGTGGTCTGTTTATATGGAGAATAAAAAGACTGGCGGCGATTTTTCTTTGTTATATTATTATTGTGTATATGAGGATTTAAGTGAAAATGAGGAAAAATTGAAGAGCAAAACAAAGAAAATAAAAATCAGAAAGAAAGACCCATTGGCCTTGAGCCCCCTGTTCTCTTTAGTGATTTGTGTTCTTCTCTAAAATTAAAACACGGAAAAATATACACACATCATTGAACAAAATTTGGCGTTAATTTATATAAAAATATTTGTAATGTTTTTGAAAATACACAGAATAAGTTTAGAGAAATATTGGGAACGTTTACATAGATATACTTAACTACTTTTATCCCTTATTTGTAGATATAAATAATTAATTTACCTAAAAACTCATCTCTAGAAAGGAAAGAAAATAAATATAGAAAATAAAAAAATATTTGGAAACTTTAGTTTCAAAAAAATATTCTTGTCAAGAATGATTGATTTACTACTAGATATTTGGTAGGTAAATAAATAAACCAAAAGTATATTATTTTTAATATTTGTCCTTGTGGATAATAATAACCGATATTAGATATTTTTTATTTTTAAAAATAAATATAAATATACAATAAAAATTATTAGCGTCATTATTTTATTTATTTACCTAATTATTACTATTTATGGGAGAAAATAAAGAAAAAAAAATAAATTAAATAAAAAGAATTTTTATTAGAAAATAAAAAAATAACTTTTAAAAACAGACAAAAGTTTAAATTAATTTTTTGCAAGAATTTAATTTCGTACAAGAATTTTAAATTTTTTAATAAAAGGAGTAGCCAAAAAGAAATTTTTGAGGCTAAAAATAAATTGAAGGAAATGCTTAAGAGGGGGATAACAATGGATATTTATTTATTTTTGGGTATTCTCTTGCAGTGTCGTATTTCTAATAGCAACGTAAGTAAATAAATAAATAAACGTTTAAAATTTTTATTTCTGTAAAAGCTTTTAAAATAAATAAATATTTTTAATGAAATTTAAAAATAAAAAATAAATAGAATATGTATTTTTAATAAAGAATTAAAAGTTTGTTCTTGCTGGTCTGGACATCAGGAAAATTTCGAAAATTAAAGGACTAGGTTTTAAAAATTTTATATGAATAAATTGAATATATACATACATATGTATACAATAATTATTTTCAAATTTAGAGTGGTGACTAATTAATTGCAAACAAATTTATTGAAATTCCAACTTTAAATGGTAGCTGATTTTCATAAATTTTAGTCATTTCTAAATAAGGAAAAATTCCTTAGGTGTTAAATGTTAAAAAATTATTTTACTAAAAAAGCCTAATTAATTGCTATAAAATAAAGGTAAATAAATGTAAATATTTCTAAAATTTTAAAGAAATGATGAAATAAATAATTTTTTGTATTTTGATCAAAATATTCATTGCTGCAATCGAGCGAGGCTTAAGTGAGAAAATGAGGGAAAGGAATGAATTTGAAGTGAACAGAGTTCTCAAGAAGAGTGGTTGGACAAATAAATATTTAAGAGGAAATGGAAAGGTGTTTGGACAGTTTTTTGTTTGGGAAAAGATTAATCCTTCCCCTCCTTCTTTTTTCTAAACAATCCCGTTCCTTTTTCTCCAAAATTTATTTAAATACAAAAAATTTTCTCGGCTCCCTCAACCAAAAACTCTTAAATTTTAAGTGTAACCAAAACTCAATATATTTTTCAGTTATAAACTAAATACTTAATGCTCTCTAAATTTTGAAGACAAAATAACAAAAAAAAATTGATAAAATATATTCTTGATTAAAAAATTATTGAAGAATAAAAAACAAACATTAAAATTATGAATTGGATGGAAGTTTAGATTTTCCTCATCTTTTAAAATTCGTTTTTCGTGTTTCACCCTCACTCTATCTTTAAGATAGAGATATATTTTTACAAGTTCGATAAACATTTAAAAATTTTAATATTTGCATTACTTATAAATAGTTTACAAAATTATATATATTTCTGTTCGGGTAATTAATTAAAAATAGTTGGATTGTTTTAATAAAATATTTACATAATTAATGAGCGAATTTTAATAAAATAATTAAAATAGTGTTATGTAACATAAATAAATAATAAAATATATATAATGATTATTCATCATTCCTTAAATTTTGCAAAAATAGTAAAAAGGGAGAAGTGCTAACCCCATAAATACATATATGTACATATTAATCATTTCTACAAACTACTAACTGTCATCTTATTTTTTCTCACTTTACACACCTCACGAGTAGATGTAGAAAAAAGAAAATTTATAATATTTTTATATAACATACCTATTTGTTTTAAATATTTATTTTTTGATTTAAGAAGGAAAGATTTAATGGAATTTACAAAAATAGAATTAATGGATTTAATTGCAGTTAATTTAAAAAGTTAAATAAAGAAAATTAAGCCTCTAAAAAGGAGAAAAATTAAAAAATACTTGTAAAATGTTTAAATTGAAGAAATAATATAAAAAATAAAATAAAAATATTAATTAAAAATTTCACATAAAAAAGTGAAAAGAAGTTTTGTGATAATAGTTAATATTTTTTAATTGTTTTTAAATGGTTTGAATAGTAGTTTAATTTAATAGTTTAAATTGTTGAAATAAAATAAAATCAAAAATTAAATTTAGGAAACGATAACAGAATTAGGTATTTATCTATTAGTTAGACAAATTAAGATTAAATATATTTTTGTAAAATATGGTAGTTAAAAAATTAAAACTACTTTTAAAAAATCTTAGTAACTACATATAATGTACCAGTATTTAAACGTGAAATTAATTTAGTAATTTTTCATTCATTTGACTGTCCACGTTAGGTTTGTCTCTTTAATTTATTCAAATTTGTTTCTTTATTAAAATAAAGTTTCATTCAAAGGTAATGGATAACTTAGCATCAACTTCGTCTACAAAAACAGCCTCAAAAACTCCTTCAGTTGAGACAACAAAAACTGCGGTCCCTACTCCAATTCGGACAGTTCTTAGCGAGAATACTTCAATATTCTTCAAACAATATGGCAGTCAATTTGGAAAATTGCGTCTCTCCATGCAAAATATATCCAACAGCATTCTACACTTCAAATTCAAAAAATCTAGCGGCACTAAACTTGCGGTTCGAGAAATTTTCTTCAATTTTAAAGTCTTCATTGAATTTTTAGATAGAACCACAAGCCAGCGGAATAATTGGAAAACGTTCAGAAACCCTCATAACTCTCACTTGGGACATCTCTGCACATGAGGCTGTAACTCCCGATGGCTGGCACTATGTTAAAATGATTCTACTGCTGGCGATAGATGGGAGATTTGAAGATTTGGATAATTGCTCATTGACCAGAGTTGTTGGATATCTACCGTCAAATGCAGCAAAATTTGATGAAAATGCAAAGCCTGACATTCTCGTTGTTGATGTTCCAAATAAATCAAACAGTATTCGACAACAATTGAGTCGTCGAGAACCAAGTCCTGCTCGAAAGACAAGTACCTCAAGGCAGACAATTGTTCCTCGACAGGCTTCCCAGGCTAGGTAATTTCGTTGCCTTTAACATAAAATTTAATTTTTCAATATTTCAATTTCTAGCACAATAAAAAGCACCACTTCGGTTCGCACTGTCTCGTCAGAACTTCGACATCTTGAACGGACACTTTCCAAATTAGAATTACTTGAACGACAACAATTTTCTCGTTGGCTTCTTCTCTATTTTTTGCTAATTATGTAATTAATATTTTTATATTAAATAATTTTTTGTCTTTTTTTTCTAGTGTTGCTGGGTTGTTATTCTATATCTATCGTGTTGAAACCGGTCAATAATGGTGAGAAATTTAAAGTTTAAATTTGGAAATAAATTTTATTCTTTTCAGTAAGGAGGAATTAATTCATTAAAGAAATGGATGGGAAGGATGTAATAAATAAATATAAACACATTTTTGTATATATACTAGTAATTAGAATATAATTTGTTTAAAATCAAACAAATAAAAATATTTTGTAAAATACACCCAATTTTTATATTTTGTAAAGAAATATTGTATTTTATACACATATGATAGTTATGTATATCCGATCTAATATATGATTTATTCAATTGTTTTCATCTTCTATCTTCATCCAAAATCAAACATTTCTTTAATTAATTCATTGAGGTACAATAACATTATTTCTATTTGAAAATGCTGTATGTATTGTCTGATTATTATTTACATTTGATTGTATATCTGCTTTATTACATTTGAAAATCAGTCTTCTATAATTTTTAACAGTTAATAAAGTTACCTTAAAAATTAATTAAAAATATTTTTTAATTAAAAAAAAATTTACCAAAGGATTTAAAACAGTAATTAAAGCAGTCATTGGAGCTCCAAGCATCATACTAAGTTTTGAACTTACAGTTATGTTAAAATAAGGTCCGATATTTACTAATATTTGAGAAAAGGATGTTAGTAAAGGTAGAAGTGCCTTAAAGTATTAAAAAAGATTTTAATTAATTTTTAAATAAATTAATTGAAAATTAAATTTTTATGGCATATCTACAAGAAGGAATTATTTTATGTATTTTTTCGACCTTTACAAGTACATATCTACCTACATATTTGGATTATGTAGTCACGTTTAGGGGAGGGAGAACTGCCCTTCGAGGGATAAGATCATAGTTCGTGTTCGGATATCTTCAAAAAATCGTTGAGGTTTTGGGGTTAAGTTTGTTTTGCGGAGGATTTCCATGTTCAAAAATCTGCAACTAAAGAAATAGTATTTATACTTGAAGTTTAAGAACATTAGTTCCTTATATTTCTTTTTTAAATGGAAAAAAAGTTGTTCAATCAATCATCATTTTTCTGAATACATATCTATTTATGTTTAATATTGTTTTTTATTCCGAAACTGATTTTAAAATTTAGTTTTCACCTGAGTACATAAAACAATAGTTATTTGTCTATTGACTTTTCGCATAGTTTCTAAATTAGGTCCATTATATTTTCGGCGGACATACAATTGAATTCTTATTCCACAAAAAATAATTATTGCATATATTAGAAATGTTAGAATATTTGCATACATTGTTAAACAGGATGAAATTGTATTACCCTATAAAAATTATCAAATTTATTTAACGCTACAAGGGAATTAAAGAAAATTTTTAAATTTAAACATTCTCCATTTGTCAAGTTCCCCTCTCAATTTATAATTAAGGCTCAAAATTATATCCCCTCACATTTAAAGAGAAATAAATTTAAGGATTCTCAACAACCATCTCAATTAAAATAATTAATTAAACTTCCACATAGGATTGTAATAAATTTATATACCCGAATACGTTGACCAACAACATAATTGTTTATTGTATAATTATCAAGTTCTAACAAATTAGCCAATTCATAATTTGTTAAATGTTCATTTTCTGGTGTTGGTTGGTTTATTATACTTGATGTAACAAAAATAACCATAATAGGGAGTGTAGAGACAAGAAGTATAATTATATGATGTTTCCCATTAATTTTTACTTACTAAAAATTAGAGATTATTTCGACTTCGGCGCTAAAAAAAGGAATTTTGGCTTAATAATGAAAAGTTCGGTCCATACCTAAAATTTTTATAAAACTAACAATTCACCCAACAGACAAGGTAAATTTTAGTAATTTGTGTCTATCTATCAGATACTAAGAGTACTTGGCCAGGGTTAGTTTAAATAAGCCCGGATACGGACTCGCCAATTTGAAAAGTTCGGTCCATACCTAAAATTTTAATAAAAATATAATTACCGAACAACAGTCAAATAACGAAAAACAAATTGTGAACAGACATTCATTGTCGTAAATCTGGCAATAAATACAAAAAACATAAAACAAATACTTTGCCAGGGAGTTGGCAAATAATGTGTTGGTCCATATTCCCATACTGTTCCAACGCCATTATCAGAAACATAAACCTAATTATAAATATTTTTATTCTCTGTGCGAATATTTGTTAGATACTATTAATGGATTTTTGATTGGAAATGTTCTAGACATTTTTCAAAAATTTTTTTATTTGTTATTTGAGGCCCCTAAACTCGCCCCACAACCAAATTGAAACCCCTCTACCGAGACCTACTCGCCACCGAGCATTCGGGGCGCAACCCTAAAATAAATAAACCGGCTGAACAACAGCAAATAAAAAAATCCCAAGAATATCAACAGCACAAGTTTGTAAAAGTATTCGATTATAAACTTTCATTTCATTCATTGTATATCGAAGAATTAACCAAATTAAAAGAAAATTAGAAAACAATCCAATTGCTTCCAAATAAACGATTATTGAAGAATAAACTTCACCAATCATTTTCTAACCTTTTTCTGAATATTTTATTTATGTTAATAATAATTATTAACATCAATAAAATATATACTTTAAATAAGAATTTTATGTCTAAAAACTGAGAAGCCAGTTTAGTCCTTATAGCGCAGCTATCAAAAATTTTAAAAAACTGTTCAAGCTATAAACTAAAAATTCAGAATTTAAAGAATCTAACCAAAACCAAAACCCTATTCAGGTTTTGGTTTTAACTAACCAAAACCCTATTCAGGAAGATTATTTACAGGTTTTTGCAATAGTGCTGCTTTTGTGTATAATATTTTTGGTACTATTTATTTTATTATTTTTGATTTAAAATTTTTTCAGTTACCGTATATGCTCGAATAATTACCCTGGGTAATTATTGTTTCAACCTCTCGCTAGATGGGGTAATTATTTGAGAGGGGGCAATTATTTGAGCGTTTTTTAAACAGGCTAATTATAACTGTTTTTAAGAGGGGTAATTATTGTTTCGACCTACCGCTAGATGGGGTAATTATTTGAGAGGGGGCAATTATTTGAGAGAGGGTAATTATTCGAGCATATACGGTATGTATAAAATTTAAATTTTAAATAAAATTTAATCTTTATGAATGTCAAATAACTATGGTATTAAATACAAGTTAATTACTTAATTACAAAATTAAATACAAAACATACAAATGAATTACTTGGATAACGTGACTAAATTGTTTATTAAAGATAAAATACATTTTTTTAAAAATTTCAATTAAAATTTTAAACTTTTATCACGTAAGTCTACATATACATGAAGTTTCTTGTTTACTACAATAAATATTTTAATATGTACTATAATATTTTAACATAAAATAATAAATATATTCTTTTAATTTAACACGAAATAATTATTTAGCTTGTTGAAATTTCCAACTATCATTAGTTTTTTATCACATTTCTGTGTATCAGTAATTGCGAGAAGTCTGTTTAAGTTTCAATTCGAGTTTCACTTTTATGTGCTACTTGCTTATTCTTCAATTGACAATTTTAACACCAGAGATATCTTACTTTTAATATATTTTTATAAAAATTTAAATATTCTTTTTAATTATTCAAATATTTTTTATAAATTTTATTTAAAAGAAAATTTTTTTTAATTTAATTATTGATGTCATAATTAGTTTAAAATGCCAACTTTTAATTAAATTTGCCCTCAAGAGTGCAAAAATGTGACTTTTAGACAAATCACAATTAAATAATTTTAAGTTGTTGAAGTAAACAGAATAATTTTGTTTGCTTTAAAGTAAACTGGCAATTTTCTTTAAAGTTTTTTAAAATTAATTAACAGCTGAAAGTTTTTTCTTTTCTAATTTTTTATTCCTTTAGAATATTTTTATTAGTTTTTGCCATACTTAATTATAAAAATGAGATAGGTATGTAGTCTAATATATTCTATTGTCTAGATTTGATAATATCTTAATTCTCTACATTATTTCTACCTTAATTCTTTTTAAGCAAAAGCATTTTAAATTCTAAGCTTTTCAAGTTAAATAAAATAACTATTTTATACTTCTGTTCCATCTCTCATCCAATGAATTTTTGAAGGCGTGAAAATAAAAATAATATTTCCCCCATATTAAGATATTAAAAATGATAGCAGAAATATATGGAGCTATAGCTTTCTGCATGGCGACATCTGGGTTAATTCTGAATTTCCTCCTAATTTGGTTAATTCTTTGCTTTACAATGAAAGAAATGCAAATTTACAATCGAATCCTTCTACAAACTTGTATCGTTGACATTACTGCTATTAGTTTATTTGCCCTTGTTCAGCCGGTTAATATATTTTAAAATATTTTCAGTAAATACGTAAATTTCTAAAATTTTTGACGATTAAAGAGAATATAGAAAGCTCATATAAATAATTCTATTTTGGTATAAAACAAACATATTTTTAATTAATCGCAAAAGAATTTTTTTTAAAAAATAATTAAAAAAGGTTTACGTTTCTGACAATGGTGTTGGCACAATTTGGGAATATGGACCAACCCATTATTTACCAAATCCTTGGCAATGCATTATCTTTATGTTTACTGCTTTTATGTTACGTATCACAACAATGAATATTTGTTCAGTTTTTGCTTATCGTTATTTGACTTTAGTTTGGTATAAAAATATATTTTTAAAATTTTTTTAAAACCTAATTTTAAAGGGGAATAACGATTAAGTGGAAACATCATATAGCTTTATTAATTATTTTTATGTCTCCAGTTGTCGTTTTAAATGTTTGTTCTTTTATAACAAACCAACCAACCCCAGAAAATGAACATTTAACAAATTATGTTTTGGCTAAAACGCTTGAATTAAGTAATGATACATTGCAAACTTATGTTGTTGGAATGCGTTCTAGAGTGAGAATCTTTAAAATTATTTTCATAAAATTTATTTAGTTAACACCCCTATCAAGTTTTGTTTCCAATTTTGCAACAGTTTTGACCTTTTCTTCGTATTTTATTGTAATAGCTTTTGGGGTTTGTATTCAATATCATGTTTATAAAAAATGTAAAGGAGCTGCATTTGCCAAAATGCGCTATATGAATAGACAAGTTACAATGGTTTTGGTTGCTCAGGTAGAAATTAAAACATCCTTTAAACATCGCTAGCCACAAGCTTACAAACTTAAATAAATTCTTTTTTAAAAGGCACTTCTTCCTCTGATAACTTTTTTCCCTCAATTAATGACAAATATGAGTGTTTTCTTTACAATGCCAGGATTGTTTACTTCAGTAGCTGGAATGTTTCTTGGCACAACTTTATCTGCTACAATTTCTGTAATGAATCCAATTGTAATAAAATTTTATTTTTAAAATTTTCCAAAATAATAATTTAAAGGTAACAATTCTGAGTGTTCGAAATTATCGTCGTTTAATTTTTCGTTGTAAAAACGGAGAAGAAAATCAAGACAAAGTTGTCCCGTTACCGCCGTCAACAATGACTGTACCACATAACAGAGTTGTTATAAATGATACTTGGGCAACACGAAAATGAAAGGAAGAGAAATATTTTGGAAAATAAAAAGAATTTCAAAATTGATTAAGAAAAATATGAAAATTATTTTCGATTTCTATTTCTGATATTAATATGTAGATGATAAAATTTTTTACTAATTTGTAGTTTCTAACTTTATATCATTTTATTAATAATTTATTTTTTTATTAAACTAGAAAATAGGATAAATATGATGAAATTCTACCGATTCTATTTAAATTAATTTAAATAAACATTTCAAAATAAAATTTAAATAAAAGTGCAAGTTTGAAATAAAAGGGCAAAATGTAAAAATACATTTAATTGATTTTTAAAATATAGACTTTTAAAGGAAATAAATTTTGCCGAATAAGTGAAAGAATTATTGCACTTTAACATGCGATGTCGGATTTAAGCGGTCGCATAAAACTTAAATAAAAGGGCAATTCTCCTTTATTTAATTTATTAATTTTTAATCAAGAAATAAACAATTTATCTTTCATTTCTTCATTTTTAAAAGTTTTAAAATAAAATTAAATATTATTTTGTAAAGTTTATTTGTCTGTGTGAGAGGGAGGAAACTTTCTATATTCGTCTTAGAATAAAATCCTCCTTTATCTCTTAAAATTATAAGAGGAATTAACATTCTACTTTTTTTACTTTTCCCTCATTTAACCTTTCGCAATTAAGTTAAAATCTTCAAAATTTTGCGAAAAAATAAAATCCTGTTAATTTTTTGAAATTGTTGTTGTGGGATTCTCTAATATAAATAGTATATTTTCGGATGAATAAATCCAGTTATATCTAACTCTGATTAAAAGTTTATTGAAATTTCTGATAAACAAAAATATATTTAAAATAATACACAATTTCCCCCCTTCCTTTAATGACTCTGATTTTTAGAATTTTCTCAAAAATGTATTTATTTAAAATATTTATTTCAACAATTTTATTGGCAAAATTATGCAATTGTGCCTTTCAATTATTTAATACTGAAAGACAATATGAATTTCATGGATTAGTTACACCAAATTTAAATAAAATGGGTAAACCTATAATTTGGTATATCCAAATGATATGCCGGCAAGGTTGTAATTCCCATTCAAAATATTATTCAACAATTACGCCTGACACTGTAATTGATGCTGGAAAGTTTTCTTTTAATTTGATGGCAGCAATGAAGAAACAAGGAGGTTTTGAAGAGATTAGACTTTTGGCTGTAAATATATCCTCTTTGGATGAAATTTCAAATAAATATAGGGTAAAAATTAATTTTTAATAAAATAATTAATTATTGATTGTGATTATCTGTTAGATAAATAAGCATATGGATAACAATTAATACCTCGATATATTTAAATATATATTTTCTAAAATATACATACTTAACATTCTTCATAATAAAAGTAGAGATCGGAATTTTATTCCGTACCGTATTCCGTACCGTACTACCGATACGAAATACCGATAAATACCGAAAAATACGGCCGTAGTACGGTACGGTCCGATCTCTAAATAAAAGTAAAAAAATCTAATATTTTTTTTAATTTTTAGTCCTATACTTGGGAATATCTAAATCCAGAATTTACCAAATTTCATCACTTCCAGTTTGGCCATTTTGAATCAAATTCAGAGACAGGATTTTATTTAGAATTTAAATTTAATGAAGGGAATAAACTACCTTTAACTACTCTAAATAAAAATTCGAGAGTTTCTTTTAATTCGAGAGTTTCTTACGTAAATTATAATGCCAGAATTAAAGCAAAACAAAATGGGTGGTTTAAATCAACAAAAATTTTTGGATTTAAAGAAAAATTAACAAATGCTGAAATAGAAGGAAGAAAATCTTTTAGAATTTATATTGGGGGAGATAATGCTAGAATTAATATAAATAAAGCATCTTTTTGGCCATTTTCTTCTTCAAAGGAATTAATAAATTTAGAGCCAATTGATAAATATTTAAGAGAAAACTCTTTGCCTTCAATGGAATTAATTATTGAGCAAGTAAAATTTAAATAAATATTTTTATTTTATAAATAACCACTTCAAAAGAAGGAAATATTTTTAGAATTTTTTGCCCTCTTTCACTCTATTCCCTTTCTATTTTCTTCGCACAAACTTTTTTCATTAATGAAAACTAATTATAAGATAGGTATGTAGTGTTTTTGGAATTCAAAACCAATTAAAAAGATCAGAAAACTTTTTGAAATTATCCCGAAAAAGATTAAATTTTTTATTTTAAAATTTCTCTTTTAATACTTTTAGTTTCCTTTTTGTGGAATATGCGGAGAAAATAAAGAAGCCTCAGTATTCAAATTAAAAGGCTGTGAGGTAATAAATAAATAATAAATTTATATTTAAAAATAATTTTATTAATTATAGGACTATTTTCACAAAAAATGCATATTAGAATTGTATGTAATAATTCTTTAAATTTAATCACAAAATTTAAAAATGTTCCTTTTTTATTTGAATTTCGGAAATTAAATCAAGAGAAGGGGGATGTTGTAATTTTTGAGAGTTCCTTATACTCAGATTTTTCAATTAATTTTCTCTACTATTCCGGTATCCTTTTCCAAATGTAAAAATTAAATTTCTTTCATTTAAAAATCATAAATTTGTTAAGATTGGGCGCACAAACAACGCTTGATATTGAATGGTCTCATCAATTTGGTTCATATATTAGTGGACATAAATGTCCAGTTTGCAATAGCCGTATACTTATAAATATGAAGTTTGAATTTAAAAAATAAATAAAATAGTTTAAAATTGAAAATAAATTTATAGGAAAAATGATGCATTATATGATACAATAGCTGCAGAAATTCGAAGAAGGCAATACAGACATGAATTAAAAATGCCTATACTTCAGGTAAATACAGAATTTGAGAGGTTTAAAAAACACATTTATAATTTAAAATAAAATAGCGATAAAAACATGTATCGATGTAGAATTAACGGTTTGAGAAATTTTTCGGGGTTACGTTCTTAACCAACAACTATGCACATTGATATTTTATTTTTAAAATTTTAATAAAATTATAGAACGGAGAGAATCCAGTTTATACCTACAAATTTGATCCAACAATTACCAGACAAAAAGAATATAATAAAATAGATTGTTATAATCTTCAGAGAGGGCAATTTACTAGGTTTTATGATTTGATAAAATTCAAATTTTTTATAAAAATTTTTCAGAACAAAAATTTATTTTCTCCCTTTGGTACCTAAAAGTCAAAGGCAATATGAATTTCATTTACGTATTTCTCCAAATATTAGAACTGTTGGCACTAAATTATTACCAATTGTTTGGATTGTTCAATTAGATTGTTTAATTGGATGTAATAAATATTTAGATACACAAATATTGCAAACACAAAACTTTTTAGAAAATGCTGGGAAAGTTGTTTTTTATTTATTAGCTTCTCCTGTTGTTAATGGAGAAGGATATGAGGATATAACTAATTTAAAAATTAAAATTACTTCACTTGATAAATTGGCAGGAAAATATAGAGTAAATTATATATATATTTTTTAATAATTTAAGGAATAGGTAACTTCTAAATACATATATATGGGGTCAAAATATTTTAAAGATATTTACCCCGGTTTTCCGCTGATTTTTACGTTTTTAGATCTCAATGAAAATAAAAAATATTTATTTTATTTAGACATATACTTGGGAGAATGTTGTGCCAGAATTTGGAAAAGAACATCATTTTCAATTTGGGCATTACGAATCAAATTCAGAATTAGGACTTTATTTGCAATTTAAATTTGATTTAAATTATTTTTCTCCTCTAATTTTGAATAAAAACGAGGTTGGTGCTCGCCCATTAAAATATAAAGCAAAATTAATTGCGACTGGCTGGTTTTGCAACAAATATAGTTCTAAAATTTTTGGAAATATTATTGAATTACCTGATAGTTCATTGGAAGGAGAAACTTTTCAAATACCTTTGGGAGGTACAAATGGAATTGTTCCTTTAAAAAGGAGATCTTCTTGGCCTTTTTCTCTTTTAAATTGTATTAAAGAAGAAAAAGTGAATATTATTAGATATTTACAAAACAATACTTTTCCTTCAATGGAATTAATTATTGAACAGGTAAATAAATAAATATGATTATTAAAAATATATATGTATGTAGATGCCTGTTTGTGGGATATGTGGAGAAAAGAATTATGGAGAAGTTGTTAAATTAAGCACTTGCGAGGTTATTATATTTAAAAATGTTAAATTCCAAAATTAATTATAGTATTGTGGATCGGGTCAAGAAATTGGTCGAGTTTTGGGCCATAAAAACTTACTCATAAAATATTGGGAATGTAACTACGTCTATTTTCTCGTTTTTAATGTTCTAGAGTAGAAAGAAGAAAGAACTGGTTCGGGGGATATCTAAATTTTAACTTTAATGATAAATTAAGTAAAAAAAGTATTCCTAAAAAGTAAAGTTTTTTTCTTATTCAGCATTATTTCCACATTTATTGTATCAATAATTCGTAAGTTTTAAATAGAAATTATATTTATACTTTTTATTTTTATTTATTTTAAAGTGTAAAAAAAATCGGGAACAAAACAAATAAATAAAAATGAAATATCTGAAGTTGTCGATATTTACATTAGTAGTGAACACAGATGTTCTTTATGTCTTAGAGGATTTGCAATTGATAAAAAGTAAATTCATAAAAATATTTTTAAATATTTTTATTTGTTAAGAACACAATTAGTTAATTTTGATAATCAAAAAATTCAATATCGACAATTTCGACATTATTTAAAAATGCCAATTTTGCAGGTTAGTTTTTAGAGGTTATCATTACATATATTAAATAAGAAGTTAATGATTTCTCTAAAAATTTTTAGAATGGTAAAAATCCCACCTATACGTATAAAATTGGACTAGACAATAAACAAAGAAATTATAATATTATGTCAATTTTAAATTTTGGAGATTCTGACAGGTTTAATTTTAAAAATTAATTATAGAGTATTACCTAATTTAGTGAAAGTCCTCCAACAATTCAAAATACAGAAATTGCTCCCTCAAAAGGGAAGAAGCCTATTGAGGCTGATATTGAAGAAATTAATATCAGAAAGACTGAGCCTTTTGGTGAAGGTTCTTCTAAGAGAGTTGAAGTTTATAATGACGAAGAGATGTCATTATATCAACAATTTCTTCGTGGTCGTGTTGAAAATGAAGGTACTTCATCGAGAAATACTAGCGGCGAACTTGGATCTATTAAAAGTCCAATTTCTCCAGGAACTTTTGAACGAGTTTTCAAAGGAGAGGGGAATGAAGTTTTTACTACTGAAAATGAAATTGAAGAGCCTGTTGAAAAAAAGAGTAAACTTACTAGATGGATTTCTAGATTTTTTACTAAACAAGAAAAACAGGAAGAACTTTCTGAAGAGGATAAAACAAAAAGTGAATTGATGGAGAATTTTCTCTCGAATATTCCTCTAGAAACTATTGAAAGTGGAGATGAACTAAGTGAAAACGAAGTTGTCGAGTTAAAAAGTGATGAACAAATGGATGATTTTATAAGAGAACAAACTGATAGATTGAAACAAACTAATAGATTACTTACAATACCTGAAATTACGGAGGATGAATTGTCATCCTCTCCTTTGATCAGAAAAAGGAATAAAAACATTGAGAAAGAACAGTCATCCGAATCAGGCAACAAATCTTTTAAAAGTGCAAGTGGAGGACAGCCTTCAAATAATTATATACCTCCAGATAGGAAAAGTACAACAAATTCTTCTTCGGCTTCCTTAAATTCTGGAAATAGTACACCACCTCGATATGCTTTATCAAAAGAAGGAAGTTCAGTTCAGAGTAATTCGCCCATTGATAATGGCAGTCCTACTATATCTATTAATTCAGACAATGGATTAAGACTGCGACATCAAAGTTCTGCCAAAAGAAGCCCTTTGGGGGGAATAACTTCTCCAAATAATCAAATTTTACAACGCTCATCATCTAGCAAGAGTGTTAATAATTTCCCTCCTTCTGGCACATCACAATTATCAGAACAAACACTTACAAATTCATCCTCTGGCAAAGAAAGCACTGATACTTTTGTTTCAACACAAACACATTTCTCTTCGGAAAGAGGTGGAAATGTTTCACCTTCTCCTTCTCCTCTTCCTTCCGATTTACCTTCCCCTCATCATTCTGCTGCTCCTTCACCCCATTCATCTGTTTCTTCTTCTCCTCTTCATCATGGAAAAGCAATTACTTCATATGCTCAAAACTGTTCAATCTCCCCTCTTTTAATTAGAAAACCTGCAGAATTACAGCAATCTACAGCTTTTACTCAAATATACACTCTTCCATCTCCTGCTAAAGCTTCTCGATCAAAACAAAGTAATTCAAGTAATTCTAGTCAAAGAATTCAATCAAAAGAGACTTTAAGCAGTACCTCCTCATCTTCTCAAAAAACACATTCAAACATTTACTTCAATACAACTGATAATTTCGAAGAAACAAAATCTTCAGATTCTTCCTCAGACTCTGATAAAAGTGTTGTGATTGAGGATAATGAAATAAATAATAACACAAAACAAATCACTACACTATCAACACCCTTCTATACTCCATTAAACACTCCTTTAAATGATCCTTCAAATATTGCATTAAATCCTTTAAATGCTCGAGAAATTGAAGAAATTGGAGAAGAAGAAATTAATTATGAAAATGAAAATATTGAGAACTCTACGGGAGAGGAAACTCCATTAATTGGCGGAAATTTCAATTATGAAAATAAAGGTGATAAAAAGAAAAAACAAAGAGGTTATTCTGCGACTGAATTAAATCTGGATTTGAAATATAACTTACAGAAATTAAAAGATAAATTTACTAGAAAATTAAGCAAGAAATAAATAAAGAAATTATTTTATTTTATTAACATTAAAGTCAGCTTCTTCTTAGTATTAAGATTTCCATTAATTTTTGCTCTAAACTTAGTCTGGTTTTATTCAAAACTACACTCTAAAGTTGGATACTTTAGCTATAAAATAGTCCAGAAAAATAAGGATTTTAAATCAGGATTGTGTATGTTTTAGTTTTATATATTCCTATGATAGACAAAATTTTATTTCCTTATCTAAGCTCTAATAAACCCGTACTAATAGGAGCTGGTATGTAATATTATTTTTATTAAATTTAAAGCAATATTCATGAAACATTTTTTCTAGGGATTTTATTATTTCATAAAATTAATCTTCGTATGTAAATTATAATTGTTTTTTAAAATATTTTGGTTAAATTGTGAGGTAACAGTAATAAATTTAAAAAATTAGCTTCATTTCCTCGATTTCGTGCTGAGAACGTAGTTTTTATTTATTTTCAAGGTCAAAATAAATTGAAAAAATTAATGACTATATTTATAAATCAATAAATGAATTAACAATGAATTAAAATTTACTAAGAAAATTTTAAAAAATTCTAATGAGAAATTTCAAGGTTAAACAACAATAGGAAAAATTGTTAGCGCGCGTGCTTGTTTGTTGCGCGATTTTAAAAAACTATGGAAATAAAAAATTAATAATTATTTAGATTTATCCTTCAATATTTTTAATCGAAAGATTAGTAAAAATTGGAGGGTTTCTAGAAAAATGAGAAAATTTTTTTATTAAAATTTCAGAAATTATAAAATAAAAATATTTAAATCAGAGTTTTTTTTAATTTTGATGGTTTAGATATGAAATTTTAATTATGTAAACCTTCGTTTTTAATTATACATATGTATATTATTAATCTTTAAACAATTAATATTGTAGGTATAATTTAATATTTTTTTAATTAAAAGGTAAATTAATGTTTGAAAAAAATTAAACATCTGCCACTAAAAATAAATAAAATTTCTTTTTTTTCTCCCCGACTGGCACCAACTGCTTACCTATATTATACTCGTATTTAACCTTTCATACTTTTAACTAAAAGAATTGTTTGTTTGAAAAACAACAAAAGAGAGGAGGGAATTTTATATTTATTTATTTAAATATAATGGTCATTCATTCAAACAATAATTGTTTTTGCAGCTTTTTATGTCTTAATATTTTTTGCGCAATATTTGTCAATATTATTGTACGAATTTTTAGATTTTTTTAATTAAAAAGGCTACATAATTATTATTTTTAGTCAAACAAATTATTTAAATATACATAGATTATGTATTAGTGAAATGAAGTTGTTCTTTTTCATTATTTTTAGACAATTAACACTGATATACTTTTGTTTATTTCTAATTAAATATTATTCCCAATATATCGACAGTTTCACTTAGCTATAGATAAGCTTAATTTTAAAAAAGAATTTATTTTAAAATTTAATATTTTTATTTAAAATTTTCTTTTAAAGTATAGAAAATTTTAACTTAAAAATAAATACACGTCACTAATGCGCTCAGCAAAATGAAAGGATTTTTTAGTTTATCAGTGCCAAACATGCATCATCCAGCCAATTCCATTTCAAATTCTTCCTCACAACAATTTTTCGACTTAAAACCGATTAAAGGCCCTCGAGCTCCACATCCAGTAAATCCATCCATTTCTTTCTCTACAACAAATACAAACACTCCTTTTACTTCAAATAACTCTCTCATCTGTCTGCCAGCCCCGTCTGGCAATAATGAAAGAGAAAGAAATGAAAATAACAAAATACAACGCCCATATAATTCTACACATCAGCAGCTGCGGGCTGACAAACTCTCTACTAATTCTTCCCTCTCTGGCCAAGTATTTATAAAGAGAAAATTAAGTTAAAGGGGGAAAGGCATATATGTAGGGGTATAAAAAATACAAAACAACTTGTTGGTTTAAGGAAAAATGAAAAGAATTGAGACAACAAAATTGTCAATTTTGTGTTAAAATTGACTAAATAAAATTTTGTTTTTAAATTAACAATTTTTGTATTTTTTAGCAACACAATAAAAATCCAAGGAGATATTTCCTTCAGGAATTATTCCAACAACAGCAACAACAGTGTACTTTTGGAAATTTTTTTGATTCGGTATTTTCTTTTCTAAAATTCCCCAACTTATAATTATTTTTTAAAGTTAAAACAAACAACATTAATGGCTTGTTGTTTTTGTTGTTGCCCAATATTTCGTTGTGTTTTGTGGTTTTGCGTTTTTGAATTAATTTGCACAATTTATTGTTGGTATTGTGAATTAAATAATTTATTTAGAATGCACACAAAAATGTAAAAATAAAAATTAAAATAATTTTAAATTAATTAATTTTAAGTGAATTAAATAATATTATTATTCTTTTAATTATTTCTGGTTGGTTAATTACTTTACTTGTTTCGACTGTTTCTATTTGTTTAGCAAAATATAAAGATGATGCACAATGGATTTTGCCTAGATTGGTTTATTTTAGATTTTAAATTATTTTTATTAATTAATGAGGGTCAGAGGTAGAGATGATTGATAGTCTATATCTTTATTTATAAATTTTGTCTTTTTAAAATTTTTATTTTAAGTAGGATTTAAAAATATAAGTACTTCCAATTAATATATTCCCAATCATATCCCTCTATTTTATCTACACTCTTGTAACAAAAATATTTTTGCCTATGATTGAGTGCCAATAATTGAAAGTATCACTCAATGAACTTTAAAAATGAGACATAAATATTAGTTAAGTAAAGTTTTTGTCTTCGTGTATTTTTTTCAAAATCCAAAATTGTTTTTAACTTTTTTTACCCAATTACTAATTAAATATATTAAATTAAATAATTCTAAAGGTTCAACAAACATGTCTTTTAAGGTTGGGAGTTTTAATTGCCCTTCTTTTGGTTATTTACTTTTCTGGAGCATCTCAAACAATAAATAATATTTTAATTTCAATTTATGAAGTAATTATTTTTAATATTATTTTTTAATTTTTTGTTAAACTTTAGAATCTTTATTCTGAAAATATTTCAATTGAAGAAAGACAAGGAATTCACGAGGATTTGAGATTTTATTTTCTTATTTTAATCCCTTTGACTTTCTTTTTTATTTGTTATATTGCTACAGCATTGTGTGCAACAAAAAAATATTATAGAGAAATGCTATTTAGAAATCGTCCCTTTCAGGCAATTTTTAGATTAAAATATAGTAATTCAACCAAGGCATCCCCGTAACTACGAGAAGCTCTTGCAGAATCCTGTAATGTAATATCCCCGAAATCCGGCATTGAAATGTTAATTTAAACATTCTTTTAATTTCTAACTAGTCTGGCGAAAACACAATTTCAGTTTACAGGGTTGTCCCCTCATAGATTCTATTAAGCTACATAAAAGGACTTCTTTAAAATCTTTAAAAATCTTTTGCTTTTCAGCCAGTTACTCAAAATGATCCAAGTGCACCACCTCCACAACCTCCAGTTAATCCTTATTTTAAAGAATCGTTTACCTAAATATAAATTTAAAAACCAATAAATCTCTTTTAATTTTTACATTCCTTTTTTATTTTAATTCAAAGCTTTATTTAATTTTTAGATTTCTTTAAAAAACAATTAATTTTTATTATTTTTTTGAATAAATAATTTTATTACTTTTTTAATCCAAATACTAATTTATATTTTTGTGATAATATTTTAATAAATAATTTAAATATTTTAAAAACAAAATACATAAAAGTAAAAATAAAATAAATATTCTCTCATTAAATTATTTAATTTCAACACGGATTTTTAGTAATCACACCCGGACAACGGTCATAACAAAACATAACCGTACATAAACGTTTTGCACGTAAACGAACAATTGGATCTCTAAATCAATAAAAAAGAATATTTAATTATTTTGAACTTACAAAACTTCAACTTCAGCCAATTCAGCATTGTTTTCAGTCAGAAAAGCTTCATAAAATAAAAATAATTGAATGAAAACAAAAAATTGGAAAATAATTAATTTATTCATTTTTTATTAAATTTAAAAAATATTTTTGTAAACAATTTTGTTAAAGAAAAATTACCTTAAATACTCCAAAAATTAATTCATTAAAATATTCACTTACTAATATATTTTATTTAAATTATTTTATTTATTAATTTCCTACAAAGTACTAACAACCATTTTAATTTAAATCGGGAGAAATTCCTCTAACATTTTTTAATTAATTAATTATTTATAATTTATTATTCAATTAATTACTAATATTTTTAATTAAAAAAATAACATTTTTGTTTCTATTTAAATGAACAAACTTTAAATTAAAAAGACAAAACTTTTCGTAAATAATGCTTTCCAACTCTTTTAGTATTTTAATTATTTTAATGTTTTTATTATTTAAAAACATATTTTCAATTCCAGGTAATTTAAAATAAATAAATTTATTTTTTTAAATTAAAGTTTATATCGAAACACCTAATGAGGATTTGCATAGATTTGTCCGGACAGTAATTTGTTGCTATGGATGTTGTGATAAAGATCCGTGGCCTGGAAAATAATTGAATGGGAATTTTGGATTGAAAGAATTAATTTTAGAAGAAATTAATTTTAATTAAAAAAAGATTATTAATTAGTAATTTCATAATTATTTAATGAGAAAAAGTGCTTTTTTGGTTACTGTATGGAATCAGAAATGACGTAAAAAAGCTTATTGTAGCACTTTTAAATATTTTTGTTTGATGTAATTTACAAAAATAAATTGTCTAAATTTTGTTTTTATCTTTTCTTGTTTAATCTTTAATTAATTTTATATCTTTTTTATTTGACAGGGATTACAGTAATTAATTGAAATGTCTGTTAAATGGGGGGAGGGGGGGGGTATTTAAATGGAAAAATAATTATAAATTAATTAAATATATAATTCCCTAAATTTAATTAAATATTAATTTAAATTAAAATTCCTTGTAAATTAATTAAAACAAAAAATGTATTTAATTACAATAATTCTTATTTTTGTTTTTTCGTTTATCGTGTTTGTTGATTGTGGAATATTTCAAATACCAGCTTTACAAACAAAAAATTATTTGGGTATTTTTTCAAGTTCCCCCTTCCAAAAAATTTATTTTTATTTATTTTTAGCCCCACCATTAAAAACATCCATCAACAACAACAACAGCAGCAATCTCTCCTTTCCCTTCTCTTCTTTAAAAACAAAAAATAACCCTCCAAAAATATTTTCTTTAAAAATAACTTCATCAGAAACAAAAAATAAATTAAAAAATTTAAATAAATTTCCTTCAATTTTTCCAAAAAATTTTAAAAAATCAAAAATTTCTTCTTCTTGTGGAATAATAATAATTACCCTACAGAAGAAGAAGGAGGAGAAGACAAAGAAGACTATCCCTCCCATTCATTTTCTAATAAATCTAATAAAATAGCCAAAATACTTGTTTGGGAATTTCAACTTTATAAATTAAATGAGAAATTGGAGGAGGGGACAAATGATTGGGGACAACAACAATTAAATAAAGAAGAAAGAGCTAATGTTATTTTAATTTCTGAATTGTTTAGTTGGTTAACATTAAAAGAACATTTTAATGTAAATTTAAAAAAAGCTGTTGGATTATTAATTGCTTTGAGGGAAAGTGACAGAATTTTACAGAATGCCAATTTTCTTTGTAGTGTTTTTAATTATTTAAAAAGAATTGAGGGGGAAAAAGAATTACTCAATCGGTGGACTTTGGATGAATTAAAAATTAATTTTTGGAATGTTTTGGAAATTGAGGAGGTCTTTTTATTGAAATTTATTGAATATTTAAATTGAATTTCTCTTTTAAATTACCGTAAATATTCTAATAGAAGCCCGGCTCCAATAGAAGCCTATGCCCCATTAGAAGCCCACCCAATGGGACTCATTGAAAAATAGACTCCCAGGGCCTCTATTAGAACATTTATGGTATATATATTTTATGGAAATTTAATGGAAATAATGTAAATTGTTCTAAAATAGTAGGAATAGAAAATGCGATGAGTATTGGTCTAATTTCTATTTATCTCCATTACTATTTTTTGTTTTCCAGAGCCATATTTTTTATTAAAAAATTTATTCAGATTTTTAATTTTAAAATTAAAGGAAAATGAGGACATTTTGTTAAAAACTTCCAAAGTTTTAAATTTGCTCAGTTCTGGAGATCAACTTATTCAATTATTTGAAATTGCAGTTTTATGTTTCTCTAATAAAGAAAATGGAAGAGAATATATAAATAAATTAATTGACCGAATAAATATTGCAAAACAATGTAAATTAAATTAATTATAAAGGAAATATTTTTTTTGTAGGGACTAAAATTGTTGGAAAATTTCTTAAAAAAGTAAACAATTTTAAAGGATGGAATAATTCTGATATTCGATTGGAACAATTTAAAATAGATCCAATTATAATTGAAAGCTGCTGTGAAGAAGAAGAAGAAAATGAAAATAAATAAAAATCTCTTTTTACTAATTATATTTTGAATAAAATATCGAAATTACTTGTAGTATTATTTTAAGATTTATTTGTTAAGACTACATACTTTTAAGACGGAAACAAAACAAGTTCAAGAAAGCAATTCCTCACTTTTTTTGGTTATTAGTGCCGAAGGAAGCTGATTGTGTTCTGAAAATTCTTTTACAAAAATACAGAAAACCCCCAAAAATGACAGAAACAATGTGGATATTTACTTCAAAAAAATTTTAAATAAATTTGAATAGTACATATTTTAATATTTTAAATTTATTTCTAATAATTCTTTATTTAAACATTATTGGGCAGTCTTCGAAAATCTTTCAAAATAATTAACAAAAGTGCATTTCAATGGAAAAGTGCATCTTTATGTAATGTTTTGCACTTTTTAATTATTTTAATTACTCAAGATGATGAAAAAAATATTTTTAATTAAATCATTGTCTGAATATTTAAATAAATATATAAATAAAGTGAAAATAAAATAAAAAAATATATTTATTTAATTAATTAAAATGTTGTATTCTTTAATTATTGGAGGTGTTATTTCAATTTTGTTTGCTTTTTGTGATTCAACAAAAATAAATCCAACACATTTGTGTTATCATAATTCTCCAAGTATGTTTATTTTTTAAACAAAAATCTCTCAATGTTGGATATCGTCTAACAAATAATTAATTAAAACATTTCTCTCATTCAAAAATTTATTTTTTATTTTTCTCAAAAGTCCTTTCTTAATTAAATTCCAAAAATAATTCTTAATTAAAATTTAAATTTAAGTGGTTAGCTCTTCTTTATTTTCACCAAAAATTCCAAAAATTTCATTTAATTTGAATAAACGTTTGGAAGAATTAAATATGGCAACTAAAAATAAAAATATTTATAAAAAAGGGAAAGTTTATTCTTCCAATCCTTTTTCTAAAATAATTGAAATGACAAAAGGAAAAAATGAAATTGAAAAGGAAGAATTAACACAGGTAGGAAGGAATGGCTATTTGGTTTCTCCTGTTCTGAAATTTAATTTTTATAATTAATTAGGAGCAAAAGGATTTGGTTAATTCTTTGACAATTGAATTAAACAAAATATTATATAAAAATTTTGAAGAAGAAGGGAATGATGAAAAAGAAGAAGAGAAAAATAATATTGAGGAGATGAAGAATGTTGAAAATAAAAATAATAATTTGGAAGAAGAATTGCCGCCTGAAGGATTAAATTTAAATGATGTAAAAGATATTAAAATGGCTACTAAATTTATGAATAAATTAAATTTCAATGAACAACAAAAAGATAACTTAGAAAAGGAGAAGAAAATGAAAAATGTTGAAAATAAATTGGAAGAATCACTGCCAAAAGGGTTAAAATTAAATGATTTGGAAAATATTAAAATGATTGCTAAATTTATGAATAAATTAACTCTTTCTGAACAGCGAAGAGTTAACTTTCCCAAAGCAATAGAACTTTTAGTTGCTTTACATGAAAGTGATCGAATTATTGAAAATAAAAATAAAATATGTGATAATAAAAATTTAATTTATTCGAAAAAAGGTAAAGAGCGAATGGAAGGAATTGAGGAATATTTGCGTGATATTGTTAATATTAAAAAGGCAAAAATTTTATAAATTTAAAGAAGGTGTTATTTAATTAGTCTTCCTCATTTCTCTCGGTAATTCAACGGTAAAGGAGGGAAATTCATTCGGCTATTTCTATGTCTCTTCCCAAGTACATAAATCTAGAAACTTATCTGTTGTGGAGATCAATACGGATTAAGTCACCACTATAAATACAAGGTCAGAACATAAACAACCAATTATTTTATGTCTTAGTCATATTTAAACTCATTTCCAACTCTGAAATTTTAAAAATTATTTTTTTAATTAGGAAGACGGCAAGGAAGAACTTTTTGTAAATGCATTAAATTCTCTAGAAATAATTGAATCGGGATATCCAACAATTAAATTCTTTGAATTTTTGATAACAGCTTTATCTCATCTTGTTACTGATGAAAAAATAATTGTGGAAAATATGAAGGAAACGTTGGAAGATGCTAAAAAATGTAATTATTATTTAATATTTAAAAACAAATTGGTTAACATTGAAAAATAATATAGTTAGACCACAATTTAAGGTTATATTCGTGCTATTTACTGTCGAAAATCCTAAATGATCTTCAAAATATTTTGAGGAAAATAGCCTCACATTTCCTAAAAAATTCCTGTTTTATAACGGAAAATTGAAATATGTATGTTGGATAAATAGAGAAAAGATATAAAAAAACTTTAAATTTATTCACAAATTTTTATTTTTTAATTTTTAGGGATGAAGATTAGTATAGAATATATAAGTCAAAAGATGAGTGAATAAAAATAAAGATTAAATTAAAAAAACAAACTAAAAGAATTTAAAAAAGAAGTTGCTGTTCGCGAAATTAAAGTTAAAAATTTTAATAAAAATTAAATTTATTTCTATAAGAAAATTTAAATATTATTGAAAAATATTTGTAAATTTAATTTATACATACTAATTTAATTTAAAAAATAACAAAATTTTTGTTTATTGTTTGTTATTATTTATTTTTAAAAATAATTATTTTAAATGATTAACTTTTTTGATAATTGTCAATTCACGTTATAATTAATAAAAATTAAATTTTTTAGGAGTTTATTGTCGTTAATATACATAAATCTTTTATATTAAAAGCTTATTTTTATAAAAAATATTAACATATTTTTATGAAGTAAAATATAAACAGCTTGTAAATAGCGGTAAAAATACTTTGATTGTTTTTATTAGTAGGATTCAAATTTTGTAAATTAAACTAGTAAACAATTTTTGACAAAATTTAAAGTTGGAAAATTCCTTACAAAAGTAGACAATTTTAATTTTAAAGAATGAAATAATTATATCCGTTTTAAATTAAAATTGTTGTGAAGAAGAAGAAAAGAAGTAAAATATATTAATTAAATTTAAAAAATATTTTGTGTAATATTTAAAATAAATTAATTAATTTTATTGTTTTTGGCAAATTAAAGACAAAAAAATTTTCTGAAAAGGCCTTTGTGGAGCCTTGTTGCTCTTAATCCCTGATCATAAAGCCTTTATCAACTTCAACTCAAATATTAATTAACAGATCAATGTCCTCCGGCAGTCTTGTTATTTAGTTCTATTTAAAATACAAAATCTAGCAAATTTAATTATTGAATCCTTAATTTAAATATTTAATTTCTAATCTACTCAAGCCTATTTTTATTTAAAAATTTAATTAATCATCATTTCCGTTGTTTTAGCTATTTATCGTTTATATGTTTTCATTAAATATTTTTAACAAAAATGAAAAGCAGAATTTTTTTTGTTTTTATAAATAAAATCAAATACATATTTAAATAATGTTAAAAGTGTTAGAATAAATTTAGCCGCTCCTATGATTTATTTTTATTTTTTTAACAAACCATATAAAAAAGTGAATCACCATTAATATGATAAAAATCTATCAGATTTTTCTAATTTTATATATAAAACTGTTCATTTTCTATTAAAATTTTCATTTTTTCAATTAAAAACATTTCCTTTTTAAGCAAAAAAATGAATTTTAAATTATTTTCTTTAACAATTTTAAGGTTTGTTTTGAAAGTCTCTTTAGTTTTTCTTTAAAGAATAAAATTTGTATTTTTAAGTCTTCTTTTCCTCTTGTTTGATAAAGGTTCCGGAAAGATTCGTTTGCGAGCTAGTAGATTAGAATTTGAAGAAATAAATAATGAAGAATTGTCCACGTCGACGGAAATGCCAACAGATGACCAAAATAATGCCACAGACTTGCCAACAGGAACTTATGAACAAACATCGGAAGCAACGACTGCCAGTAACTATATCCGTACTCGTAAAGGATTTGCTAGGGCAATGAACAGATGGGATGAGTATGAAGAAGAGGAAGAGGTAAGTAATCAAAATATTATCAAAATAATTTTTTAACTTAATTAATTATTTTTTTATTTAATTATTTCCCTTATTGAAAGAATAATTAATTAAAAATAAAATTTATAAATTATTTTTATTCAAGTATGAAAAGGAAGAGAATGATGGCAGTCCTTTTGTTAAATTTTCTGAAGGAAATGATTCTGTAAAAGTTCGAGAAGCGAGAGAAGCAATTGAATTAAATGAAACAACAGAATACCCGCAAACAATTGATGAACAATCTACTGCCAATGATTTGTCAACAACTACTGGAAATAATGAAGCTCATGAGGAGGAGAAGGAGGAAGAGGATGATGATGAACAGGAACAGGTAAATTTATGTTTAAAACTTTTTTAATTTTAAATAATAAAAGGGCGAAGAGAACCCAAATCCTCCGGAAAAAGAAAAAAATGAAACAAAATATGTAAGCAATTTTGATGGAGAAAAGTGTTTTATAACAACATCTGATAAAGAATCAGAAATATTTAAAGATATGTATGCAGTAAAGGGCGATGTAAGTTAATTTTTTAATATAAAGGGGAGATTAAAATATTTAGGTGATTTATAATGAGAAACAATCAGAAGGAATTGGCATTTCAACTTTGGAAAAACTTTCTAATTTTAAATGTGGAATTAAAAACTATGAGTGAATCTTTAAAGAAATAATTTTTATTTAATTTTTATTTTAGTCAGTACTCTTACTGCGCCAAAGTTAAATTATTTGGTAAACTTGAATTGAAAGATATCCGTGAGGGAAAACAATTGGAGCCTAATAATCCAAAAAATATTACCCAATATAAAGAACATTCTTTGCAAGGTCTTTGAGATAGTTTTTAATTATTTTAAATTCAAATAATTATTTCCAGACACTGCCCTTGTTTTGATTGAAGGTTGTTTTTCTTGTGAAAACTTAGACAAAGGCCCAATCAACATAACATTCTGGCAGATAAACGAAGCGGTAAAAGATTTATTTTTTGAAATTTCTTTTTTTGATATTAGTTTATTTTTATTGTTAGTTGGAGATGGTAGATCATCGAGAGATCTGAAGTGATCTTAGATTCTAGACCTATTCCAAAGTAATTATTAGACAAGAGTTATCGGTCATATGCTTTAAGTAAATATTTTTGATATTTTTAAGGAAAATTTATTCTTCTATTAAATTGTAGGGACCAATAAAGGATGCATGTCCAGCAGAAGAAAAACTCATCAGGTAGAAGTAAATAAATATTTTTTTAATTATTTTCTATTTAAATTTAAGCCATTATATCCTTGATTATGAAAAATATAATGGTAGTTTTATTGTTGGAGGTATATTGCATGAACGGTAATTTAAAGTTTAAATTATAAAATATTTTTATAACAAATTGTTTTAGTCTTTGTCCAGCACGAGAAACTCTTGAAGATAAAATTGAACTTGCAACGCTTAAGTAAATTAAATAAATAAATTTCTTTCTTTAATTCTTTAAAATTAAATAGATATAAGCACAATTTTAAAATTGTTATCGAACACAGCTGCGCAGGAAGTAAAGCAACGGTAATGAATTTTCTGAGTTATCCGTAATAAATTGTAGATCCGTAATAAATCCGTAATAAATTGTAGATCCGTAATAAATCGTAATAAATCTGAGTTATCCGTAATAAAACCGTAATAAATTGTAGTTCCGGAACTGGAACTGGAACTTTGACATCACTGCTGACAATTAATTGATGCCCGAAAATAAATTTTAAAATTCGGATGTGATTTAACTCGAAAAAAAAATATTAAAAAATTTCATTTGATTCTGAGGGCAAGACCAAAATTCTTTATAATAACCTATGGTATTTTCTTTTCCTCTCAGCCTTTAATTCTTTAAATATTCCAGTTAGGATAACATAATTTATCTTAAAATTTCAGTATGTTTCCAAATTTGCAAAGGCTATTGATTTTGAAAATTTGAAGGAACATATTTTTGAAGTAAATTTCTTAAAATTTTAAATAATTTTTTAAAATTTCAAGCTCCGCGATTTGAATATTAATTTAAATCAAAACGAGGAGACATTTGATTGGGATTGGAATGATAAAAAGGAAGGTTTTGGCTATACTTATTTTGCTGCCAAGGAATTTAAACAATCAAATGAACCTGAAATTGTTCAAGTAATTAAAAGTTTTATAAAGTTCTACGGCTCTTTTTCCCGTTCTTTGATAATTTTACATTTGGAGTGAATCCTATTTTCATTATTTGTGAATTCCTTCTTTGGGTTAAATCCAAATTTACACTAAAAATGAACAAGTAAATTAATTTTAAGGGCGAGGAACTTCATTCGGAGTATATTACAGACGAGAATGAAGGAGATGACGATGAGGATAATGATGAAGAGGAAAATGTTCATCATGAAGGGAAACAAGGAGAAGAAGATAATCATGAAGAAGAGAAAAAAGAAAAAGATAATCATGATGAGGAGAAACAAGGAGAAGTGATAAATGAAGAGCAGAGTGAAGAAGAAAATGAGAAAAAGGAAAATTATGAAGAGGAAAAAATGAAGAAATTACATGAGGAACTCGAAGTTGTATCGGCAGGAGTGAAAGAAGAGGATAAGAATATGCTGAAAGAAGTGGCATTGGAAGCGGAAGAGAAGAAAAACGAGAGTTTGGCTGATCCAGAACAATTTAAACAGAATTTGGAAGCTTTAAATTCAACTAATGAAGAGAAGGAAACGAACGAAACGATTAATTATCAAACCGAACAAATAACTCAAGAAGAAGAAATTAAAGTTGAAGGAAAAAATCCTGAAAAAAGTGGTCAGATTACCCAAAAAGATAAAATAAATGAAGATAATAAAGAGAAGAAAGAAGAGAAAAATGAGGAGATTGAGAAAATAGAAGAGAAAAATGAGGCAGATGAGAAGAAAGAAGAGGATAAGGATGAAAAAGGAAAAGTTGAGGAAATGGAAAAGGTTGATGAGGTAAAGAAAGAATGAATTTATAAATGTTTAATTTCTGAAAAAATAATTATCTATTTGTTTATTTATTTTGCTTTGCCCGTTATTTATTTTTTATTTTCATTTAATTTTCTACATAATAAATATTATTTAATCCTTTATGTATTGTTTTATAACAAACATTTGTAACACCAAATTTTGAGAGGTTATGGAAAAGGAAATTCTTTAAAATAACAAAAAAAGCTCGGACTTAATTTTCTAATCTAAAAATTATCGGAAAAGTAATATGTCCAATCATTACATATTTTTGAATTAGAAAATATAATAAGATTTTTAGCTAGTTGATAAATTCAAAAAATAATTTAAATTTTATTATTCAGGAAATAGATATACAAATCTTATTTTAATAAAAATATTAAAATTCTTTTCTTTCCAATATAAAAAATAACAGTAATGACAGTAAAATGACAGTGAAATCTGACTTCCGTTTTGTGATAATAAGTAGTAAGACCTCACTTGTATGAACACCCTTCGTGTATAAAAAATCCGACTTTAGCGTGAGACTATTTTACAAATGGGATGTCGTTTAAATATTTGTGGACATAAAGCTTAAATTATTTAAAATGAATCATCATTTATATAAAAATATTTAGATAAATATAATATTAATTCTACATTCACTTAATATATTTAATAATTTTTAATTAAATAACAAAATGAATAAAAAAGGTTTAATTCTGACAATTTTAAGGTTCATAAAATTAATTTTTTAAATAAATTTTAAAAATATTTTTAAGTTTTCTTCCATTATTGTTAGTTAAAGGTTATGAAAATTTTAATATAACAACTAACGGGCAAGAATCTGAACAAACAACTGTAAAGTATGATGAAAATTCTAGTATATTTCCAAAAAAGTTGGCAGAAATAACTGTTACAGTAAATATATTTATTTATTTATTTATTTTAAAACTTTAAAAATAACAGCAAGAAGAAAGTCCAAATAATAAATCTTTTCAAAAAAGTGAAGAGCAAATCCAGGCTGAGGAAAATAATAATATTCCAAAAAGAAATTTTTATCTTGATGAAAATGAATGTTTTGTTGTACCAGAGGAAGAAGCAAATTTTAAAGCTTCTAACAATGGTAAATCAATCTATGCAGTGAATGGAAAGGTAATTAAAATGGAAATTGAATCCTCTTTAAATAATTTTTGGAGTATAATTTATAATTGAGTTTTTAATTGTTTTAACTGATCTGTTCTTTATTTTGATGTCGAGATAATCCAAATGCCCCAAAATAATAAAAATAAAGTCTATTAATTTTTAAAAAAATATATAAATCTATAGATTATTGTAAATGAGGGAATAACTGACGAATTTGGAATTAAAAGTTTGGAAAATTTGGCTGAATTAAAGTGTGGTGTTGACAATTATGAGTTTATATTAAATATTATTAAGAATTTTTAAATATTTTAAACTAAATTTTAGTCAATTTTCTTATTGTGCCAAAGTTAAATTTTTTAATTCTGATGAGAAGAAAACTTTCAATAAAGAATTGTTTGAACCAAACAATCCAACGAATATTAATGAATATCTCGAGAATTATATGCAAGGTAATGTTTAAATTAAAGATGTTAGTGGAACAAAAGTTATTAGGTATGGTTGGTAAAATATATCTGGATAATTACCAGATTTTTAGTGGAAAAAACAATAGGAAACCTAAAATTAAAATAATTACCCGTTTTTAATTCTTAATAAAAATTTAATTTAAAAATTCTCAGATTTTGCTCTCGTTTTGGTTGAAGGTTGTGTTTTATGCAAAGACAAAACTAAACCAATTAACATATTATTTTATCAAAATCATAAAGAAGTAATTAAAATTGTTAGATTTTTAAGTTACTTTAACTTTTATAGGGGCCAATTAAGCCTGTTTGTGCAGATGGTCAAGTAACAATGATTAGGTTAAAATAATTATTTTTAAAGTATATATCTCTCTCCCTTCCTTTTAAGTAATTTTACTTTTAATTTAAATAATTATAATAATAATGGATTTATTACTGGTGGAATTTTAAATGAGCGGTTAATATTTAAATAAAAATTGTAAATAATGATATTTAAGTTTTTGTCCTACACGAAAAACAATAAATGATGAAATTCAATTTGTACCGCTCAGGTTAATTAAAATTATTCAGAAACAAAATTTTCAAATAAAAATCGAATATGGCTCAAAATAATTTTAAAATTTATCTAAGGAACACACCCTCACCTAATTCCGATTGAGTTTAAAATTTTCAAAGAAAAATAACAAAATTTTTAATTATAATTTTTTGGAATATCTGCCTTCTCGAATCTTTAAATATTTAGCTATACCCACAAGTTCAGCATTATTATTGAGCATAGCTGTAATGGTCAGTCAAATACGGTAATACTTTTTAATTCAATTTTCGGAAAAATTTATTCTACTTTTAAGCGTAAAATTTATTTTGTAAAAGAAATTGACTTTAAAAATGTAGAAAATCATGTTTTTGAAGTAATTTTTAAAATGTTTTTTAAAAATTATTTTTAAATTTTCAAGTTACGTGGATTATTAATTAATTTAACTAATGATAAACATGACATGGAAGAAATATTTGATTGGAATTGGGAAAATAAAAATAAAGGGTTGGGGTATAATTACTACACTGCTATATCTCCGGCTGAATTAAAGAAGTTGAAAAAAGAAAAAGAATTTAATAACATTACAGTTAGATATGTAAATATTTATTTATATTAGGGGATATAATAATTCTTTTTAATCCCCATATTATCAATCTCCACAAAATTTCTGTTTCCCTCCTATCGTTTCTCTAAAATCCCCGAAAGAATTTTGTTAAGTAAAATTTAAAAATTTAATTTAAGTTAGAAGCAAATCAGGAACATTTATCCGAAAATAATGAAGAAGAAAATTTGGAAAGTAAAGAAGTTTTTAATGAAATTAAAAATAAAATGATTGGGGATAATATGGAAGAAGAAAATGAGGAGAAGGATGAAGAGAATATTAAGCTGGAAAAAAGTACTACAATGAAAACGGCAACTGAAGAGAAAAAGAAAGAGGAAGAAGAATCAAATGAGGAGAATAACAAGTGAAAATGGGTTTTAACAAATATTTTATTCTTATAATTTTTTTTTTGCTTGTAAAAGTTTTTTAAATTAATTTATGTAATCAAAAATTAGATAATACAAAAGTTTGTGTCATCCTTCAAAATAAAGTAATATATAATTTTCTTATAATTGGCTAAAGTTTATTAAAGTTACTGAAATTATTAATTTGACATGCTTGTTTTGTACATATAACTACAAAACGTTTAAGAAATTATTTGAATTGTGAATGATGCCATAATAGTAATATACCAAATTACTTACAGTATAGAAAGTCAATTAAACATATATGTATTTATTTATATAATCAAATTTATTTATTAATATAAATTTAAAGAATTACATCTTTATTTTTATCAAAACAATTCTTTTTACTATTTGAATTACTTCTTTTAATGCTAACACTTCTTCTTTTAATTCCCACAATCTGTATTTTTGTAGATTGCTTCTTTTCTATTGTTTGTCGAAGAATTAAAGGAAGGCAATGAATACATTTAATAAATATTTCATTAAATTCAGAACGAAAATTTGTATTTAAAAATCCATAAAGGAAAGGATTTACACAAATTGATAAAATTGAAATCTTTAAAAAGAATGAAAAATAAATAATAAATAAATATTAATTTTTAATTACCAATTTACATGCTTGATCAACTCTTTCCATTGTTGGGGAACCTCCTTCCTATAATTTTTCAAACATTAATTCTAAATATGTGGATGGGGATTTAAATATTTAATTCGGAAATTCAAAGTCTGAGAGGAGTAGGATTTTAAGGATGATTTTGCAACTTATAAAAAATTATTGGGGATTGGGGGCATCTCTACTAGGTGTTTTGATTAATAATTTTTTTCCTAATAAATAATTTACCATTAAATCAAGATCAATCAGAACAGAAATTAAAGTAAATGGGAACCATAAAAATGCATAGGACCCGGCCATAGCAATTAAAAGGGATGTCGTTTTATTTCTTCTTTTCTGTTGATTGTTAATTAAAGCCCCTCCAGAACTCTTTCTTAAATTATTTGTAGTAGAAGAAGCAACTGCAACTCCAGACACAAGACTGCCAGACTAAAAAAAATTATTTAAAAATTTATTTTAAAAACTTCTTCATACTCACTTTCGTACTATTTGCCCCTTTAAATTGTCCATCTGAATTTTCAATAAGTTTTTCTGCACAACTTAAAGACTCATTATCGGATGTCCGACGATCCATCTTTAATTTATTTAAATTCATTTATTTTTAATTAAAAACCTTTTCAACTCTATTTTGTTGTGTTGCAGAAACAGATATTTTAGGTAAACGATTATTCATATTTTTTGAATTCTTTTCCAAAAATCGTGTTAATTTAAGATTAAAAATTAAAAGAACAACAAGAGGAACAGCGTAAAGCATCAATGCTTGCATTAATGACATTCCTAACTAAAAAATAGAATTTTAATAAATAATTATTTTAATTATTTAATTCTGCAATAAAAGAGATATTCATGAGTGATTGAGAAAAAGATTTATTTTTAATTGTTTTTAAAAATTTTATTTTAAAAACTATACAGTAAAATCATAAATCAACACAATTAACTTGCCTGAACCATCCTTTCATTAACTATCCCCTCATCATAATGAATAAAAGTTCCATGCCCCCCAACAGTATCACTCGTAGTTGTTAAACGGCATTGTCTCCAACCATAGCTTTTTAATTCTACAGAACTTGAATTTCCTTCTGATTTCGAACTTTCCTCTTTTAATACATAAACATCCTATAGATAAATAATTATTTTTTAATAAATTTTCTCAAATAATTACTTTAAATACGTAAAGCATGTTGATTTGATAATAAATGAGTAAAGGGAACGAAAGTAGAAGAGAAAGAACCTAAAAATAAAATTAAAATCTTAATTAGTATAATGAAAAAATATATTTTTGAGATAAAAAAAAAGAATTTAGTTTAATTTAAAAATTAAATCCAAACCCAAATAAGGACGGAGATTAAGAGTGCCCGAACACAATTTCCTGATCTACTTGAAGGGCCGGCAACTTTAATTGAACGTACAGAATAATAACGATCAATGGCCATTACCTTGAATAAATAAATATTTTTTTATTTTTATTTTCAACCAAACTATTTCCGGTTAACAAATTAATGAATAATTTAAAATCAGCTTTATCTGTTATTTAAATCAATTTAGCTAGTTTTTTCAAAAAATATTTATATCATTAAATTAATTTTGTAACAGAAATTAAAAGAGAGAGAAAATTAAATGAGAGAAAAGTGACAAAAAAAGAATTTTGAACGTTTAAATTTTTATAAGCTTAAAGAGATGAATCATTAAAAATAATTTTCAAAAAATAATAATTTAAACTAATTATTTAATATAAAACTGTCTAATCTCTTTTAAAATTTTCATTTTTAGTATCAAAATATTATTTTTTAATTAACGATGAACAAAAAGTTGTTTTTCCTAACAACTTTGAGGTTTGCTTAAATTAATTTTAAAAAATAAAGAAAATTTTGATTATTTTAGTATTTTTGTCTTTTTATTTGATAAAAGTTCCGCAAAGGTTCCTTTACGGGCTAAAAGGGGAGATGAACTTGAACCGACAAACAACGAAACTCTGCCAACATCGACGACTGAGGAGGGGAAATCTGCCAACAACTCAACGACTACTGAAGGAAATATTAAAGGAAATGAGGATAAAAATGAAGAGGAAAAGGCAAAGTTTTTTTAAAGTTTTTAATTATTTTAGAAAAATTATTTTAATTTTCATTTAATTTTTAAAAATTTGAGAGCGAAGATGATATAGGCGAAGAAGATTTACCACATTATTCGCATTCAACGGACACAACAACAACTTCTTTGGATGATTATTATGGTGAAAATATGCATGCTGAGGAGACTCCGAACGAAAATGATAATAAAAATATGACTAAAAACAGTGATGGTGAAAATAAAATTAATGAAACTGTTGATTTTGATGGAAAAAATTGCGTCTTAGCCGAGGGGAAAGGATTAGCTTTCAAAATAAAAAATGGTGAATTAGAATATGCAACTAATGGATCGGTAAAATAAAATATTTAGACCTCCATTTTGGTTCCCATTTTTCTTTTGGATAAGAATAAATATGAACTGAAAATATACAAAATATAGGGAGGAATGTTTACGAAAAAACTATTAATTAATTTTAAAAATATTTAAATAATTTAAAGATAAAGGTTAGAGAAACCAAAGATGAAGGAATTATCAACACTTCAATGAAAAATATTGAAAATTTGTCCACTAAAACGTGCAGTATCGGAAATTATGAGTAGGTCTAAAAAATCTCCAAATAAATTCTACAAAAATTTCTTGTTAAAGGCAATTCTCCTATTGTGCCCGATTAAAATTTTTTGGTTCTAAAGGAATTGATATTGTTAAAAACGGAACATTGTTTGAAAGGAACAATCCAAAAACTATTTCTGAATATAAAAAGAATTATATGCAAGGTTAAAAATGATGAAATATTTAAAGAAAATCTCTTTAAAAAATTAGATATGGTCCTTGTAATGATTGAAGGTTGTGTGATTTGTAGAAATGCAAGTAATCAGACAATCACTTTAAAATTCATTCAATCACATCCAAAAGTAATGAATTTTTGAAAAATAGCTAAAGTAAACAATTCTTTCACAAAAATTTTTAATTAAGGGACCGATTGAAAATGCTTGCCCAGAAATTAATGAAAATATCAGGTTGGAAATACATATAAAAAATAAAAATTAATTCAGAGCATAATTTTAAGCACACTTGACCTCGACTTGACAAAATATAATAATGGGTTTATTGTTGGCGGTATAGTTAGCGATCGGTGGGAAAAATTAGGAATACTATTTTTTTATTATTTCTTTAAAGTCTCTGTCCTTCGCGTAAATCTTTCGATGATGAAATTGAAATTGCGCCCCTTACGTAATTTTAAATTAAGATATATTTTTATCATTCCAATTTTAGATATAAACATAAATTAAAAATTGAGATTGAACATAGCTGTGAAGGAGAAAAGACTAAAGTATGATTTAAAAGTTTGAAAAATTACGGGCAAGTTATCAAGAAAAAATAGTCTTGTAAGAAAATAATTGAAACTTTATTTTTGTTCGTTCTGAGTTTTGAACGGTCTTGTGGATATTTAAAATTATTAATATTTATTTATGCAACTAATTTTTTTAATTTTAGCATGTCATTAACTTTGCAAGTGAAATAGACATAAAGAATTTGACAGATAATGTCTTTGAAGTATTTTCTTTTTTAATTATTTAAATTATCTATAATTTTGTAGATGCGAGGCTTAAGTATAAATTTAACTGGTAATTCAACAGAAGAAACATACGATTGGGAAAAGGCTGATGAATATTTTAGTCCAAAAAAAGCTGCTGAATTGAAAACGACGACAGAATTAGTGCCTAAAATAGAGGCAATCAACAATACAACAGAAGCATCCAATACGACTACAATAGGAAAAATAGTACTTCCTAAAAACGGTAGAATATATGATGAAGAAAAAGAGGGTGAGAAGGTGGAAGAAGATAACGAAGAAGACAAGGAGGATGAAATTAAGCAGGGAGAGGAAAATGTTGCGGAAAGGATCTATTTGGAAGAAACTACTCATTCGAATGATGAAGGCAAGGAAAATGAAGTAAATAAAAATGAAGAAATAACTACAAGTAAACCGGAAGAAGTGAGTACTAAAATTGGAGAAAGTAATGAAGAGAAGGAGAATGAAAAAATTAATGAGAAGCTTGAGGAGAAGCATAATGACGAAAAGGAGGAGGGAGATAATGAAATTAAAGAAGAGGAAGGAAAGGATGATAATAAAAGTAAGGATGAAGCAATAAATAAAGGAAATGAGGAAGAAAATGATGATGGGGAGAAAAAGAATCTTAAAGAAAATGAAGGAGAGAATTAATAATTTTAATAAAAAATTGTTTGTTAATTTAATTTTTTTATGTAAATTTAACGCTTAAATTATAAAATTCTTAAGTTTAAAAATAATTTCTTTTAAAAAATATTTACAAAAAAATCCTTACAGAAATAGTTAACGTAGAACAATAAATATTTGAGCCAGGTAAAGCATTTGCAAATTTACAGAAAAAATTGGAATAAGGAAAATCAAAATCAATGGAGGGAAGCCAAAGGAATGGAACCTTTAAATAAATAAAATTTAATTTTTAAATATAAAAATATATTTACAGTAGTTAATGCCAACATTAAATTAGATAAAGCTAAATTAACAATTAAAACATTTCTTGCTGTTCGCATCGCTGGTTTTCTAACAACAGCCAAAATTACCTTTAAAAATAAAAATGTATTAAATTACTAATTGAATTTAGAATTAAGTAGTAAGTGATTTTGGGAGGTAAATAAAGAGATAGATCCCAATTCTTTGATATTTTTTCATATTTTTTTAAATATTTATTTAACAAACCAATCCATTTCCAATTATTGCACAAATAGAAATTAAAACATAAAAAGAAGTATAAACTGCTGTTTCCCAAATATAATAACGTCGAAGGTGTGCAGTTAATTTATGAAAAAATGACTTTAAAAAATTAATTTTTAAGTTAAAAAATAATTATTCTCAAACTTTTAAGCAATTATCATCAAAGGGAAATGTTTCCCAATTATTTGTGTCGTTAGGATTAACTGCTCTAGGACATTGACGGTTAATATCTTCGACAGAAAGAAACATCTAAAAATTTATTAAGAATATATAATTTATCCCAAAATAAATAGTTTAGGAAAAAAATTGTTAGTCTATGTGTTCATTTCAAAATTATCAAAATATATTCGAAATTGATCAAAAAACTATTAGTTAAGAAAAATTTTATTAGAAAATCAAATGGAAAAATTTTTTTTATTAAAAAGTTTCGTTGAAAGAATATATTTTAAACGGACATTTAAATGAATTACATATTTCCTTCCAAAATTTATTTTTATTGAAGAAAAGAAAATGTCTGGAAAAAGTAAAAAGTACATATGGCATGTTAAAAGATACTATATGGAATTTAACTAAACAATTTATTTTTTGGGAGGAAAAAGGGGGGGGGGAAGTTTATAGTATATCGGAAATAGTAAAAGTTAAATGGAGGAAATAAAAAATATTTAAGTAAATAAAATATCAATTCAAAATTTGTCATAATATTTTTATAAAAAATATTTTTTGACTAGAAACTGAGTTAGCTCTTTCTCCTCCCTTTTTCCAATATTTATTAAAAACATTTTCGTATTGAGTAAATTAAAAAATGTGAGGAGGATAAATATGCGTGGTATAATAAAAATTGTTGCTTTTAAAAGAGAGAAAAAGATTTAATAAATATTTATGTACTTTTAAAATAGGGGCAATTTTGTTTGAAAATTATTTTTTCTTTTTTTTTAATCTTTTAAATTAAAAAATAATAAAAAGAGAGGGAATAATGGAAGGGAATAATGACATTTTATGTTTGGAGGAAATAAGTTTATAATTTAAGCCTTTAAAAAAGAAAAACATTAAGCAAAGCTTTTCAAGAGTTATTTAATAAACAAAAAAAAACTTTTTAAATTTAGCAAAAATATACTTAAATATTATTTAAAATATTATAAAAAATAAATTAAAATAAATTAAATTCTAAAATTAATTTAAATTTAAAAAACGAAAAGAAAAATTAATTGTATTTTTAGGGAAATTTAATAAATAAATTATTTAGGAATTCACCTTAAAAATAAAAATGTGAGAATTAAAAAAACTTAAATAAAAACACCTTTTATTAATAAAAATTTTGAACAATAAAATTTAATTTTTATTTTCTAATAATTAATTTATAGATTAATATAAAATAATAAAAAAGGAAAAGTTTTAAATATAACTCAATTACTCAACTTAATTAATCCCTCAGGAAAAAGGATTATTTAATAATTTAACATTCAAAATAAATTAATAAAAACATATTTAAATTGTAAAGTAAGCATGACAAATAGTCTAAACTTTAAATAATTAAAATAAAAATTATTTTAATTTTTAAAAATTATATGAATATCTAAAGGAAATGAAAAATAAAATAAATAATAAACTGAATTTAAAAAGATATAAAGATGACATTTGTTTTTCCATTTATTAATTCCAAAAAAGAGAATTGTTTATTTACTTTTAAATAGCTTAATCAAGCAAATATTTTAAGAAAATATTTTTTTACAAAAAAAATATTTTTTTTGCTGTGTGGGCTTTAAATAAATAAAAAAATATTTCTTTTAATAAATAAATGCTTAATTAAAAATTTAAAGAATAAAGAATATTTTTTGTAAATTATTTTTATATGGCATTTTAAATATATAAAATGAAGTTTAAAATAATTAAAAATTAAATGATGTTCTTTAAACAATTATTTTTTTTCTTCAAAAAATTTATTAATTATATAAAATAATTTATTACAAAGTCTACTATGAACAAGTAATTTATCTTGTTTTTGTTACTTAGAAAAAGGCTATTTTTGACAGTCAAATAAATTATTTATTAAATTTTGGTAATAATATGTGTTATTATTGCTTAAATATATTTTATATATGTAATAGATTAATATTACTTTAATTCAATATTTTCAAAGAAAAAAGGTAATTAATATAAAATATAACAAAATATAATTTTTGGGATTTTTGGGACCTTTATTTTTTAATTTTACAAAATAATTTTGATCGTAAAGATCAGTTAGAAAAAATATTTAGATAAAAAACGGAATAAATCTACTATATAATTTTTAATGTTTTTAGATCAAAATCGAGTTTTATTGTGGATTGTAAAAAAATGGGATGAATGGAGATCGACAAACTATCTAAATCAAATATTTCACCTCAAATGTCTATCTAGAGCTAAAGTAATTTAAAAATTTCAGTAATTTTTAAATAATAATTTTTAAAATTTAATTTAAAAATCATTTAATATTTAAATTACACAAAGATTTATTTAGAATAAAATTTCCAACTAAAATATATTTACATAATCCTTGTAAAATTTAAATAAAATAAATGTAATAAAAAAGAATAAAACATCAAAATAATTTTGGGTGGTTCCGAAATTTCTATTTTAGTTGGGGATGTGTTGAGGGAAGCGATTTTGACTAGAAAAGGAATTTTTATTTTTGAATAAATTTTAGGTAGTATTTGAATTTTAAATAAATATTGTCTAGATTTTGTAGTAATTTGTCGAAAATAAATAGATGTTCTCAATAAAATTTTTGAAATTTTAAAATTTTTAAAAAAATATATAAATTTTTGAAATTTTAAAATCTTTGACTAATTATTTTAAGAAGGAGGCTCTTAATGATTAAGCTTCTTTAATTATAATAATTAAAAGTTAAACGAAATTTATAAATGAAAATTTTATGACAGAATTTTGTATATTTTATGGGATTAAAAAACCGACTACAGTCATAGGACCCTATTAATTTTGGCGGTAGAATTTGAACAAAAAAAGTAAAGTAAAAATATTATATTATTTTTTTAAAAGAATATTTTTTGAAGAATTTATATTTTGAATAAAAAATAATAAAAAAATATTTTGGGCACTTGGTTGATAAAAGGAGATGAATCTTTTTTGTTAAAAAAAGATGGGCATTGCATGGAAAAAGCTTTAAAATGTAAAGAGAAGAAAAAGTAAAAGTGGGGGCTTTTAATGTGCTTTTCCTTTTCATTTAATTCCTTTTATTTGAAGGAGGAAAAGAAGAAGAAGGCTTTATATTCTTGTGTGGTCTTCATTATATGTATGGTTATGTAGTTTTGTTAATGAAAAGAAATTTAGAATATTCGTTAAATGGACCAATTAAAAGTTAAAAAAGAAAAAAATTATTTTTAAAGTCAAAAGTTTTGTTAATTTAGTTTTCAACGAATAAAGAAAAGAAAAAATAAATTAAGTAATTTCTTTTAAATTTATTTTATTTTAAAAATGTTCTGAAGATTAGATTATCTTTTTTAAACAGAAATTAGAAAAAAATGGTGGGAGGGATATTAGGGGACTTTATACGTATGATTGAGATTGTAGACAATGGCTACCCAAAATAATGAGGAAACATTATATTTTCCTTAAGGATGATAATTTTAAAAAATCTGAAAAAAAATTTAATTTTAAATATATATAATTTTCTACATTTCTTTTGAATTTATTAATTTTGAAGAAGGAAAAGAAGGGATAAAAGTATTTAGGAAATTCCATAATTACAATAAATTCTATGGAATTCTTTCAATTTTTAAAAAACAAATTGGACAAACTTCCAATAAAAATTAAATTAATTCCCAACAAAATAAATAAATAAAATTTTGGAAAATATTTTTTTAAAAATAAAACAATACATAAATTTTAAACAAAACTTGAAATAATCTTTCAATATTTTAATTAAAATTTGTTCTTTATATTATTTTAAAATCCTTTAAATATTTTAATAAAAATATTTTGAATAAAAAAAGTTTTTAAAAAAAAGATGTTTTAAATTTTCCACGTATAATTTAATTCAAAAAAGGAAAGAAAACAAAACCGGAATAAAGGAAGGAAAAAAAGAAAAGTTATTTTTAGAAAATAGAGTAGATTATTTATTTTTATTTATTTAAAATTGAAACAAAAGAAAATATGATATATTTATTTATGTTTAAATATAATTCTGCAATTATTTTTACATGAAACTAAAAGTCAAAAATTAAAAGAAGAACCGTCTTAAAAAAATATTTAATTAATAATTTATTTAAAACAAAATTTATTTTAATTTTTAAATTTAAAAATATACTAAATTTTGATTGATTAAGAATGAAATTTTGAAATTGTTTTAAAGAGGATAAACGATTGGATGGATTTTTCAGGTCTTGTGAGGAAGTGGGTATTTTGATAAAATCCTGTTTTCCGGATTTCCGAATTTTAGGGTTATAGGTAGCCAAGAATATTAAGCTATAAAAACCTGGACATATATAGCTGGACATTTATAGCTTAACCTATAAAAATTAAGCTATAAAAACCTGGACCCAGTCTCGCGTTAATATATCAAAAGATAATGCTGTTAATAATTTCTAAACTGAATTTTAAAAATATTCACTAACTGCTGATTTTCTTTTCCTAATTAACATCCAGATAATAAAAAAATAAAATTATTTTTCAAAAAAGATTTATATTTAATTCGAGTTACACAATTTTAAGAAAAAATTTAAAAAATGAAAGAATTTTTAACAAAATAATAATTTTTATTTAATATTTTTTAAAATTTTCTTTAAAATAAAAATGATTTTTTCAAAAATATTTAAATAAAAACTTTTTTTTCTATAAATAATTAATTAATTTGCATTTAAGAAAAGGCAACAATATAACCAAAGATTGCATTTTCTTTAATTTTTTCTATTCATTTTAAATTAGTAAAAGATATGAAATTTTGGAGAAAAAGTATTTTGAAGTTTAATCTTAATTTTAAATGCAAAAAAAAAACAATTTTTTAAATTCTTTTGTAGAACAAAGAAATTTTAAAAGACAAATATTTTTCTGAAATTAATTTAAATCTTTTTGCTAAATTTAAATTAATTTAAATAAATATCTCGTGAAAAATGTTTATTTAATTAATTAGTTAAATTATAGAAGATTGAGAAAAAAACATTCTAAAAAACAAAAATTATTGAGAGTAAACGGGAGGGTAAATATAATTTTGGGATAAAGTTGACGAGAGAATATACAGATATTAATCTATGATTTTAAATTATAAATTTAATAGGAAAATTAAAATTCATTATTGTAATTGATTATAATCTCTCGATATGGCAGACTTGATATGGCTCTCGATATGGCAGACTTAAAGGGGTAGAAGAAATTCTTGACACATCTAAAAGCTGGGTATGTAGAGTGTTAAATTTAAATATTTTTTAAACAAAATTTAATTATTGAAAGACTTCTAATATACCTTTTAGAGGTCTAGAATAAAAAAGTTTAATAAAAAATATTTTATCTTTCCCAAAATATTTTTTCAAAATTAATATTTAAATTTTTTATCCTTAAATCCAATTAGAATAAAGGTTATGTTTATTGTTAAAAAACAAAATTTTATTTAAATGCATTTAAAGTCAAAAGCAATTTTCATAGATAAAATTTAATTTGCTTTTTATTTAAAGTACACACAAAAGGGGGAAAGTGCAACAATTATTGACATTGGACAAATAAATAAATATAGATTTTAAATAAAATATTCTATGTGGGAGTAAAAATATTTTTTTATTTTGTAAATAAAAGTTGGCATTCAAAAGGCATTGTTATTTTAAATTTTAGAATTAAACATTTAAAATTCAAAAAAAAAGGAGAATTGTTTGTTGAGTGAAAAATGTCGCGAAATTTGAGAATGAGAGAGAGAGACTTTTAAACATAAAATATTTAAATAATAAATTTAAATGCTTAAAAGGAACATTGTAGATTTACTCTTATTTAGTTTAAACTGGATAACAAAAATGGGGAGATTGTTTAGTCATTCTTGTTTTATCCCTATCCTTTATTCATAATTGAAAATAAGGAGTACATACCTAGGTATTTACCGTTTTGATGAATACCCTTAATTAAAACTAAATAGATTTTGAAGACGGTAATGGGGTGAGGCAATTAATTAAAACTTTGATTATTTAGACCAGCTTATTATAAGTAAACTAAAATAAAAATTTGGTGTTTGATTTATTATATGAAAAATATATCCGAGAACTCAAATTGAATAATAAACTACATATAAACAAATATTTCTAAAAAATGTTGCATTCTTAATTAGGAGAATTTTGAAATTTTCTTCATTTTAAAATAATAAATATTTATATAAAATTACCTTACATTAAAATAAAAGAGCTAATAAAAAATAAAAAATATTTGAAAAACAAAAAATAAAATTTCTGTTTTGCTCGAATAATAATTTTATTATTTTATAAAATTCGGCAAAATAAATTCCCTCCTCTTTATCTCTTCACAAAAATTTGACTCTCTCCCAAGAGAAATTGCTAATTGGATTAGAAAAAAAGGAAAAAGAGAATAAATTTAATTAAATATAGCAACATTCGTCAGAAATTTTTTTAAATAAATTACTAGAAAAGAAAAAGTCGAAACAAAGAAATATATAATATTCTAAGTACTTTAATTGAGTTAATTTGGAATATAATTATTTAGCTTTATATTATAATTAATTTAAAAATTAAATTTAAAGAAATAAAAAATTTAATTAAATATTTATATGGCTTGTAAAAGGGAAATATTTGGTCTTAAATCGTTGAAAAAATTTTAAAATACCTATATTTTAAACACCCGAAGAGAAAATAGACAAAAAATAATTTTAATTAAAAATTTGTTGCATTTCATTTAACATTATTTTTAATCTCATGAGAATATTTTTGAAAATATTAATTAAATATAGTTATGATAAGAATTAAAATTTCCTTGGAGTTAAAAAATTGATACAGACGGCCCAACTATTTTTTCAACTTGCATGTTACTTTCACTATTTTATTGAAACTTTTGCCATGTAGAGAGACTAGACTATTTTTAACCCGAAAATCTTTACATCTTTGAGATTATTTTATGAAAATATTTTAGTTAACTAAATACAAGATTAGGATTTATAAAATAAATAAATAAATAAAAATCTAAAACATACTATGTTTTATTGGCCGTTTAATAAATTATGGGCAAAGATATTTAAATTATTTATTTTCTGCGAAATAAAATTTTTTAAATATTAAATAAACGAAAAATATCTCTACGCAAAACATTTTTTTAAACAAATAATTTATTTATTTCCAGGTGAAAATTTATAAATTTAACAAATAAGGCTTGATTGGCATTTAATTCTTTTAGCAAAAAAATGAAAAAAATAAATTTAAAAAACATCTGTTTAGAGAATAAAATAAAATAAATAACTAAATACACGAAATAAAAAAAATATAAAGAAAGAAAACAATTAAAATTTTGTTTTATAAAAATGTTAAAAGACGGAGGAGGCATGTCTACTTTAATGTTAAAAAAAGACTAATGAATTAAGACAAATTTTAAATATTTAATTGTACTTTAAAAAATAATTTCTTTACTAAAAATTTTAGAAAATATAAAAAGAAAGGTGCAATAAAAGAACAATTCCCGGTCAATTATTTATTTAAATAATGAATGTTATTTAATTTTTAAAAATTAATAATGATAGATTGGGCTGTTTTGGAAAATAATCAAAGAAAGATTTTTCTAAAGTATATGTACATATATAAGGCTTGAAAATTTCCTGGGATTTAAAAAATTATTAAATAAACGAAAAATATCTCTACCCAAAACAATTTTTCTTATTTTTATTAAATGATTTATGTTACAACCAAATTTGTAACAAGGGTTAAATTTATTTAATTTACCAAATCTTTACCAACCTATTTCAAAATCCACGCCTAAAACTACATTTCAATCAGAACTGCACGAAAATTTTCGGTTAATATTTTGTAAAGATGGAATTTATTTTTTTGTTTTGGTTTCGTTGATAGCAAAATTCTTTTTCGTACAGCACTGATTCCAATAGAATATTTAAATTATTTTAACAATACCTTATTACTATTCAAAGCAATTCCTCTTTCATCGTCAGAATAGCTCATTCTTCAAAAATAAATTTTTGCAAAATAAATAAGCTAAAAATATAATTTAAAAAATAAATTATTTGTCTACTATATATTTTACAAAAATAATTATTAAAAAACAAGAATAATAATTTTTAGAGAAATTCGAAATCCAGGCCCTTTGATTAAAGATGGCCCTTTGATTAAAGATGGCCCTTTGATTAAAGATGGCAATTTCTCAATTTTTCTGTTCAATGATAGTTAATTTATTTGGGCCTGCAGGTGATAAAATTATGACTAAATTAACAGATATTTTTATTAATTTTAAATTTAAAAAATCCTTTAAAAATATACTCATTTTAAAGACTAAGTTTGCCGTTTCCACATGAATGATATTTTGTTATATGTAGCTTCTAATCCTTTTAACATTTTCATTTTCCGTCATCAAAATATATTAAATTTTTTTGTTAAACAAGTCAACCATTGCAAATTAATAATAAATATTTTTTATATTTTTGATTATTCTCTCTCTACCTATAAAAGTCCCTAATTTCCTTCCCTTTGTGTGTGGCATTAAAAGAGATATAAATTAATTGTTAAGGGATTAAATATTTTTACCTAATTTTTTTTACTAAAATTAATAACGTTGGAAATACAAAAATAAATACTGGAAAAATAAGTTCTAATTTTCTTATACATATGCTGGATTTATATATTTCTTTCTAAAAAAACTTTTGAAAGAAGAAAAATTAATAAGAACTCTTTTAAATGAAAAATGGAGTAGAACAATTATGTAATTAAAGGACAATTCCAAAATTTTTTACTACGTATCCAACCATATAGAAGATGGAGACGAGTTTTGGAGTTGCGAAGCTAATTATTGATCTTAAACAAACAAAATTAGACTTCAAATTAATATTTTAATTTAATATTTTTACTCATGGCTCCATTAAACAGAGTAGATGATATGATTATAGTAGTCATGCTACTAATTAAATAAATTGAGCACAGGTGAGTTTAAGAATAGTGCTGAAAATATTATTGAGTTATTATTGGAAGATATTGAGAATCTAACCTTTACATATAATCAGATAATGGAAATAATTTTTAATTTTTTAATTTTTAATTTTTTAATTTTAATTAAAAATAGTTAAAATATTATTTCTTTCGTCTTATAATTTTAATTGGAATGGGCAATTTAGGAAACCCCTTTGTATGAGAGCAAGAACTAACCTAAATTCTGGATAGTCTCTTCTAATCTTTTTCCTATTTTTAAACTTAGTACATTCATATTTATGAATGAAAAGAAAAGATAAAATAGGCACACAAACAGCAAAAAAAGTTTTAATATTCCCCAATTATTTTCATTTTATTATTAACATATGGATTGGATGACATTATTATTAAAGATGTTAATTTATTTTTAAAAATTCCTTTGCCAAAATATTTTTCTGATTTTAAATAATTTAATTGAATAAATTTTGAATTTTTTTTAATTTTATTGTTAGCTAAGTAAAAGTACTAAATATGAATTCTCTACCAATTGAAACAAAACTTGATATATTTAAATGTCTTAATTTCACTCAATTATTCACCTTTAAACAAACAAATTATTACTATCGAAATTTAATTAATAAATATGGGGTAGAATTGGCTCGTATGAAATTCAACAAACTCTCATTGGTAAATACATAAATAAAAAATATTTATTTAATTATTTATTTAGTATTTTTAATTTATTACAGATTGATGCCAATATTATCAATCGAGAGTTAAATCGGTAAAATTTACTTTATGGGGTAAAACCAGATGCGCTCTTTTTTCATTCGAAACAGCTCGTTGAGCTGTGTTTTTTCTCCTCGCAAAAAACGATAGACACAAGACTATATCGCTGGTCTCAATGTATTTACTAGATAAAGACAATTAAAAAGCCAACTCATTCGAATACCGAACATTACAATTGTGTAAATTGAGTGGTTTTTTGTAATACAGATGCGGCTGTAGATTTGAAAATTAATTTAATAATTTTAAATTGTCTATGGATTGGAAGTAAAACTGTGATTGTGATTATTTTTCAGACAGATGATGATTTTCGACCTTATTACAAATCCTGCGTTCCTTTGCAGTGTATGTGTCATTTCTGTACTTGAATTTAGGGCAGACGTTTTATACTGCGACTTGAGGTTTACTGTTGCGTATAAAATGATTTTAAATGTAGTCAGCTGCTAACGAGCTATACTAATAATTTCATTTGGTTTAACCCCCATAAAGTAAAATTTATCCGTCAAATTGGTATAAAATTATTCAACCTGGATCTGAAATTTTTGAATTTGTTTTGAATGATCAACTTAATAAAAAGGTTAGTTTAATTCTTAATTTAATTTAAAATTATTTCTTAGTGGCAAGCAGCCATATCTAAATCAATTTCATTGTTTTTACATGAATTTGAACCTAACAAAGAATTTACTGTTTGTTTGGAGAGAACATTTTTCCATTTATTTGATAAAAAACCTCGTTATTATCTTTTGAAATTGCCCAGTATTCCAAAAAATATAGAAGAAATGATTATTGCTCGAAATTGTTTGGAACAACTTTTTAATTGTGCCTTTGAATATGCCTATTTTAATAAAATTGTATTTAATCCAGAAATAATTAATTTATTATTTGATAACAACAAAACAATTTCTCCACAATTTCACATTCAAAAGCCCTCTCTGTCAACTAGCAATAATTTATTTGAAAATATTTTGAGATTTGTTTTGAATCATTTAAAGATTTTTGAATTTGTTAGTATTGATTTCAATCACATAGACATTCCAGAGAAAAATATAAATATTTTGTTTAATATTTTAATAAATGAAGGCAATAAATTACCCAAAGTTTATCTAAGTCGATTTAAATTAGCAAAACTTCATGATCTTATTGTTAATGTAAGTTACTTATTTACAAATATAAATTAAAAATAAATTCCAATTTTAGTACATAACAACATCTAAAAACTGTTCAAAAATTGTGCCTGTTATAATTTTAGATAAAATTTTATTCTCGGATTTTAAATTAAACGAGAGGGCAGAGAAAATTGAAATTGGACAATTAAAAACTTTTAAAACTACCGACTATCAAATTAGCAATATTAACAATACAAAAGTGAGATTTTTATTTTCCAATGAAGAAAGGAATGATGGATCAATTTTTTATGTGCAAATTAAAAAAATGTAATTGCACAAATTATCTAAAAACAAAATGCTTTTTACAGTTTTATAAACTTTTTCGATTAAATTGTTTTCTTTTATTTTTAATAAAAATTTTCTATCCATATTTTTTATGCATTTAAATGTCTGCTTTATAACGATATACGACTACCTATATCTAGGTATTTTTATAGTTTTATAGTAATCAAAGTAAAATGGGAAATGTCTAGATCCTTCGAGATCATTATATAAATGCAATTATGCTATTTTTCTAGATCTATAAATAAATAATTTTAAGTTTACTTTGTTTTAAGAATTTTTTATTTTTTAAATGGAGGAATTTTGGCTTCTTGGCCTTCCAAAATTCTCAAAATGAGTAAATTTTTCTGTCTTCGTCTAGTTAGATTTTCAAAATATTCTGAATATATATTTTCAAAATATTCTGATTTGTGTTAATTTATGTCCGCGATGACCGCAATCTACTCCAAAGAAGACTAATTCTTTTGGTTTTAAATTAGCAAAAAAAGAAAAAGCAAAAAATTATATTGAATGTTCTGCTGATAGAAAACAAGGATTACAAGAATTATTTGAAGAGGCTATAATTACAGTTATTAATTTAAGAAGGCTTTGATACATTTTAATATTTATTTAATAATTTTTTAATTAAAATTCTGTAAATTTTATCACCCGTAAACATTAAAATGAACAAATATTAATGAACAAAACCCGTACTTGGTACAAAGTATGAGTCGAGAGAAAAAATAGGGGTGTACGAATTACGAGTATAAGGCTGATAGAAAAAATTTTCAAAAAATATAAGTGATTAAAGTGCTACACTAAGGTTTTTATTTATTTAAGATTGGGTTCGATTCCTAATCATAGTAAAGTGTATTTTATTTTAAGTTTAATTTTGTTTCAGGAAGTTTTCTATTTTTTAAATGGAGGAATTTTGGCTTCTTGGCCTTCCGAAATTCTCAAAATGAGTGAATTTTTCGGTCTTCGTCTAGTTAGATTTTCAAAATATTCGCCTGCGACGCTAAGAAAGTGAAATAACGGCTTCTTTTGAAAATTCGAAACTCTGATTTGTATTAACTTTTGCCGCGATGACCGCAATTTACTCCAACTGCGCGAGAAGAATTGAGCTTATGGAAAAAGATAATGCACGAGACCAATATTATATCATGACAAGTCTGACGATTTAATAAAATAACAATATAAAGACAGAGAGATGCGAAGGGCGAAGGGGATCAGGGACTATGAAGATAGTATGTTCCAATGGATGGCGGTTTATACTAACACTGATCTAACAGCTTATATACTAAGGCAATCACCATTACAGCCAGAATCAGAAATAAACTATAAAAGCAGCTTAGTACAAAATTTCCATAACCAAGTTCAGCAAGACTCATTATCTACAGTCATCTACGTCGACGCTCAAATCTGCACCTCGCTCCTTCAGCCATGATATCGCGCCAGGCCTCGGACGTCAACATGTTGAGCAGCATCACGGCACTTGCAGCCAAAGAGGAGTTCGACATCGCGCATTTCAACAAGGTCGGTTTATACGCTAATAACGTCTCAGGACATTCATAAATTTTATTCTCGCATTTAGGTCCGAGATCACTGCAGCTACATCGAACTGAACGACGAACAACTAAGAGAAATCATGCAGCGCTTGGAGCAGAGCTTTGCAGAAGGGCTTCAAAATGGTACGTTGATTGTTTTTTCTATTTTCAAGAGTAAATAATGCGATTTTTCGATTTTCAGAAGAGACTGCAGTGGTAAAAATGCTTCCATCGTTCATTCGCGCAACTTCTGTGGGCAAGGAGAGTGGGGAGTTCTTGGCATTAGACTTGGGCGGAAGCAACTTCAGAGTACTGCTGATCACCCTGCACGGCGACGGAAAGAAGGGAGAAATGAGACATGTGACCTATGCGGTGCCACAGGAGCTGCAGCAAGGAACTGGAGAACATCTCTTTGACCATGTTGCTGACTGCCTTCACAACTTCATGGTAGCTGAAAGGCTTTCCTGCAACAAGACTCTCCCGCTTGGATTCACCTTCTCATTTCCTTGCCAGCAAAGAGGATTGGCATCGGCATCACTTGTCGCATGGACCAAAGGATTCAGTGTGAGCCTTTTTCAATATACTTTCAGTTATAAAATCAAAAATTTTTCATTTCAGGCCTCCGGGGTTGTCGGCAAAGACGTCGTTCAATTGCTCACGGATGCGTGTCGTCGGAAGAACATCGCGGTCAATGTCGTGGCGCTCGTAAACGACACCGTTGGAACAATGTTGGCATGCTCATTCTTCGATCCTGACTGCTCCATTGGGCTCATTGTTGGGACTGGGAGCAACGCTTGTTATATGGAACGCTTGCAGAACATCACCAAACTCAATGGTTTGGTCAGCGTAAATGGTCGGCGGTGATTGTGTGGGTGAAAAATATTTTTCTTTCGTTTTCAGATGGACTTCCTGAAGAAATGTGCATAAACTGTGAGCTCGGTGCCTTTGGCGATGACGGGAAGATCGACAAGTACAGGACGGTGCACGACAGGACACTAGATGCCAACTCCATAAATCCGCGCAAACAAACGTTCGAGAAGATGATCTCCGGGATGTACTTGGTCAGATTCTATCTCTCGAATAAAAGTTTCAATTTTCTTTAAGGGCGAGCTTGTGCGCCTTGTGTTGGTCGAGTTGGCAGGAGCGGGACTTCTCTTCTCTGGGTCAGCGGTCAGCAGCAGTGCTATCGGAAAACAAGGATCGTTCTCAACTCGAATCCTGTCAGAAGTAGAGAGGTGATTTTACCATTTTTAAAAGTTTTGGTTAAGCAAATTTTTTCCCTTTAGGTATGTGCTGGAGTCTGAAAAGCCGCTGCATAAGATTGGCCTGCTCTTGTCAGATAATGGTTAGTGCGCATGCATTTTTGGGGTGGGTAAATTCATCTTTTTAATATTTCACAGGTATTGCTTCTCCGTCCTCAACTGACTGTGCTGTTGTGGCCTACGTTTGCTCCATGATCAGCTCAAGATCGTCCAATCTCTGCGCAGTGGCGATGGCCACCATTCTCCAAAGAATTAAACGGAAGCGAGTCGCGATTGGAGTGGATGGCAGCCTATACAAAGCTCACCCGACATTCAAGGACTTGTTGTCAACAAAGATTGAGGCACTGACTGGTGGAAAATATGAGGTGAGAAAACCACCTTAGAAACATTTAAAGCCTTATTTAACATTTTTTAGTTCAAACTAGTCCTCTCGGAGGACGGAAGTGGGCGCGGAGCAGCCGTGGCAGCAGCTGTGGCAGTTCGTTTGGCAGGTGCTGGCGTGAAGAAATAAGCAAGAAGAAAGATGCCCTCGGAAATTGTGATAGTTGTACATTGTATATGTGATATTATCTATTTGTTTACATTGTATTCATATTGTATGTATATATTGTATATTATTGTTGTTTGTGTGTAAATTTAAATGTATAAAATGAGCCGATTTTTGTCTTGATATTTATCTGAATTTGTCACACTTTTGTCACACTTTGTCACACTTTTTTTTGTCACACTTTGTCACACTTTTGTCCTCTTCCGTGTTCACACTCCTGCTGGAAGTAATTTATCTTTGAAAAAATTTATTTTGCCCTTCCAGAAACTTTCGCCTGTGGTGATAAAAAAAAGGAAATCTGGCTTCTTAGCCTTCTAAAATTCCAAAAAAATATTTTTTGCCGGTTAAAGCAGTAAAAAATATTCAAATATTATTATTAAAATTACTGACTTTTATTTAAAATTTAAATTTTTCCCTACGTAATATTCACTTCCTTTAAACTAAGAATTTATTTTCTTTTAAGTCAATACCAGAATTTTTAGAATTAGAAGAAAACTCTTAAACATAAAATTAGTAATAGCCAAAAAAGTTTTAGGAAATAGACTGAAAAATATTTTCTTCCTTTTAGTTGTATGTTATTTACTTTTTTTACATAATTTTTAAACTTGGATTGTCTTTTTAACATAAATTTAAGGTTATGACGAATATTTTTGTAATTTTGGACTGTTTTTAACTTTCTTTGAATTCCCACATTTTTATATCGAAAAATATTAAAAAGCTAAGTATTTTGTTACACCTTTTATTTATGTATGAGGTGAATTGTTTTTTGTTTTATTAAAATTTTATATTGGCTTCGTTCAAAGAAACCTAAATTTTAATAATTTACTAAAAATTAATTAATCTTTCTGACTAAATGAGAAAATGATGAGAGAATGATTTATATGAATTACTTTAATAATTATTTATTTGATGCTAAAATTTTATCAGATTTTATTTATTAATTCAAAAAGCACTAATTCATAACAAGTCCACAAGACTTTGCAAATTCATACACTCTACAAATTACTACCAAATTACTACCTTTTTTGTACTGGCTCCATACTTATCTCAATACTTTTTTTTAATCTCCAAGTTATTTCTTTTTATAAATTTTGTAAAATAATATTTATTTTTGTATTTTGATGCTTTTAACATTTTTTATTAAAAAATATTTTTATAAAAATAAATATATGTATATCTTTCAAAATTAAATTTTCATTTTTTCTTTAATTAAAAGGATAAAGCCTTATATTTATTTATTTATTTTTTAAGGTTATTTCAACTAAAATAAGTATGTACAAATTCTTTTTTTTATCAAACAAATTCATTAATGTCATTTCTCTTCTGAAAAAGAAATTAAATAAAATAAAAATTGTCGCACATCGGTGGCCATCAATTTCTAAACAAAAAATTTTTTTGTTAAATTCTAAAAGCAATATATATATATTTATGTATATATCCTTGTGGAACAATTGCATTTTTTTCTTTTGTGCCCTAAACCGTGGAAAAAATAAAATTTTATTTTTTTATATTATTTACGACAATGATTGAAGGAATTGAGAGAAAAAAAATATTTTATTTAAATTTATTTCCTCATATTTTTATTTATTTTGCAGGATTTTTAATTCGAAATTTTTAAATAGAAATTTCAAATTTGAGAAGACGAGTTAATAATAATTATCTTTTGCTTAAAAATAAAATTCTTAACTTGAAAATAATTATCCTCTTTTTCTTTTAAATTTTAACTAACTTAAACAAAAAATTAAAAAAAAATCTAAAATTTCAGATTCCTCTTTCAGAGATTCTTTTTTTAATTCTTTTATACCTTTTTCTGTAATTTTTAATTTAAAATATATTTATTTATTTCAATAATTTACATATAATTTCTAAATAAAAATTTAAATAAAATAAACTACAATTTTTTGTTGTTGCTAAAAGATGAAATTTTTGGTTATTTGCCTTCTGTTGTCAACAAATATTTATTTTTCTTTTTTTTTTCCTAAAATGCTTATCGAAATATATTTAAATTTTTGTGATGTCATTCTTTTTAATTAACTAATTTTGGAATTATTTTAAATTAAAAATAATTTGAGGAATGTCCGAATATTTCAAATTTATTCATACCAAAGGGTATACAATATACCACTGAAATGGATGATTATATGAAAAAAGAATGTTACAAATTGGGATTAAAAAGAATAGTAGTCATTTTGAAAAAGTTAGTGGACACAAATAAGTAAGCTGTTTTAAGTTATTTTTGAATTTGCTTAAAAAGAAAAATATATATTGGGGGTGAGAAAACAAATAAATTATGTTGGGAATGTCAAAAATAAATAAATTATGAGACGTCAAAAATAAATAAATTATTTGGAAATGAGAAAATAAATGAGTTGTTTAAATCTTTAAATATGTCAGGTTTGGGGGTTGGGAGATTGTCATAAAGAAAAATTAAATAAGAGGGGTTATAACGCAGGTTAAAAATTCTAATCTGCTTGAGAATTTTTTGAATTTAAAGTTAAAAGGCAGTTATTGTAAATCGTTTTATAATTCTTGTGTCAGTTTACAAAGTCGGAAAAAAATTAATTTACTACCATCTTCTTTCTCTTTTTCTCTCTATTATCTATTAATTACTCAAAATTTACATATTTATTTTACCTAACAAATTTATTGTTATTTATTTTAAATTCTCAATTTTCCTTATTTTTCTTCTTTTCACATTCAATTGTTGATTTTTAAAAATTTTTCTCTTATCTCGAATTAAAAATTTGTAAAAACATAAAAGCATTAAAGGGAAATTAAAATGTTTTTTTAAATAAATTGTTTGCCAAAGCCTTTCTTCTATTTTTATCTTTTATTTACAGCCTTTCTATATATTTATTTTAATTAATTTTATTTGACTTTTTATTTTTATTTTAGTTTTCTTATTTTAATTTTAAAATACATAACACCTTTTTTCACCCCCTCCCCTCAACTCCCCTCAATTAAGTAAAAAAATAAATAAAATTTTATTTTTAAATATTTTGTTTAAATTTATTTACTTATACATACAAATATAAAAATAGAAACAAAAATAATTAAAAGGCTTTTGACAATGATTGATTGAATGATTAAATTTTTATATAAATATATCTACTAACTATTTTTCTTTATATAAATTTTTTTATATCTTTTTGCTAAATATATCCTTAAAAATAATTTTTGATTTTCTTAAAAATGATTACTAAATTATTTTTTTATTAATTACAAAAATTAATAAAGCTTTCATTTTCCTCATTTTAGATTAACAAATTATTTCCAGGCTTAAATATTTTCATATAAATTTTATCTTTTAAATTTCATTTAAATTTTAAATTTAATCTCTTTGACAAATTTTTAGTCGAATCGGTTAACTAATTTGAATAGACAAAATGAAGTTTATTAAATTGAAATTAATTTTAGAGAGAACTTTTAGTCCGGAGCAGTTCAACTGAGTCCGCACGATTGAGTCCTCACGATTGAGTCCGCACGATTGAGTCCCCACGATTGAGTCCCGGCACAATTGAGTCCCCACGATTGAGTCCGCACGATTGAGTCCCCACGATTGAGTCCGCACGATTGAGTCCCCCTTGTATATACCTCAATTGAGTCCCCGTGGATTTAATAAGTTTAAAATTTCCATATCCGACATGCGGGATTTTTCCAAAATTTCTATTTTTTAAAGTATAAATGCCGGGCAGACCACCTGTGCACCCCTGCTGCACCCCAAATACCCTGCGTAGCAGCACAAAAAAGTTTTCCATCGAAGATTCAGTTGATCATAATTCTGTTCAATATCATCCAATCGAGCTGATTTTGGTATCATTCAACTCAGCTCGTCGAGTCATTTCGAATGAGCTATTTTTTGTTTATTCAAATTTTACACCCCAAAAATTCCCCCATGGATTTGACCATTTCGAGCCCATATCTCGGCGAGAACCATGTTGATTTTGGTGTCATTCGACTCAGCTCATTCGAATGAGCTGTCATTCAAAAAATCTCGATATCCCTCCTAATCCCCAAATCCACAATATCCACCGATATCCCTCTTAATCGCTTAAATCTACTTATATCCCTTAATATTCACCGATATCCAGCTTGATCCCTCGATGTCGCCTACAAGTCCCCTGATGTTAACTTTAATCCCTCCAAATCCCCAGATATCCCTCTTAATCCTTTCTAATATAATTAAATCCACGGGGACTCAATTGAGGTATATACAAGGGGGACTCAATCGTGCGGACTCAATCGTGGGGACTCAATTGTGCCGGGACTCAATCGTGGGGACTCAATCGTGCGGACTCAATCGTGGGGACTCAATCGTGCGGACTCAATTGAGGTGTACCGCTTTTAGTCAGTTAAAAGTTTCAAGATTAAATCGAAGATCATTCCTTCAATCATTTCCTTACCTAAAAAAATCTTTTCAATTATTTTAAAAATAAACCTCAAAAATCATTTTTTATATTATCTTCTTTTTTGTCTCCATACATATGTTCGTGACAAAGAACAAAATGTCAAAATTGAGACAGATGAAATTATTTTGGAAGGGAAGGCCATGTGGGTAAAAATGGGAGGGGAGGGGGGAGATGGGGAAAGGGAAGGAAGTGGCAATTGCTTTAAAAAGTTTTTTTAACTTAAGAAAAAATATTTTTATTTATTTATTTGAATATTCCCTTCTTTTTTTACGTTCTTTTTTCTTCATTTTCTTCCACTTCACAGGACATCCCTTTTTGTGTCCCTAAGGGGGGAAGAAAAGTGATGCATGAGGCATAGAACAATGAAAAAACTGTAAAGAAAAAAATAACAATAAATGTATGGTGTTGTTCTCTATTATATGATTTTGCTACAAATTTTTAACTTAAATAAATATTTAATTTTTTAAAATTTAATTTCTGTCAAGTAATTCTCTTATTTTATGTCAGATTTACCAAAATAATAATTTTAATTTTTAAATCTTTATTAGCGACCTTTTTTATTCTTTAAAAATTTTTTTAGGGAAACCCCTAAAATAAGAAATTGGGAATACTTTTTTGTAAATATTTAAATAAATTAAGAAGACTAAAGAATTAATTTTTAGCAGATATTTAATATAAAATATTTTAGTAAATTTAACCTTTAATGAACAATAAATAATCTAAAAGGAAATCCATTAACAAACTTTTTTTTGAAATTTAAGAATAAATAAATATATTAAAAGACTAAAAGAATAAATTTATTTTTAGCAACTTTTAAGATTTCTTTTTATTTTAATAAATTTATTTTATAAATTAAATAATTTTTAGACTATTTACCGTATTTTCTCAAATAGTACTTTCGGCAGTATTATTTTTCAACCCTCTTCTAAAGAGCAGTACTATTATAGGGGGCAGTACTAATTAAAAAAATATGGTGTGTATATATTTACCTAACCTAACAATTAAGGGTAAAATTAAAAATATTTCTTCCTTTTTCTCTTGTTTTAATTATTTAATTATTTGTTGTATTTTGTTCTTTTTTCATTTTTTGCTATTTATTGGATCCAACTAATTAATTATCTGAAAAGTTTAATAATTTAATTTAAAATCTTTCCTTTTTTAGTTTAATTTTAAATTTAATTTATTTATTATTTTAAATTATGTTAAAAATAAAATGAATCAAAATTTGGATTATATGGAGGAGTATGGGGATGGAACTTTTGAATTACAGGCAACAATACTTCCAAATGAATGTAGTTATCCTATTGGAAGTTCTTCATATAAAAATGCTGCAAATGTTTGGAAATTTTTTGAAAAATTTTTTTTAAATATTCTTTAAGGTCCGTTATTTATTTCGGCATGGAATAATTAATTGGCCCAATTTTACTCATTGTTTACCCAATTGTGGTCTTTGTACACAATTTGCTTCAGATCATGCCTATCAAATTGTAAAAATATATATTTTAATATAAAAAATAATTTTCTAATTTCAGTATAATTTGGTAGTTATTGGGTTTCTTTTGCCATTTATCAGTTTATGCGGCCTTTGCGGCAATATACTCTCCGCTTTTATTTATAGCAGAGTTTGTTTCTAAACAATTATTTTTTAATTTGTAGTTATAAATTTAGTAAAAGGTGGAGGTAAATTATTTAATGCTCCTATTCCCCCTCCCCCTCTATTTTTTAATTTTTTAACCTTAATACTCCACTGCAATATCCATAAAATTTATTAAGCTATATTTTTGCTATTTTATGTTAGCTACTGTCCTTATTTTCAATTTAAATATTTTTATTTTTATCACTAAAAAAATCAAATTCCCTTCACTAACAATCTAATAAAATTTTTATTTTCTGTAGTAATTCATCAGATTTTTCTTTAAGCCTGCTTTACGTCATTCCTACACTGGAAGTATTTATTTATCTGCTTTAGGATGCTCAGATACAGCTGTAATTTTAATTTAAAAAATCTATTCAACAAATTTAAAAAATAAGGTGATATTGACTGCTCTTTTTCTTTTCTTTATTGACTCAATTAGACGATATTCATTAAATCTCTCAATTTTATATGGAACTCTTTCCCCTGTTGTATATCCAGCTGGGATGATTGCACAAACTTGTTCTGTTTATTTTACAATTGTTGCTGCTGTTGATTGTTTTGTTCAAGTAAATTACTCTTTAATTGATGTTGGTAGGGAAGGATAAATGAATGAATGGACCCCTGACACAATCCAACACTCAACCCTCCCTCTGCCTTTAATCCAAGTATTTTTGTTGAATTTCCCTTATAACGGCAAATATTTTAAATTCTTACCAAGCCTCTTAAGTAACCCTTCTTAACCCCCAAATATCCCATTCCAATCAATTTTGGACAATTTTTTAATATTTTTAATTAAAGGTTTGTATGCCAACAAAAATAAAAAGATTATTTTCTAGTCAATTATTTACAAAATGTTTGGCTAGTGGAATTCTTGCATTTGCCTTTATTTATAATATCCCGTAAATTTTATTAAAATTATTTTTTTAATTAAAAAATATAGACATTGTTTTGAATCGATACTTTTGGATTGTTGGCATCCAAATTTTCAAAGTCAATCTGTTGAAGTATGTCCAGCACCTTTACGATTCCATCCCACGTAAATAAAAAATTTTATTTAAATATATTCTTGGAAAAGTTAAAAATTCCCAACGAAATTCCCAATGATTTAGGAAAAGAAAATCGAAAAGAAATTTCCCAATTGTTAATAGTAAAGTTTAAAAATATATGTTTTAGAATGGAAGAAAATCTGATATTTAATTGAAATTAATATATAAATATATTTTTACTTGATATATAACTCATACAATTTTTATTTTTTCAAGTTATATGCTCATTTATTACAAATATATGTATGCAATCTTTTTGGCTGTTGGCCCATTAATTGTTTTAATTGTTTTGAATATTATTGTTATTATTGCTACTGTTTTTTGTAAAAAGGGAAATTCTGCTGATAATTTGGCTTTAGTTAGTAATTAAATTTCTAATTAAATAATTTTTCTAAAAAAATATTTCAGATACTTGTTGTTTTGCTATTTATTTTATGTAATACTGTTGCTTTGCTAATAAATATTTTTGAAACAGTTAATTTTAAATTCTTAAATAAATAAAAATAATTAATAGGGCTACATAAATGTATTAATTAGAGACCGGACAGAGACGAGATCTCGATAAAAATCTCGGTTATCGAGATCTCGATTCTCGTACGACACTCCCAGTCCGAAGACTAACTATTTAATTTTGTTTGTCTGAGCCTTCCTAATGAGACAAAAATTAAATTTGTTATTTGAAAAAAGACAAATCTGAAGATAAAATAGAACCTAATCTTAAATGTGAAGAATATACCTATAAATTTATTTTTAATTTTCAGCATTTAGCATCTTCAATGTCTTGGAGAATTAATTATATAATTGATATATCTAATTTGTAAAATAAATATTTTTAAAATTAATTCTTTTTTTTTTAATTTTAGACTTGTAGTTTTCAATTCAAGTTTCAACTTTGTTATATAGTAAATAAATAATTTAATTTATTAAAAATATTTCTCTTCCTTCAAAGTTATAACTTTTCTCGTCCTTTTCGTTGCACATTTTCTCGTCATTTTGGGCCAACAACTTCTCCACAAAAATCCCATTCTTCTTTATGTGGTCATTCTGCAATTATGAGACATCATACACTTGACTACACAAATAAATCAAGAATTTCAAATGGATCAAAAAATGGGCAAAATGGTTGGGGAAATATATTTATATTGTTTAATTTTGTAAATTGAAGAGGAGGAAAGTAGAAGGAAGGAGAAATTTTTAATAGTTTAGTGTATCCAAAGTATTTGTCTTTATTTAAAATAAGCTTAAATTTAACAATACACATTAACAAAATTGAAATATTAGAAAAAAAATCCTTAAATTGTCATACAAAGTAGCAAAATTTATTTGAAAAATTTATCAGGAATAAAAACTAAAAATATTATAAAATATGTATATTAATTAATATTTAATTCCATTTTCAAATTCTTTTAAGGATTTGTTTTACAAAAATGTACACGTTCACAATCATTTTCTGCAGTACCCTCAACAACACATCTTATAATGGGTAAAAGTTCAAATGAATATTGTAATAGAAGAGATGAAGAAAGAGATAATTTAAATGAAGAAAATTTAAAAGTTGAAGATTTTAGGAAGGAAACAATTTTGGAGGAAGGAGGAGAGAATTTTACTAACAGAATAAAGGTGTCCATTAAAAGATAATTAATTAATTTGTATTCTTTATCATTAAATTCAGATAAAAAATTCTAACAAATTATTTAACAATGCCCAACAACAACCCCAACAAAATCCTTTAATTTCTTCAAATATTAAATCAAAATCTAAAGTAAGTTGCACAGTATCTCACAACCAACAAAAATGTATTGATCGTTCAAGTAGTGGCTCATCAGGGATTTCTGTTTAATTATTTTTGTGATTTAAATTTTTTAAAATTTTATTTGTTAAATTTAATTAAATTTGTATAGAATTAATTTAATAAATTAATTTTTAAAAAAATGTTCGTATAATTCAAACAATATTTCTATTACAAACAATATTTCTATATTCTATTTTTTTTGTTAAATTCTAAAAGCAATATATATATTTATGTATATATCCTTGTGGAACAATTGCATTTTTTTCTTTTGTGCCCTAAACCGTGGAAAAAATAAAATTTTATTTTTTTATATTATTTACGACAATGATTGAAGGAATTGAGAGAAAAAAAATATTTTATTTAAATTTATTTCCTCATATTTTTATTTATTTTGCAGGATTTTTAATTCGAAATTTTTAAATAGAAATTTCAAATTTGAGAAGACGAGTTAATAATAATTATCTTTTGCTTAAAAATAAAATTCTTAACTTGAAAATAATTATCCTCTTTTTCTTTTAAATTTTAACTAACTTAAACAAAAAATTAAAAAAAAATCTAAAATTTCAGATTCCTCTTTCAGAGATTCTTTTTTTAATTCTTTTATACCTTTTTCTGTAATTTTTAATTTAAAATATATTTATTTATTTCAATAATTTACATATAATTTCTAAATAAAAATTTAAATAAAATAAACTACAATTTTTTGTTGTTGCTAAAAGATGAAATTTTTGGTTATTTGCCTTCTGTTGTCAACAAATATTTATTTTTCTTTTTTTTTCCTAAAATGCTTATCGAAATATATTTAAATTTTTGTGATGTCATTCTTTTTAATTAACTAATTTTGGAATTATTTTAAATTAAAAATAATTTGAGGAATGTCCGAATATTTCAAATTTATTCATACCAAAGGGTATACAATATACCACTGAAATGGATGATTATATGAAAAAAGAATGTTACAAATTGGGATTAAAAAGAATAGTAGTCATTTTGAAAAAGTTAGTGGACACAAATAAGTAAGCTGTTTTAAGTTATTTTTGAATTTGCTTAAAAAGAAAAATATATATTGGGGGTGAGAAAACAAATAAATTATGTTGGGAATGTCAAAAATAAATAAATTATGAGACGTCAAAAATAAATAAATTATTTGGAAATGAGAAAATAAATGAGTTGTTTAAATCTTTAAATATGTCAGGTTTGGGGGTTGGGAGATTGTCATAAAGAAAAATTAAATAAGAGGGGTTATAACGCAGGTTAAAAATTCTAATCTGCTTGAGAATTTTTTGAATTTAAAGTTAAAAGGCAGTTATTGTAAATCGTTTTATAATTCTTGTGTCAGTTTACAAAGTCGGAAAAAAATTAATTTACTACCATCTTCTTTCTCTTTTTCTCTCTATTATCTATTAATTACTCAAAATTTACATATTTATTTTACCTAACAAATTTATTGTTATTTATTTTAAATTCTCAATTTTCCTTATTTTTCTTCTTTTCACATTCAATTGTTGATTTTTAAAAATTTTTCTCTTATCTCGAATTAAAAATTTGTAAAAACATAAAAGCATTAAAGGGAAATTAAAATGTTTTTTTAAATAAATTGTTTGCCAAAGCCTTTCTTCTATTTTTATCTTTTATTTACAGCCTTTCTATATATTTATTTTAATTAATTTTAGTTGACTTTTTATTTTTATTTTAGTTTTCTTATTTTAATTTTAAAATACATAACACCTTTTTTCACCCCCTCCCCTCAACTCCCCTCAATTAAGTAAAAAAATAAATAAAATTTTATTTTTAAATATTTTGTTTAAATTTATTTACTTATACATACAAATATAAAAATAGAAACAAAAATAATTAAAAGGCTTTTGACAATGATTGATTGAATGATTAAATTTTTATATAAATATATCTACTAACTATTTTTCTTTATATAAATTTTTTTATATCTTTTTGCTAAATATATCCTTAAAAATAATTTTTGATTTCTTAAAAATGATTACTAAATTATTTTTTTATTAATTACAAAAATTAATAAAGCTTTCATTTTCCTCATTTTAGATTAACAAATTATTTCCAGGCTTAAATATTTTCATATAAATTTTATCTTTTAAATTTCATTTAAATTTTAAATTTAATCTCTTTGACAAATTTTTAGTCGAATCGGTTAACTAATTTGAATAGACAAAATGAAGTTTATTAAATTGAAATTAATTTTAGAGAGAACTTTTAGTCCGGAGCAGTTCAACTGAGTCCGCACGATTGAGTCCTCACGATTGAGTCCGCACGATTGAGTCCCCACGATTGAGTCCCGGCACAATTGAGTCCCCACGATTGAGTCCGCACGATTGAGTCCCCACGATTGAGTCCGCACGATTGAGTCCCCCTTGTATATACCTCAATTGAGTCCCCGTGGATTTAATAAGTTTAAAATTTCCATATCCGACATGCGGGATTTTTCCAAAATTTCTATTTTTTAAAGTATAAATGCCGGGCAGACCACCTGTGCACCCCTGCTGCACCCCAAATACCCTGCGTAGCAGCACAAAAAAGTTTTCCATCGAAGATTCAGTTGATCATAATTCTGTTCAATATCATCCAATCGAGCTGATTTTGGTATCATTCAACTCAGCTCGTCGAGTCATTTCGAATGAGCTATTTTTTGTTTATTCAAATTTTACACCCCAAAAATTCCCCCATGGATTTGACCATTTCGAGCCCATATCTCGGCGAGAACCATGTTGATTTTGGTGTCATTCGACTCAGCTCATTCGAATGAGCTGTCATTCAAAAAATCTCGATATCCCTCCTAATCCCCAAATCCACAATATCCACCGATATCCCTCTTAATCGCTTAAATCTACTTATATCCCTTAATATTCACCGATATCCAGCTTGATCCCTCGATGTCGCCTACAAGTCCCCTGATGTTAACTTTAATCCCTCCAAATCCCCAGATATCCCTCTTAATCCTTTCTAATATAATTAAATCCACGGGGACTCAATTGAGGTATATACAAGGGGGACTCAATCGTGCGGACTCAATCGTGGGGACTCAATTGTGCCGGGACTCAATCGTGGGGACTCAATCGTGCGGACTCAATCGTGGGGACTCAATCGTGCGGACTCAATTGAGGTGTACCGCTTTTAGTCAGTTAAAAGTTTCAAGATTAAATCGAAGATCATTCCTTCAATCATTTCCTTACCTAAAAAAATCTTTTCAATTATTTTAAAAATAAACCTCAAAAATCATTTTTTATATTATCTTCTTTTTTGTCTCCATACATATGTTCGTGACAAAGAACAAAATGTCAAAATTGAGACAGATGAAATTATTTTGGAAGGGAAGGCCATGTGGGTAAAAATGGGAGGGGAGGGGGGAGATGGGGAAAGGGAAGGAAGTGGCAATTGCTTTAAAAAGTTTTTTTAACTTAAGAAAAAATATTTTTATTTATTTATTTGAATATTCCCTTCTTTTTTTACGTTCTTTTTTCTTCATTTTCTTCCACTTCACAGGACATCCCTTTTTGTGTCCCTAAGGGGGGAAGAAAAGTGATGCATGAGGCATAGAACAATGAAAAAACTGTAAAGAAAAAAATAACAATAAATGTATGGTGTTGTTCTCTATTATATGATTTTGCTACAAATTTTTAACTTAAATAAATATTTAATTTTTTAAAATTTAATTTCTGTCTAGTAATTCTCTTATTTTATGTCAGATTTACAAAAATAATAATTTTAATTTTTAAATCTTTATTAGCGACCTTTTTTATTCTTTAAAAATTTTTTTAGGGAAACCCCTAAAATAAGAAATTGGGAATACTTTTTTGTAAATATTTAAATAAATTAAGAAGACTAAAGAATTAATTTTTAGCAGATATTTAATATAAAATATTTTAGTAAATTTAACCTTTAATGAACAATAAATAATCTAAAAGGAAATCCATTAACAAACTTTTTTTTGAAATTTAAGAATAAATAAATATATTAAAAGACTAAAAGAATAAATTTATTTTTAGCAACTTTTAAGATTTCTTTTTATTTTAATAAATTTATTTTATAAATTAAATAATTTTTAGACTATTTACCGTATTTTCTCAAATAGTACTTTCGGCAGTATTATTTTTCAACCCTCTTCTAAAGAGCAGTACTATTATAGGGGGCAGTACTAATTAAAAAAATATGGTGTGCATATATTTACCTAACCTAACAATTAAGGGTAAAATTAAAAATATTTCTTCCTTTTTCTCTTGTTTTAATTATTTAATTATTTGTTGTATTTTGTTCTTTTTTCATTTTTTGCTATTTATTGGATCCAACTAATTAATTATCTGAAAAGTTTAATAATTTAATTTAAAATCTTTCCTTTTTTAGTTTAATTTTAAATTTAATTTATTTATTATTTTAAATTATGTTAAAAATAAAATGAATCAAAATTTGGATTATATGGAGGAGTATGGGGATGGAACTTTTGAATTACAGGCAACAATACTTCCAAATGAATGTAGTTATCCTATTGGAAGTTCTTCATATAAAAATGCTGCAAATGTTTGGAAATTTTTTTGAAAAATTTTTTTTAAATATTCTTTAAGGTCCGTTATTTATTTCGGCATGGAATAATTAATTGGCCCAATTTTACTCATTGTTTACCCAATTGTGGTCTTTGTACACAATTTGCTTCAGATCATGCCTATCAAATTGTAAAAATATATATTTTAATATAAAAAATAATTTTCTAATTTCAGTATAATTTGGTAGTTATTGGGTTTCTTTTGCCATTTATCAGTTTATGCGGCCTTTGCGGCAATATACTCTCCGCTTTTATTTATAGCAGAGTTTGTTTCTAAACAATTATTTTTTAATTTGTAGTTATAAATTTAGTAAAAGGTGGAGGTAAATTATTTAATGCTCCTATTCCCCCTCCCCCTCTATTTTTTAATTTTTTAACCTTAATACTCCACTGCAATATCCATAAAATTTATTAAGCTATATTTTTGCTATTTTATGTTAGCTACTGTCCTTATTTTCAATTTAAATATTTTTATTTTTATCACTAAAAAAATCAAATTCCCTTCACTAACAATCTAATAAAATTTTTATTTTCTGTAGTAATTCATCAGATTTTTCTTTAAGCCTGCTTTACGTCATTCCTACACTGGAAGTATTTATTTATCTGCTTTAGGATGCTCAGATACAGCTGTAATTTTAATTTAAAAAATCTATTCAACAAATTTAAAAAATAAGGTGATATTGACTGCTCTTTTTCTTTTCTTTATTGACTCAATTAGACGATATTCATTAAATCTCTCAATTTTATATGGAACTCTTTCCCCTGTTGTATATCCAGCTGGGATGATTGCACAAACTTGTTCTGTTTATTTTACAATTGTTGCTGCTGTTGATTGTTTTGTTCAAGTAAATTACTCTTTAATTGATGTTGGTAGGGAAGGATAAATGAATGAATGGACCCCTGACACAATCCAACACTCAACCCTCCCTCTGCCTTTAATCCAAGTATTTTTGTTGAATTTCCCTTATAACGGCAAATATTTTAAATTCTTACCAAGCCTCTTAAGTAACCCTTCTTAACCCCCAAATATCCCATTCCAATCAATTTTGGACAATTTTTTAATATTTTTAATTAAAGGTTTGTATGCCAACAAAAATAAAAAGATTATTTTCTAGTCAATTATTTACAAAATGTTTGGCTAGTGGAATTCTTGCATTTGCCTTTATTTATAATATCCCGTAAATTTTATTAAAATTATTTTTTTAATTAAAAAATATAGACATTGTTTTGAATCGATACTTTTGGATTGTTGGCATCCAAATTTTCAAAGTCAATCTGTTGAAGTATGTCCAGCACCTTTACGATTCCATCCCACGTAAATAAAAAATTTTATTTAAATATATTCTTGGAAAAGTTAAAAATTCCCAACGAAATTCCCAATGATTTAGGAAAAGAAAATCGAAAAGAAATTTCCCAATTGTTAATAGTAAAGTTTAAAAATATATGTTTTAGAATGGAAGAAAATCTGATATTTAATTGAAATTAATATATAAATATATTTTTACTTGATATATAACTCATACAATTTTTATTTTTTCAAGTTATATGCTCATTTATTACAAATATATGTATGCAATCTTTTTGGCTGTTGGCCCATTAATTGTTTTAATTGTTTTGAATATTATTGTTATTATTGCTACTGTTTTTTGTAAAAAGGGAAATTCTGCTGATAATTTGGCTTTAGTTAGTAATTAAATTTCTAATTAAATAATTTTTCTAAAAAAATATTTCAGATACTTGTTGTTTTGCTATTTATTTTATGTAATACTGTTGCTTTGCTAATAAATATTTTTGAAACAGTTAATTTTAAATTCTTAAATAAATAAAAATAATTAATAGGGCTACATAAATGTATTAATTAGAGACCGGACAGAGACGAGATCTCGATAAAAATCTCGGTTATCGAGATCTCGATTCTCGTACGACACTCCCAGTCCGAAGACTAACTATTTAATTTTGTTTGTCTGAGCCTTCCTAATGAGACAAAAATTAAATTTGTTATTTGAAAAAAGACAAATCTGAAGATAAAATAGAACCTAATCTTAAATGTGAAGAATATACCTATAAATTTATTTTTAATTTTCAGCATTTAGCATCTTCAATGTCTTGGAGAATTAATTATATAATTGATATATCTAATTTGTAAAATAAATATTTTTAAAATTAATTCTTTTTTTTTTTAATTTTAGACTTGTAGTTTTCAATTCAAGTTTCAACTTTGTTATATAGTAAATAAATAATTTAATTTATTAAAAATATTTCTTTTAAAGTTATAACTTTTCTCGTCCTTTTCGTTGCACATTTTCTCGTCATTTTGGGCCAACAACTTCTCCACAAAAATCCCATTCTTCTTTATGTGGTCATTCTGCAATTATGAGACATCATACACTTGACTACACAAATAAATCAAGAATTTCAAATGGATCAAAAAATGGGCAAAATGGTTGGGGAAATATATTTATATTGTTTAATTTTGTAAATTGAAGAGGAGGAAAGTAGAAGGAAGGAGAAATTTTTAATAGTTTAGTGTATCCAAAGTATTTGTCTTTATTTAAAATAAGCTTAAATTTAACAATACACATTAACAAAATTGAAATATTAGAAAAAAAATCCTTAAATTGTCATACAAAGTAGCAAAATTTATTTGAAAAATTTATCAGGAATAAAAACTAAAAATATTATAAAATATGTATATTAATTAATATTTAATTCCATTTTCAAATTCTTTTAAGGATTTGTTTTACAAAAATGTACACGTTCACAATCATTTTCTGCAGTACCCTCAACAACACATCTTATAATGGGTAAAAGTTCAAATGAATATTGTAATAGAAGAGATGAAGAAAGAGATAATTTAAATGAAGAAAATTTAAAAGTTGAAGATTTTAGGAAGGAAACAATTTTGGAGGAAGGAGGAGAGAATTTTACTAACAGAATAAAGGTGTCCATTAAAAGATAATTAATTAATTTGTATTCTTTATCATTAAATTCAGATAAAAAATTCTAACAAATTATTTAACAATGCCCAACAACAACCCCAACAAAATCCTTTAATTTCTTCAAATATTAAATCAAAATCTAAAGTAAGTTGCACAGTATCTCACAACCAACAAAAATGTATTGATCGTTCAAGTAGTGGCTCATCAGGGATTTCTGTTTAATTATTTTTGTGATTTAAATTTTTTAAAATTTTATTTGTTAAATTTAATTAAATTTGTATAGAATTAATTTAATAAATTAATTTTTAAAAAAATGTTCGTATAATTCAAACAATATTTCTATTTCTGAAAAATTTTCGGTGATACTATTTATTTATATTTTTGATGTACATAATTGCTCCCAAAGATTATAAAAGAATCTACAAGTAGTAGTCAACGGAAAAAATTGACTTTAATTTCTACTAAATACACTCTAATATAAAATAAACTCTACAAAAAGTCACAAAATTTATTCAAAGATTCTTAACAATTTTTACTGATAAAAAATTTTTGTTTAAAAATGAATAATTAGTTTCAAGGATTTAACCAACGTGCAAAATAAAAAATTAAAAAAAGACACTTGTAAAAAAAGATTACTGAAAAACTTAGGTAAACTCAACTTTTTTATTTTCCTGTCTTCAAAATTTTTTAACTGCACATTGGTTAAACTCTGTTAATTATTTTAACCGCTTCCTCTTAATACTTCAATTAATTTATGAAACAAGTTTATAATAATTTTAACAGCTTCAACAAATCCTTTAATAATTCCAACAACCATTCCAATAAAAATCATATAGTAACCAATAGGAGACATCCATGGAAACATTTTTGCCAAATTTATAATTGAATGAAAATAAATGATTAAAATTGTAGAACCAAATCCCAAAACAAGACTAACAATAACAATAACAATTGCAATAACTCCTTCAATAGCGTTTATTTGTCTTTGTAAGCCAATTAAAACACCTGATAAGTTAACCATTTCAAAATTAAGAACTGAATAAATTTTTATTTAGATAAACAAAAATCAAAGCTATTTTGTTTCGCCTTTCGCTTTTTTAAAATCAGTTTCGGCACACAATATGTACTTAATAAATATGTATAAACTCACCTAAAGAGGTTCTCTCAAAACATATGCGTGGGTAAATCTTAGAAATAAACCTTCTATAATAAATACATATCAGGAAGGTCACGAGTTACCCGAAATCCAGACTTTTCGACCCGAACCCCGACCCGATAAAATTTCCAAAACCTTAAGCTTGAAATCAATGGACTCGTTATACTCACCAAATATTTTTAATCACTTGATCCCCCTCTTAATCCCCAAATCCCCTGATATAACTCTTAATCCATCAAAATCCACTTTAAACTGAAACCCGGACTTTTTCTCGACCCGATACCCGATCCGAAGAAAATTTTGAAAACCCGGCCCGACTTTTTTCTCAACGAGTGACATCCCTGATACATAAATATTCACAATTCTTTTAAATTATATTTACCTTCAATGTTTTCTCCTTCCATATTGTTGAAATTAATAAGAAGTTAATTAAAATATTTATATTATCTAATTTTAAAAAAAGTCAAAAAAATTTATCACATTTTTAAGTATTTAACTATTATTTTTATATAAAGTCCGCTCCAACATCCCTAATTTATCAGACAAGTCGTTTTTAATTTTTTAAGATACCTATTTATATAGGAGCAAAAACTGCAGAGAATTTTAGTAAACCAATAATTTTATCAAAAGTTATGAAAAATTTTCAAAAATTGGGGTGTTCCAAAATACATTGAACAGTTTTAAAATTTAACTAAAATTTTAAAAAAATAAATATTTAACAAAAATTTTAAAATTTAAACAACCTTATGTCGACTTGTCTGAAAAATTAGAAGGTGACAAGGTATTTTGGAACGGACTTTAGTTATTTATATTTGTAAAAATATTTATATATTTAATTATTGTCAAGTTTAGTGAATGATTATGGAAACGAGGGAATGATTTTAATGAAAATGAAAATTAATAAAAGATAAGTAAAAAATATTTTCTAACTAAATCAAAAAGAAATGTTTAAAACAAAAATAAAGGAAGATTAATTTTTATGATCTACATACCCTCCTTTTTTGGCACTCTACTTGGACTTTTCAGTTAAGAGGTCAAATTTAATTGAATTGTCAGACGATTATTCAAAAATGATGGCTTCGTCCTCTTAGACAGAAAAAAGGGGAAAACTCCAATATTAATCATTAGGGATTGGAGTATAAATAACCTTTTTCCAGAAATAATAGTTATGTTATGAGACTCATATTTTAAAGTTTTTTTTGTTAATTTTATTCTGTCCAAAGTCTAAAATATATACAAAAATAGCCAAGTAATTAAACAAACAATGAAAAATTCAAAAACTTTTTATTATTTAAAAACATTAATATTGCATATAATGTTTTGGAATTAATAATCTGAATTAGAAGCTATTCAATATTATATAGAAAAAATAAATTGTTTAAACAACACAAAATTGAAGATTTTAAGAAAAAAGCTTTTTTTTAATTTAATTAAATTCTTTTAATTTCTAATAAATACTAAATATAAATCACAAAACAATAACTACACAATTTTAAAAATCTAATAGGAATTTTTTAGTTTTAAAAGACAACAATATTTATTGTTAATATTCACCTATTATGTCTTTGAGTATTATAAAAAAAGGAATGTTTTTCTTTTCTTTAATTTTATTTTTCATTCAAATTTTCTTGTTTATTTTGTAAATTTCTAAGAAAATATAAATTATGTCGACCTTTTGCTACAATAGATCCATCACATTTTTTAATAAAAGTAGCCTCTGTAAAAGCCATCATCCAACCAATTTTTAAACATTTTCCTTCCACCAAAATTTCTTCACCAATTTTTGCCGGCAAAAGATAACTAAAAAAAGGATTTAGAAAAAAATTGTTTTTCAATTTTTTTAACCTAACAGAAAGGTCAACAGAAACACGAGGACAAGATTCAGTCATTTGAACAGCTCTAGATGTTACTAAAATTTAAATAATTTATTTTTTTAAATTAAAGAAAACCCAAATCAGCAATCGATGCAGTAAACCCCCCATGCAATGTACCTTTAAATTTTAATTAAAAATTATTTAAATATTTTCAAAAATATATTTACCTCCATTATTTAAATGTTCCTCACCAAGAATAATTGAAATTACAAGAAAAGGAGGTTCTGCACACAAAACATTAATCTAAATTTAAAATATAAATATATTTGGTGACTAAATTAGCTCATAAATTAAGAGTCAATGCTTTATTCAATATATCGACATCCAAATATGTTTTATTATTTTTTATATTTTTTACAATCTTTTCGTTCAATTTCCATAAATTATTTTGAAAACAGGGTTAATAAAATATCAAAGTCCAAATATCAACTATCAAGGAAGATTTCTGATACACTGATACATGTATTCTTATAGGGGAAAAGAGTCCCCAAAATTTTTAAAATCTTACATTTTTCAAATTTTTGTAAAAATTATTTTTTTCACCCATACTAGCAAATATTCCCTTCATTTTTTCCAAATAAATTCCACCACCATCAATAGCTAGAGAAGGCCAAATAATTTTTAAATCTTTTTTCTTTTCTTCAATAATTCCATTAATTTTTGGTTTTTCTTGTCTCGTTTTGTCTGATAAAATAGCTAATTGTTGTTTTGCTGTAATTAATATTAAATTGTCTGAACGACGATAAAAACAAGCATTTGTAAATGCTATTGATTTTCCAGCTTTTACACAATTAGCTTCAATAAAAACATTTTCACCAATTTTTGCTGCAGATAAATAACTGAAACGAAATTTCGAATTTAAATTTAAAAAGGGATTAAAAATAAAAAAGATTTGCAAAAATTATAAGGATATAAAATGATGTCAGGGGCTATCTTGGTCTGAACGACGATAAAAGTCAACAAAAGTCAATCCAGTCAATAAAAAATTCAAAGAAACCCTTATCTTAATTTAGATGACATAAGAAAGCTTTCTAAATTAAATTCAAACAAATTCTTAAAAATTTAAAACTAAACAAACCTAACGGCTAATTCAATGGAAACAATTCGACTTTCAGGAAGTACAAGTTTAACACAAGTTGCCGTCAAAACATCCACTAAAGCAGCCAACAATCCACCATAAATTGTTCCTTTATCATTAACATGTTCTTCTAAAACAGTAAATTCGGCAGTTAATTTCCCTTCATTATTTGCAGACAAACTGCGAATCTTTAAATTTTTTAAATAAAATATTTTAAAAGAAAAACCCCTTTCATTATTCGATTGAAATTTGCACCTCTTCCCATTGAATCGTAAGCTTTTTGGACCCTTTCAGCTAATGATTGTTGCCCATCTTGTATTTCTGAACTCATTCCTTTTAAATTATAAAAATTTATTATCAAATTAAATTTAATAATAATTTACCTTATTTTACAATAAATTTTCTTATCAAACAAACAATAGGTGGACTTATTTAAGGTGGACTTATTTAACAAATAAGATCCAAAAAACGAAAAGCGTGACAAAAATTTTTTAGATATTATGTCATTTATAATAAAAAATCAAATTGTAAAATCTCTATTAATCTAATCACACTTCGGTCATACCTGACAAAAAACTCAAAATGGTCACAAAGGATAAAATGGGCAAAAGGACATAGTAAGACTAATCAGCTGTAGTTATTGTTTTGAATAATACTTTAAGGAACAATTTATTTGTATTTATAAATGGCAAATATTAAGCAATATATTAAAGTGAAACGATTTTTGTTGAATTTATTATATAAAAATATTTATCGATGGAGGATTTTCCTTTACAAATAATTTTTCTCTTCCTTCTTCCTCATTTCAATTAACAGGCTTTCCACAACAGGACCATACATAATTTTCACCACAACAATTGCTAGCTTTATATCCTGGGGATGACACACATTTTGCCCAACCACAACTACATTTTGCCGCTGTTTTACACAATTCTTTTCCAATTGTTTCCCAGGGCCATTCAAAACGTTTTGCACGATTATGTTCTTCTTCATTTATTGCTTCAATTGAAATTGATGCTAATATTAAAAAAAGAAATAAAATCATTTTCAGATGAAAAATTATATTTAATTTTAATTAATGTAAAAAGAAATGGGTAATTTTTGGAAATTGAGAGAATTTCCTCTTTTTATACTAAACATTTTAATCCACATTTGTTTACAAAAACCTTCAAACATTTTTTTCAATGGATTACTCATTTTTTGATTATTATGAAAAATGGAAGATCCACATTAAATTTTTGAATAAACAATTTAAAATTCTTCGTTAAATTGCTTACTAAGTAAAAATTGGGGGTTATTTTATTCTTTTTTCTCGTGTTTTTATTTCCTTTTATAGCAATTTTAAAACGTAATCTCCTCATAGATCTTAAAAAATACCCAAATTTAAACCTTACTAATAAAAACAGTCATAATACTTTTACACAATTTTTGTTTATAATATAAAAATAAACTTTTAATAAACCTTCTTCCTAATTAAAAAAATAATTATTATTTAAGTAAATTCTAAAGCTGGAACAGAAAATTTAATTTGTAAAATAATTTAGTAGAAAAGTTATATTGAAGACAGAAACACGAAAAATAAAATTTGATTTTTATTAAATAATTATAACAAGAATGGACAATTACATACTTTAAAAAGTTTATAATTTAGAATTTCCTAGTGAAATAAATTAAAATTAATTAAATAATAAAAAATTAATTTAGATTTAACTTCAATTTAGCGAACAAAAACATTTCATTTTATTTCTCTCATATTTTCTTATATCTTTATTTATTCACTCATCTTTTGACTCAGATATTCTATACTAATCTCCACCCCTGAAAATTAAAAAAAAATTAAAATATTTGGTATAATAATTGAGTTTTCGGTGTGAACAAATTTAAAGATCTTGTAATATCTTTTCTCTATTTATCCAACAAACAGTAATTTTTCGGAAACTTTTTTATTACTCTCTAAATATTTTGAAATCTTTTAGGATTCTTTTTTATTATCAAATTTTATTTTTATTAAATATTAAATAATTACATTTTTTAGCATTTTCCAACGTTTCCTTCATATTTTCCACAACTATTTTTTCATCGGTAACAAGATGAGGTAAAGCTGCTATTAAAAATTCAAAGAATTTAATTGTTGGATACCCCGATTCAATTATTTCTAGAGAATTTAATGCATTTACAAAAAGTTCTTTTCCGCCGTCTTCCTAATTAAAAAAATAATTTTTAAAATTTTAGAGTTGGAAAAGAGTTTAAATATCACTAAGACATAAAATTAATTCGCTGGGATCTCCACAGTGGATAAGTTATATATATTTATTAAAGTTATGTACTTAGGAAGCGACGTGGAAGGAGCTGATGGGATTACTCTCCTTCACCGTTGAATTACCGAGAGAAATAAGGAAGACTAATTAAATAACACCTTCCTTAAATTTATAAAAATTTTGCCTTTTTAATATTAACAATATCACGCAAATATTCCTCAATTCCTTCCATTCGCTCTTTACCTTTTTTCGAATAAATTAAATTTTTATTATCACATATTTTATTTTTATTTTCAATAATTCTATCACTTTCATGTAAAGCAACTAAAAGTTCTATTGCTTTGGGAAAGTTAACTCTTCGCTGTTCAGAAAGAGTTAATTTATTCATAAATTTAGCAATCATTTTAATATTTTCCAAATCATTTAATTTTAACCCTTTTGGCAGTGATTCTTTCAAAATAATTGTATTTTTATTTTCAACATTCTTCACCTCCTCAATATTATTTTTCTCTTCTCCTTTTTCATAATCATTCTCTTCTTCTTCTTCAAAATTTTTATATAATATTTTGTCTAATTCAATTGTCAAAGAATTAACCAAATCCTTTTGCTCCTAATTAATTATTAAAATTAAATCTTAGAATTTACTTTTGAGGAAAATATAAATTAATTTCTCTTTATTTTACCTGTGTTAACTTTTCCTTTTCAATTTCATTTTTTCCTTTTGTCTTTTCAATTATTTTAGAAAAAGGATTGGAAGAATAAACTTTCCCTTTTTTATAAATATTTTTATTTTTAGTTGCCATATTTAATTCTTCCAAACGTTTATTCAAAGTAAAAGAAATTTTTGGATTTTTTGGTGGAAATAAAGAAGAAGAGCTAACCACTTAAATTTAAATTTTAATTAAGAATTATTTTTGGAATTTAATTAAGAAAGGACTTTTGAGAAAAATAAAAAATAAATTTTTGAATGAGGGAAATGTTTTAATTAATTATTTGTTAGACGATATCCAACATTGAGAGTTTTTTGTTTAAAAAATAAACAAACTTGGAGAATTATGATAACACAAAAGTGTTGGATTTATTTTCGTTGAATCACAAAAAGCCAACAAAATTAAAATAATATTCCCAATAATTAAAGAATACAACATTTTAATTAATTAAATAAATAAATAAATATATTTTTTTATTTAAATTTTTGTTTTATTTATACTTTATTTATTTAAATATTCAAAACAATGATTTAATTAAAAATATTTTTTTCATCATCTTGAGTAATAAAATAATTAAAAAGTGCAAAACATTACATAAAGATGCACTTTTCCATTGAAATGTTTATATGCACTTTTGTTAATTATTTTGAAAGATTTTTGAAGACTGCCCAATAATTTTTAAATAAAGAATTATTTAGAAATAAATTTAAAATATTAAAAAATGCACTTTTTAAATTTATTTAAAATTATTTTGAAGTAAATTATCCACATTGTCTCTGTCATTTTTGGGGGTTTTCTGTATTTTTGTAAAAGAATTTTCAGAACACAATCAGCTTCTTTCGGCACTAAACAAAAAGAAGTGGGGAATTGCTATTTTTGACTTTTGTTTTGTTTCAGTCTTAAAAGTTTGAAATCTTAAAATAATACTAAAAGTTTTCTGTTAATCCTAATTCTTAGTTAAGAAAAAAATTTCGATAATTTTAATTTATTTCAGACAAAATAAAATAAAAATAGTTAAGACAAATTCTAATTTAGTTATTTATTTTCATTTTCTTCTTTACAACAATTTTCAATTAAAATTGGATCTATCTTAAATTGTTCCAATCGAATGTCAGAATTATTCCATCCTTTAAAATTGTTTACTTTTTTAAGAAATTTTCCAACAATTTTAGTCCCTTCAAAAAAAAATAAATATTTCTTTTTAAATTAATTTAATTTACATTGTTTTGCAATATTTATTCGGTCAATTAATTTATTTATATATTCTCTTCCATTTTCTTTATTAGAGAAACATAAAACTGCAATTTCAAATAATTGAATAAGTTCATCTCCAGAACTGAGCAAATTTAAAACTTTGGAAGTTTTTAACAAAATGTCTTCATTATCCTTTAATTTTAAAATTTAAAATCTGAATAAATTCTTTAATAAAAAATTGGTTTAGGGAAACTGAAAAAATATTAATGAAGATAAATAAGAATTAGCCAGAACCTCTTCACAACAACTCTCGATTAATTTCGATATTTTTAATTAATTGGAAGACGCTAAACATTTTTTCTGTTCTATTCTCATTACATTATGTATTTCCATTAAATTACCATAAAATATAGTATACCATAAATGTTCCAATAGAGGCCCTGGGCGTCTATTGTTCAATGAGTCCCATTGGGTGGGCTTCTAATGGGGCATAGGCTTCTATTTGAGCCGGGCTTCTATTAGAACATTTACGGTAATTTAAAAGAGAAATTCAATTTAAATATTCAATAAATCTCAATAAAAACACCTCCTCAATTTCCAAAACATTCCAAAAATTAATTTTTAATTCATCCAAAGTCCACCGATTAAGTAATTCTTTTTCCCCCTCAATTCTCTTTAAATAATTAAAAACACTACAAAGAAAATTGGCATTCTGTAAAATTCTGTCACTTTCCCTCAAAGCAATTAATAATCCAACAGCTTTTTTTAAATTTACATTAAAATGTTCTTTTAATGTTAACCAACTAAACAATTCAGAAATTAAAATAACATTAGCTCTCTCTTCTTTATTTAATTGTTGTTGGCCCCAATCATTTGTCTCCTCCAATTTCTCATTTAATTTATAAAGTTGAAATTCCCAAACAAGTATTTTGGCTATTTTATTAGATTTATTAGAAAATGAATGGGAGGGGGGATAGTCTTCTTTGTCTTCTCCTCCTTCTTCTTCTGTAGGGTAATTATTATTGTTCCAAGAAGAAGAAAAAATTTTTGATTTTTTAAAATTTTTTGGAAAAATTGAAGGAAATTTATTTAAATTTTTGAATTTATTTTTTGTTTCTGATGAATTTATTTTTAAAGAAAATATTTTTGGAGGGTTATTTTTTGTTTTTAAAGAAGGGAAGGGAAAGGAGGGGCTGCTGTTGTTCTTGTTGTAGATGAGGGATGTTTTTAATGGTGGGGCTAAAAATAAATAAAAATAAATTTTTTGGAAGGGGGAACTTGATAAAAATACCCAAATAATTTTTTGTTTGTAAAGCTGGTATTTGAAATATTCCACAATCAACAAAAACGATAAACGAAAAAACAAAAATAAAAATTATTGTAATCAAATACATTTTTTGTTTAAAGAATTAATTAATTTAGGTAATTTAAAAGAAATTTTAATTCAAAAGAAATTTAATTAAAATTAAATTTTGGGAATTATATTTTTAATTTATTTTTAATTATTTTTCCATTTAAACACCCCCTCCCCCCCCCCCCTCCCCCCATTTAACAGACATTTTAATTAATTACTGTAATCCCTGTCAAATAAAAAAGATATAAAATTAATTAAAGATTAAGCAAGAAAAGATAAAAACAAAATTTAGACAATTTATTTTTGTAAATTACATCAAACAAAAATATTTAAAAGTGCTACAATAAGCTTTTTTTACGTCATTTCTGCTTCCATACAGTAACCAAAAAAGCACTTTTTCTCATTAAATAATTATGAAATTACTTACTAATTAATAATCATTTTTTTAATAAAAAATTAATTTCTAAAATTAATTCTTTCAATCCAAAATTCACTTTCAATTATTTTCCAGGCCACGGATCTTTATCACAACATCCATAGCAACAAATTACTGTCCGGACAAATCGATGCAAATCCTCATTAGGTGTTTCGATATAAACTTTAATTTAAAAATAAATTTATTTATTTTTAAATTACCTGGAATTGAAAATATGTTTTTAAATAATAGAAACATTAAAATAATTAAAATACTCAAAATACCAACAGATTTGGAAAGCATTATTTTATAGTTTTCTTTTTAATTTATTTTAAAGTTTGTTCATTTAAATAGAAACGAAAATGTTATTTTTTTAATTAAAAATATTAGTAATTAATTGAATAATTAATTACTAATTAATTAAAAAATGTTTGAAGAATTTCTCACAATTTAAATTAAAGTCGTTATTAGTACTTTGTAGGAAATTATATTATATAAAATAATTTAAATAAATAATATTAGTAAGAGAATATTTTAATGAATTAATTTTTGGAGTATTTAAAGAAATTCATTTTTCTTTAACAAAATTGTTTCAAAAAATATTTTTTAAACCAACAATTTTAAATTTAAATTTAAAAAATGAGTAAATTTATTATTTTCCAATTTTTTGTTTTAATTCAATTATTTTTATTTTATGAAGCTTTTTTAACTGGAAACAATGCTGAATTGGCTGAAGTTGAAGTTTTGTAAGTTTAAAAAATAATTAAATATTCTTTTTTAAATTTTATTTAGAGATCCAAATGTTCGTTTACGTGCAAAACGTTTATGTACGGTTATGTTTTGTTATGACCGTTGTCCAGGCGTGATTACTAAAAATCCAGTTGAAATTCAATAATTTAATGAAAGAATATTTATTTTATTTTTACTTTTATGTATTTTGTTTTTAAAATATTTAAAAACTTTTTAAAAATTATAAAAACTTCAATATTGTCACATTTAGAGATTGGAAAATATTAAACACAAAGTAAAGTTGAAGAGAATACTTTTAATCAGTAAATACGCAAAAAACTCGGTCGAATTTGAATTCCAAATAATCGATTTGTTCTAGAGATCGGATCGATACGATATATCGATGGAAAATATCGATATAGCGATGTCGATATTATCGAACGATAAATTGTTCGATATTTTTCGATGATCGATATTTTTCGATATCGATAATCGATATTATCGAACGTTCACTCGAGTCCGGTCTCTAATTTGTTCTATATCTAATCACAATCAAATTAGGTTTATTAGGTGTCATGTTAAGCGCATAATTGCTTAAAGAAGCATAGTTTACATTTACGCAACTTTATTGAATTCCCATTAATTTAAAAGTTATTAATTTAATGAAATATAAAAATGTCAATTTAAATTTAAAGAAAAGGTAAAAAAGTAAACAGATATGTATTTTTAAATAAAAGTGTTCAGTAAATTTTATTTTTTAATTTATTTCCTTTTAATATAATTTTCTTCTTCTTTTCTTCTTTTTTCCCCCAAATAACAATTCTTTACTTCAAATATTTTTCTATTTTTGTTTATTAAAATACCAACGATATATCAACCAGCCTTCATTTTCAGTTAAATTTTCAGCATTTAATGATTTAAAGAAATAATCAACTAATTTATTTTCCTCATTTATTTCCCATTGAATTTTATTTGCTTCCATTTTCTGTGCAATATTAACCAATTCTGCCATTATTGAAGTCCCAATTCCCTTTTCTTTTTCAGAATCCACAACGAAAATATTATCCAAAATAAGGAAACGTCCTTGCCATGTCGAATAACCTTTTCTATGGAAGAATGCCATTCCAACAATTTTATTATTTTCCTTCTTCTTTGCAACAATAACTCCAAGAAGTCCAGAATTTAAAAATTTTGCTAACGACTGTTTATCGAGGAGGAATTCTTTGTTTTCCTCTTCCTCGCCATTCTTTTGTGAAGCAATCAAATTATTCCATTGTTCAGCAAGATAAAAAGAATTATTTTCAGAGATTTCCCCTCCATCCAAATAAATTTCTTTTATCAATTCCTCGCCACTTTCCTTTTGTTTTGCTTCCTTTTGCAAAACATAATCGAATGATTGAGCAGATAAACGCCATAAATTACATTTATTTTTTCCTTTACCGTCAGTCTCATCAATTAATCCAGAAAGTTTTTTGTAAAATTTAATAGCCCCAAAATTAGAACGCAATACTTGCCATTCAATAAAAGGAAGATTTTCGGAATAAGCTATTTTAGCTAATTCCTCCAACAATAAAAATCCAATCCCTTTTCGACGAAACTGTGGGCGAATATAAATATCCTCAAGGTGCATTATTTGACCTAAACAAGAGTTAATGTTTATTTTAGCTACTATGAAATTTTGTATGTACAGATATTCTCGCTTTGTGATTAATTAATTTTAAAAAAGTTTTGTCTATTTAGAAGATTTAAAAGTTTTGTTAATGACTGTTATCGAGGAACTTTGACTAAATTTTAATTTTAATTAACAATTTAACGAAACTTTGTGAATTTATATAAAAACGTTACACTTTTACAGCCATTACCTATGCCTTTAGTACTGGATCCATAAAGATAGTAAAGAGCATAAGCTGCTACTTCCCCTTTATCTCCAAATGCTATCAATGAATGCATAAACCCGGAATTTAAATCTTTTTCAATTTGTTCGGCAGTAATTCGAATTGTTCTGGACATTTTATGGAATTCTGCCAATTCTTTAATTAACGAGAATAAAGCTTTAGCATCCTCAGATTTTGCCAATCTAATTTTTATTTGCTTATCATCACTTCCATTATTTATTACAAAATTATTTTTATTTAAAGGATTGACAGAAAATAATTTTCCTTTTGTAAAATTTTTATTTATTCCGAAATAATCCAATTTTTTATTTGAAATTTTATTATTTTTTATTCCATTTAAAAGAAAAGATGAACCAGACACTTAATTAAAATTAGGAGATTAAATTCTATTAAATAAACATACACGAAAATTTATTATACAAAAGTGATTGGTTTCCAATTGCTTGACAAAGAATTAATATATTAATTGAAATAATACAAAAAAGAAATAAAAAATACATTTTAAATAAATTTATTATTTATTTATTTTAAATAAAAAAATTAATAAAAATAATTAATAATAAATCCCACACTTTTTATAGCCCCCCCCCCCTATACAAAAATAAAATGTGATTCTCACAAAAGGACATGCCAACTTACATATTTTATTTGAGAAAGCCCAAAAGGGCGCGCAACCACAAAGGCGCAAAGCCATAAATTTCTTCAAGATTTCCAAATCTTAACAAATTTAGTATTAAACGATTACTCTCATGGAGCTAAAGAGATTGGTACCAAAATTGATGAGGGCCAGAAATTTTCCAGCTAGTTATGGCTTTTCGTCTTTATAGCCGCGCGCCCTTTTGGGCATGTAACATTTTATTTTTGTTAAGGATAAACGGCGTATTTTGCTTCTTTTAGACGGCATTAAAGTGCATTAATAATCATGATACAAAAAAGGGCGCACGGCCACTTCTAAAGATTGAAAAAGTGCAAAATTATTTTAAAATATTTTTTCTTTGAATTTCTTTAAATTTCTTTGAATTGTTTTTATTTTTTAAAAGTTTCAAAAGAAGTTTTTTTCAATTATTTTAAAATACATATGTACTATGTACATACATATATTCTGGATTTAGTAAACATATAAAAATATTTATTTTTCAGTAAAAAATATTTTTAAAAAATGTCAGAAAATTCTCAATTACTTAAACGGCTCGATCCTTTTGATTATTTTAAAAAATTCCTCGTTGAAGGAATTTACCCTGAAGGAAGAACAATTAATTCGTTTCGAGATTCTTTAATTGAATGTAGAGGGAATGTAAGTGATTATCAGGTAAATTTTTTAAAAGTTTTTCTGAAATTAAAAGAAAATTTTAAAAAAAGTCTTCTGTAAATGTTCAACAAGGAGGTACTTATATTTCTTGCAATGTTAAATTGAGTTTGGGGCCCGATTCTGACGATTCTGTATTTAAATGGGAAATTGAAGCAATGGAGAGTGTTCCGAAGGTTTTTGTTATTTTTTTTTTTGAAATTTTTTAAAAAATTTCTTCCCTTTAGAAAACCGAAAATTAATTTAAATATTTTTAAATTTTAACTACATACATATTTCTTTTTCAAATTTTTTGACTTCTAATTAAATGTTTTATAGTGTATTTTTTCTTAGGATTTATTAGAACATTCAAAAGCCCATTTACGTGTATTGCTTGGAAGTGATTCTTGTCTTATTTCTCCAGAACAATTGATTGTTCTTACTCAAAATGAAGGAAAAAACTCAAAAAAATTTCAACTCAGATGGACTTTACATTTAAAAATAATGGTTTTTTAGTTTATTTTTTAGGGGGGGGGGCTGATTGTGTTTGTTAATTCTCTGGTAAAATTACATGCCCTAAAAATACAGCAAAGTTTATATTTTTGGCATTTTTTTTAGAAAAAAAAAACTTCGCCTCTGTTTATGTGCCTGCCTTAAAATTTCTCCATTTATTTTTTAGGTTCTCAGTTGGGATGGTTTTCTATTAGATGCAATATTAACAGCTATACAAGCTTCTCTTTTAAATACACGGTTTTTATTTTTTTTTTAATTTAAAAAATTATTTTTAGCCTTCCAACATTTATTGAATACAAAACTTCAGCTTTATCTGAAACTTTATTTGCTGAGGATGATGATTTTTTACTTGGAGAGGAAATTCCTTTAGAATTTAATATTGAAAAGGTTTTTTTAATTTTGTAATTAAAATTTGGAATTTATTAATTTTTGGGGACACACTTGAAGAATTTACTTTTTTGTATTCAATTTTCTGGATTTTTAGGATTTTCCCAATCTGTTAAATCCTTAACCTATTTTTTATCCTGATAAGATAGTTAAAAGCAAAAAATCTGTTAATTCAAAAATTAAATATTTTTTTAAATTAATTTTTTAAGGTCCGGATTGTTAAACCTGAATGTGAAAATAAACCGTTAAAGTTAGAAAAAATATTAGCTTATTTGCCTTTTTTGCTTTGTACATTTGAAAATCAAGAGAAAAAACAAGTAAAGATACTAATTTATATTCAAAATATAGGTAACTTTTATTTCAAAGCGTTTTCTTCTTTGTGATCCCCCAGCAGATTTATGCAAACTTTATAATAATGATTTTTGTGAAATTATTATTGGACCAAATGGAAATATTAATTTACTAAGTATGTGCTGTTCCCCTTCATTTTCAAAGTCCTATCCAAATGATATTGATGGAGAATTATTAAATGAGGTAATTATTATTTAATAAATATTTGGATTGTTGGGAACCAGGCTTTAATTCAAGAAATTTTCTCTCAAACATATTTCCACTTTTGGGGATTTATCAAAATATTTTTCTATTGAGAAGAGATGGAATATAAGCATCGTGGAAATGGTCCAATCCAGAACACAATTTACCATGCCCATACACTCCGATATATTCTTTATGTTTTTGGGGATTGCTGATAAAGCAGCTTCCTCGCAATTTACTATAATTAGGAAAAAAGTTAGTCGGTAAATAAAATTTTTGGATAAACCATTTCTCTCCCAAATTTTAAAACTTGTCCCGATTCTCTCAAAAATTCGGGGTTTTGACTTAATTTGGGTGTTCTTCAATTATCTTTTACATATAGAATTTATTTTTTTTAGATTATTAATATTGCTATCAAAAGACATTTATTTGTTAATAATGCTTTAAACAAGTGTATCCTTTGAAATTTTATTATTTAATAAATTTTTGTTAAATATTTTTTGTTATTTTTTAGTTTCTCCTTTTTTTTAATCTTTTCTGCAAATTCAAATAGTAATTTAAAGGGAATGTTGGATTTAATGGAGAATCTTTTAAAACTTCTACTCTATAAAATTATTCACAACTTTCTGGGCAAGATGCTTTAAGTGAAAGATAAATAATTATTTGTAATTTCTCTCTAGCTTCTTTACATTTCACCTTCACATTTCCAATATTCCCACATATAGGTTGATCTCTTAAAAATATTTTTTTTTTAAATCAAAGTAAGAAAAAAACTTTTTCCTTAGACAACAAATTTTGCATGTTTTGGCGCATTTAAATGAATAAGTTTGCCAATCTTAAAATTAAATTATTGAAAATAAAATTAAGAAATTTCTCAAAGACTTTAAATTAGCGATTTAGATATTTCCGGTTTCGGGACCTATAGCCAGGTTATCTGGGTGGGTTATTGAAAAATACCGGCTTCCCAAAAGGATTTAGTGATAGAAGAATTAAATCGTGTCCAAATGGAGAGAGAGAGGAGAAAAGCAAGTACCATAGTAACGCATAGTACTCACAAAACATGGGAATTACGGTTTTAAATTGCTCACTTTGATCGTTCTCGCAGCGGTCCTCGTTAACAACCCCGTTAGTGAGAAATACAAGTTGACATTGAGAATCGGAATAAAATTCATTTTGGCAATTATCAGCACCTGGACCAACACAGAGAATGCCAAAAGTTGATAAAAATAATTGAAAAATTAAAAATAAATAAAAAATAAACATTTTTATTTTTTATGTATCAAAAACTTATGGAAATGATTGACTTAATAAACTTGGATTTTATTTTCAAACAAATTAAACTTTGGTCTCTTCAAATATTAAAGTCCATTTTAAGCTTAAATTCAAAGATTATTTTCCCCTTCCAAATTATTCCTATTTTAAACTACAGAAGAGTAATACACAAATATTGCAAATATTCCTGAGTTTCTAGTGCTTTTTAAAATTTAAGTGTGACAATATTTCATTTAGAAATTTTGATAATCCTATAAATAGAATTTCAGTTCAAAAATCGAAATATTATCAAAAAATATTTTTAAACTCCGTAGATTCTAAAAATTATTCTAATTTAGCAAGAATTTAACCATTTCCTATTTTGAATTTAGAGTTTTTTTATCCCTTTTCAAGTACATAAATATAAATAACCTTTTCAATCCTTTCATTCAAACAAAAAAATATCCATATCAAAAGCTTTTTTTAAACAATTTGGTAAATATATTGACAAGGGCTAAAATAAAACCGGTGGAACAAACAAAATAAATTTGTGGCAAAAATAGAGAGGGTAACACGCACATATTTTTGTGCAATCATTTGATGAGGTCGAAATAAAATATTTTCTTTGCAATCCCTCAGAAAACTGTCACAACAAACAAAGTTAACATGTCTAGCCACCTCTCAATTTTTATTGCTCATTATTACGTTTTGATCCGTGCCGGTCTTTCTATAAAAATGTAAAATGAAAATTAAATGTGGAAGATTTCATTTTTGTGTCTGGATTCGAGCCGTAATTTATATTAATTCAGAATTAAGATAAACACATTCTTCAAGTAAATGATTTGTCAAAAATTCAAAAGGCTTAAAGAAAAATTTCTCCCAATTTCACGCCTTATTTGCCTTTCAAATTAAAAAAAATTAAAATTAACATTGTGTTCAGGTCGATTTCCATGCCTAGGAGCATTCCCGATTGCCAGCTGATTGAATAACTCCAAATCAATATCTCCTCGGCTGTCAGTTCTTTCAACTTCTTGATGTTGAGTTTCACCTGAATCTTTTAAATTTTGTATTTAATTTGTAAATAAAAAAATAAATAAAAACACAACTACGTTTCCTGTGATGCAAATTCTGAACTTCGGCTTCCTGAGGTGGAGAAAGGCTTTGAACTCGAGATATCAAACGCTTTTGACCACAAAGTGTGCATTTTGTTGCTTTTGGCCAATTGTCGAATGTACTGAAAAATTTAAAGAGGAACATTAAATTATTAATTTTTAAAGAATTTTTATAATTTTAGCTAAATCTATGGTCAAAAATTGTATATAGGAAAAAAGAATCAAGCCAGTTTTTGACTTAAAATTCAGTCCAGAGAGAAATCAAAATTTAAATAACAATAACGGAATTTAAAATTAATTTTAAAAAATCCCTAAACTAACCAACTCTGACAAGTCCATTTATTAAGTGCACGAGAAATTGAATTATTATCCTTGTGCGGCTGAGTATGAATAATAGTCTGTTTAATTGGAATAACTTGGTTGTTGATAAATGGTGGAGTTGCATAACGAAGTGGTCTATCAGTATTACATTGAATGCAACGTTTTGTACGCTGACAATTCATATATGTACCTAAAAAAATAAAACAAGATTTAAATTCCGCTTTAGTAAAGCTAATTGGAGATAAAAATAAAAAATAGAAAGAGAACACAATAAGTGATTCTAACATATACATTAAATGGACTTATTGTCTAAAACAATTAATATCCAAGCCCAGGATCTTTCAAATTATTTATATTTATTTGGTAATAGTCAAATTCTATTTAAAAATGTAAAAATAAATATTTACATGTTGGACAAGGCCAACGGAGTTGTTCATCGTGAACGATTGAAGTTTTCACTGAAGGCTCATTAGCAGGACAGAGTTCTAAAATTTACATTTAAAAATTATTAAAAACAAAAAAACCTTCAATAAGCATTGGTTTATTCCGAGGTTGATAACACAAAACACATTTAATGCTAGCATCCCAATTGAGAAAAGTGCAATAAGTGCAAGCCCACTTTTTTGGAACAGAGTCGCCTTTGGATGAACTTTCAGCCATATTTTTTTGTAAAAAATAAAACAAATATATTTTATTTTAAATAACAGATCAAAATAAAAGGTTTAATACTTAAAAAGTAAACAATTAAAAATAAAATCGAGAAAATCATTTAGATACCGCGTGAACAACAAAATAACAAATTACCTAAATCCCTCTTTTTCTCTAGCTGTCTCTACTTATTTATAACACTATATTCACTCTGAGTTTTATTTAACAGAAAGAGTATTCCACGTTTTTGAGAGGTTTATTAGCTGAAGATATTCTTCTTTTGTCGAAATCTAGATCAAACAATTATGAACGGTGAACTACATATTGTGTTTCAATGTTTTAACTCAATTTTCGTGTCCGGACAAAATATCGAATCGTTAAAATATGGAATAGGCTAAAAAAGGGTTAAAATCTCGAATCGGGTAAAAATGGGTTAAAATCGCGAATAGGCTAAAAAGGGGTTAAAATGTGGAATCGTTAAAATATGGAATGGTCAAAATATCGAATCGGGTAAAAAAGGGTTAAAATGTGGAATCGTTAAAATATCGAATTGATAAAATGTCGACACGGCCAAAATGGGTCAAAATGTCGAATTTTTTTAAAAATAGCGCCAAAACTAGAATCCGGACGGTACCGTAATACCGACGGTATTTTTCGGTATTCCGTGTCGGTAGTACGGTAAGGAATGCTGACCGATAAAATTTAAAAGCTAATCGGTATTTTTCGGTATTCCGTACCGTATACGGTAAGGTACAAAATTTAGGTCTTAACTAAAACTAGTGCACGATACTCTAATTTTTCCGTATCAGGATCGCGTTATGTTTTCCAGATCCGTACGATCATGCCGGACCGGATCCGGTCGATTATGCTTGATTTATCCGGTCCGGTTTTACTCGGTAAAGTACAGTGAACTCGGGCAGAAAAGATTACGCCGGACTACGACTTACCAAACTTATCATCCAACTTATCATCTGACCCTTTTTTAAAAGAATTCGACATTTTGACCCATTTTGACCGTGTCGACATTTTAACCTTTCCATATTTTAACGATTCCATATTTTAACCCTTTTTTACCCGATTCGATATTTTGACCTTTCCATATTTTTACGATTCGGTATTTTAACCCCTTTTTAGCCTATTCGCGATTTTAACCATTCCATATTTTAACGATTCCATATTTTGTACCGGAGCCCTCAATTTTACAGAAAGGTAAAAAATAATGGGAGCGGTTAGAGAAATAAAGAGAGACGAAATAGTGAGTAAAATTTTTGGCGTTCTACAGCTGAGTGAAAATTGCCACAAAAAATTTCGGCTTTGTTACATGTTTTTTTTATTTTTTAAACTTTTAATTGTTTAAATTAAGAACTTTAATAGATCTTAATTCTTTCTACAAACATTTCTCAATTTTCACGTTATGTTCGAACAATCACAACACAGTTCTTCTATAACTCCTTCATTGTCTGATAATAGCATTTCTGGGATGGCTAATAATTCGATGTTAAATTCACAAACATTGGAAGAGTATTGTTGGTATTGGGGTGCAGCAACTAAAGAAGAAATTAGCGCTGCGATGGAAGTGAAAAATTTTAAATTTTATCTGGTTTATATCCTTTATTTGACAGAACCAACAAAATGGTACCTTTGCTGTACGAGATGCTTCAACAAAAGGGCAATATACTTTAACTTTGCGTATTGATGGAACCAACAAACTTATCAAAATTCTTGTAAATTATTTCTATTTTATTAAATCAATTTTTATTTTAAGGTAGAAAATGGTAGATGTGGCTTTACTCAAGATTCTATGGATTTTGATTCTATGGCCAGTCTTGTTCAATTTTATCAAACTTGCTCTTTAAGAGATTTCAATGAAAAACTTGATACTTGTTTGCTCTATCCACTTAAATCGCCACAATCATTAACTTGTCAGAATTCAATGAAGGTTCATTGGTTTTCATTTATTCATAATTTTTTTTTATTATTTTTCAGTCAGATTCAACGATAGATCCCTCTTATCGTGTCAGTTTACTTAAATGCACATTTGAGGTTTTAAAATTTAGTGTAAATAATGTTTTCTTTAAATTTTTAGGCAATTCATGCTGAATATGATCGTGTTTCCAGACGTTATGATCAGTTATTTAATCAGCAATTAGCGTTAAATGAAGAGTACAATCGGAAACAACGTACAGAATCTGCTTACGCCGACGCTTTGAAAATATTTGAACGGAAAATTGCCGAATTGAAAACGTATGTAATTTTTTTGAATCCAAAAAATTGCTAGAAATTTTTATTTTAGTACAATATCTGGAGAAAAAGATCTCAATGACCGTGATCGTGAATCTCTTACAATAAATATTGAATTGCAGGAAGAGAGGTATTGTAGTACATTTTCCTAAATTATTGATTTTAGGATGGAAGAAATTGGAAAAGCCCAAAATTTAATGAGGGCAGCAATTCAAAATATAGGACTTTCTCTTCAAAAAATCAATGAAGAGCTTGGAAGATTAAAACCTTTACTGCTTAAATTACACAAGTTTACATTTTATTTTTAGTTATTTTTATATTATTTTTTTCAGAAAATGTGAAAAATATCGAGATAAACTTCTTGAAATGTCAAAACAGAAAGTTACACACGCCCAACTTGATAGAGTTGTTCAAAGTGTTTCGCTTGCGGTATATTTTATTTTTTAATATCTAATAGCTGACTGCTTTTTTAAAATATATTCAAAATTTCTCTTTAGCTTGATTCGGAACCTTCCACTTTGAGCACATTTTTACTTAGAATTTCATTGCCAATGTCTAGCTGGTGTTGTGAATGTTGGTTGTGGCATCAAGCAACTAAAGTTGGGTTGTTTTATTTTGCTAATTTTGTCATTTAATAGGATGAATCAATAGCACTTATCCGTTCTCTAATGAATGATTTTGACAATTCAAATGTTTCAACAGATGGCATTTTCCTCATTAGGCCAAGTAGTTCGCGTATTGGTTTCTACGCTTTAGAAATATCAAAAGACGGAAATGTGGTTTGTTTTCTCATTTTTCTTATTTTAATTTTCATCACTTCAAGCATTCCTGTTTAATTGAGTCGTGACCCTAGAACAACAATTGACCATTCTGGAGGTTATGGCTTTGCACAGACACAAATGCTTTTTGCTTCACTGATGGATTTTGTTCGATATTATTCTGCTGTTCCATTAAAAGAGCATAATTCTGTTTTAGACACTCCTCTTATAACGGTATAAAATTTAAGAAAGTATTCGAATAATTTATTTTAATTATTAGCCAGCTCTGACAGGGAACATTGTTTACTGTAAGTGCGAATTCGGTATTTTTTTGGTACCATTCGATAGAGGAGCCCCAACTTACTATTGGAAAGTGCTATCCGTTTTCTTGCAAAAAATTTTTAAAAAAAGTTATGGCCAGTCAAAGTTTCAGTCCTTGGGAGTGGTAGAGTATAAGCAGGAGAGCGAAAATATGCGCACTATAACCTTTTTTCACTCCCTCTGCTTTCTTCACTTTGTTTTATAAAGAGGAAAAAAGAACGCAAGAGGCTTGAGGAAAAAAGAAGGGAGAAAAATGTCAGACACAATAAACAAAGAGAAGATGGGCGTGTCGGTTTTTTGAGGATGAAAAATAAGAGAGAAATTGTTTATTTACCCTATAAATCCAGACTCTAGCGGGCTAACTTTGAACGGCCATAACTCGGCCCAAACTAATTTTGCAAGAAAACGGATAGCACTTTCCAATAGTAAGTTGGGGGTCCTCTATCGAATGGTACCGAAAAAAATACCGAATTCGCACTTACAGTAAACAATGTTTCTTCTCAAAGAAAAGAGAAGAACAATTCTAATACATCTAATACCGACCACCAACGTGATAAAGCAAAATTAAAAAGGATTGAAGCAATCGATGACGCGACAGAGTTGAGTAGAGATGATGAGAGGAGTAAAGAGAAAATACTTGACACTTTGTAATTTTTACTGAAATTTTTGTATAAATTGTATATAAATTTCTTATTATTTTTAAAAAAAATTTCAGAAATTAAAAAAATTATTTTATAGTTACTAAATCTTGTATTTTCTATCTTTGTTCTAATTTAATTTCTTTTTCTATAGACTCAATTTTTGCAGATGCGCGAATTTACTAAAAATTGGAATGATTCAGCTAATCGAAATAAATCGAGGTAACTAATTATTTTAAATATGCTGGAAAGTTATAGTTTAAATATAAAAAACCTGGGTGACGTGCATGTTCGTATTAAGGCCAAAGTAATACCAGAAACGGCGAATATGATCGCATATCTCGACACATCTTTTTAAAATTACTCAAATTAGTTAAATATTAAAGTTCTAATAATTTTTTTAGTGCAACATTTAAACAATTAAATTATTGTTTGAAAGACATTCGTGTTCGAGTTTCTTTGTTCGCTTATTTACTTCCAAATTGTTTTATTCCAATATTTGAACGATACAGTTCAAATATATTTATATCTTCTATTCTTATTGCAATTTTGGGATTTATCTGTGTTGTTTTAATTAAAACTAGTCGTCAACGATGGATGGTATTATTTTAAATAATTTATTAAGAATTCGTTTTTAATTTAGTATTCTTCTCAAGCATTTCTGCTTGGCATTGTTAATGCCTGGGCAATTAAATTTAGTGTTGATGCATTCGAAAAAGGGCGTACTGATGTGGTCACTTTTTGTTTATATGTTATATTGTTTGGCCTTTTTCATTTTAGCGAATTTCTCATGACAGGTTAATTTTTTATAAATATTCTAATAATAAAGTTCTATTTTTAAGCATATTCTAATCCTGATTCACTTCGGCCTGATTCTTTTCTTCTAAATCATTCTTGGGCTTATTGGACAGCAGCAATGTGCTCGTGGATTGAGTTTTGGACTCGTTTATGGATACTTCCAAGTAATTTTTTAATTGGGATATTTTTTAAAAATTAAATCTAAAATGTTTTAAATTTTCGAAAAATTTAAGGTTGATCAAAATTTATTTCAGTACATCATTTGCAGCATTCTACTCTCCGTTTGTTTCTCTTGCCGGGTTGATTCTTTGCATACTGGGTGAAGTCTTTCGAAAATTGGCTATGTGTCATGCTTCTGTTGGCTTTACACATCAGGTTTCACTTCAAAATAAATTTTTAATTAAAATAATTATTTTTAAAGATATCATTTCGCCGAAGCAGGAATCACAGTCTTTGCACCGATGGTGTCTATGCGTTAGTCCGGCATCCAGGCTTAGATATATTTGTCTCTTTATTAAGAATTATATTTTTAGGTTATATGGGTTGGATGATGTGGTCAATTGGTACTCAAGTAAATATTCAAATTATTTTAAAATTTGTTTTTAAATTTAAGTTAGTCCTTTGTAATCCAATTTGTGTAATTTCTTATGCTATTGTGTCTTATCGATTCTTCGAAGAACGGATATATGAGGAAGAACGTTATCTTATTGGTATTTATTTTGTTGATTATTTTAATATTTATAATTTTAAAGAGTTTTTTGCTGAGCGTTATATTGCCTATCAGCGTTTTGTGCCAACTGGAATTCCCGGTATTAGTGGATATGAGCCTACTCACTAATATTGTTTTATTGACTTTTGTATGGAAAATATTAATTTGAAATTAAATAAAAGAATTAATTTTTCAATTGATCTCTTTATAACATTTTTGTTATTAAAGATTTTTATAAAAATGCATTTATTAAAGGTTTTGAATTTTATTGGTTATTTTCACATTTTTGTATTGAATCGATCTTTTACCATATTTTTCAAGTTATTCATTTAATTTTTCTATAAAATCCTTATACAGATTTAGAATTAATATTTTATTTAAAAATGAATGGAACAACGTCCAATTCGATTGTGAATGGTGTTTCTACCTTCAAAGAAGAAAAAGACTCAGATGAAGGCATCGGCAAATCTGAACCTCACACAAATGCATTTAAACGTCACAAAATTCATTTATCACCAAAAGATGATAAGGATATTGGATCTTCGCAGACTCCACCTTCAAATGGTACAAGTTCAGTATTTGTTACGCCAGGAATTTATAAAAGAAAAATTTGTAAACCGCGAATAAAGGAATCGACTGAAGAAGTTTATTGTTCACTTGAATTATTTTGATAAATTTATATTTAGGTCAAATTTACCTGGTCGGTAGATGAATTAGCTATTTTCCGACCTGTCAATTTTGATGAAGCTGAATTTTCTTTGCCGCCGGATGACTGGTAAGAAATATCTAGTTTTATGTTTAAGCCTAGTTTATCTGACCTAATAAAACGTAAGATTTGCTAAATTCTAATAAAAAAATTTTCTCATAGCAGGAAAGATTTTAGTGTCTCGTTCCTTATAAAATATTTTCTATAGATGTTCTTTTATTTTAAGGAATCCCAACCCTAACTATGATGTTGAAAAATTTTGGAGTCGAAACACACAAATATTTCCTTCGCCAGATATTCAAAACGTCTTTCGGCCTGTTGGTGAAAATTATACAAAATCTTCATCGAGCTCAAGTCCTAACTGTTACAGTTATTCGTCGGAGGATTTTTATTTGTCAAAATCTCATGGACAAAACAGTACTGAAAGTAGCAGTAGTCGATCTACTTCAAATGTATTTCTTTTTAATTTTACTTATATTTTTAAATTTTTAGAAACGATTTATTCACTCATCAGACAATTCGCCAGATGATGCTTTGCTCTTTAAGGTTTAATTTTTGGGATTTATATACAGGGTGCGGCAAATTTTCCGCCCCTTTTGTTTTGGTCATATCTCGCTTCAAACTCAACAAAAATTGATAATTCTTTTTTTATTTTATTCACAATTCTCTGAGAAATTTTTTGGTACCAAGAAGAAGAAATTTGGTTTACAAATGGTAAAGATAAGCCGGTCCAAACATCAAAATGCATCAAAAAATATTTTTTCTTGCCAAATTTTAATTGATCATAACTTCGTCCAAGATCCTTCAATCCCATTGATTTTTGCACCAATCGACTCAGCTCGTTCAGGCGCATCGAAATAGCTTATAATTACATTTTTGAAAATTTCACTCAAAAATTTTATTTTTACCAAAATTATTTTAATTTAGCATTCAGAGGACCGTATCTCATTCGATTTTTGTCGAAGCCGCCTAATTTTGATGTCATTCGAATCAGAATGAAGAGCTGATTCGAATGATATAAACATTTCTAATATTGAAAACTTAGACTTGAATCTAGGCCAATTTTTGTCCAAAAAATTTTGCTCAAACTTTGAGAGAAGTTTTATCAGAGTAAACTTAAAATTTAAAGGTGATTTTGGTATCAAAAATTTTCTCAGAGAGTTGTCAATAAAATAAAAAAAGAATTATGAATTTTTGTTGAGTTTGAGCCGAGATATGACAAAAACAAAAGGGGCGGAAAATTTGCCGCACCCTGTATATATATATATTTTTGGGATTTATATATTTATATGGATACCTTAAAATTGTTTTGAATCCATTCTTAAATGATTAAGACTTATGTATATTACAACATTATTGAAAATTTCCGACAAAGATTTTGGCATTTTCCGACCCTTAAACTTTTCTTTGAATTTTTAAAAATTTCCCTTGCTATCTAAATGTTATATTCAAAGAATCTTCAGTTGGACAATATAAAGGATGAAAAAGAAAACGAACATGAATTTGAACAAATCGAACACTCATTGTCAATTGGAGATGATGCAGATCGTATCTTTGCAGATTTGGAACATGAAAGTGGAAGTTTTGTTATGCGACAGCAAGTCGATAGTCCTATAGAGAATGTAGAAAAGTTGTTATTTTTCGAGGTTAGTCTTTTCCTTGAAACCTTAACTAATATTTTCAATTTTAAGACAAGTCCAATAAAACCGAATAGCTAACATATGAAGGGAATTGGTGATAATTTCTGTAAATCTTAAGGACAACGAAAAATGGTGAAGTAATAACTGATAATAAAGTTGAATATTTAAACTTATTTAATTGTAAAATTATCTGAAAGGTTAAGATAAAATTCAAAGTTTTCTTTTGGAATTTCTTAACAATAAGTTATTTTCCTTTCTTGTTTTTCTTCTAAAACTAATTCCAGAAAAAATAAATATTTATTCTCAAAGTTGTAAATTAAAAAAGTTGGTACTTTTGTGTTATGTCACACCCCCTGCTATTTAATCGAAGTCCTTTAATCTCCCAATTTTTATATCAATCGATTCAGTTCGACGAACCATGTTGATGATCTTACCACTCCAGTAATCTGTGAGGTGTGAAATAACCGAAAAGAACCAAAAAATTTCTTTAAAAATAAATAAGTGAACACTTAAACGGTGGCAAGTCGTTTTGGAAGTTTTTTATTGTTGCGTCTCTTTTCTTCCATTTCAATAAAAAGTTTTTCCTTCATTAAGATTTTAATTTCGTCCTTCCCGCGAGCAAGCTCCAATGCCTTATCATAAAACTTGATTGCCTCATGAATGTTCTGCCTAGAAAATATTTTATTTTGCAATGAAATTTAGTTAAATTCTCAAATTAGCTTTGTTTTAATTTTAAAAATTTCCTCACTTATTAAGTTGCATTTTAGCAAGCATTCTGTAAGGTTCCCAATTATTTGGATCAGCTTCTAGAGCATTATTCATTGTCTTCTCCATTTTTTGAAAATAAGCCTCAAAATTATTTTGACTCATTCTCTCACTCGGGGGAGGTTCCAAAACTCTAAATTTTTATAATTTATTAGAGAATATTTAAATAATTAAACCCAGAAAGATAAATAGCAGCAGAACAATTAGGCATTAATTCGATTGCTTTTTTAATTGATTCAACAGCAATTTCGTTGTTTTGTAATAAAATGCCAATCTTATAAAGGAAATAAAAATAATTAAAAGTTTAATTTATATTTAATACTTTTACATGCATCATCAGAGCAAATACTGGAGGATTATCGCAATCCTTGAAATTTTTTTCCTTAGCAAGTACATGTCTATGAATATCTGCAGTATTTCCACTACGAAGTGCCGTTACAAAATTAATATAAGTTTCATAATATCTAAATGAAAATTAATGTGTATTCTCTAAATAAAATTTTGTTTTGTAATCAGATTTGTCTACCAGAAAATCTTTTCTCCGTTTCAAAAGCCGTTTCGAATTTGTAGCTTATTTTTAACGTTAAAACAAACTTAATAAATTTATGATCCTTATCCAATTGTTTTGCTTTCTCCATAGCATTTGTTGCTTCTTCTAGTTGTTCAGTTCTTAGGAAAGTAGAAACAAGAAATATCTAAAATCACATAACGTAATTATAATTTACAAATGCATATTAATTTTACCAAAGGATCAACATTTAATGGATTAATACGAAGCGCCTCATCAACGAATTGATTTAAACGTTGAAGTTTTGTCTCGTTTAATGTCAAATTTTCTCCATTTCCATTATCAATTCCAGATTCGTCTGCTTGATTACGTTCTAAGGTCATTTCAAGCACAATTTGAGCAACATTCAAATCTTTGTTTGCCAATTTCTGAGCTTCATCTTAATTTACAAAATAAATAATTAAAATTAAAAATATATACCTAATTGTTCCCAAAAAGTCTTAAATTTGTCTGCCATAGCCACAGCTTCTTCCTCTAACCCATGATAATGAAGAAAACGAGCAGCCAAAAGTACAGCTTGTGCTTTCTCAATATTATCATTTTGATCATTATCAATAGCCTTTGTCGACAACGAAACAATTTCGCTGTTTAAAGATAAAAAAACTTTAATAAAAAATAATTAAAAATTACTCGTAATTACAACGTTTTAATTCAACCAAAGCAGAATCCAAACTTCCTTCGCTAGCTTTTTCATGAAGTCCAGCAGCCCTCAACAACAAAGGATCATGAATTGAAGTGCAAAACTGCCAAGGTTCAACAACTGATTGAGAAATTTTCTGTCGCTGTCCTACACGATTCTGTACTGAAATTTCGGTAAAAATAAAAAAATAAAAACTACCTCTAAAAGTTTATTGCATTCAACTTCGCTAATCTCATTCATAAGCTTCTCAACGTCATTTTGAATGACTGCAATTTGTTGCGAAGGCATAGAGCCTTGCTCCAACGAAAGCGATACCAAATAATCTAAGAAATAAAATTTAAAATATTAAATAATTATTAAAACCTTCAAGTGCCTCCAAAGGTCTTTCCAAACGATGCAAACATCTAGCCCTACGAACAAGCGCCTTTGCATAATCAGGTTTTAATTGAATAGCTTTGGTGCAATGTTCAATGCATTTAATTGAATCAAGCTTAAAAAAGGTAAATTAAAAATATTTTAAACATATCTAAATAACCAAAGCATCATAACAAGCCGCAATATTATTTTCACATGCTGCCATCAATTCATCATATACCTGACCTATTAACTTAGATGGCTCGTCATAAAGTGATTGAATTATGTCATTAAAAATTTGTATGGCTTCTTTGTATCGTTTGTCTTTGTAAACATCAATTCCTTGCGCTTTCTTTTGTTCTGCCCATACAAGAAAAGCATTATGCGTTCTTCCCCCTCTAGTCTTTTTCCATAACTAAAATTATTAAAAAAAAATTTATTTTAAAAATAAACACAAACATAGTAAGCCCCAATTCCCACTCCAATTCCTGTTCCAATCCCAATTAACCAAATTCGATGTTTAGAAAGTAGAGATTTGTCAAAGGAGAAAATGCCGCGTTTAACATTATTTGCACTTGTAGACGCCAAAATCGCTCTCATTTTTAATCAAGAATAATAATCTAAAAATAAATATCAAGTAATAAAAAATTCCATTGATATATGTAAGACATAATGTTGATTTTTGGTTAAAAGGAATAAAAAATGAAAGAAAAAACTCGTGTTGCCAAAAAACTCGTCGATCATAAATCACTATCAGAAATTAAACGTCTAACAAAAAATTAGTGAAAAAATAATTACTAAAATAAACTTTTTAAAGATGAAATGAAAATTTTTACGGTTACTATAATATGGCACAAAAACTGTTATGCGCTGAAACGGTCAATTCTGAAAAGGCTTTTATCAAAAATATGTCATTTTGTCAACATTTATTTCGTTAATAGGAAACATCTAGAAGTTTTTCTCTGTTAAATGTTTTTTAATTTTGTTTTGCCTTACTTTTTTAATTAATTTTCAGTTATTTTCTAAATATTTTAAAAACATTTTACGATGTGGCGTCCAGTTGTTTCTACAGTGCAACGAGCTTCTACTCGAGGGTTCAGTTTTGCTTCTGCTAAGACTCCAGCTTTGACCAAGTTTATTCCATTGCAACAAAATATTGTTAAACAATATTTTTCGACTTCCCCAATAAGTTTATTAAATTTTAATTATCCTTTCATATATTTTTGTTTTTAGAATTCTCTTCTGTTGCAAAGGAGCTTCAGGATGTTCTTCATGAGGAAATTAATGCAGAGAAGACTGCGGAAGAGGAAAATTTGGGCGGTAAAGCAACACCTTCGGTTCAGGGTTTTGAAATTGGAATGAATGACGCTGAGTTTCGACTTACGAAGACATATGGGAATGAAAAGTTTTGTTTTTTAATTAAAAATTAACTTATTATGTAAATTTAGAATTGTGGTCTATTGTAATATTAATCACAGTGTTGAGGATGAGGAACATTTTGAGGATGATAATGTTCCCAGTAGTGTAGCTGATGATGTCGAAGCGGTATAAACTTTAATCTTTATTTCAAAAATTAGATTCTTGTCCGAGTATATTCCTGCCCTTTTGTTAACTTTTTACAAGTAGGAAGGGAAATTAAGAAAGGGATTATCTAGAGAATCTTATTTGAAAAAAATATTTCTTGTAAGAGGTTTTTAATACCTGACTTGTGTTTAAAGGAGTAGGAGCAGTGTTTTCAGCCCTCTGGCTGCTCTATTGCTTGTGTTTACTAGCATTCTGTCTATATTTTGAAATATTTTTAAACCATATACATTTTTAGGATGTTCCGGTTTCGCTTCCACCATTTCATATCGAGTAAGTCTTTATTTAGTTATTTGGTTTTATCCTTCTGATTATTAAGGATAACAAAAGGCAATCTTCGTCTTGTTTTCTTATGTCAAATGGTGAAGGATATTGAAGGAGGATGTAAATATTTTTATATAATTTTTATAATAATAAATACTTTTTCTAGATGATTACAGCGTTGATGAGTTTATGATTGCTCCGGCTACAAAAGGTGACAAATATGTGGATGTTCCTGATGAAGTTTATTCTTCTTCTGGTCAATACATTGACGAGGTAAATATTAATTGACATGGGAAAAGGGCTCTAGAAGGGTAAAATTATAATAAATTTTCGAGAAATTTTATGCTATTTTCCGAATGAAATTTAAGATAACCACCGATCTTTAAACTCCTCGGTTTATAATTTATTTGGGGGAAAGCAAGTTCATAACCCCGGTAGCTCAGTTGGAAAAACATTTGTATTCGATGAATGACTCAATAGGGGTCAGGTTCGATTCTTGCCCGAAATAATTTGTTAGTTTTAAAAGGAAATTGTATCTAGAGAATCTCATTCGAATGAATATTTCTTTTGAGAGGTTTTTGATACAAAAATTATCTTCTGCGGTCTTACCACTGACGTTTTTAATTTAATTAAACGTTGGCTAATACTACGCGGAACATTGGAATTTTTTTGGAATTCCTTTTATTTATTAAATTGAAAATTATAAAAATATATATTAAAAATCCTTCGTGTCCCAAAAAATATTTTTAATTTTTCGATATTATTTAGCAACTTCATGTGCTGCTTTTTGTTCGTTATCTTGAAGAACGTGGACTTAACTCGCAGTTCTGTCATGAATTCGTCAAATTAGGTAAAATATTTTTTAAAAAATTTTTTCATTTAAATTTAATTTTAGCAACTCATTATGAGCATCAGCAATACGTTAATTTGCTTGAGAAGCTTAAAAAATTTGTTGAACAGTAAAGGAATTTAAAAGGTCAAAAAATGTTTTAAGTTTTTGAATTTATAATTTAATTTGATGACTTTACACACTATTTTGTTGTTTTTGTGTCTACCCTTTTGGTAGTTTTAATTATTTTGAAATAAAAGTGACTTTTGAAATTAAAAAAAAAGATTTTTTTTATTTTTAGAAATTTGTAACAATTTTAGTTGATTGAATATTTTAGATTAAAGTTTTGAAAAAATAAAAAAGAAAATTGTGAATTTGTTAGTATGTGGTGGTTGTTAGTAGAGGTGACTTCTTCAGAAACAGCCCATGAACCCAAAAATAAAAGAGAAAACTGAGTTAAATAGAATAACCAATTTAAAAGATTTTCGAGAAAAGGTTTTTTGAAATGAAATTTTTGGAGCTGAAAATTAAATAAAAATGCCCCTAAAGATGAATTTGCGTTAATTTATTTTTTATGGACAATTTTGTTAATTGAGAGGAACTTCAAAGATTCATACAGAAATTAGGGATTATCTAAAAAAAGAACAGATATACTATAATAAAAATTGTCCTCTTTGCTATAAATATTGTCCAACATTTATAATTACTAGCGCCTGGATTTTAATTCTCCAAATAGGGAAATAATGATAGGTATTTCTGAAAGTAAAAAAAACATTTAAAATAATCTGGTTTTTCGCTAAAATGGTTTTTTGTTACTCGAAAAGGAATACATGTGGGGTTAGCAGATTCTGGAGACTCAGATCAAAAAAAGTTTAGGAACACCTTAAAAATCCGGCCCTAATATACAATTATTTAGAAATTTTTCTTTAATAAATGCTTCCGAGATTCTCATTTTTAGCCGTTACAAGAAATTGAATGATCATTTCTTATGCATCCACTCAAAATAACTGGGCTAGTTTACGGCCAAAAATCTCGAGCTTTTTCTGAAGAAGTTTTTGTACATGCACCTCTCTAAAATATAAAAAATTAAATTTAAATAAATTTATTTAAGAATTTAAAGTCAGCCTTCTATTTTACGTTTATTTAGTTATATTTGAGCGAAAAATTTATTTCAGAGCAATTCAGAACTGCTGTTTGCGGAATTATTTTTTGAACAGAAAATTAGTTTTTTTTGTTCTACAAAACGATTTGACAAAAATTTTATTTAAACAAAATTTAAATAAAATCTCGATCCCATTTACTATTTTTCTCTCAAAATCTCACCAAAAATCTTATTTTCTTAATTTTCGAAAATCTCGGTACCTTTTTATATCAACTCACTTTTATAATTTATTTATTTATTTACACTTGACTAGATTGCACTTGAATCGACCAATTATTTTAAATCTAATAAATATTTTAATTAAAGGCTTAAAAAATAAACTTACAATAAATTAAATAATTTTAGAAATTATTTCCTCATTTTTAGGAAAAATTAAAATTTGGAAGAAAAAAGAATTTTTAGTAAGGGAAAAGAAATATTTAAAAGTAAAGCTGAAAATATTCACAATAAATTGTTTTTTACATCTAAAAAATTTAAAAAAATTATTTTTCTGTTAAATTTCTAAAAAATGTTTATGAAAAGAATGAAAAAAAATAAAAATATTTGTGAATGGCCTATAATGGAACCTAAATAAAATAAAGGATTTGCATTATTAATAGCACAAATTGTGGACTTTTTGAAAAATAATAATACAAAATTATCAACAGATTTTTTAAATATTACGAAAACAACTCAATTATTTATAAATCAACAAAAGGACCTCTCGTATTCCAAAATATATGTATAAGATATATACCAGTCTTAAAAAATTTAAATAGTAATTAGATAAAGGGATTTAAAAAATTAAAAGAAAACTAAAAGGATACTAAAAAACTAAAATTCTTGAAGGCATTTAGAAAGAATTTTCTTTTAGTTTATAAAAATAAAATTATTTTTAATTTTATTATCGAGAATCTCTTTATTTATTTTTATGATTCATTTAAATTAATTCATTAATATTTTTTGTTATCAGGTCAAAAATAAATTATTTGTATAAATATACAATATTTACATATATAAATATTATTTACCTTTAATTATTTAAAAATAATTTAAACAAAATGTTTATTTTAATCAAGAAACCCCTCCAATTTTCTACAAGGAGAGAGATTTTTCAAATTTATTTTAAATACAGTCAAATTTCAATCGGCTCAATTCGATCCCGGTGATAAAAAATAATTTGTATATGTACATATTATCGAGATTCAAATGTAAATAACGAATTTACCAACGACGAAAAATTAAATAAAAATATTATTTGAAAGCATATTTTAAATGGAGGCAACTAAAATGTGATAGATGGAATAAATTTAAGAAGAGAAGGAAAGGAATTGAATTTTAGAAAAAATTAAATTTTATTTTTAATTTGTCAATTTATTCAAAGCTTTTCCTCTTATTGAAAAGCAGGTGACAAAACTTTTATTTTTCAATTTTTAATAAAAATATTCTATCGAGAATGTCTTCCTGATTTTTTTTAAAACGTTGGCAATGTTTTTTCAACTAACAAATTATTTTTAATAAATATTTTAAATTAATTGTACTTTTAAATTTTTTTTTATTTTAAATTAAAAAATAATTTTACTTAACAAACAAAATAGTAAATAACAAAAAAAACTCTAAAATGAGGTTGAATAATAAAATTCTTGATTTAGAAAAAACTGAAATTTCTGGCAAGATTATTTCCATTAAACTCCCCCAACCCCCAAATTAAAGTTTACAATTTAATAAGCACTAGCATTATGTTTTGGGACAAAAACAAATCCTTCAGGCGTTTTTCCTAAAAACATTTCACTTATTTTAATCCAATCAGAACATGCTGGACTAGCCAAAAGTGTTTCTAATTCATCTCTTCCTCGATAATTTGGAGAGCGTTGATTGATTTTTTGAGGAGGCTCTTGTAATATTCCAACAGGAATATATCGATGTTGAAAACTTAGCCATTCTAACAAAAATCTTCTCGAATTTTCAACTCCAATATTATCACTTCCCCAATGTTCCAAGGCATAGTTTGTAAATCTAAAAAAATAAAAAGTTGCTTTAAAGAAGGAAATTATTTGTTTAAATTCTTTTTTTGATGTTTGGTTGCTTCATAATTACATATTATTTTTTTATTTAGCCTAACAATATTTTTATTTAGCTGTTCAAAACTCCCTAACATAAGGGTTTTTCAATTTAAAGAACTTTTTCTTAGAATCAATTATTTAATATTTTAAATCCTCACTTTTTAATAATATCAAATCTTTCTCTTGAAGAAATATCCCAATTTCTCCTTTCAGCAATTTCAGTAAATATCCAAGGCTTTATTAAAGCTCCTCTTCCAATCATAATTCCATCAATTGGCCACAGAGAAATATTCTTTTAAATATTTATTTTTTTGTATAAAATTAAAAACAAACATTATAATAATCCTCCATACTTAAAATATCACCGCAAACAAAAAATGGAAAATGTCCCTCAATTGCCTGTACACATTCATTTACATAATCCCATTCTGCTGATTTTGTGTAACGTTGATCCCTAAAAATTTAAATTTTATTAAAAATAATTATTTTTTGTTTGGATCAGGCCACATTAAGAACTTTGGTGAGAGAAGGCTTTTCTAAAACACTTATATGTATTTCTATCGCGCTTATTTTACTCATATTCAAGTTATCCTCAAATTATTATTCATCCTTAAATAACCGCATTCTCATTCCCAAATCTTCGATGGTTGCAGAGAAACAAAAAGTCAGAAAGTCGATTCTCATAACCTTGATCTTGGATGTAAAGTTAATAATTGAGGAGGACTTTGTTGAACTATTTGTTTAATTATTGTATGTGCAGTTCTTTTCCCCTCTTTCATTCCATAACGCATTTTTATTGAAATTGGCAATTTATCAGCCACGTTTTGCATACATTTGAGAGCATTAACAAGCTTATTTGGTCTTGATGCCAACGAACATCCTCCTCCTTTTTCATTTACACTATCCAAGGGACAACCCTGAAAATTTTTATTTAAATAAACAAAGTAAAATTAACCAAATTCAAGTCAATAAAGTCGACATCAAAATTGTCTTTGATTAATTCAACCGCTTTGCCAAGAGTATCTGGATAGCCACCAGCTAGTTGGATGCCAAAAAGTTTTTCACTGGGATGGCGTTTTAAAAGCGATAACTCAGACGGTTGACCCTAAAAATTTGTGTGAAAGTCACATAGCAAATAATAAATCAGATAGCTTAAATTCTCCAAAATCATTCCAAATGTTGATGCTTTTGGGCATTTAAGAAATCTTGGGAAAGAGCTGTCAACAAAACACTACTCAGAATTCCATCCAAACAAAAATACAAATAAGAAAAGTCTACCTTCAATATCTGAGTAGCCATAGCCATCTCACTGCAAGTGATTTCAGCTCCAAGTTCAATGCAAAGGCGTCGAAAAGGTAAATTGCCAACAGTTGTGAGTGGCGCCAAATAAGTTTTACCACATAGTGTTTTCATATTTAAATTAGTCTCTCTTTCCATACACGCAACAGTAGTAGAAATTTCTTTAAGTGCAGTTTCTGTTCTTAAAAATAATTTGAAACACAAAATAACACAAAAACTATCATTACCTTTCAAATTTGAAAAGATTTTTTCTTAGATTTATCTGTAATTGTATAGTCTGAGCATTAATTGTAGGCTTCCAAGAAGGGCTGGGATCCTTCTCAATCTGATCCATCGTTTCTGTATTAGTGTGAGCCCGAGCAAAAGAACAAGCCAACGAAAACTTGCATTTCCCCTGTTGTTCAAAGATGGGACAAACTGTTCCTAAAAATGGAAACAATAAAATGAATTCTCAAGTTTAAAAGAGAAAACCAATATCCGGTGGTTTCTTTGCCCAATATTCTTCCTTAGAATGCAATGCCAAGCATTTATCACCATATTTGCATTTAATATCATCTTCACTAAAGACAGAGGGACATATCCGAATTTCAGTCTTAGCCATCTCTATTTTGGCTTTTAACATTTTGCCTTTTCTTTGACGATCCATCCCTCGCCTTTTTTCTGAAAAAATTAAAATAAAAACGATAGAAGTAAAATAATACCCGGCTGTTTAATAGGTGTAACTACCTCCTTGTTGACATCATTATTTCCACACTTTTTATTAATTTCCAAGATATATTCCTCTTTGATACGCGCAAACCCATCTTCCATTTAAAAATTTTTTAAATAATTTTAATTAAAGTTTTATTAACAAATATAAAAAAATGCATTAACAAATTAGTACAAAAAACAAAGAAAGAAAAGAAAAACATTTTTTTATAACATAACTGAATAACATTGTTTTCTATTTCGAACAGACTCTGAAATTATATTTAAAGAATGAATTGCATTAATTAGCGATTGCATTCGTCTCCTGTTATTTTCGTCTTCAACTATTCCTTTGACTGGATTTTTTAAATTGTCTTCAAATCGTTTAGATAGATCATTTACACACTGCAAGGAACCATCAAAAATAAATTCTTTTATAATACGCCCACAAAATTTGCTGTCCTCACGTAATAAATCAACAAAAGTTGCTGCTGCTAACATCTAAAAAGGCAATATTTAAAAAAAGTTTAAAAAGTGTCCCCTAACTGTCCCCCTAATCAACAGCCCTAATTCCCCAAAATATTTTTATAAATAAAAAAGTCTCTTCCCAAAAAAGATAAAACCTTAAGAGAAAGTGGTCCAAAAATAACATCAGAAGTGAACGTTTGAATTATTTCACACTTTAAAGGTTCAATCAATTTCATCCATAAATCACTAATTATTCGTTGATTTTGCATCATTTTAACTGTTTGATCATTTGTGTTATCTATTGCTTTGTTCTCTTCCTGGCCAAGTTTATTAAAAAGAAGCAAAGTTAGAAGGTCATCATTTTTTAACGGTAAATTGGTTGTTCCACTCGATATTTCAGATCTTTGAGTTTTTTCTCCTTTGAAATTGCAAAATAAATCTAAAACACGCAAACAGCAAATATAAAGTTCACGTTTGAATGTAAATGATTTAGAATAACCTTAAAAAGGGGGAAAAATTATTATAAAAATCTAAAGATCCTACAAACCAGATAAAACAATACATTGAATGAGTAAATGCAAAACAGGCAAAATTGCACTTTTGGCTTTTTGTATGTCTTCATATTTTTCAAACATACTACAAACTGAAGAAACTATTCTTGAAAAACATGTTGCAACAGAAGCGGCTAGTTCTGAACTCATTTCCACTAAACGGCAATAATCCCGTAAAAGGAAGAGTGCATCAACCAAAATATGTTTATGTGTAGCTAAAAAATAACAAGAGAAGCTATAAACTAATAAAAGAATATTCACGAGTTATGTATCATAAAAATAAATTTAATATGTTAAATCTAGTGCCCAAGTAAATCAATCTGTTCGCGTTACCCCAAAAAATAGCTTACAAATATTAATGAAAGGTAGCGGAACATGTACAGACAATACATTCATTACTGAAAGCCATCCTTCAAGCAAATGAGTACAAGAACCTTCCAAAAGATTTAAAGCATTTTTCTTCACACAGAAATGCAAAATTGATCGAGCCTCCTTGAAAAATAAATTAAAATTATATTTAATAAAAAATAAATATTTCAAAATAACCTCTCTAATAACATCAATTTCTGTATTCATTATACAATTAATTTCACTATTTAGCAAAAGTTGAAGATAAACAACATCGAATTGCTCAATATTACAAGAATTTTTTCGTATACAAAGGGAAAGTAACTTAAAAAGAGAAAAACATTTTCGTAAAAAAATTAAAAAAAATTAACTTCTTCCATTTTATTTGGATCAAATTTGTTACAAATTGGAGGAGAAAGATCACCAACAAATATACGACTTGATTCCAAAAGTGACCAAAAAAGAACTAAAAATATTTTAAATTGAAATAAAAAAAACAAAAATTAACCGTTTTGGCCTTCAATATTTGAAGAAAAAAGATTGGAAGATTGTAATGATTGTGAAGTTTGATCTGATGGTGTAGAGAAAAGTAAACGTAAATATTTATGTGGATGTTCTATTAAGCCAGATCGGAGAAGCGAAGAAAGATCCAAAGCGATCAATTCCAAAATAATACTCTAGAAAATATTTGATAAAAAACAAGTCAAATTAAATAAAAATATTTTTAAACGAAAGTTAAACGCATCTAATTTTATAGTAATAAACAAAAGAATGTTGTTTTTGTTGTAATGAATCAAACACTTATAAATACAAACCTGGAGAGAACGTTGTATTGTTGCTAGTGCATATTCATCATTTTCCCTCCTCCAACAAGAAGACTCATTCTCAAAACTTTCAGTTGGGGTTACATCATTTGAATTATTTTGAGTCAAACATTTAAAAACCTTCGATAGAGCCAATTGATAAATGAGATCATAATGAGATCTGAGAAATCTGAGAACAATTGAAGAGCTAGATGATCCAAGAGAACATAAACGAAGCTAAAAATATTAAAATTGTAATAGTTATTAAATTTAAAGATAATTACAATAAGACGCAAAGCAGGTTCGTAAAGTCCAGAAAAATGAGTCGAAAGAGGTGAATCAGAAGTTTTCAGCTGTAAGACTATGTCCAAAATATTGTGCAAACAAGTGGATCCTTGCCCTAAAACAAAAAAATTAAACAAGAGTTATAAATATAAATAAATAGCCATGAAAAAATATCTATTAATTCAATAATTTTATTTAAAAACCTGGTAAATCAAGAATTGTAGCAGAAATATTCATCAGATCAAAATTCATCAATGCATAAGTAATATTTGGAGAATTAGAATTATATTGCATAGCATCATTAAATACTTCTAACATTAATCGACACACTTCTCCTTTTAATCTTCCATAAGATATTCCCTCAATATCAATTAAAGCCAAATCATTAATTCCAACAAAAATATCTTCTAAAGAGAATATTGACAATGTTGCTACACAATTTATTAATTTTTGACGTCGAGGTAAAAGTGATTGAACAATATGTGATTGTAGAGATGGACGTTGGGCTGTTGCTTCTTTAATTATTAACCAAACAAAAAAAGCATGTCTTATAAAAGAATCAATCTTTAAAAAATAAAGAATTTTTTTTCCAATTTTAGAAAAAAAAACCTCGTTAATATAATTAAAAAGTAAACTCATATAACAATTGTCAATTTTTTGTTGCGAATATGGAAATGGTGAAAATAAAATAGATTCAATTGTAGCAATTAAAATATCACAATTTACAGCTCTAATAGCATCAGATAATGCTGAACGATTTGATATGGCAACATAAAGTAATCGAATAGCTGAACATGTTGCATCTTCTCTAGCAGGCAAATGAAAAAATTTATTCTCATGAAGTTGAGAACCTCCTTCGGCAATTATTTGAAGTAACTTAAAACAATAATAAAACGAATTTAAAAATATCCAAATTAAATCTCTTACCGCTCTAGATAATGGACTATCACTCAATAACTGACATAAAATTTGTACTTCAAAAACTTTATTGTCAACAGTGACTGCTGTTACAAAGAAAGTCTTTAATGGCTGATATAAACAGTCAAGGGCGAGTTTGACCAACATCCACTAAAATTTTTAATAAATTAAGATACCTATAAACGATTCCACTTTAGATAAATTTGCCTGAAAGGATCAGATTGTATTTTTAAAAACTCGAAAATAATTAGTAAAAAGCCGTTAATTGTATTAGGGAACAAAGAAAGGGTAACAATATTTTAAACGAGTCAATTCGATTATTTTAAATACCTACCATTTGAGTTATGTTGCTGTATGAACGAGTAGAGAATTGACAAAGAATTGAATTGACAATAAAATGAATAAATGGAGCAATTTGTTGGGTACTTGGGCGAGCCTTGTGTGAAAGCAATTCTTTCATTAGAGTTAAAAATCCCTGAGAATAATCATAAATTTTTAGATGAGCCTCTCGAGAATCCAAATCTTGCTACAAATATATATAAAATTTTAAAAATTTATAAAATAAACTTGAATTCCAATAGATTTTCCACCAATTTGTTTAGAACAAATAAATTCACAAAGTAAACAATTCCATATGTTTACAGCAGCCATTTCATCAATTGCAAGGGCAGCAAGAAAATTGCAAAGGCAACCTTTGAATACTAAAGGCACAGGGCTGGCGAGAAGACCAACTGAAGATTCAATGACGCTCCATCCCTTATCTTGACAAAATTGGCGTCGTGAATCCGGATCCTAATAAAGTCCAAAGAAAAAAAGCAGATAACTAAAAGATCAAACCTTTAGAGATATTGCAGTAGCCAATTTAGTCCAAGATAAAAGCCCAGAAAGTTCGCCATCAGAAATTGATTGTAAATCACCTACAAACCCATTTATCGTTGGTATTAGTTGAATATGAGATCGAAAATAGTCCAAGTATTTGCGAAGTGATGCAAAGAAATGATCCCAATCTGGCATTTTCAATGTATTCAGAAATTATTAGTTAAACAGAAAAATGTCAAAAAAGAAAAAAAGTTTAACAAACAAAGTATGTTTAATTATTTTAAATAATTGTAAATAATCTAAAGATTTTGTAAATTTAAAAAATGAAAAATTTATTTTTAGAAAAAACAATTGAATTTAAAAAAATAAAACCAAATCGAAAATAATCGAATCTCTTTCATCCAGAACATCCACGGCATCCACAATGTATACATTCAATAACTCGGTCCTAAAAGAAGTATTTTAAATTAAAAAATAAAAAGAATCTCAAACCGCGTCAAGTTTAGATTTCGGCACTCGACATATACAATTTGTCCCAAAATTAGTATCTCTTGTCTGAATACATCTTAAACAACACAAATTCTCAAATCCTTGTTTTTTCCACTTTGCAGCCAACAGAGCATCAACAAGTTTTGCATCAATACAAAATTGGTAAAGTTCTTTTGATATTTTTTCTTCTTTATAAAATAAATTAAAAATATATCGTGAACGTTGATGATGAATCTTTAATTTTATAAACATAGAATTATTTTAAATTTACAAAAATACTCTAAAAACAGGCCAAACAGTTTCTGTTCGTCTTTTGCCCTGAATTTTTTTAAACTTTTAGGTATTTAATTTATCTAAAAAATAACCTCATGTGGTTCCGTCTCTGCTTCACGCATTTTTGCTTCGAATTCTTCAAGTGTTGGTTCGATTAAATCCCATCCCTCTGGAGGTTTCTTTCTAATACGACGCAGTTTTGTAGCTAAAGACATTCTTCAAAAAACATTAAATGAAAATACAATAATCATAAAAATATATAAAAATAAATAAAATAAGGGTACAGCCTTCGGGCGAGCCCCTCCGTTAGTTATAAAAATAAATTAAAATAATTATTTTATTTATCACAGTCATTATCAAAAGTGACAATCTACATATCACTCAAAATTTTCTTCCAAATTTTCTTTCTTCCTTTTCTCTTCAACTTCTAAAAGTTGACTATTTCCTTCCTTCTTTTCATCTTCAAATTCTAAAATTTCTTCATTTCCTTGTTCCTTCTTGTCTTCAGTTTTTAGAATTTCTTTATTTCTTTCCTTCTCTTCACTCTCAATTTCTAAACGTTCATCATTTCCTTCATTCTTTGTATTAATCGATTCTTCCTCAATTAAAATATTTCGTTCCTCATTTTCTTTCAAATCAAATTCTTTTATTATTTCACAAAATAAAGATTCATTTTTACATAAACCAAAAATATTAGAATTCACAAAATTAAAAGTATTTTTCTAAAAAAAATAAATTCAAAAAATTAAAGTTCCTTACATATTCATTTAAAGAACAATTTCCAGTAATAAAATATTTTTTAGCACATTGTTCATAAGGAAAACAAGAAAAGAAGCAACAATTTATGAAAGGCAAAAATTGTTTAATTAAAAGGAAAGTAGCCTTTTTGACAATAAAAATATTTTCTTGATTTGAAAGGAAAGAGTCCAACCAGGCAAAAATATTTTGAAAAGAAAAGTGTAAAATATTGAATACACGATGAATCTGTATTTAAAACAGGTAATCCAAAAATTTCAAAAAAACCAACCGAATTAATATAAATAGAATGTCTAATTTCATTTAATGCATTAATTATAGAATTTCCAAAAACACATAATTCATCCCAAATACATAATTCTAATGGAGCTGATAAATCAACACGATTAATTTCTTTTTTTAATTCAGATTGAGTGCTTTCAAAAATTCCATCATCAATAAGATCAATTTTTTCATTTGAAGTAAAACTAAAAATAAAGCGAATTAGTAGCTGTCTAATTGTGAAAAGGTTATTAAAATATTCAAAAAATGATGATTTGGTATTTCTAAAAATTATTTGTTTCAAAAATGTTAGTAGGAAACATAGAAAATACTTCATTTTTTCAAGAATCATTCCACGAATTTCAATTAAATACATTTGAAAATCAAAAAATTAAAATAGACCTTTTTGTTGCCGCTTCTATTTTATTTTGGAAAATATTAAGAACCATTTGCGAAAATTTGTAATGAATTAAAGATCGAAAATCAAGTCCCATTCGTCCAAAAGAAAAAGCACAACTCATCAACTTAAAACAATTATTTCCAAATATATTTTTAAAAAAATTTCAACCTTCGAAACAACCATTTCAATATCCAATAAAGACGTATAATCAAAACATTGAACATAATTTAATAATCTTTCAATATTTTTTTGAGCCCAACATTGAAGTAAATAATTTTGTGAACTTCCTGTCCATCTTTCCCAACGAGTATCTTCATTTACCTTTAAAATATTTAATCAAAAAATTATTAATCCAAAAAATACAAATCGTTGTTGTGTGTCAGTTTCTGGAAAAACAGCCAAATAAAGGATTATTGTGTCATACATACATTCTCGATATACTTCTATAACTCGCAAAATAAAATCTGGTTCTGACTAGAATACAAAAATTTATATTAGTTAATTGGAATGCTTGTCAGTTAGAATGAAGGGAGCACTTATGTTAACCCATTTTAATAAAGGGGAATGCAAAAGAAAAAAATTTTGTGTTTGCGGATACAATTAAAAATATTTAACATTTTTATCTTTAATCATAAAAATCGGGCCAACTTTAAAGAAAATTACCATAATAGAAGAAACTTTCTTTTCCAAATAAATATCTCTATATTGAAGAATTGAAATACGTAATTGAGTTTTGGAAATGTAAGGAATCTTTCTTATATTATTTATAATCTGAAAAAATATAAATTAATTCAAAAACAAAATGTCAAAAAACCTGAATACTATTTGCTAAATTGAGAGGGCCAGAAAATTTGTTAAAAAGTTCATCCAAAAGACTATGTCGTGCCTCAAGTAAATAATCGACAACATTCTAAAAAATTAGAAAAAAATATCAGAAAATAAAAAACCTTAAACAAAGGATATTGAACAAGTTTAGATTGTTTAATCGACAAAGCAAAATTTGTAATTGAATAAGCTTGGTCAAAATGTCCAGCACGAATACATTTTTCCATTAACTAAAAAAATATAATTTTAGAAGGATTTAAATAAAACCTTTGGAAGTCTAATTATTTCCCAAATTAAAAAGTTTGTAGACTCCACATCACCCAAAAGCTTAAATTCATTAAATAATTGGGTTGATTGATTTTTAAATTGATCAATTTGTTCTTCGAGGGCTGGAAAAGAGGAACTTGACTGTCGCATTAGAATGTCCATTTGAGAAAACTAAAAACAAAAATATATGATTTTAATAAAAATTAATCTATCTGCAAAAATAAATTTTAATGACTAGGTGTTTTTAAAAAATATTTTCTCTTAAAGTCTCCTAAAAATGTGGTTAATAAACTTTTTCTTATTCAAAACTTAAAATAACCTTTTCTCTGCAATATTCAGCAGTTGTGCTAACATCAACATAAGTTCGGTAATTATGAAATGCAAGATCACTCAATTCACTTTGAAGGTTTTGAACTTTATCTTCAACTTTCTGACGCATATTTTCTTAAAAATAAATAAAAATAATTTTTAAAGAAAATTTATTAAATATTTACTTAATTCATCTAAACTCATCGAATGCAAATCAGACTCGTCAAATTGGTGTTTTAACGGAGTTAAAGAAAATTCTTTATTAAAGTCGTCCATACTAGGTTTTCTAAAAGTGTTGTTGTTCTTATGTTTGGATTTTTATTGCCTAATTAAAATTATAAAAAAATAATAAAAAATTAAATAAATTATTGAAAAAATAAATAAAATGCCAACAAAAAACGTGTAAAGGTCGGTTCAAAGTAATGCAACAGACGCGGTCAATTCAGATTAGAAAACAGTAACCCTCTTGATTTTCGACCGAGTAGATAAATAATTCTTATATCATTCGTAAAATATCGAGATGCGGTATCTTATCTTATCATTCGAAATTCCAACAGCCGAAAACTAATTTAACATTGTTTCTCCCTTGTATGATTGAATTGTTCGAATTGTTTTTCAAATTTTTCGAAATTCGCCAAACACAAAACGCCAAAATTTTATGATTATAATTAAATTTAAATAAATCAAAGACTTAAGATTAAAATTGTTTAGCTAATGCTCATCACTTTGTAAAATGTTTGATATTAAATCCAAGAACTTTCTGTTCTCCCGTCATTACTTAACAAAAGCGGAGCTGTACCTAAAGACTTTAAAACGAGGATTTCTATTTTCTGTCCATGTTCTTTACAAAATTTTTAGCTCAAGTTTGTTTATAGTTTTGACTTTAATATATCTTTTTCTGTAAGATTTTGTCGTTTTTATAAATAATTTGTAAAAAATTGTCGAGTGAAGATTTGTAAATAAATAATAAGCTTAAGTAAGTCAACATTAATAAAAAGCTTGTTTTTTTGCGTAATCAAAAAAGGCAAATTAGTAACTAAATTAAATTAAGCAATTTTCCGGAATTTTTTATTTGTGCGGTCGTTAAGGGAAACATGCTTATCTATTTATATTGTTTGATTTAAAAGTACAACTTTGTTTATTTTAAAATTAGGTAGGCAAAAAATAGAAAAATTATATTTTTACATCAAGAATTAAAATTGTTTGCAACAGAACCTAAATTGTAGGAAAAAATTCTATAAATAATTATTATTCTTTAATGACCATTTTGTTTTTTAAAATTTAACACAAGCCAGTTTTTGCTGGTTTTTGACTTCTCCCTAAATATTTGACTTCTAAAATCTAAAAAAATCATTTTTATATATTTAATTTAATTTTTTGGGTAAACTAATAATTATGTGTGTTTACAACTAATTTTATTTTTTACATAAAAATTCTCTTAAAAAATTAATTTATATTTAATTTTTAAACGTCATTCAGTCTAAAATTAACTCCTTTTTTCTTCTCTCATTTTCTATCGGATTGCGCATCCTCTCCCAAAATTCATTCCTTTCCCCTTAAATTTAATCCCGGCCCATCTTCTCCCCTTCCAGTCATTTCCGAAAATATGATGAAAAATAAAAATTTAAAAACTGGTTTAAAACAGCAAATATCCAGTGTTTCCTTTCTTTTATTTTGAAATTTATTCTCAAATACCAATTTGACGATTTTGCTTTTTGTGTTTTTAACTGTTTAATCTCTTCGAAAATATTTAATATTTATTTTACATGTTCCCCTCCGTTAAAATTCATTAAAATATTTTTATAAATAATTAATTTAAATAAAAATTGTTGAGAATTATTCTCAGAAAATAAATAAAAAAATAAACAGATTTCTTTAAAATAAAAGATTGAACAGTTTTGGAGGATTATTCTCCTATTTAGATTAAAAAGAAAATTTAAAATAAAAGAAAAGTTGGTTATTTTATTAAGAAAATAAAATATTCTGTATATTACCTACCTATTAATTTACAATTTTAAATTTTCTGCTTAATTTAACGAGAATTGTACATATTTTTATTTTATAAAAAATTTCCTTTCGTCTTTTTCATCTTCCAATAATTTTATTTTTTCATGCCATTTTATTAAGGATGAGAATTATTTGAATTATATAAAAACAAAAAATGTTTGTTTTGGTTTGATTTTTAAAATTTGCGCAAACAAGCAAAAAAAAAGAAAGGGGAAAGAATCAACAAGCAAGAATATCCTCTTCTTTCCGGATATATAAATATTTAATTTTTTTTTTGATTTTTTTGGTAATAATAATCAAATAAATAATATTTATTTATTTGTTTATTTATTCATTCCTTTTTTCTTTCATTTTCACTTTTAATTTTAACACATCTTCGTTGATATTATCCGTTTAAGAAAATAGCAAACAATTGGATGAAATTTGATTCTGAGAGTTCTCCAATACAAGATTAATAACCACTCAAACAAAACCCCTGATCATTTTCATTTTTGCTTTATTTGCTAGAATGTGAGGAAACTTATGTAGTTGGCCTTACAATACTTAGAGATAAGATCCTATTTATTATAATAAATTTTTTTTGTTTTATTTTAAAATTTTAAATAAAACTATTTACAACTTTATTTAAAAACAATTTTTATTTAAAACCTTTATTTTCAAAAAAAGAGGGAAAATCTACGCAAATCTCTCTTTTTCTTTCTGAGAGAGGTCAGAGAAAATTCTCCAACAGAGATATTTAAACTTGAAGTGTTGTCGATCAAAGTTTTTATAAAAAAGGAAAAAAACTAAAGAAAAACTTTCCATTTTTAAATTTTTATTTAATCGGTTTTATTTAAAAAATAAAATTTTATTTTTTTAAATTAATTATTTTTTTAACTTTTTTTTTGCGAAATTTGAGGGATTACTTTTGAGATATTTCTTTACGAAAATTTTGAAAACCAGACCTGACGATTAAAAAAAAACTAAAATTCTTTGTTGTCAGTCATTAATTTTGGCAATATTCACATACAAATATTTCTTTAATTTCACTAAATAATTTTATGTAGTATATTTCTGTTCTCAAAATGTATAATTTCTGATTCAATTATTAATCTATCAATTAAATATACAATGGGTCTTGTGGTTGATTTAATTAGACAACCCCTTGTCTAAACAATTTTAACCGTAGGGTTCGCGGATTCGGAAATTCAGAGATTTCTAATGGTCTGTCAACCCTACTGTTTAAGTATTTCTATAAATTATTAATTTAAATTCAATATTTTTAGTAAATTTAAATATTAATTAAAGAATAAAAATAAAATGAAAATAAGAATAAAATAAATTAAAAAAAACAAATTAAACAACTTTAATTTTACTATTCAGATCTCTTTCTCCTTTTTTTAAAATTCTCACTTAAAATGCAACATAATAAATATTTATTAGTAAGTATTCCCTATTATTTATTTAAAAATATTTTAATTAAATTTTAAGAGCAAAGTCTTTCAACAATATTTAATCAAAAATTTATTTTTTATATTTTATTTATTAATTACAAATTTAAATTATTTAAATGCTTTTCCTCAATGCAATTTAGGCCTTAAATTATTTAGTGTTGAAAGAGGATCTGTTTAGTTTTTTATTTAAATTTTTATAAAAAATAAATTTTATTTGAAAGGCATTATGTGCTAAATTTGTTCCTTTTGAATGTGTTGGTTTATGTGAATGGGTAGAAGCAGATGGGGATGGGGGTGGTGGAGGGGGAGGGGGAGGTGGAGGAGGATGTACTTTAAGGTAATTTTTGGAGAGAAAATTTATTTTTTTTTAATTTTTAAAAATTATTTGAGAAAGAAAATAAATTTAAATAATTATTTAAAGTTCCCATTATTCTGCTTTTCGTGGTTTACGTACTTATATGAGTGGATTTGTTTTGAATGATCAAAGTTTTCTTGTCCAATGTTGTGCTTCTTTGGCTACAAATGTTAATTTAGGTAACTAAAAATAATTAAAATTCTTCAGAAAATGTTTAAAAAGGGAAAGAAAATGAGCCTAATTGTCGTTGGAGTGAAGAAATAAATACTGTAGTAGATAAACCGACATTAAGGTTGGATTTTCCTTTGGAAGAAAATGAATATTTTAGAGGTTAAAAAAATTAAATTTTTTTAAGATTGATAATTTTATTTAGATTTAAAAGGAATTCGATTAAATAATGGGGCAGCTAAAATACAAGCAGAAATTTGTCAATTTTCTGTTCAAAGAAATAATTGTGACAGAAAAGTATTTACTAAAAAGTTTTTTTAATTAAAAAGAAATTTTTTTAGAAAATGTCTGAAGAAGAAAGTCACCAATATTCTCTTTTATTATTAAGGCTGCAAAGAGCTAAAGATTTTTTTCAAAATAGGAAAGGTGTGAAAATGTTAAATTCTGGTTCTTCTTCTTCTAAAAATAATAATGAGGAAATAATTGAAGAAGAAATAAATAGGTAATGGAGAAAATTCTGATTTTAAATATTCTGATTATAATTAAAAATTAAATAAAGAAATTAAATTATTTTACAAAAATTATTTTCATTTTTTTCATTCCAACCATCATTCACTAATTTTAATTTATATATTTTAATACCTTTTCTCGACTACCCTCATTCAAATGCCCTGCTATGTATATGTTCAAATTTCAAAACTCGAATAATGGTACTCCTCTGATTAAATACTCTTCTAGTTAGAGGTTGAAACAGAAATTACCTAAGTTTTAATTATTCAAAAAAATACGGCATATACTTCTATAATTAATTTTAATATAATTAAAAATATTTCCAGATTTTCAATTAAAAATTCAACAAAAAATTTAAAAGAAGATTTAGAACAGCTATTAAGAGATGATAAAATTAATAAAGAAGAGGAGAAAGGAAATAATGTTAGATTTCTTGTTGATGGGGCTGTTATTGGAAGGATTCAACAGAAATTTAATAATAAAATAAATGGTATTTTTTAATAAAAATTATTTTTGGAAAAATTTTTTAAAAGGCGGGCATAAAAATATAAAGGAAACTTTATTTTGATCCGAAAATTATTTTCTCTATCTCTTAAATCATTAATTCTTACTTTTTAATTTTTAAACAATTTTCGGAGTTTTTAATAATTTTAAACAAAAAATATATTTAATTTTTTAAATAAAAACCAGAGAGAAACAGATCAGAAGAACTAAATACAGGATCACTGTTCTACTCCAAACCTAAACTATTAAATAATGGGTAAGTTTAAATTTTTAAAATATTTTTTAAATTCAAAGATTCTCTTTAAAATAAATAAATGTATAGTGACACCACGTCACTTTCCTTCATATTTCAACAAAATTCAATTCAAATGGGTTTCGTATTGTCGAACTCCCATTATTTAACGTAAATTATCTAGCATACATTTTCGTTGCTTCGACACTCGTACCAAAATTCGTACTCGTACCTCATATCCACTTGGTATTAAGTACAAGTATGAGCAAAAGTGAGATTTTCCAGCTTTGTACTTGCCCCAATTTCTCCCATAACTAGGAATCCACTCTCTACTTTAACCCCTTTCAACATTTTCCAATCTTTAATTATTTAATTTTTTCTATAAAAAAGTAATTTAAATAACAACATTTTATTACGCAAATTATTTCGTCTTCGAACTCTAAATAATCGAAAAACATCATCAACACCTCGTCTAGTTCCTTTTCCAGTAAAGAAAAGACAACAAAATGGTCAAAGACTTGTTCCTGTTAGAATGCAAATAAATACTAGACAAAAACAAATTGGAAGAAGAATTAAAATACCTTTAAAATACACAAACAGTACAAAGGTTTTTTTAGCTTTTTAATAGTTAAAAATATATATTCCCACGGTCAAATAGTGATAGAAAGTTAAAAATAGAGATATTTAATTAAAGAAAAATAACAATGAGGATAATGAGAATTAACGGTTATGTTAATGTTAATTCTCATTATTCTAGCCATAATAACATTTAAATTTTTAAAAGAAATATGTATTTTTAAAATATATTTTTAAGGAAATAATTCCCTCAATCCAAAATAATTTAAATTGGTCTGATATTGATGAATTCTTTACTGATTCAATTACTTCTTCAACAACTGATAATTCTCCTTTAAATCAACAAAATAATTTAAAAGAAGAATTAAATTGGCAAAAAAGAGGAGGAGGAGGACCTAATAGACGAGAATTGGGAATTAAAAAATTAAGAAAGAATAGTAATATTGAAGGGAATTTATTAGAAGAAGAGGGAATGAATGAAAAATTATTAGAAAATAAAGTAAAGGTAAATAGTCTTCAGTCTAATATTTGTTCTAGCGATATAAATAAGATACATTATTCCAGTTTTCTTGATTCCCCAATTCCCTTTGGGAAAAGATTTCTCGAGGATAAGACAAAAAAGGATTTTTATAACTAATTAAAATCTCGCCTAGTAATTTAATTATTTACTATATATTAGCAACAACACAAAGAATTCCCTACTTCAATCGGAGGAGGTGGCTCTTTTGCACAGGAAGAATTCGAAAATCCAGTAAAACAACAGAATGGTGTCAGTCTGCTTCAAATGCCTTTTAATCAAAAAGAAAATATTGAAACAAGTCCATTAGTGAGAGCACCAAAATTTAATGTTTGAAAGAGTTTTCTAAAAAATAATTAATTAAAAAAATATTTAGGTTGTTCCATTAAATAATAATTCTCCAATAAAGAAAGCTGGGAATAGAAGGGATGGTTGGGTACATATTGATGGAGTTTCTGAAATTATTGTGGATAATTCTAGACTTGATGGATTACTTGAATGTTGTCAAGAACAATCTTTTGGATGCCGGTAATTTATTTTCATTTAGAAAAAAATAAATTTAAAAATTTTAATTTACACAGACCTTTATGTACAAGGAATGTAAGTAAAGAACAGGTTAGAAAGAAATAAAATTTTAATATAAAAAATCATTTCAACTATTACAGATAAAACAAGCAATGTCATCGGGTCGTTGTCCTCCTTTAAGTTTAACAAAGTAGGGGAAATAAATAAATTTTATAATATTTGACTATAAATATTTTTCAAAGTGTTATTAAATGCTTTCCTCGTTTTTACAATATTACATCTGTAGGGCAATGTTGTGCCTCTTCAAGTTTAATTAATAGTAATTCAAATTTGCCGATAAATTCATTTTTGCAAATAAAACGTGAAATTCCACCTCATTGTTTGAGGTAAAACTTTTCTTTTTAAATTTAAGGTTATTAGTTAAGATTGAGCTTGAAATTTTTGTAAAGTTTATTTTAAGTTTAAACTTAAGTTTACTTTTTAAAGTTTTAATTACTTTCAAGTTTATTTTTTAAATAATTACAGTTTATGTTCTCCAAATTTTCATCTTTCATTAGCTCATTTAGCCTGTATTGAGGTAGGCAATTTGTTTAGAATATTAAAAAATAATTTTTAAAGTTTGTTGAAAATATTCTTGGTTGTTATAGACAATTATTAGAAAAAGAAAATGGTTGGAATAAAAGGGGGGAAGAATGGGGGGAAGGGGAATCTGTTGAATTACTACAGAATTTTCAACACAAATAATTATTAGATAAAAAGACAAAAAAACATTTTAAATCTCGTTATTCAGGTTATTCTTTGCTTGTTTTTATTTTTAAATTCCTTTATTTTATTTAAATATTTTTTGTTAAAATAAATTTTGTAATTAATGGCTAAAGGGGATATTCGATTTTAAATAAATAAAAATAATAACTTTAATTAAATTAAAATTAAGATTATATTTTAAAAATTAAAAAAAATAAAAAACTTAGAATTCAGTAATATTTTTATTTTAGAGTAAGTTTTTGGCCTTTTTAATTTAAAAAATATTTAAATAATTAGTTTATTTGATTGAAAAAAATTTGATATAATTTTTAAATAAAAAAATTAGATAACTGCTCAGAAGAAATAAAAGTTTAAAGTCTTTTTGTATTTTATCAAATCCCAAAAGACAATAGAAATATTTAAAGCTATTTTTACAATTTTCAAAGAAAATTTATTGTTTTTATTTTTGCCAAAAAATATTTTTTTAAATTTTCTCTGGGGATTTTATTTTTTGTTTTTGGTGTGTGCTTCTGCAACTTTTCCTTTAAAAACTTTATTTTTGTTAAACCTTTTCTTCAATAATTTTTTGTTAAAATATTTTTTACCAATAAATATATTTTTTGGGTATTTTTTAAAATAAAAATTCCTTTAAATTCTTCCTTATAAATTAATTTTTTTACTCGGAACATTTATTCTCCGTTACTATTTTATTAATTTAAGAAAAAAAATAAAATCAGTTTTATTGGAATTTAAATAAACAACAAAAAATAATGGTAAGAAAATTTTTTTGAATTTTTAGCATAAATTTTTAAATATTTTTTCTCATAATTATTTAAAAATTAAAAAGTTTAGAAATGAATTTAATTTAAAATAATTATTAAATTAAATATTTTTGTTTAATTTTTTAATTTCTTTAGCCCCATCTCCAACTTTTTCCTTCATTTTATAATCCTTCCCTTTTTATTTCCTGTTTTTCATCAAACTTGTATTTTCTACTTAAAATAAATAAATAAATATATTTAATTTAAAATTAGAGGTTTTTACCAATTTTCTTGAGAACTTCAATTTCCTTTTTTTAAACTTTTATTTTGTTTTAGATGCTTTTAAGCTAATTTAAATGTTTATTTTGGATTATTTTATAAAGTTTTTCTTTTTTATTTTTGAAGTATTTTACTAAAGAAATGTTTGGATGTTTGGAAATATTTTTATAAAATTATCCAAATTATAATTTAAATAGATTTGTTTATAATTAATTAGGTCGATATTTATTAGGAATGAATCCGCTTCTGCCTTCCGCAGAATCCGCTTTTTTTGGCCCTTCTGCTTCCGCTTTTTTATTTTATTTAGCATTCTTCCGCTTCAGCCTTCTACTTTTTAAAATTGAAAATTATTCATCCCTGGTATATATTTTCTCTACATAAATTTAAGATTTTTTGACAAAATTATATTAAAATCTACATTTATTTCTTTTAAAAATCTGTCATTTTCATCCATAACTTTTAAATAACCCTTTAACAACAATTTATTTACTACATAAATTTATTTTATTTTATATATTTTCGCGCAATTAATTACCTTGTTTGCCACAATAATCAATTCCCTCATTAAAAATATACATACACTCTGTCACAAAAGTATAAGCACCCCCAAAATTTTTGTGAAAAATAGATAATCCCTAAGCATTATTTATCTTATTTTATTCCTACATTAGCAGTGATCCAAAACATCAATAAGAACAAAGTTTCAAAAAATTTTATCGCTTTAAACATTTTAAAATTGAAATTTCTCGAAATTTATGTGTCACAAAAGTATAAGCACCCCTGTAAAAATTTAATTTCTACTTATTATAAAATTCTACAAAAAATACAGTAAATATGTCTATCGATATTATGGAAAATAAAAAAAGAATTAGGCCCATATCTCATTCCAGTGTTGAGATCTCGATACCCTTAAAATCAACGTAAAACAGGGTTTTTCAACTTCGAAAAAATTTTTCGACCCCTTATGGTTTGTTTCGATTTTTCATTATGAGCTCATTCGAAAGCCCTTTAAATTTGCTACAAGATAGCATAAGTTTTATTTTCCAAAAAAATTATTTCAGCAAGTTATTAAGTTTTAAATTTCTAAGGCACAAAAAACGTCCAAATACCCCATAGAATTAGCTCTGGAGATTAACGTCCTGTATATCTCTATTGAATTTTTTTCTGAGATATATGAATATCACTATCTTGTAGCAAATTTAAAGGGTTTTCGAATGAGCTCATAATGAAAAATCGAAACAAACCATAAGGGGTCGAAAAATTTTTTCGAAGTTGAAAAACTAAAAACATGCTTTAACACTTTTTCTATTTTTATATTTTCTTTCCTTTGTTATGACCTTATTTTGGCTTCTTTCCTCCTTTTTCCATTCTCGATTGTCAATGAATTGAATAGCTGCTGCTTGCTTGTTTGTTGTGCCCTCCTTTCCTCTACTTTTTGCTTTTTCTTAACTAATTCTTCTCTTCTATACTTCTTCTCTTCATTTCACTCAAAATATATTGGCACTAGTGACGAAAATAGCAAAAAGGAGAGCGCAGACTTTTCTCTTGGCTATATACTTCTCCCGTTGAGAGGATAAAAATAAAATAGTAACTCTTTTTCAAAAATAATTTTTTTTCAAAACAAAATTTCCTCCCTTCTTTCCCTCTCTCCTCTCTCAGTTAGGGGCACATGCATACAATCGAGACTGTTTTTGGAAAATAAATACTTTATTATAAAGCTTTTGCCAGCTTTTCCTCTCTTTTATTTTCCTCAATTTTCTGTCTCCAACACTTTTCTCAATTTGCCATTGCCGCACTCCCTCATGACCTACCATCAATAATAAGCTACTTCTAACATTGTAAATACATTAAAAATTAATTGCTAATAAATAAATATATTTTTACCTTTAAATTATTAAAAAAATATTTTTTGAAAATCTCTTTTTTTGTTATCTAACATTTAAATAAATATTCATTATTTTTCTTGTTAATTATTTTTTGTTGCCAAGTGAGCAATAATGTTTGTGAAGATTTATTTAAGAAATAAATACTGTTGTCTAGTTTTTAAATTTTCTTTGAAAACAATTTAAATTTTAAATTCCTTTTTTCATATTTACTTTAATACAGGGTTCCGATTCGTACTTTTTTAAAAGTATTGTACTTTTAAATCGACCTCCGTACTTAAGAAATTGAATTTGTACTTTTTTGAAAGTATGTACTTTTAAATCAACATTTTGGAAAAAATGGAAGAAATCTGGCTTAAGGACTCCAAAATTCCCAAAATTTTCGCCTGCGGCGCAAAAAATGGAAGAAATCTGGCTTAAGGACTCCAAAATTCCCAAAATTTTCGCCTGCGGCGCAAAAAATGGAAGAAATCTGGCTTAAGGACTCCAAAATTCCCAAAATTTTCGCCTGCGGCGCAAAAAATGGAAGAAATCTGACTTCATGGGCTCCAAATTTCAAAAAATTTTCGCCTGAGGAGCTGAAAAAGTGAATTTTTTTGGCCTACGGCCTTCTAATATTTTAAAAATTTTCGCCTGCGGCGCTAAAAATCAAAATTTTTGGCGCCTTCGGCACCAAAAATTCGGCGCAGAAAATTTTTTCACCTTGGCACCTCCCTCCGAAAAAAATTTTTTAATTTAATTTGGAGTGTACTTTTTATTTGGAAATTTAGTCCCTATGTACTTTTAAATCGAGATTTTTGTACTTTTGTTAGGCATGTTGCCGATCGGAACCCTGCTTTAATATTTTATTTATTTTTTCCTTTAAAAAATTTTTTTCTAGAAAAATACTAACATTTTGCTTATTCGTTTTAACATTTACTTATGTAGGCTAAGAAAATTTTTGAGTAAAAAATGTTTTTAATTAAATCACAATTTAAGGAAGTTTTACCACCTCTATACAAATATTCCTTAAAAGTTACTTGAATATATGTATTTCTCAAAAACTTCACAATTTTAATTGTTTATATCAATGTTATACATATAAATCCTTTCACAACATCTGTTAATATATTTATAATTTTTGAAAAATTAAGAACTTAATTTTCAAAAAACATTTAAAAATAATTCTTTAATTAAATAGTTAAAGTGGGAAAAACGTCGAGGAAGCAACAAATCAGATAAACATTTAATTACTGGTAAAGTACCACCAATCGCTTCTATTGAAGAAAAATCAAATAATAATATTAATAATGATGAAAATGTTGAAGAGAAGAGTTCTACTTGTAAAGAAATTAAGGAAAATTTTTTTTTAATTTTAATTAAAAAAAGGTGCAGTAGCTGATTTTGGAATTAATCAACACCAACAATCCAAACCTTTAGCACATCCAAGATCTTCCCTTTTACAGGTTGGCACAGCAACCCCAACAACAAATACTCGATTTAATTACAATACTGATTGGTAAATAATTATTAAAATACATTTCTGCTTGTTAACTCGTTAAAAATATATTAATTCATTTTAAATTTAAAATTATCTGATAACTTTAACCTTAATTAACCTTATGATTAATAAATGTAAAAAATAAGTTTTCAATCGAAAGCCTGTTCCAAGAGATTATGTGCACAGAATTTAATTCAAACAGATTTCCACAGAATGCCTGAACATATGGTTAATTAAAACCAACCTCTGGAAGTATTTTATCAGTGGACGAAAATATTTCTAACAAATTACATAAAAGTATTTCCTTATTTTTTAGTTACAATTCCTATTGGCGTAATGCAAATACAGGAACGGGCTCTTTAATATATTCAAATACAAAAACACATTCTGTAGTTGATGCAGATTCTGTTTGTAGGTAAAAACAAAAACTTTTCCTTCTAAAATTATTTTTAAAATAATTTTTAAAGTAGCAGTATCGATGTTTCAACAGCAACTAGCCTTGTCGGTCACCGCACACATAAACTATCTTCTTCTTTAATTCTTGTACCTACCCAACCTTTATATTACATTAATCCTACACATGTGAGGGGCTTTTTTGGTTTTAAAAAATTAAAAAAAAATTTCTTTAGCATCAAAATATTAATCACTTGCCAGAAAACAATTATAATAATAATATAATTAATACAATGTCCTCTCCACAGGGGGGCCCTATGCACCAAGGAGTTAATTCAAGTAAATTAATTGAATTAATTTTTGGGTTTTTTATTTAAAAAAATTTTTTTTGAAGTGTCTAATTCAATAAATGCAGCAATTCCTGCAATGCCTTTTTGCTGTGAATGTTCAGTTGCGGTAATTAATTTTAATTAATTTTGCTAATAAATTAATCTTTATTTTATTTTTAGCAAAATCGTTGTAGCCAAAATAGGTAAATAATAATATAATTATTTAATGCTAAATAAATTAAAATAATTAACGATTAAAGTTGTCCTTGTTTTGCAACTAGAAGAATGTGTGATGAACATTGTGAATCTGCTAGGTAAATAATTAATTAATTTAATTATTAAATAAATAAATAATTAAAGATATAGAGGTGATTGTCTAAATCAAGCAATTTGCAAAGTAAAGAAGAAATTAATTTTTAAATTAAATAAAAAAAAAACAATTTTTTTAAAGTGTTCTTGTGAGGCAGACCCTTCAAAATCTGCAAAAAATATTTGTTCAAAATCTGAAAGGTGTGATTGCCTTCGAATAAAGGAATCTTGTTCTAAGGTGATTTTTGGAAGTTGGAAAAAAATGAAATATGAAATTAATCTCCTTATGATTTTAATTATCATATCCTTGAAATTAATTTTATTTTAAAAATTAAAAAAATTATTATTTTTCTCTTATAAATTATTTCTTTAAAGCTTTGTGTTTGTAAACAAATATGCAAAAATAAAGAACCTCCAAAAAGAACAATTAAAATAAATAAACCAACACAAGGGTATAATTTAATTTAAAAAATTTTAATTTTAAAAAATATTTGAAGTTGTCAATGTGCTAAGGGGAAGAAACAATGTGGCAAAAAAGAATGTCAATGTAGAGGAGTTTATGAATTTTGTTCTCCTAGGTAAATTAAGTTTTTGATGTTCCCCTTTGATATTTATAGAATTTGGATTAGCCAAATCTGAGGGAGAAAAAATTATTTTTAAATTATTATAAAAAAATCCAAATATTTTTGCTAACAAATTCTTAATTTTTATCAAGTCTTTAACTTATTAATATTACACAAAATTATTAAATTAAAAATATTTATTTAGTTGTAAATGTAGCGGAGACTGTACAAACGGAGCAGCAAAATTCCACGTCCCAAAACACGTCCAAAATTGTTTTTTGGAGCACAAGCACGAAAGCAGGTATTTGAAAAAGAATTTAATTTTAAATTAAAAAATAAATATAAAGAATTAAAGTGGATTAATTGTCACTTTGATTGGCGACAACTACATTTATAGAGGAGATTTCTATCATGATTCTAAAAGTGAACCGCATGTTGAAGAACAATTAGTTGCTGCTATTTATGATTTAATATCTAAATATAATGTTCGTTTTTCTTTGAATATTTATTTTTAGAGAGAGATTGACAAAACTTTAAATTGGAGAAAATATTTTTTAAATAATTAAATTAATTACCCTACACTTTCCCATCTAAAAAAATTAAATTTGGTTCTAAACAATATTTTTAAAAAATATTTATTGGAATTTAATAAGAAATAGTGACTTGTCCTGGATCGTTAATTCAGCCAATTATTCACTATATCTAAAAATGTCAACGATATAATTTCCATACTCTTTTTTAAATTAAATTATTTTAAAATATTTTTTAATTCAAAAAAATTTTTTTCCGTAGGTCGATTTATATGAAATAATGATTTTTGTTTCAAAAAGTCCATGTTTCCATCAAGATTGTGAACCAAAATGTGAAGTTGTTGATGAATGTAAATCGAATAAAGGTGTTAAATTAATTAATTTTTAATTAATTTTGGTTCCTTTTTTAAAGCTTGTGCAAAATTATTGGGTTTATTACTTTCAAAAGTTCGAAAAGAATTAAGTAAAGTAGATGTTCGAATGACTGTTAAATTTTTGTAAAAAAATTTGTTTTTAAATTAAAAAAATATTTTTTTTCTTTAAAGATATCCACATTTAAATCGGGGGGATTTATATACAAAACAAGGAATTCTTTCAATGTTACAAGCGGGAATTAAAGTAGAACCTTTGCTTATGAAGGATTGGAGTGCTGTTATGGATTGGGCACCTCATCCAGAACATAAAGGAGAATATTTACAGGTAAATAGTGGGATTGAATTGATATATACTTTGGGATTTTTTGAGAAATATTTGAGTTATTTTTTAAGGAAAGTCTTTTTTTCTAATTAGTTGAGAGATTTTCTATAAAAATCTTTTCTTATAGCCTGATTACAAAATTCAAAAAGCTGGTTTTCGGACCCTAAAAATTTTTTGGACATTAATTGAAAGCCTCATACCAAATAATATAGGTAATTTATATGAAATATTAAGTCTAAACAATTTATCCAATCACTCCTCCCTCTCACATTTGTTTGAATTAAATCCAAAATAATATATTAATTTATTTCTTCTCAGCTTTGGGGCAATCACAATCTGGATCGCTATGTTGCACAATCCCAAGCATTTATAAACGAATGTCGTCGAGCTTTGGGTCTTTCAATGAAATTTTGGGTTGCCGAAATACACGAAATTGTTAAAAACACAATTTTACATTATACAGAGTTTTTAATAAATTAATTTTTAAAAATTCAAATTTAAATATTTTTAAAAGAATTCGTGGAAAATGTCATGAATTAAATGATGCTTTAAAACAAGTATGGGAGAGAGAAAAAATATTTTTTTGAAATTTAAAATAATTTTCAGTTAGATTTAACAGCAACTCCACACAAAATACGTTCAACACCTAGCAAAAGGCGTTCTTTTATTGATATGCATGGTTGGTGGTTATTAATTTTATAAAGAAAATTTCTTGTTTTTCAGAACTTAGAGACAAACTTTTGATGCGTGGAGGGACATCTACAGAAGGGGGAAAGGCAAAAAATGGAAGTAATATATCTGTTGCTAGGTTAATGATAATTTTGGAAGAGAAAAATATTTTTTTTCAAAATTTTCAGTGAAGATGCACATGCCCAAGCAATGGTTGCCAGTTTTTGTGGGCGATCTTTCGATGACGGGGAAACAAACGAAATAGCCCAAAGGATTAGAAAAGCAACGGCAAATATAAATTTAGAAATTGAAACTTTAATGGAATTTTTGACACATAAAGGGGCATCTATTGGATAAATAAAAAGAAGAAATTCTGGGGATATTTTCTTCTTCTAAATTGTTTCAAACACCTCATTTTAATTTCCTTCTTTTTTTGCAATACCAAAAATAATTTCCCAACTTTTTTCGAATTTCCTTTTGCCATTTTCCTAATTTTTTTTCTATAAAAATTATTATTTTTCTAAAATAATAGAAACCGTCCTGAACCTCACACTACTAAAATTATCATTTTTAATTGTCAATTTAATATACAATAAATAAAATAATTTTTTGAGTAAATTAAAAAATATTTTACTAAATTAAAAAAAAAGTAATAACTATGTCATACAATTTGTTAATAAAAAATATCAAAAATTTGTAAACTTTCCAGAAAAATTAATTTTGAGATCTCAAAAAAATATCAAAAATTTGACAGATTAAGGATTATTTATTTTTGTCTGTTCATTTCTTGCATTGTTAGGCTCATTTCTACGTAAAAATAACGGTGCTGCTGTACCAGCAGTAGTGCTTAATTTAACCACAGCAGTTTGTTGTTGTTGTCTAACATCTGTAACATTACTATTAACAATTTCTCTAAATAAAATAAATTTGTAAATTTTTTTCCACAAATGGAAGAAATGTCCTCGATATTCTGAATTCATGCTTAGACTAAAAATTTTAGAAAAATTTAAAAATAAAAATTTAAATAATTTATACGTTAAAGAAGTATTAATTAAAAGATATCCAAGAAAAAGCATTGTCCATGGGGGATGTTTATAATCCAAATACCAAGCAAAAATTAAAGCTGTAATTATTGAGAAGAGAAGGACAGAAATAATTAAAATTCTTTTCTCTTGCTTATTAAACTTTTGGTTTTGTTTTTTAATTTTTTTATTGGAAGGGTTGTTTTGTTGTTTTGGGAGTTGTTGTTGTTGTTGTTGAATTGTTTGATTTTCAGTTGATTCTCTTGACTATTAAAATAAAAATTAAATTAATTTTTCTTCCTTTCCTAAAAAATTCCAACCTTTTTCAGAATAAATATAATAGCAACATAACAGCAAATGGAAATAGCCGGGAATGCTATAGTAAAATAAAATTCTAATTGTCGATATTTATCACTACAAGGAGAATTATCATAGAAAAATCCAACAGCTTCATCATCCCATATTCCCCCACAAATTGTCATAAATAAAACTTGAAGTGCTGACATAATTAGCCACGAAAGTATAAGGAGAAACTTTAAAATTTGAAGAATATTTTTTGTTTTGATTTAGAAAAATTTAAGAAGGGGTTTTTAAATAAAAAATAATATTAGAAAATTTAAAAATAAATTTAAGGGAATATATTTTTTAATTAAATAGTGGACAGGATTGGTAGAGTTTCTCGAGTTTTTATTTTCGATTCATTCCAAATAAATTTATTTTAAATTAAAAAATATATATAATTTTTACATTAAAAGACCATCTTTCAGATTTTGATTCCTCTTTATAATTATTAGGAAAATAAAAAGCCCTAACAAAAATAATTAATCTGTTTAAAGCAAGCAAAAAGTGTTGAACAATTAAATGATCCCAAGCAATTATATAAACTCCACTTGCAAATTTTTTAGTAAATTCGCTAGCTTTCCAACCAAAATATTCGTAAAATGTAAATTGGAAAATAGCAAAAAGTTGGAGAAAATCGGAAAGGGCAATTGACAACATTATACGGTAAAGAATCCGATTCCGAAGATTTGGGTAGACAACAAATACCTTTAAAGAATTTGAAAATAAAGTTTGGAGAGAATTATATATACGTATAACAATGAATAAATAAATTCACTATAATTTTAATTTTTCAGAAAAAATAAAGTCTGCCGTACAGATTTGTATCGCAGACTTTATATTAATTAAAAACCAACAGGTATTGTACTAAGCTGAAGCAAAACCAAAAGAAAAGAAGCTATCATTTGAATTAAAGAGAAAATTGTTTTGTCCATTTTAATATTTTAAATAATTTTTTTGGCAAACTTAAATTTAATTTTTAATTTAAAATAATTTATTTCAATTTATGATTAAATAATTCATTAATTGTAAATTATTAGAAAATTCAAAAAAACAAATAAATAAATATACGTATTATATTTAATTCTTAACGAGTTTTTGATTTAAATTTCTTAAAAATTTAAGTGGAAAACACAAAAAAAGTTTGTACTAATAAAATAAAAGTAAAACTAAAAAATTTATTTTAAAATATTTTTCAACTTAAAAAAAAAGATTTTTTTTATAAATGAGTGGATGTGAGAAAAATGTTTAAAAAATATCATTTTTTTTCTAATGTTTTAGTACTATAACTTTCACCTTCTTTTATTTAAAAATTAATTTAATAATTTTAAAGTAAAAAATTTTTTAAATAAATAATTTATTTTAATTTAACTAATTTTAATGTCAACAATTAATTTATTTTAAATATTTAATTTTAAATAATTAAATTTTAAATTAAGATAAATTATTTTCTGTACATAATTAAATTAATGGAAGGAGTAACCGAAGTTTTAAAATTAAAATAAAATTGGGAAATAATGGGTGAATTAAAGTTGAGAGAAATGAATAAAAGATAGAATTTTTTTAAAGAAACAAAAAATAAAGGAAAACAAATATTTTAAGTTAATTCTTAAATTAATTAAAGGCTAGTCTAAATTTAATTATAAAAATAACAAAAATAGTAACCGAGGAGTAACCGAAGTTTTAAAATTAAAATAAAATTGGGAAAAAAAAAGAACTTTTTGTCTGTCTGAACAGAAAAAAAATTAAATTATTTAAATTTTTTAAATAAAAGTACAAAAATTTTTTAATAAAATTAAATGCCGAAGTAATTTTATTTTAATAGATGGCAGGCAGGTGTTTTCATTTTTAACCTTTCACCTGCTTTGGATAATCAAGAAAGTAAATTAGAAAAAGTTTTTTCTTTGAATGACGTATATAATAATTAATTTTAATTAAAAAATAATTATTTAAAATAATTTAAATTTAAAAATTATTTAGCAGATATTAATATATTTTTATGTTTTATAAGGTTTTACGATACTGTACCATAAACTTTTGGGGAGTGGAAAAAGTCTATTTAAAATTAGGGCGTATTGGGGAGTACCAACAAAGCTCTTCCCATATATTGGCCAGACAACCAAATTTTTGAAATAATATGTAAAATGGAATGTAGGAATTTTAAATAGATCTAATCTTAACAGAGTGCATATAGACTCGTTTTTCTATTAAATCAACCGAACCCGTCCCACCGATAGCAAAAGATCGGATGGGACTTGATACTGAGAGCTTATCAATACGAAGGTTTATAACCTCTGAACTATCACAAAGCTGACTTAATTTTTTGTTTTATTTGCCAGAATGGTGTGAGTAGCTTATAGTCTAAATAAGAAAATAAATATATAAAATTAAGATCTTTGAAATAAAGTAAAACAATTTATTTAATGTTTCAAACCTAAACAAAAAAATATTTGTTTCATAAACTTTAAAACGTTCAAAAATTTTGTTAAATTATAAAATTTACTATTTAAAAAATAATTTAATAAAAATTTTACATATATAAAAAATAATGTTTAAAATATAATTTAAAAATACTTTTTAAAAATTAATAATTTATTTACAAATAAACTGTAAATACACAAAAATGACATATATCAAGAATCAAAAAATATTTAATTAATTAAAAGTTTAATTTAAGCAAAAATAATTTATATATATTATTATATTAAAATTTTAATTTAAAAATTTTAGAATATGTAACTGAACGTTTTGATTTTTAATTTTATATAGTATTTATTTATTCATTTAATAGTAAAACTCTCCTTATAGCAAACTTCCTAAATTCTCTTCAAAATTAATTAAATAATTAAATCCAGTCCCGCTTCACCTTTACAAATTTAAAAAAAAACTGTTATTTTTTAAATAATAATAATAATAATTTTATTTCATTTTTTAGTCTGCTAGACAAACTAAAAAAATAAATAAAAATAAATCTGTGCAAATTATAAAGAATAATATAACATTTATTTAATAATAAAATATTGGTTGATTTAAAAGCAAATTATTTTCTTTAAATAAATATATTGCGTGTATTTGCAAAAATAATTTATTTTTGTTATTTATTTAATTGTATTTTAATTAATTAAAATTTTTGGAAAATTCTTTTATTAAAATAATTTTTTCTATAATATTTTTTTTGTTTTAAAAAAATATCTTTTCAATTTGTTTCAAATATTAAAAATATTTTTATTTAAATAAAATTTGTAGACAAAAAATTAAAAAATTTTTAAAAAATGTTTGGAATAAATCATTCAATAATTATTTTTTTAATATTTTTATTATTTATTAAATCAAAAATAGAAGGAAGTAAAGAAGTAGAGGAAAATAATGAAAACAATTTAGTTTTTGATTTAACACAAAGAGAAGTTATTTTGAGAAAAGTTTTGAGAGAAAGTTGGGGTTTTATTTAAATTATTTAAAATAATTTCAAACCTCGTTTGTACGCCACTTTTCGGACAGAAAAAAGAGGGAGGCGTTAATGAGGGGGGATGTGTACAAGTGAGGAGTTCTGACTGGCAATAATTAAAAATAAATGTTGAAAGGAAAAATAATCTTTTAAAAGTTTTTAAGTAAATTCTGTCCAAAAATTAAATAAAATTTAATTTTATCCAAAAAAACATTTATTAATTATTTTGCTTATTTTTAAATAAATTTTAATTAAAAAACAGGTGGATTTAATACAGAAACGGAAATTGATGAAGTTGAGAATTTTTTTAGATTTTAATTAAAAAATATTTTTCAGGCAATAATAGAATTAGGCCCTCCTCCAAAGAAAATTACAGAAAAAATTAATAGTGAAGAAGTAATAAATTGATGAACAAATTTAGATAAATAAATTAATAATTAAAAATATTTTTGAAGGTTAGAGAATGTTTTTTAATAAAATATTAATTGTAATAAATTAGCTTTTTAAATAAAAAAATATCACAATTTTGTTTTGCTAAATAATTATTTAAATATTTATTATTTTGTGGGAGAACATTCTCAGAGCCTGCTAAACATCCAAAAAACATTTTGGCTTTCTGGCCTTCATTCTTTCGTGTTTTAGGTAATTCAAAGTAATTGGGACAGGAATGATGCGAGGATTATTGAGGAGAGGTCAGAACTTCCCTTCCCCTTTAGAAAGTTACTTTCCTGTGAGTGAAGTCGAATAATTTTTAAAAAATATTTTATTTAAATCAAAAACCAATTAAAAATATAAAAATAATAAAATTAAAATATATTTAAAATTAAAAGCTAGCTAAATAATATATTTTTATTTAAAAAAGAAAAATCACTTTTTATTAATTCCAGAAAAACCTGAAAAATAAAAAGAGAGAAGATGGACAACCGGTTATTTATATTTAAATTGTTTGAGATATTGAGGATATATATTTAATTATAAACATTAAAAATTATATGTGGTCATTTTTTTATTAATATATTAATTAATTTTTATTTAATGCTGAATTAAGGATTTTTTTGATTTTTTTTTAAATTAAACTCCGTAACTTTTTTCGTCAAAAAAACAGGCTGTATCTTGTCCCCGTCCCCGAAAATAGGGGAATTTGAAACTTTTTCCTCCCCCCTCGCATCCCCCCACCCGTCGGGGAACCCTAGTTTCTTCTTTATTAGAGACTTATTTGTTAGGGAGGCCATTAGTCTTGGATTATGACAAATAATAAATGAATTTAAGCTATCAAATACTAATCAAGCCAAATAAATTCAATTTTCATTCAATCACTTTTTCATTTTTTATTGTACATAATTAAATAAAAATTTTTTTCAAATTCAAATAAGAAAAATGAAAAATATTTTCCACCAAATTAAAACTACAAAACAATTTCCATTTAAAAATTTATTTAAATTAATTAAACGTTCAATTTATTTTATTGCTATAATTGTTAGTATTGAATGGATTTTAAATAATTTATTTGAAGAAAATTATAGTTATAGTGATGAGGAAGAGGAATATGAAAATTTTTATAATCCAAAAACTATAGGTAAAATAAATAATATTTTTGAATGAAGAAATGAAAAGGAAGGACGAAATTTCAATATTCTTTGACCCTGATTTTTCCTTTCTTTCAAATCCCTGATAAAGTTAGCAATTCTGGGTTACGAGACAAAAAAAGGCCAGGATATCCGGCAATTTTCGGTTTTGATATCGGTTCCGGTTTCAGATATTCGGAGATTCCCCAGGAACTGCCAATCTTAATCCCCGACTCCCTTTATTATGTTAAAAAAGCCCATTCCTCGTCTTCAATAAGAGAAAATCATTTAAAAGTAAAAATAAACAATTAATTAGTTTAAATTAAAAAAAGAAAAATAAATTTTATAGAAACATTAATAAAAGAACAAACTTTAAAAACTCCAAATATTCAAATTGGCAAACAAAATAATTGGAAAATAGAAGAAAATAATGAATGGCTGTTTTTTACTTATGAAAAAGTTTTTTAAATTTAATTTTAAATAATTTTATTATATTTTAAAAGGCAAAATGTAACAAATTAATTCTTGTAAAAGGCGAAATAAATAAATTTACAATTTGTCACCCTCCAAAAATAATTTGGAAATTAATTGAAAAAGTAATAAATTTTAAATTTACTGGGGTCATTAAGGCGCAGAGATATTGAGGGCGCAAACTCAAATATTTTTAAAAATTTTGGAATTTCTTCTTCAAAAATTCCTCTCAATATATTTTTTATTTCAGAATTTGTTTTACAAAAATCTTTAAATAATATTAAAATTTTAATTAATCTTCTTTAAATAAAAAGACCAACGCCCTTATCCTGCCCACGCCCAAACATCCTCCCCATTTAAATATAATAATTTTTAAGTTTTCACCTATAATTAACTTATTTACTCAAAACGATATTAGTAATGCTTTTATTGGAAATTTGGTAATTTTTTTAAATTTCTTAGAAAATTAAAAAATAATTTTTAGGTATATTTTATTAATGGGGAAAGAGATAATTTATTTGAAAAAAAGTTGAAAGCTTTAATTGGAAATAGAAGTAAATTGAGGGTTTTTACTGAGGTAATTAAATAAATATTATAATTAAATAAAGGAATTTTATAAACCAAAAAAGTTGCGACAAAATTTACCTAATTGGAATATTTTAGTGGGTAAAAATATTCTTTAGAAAATTTAAAATGTAAATAGAGAATCTATGTAGATGTGATTCAAGAATTAATTAAATTTCTTTTTGAATTTTTTCTGTTTTTAAAAATTCTTTAAACCAAAAATTAAAAAAAAACTTTTTTATTTTCAGTTTAATTCAACAATTAAAACTTTTTTTGTTCCCGATACATTAGAAAATATACAAGTTAAAGCCTTTACAGAAGAAAATAATAAACAAAATAAAATAATTGGAATTAAAGATTTAATTGATTCTAAAGATGATTATCATCGAATTGAATTTATTAAATTTGAAATGAAAAGTAAGAGGAGGGGTTTTAATTATAAGTTTTTTAAAAAATAAAGTATAATAATTCTCTCCTTGTTAAACATTTTAAAGTCTTTTTTTAAAGATTATAATTAAATTAAAGAAAAATATTTTTATTAAAAAGATAATTATTTTCGAAATAAATTATTGGGTAAATGAGGGAAGGATAAATAAATGTTACTTTTAGAAGTTAAAAAGAAGTAACAAAACCTTTACATATGTATATAAAATATAAATAATCTTAAAAATTTAATAAATATCCAAGTCTCTCCTCCCTAATTCTCGTTAAACTTTTATTTTCTACCAAAACTTCTTCCAATATAAATATTTTTTAAGATAAAGTAGATCCAATAATTTTCTCTATAAATATTCCAATATTTGCTTCACATATTCTTTTAAAAATTGAAAATTTTTCTTATGAAGAATTTCGTTAGTTAATTAAAAGAATGGCTAATTCGCTTTATTTTCCTTATTTTGTAAGTTTTAGGTTAATTTGTATATTCTTTTAATTTTTTAGTTAGAAAAAGACAAAAAATTAAAATTAATTTTTATATCTTTTATTCACAAATATTCAATGTATAAATACCATTTTTCTGAATTAATACCTGCAAAATGGACTTTAGAAGAACATATTTAAAAATCTCTTTATCTTTTATTTATTTACCTCATTGTTTATAATCCCCGTGTTATTATTTAATAGAGATCGGATTTGGAGGGATTTCTGGGATATCAGGAAATTTGGAGGAAAATATCGAAAAAAATTTTTCGAGAATCGAGATCTCGATTCTCGTACGCCACTCCAGTATGGCTAGAGTTCGAAAATTTACAACAGAATTTGGTCACTAAATTTTTGACCAAAACTCTCCGAAAAATTTTGGCGACTAAATTTCCAGTGAATAAATTTTTGAGGCTCAGATTGCATATTTAGATCAAAAAAATTCCTATAATCTGATCTTTAATATATAAAATTGATTCTCATTAAATATTTTTTTAATTAATTTTAAATAAATATACATATAAATCGAAAAGTGAATAAATGTTTAAAAAAAGAAAACAATTTCTATTAAGACGTTTAAAAGCAAATGTTCAAAGATTAATTTTTGTATTTCAAATTCACTATAAAATTTGTTAATTAAAATAATTTCTGTAATCTTCTATAATTTGCTTTAAACAATTTTTGAACTATTAGCAATTTTTTTAAATTTTGAGCAACAATTATAAATTATTTTTTGAATTAAAAAATATCATTCTACCTTTATTTTATCCTCTCCATTAAAATATTTTCTTTATTTTTATCAGCAAAAAATGTTTTAAAATGTTCATAAGATCCAATCATTATAGCACATGCTGGAGCTACACGGGCTACTCTCGGAACTAATCCTTTTTAATTAATTAAATCTACATATATTTTTTTTCATCAATTAATTTTACCTGTAAATAACGATTTTATTCCTTTTGTTTTAATTAATTCTTTAAATATTGGGAAAACACCCTTTTTACTTGTTGTTGTTAGAGATATTCTTTCATTTTCAAAATTTACTTTTTTATCATTTAATTGCCCTAAAGTTATTTGTTGGTGTGTTTTTACAACATCAAAAGGTAATGTTATTATTGATGCTATCGCCCCTATAAAGAAAGAAAAAAGAATTTTTTCATTTTAATAAAATCGTGAAACATTTTTAATTTAAAAAACAAATTTTTGTCTTAAAATTGACAAGATTTTTAGAGATTTATGAAAGTTCTCTCCCTCAAAAATTTTATTTAACTAAATAATTCAAGGACAAACAGAGCTCAATCGATTTCGACAATTACTAGGAAATTAGACTTTATTATTTTTCAAATCTCCCTCATGATCGTCTATCTACCCTTTAGATTCTCTTGTATTTTTTTATCTACACTAAATACTAAAATAATTTCAACTTTAATATTCTAAAAATTCTTTCTAAAATATATTTTTAAAATATTACCAGATAATGATCCAAATAAAAAACTATAAGTAAAATTAATCCTTTCAACATTTAAAAATAATAAAGATTGTTGTTTAAAAGTTTCATAACAAGTCCAATAAATAGCTTAAAATATTAATTTAAATATATTTTAACAACAAAAAACACCAGAAAAAGGAATATCACGTAACATTGTAGCTGTCCAACCACGCCATAAAGCACTATAACCGTCAGAACGAATAGTTCTTGAAATTGCTGATATTAATTCTAAATAAATAATTAAAGAATTATTTACTAAAAATTTATTTAAACACCAAAATATGAAAGTTTTTCTGACTGCATTTTTGTTCGAATTAATTCTAAAGGAGAAACAATTGTAACAGAAGATGCTCGAGCTAATGAACCAGCCAATAATGGAGCAAAAAAACTTTAAAAATAAATAAGTTTTTTAATGAAAAAGAGTTTTCAACAAAAAATTTTGTCGAAAATTATTTAAATGTTTTCCCAAAATTTTTTTCAAAATCTCGATCCAAAATTTAACATTGTTAAAGATTAAAAAATATTTTCTGTTTACCTTTTATTGCCTATCCTTTCACGTAAAACATTATGTAAATTGTCATATAAAGTAAAATAAAAAACTGTGGCAGGCACAGCACTGAGCCTTAAAAATATTTTTTAAAAATTATTCAAAAAAATTATTTTTAATTATCTACATTGTGGGGGATAACCCACTCCATAAAGAACGAATTCCTTCATTTCTAGTAATTTTAATTACAGCATCCTAAAATTTAAAAAAATATTTGCCAAATTTTAAAAAATTTTACAAAAGTTCCAGTGAAATGACCAGGTCTATTAAACCATTCACACTTTTGAGCATTTTTAAAGCCGTTAGTTGTTACGCGTTCCTCACATACTCTACATAAGTGGTCCATTAAACCTGATAAAAAATGTAATAAATTAACGTTGACTTCTGTTATATTTCAACGGAAAGGGAACGACTAATAACTTGAAAGTTTAGCTGATGTGAAACCACAACCAGGGTTGTATCCCGTCCCCGCCAGTGAAAGTGAATAACGTAAACATCAGTGCTAGATATAGAATTTCTTATCCAGCACTGGTGAGTATATTTAAATACACACCATTAGAATAAAGAAAGCATTCACCCTTAACCAAAGGCCGAACTTGGCTTTGAAGTCTGATTTTGACTACATCCATAGGGGTGACTAGAAGTGATGTGAGCAATGCACCAACAGAAGAGGCTAAAATATATAACAAACAATAAAATAAAAAATAATAACCGAATAATTGTTGAGGCAATGAAATATCACCAGAATTAGTTGAAAATGTTCTTTTTGGATTTAAACCATTTTTTGCTATTTTCTCTGCCCCTAACGAGATCATTCTCTAAAAGTATAATAATTTTTAAAACACTCTAACATTAATAAAATTTTTAAGTAAATAAAATTATTAATTTTAATATTTCAAAAAACAATCAAAATTATTTTTTTATTCTTTAAAAGAACAAAATCAAATTTATAGCAAAACACACCAAAGAAAGCATTTAAAATAATAAAGATATAATTTAACCAAAAGAGCATTATTGAAGCATTTATGAAAGAAAGGTTTACAAAAAACTTATAACCACGCATAAAAATGAGTAGAAATATTTACGTAATTTTTTTTGAAGGGAAAAAGTAATTTCAACAAATAAACAACAAAAATTGGCCGAATAGTATATTTTTTAAAATTTATTTATCACTATTTTTTTATTTATTCATTTTCTTGAATATTTAATTCTTTTTTCTCACTGGTTTCAGCATCACCGGTCTTCTCTTCAACAAATCTTCTTTTCATATTAAATGCTTTTCTAAATTTATCTTCATATTCGTCAGCAATTCCGAGACGTTCTTCTGCAGGTACACCAACTATTAATTTATGTAAATCATCTCTTTTATTAGCAATTGAATCAATTCCAGTTGCTATATCACTCAATAATTTCTGAAAAAAATAAAATATCATTTTAAGTTTAAAAAGGCCAAAACTTACACTAAATTCATTAATTAAATACCAACGTTCAGCAACACTTAAACGATTGCGAGTGACCAAAGCGTCTGCATCCGGGTTCTTCCAAAAGTCCAACGCGTAACTATTTTTGTAGATCTAATAAAAATAAAAATTGTTTTTCAAGTTTTATTTTTATTATCGAGTAAAAACTCAAGAACCTTCCGTCCGCGATGGTCAAATCTATCGATATAAACAAAAGGAATAAATCTTTCATCAAGTTGCAAATCACTGTTAAAGACTGAAGCAAAATCGACTTGCCCTCTACTTAAATGTAAAGACTCTTCAGTACATCCACTTAAAGCAATAATTGGATTCTTAAACAAAATATTTTTTATAATCAACAATTTTAAATAACCTCAAGTCTTCGATTAATTGAACCCAATTGCAACGAAGCTAATGCAAGTTCCTCAACAGATTTATTATATTCGTTTATTGAATCTTCAATACTGTTGGGAAGTGCAGGAAGGACAGGCTACAAAAACATTTTAAAATATCAAAAAATATTATCCCCAAAAAACCTCTTTTTCTAAATTTTGTTCATCAACAACGTTTAAAGACACATATTTTTGAGTAAATATATGTGCCAATATAAAAATTAAATCTTCTTTAGCTTTTGTTCTATGATCTTCGTGATAGAGATCTTCATATGTGTTATGAATATAACGATGTAAAACGCCTGTTTGAAGAATATGAATGAAGACAAGACTGCCAGGATCATATTGACTCAAATGTAAGGCAAAATGAGCAAAACCTCGTGGAATGCACTAAATTAGACGAAATATTGTAAAAATATAATTTACATATAAAATAAAAACCTTTTCATCCAATAATTGCATTCTTCTAAGCAATTGAACATAGAAAAATGTCAAAAATCTTAATAAATTACTAAAATTCCTATTATGCGTTTGCAAAACAAAAGGCACTTTTAATAAAGTTAAAGCAGCCTAAAAAGGAAAAAATAATTAAAAAAATCAATTTAAAGTCCAAACCTTTCTTCGCACTTCCTCATTTAAAACGTCATTATTGTCTATTTTTGAAGATTTTCCACCTCCTTGAGTTCTTGCATTTTTCAATAATTTTTGTTGTTCTTTAGATAATTCTCCATTAACAAAAGAAATTAATCGAAGAAGAAAAGCTGTTGTAAAAGGTACATTTCCTCTTAATGTAGCAAGACTAGCTGTGAGTAAACGTCGAATTTTACTGAAATGACAATTTAAAAGGAAACTTAAATTTTAAACTTTGTTGGAAGTGACATGAAAATAACAGTTCCAGCTGGATCAAAACCTCTACGTCCGGCACGTCCAGACATTTGACGAAATTGTAGAGGATTAAGCTTTGGCGTATCAATTCCAAATATAACAGTTTTGCAGGGCAAGTTCATACTAAAAAATAAGTTTAAAAATTGTTAGAAAATTTACCCAAGTGCAAGTGTTGATGTTGAAAAAACAATCCCTAAAAATCCTCTACGAAAGAGCACTTCAACTGCTGAGCGTTCTGCATTAGAAAGACCATCATGGTGAAAGCCAATTCCGCGTTCAAAAAGAGTAAGTAACGATCGAGCTTCAGGTCGTTTTATCTTTTTACTTAATTTCTCAATACAACGGTTGTAAATATCTTCATCGCTCCAACGGCAACACAATTTGAATCTCAAAAATATAACCTCATTAATATACAAGGGAGAAAGAGACATGGAGAAATTTTTATTTTACCTTTCCAAATCTTCACGCATACGAATTTTCATTAATGCAAATGCATCGCCATCTTCTGGCATATCATCCTTTTCAAAACGATCTTCATTACCATCTTCATCAACACGTTTACTCTTTCGTTTAGCAGCACGTTCTTCCTCATCACGTTTGCGTTTTGCCAATTTTAAAGCTTTCTGAAATTTCAAAAGAATTACATAAATTAATTTCAAAAATATATAACCTCTTCAGCTTTTAAATTATATTTCTTTTGGAATTCTGGACTAGCTTTGTAAGTCTCTTCTCTTTTCTTTAATTCGTTAAAAATATGTTTTGCCAATTTTTCACAAATATCACGATCATCATTGAAACAAAGTGCAGGAAGTTGCTCCTTCCTTTTGAGCTGATCAATCAAAGGCAATATATTGTTTAAAGCCGATTTTCGCTGAAATTTAATGTTATGAGTAAAAGTGAATAAAAATAATCGAACCATATCATAAGGTTTTGAACGTTTTTCAAATTCTTCACCAACTTCTTTCTCTAATATTTCAAATATTTTGTCAATTTTTGTTTTATCTTCATTCATCCATTGAACAAAACGATTTTTGAGTGCATTTTCGAATTGACGCAAATCTTTTCTGTTTAACCAAGCAGCACCACTGTCTGGAGATTTCTCATCAACACGACACAATTGAGTAAAATATTTTGTTGGTTCAAAATCTTTTCTAAAAGGTTTAAAACTAAAAAACAAAATTTTTCACAATAACTCACTTAACACTATCATCGATGTTAGCCATAAATTCGTAAAGTTCGAGAATCTGACGTGCAGTTAAACGTTGATCAGCAGGAATGCCAAACATGCGAAGCTTTTCAAGTTTGTAAACAGCAAATGGATTAAAATATTGCACAACATCATTCCAGTCTGCTCTATAAATTGAAGATTTTCTTTCATAGAAATGCAAGGGCGTAACAGGGAGTGGGGAAGGGGTTGGAGCAGAAAATAATTACCTATTTATTTTCACCCTACCTTTAACTACATGCTTATATAACTACATAGTCAAAAACTCGGTTTTTAATTTAAATACAAACTTCGATTCATCTTCTTTCTTTGATTCAGTATTTTCTTGCTTTGATTCTCTACCATTTTCTTCACTTACTGAATCCTTTGAACAAACCTAAAAAACACAAGTAAAAGAAATTAAAGAAAATCTGACCGAAAGTCGTTGCAAACTCAATTCTAATTCTGACCAACGTTCATCATAAGTAATTAATTCAACTTCTCGTGCTGGTAACCCTTCCAAAGGTTTTGCACATTCGGCGGATTTCAACCATTCTTTTAACTCATTAATATTAGAAATTGTTGCAGAAAGTGCGAGAAAAGGACAGCGAATAAGTAAAAAGATATGTTCCCAAACATCACCAATTGAACGCCCTTGTGTGTCTTTCTGACTAAATTTATAAAAGTTATCCAAAAAAAATTTTTAAACGAACTTGATGCAATGAACCTCGTCAAGAATTACATATTTAATTCGAGAAACAAAAGATTGACAACGAGGATCAGAAGAAAGCAAAATTTGCTCAAAACATTCAGGAATTGTTACCAAAACTTGACAATTCAAAACATTATCAATAATTTCATTATTAAAAATTCCGTAAAGAACTTTTCCACTTGACATTGCCTTCCCTCGAAAACGTGCATAAACAGAACCAACAATCTAAATAGTAGAAGCAAAAATGATTTAAAAACAGATTAATGGGAAATGATTAAACAAATCAAAACGTTTAAAAAAAATTCTAGCAAAAATAGCAACCTGATTTGTCAGTGGTTTTGAAGGTGAAATATAAACAACAACATCGTCGTCACTTTTTCTCAAAACTTTCTCAATACAATAGTAGGAGACAAATGTTTTACCAGCTGAAGTTGGAGCCACAATTAGTGCACTTTTATCTAAAAAATCAAAGTAGATGTCAAAACTGAATAATAAATTCAATTATTTCAGATACAAACCTTGATCAACAGCATCAAGCATCTTTCGTTGCCAAGCATCGGGGCTAAAGCCAGTAACACGGTCATCCTTTTTTGTTGCCAATTCTGTCAAAACATCAATCATTCTGCCTCCATATTTTAATTGATAATGAATTAAATCTATTTGTAAATCCATTTGTTTATCTGGTCGACGCTTCAATGAGTCTGCTTTTCCAAATCCCAAGGATGCCCAAAGATAGAGAATCTTAATTTTTTAAAAACACATAAAAGAGAAGCTAAAATATAAAAAACCTTTTCTTTTTGTTGTTCATCAATAAAATTAAAATATTTTACAAACATCGCCTTAACTGATTCTACTAATCCAAGTGCTCCTTCTCTTTTTTGATTTATATCTTCAAATGTAGTTAATTGTTCAGTAAAAACATCAGCATAGCGAATAACTTTCTGATACATACAAAGAGCTTTAGATTCGTCTAAATCTAAACGTTTCAACAATTCATCCAATGCATTTAAAGTCTAACAATAGAAATATTTTAAAAAATATTTAAAAAATAATTTCAAAAGTTACATTAGTTTTTAATCTCGTGGCATATTCAATTTTAAGTTTATCACTTTCTATTTGTTGTTTTCTTTTTGCATCAATGTTTTGCTGTAAAATTTGATCTTTTTTACTTAAACCACCAGCTCCCGGCTTTCCTCCTGAAAGTTTACACAAATACAATTTTTTAAATAAGATGAATAAAACCTTTCTTTGCTCCTTTTCCTTCCTTTTTCTGAACATTTTTCTTGCTCATTTGAGAAGATGGACGGCTATTTTCATTATCCGTATCCTCAGTAATTGCTGGAGCCTTAACTACACGAGAAAAATCGACGAGTAATTGGCCTCCCTGGCCTTCCAATGAATCAGAAAAAAGTTGATACCTAAAAATTTTAAATATTTTTAATCAACAACCTTAATAAACCATGCTGATAAATTTTGTCTCTGCCAAATTAATTTTCTCGCCTTTCTCGCATCCTGAAGTTGTTTTTTCTCATATTCACGTTGTTTTTCTTCTTGTAACATTAAAGAATCTCCAATAGGCTCAAAATTCCACCTGTATGCATGTTCAATAATTTTCGCATAATCATGCTCAAAAGTTGATAAAGGAACGACTTTTGTGTCAGTCAACAACTGAAATTTATTTAAAAGTAAAATCTAAAAAATTAACAACCGATTGGACATCAGGTATGTATTGATCCAAAAATTCATTTTTAATTGCATAAAGTTGACAACGATCCATTCTTGTCGTTGGAGCCTCACTCGGGGATAGTTGGTCAAGTAATTCTTCTTTCACATCTGTTGGAATTGAAACTTTGAAGCCAACAATTCCATGAAGATCCGCAAATTCTTTTTGCAGACGCAAAGGCAAAATCTGATTAGAATTTTGGGTACCATTAATATGGCAATGCCCATTTAACTCTAATGTATTATTTGCTTGCTCAAGACCTTCCGAATTAGGAGGATCGAGGGGATCTCCCTCACCAGCGTTTTGGCTGGAATGGCTTTTATTTTGATTGTGTTTTTTGCGTTTATTTTGAGCATTAATCGCCTTTTTGTGCTTTAGTTCTTCTTGTCTTTCCTTCTTTCGATCTTTTTGTAAATCAACTTTTTTGGGTTCTTCTATTTTGGTTATTATGGGCTCGTTTGTTTTGGACTTTTGGGGTCCTTTTGGTTTGGAATTTTGGGAATCTGTATCGTCTTGGGAATCCGTTTTGATCTAAAAATATTTAGAATAGTAAAAGAAATTATACTTCCACTCTCCACAAATTAAAAATAATTTTAAAAAATTTATAAAACAAACCGTCTTTTTGTCTACAATTTTCTTGTATAGAGAAAGAACCATACGCCCATCCCATAAATCTTCTAAGGGAAAATTGATGCACTGAAACTTTGGAAATAAATCAATTGTTTATTTAAATAAAATACCTCAGAATTCAATAAAGATTGCTCCAAAAAGGTTTTTCCTTTAAGCTGTAAATATTGAAATTTTTTAAGAGCAGGATCATTTTTCCAATTGTTCTCTTCCTCTTCCAAATATTTTCTACCAGTTCCAAGTCTTGCGCAAACCAATGCAGATAAAATAACAGACATACAAACATATTCAAAATTATCATCCTTTTTGTCATTATCTTTCATAGCTTTACAAACAACATAAGCCCAAAATTGTGCAGCAGTTTTACATTCACAAACTTGTTTTTGAATTTGTTGTTGAATTTCAATTTTGTTTAGTTGCTTTTCTTCTATAAATAAAAATTAATTTAAAAAAATCTAGAAAACCAGATATTTTCGTCCACAAAGCAGCAATCTTTTTATTAAGATTTGCAATATTTATTGGCACTGTAGAAAAACGAAAAGACATAACAGAAGTGAAATTAATAGTAAATGCATTAAATAACACAACAGGGATTGCTTCATTAATTAATTGAAACGCTAAAATTAAAAATAAAAAAAAATATTTTTAAAGAAAATCCAAACATGTTGAAATAAAAAAACTGGCAAAATCAATATCCTCATAAATTATTTGCTTCTTCTTTTTATCTTTTTCATCAATTGTTAATTTTTCAATCCCAAAAATTTCCCTCGGAGAAGCATTTTCTAATGACATTAAAATAAATGAGGGCGTTAATTGATGAAGAAAAACATTCCAACGTTTATCGAGCGGAGAATTAAAAATCTCGATATCTCCACTCCATTTACTTGAAGTTAAAAATCGTAAAAGATATGAATACAAAAACGATAAATATCCATTTTTGTTGAACAAAACACTCAAATCAGAAAATACAACAATTTTGAATTTTGCATTTAATTCTTCTAGAGCACAAAGGAAGTGTTTTAACTAAAAATATCTTTTATTTGAAAATATTTAGATAAAGGTAAGGAAACATTCCAAATCCAAAAAATGCTATTCCAAAATAAGCATAAATTATAAAATTAAATATGAAATGATCTCCCTAGTTATTTAAATATTTAAAAAAGTGTAATCAATATAAAAACGAAAAGGGAGAAAAATATCTTAAAATTTTGTTTTGTAAAAACCTGTTCACTAATAACAATAGTTTGGCCCCCCAAAATCCAATTATGATATCGATGAGCACATAATTCCAAAAGTAATGAATCGAAAGAAATAAGGAAAATCTCAACATCCGCAAATTCTGTAATAATATCGACATACGGACAGGGAACCATCTTTAATGTGTTGAGATTGAGTTCCAAGTCCCCTGCAAATTTTTGACAAAATTTTAATAAAATTAAATGACAAACCTTTAACTGCAATATGTTCATCAATTTCACACGTTTCTTCCATTTTTAGAAGTTTTTGATAATTAATTTCAAAAATCTAAACTCTTAAAAAATTAAATATTAACGGCAAACACGATCTGTCAATCACATACTAAATTAATAGTAAGTAAAAAAGTCTTAAAGATTCTTACATTTTGTGAGAAAAATTTTAATTACAAAAAAGGCAATTTACAAAATGAAATATGCAAAATGGGACACGCCCGATTTGTCGCGGGCCGATTTGTCGCGACCGATTTGTCGCCGGCCGATTTGTCGCGAGGCCGACTTGTCGCCGGCCGATTTGTCGCCAAGCTTTTTAATTAACACCCCCCTTCCACAAGGCCTACGCGGAAAAAAGTTTTTGCCGCTGCGGAGGAAGCCGGGCATGTCGAGCGGAACGACGGCCGCCGCTTCGCTACGGTCGCCGCGAGCGAAGCGAGCACGACCGCAGCGAAGCACGGCCATCGTGCAGCGAAGACCATGCCCGGCCTACCCTCCGTAGCAGCACAAAAACAGTTTTTCCAGCGAAGATTCAGTTGATCATAATTATGTTCAGAATCATCCAATCGAGCTGATTTTGGTGTCATTCAACTCAGCTCGTCGAGCCCGTTCGAATGACATATAAATTGTCCAATTTGAGTCTGGTACGGAAATTGTAGTCAGGCCGGTTTTTTAATTTTGGAAAATTTTTTTGTAAAATTTTTGTTTTATAATTCAGCATGGTCATGGTCCCATTTGATGGTCGTTGGGACCATTCTAATTGATTATAAATCAGAATATTTAATTAAAAAGCTTGGCGACAAATCGGCCGGCGACAAGTCGGCCTCGCGACAAATCGGCCGGCGACAAATCGGTCGCGACAAATCGGCCGCGACAAATCGGCCCGCGACGAATCGGGCTGTACCCATGCAAAATGAAAGTAAAGGTCGATTCAGTGCCGCCTATTGTGTACGGAAAAAAGGGAACGGTAAAAGTAAAATAAATTTTTTTCGAATGGTTTTAGGGCCAAAAACAGAACAATTAAATATCCCAACAATAATTGTTGAACTCGTAAACACTCAAATTTTGTCGAATTTAGCATTTACAATATCGAATAGTACAATAATCATTATCATTTTATAATATCAAAAATATATACAAAATATATAAATGAACGAGTAAAATTTAAAAAATATTTTTAAATAATTTTATTTGGGTACAATAACATTATTTTTATTTGAAAATGCTGGGGGTCACTTTAGTACGTGGGTGCAGGCTTTAAATTACAAATGTTATATCAATTGAAAGAGCTAGTCGAGCTGAGTCGAACGCCACCAAAATTAGCTCTAGGAAAAATTTTTGAACCGAGATACAGGCGATTGAAAATTGAAAAACCATAGGGGGGACCAAGCACTTTTTTGGGGTGAAAAATTCGAAAATGCAAATTATACCTCATTCGAAAGAGCTCGTCGAGCTGAGTCGAATGACACCAAAATCAACGAAATCCGACTTGAATGGACCGAGATATAGACCCCTAAAAATCGAAGATCCAAAAGGGCGATTTTTGGAATAAAAAATTTTTTATACAAATAATACCTCATTCGAAAGAGCTCGACGAGCTGTGTCAAATGACACCAAAATCACCGTGATTGAACAAGATTAGACAAAGTTATGACACAAAAAACTACCAACATAAACCTATGGGTCGTCGGCGAGGCGCTTGTGCAAAACCCCGCGCTTCGCGCGGGGTTTTGCGGCACGCGCCTCGCGGGGAGTCTACGGGCGATGGGTCTGGGCTCGTAACATAAACCTATTCCTAAATCTCTTGCTCTGGACGTATTTGGGGCCTCCGTGGCAGCAAAAATCTCAACATTTGCCATAGGTAAGGAGCTAAAATAAAAGATCATAACTTTGTCCAATCAAGTCGGATTTCGTTGATTTTGGTGTCATTCGACTCAGCTCGACGAGCTCTTTCGAATGAGGTATAATTTGCATTTTCGAATTTTTCACCCCAAAAAAGTGCTTGGTCCCCCCTATGGTTTTTCAATTTTCAATAGCCTGTATCTCGGTTCAAAAATTTTTCCTAGAGCTAATTTTGGTGGCGTTCGACTCAGCTCGACTAGCTCTTTCAAATGATATAACATTTGTAATTTAAAGCCTGCACCCACGTACTAAAGTACAGCCAAATGCTGTATGTGCTATTTGATTATTAATAGTAGTTGTCACATTTGCACTATTACATTTGAAAATAAGTCTTCTATAATTTTTAACAGTTAATAAAGTTACCTTAAAAATTAATTATTAAAAATATTTTTAAATTAAAAAAAATTTACCAAAGGATTTAAAACAGAAATTAAACCATTAAGTGGAGGTCCAAACATCATAATAACTTTCGAACTTACAGTTATGTTAAAATAAGGTCCGATATTTACTAATATTTGAGAGAAAGATGTTATTAAAGGTAAAAGTGCCTTAATTGGGGAAAAATGTTAAATATTAAATATTTTTAAATAATTTGAAGTCTTTGAAAATTAAATTTTTAGAACAAATATTATTTTATTAAATTTTTATGATCAAAAAAAATATTCCCAAAACTAAGTTTATATTTAATTTATTTTACCTGAGTACATAAAACAATGGTTATCTGTCTATTAACTTTTCGCGTAGTTTCTAAATTAGGTCCAATATATTTTCGGCGGACATACAGTTGAATTCTTATCCCACAAAAAATAATTATTGAATATATTAGAAATGTTAGAATATTTGCATACATTGTTAAACAGGATGAAATTTTATAGCCCTATAAAATTTATAAAATGAAAATTATTTAACGCTAACATTAAATTAAGCTCTCAAGAGGAAGGAAATTTTAAATTTAAACATTCTCCATTTGAATTTATCAGGTCCCCGTCTCGATTTATAATTCTGAGATTTTCAATAATTATTTCAATTCAAATTTCAATAAATTTATTTACCGGATTACGAAAACCAACAACATAATTGTTTATAGTATAATTATCAAGTTCTAACATTTTGACTAATTCATAATTTGTTAAATGCTCATTTTCTGGTGTTGGATGGTTTATTATATTCGATATAACAAACATAACTATAAGAGGGAGAGCAGAGAAAATAAGTATAATTGTGTGATGTTTCCATTTAATTTTTATTTCACTTAAAATTAGTTTTATTAGAAAATTAATTTTGGCTTATTAAAAGTGACTAAAAATTCCAGCTTTTCCCTAGCGTGTAGAGTAAATTTAAAAATTCATGTCTATTAATTACGAGACTAGTATCCGTAAAATTACTGCAGGTCCGTATCCGAGTTTAAAGAAAAACATTGATACATATAGACCCGGCATTTTTAAAAGTTGGAACTTTATTAGAAGCAAAAATTCTTTTTTAAGAGACAAATTTAATTTTACCGAACAACAGCCAAATAACGAAAAACAAATTGAGAACAAATATTCATTGTCGTAAATCTGCTAATAAATCCAAAAAACATAAAACAAATAGATTGCCAGTAACTTGGCAAATAATGTGTTGGTCCATATTCCCATACTGTTCCAATACCATTATCAGAAACAAAAACCTTTTAAATAGGGTTGCCGTTTTCGAGTCGGGCCGACGGTCGAGGCATTTTTTTTTCGGGCTTGTTTTTATCGAGTCGGGCCGGTACGAGTCTTTTTCGGGCCTAACTTTATCGAGTCGGGCCGATACGAGTCTTTTTCGGGCCTAAATTTATCGAGTCGGGCCGGAACGAGTCACTTTCGGGCCTGACTTTATCGAGTCGGGCACCGAGACATTTTCGAGTCTTTTTTTTTAAAAGATTTATTTAAAAATAATTAGTGGATTTGGAGGGATATCTCTGAATTAAAAGGTATATCGATGGATCAGGAGGGTAAAGGAAGGGCTGAAGAGAATTGAAATGGATATCAGTGAATTTGAGGGATTAAGGTGATTTAAATTATCGGAGGATTGATGTGAGATATTGCTAGATTTGGTTTTATTAAAGGAGATCAGATGATTAAGGGGTTCAGGATCGTATATCAGATGATTAAGGTGATATATTGTAATGGGATTTAGAAGGAATGAGGAGATTTGAAGGGATATCGGGACAGTAGAAAGGAAGAAATCTGGCCACTTAGTCTTCCAAAAGTCTTAAACTTTTCGACTCCGGCGGTGAAAAGGATGAAATCACTGATATACCTCCAAATTACTGGTGCCACTTAAATCCACACTTAATCCCTCAAACCAACTTATATCCTCAGATTACCCCTTATATCCCGGATGGTGGAATGGTGGACTGCGGGTTGCCTAAGATTGCGTGTTTTTTGACTTGTAGATTTAAGATTGCGATTGTGGATTTTAATGTTAGAATTGCTGACTGCGGAAACTTCCAGACTCTCAAAGATTGAGTTTCAAAAGTTCAAATGGGACGGGATCCCGCGGGATATATCCCGTAAATCCCAATAATCCAGCTTGCCACTTAAAGCCAGTAAGTTCGAGATGTGAAGCAAAATATGGAGCTAAAAATTCTTCCTTTCAGCGCCGCAGGCGAAAATTTTTCGAATTTTGGATGGCCAAAGAGCCAGATTTCTCCAATTTTTGACCATCGAGTCTTATTCGAGTCGGGCCGACTTTTTCCGAGACAATTTTTTTCGGGCCTGTTTTTATCGAGTCGGGCCGTTACGAGTCTTTTTCGGGCCTAACTTTATCGAGTCGGGCCGTTACGAGTCTTTTTCGGGCCCAAATTTATCGAGTCGGGCCGTTACGAGTCTTTTTCGGGCCAAACATCGAGGCATGACTCGATCTTTCGGTCCGAGTCGGTCCATTTTGGCAACCCTACTTTTAAATGAAAGTTAAATAATTAAATGCATTTTTAATTAAAGTAAATGAGGGAAAAATGTTATTTGGTTAGTCTATTGTTAATAATTAAATTGTTAATAATTAATTTAAATATTTTTATTTTTATTTTCACAGTTTCATCTCCCTTATCCCAAAAAATTAAAATAACCGGCTGAACAGCAGCAAATACAAAAATTCCAAAAATATCAACGATACAAGTTTGTAAAAGTATTCGATTATAAATTCTCATTTCATTCATTGTATATCGAAGAATTAACCAAATTAATGAAAAATTAAAAACTAATCCACTAGTTACCACACAAAAAGTTAATGCCCTATATATGTATTTCTGTTATCATTTTTAAATCTAAATAAAATAAAAATATTTATTATTATTTTAATTTTGTTAAAAATTTCATTTAGAAATTAAATATATATAAATATCGTGTAAGGAATCGAGTCTTATTCGAGTCGGGCATATATATATATATAACCCGTATAGGTATGTATGATTTAAAAAGTATTTTTTAAAGTGCCTAAAGTAGCCCGGAAAATTTTTTCCCAAATTTAAAATCTGCATACTGAATATTTATTTTATTTACCCACAATTAACTACCGCAATCATAATATTTTTATAGAATTAATGTCTAGAATGTTAATCACAACTAGCTTTTTATTAATTCCAACCTTTCAATTAAAATTAAATAAAAAAGAACTTTCTTAGTAAATGAAAAAGTAAAAACAAAAAAAAACTTTTTTTTAAAATTTCCACCTGTTAACAAATTAAAAAAATTTTTTTAAAGAAAATTGCCAGTTTTTGAACAACTTTTTTGTAAACAAAATTTAATGTTTACTTTAATATTTTATTAGAATTTAATTAGATTATGAATAATAAAAAGTCAGATGGAAAATAATTTGTAATATTTATATACATAAAATAAAATATTTTATTAAATAAATAAATAAATTTAATTTAAAAATAAATGTGTTATCATTTCCTAATAAACAAATAAAAGTAGAGCTCGACATTTTCACTTTGCCGGGCCCTGTATCCGGGTTTTTTTCTTCCAATTTGACCCGGGCCGGGTTTTCCGGGCTAAAACCTCGAAAACCCGGAAAACTCGAAAACCCGGTTTTTTTACACCCGGGCCCGGACACGGTTTTTTCAAAATTTTAAAAATGGTACTTTCCTGTTATGACGCAACAAATTTAAATTTTTTTAAAAAAGCTAAAAATGCTCAAAAATAGTAATAATAAGCATAAAATTTTTTCCCACACGCATAAATTAAAAGAATCACTATTCACTATGCTTCCGCATAAATTATACCGATCGGGAAAGATGGGGGTAATGTGGCCCAACTAGACTCATACTTATGCGAGTTCCTGTGGCGCGAAGAATGCAAAAACAGAGAAATAGACACTTTTGATACTATTTTAGACCAGATAATTGCATTTATGCCGCCTAGTTAACTGTATTGAGCATTTTTAGCTTTTTTAAAAAAATTTAAATGTGTTGCGTCATAACAGGAAAGTACCTTAAAAATGGTCAAATTTCAGCTTTTTCGCTGAAATTTTTCTAATTTTGAATAGAAAATAATTAAAATTTGATATCATCGTTGATCTATACATGTTTATTCAAAGGATTTAGAGATATTAATGTGAATTTAACTGATTAAGGGAAATATTGGTGGATTTGGCAGGATCTGGAGGGATTAGTAGGGAATTACAGGGATTAGATAGTCTCGGATATACCTCTAAATCCCTGATATCCATCTCTATAATTATTTAATCTGGCGTGGGGGTCTTGTTTGTTCATCAACTTCCTCGGTTGATGGAACAACTATAACTTTTGTTGAAACTTTTAAGTGTTTTTCCTACCGAGGGCTTTTCTTATATCATCATACTTCCACACTTCCGACAGCTCCGACTTCCGTGAACTAAGTAATTTCTTACCAAACCGTGTTTGAACAACTTCCCCAATCATTGGAACAACCTTCCCCATTGTCGGAACAATAATCCCATTGTTGGAAAGATATTTCCCGGGTGTGGAGGTTGAGCAGCGGTAGGTGGACTGCTCCCAATCTAGAGATTTGGTGGGGTTAATGTGGATTTGGAGGATTAAATTCATTACGGGGATTTACTTTGCTTGCGGGATAAATGTGGGTTTAACTATTATCGTGTGATTTTTCAGGATTAAGAGACAAATAAGTAATTTGGAATGATTAAGGAATAGGTTTATGAAGAATAGATTCATTTATTAGCGCCGCAGGCGAAAATTTTTCAATTTTTGGATGTTTAAGAGGCCAGAATTGACCAAAAAGTCCGAATATTTTATAAAATTTACTCATATTGGACCCGGGCCGGGCCCGGGTTTTTCAAATGCGACCCGGGCCGGGCTTCCGGGCTAAAAACCTCGAAAACCCGGAAACCCGGAAAAACCGGATTTTATCAAAATACCCGGTTTCCGGGCTACCGGGCCCGGAAAACCCGGTTCCGGGCCCGGCCCGGGTCGAGCTCTAAATAAAAGTTTAAAAATATTTTTAATTATTTCATTCAGGCACAATGTGCTGTCTTTGATCTATTCATTTGAAAATAAATATGTCTTCCATAATTTCTAACATTTAATAAAGTTACCTTAAAAATTAATTTTTAATCAAAAATATTTTTAAATTTTTTGGTGTGATTAAATCAAACTATTTGTTTACATTTGGAGGGCGAAACCTGAATGATTCTAGCACCAGGGTAAAACATCCAAAACTATATTTACTGGAAGCATTGGCTAAGAAATTAAGGATTCGAAAATTTATAAAATACCCTGAAGCGATTTTCATATTTTCTTTTTTCTAGGACGATTTTGCCGATTTCTAAAATATATCAAAGTTAAAAAAATATTTCGGCAAATAAATACGGTAAAATGTGGTAATTTAGGGGTGTTCATATAATTATGTGGCGGAGTGTATGTAAAATTTCTTTTTAAATTAATATTAAATTTTGTAAAATGCTACTTCCAAAATAAGAAATACAGGGTGCGCCATAAGTAACCGGACACTTTTAAATTCCTTATAACTTTTTTTATTGTCAATATTTTTAATCGATTTTAGGCTTATTTTTTAGCTTATTCAATTCTCTATTATGGCTAGTCAACGTGATTCTATAATTTCACTTTTTTGGCAAAAAAATTCTGTCCGCAAAATTTCATCTCTTTTAGATGTCCCAAAGAGCACTGTACAAGACACAATCAAAAAATTCTGGTGAAAATTTTTTGGGAGAAAAATTTTTTGAAATTAATTTAATAATCATGGCACAACTAAGAACTTACAAAAAAGTGGAAGAACTCGTTCCGTAATCACTTCCAAGAATATTAAAATGATCAAAAACTGGGTGCATCTCAATTATCGACCCTCCGTAAGAAAAGTGGCTCGTGAAACCGGAATAAGCGAAAGGACTGTCAAACGAATAGCTAAAAATAAACTTGGGTTAAAACCCTACAAAATCCAAAAAGCACAACTGCCAACAAAAAAAAACAAAAAAGTTAGGCATGAAAGATGCAAACTGCTCCTCCAGTGGCACGCATGTCCGGACATTCTCTTAACAGACGAAGAAATTTTTACAATAGAAGCCTTTCCCAAACATCAAAATGATAGAATCTGGACATCAGAATCTCCTCTTTCCGATAAGCTTATCACACATTCCCAACATCCCCAATCTGTCATGGTTTGGGCCGGTATTAGCGCGTCAGTCAAAAAACCCCTTATTTTCGTGGATTTTGGTGTAAAAGTCAACAAAGACTATTACTTGCGAGAAATTTTTTAGCGTGTTCTGAAGCTTCGGTTCAAGAGCCATTTCGGTCACAGGGTCAGGATTTTCCAACAGGACTCTACACTCAAGGAGGTGCGTGCTATTTGCGAAAATTTTTTTTCACGCCGTCGCCTCTGTACCAAAGCCAAGGGTGGGCATTTCGAATCTTCTTGATTATTATTATTCCTTATTTAATTCTCTATCATTTGATTGTATTTCGATTTTATTTGATTGTGTTTTAATAAAGTTATGAGAGAAAACAAGTGTCCGGTTACTTATGGCGCACCCTGTATATATTGCTTTTACTAATTAATATAAGCCGTTTTTACAACATTTTTCTACTATTTATCACACACAACATTTTAGTTATTTATATCAGTATATCTTTTATCATTATTATCAACAAAATTTCATCTTTCCAATTTTCTGTTTAACTCGATGGAGGGCCAGTTGTTTGGTGATTCTCAACATACGCGGCTGTTTTTGCCATAAAATTTTCAATTATACTGCAAGGACTAGCGCTGCCACCACTTGTTGTTGCAGCACCCCCAGTACTTGATGGTGCCATAGCTCCACTAAAGAATCCTCCTTGTGCTGCCTCTGGATTTCCAGGCATATTTCCAAGCATATTTCCAGGCATATTTCCAGACATGCTTCCAGGCATACTTCCACTCATTCCATTAGAACCCCCAAATGTAGGCGTTCCTCCTTCAAAAAAATTTCAGAAAATTTCTTATAAAATTACCATGTCCCTGATATTCGCTAAACATATCTTTAAAAAGTAATGCTTTAGTAGGTTTGTCAAGTTGTGGCAAAAGTTCAAAGAATTTTGTACATTTATCCCCAAGTGTCATATCATTATTTTTGATTACTTGTTGCTAAAAATAATTGTTTTTTTTTTAATTTTTTAATCAATTTTTTTACGTTAAATTGATTGACTATTGTTTTCTGTGAACCTTCTGGTAAGCTATTCTCAAATTCTTGGAATGCTTCTTGTTTTTTAGTTTCCATATTCTTAAGTTCTGTACACATTTCCTAAAATATATTATTTTGATTAGGTTGAACAAAACTTTTTTATTTAAATATTTAAGTAATTCTTTTTATGTAAATATACTAGTGATGTTCGAGACTCTCGGTCTCGGTTCCCGAGTCGGGAAATTTCCCGGGTTTTTTGACCTCTCGGTCTCGGTCTCGGTCTCGGTGTTTTAGTCTCGGAAAACGAGACTAAATTTACACCCCTAATGACGGAAATTTTTTGAATTTTACTCGTACCTTGCGTACTTTGACATTTATTTTTTTAAGGAAAAGGGAAAGAAATATTTATATTTTTTCCATTTTCCTTTTGTTGGTCGATGGTTGAGTGGTTAGGGTGACTGACTTTGCACACTTAGATATTTTGATAGGAGGGGGTTCGACTCTAAGCATGGAAATAATCTGAAAAATACTTCTCTTCTAAAATGAATGCTTTTAATCGTTGATTTTAAATATGTAAACATATTTTTTATTTTTTTAAACTTGAAAAAACGTTAAAAATTTAAATGTAGTCATGAATTTTCAAAAATTTTCGCCTGCGGCGCTTAAATCCACCCTATAAGCTCAAAATCTCAGCTTCCGCGCAGAAAATGAAAGAAATCTGGCTCTTGGCCTCCAAACTTCTCAAAATTTTCGCCTGCGGCGCAGAAAATGGTTGGAGGATTTATGGCTCCAAACCCTTCCAAAATGCAAGAATTATCGCATCAATGGTGTTGTCGAATATCGGAGGCTTATGGGGATATGAAAGGATATAGAGGTGGATTCAAGTTAAGAGGGATATTTGGAAATTTTAAGGATTAAAATAAACATAAAGGGACTTGTGCTTGGCATCGGGGGATAAAGAAAATCGTTCGGGTTGGTGGGATATCGAGGGATATAAGGAAATTATAAGCGATTAATGTGAATATCAGTGGATTAAGGTGGATATCGGTAATTTAGAAGGAGTAAAGTTATATGAGGATTTGGTGATTCAAGGGATTTGGAGGATTATGAAGGATATATATGGATTTTTGGGGATTAGGAGGTATATCAAGTGATAACCCACCTAATCTCTCGTCTCGACTCTCGGTCTCGACTCTCGGTCTCGACCCGAGACTCGGTCTCGGGGTCGATTCCCGGTCTCGGTCTCGGCTCTCGACTCTCGGCTTTTTTTCACTCCCGAACATCACTAAAATATACAAATATAAAATCCCCTACAGTTTGACTGGGTTGACCAGCAAGAATTTGAAGGCAAGCATTATTCAAGTCATTGGTTGTTTTATTGAAGGATGTCAACATCATTACGATAAAATTTGTTTTAACATTTGGTGGCAAGTTATGGAAATCATTACGAAAAACACTGTTTGCTTTAAATAAATTTTTAAGAATTGGGATGAACACAAGAGAGAATTAAAAGAGATTCTACATACAGTATTTTCTCGATTAATTCCCCTCCCTCGAATAATTCCCCCTCTCGATTAATCTCCCATGCTAGAGTTGAGTTGAAACAATAATTCCCCAACTACAAATACCGCCTGCACGTTTAAATGCCAAAACTCGAATAATTCCCCTCCCTCGAGCAATTTTATTAATATTTCTTTACTTCCTAGACTTCCAGCATTTTGTCCAACAGACCCCCCATTAGGATCATCAGCATATTGTGGACGAGCAGTTAATGGCAAAGCAACGGACAATAAACTAATTAAAACAATGCTTAGTACTGCCATATTTTAATATTTTTTTAAAAAATTTATTTTTAATTTTTGAACTTTTGAAAGAATGTATTTCTCAATTATTTTCTCTTCACTTTTATATTAACAATTTATTTATTGTTTTTAATTTAAAATATTTTTTTGAAATAATTTTTAAGCAGATTTAATATTTATTTTAATTATTTTATGTCTGAACAAAAAAATATTTTAATAAATCAAAAAACAAAAAAAAACGAGATTAATATATTTTTTAATTGAAGAGATTATTATTTTTTAAAATTTATTTTTAATTGGTCACATTATTTGTTCAAACTTTTGTTTTAATTTAATCTTTTAAATTTTATTTTTTTGAAGATTAAATTAAAATTTTATTAAACTTTAATTTTTATTATCAAAATATTTTTAATCTTTTTATTTTAAATTTTTTTATTTTTAAAAGTTCTGAATTATATTTAAATAAAGTATGTAGTTTAGATCGGACAGATATTGACTACCGATCAGTGGTTGAATCGAATTTTGGTACGAGCTTCCAAATATCCCTAGTTATCGACTGAGTTATCGGCTGTCCAGAAGCGTATTTATTGGATAAAATCTGCTAGTATAAGCACTTTTCTACATTAAAATACTCCACTTATTAATGCTCTAAATACTCTAAATAAGGTTTATTTATCATTACTTGATTATTATTAATTATTTTGTATACCTCATCTTTTCAGCTAAATTTTTAGAAATTTTTTTATTAATATCTACATGGAATTTTCACCAATAATAACTCAAAATATTTATGATATCTATTTAAATATTACTTTAATTATTGCTCAAACATCATTTAAGAAACAATTTTTCTATTTTTATATTTTAACCTTTATTTTAAAATTAGCTTTAAATGATTAAAAAACAAAACTTTATTTAAATAAAAACTTTATTTACAATTAAAGTTTTTATTATTATTAAACTGTTTTTTAATCATTTTAAGTTTAATTTTTTATTTATTTTAACCTTTCCGGAATTAATAAATAAACGTAAATTAAGGTAATTATGTAAATAAATGTTATTTTTGATCTTTTTTTTTTTTAGAATATAAAAATAAATATTTATTTATTTTTTAAAAGAATTATTTATGCTCTTATTTTTAAATAAAATTATTTTTAGCATTAATATTTATTTTTTGCAATTTTTTATTGTTTTTAATGCCATACTAAAAAGAGAAGAAAAATGACAGGAAATGGAGCGCATGCAAGCGGAAATTCTTTGCTTTCTATTTGGACACCCTGAGGCGTAGAAGCTATATTTAGGGGGTTTGTAAATAAGACAAATTGAAACTTTGAGAAATAAAAAAAATTTTTTGGAGAGAAATTAATGGAAAAATGTCACATTTTTGAAGAACATTCCATTTCTAGTGACAAATATTAAATCAAAAAAAATTTTTTTGATTTATAAAAGCAATATTAAATAAATAGTTTACTTAATTAATTCTTTGCTTTATTTAAACTGCAAAAAATATATGTATATTTATTTCCTTTTATTATTTTCTGTACGGAAATCCTTTCTGTTCAAATACATATCTCTTGGGAATTTCTAATTGCGGCGTTTAAAAAAGGACAAAAGAGCATAAATTGTACAAAAATTTTTAAATAATAATTTGTCAGTAAATTATATTTGAAAAATTATGCCCATTAAATTTTCAAAAAAAATTCAAACATTCCATAATTATAAATATTAATGTTTTATTTAAAATCAAAACTTTTAAAATGATAAAAATTTTAAATTAAATTATTTCTATTTATATATTTCCTAGTTTATATTTAAAATTTAACAAAATTCTAGAATTTTTGATTTTTAGAAATTTTTTTAAATTAAAAATAGAAAATATTGAAAATTAATTTTATTTAAATTATTTTAGTCTTTTTTTAATTAAAAAATTTTAAAAAATAAAAATTTAATTGGATAATTAATTTTAAAATTATTTTTTTTTGCAAAATATTTACTTTCTTTTCTTGCAAAAATAAATAAATATTTAACTTTAACCAAACAATTCTTTCAAAAATACAATTATAAATATATATTTTTAAATATTAAAAATAATATTTATTTATTTACTTTTTGTTAAATAAAATGCTAAAAAATATTTTTATTTTCCGGTATTATTTTCTCAATAAATTTTTATAAAAAGGTGGAAAGAAAAAAATATTTAAGTAATCGTGGGCGGTGGCAAAAAACCTTTAAAAAATAAAAGAAAAATATTTAAATATTTTATTATTTAATTTGTTTTTGAACTAAATTTCTGGTTTTTATTAATTCATTTAAATATTAAATTTAAAAAATTTTTAAATCAATTTTGATATTTATTTTTGTATTTTGAAAATAATTATTTTAATTAAATTTTATTTAGAAAAATTATTAAGAATAAATTTTTAAATAAAAATTAAATATTTAGAAAATAAATTTAAAACATTGAAGAAAGTAATCTTCAATACCCACAAATTTCTTAAAATAGCTCCGGAGACATTTTTTAAACCTCCACGTGTGGGGACAAATAATTTCTCGATTATTTTTAGAGAGGGGGTTTCAAATCAAATTTATTTATAAGCATTTTTATTTAATGTTGTGCAGCAAATAAAGCAAACACAACGCAAACCAGAAGTCAAAAAATCTTTACTTCAAATCCTCATTCAATAAATTATCCATCCAAAACTTCCTTTTAGATTAAAAATAAAAATAAAATTTTTATATTAAAATACAAACTCAAAGAATTTCTAATTAGATAAAAATATTTCCAAATATTTATTTTTTGCTTTTTTTTTGTATTTAAAACAGCTAAATATTTATTTAAAATTAAACAAATTTTTTCTATTTAACAAGAATTTTTAATTAATTTTTGCTGTATTTTTTTATTAATTTAGTTAATTGATTTTAAATAGATGGAGGGGGGAGCTACATATTTAATTCTGGAAATTAAATGTTGCAAAAAAGGAAAGAGGAAATTAGTATGCATAAAAGAGGGGCCTCCTCCATTCCCTTTTTTTCCTTTTGAAAATTTTAAAAACAAATTCTTCTAATTTCAACATTTTATCATTTTTAGATACGGATAAAAAAATATTTTTTATTAAAAATAAAAATTAATTTTTATTATCTAAAAATAAATAGGTATATACATATTTTTTAAATTTAATTATGTAAATTAATAAAAATAGCTGCTTATTATTAGTATATTATCTTTTTTTTATTTAATTTAAAACAATTATTTTATTTAAATAATTCTTTTTTTTTTAATTAAAAACTAAAAATAAATATTTATTTTTTAATATAATTATGCAAATTAAATTTTTTTTGTTAAATAAATGTCAAAGAAAATTAGAAAAAATATTCTTTTTTTATGCTAAAGAAAAGTTTTTATTTAAATAAATTATTTATTTACTATTTACTCTTTAAATAATTAATTTTTTTGTTTTGAGTTACAATTATTTTTATTTATTTTTTTATTCTTTTATTTATTTAATTTGTATTTTGTGTTTTAGTAATTGTTTTTTGTAGAGTTGATCAAAACGATACTGGTATCGGCCAACCCGAGACCGAGATTGACCGATACTCAAGAACCCGATACCGAGACCGATACTAACATTTTGAGCCGAGACCGATACCGAGAAACGATACTGACCGAGACTAACAAAAATTTTTATTTTATGTCAAAAAATACGTGTAAAAGTAATTTATTATTATTTTCATCATCTGGATCCGATCTTGCGTGGCAATGGATACTTTTTTTGTGTCCGTATTCGAATAGGTATATCCGTGAGGTCGACATCCGTATCCGATTATATCCTTAAAACTTCTGAGGCCTATCTATCCGCTGGTATCCGTGGATGGCCGAAGTGATAATTTCGGTTAACCAAACTATTATTTAAGCGCCGCAGACTAAAATTTTTAGAATTTTAGAAATGCAAGTCAACAGATTTCTTCCAATTTTCAGCGCCGCAGGCGCTGAAAATTGTAGTTTTGGAAGGCCAAAAAGCCAGAATTCTTCCTAATTTCTGCGCCGCAGACAAAAATTTGAGAATTTTGGAAGGCCATGAAGCCAGATTTCTTCCAAATTTTGCTCTCAGATACGCAAACTCAATGCGCTCATCTCTGCTTCCGATCATTTTAAATCCCCTTAATCCACTGGTGGGAACAATAGTTGCTGAAAATCGGAAGGCTCTGTAATCAAAATCTTGAAAATCTAATGGCCGAGGGCTCGGAAAATTCAACATTTCAGCGCGCGCCGCAAATGGAAATTTATTGAATTTTGGAAGGCCAAGTCACCAAATTTCTATTTTTTTCAGCGCCGCAGGCGAAAATTTTTTGAATTTTAGAAGACCTTATTCGAAAAAAATTCACTTTCTCTGTTATGTAGGGATATCCGAAAAAATTTATGGACGAAAACTTGGACAATATTGGTTCTTTGAGTCAGTATCGTTTCTCGCCGAGAAATGGACCGAGAATATCGGTATCGGTTTCGAGACCGAGAATGAAAAAACCGAGACCGATATTGGAAAAAAGCCGAGAATCTCGGTATCGGTCTCGGTATCGGTCTCGTCTTGATCAACTCTAGTTTTTTGTAATAAATTTAAAAATAAAAATATTTTTTGATAAAATTTTTTAAATTAATTTTGTTCCACATATTAAAGGAAGGGAAGTTGTCCTATCAAATACTATAATACACTCCCCCCCATTTAGGATTACTGTGTACCTCTTCATAATTATCGGCTAGACCAGGGTGAACTTTATTGCGGATTTTTTCAACTTACGTGTTGTGTGTTCTTTTGACTTAGGGATTGTAGATTCTAAAATTAAAATTCAACCTCTAGCTTAAAATTTTATAAAATTTAAAAAAGCCAAGAAAGAGGCTAATAAATAATTACCATTTAAAAAGGCGTGGTTCTATTTTATTTAACAAGACATATACAATTTAATTAATATTTTCACACACCTCTACTACTTCCTCTTTTTTTTCTTTTATTTTTTATATGTACAACATACTATTTAAATAAAAAAGGTTTTTTTATTATATTATTAAAAATAAATTAGGTATTATAATTATTTATTTAGTCTAGAATTTTAATTTAATAATTTTCTTAGAATTATTTAAAATTCAAAGTTGGATAAAGGAATAATTTAACGCCGAATACCTTTCATTTAAAATTCAAAAGTATCGTTTAGTTCTTGTAATAGATAAATAAGTCAACTTACATATTTTCCTCGAATTCTTTTATTAAATATTTCCAGTTATTTTTAAAGTTATTTTATTTTATTATTTATTTTGCTTGACTTAATCTCGCCTTTAAGGCATTTACTTTCTACCCAACGCTTTTTCGCTTCACACTTATTTTACCTTTTTCATTCTATCAAAATTTAAATATTTTAGAAAAATAACTTTAAAAAATAAATAAATGAATAATAATAACAATATTTCATTACAATTTATCAAAACTTCAACACCAAAATATTTTTCTTATCAAAAAAATATTTTAGAACAATTAGATTCTTCCCTCTTTATTAATTTAATTCGATATGGAATAGCTGCAAATGCTATAGGAACAAATGCTTTTATTTTATATTTATTTATTAGGTAATTTTTGGAGAGAAAAATTAATTAATTAAAATTTGTTTTTAAAAAAAGGTTTCGATCTTTACGTTCTACTCAATGCAATTTATTTATTGCTGCAAATGCTGCTGTAGAATTAATTATTGGTAATTCCGATTTTTATTTAAGCTTTAATTTTTTGAAAATATTTTTTATTTAAAAAATTCTGTTTCTTTTAGAAAATAAAAATTCTGAAATAATTCTGAAAATATAGACATCCATTTAAGTATTCGTGGGAGAAATTAAAACCCTCAACAACCCTATTAATTTTACAATAACACAGCTAAACGCCGTAAAATCCTTAAACATCAAACAAAAAATATTTTCATAACGAATTTTTATAAAATAAAAATAAGCTTTACAAACATTAATTTATTCAATAAATAATTTAAAAAGGTTTTGGCACAGCTTTGCGTGGTTCTTTTCAACTTTACGTTTTGGCTAATTCTATAATGAAGTTTAGTCATTCTCTTTGTGTTTGGATTGGGGCTCCATTAACTGGAGGATTTGCTGCTAACCAAATAACAATTTTAATGTTAGCTTTGGATAGACTTGCTGCTGTAGCACGTCCTCTAAAATATGGAAATAAAAATAAAGTAATTAATAAAAATTTAATTTTAATTATGTAAATCTCCCCAAATTTTTGTTTTTTTAGTCGTTAGTTTTTGGATCTCTTTTTCTTTCTGTAGCCGTTTTTGTGGGAGCTATATGGCTTTCTTTATGGGGAATTGATGATTCTCAGTCTTCTTCTACTCAATGTTCTATGGGTATTAATGCTGGACCGCTATTTTCTGTTATTTGGTCGCTTTTTGCGCAGAGCAGCACTTTACTTGTTTTTGGTTAGTAGTTGAACTTATTGGGGCCGATATAAACAATTTATTTGATTATTTGATATCTAAACCTCTGTCTATTACCCTTGAAATTCTCTTAAAAATAAATAAATGTTCGACTAGTTAATACTTTTCGGTCGACACAGATTCGATGCAAGCTGGAATTTGTGGATTCTTTAACATATTATTTGAATTAGTATAGCCCTTTGAATAATTTATCTATGAATGACCAAAAAATAAAGAATAAATAAAAAAAAGTCGCTTTTATAGAGAATTCACTATATAGAGGATTAATTTTTAAATTAAATTTTCTCAATTTTAAGGTCTTTATATTTCAATGCTTATTATGTTTTATATGCAAACGGGAAAATTAAATGTTTATTCTAGACATAAATATTCAATTTGTAGTGTAAATTTGTGGAGTATGCCTAGAAGCGAAAGTCAACAATTAAATATACAACAAAGACAGCAACGAAGGGTACTGTAAAATTTTCAAAAAAATCTTTAAAAAATAAAAATTCTCTCATTCTTATAGTTAACAATTTCTGTTGCCCTTATTTTACTTCTTTACACAATTTCTTGGGCTTTACCTACAGCAATATGGTTTGCATTCAATGTGAGAATTATTTACACCGCGAGGGTGTGAAGTTAAAAAATTAAAATTTATTCAAAAATTTTTATTAGATTTTGGATCACGAGGATCGAACAAGAATTAATTATGTTACTTTTTTACAAGGATTTTTAACACCTTTTGGTGCTGGCATTAATCTTTACATTTATTTGTGGAAACATGCTGAGATTAGGTGAAAATTCTACTATTTGTTTTTGTTTGGAATGGGTTTCCTTTCTTTTTTTGATTCCAATGTCTTCGGACAGATGACTACATCCAATACTTTTATTTATCCAAAAAGGCCCTTTTAAATTTTTTGTAGAAATATTTTTTAATTTTCTCAGAAATTCTGCTGTCTCCACAATTCCTTGGCTTAAAAATATTTTGAGAGAGGAAATGATTAATCCAGTTCCATCAAGTCTTTTGAAAAGAAGTGGTTCTTCTTTAGGTGTTGAAAGAAACCAATCAGACAACAGAAGAACATTTGAAATGGTTTGTTTTTTGAATTAAAATTTAGTACATAATTCCATTTATAATCAAAAAATATTCGATAATTTTTTTTGGATAATTGAGATTTAATGAACATAATTATTAATTTAGTAACCTAAATTTTCCGTACAAAATTCTAAAAAAAGCATAATTTAGCAAGCTTGAAAATAAAAAAATGGACGAGATTTTAGTCTAAATATAATTTCAGATTTTTTTCATTTATTAATTATATATTTATGTATTTAATTATTATTTCAGAGATTCTCATTCACAGCTCGAAGCTCGAAAATTCGAACTCCATTTCTAACAAATACACAACAAAATACATCATTAATATTGAAAGGAAATTCTTCTCAATTTGACAATACAAATAATGAGAATGAAAGATGACAACAATTTTATTTAAATTATTGTTTATTTAAAAAAATAAATTCTTAGAAAAAAAGAAACTTTTTTTAGAAAAAAAAAGAATTTAAATTAAATTTGTTGAATAATAATTAAATAAATTTATTTTTATACATATTTCTCTTAATAAAAAAAAGAAATTAATTTAGAAATTTAATAATAAAAGTCTGTTGTTGGAATCAAAAAAAATTTTTCTAACAAGAATAAATTAGAAAATAATATAGATTGAAATCACTTATTGTTAGAATTATGAAAACCGAAAATTTTTAAAATAATTTTTCTACTTAAATAATTATCAGAACATAGAAATTTTTGGAGAATTCTGAATATAAAGAATTTAAGTTAACACATAAATACAATAAATTTTCATAAATCAGAAAGAACCCTAACATGTTAGTTAAAAAATAGACATATTAAAAATAAATAAAAATTTCAACTAACAAATACATACCACCATTATTAAATAATTTTCAAAATATTATGCATTTAAAATAAGCCAAATTTGTTCTTGTCCAGGTGCACAAATTATTAAACGTTGTTCTTCTTCGTAATGACGTTCGGCGAATGAACTTAGACTTGAAAAAGCATTGCAAACTGCACGACGTATAGGTTGTAAAAGAATTTCTTCAGTTTCACGCATTCCAATATAGAGACCGAAAGCGGCACGAACCTTAGAAGAAAATTTAGAAAAAAATATTCTTACCAAACAAATATTTTTTTAAAGTCTGTCGGAACTTGCCCAACTTAAATATTTAATAAGTTTTTATCATAGAACAACTCTGCCAGTTATTTACTATGAAGGGTTAAGAAAAAAATAGAGCAAAGGGAAATATGTAATTATAGAGCGGGTAAGGATCTTAGAAAAGAAGGGAAAGGATAACCAAAGGGAAAGGATAAGAAATATAATTAATTTACTTGAGGCCAATTTTGCTTTAATTGCTTGAAGGCTTGTGAACATCTATCATTCAAAGCACGAGGATTATATCGCTCACTAGATGCAACATCCAAAGGAGCGAGTTCATTTTTTGCCCGTTGTTCTTGTTCATTCTAGTGCAAAATAAAATAAAAATTAAAAATAAATATTTACTTGAAATTGATCTAATTCTGATTGAAAATTGGCTAAAGGGCCCAATAAAAGATCAGAAATGTGAACAATCATTATATGACACCAACGCTTTAAATGTTGTTCAATGATACGTCTAGAATCTGTTTGTAATTCGCTGACATGAACTGGTGTCTGAAAATTTAAGAAATCTCGCAATTAAAATTTTTAATATCTCAAATTATAGTTAAGAGTTGAGATTTTCAGATTATGGCTGGAAAAGAGGGGATTGATAAAAAGCGTAAATACAAGAAAACATGGCTCTGGATATTTTTGAAGAGAAAAAGGGAAACTGTAGTGTGAACTTCCGATAAGATTCAATTAAAAATAATTAGAAAAGCTAGAAATTAGACACCAATAAAAGAAGCGATAAAAGTGCATTATTTGTACCAAATTCAAACCATCTAGCACGATTCTCAGGATTTAATAACTAAAAAAAATTAATTTGAAATTTAAATTTTTTAAATTACTTGTAGCATCGATTGTGTATATTTGCTTAAATCTAATTGATAATCCAATTGTGGGTGAATTTGTGTTTCTTCTATTTGTCCAATGCCTATCCCAGATCCTGATGACAAAACCGAATTTGAGCGTGTTAATGTTTGCATCGGTGGTTGTTTTTGTTTTTGGTGTTGACGGTAAGGACTTGTTTGTTCACGAAGAATAAGTAAATGTTTAATTATAAATAATTCTGAATCAATTGTTCGATTTGGAGAATTTTTTATTGCGGAACGGGCTATAAACGTTAATCTAAATATTATCAATAAAAAATAAATATACCTGAATCAAAAGGCAAGGCTCTAATACGTTCCACTGCATGTTCAAGTGATTGACAACACGAATCAAGTAATTCACGAGAAACATTCATAAAGACAGTTGGCTAAAAATATTTAAAATATTTTTTTAGTAATTTCAACAAGATCTATCAACTCTTGAAAACTGGCAAAGTCCCAAAGTTAATTTTCGGAAAATTGGAAGGCATTAAGATACAAATTATTTTTAAAATATCCAACTTATTTTTAAAATATCCAATCAAAAAATCAACTCACATCCAAACAACGATACAACTTGCTAAGGCACATCACAGTTCTTTTAACTGTTGGATACCTAAATATAAAATGAAAGATTCACTAAAAATTATCCAAACCAAAGACAATGTTGGTCAATAGGCGATGTACTTGCTTGTTTTGTCAATTTTACATATCCAGTACCAGACTTTTTTGCTGGAGGTAAAGGACCAATTGTCTCGCAATCTTCAACATTTATTTGGTCATCCAAACTATAAAAAATTATTTATTATTTAAACATAAATTCACAGACTTTTTATTTTGCTCTTTTTCAGTTTTCCCAGTATCACCATCATTTATTTTTTGCATCATTAAAAGTCGTTCAGGATAGACTAAATCGCCGGATGCTGGATTATAATCGAGAATATCAGATTTGGCAAATAATGAAGTTCTAAAAGGGATTAATTAAAGGAATATTTTTAATTAAACACCTGTAAACAATTCTTTCAACAATATCAGCAACCAATTCATTAATTACCCTAATAAAACCAATTCGAGAAATTGATGTTTGTTGTTGTTGTAATGATGTAAAATCAACTGCTGCTGAATCAGGAGTTTGTCTAAGTCCGCAACGCTCATCTATCATTTCTACCTAAAACAGATGTCAAGAAAACCAAATAAGATATAAGCTCCGGAACCGCTAAAAGAAAGGACCTAGGAACTTCATAAAAGTCAAATTTTTTGGAACTCGGACTACAATGACCCCCAACTTCCAAAAAATATAAAACTTACTTTAAGTAAAGTACAAAGTTGTGCAAGTGTTTCCAAATGTTGATTATGAATAATAAGTGGGCGTAAAGTATCATAAAATATTCTAGATATATTCTCTATAAAAGAATGGAAATGTTGAGCAGAAGAGTGTTGCTCATTTGAATAGAGAGGCCAAAATGAAAATAAAGAGGGTGAAGAAGGGGTCATCGCTGTTCTAAAAAAGAAATAAAAAAATTCCAGAATTTAAAAATTCCAACTTTGTTCCCTGATCAAGATCCAAAACAAAAAATTGTTTGTATAAACGCAATTCATCATCACAAAGGCGAAGAAGAAAAGTACATCCATCTCTAGTTAGCGTACAAGAAGAATTTTGATGTCGAAGGCATAGAGCCTCAAAAAATAAAATTGAAAAAAATAAATGTAAATAGTAAAAAAACTTGTAAAGTTGCTTGCACAATTGGTCGAAGTAATTGATTTCTAATAGAAAAATATTCTTGTTCACATTCAGAAACGATTGTTTGATATTCTGGATATGTAGCAAAAAATTGAAATGCTTGTTGGAATGCATTTCTTTAAAAAATATTAATTTATACTGAAGAAATATTTTTTAAAAGATATTAAAAAATAAAAAGGAAGGGTGAGGAGTATCAAGAATATTAAAATAACCGTAGAAAGTTAAAATCTAAATTAGCTCCATTTAAATTGTCAAGATTCAAAACTCATTGATTTCCTTAAAATTCCTCTAAAATTTTTTTCTATATCTTAAAATTATTTATTTGAATCTAAAATATACCTAATAGCATTAGCCTTTACCCCAAATATTCCATATAACAAAGCAAAAGTATCATCATTATCCATACAAGACAAAATTCCTGGACGTCCACTACCATCTTGTGAAGGAGCTGCAAATCTTTAGAAAAACAATTTTAAAAAATTAAAAAAAGAGAAAAACCTTGATTGTCTATAAAGAACATCTTGTCTGCAAGATTCTAAATCAGCCAATACTCCAGCCTTTATGGCTGTTAAAGAACTAAAAAAATTTTTTTTATTAAAAATAAAATTAAAAAAAAAATAACCGGCTAAGGCATTGTTCGTATTTATGAATATATTGCTCTGCTTCATTCTGTTCTGGATGTGCACGTAAATAACTAATACATTCATGTATTGTTGAAAGAATTTGTGTGAATAAAGTGCCGGTTAATGATAATTTTGGGGTAGCTAATTTCTAAAATAAACAAAAAATTAAATACTAACATAAAAATAAAGAAAAATCCAAAAAATGGTTTAAACTTGATTTGTAATTCAGGAAAAGACTCATTTTTAAAATTCTTGGAAAGGATAAAAATAGCTAAAGGACTGGAAAAATAAATCAAAGAAAATTTAAGGATATTAAACGAATGTATTTTTACAATCCTTAATTTCCCAAACAAATTTTTAGAAAATAAATTCATCAAGGTAAGAAAAATTAATTAATCTTCCGAAACAAAACCAACGGATCTAGACGGACATAACCCATAAAAATCAAGACAAACCCCCAATTAGAAAAAATTTTACTTTAAGTAGCCAATCGTATTGCTGATAATAATGAAGACTAGCACTAATAGATTCATTTGCAGTAGCTAGTTGTGTTTGTTCTGACATCATTCTATCACAAGCATCGTGTAAAGATGAAGTTTTGTCAGTTACAGAATTATATTTTTCTCCCAATTCTTTAAGTATCTTTTTAAAAAAATTTAAAAATTATTAAAAATCATTCAAAAACCTGTTCACATTTTTCTCTTTTTTCTTTTAATTTTTTTAATTTTAAACTGCAACGTTGTAATTGAATTAAATACTCATCCCAACTTTCATTTTGTAATAAATCATTATTTAAACCAATATCAAGTTCAAATTGCCCAACAGATTTTAAAGAATTTAAAAATTCCTCACTAGCAAAATTTATATTATTTTGATTCTTCTTCTTCTCAGAATTATCATTATTTAAATTTTCATCAATTTCTTCAAAAGGATAATTTGACGCTTTTTCTTCCAATAATTCTATTGTTTTTTGACTTAATTGGGCAAACATAATTAATTAACTTAAATTATAAATTTAATTAAAGATGATAAAAAACAAAAAAAATCTGCCAACCGAACAAAAAATATCAGCTGTCAACGTTCATTGAACGCCAAAGTTGAGTGCGAAGGAAATAATAGGCCGTTTGAGAGCCAGAAGTGCAAGTAAATAATTTTGGGACTACGGCAATTTGAGAGAATTTTTATTAATTCACTAAATTTGTTTTTAAAAGGATTTTTAAATTAATTTTATTTTTACAGTTTAGACAAGGAGTCTTTTTAATTCAAAAGAAAAATTTTTTGTTAATTTAACAAAACTTTTCATATTTTTCCCCAAAAAAGCAATTTACTCATAAAATCAAATATTTAAAAAATTTTAGTGACAAATAAATTTAAAATAAAAACACAGAATGAATAATTTGTTTTTACAAAATTTTATGATAATTTTCTAAATCTTAAATTTCAATAAAATTTAGGAATTTTAATTTTTTTTTTTCATTCTGTTCATAAAAAAATAAACATGTTGTGTAAAATATGTATGTACATTTTATATTGAAGTGTTTTAAATTTAATTTTAAATTTTAAAAGAACGTTTTTAAAGTCCTTTTGAATTTCTTAAATTAATCCTTTACTTCAACATTAATAAAAATTGTTAGAAAATAATAAAAAAATATAAATAATGTCCAAAACCATTGAGTTTGTTTGAATAATTTGTACAATTTTTGGGACATAAATCCAGAACTTTTAAAATTTCGTTTTTTTAAATAAATTTGAGGGGTTAATGGAATCACTTGTTGGAATCACTTTAAAAAATAAAATTTAGAATAAAATCGAATTGCTTTTTTTTGTTTTACTCATCAGCACACCCACCATCCTTACAATCTTTTCAATTATGCATTTCAGCATTAAATTTTTCAATTTTGCCGCGCATCTTTCCAGAATTATCTGTCTCAGCTTTGAAGTATGTTGCACCAACTTTTATTTAAAAATTAATAATTCTCTGAATAAATAAGATACCATTCATTTTAGCTTTAAATTCCCCATTTTCTTCAATTTCATCACTAAATTCGTGGGCATTTTCAAAATTCTCAATCATTTCCTCATCACTGCTTAAAGAACTAAAATCAGAGTTAAGACGCTTTCCACGGTGTGATTCTTTTCCTTCATGATGGGATTCTTTGCCTATAAATTTATTTAATTTAAATCATAATAAAAATAATTGCTAAACCTTTTTCTGCAGAGTTAGATGGACAAAAGAAGTAATGAGTTATGAAACAAAAAGCATGTTTAAATTTGTCCATAAACCAATGGCTTTATAAATTATAATAAAATTTAGTAAGTGATTAATGTGAGGCATTATAAAATTACATATGTATTTAATTTTCAATCCAAACCTTTTGTGTTCCTTTTCCTTGGGTGTTTTCTTCTCTCCCTCAATAACCTCTGGAACCTTTTTTTCATCCTTTGTCTTCTTATCTTCCTTCTTCTCTTCCTTATTTTCTTCTTCATCCTTGTTACCTTTTACCTCGACTTTCTCTTCCTCTTCTTTCAAATCTTCAACTTCCTTATCATTGTTTGTTGATTTCATTTCCTTTGTCTTCACAGGCTCATCGCTAATTTTATCTTCCTCTTCTTTTGTCTTCTCATCCTCTAAAACTTCTTTTTCCTCAACTTCATTCTTGTTTTCAGTTGCTTTCTTTTCTTCACCCTCAACATTTTCATTGCTTACTTTATTAGCATCAGACCCTTCCTCATTCATTGTCACTTTACGATCCTCGGAATTTTCCTGTCCTTTAGTTGAATCTGTCACCTCTTCTGGTGAGTTGATTTCTTTTTTTGTTTCTACAATTTCATGACCTTCGGCTGGGAATGTTACTGCATTTTCTTCTTTTTGATTCTTTTCTTCTAGGGAAGCATTTTCAATACTTTTAGCTGGTTTCAAACTAGCTTCGAGACCTGTTTGAATAGAAAATTAGAATTCACGTGTGGATTTTAAGTGGGTTTCTTTTATCAAAAAAGCAACAAAACTTACTATGAGTATTCTCTTCAGAGTGTTTAGCTTCCGTAAAATTGAAGGCTAACAACAAAATTAGGCCTATAAGGCTCTTTTTAAACAGATTTTCTTTCATTTACGCAATAAAAGTTAGTTGCCTTTTTTGGGAAGTTTTTTAGAAAAAAATTTTAAATGAAGATGTTTAGTGTTAGACCCTCTAATTTGAATACCCTTTGAAAGGGGCGTTTCTTTAGAAATGTATAACTCTTAGAGATGTTGGGAAGTGATAAGAGAAGAGATAGAAGGTAAGGGATAGAAAGGAAATATAGATTGATACGTGGATTTTAGACATTCGATTAATCAGTTTTATCCTCTAAGCAGGCATTTTGGCCATAGTGTAGAGAAAAATGTAGAGGGGTGAGTAGAGGGAGAAGGCGATGCCCGAAAAGAGAGGGACTCCTCTTATTCCCTCTCTCTCTCTAAAAGGGCAACATCTCCCTCTTCTCTTCACTCTACATAAATTCATATGTCCATAATTTCAAAATCCAATCGCAATTTCCCACATCCTCAATAGAAAATTGATAGTCTTGCGCATGATAAAAGAGCATGTGCCTTTTAAAATTCGATTTTTAATAAATAAAAGTGCAAGTTTTTAATTTTTTAATTAAATTTACTTTATAAAAAATAATTAAATTATATTTTTTAAATAATATTTGAAAACTGGCATTCTTTCTTTATTCACGCCGGGAATAACTGCCTAAAGTCGGAAATCATTTTTCTCAAGTCTGAAAATTTTTGGCATAATTTCCTCCAACAATTCTCTGTTACTTCTTTATTTTCATCCTTCACCGTATTCTTCAACAACTTGGAAGCTGGTCAGTCTACCGTAGAGCTATAACGAACTGTTAAAATGTCATCAAACTAATGTCAAACTTATCAGACTGACTTTCATGTCTAGTTAATGAAGAGGTTAATCTTTATAAGCCAGTCTACTTGCAATAGACTGTTAGATCATGGTTACACAGAATCACTCGTCGCATTACCAATTTTTGACGAAATTTTTAGTGAAATTTTAACTTAATTTAGTAAGTGGTTTATTTAAAAAGGAAAAGCTTTATATAAAATAAAAAGAATAATAATTTTAAAAATTAAATAATATGCATATAAACAAAATTTAAATAATATTCAAATTAATCTATAATTTTTTATTTTTTCATTTAACTCATTTGAGTATTTGATAAAGTATCGTCAGCAAGAATACGTTTTAATGTTGGAATTGATGACCTTGCACATTTTCTTTAAAAATTTATTTAAAATTAAATTAATTTATTTATACCTAATTTCTGCATGCCTCCACAAATAAATATATAAATTAATTCCTGCTCCGAATGGAGTCAAGAAGCCTTGAATATAAGTAACTGCATTGATTCTGGAACGATTACCATAGTCGAGAATCTTTATAAAAAGAATTTTTTTATAAATGGAAATTTGTGTTTAATAAAAGGAAGAGACAGGGGGTCCTTAATATTTTTAATTTTATAGCTTGTTTAAAGCTAAAAGACACAAAACTAACAAATTCATATAAAAATCCTTACAATGAAAAGGAACCAAATAGCTGTTGGAAATGCCCAACAAATAGTATAAATTAACAAGATTAATGCCACTAAGAGGGTTAAACGCATTTGTTGTTTTTGTTGTTGATTTTGATTTGTATTTAAATTTACATTACTTTTCCTTTTTGCTTCCCAAGAATTTGTTGTAGTATTGTTGGTTATAGAATTTAAATTATTTATAACAGGGCTATTTTCTCCATTTATTGGGAGCATTTGTCTTGGAGATGGAGCAACTTGGGTTATTTTTGTTTTTGTTGTTGTGCTGAGGAAACGACGATTTTGTCGGTAAAAGAGAATAAGCATTCCAATATAAGTACCTATTAAGAAGATGATTGAAAGATAACTGTGAGGGATAGAAGAATAATTTCAAGGGATTGAAGTGATATAAGTAACGGGGTTTTCCTTATTCATTCACTTAACTAGCCATCTTTTCCGTAGAAAATGGAAAAAAGCAACAAATTAAGAATGATTCCCATCTGTGTAATAATCCCCAATTTCTCAAAAAATATAAAAAACCCGGAAAATTAATTATAATTGGGTATTTATTGCTGATGACCCCCTCTCATTCCAAAGGAGTACGGGGGATATTTAAAAATAATTCTCCTAAAGGACTTACTAAAGACTGAAAATGTAATAATTTGCGCGTAGATAGACCAAATTGTAGCAAAAAGAGGGCCAGCATTTGCTCCCATAGAGCATTGATGTGAAGGTGTTGATTCATCTATTCCCCATAATGAGATGAAAACAGCGCCAATAAAGATTAAAATAATTAGAAGATAACAAGTGTAGATGAATGGCTATAAGAAAATATTTTTATAAATATAATGTTTGAAACTGAAATTTTTGGGAATTTTGTATTGATAGTGTGTTTTGAGTAAATTCTAGAATCCCCAATCTCGAATAATGTAAAAAAAATCATTTTCTTCATAATGATGGAATTAAAAGAACTTGCGAGAAATACTAGGAATAATAGATAAAAAAAGATTTTTGACAAAAATTTTGAATTTATTTATTTAAAAATTATTCACTTTATTTTTCTTTCCATAAGAAAAAGGTCTAGCAACAGCAGTCAGACGATCCAAAGCCAATCCCAAAATTGTTACTTGATTAGCTGCAAAGCCTCCAGTTAAAGGGGAACCTATCCAAACACAAAGAGTATGAGTAAATGAAGTTAAAGAAACAGCTGAAGTATAGATTTCGAATGTTCCACGGGTTGCTAGTCCAATACCTTTTTTTAAAATTAATTAAATTAACTTTTAAATATATTTTATTTACCAATAATCATTTCAATAACAGCATTTGCAGCTATTAACAAATTACATTGAGTATTTCGAAGAGAACGATGTCTATAAAAGATTAAAATTTTCTCCAAAATTTTTTTTCCAAATTTTTTTCCAAAAATTACCTAATAAAAAGAAACAACAAAAATCCATTAGACAAAATCACATTTAAAGCAATTAGATAACGTAATAAATTCATGACGAGAGAAGAGTCTAATTGCTGTAATGTTGACATAGTTGTTGTTGTATTTGTTGATGACATTTTATTTTAAATAAAAATATATTCTAAGAATAAATTTATTTATTTATTTATTTTCTTTATTTAAAAATAACTCCTTTATAAATATATTTATTTAAAATAAAACTAAAAAGATTTTTATAAAAGAAAAGAACCAAAAATAAATGGAAATATCTTTATTATTTTTTAAAATATTTTTTTTTTGGTTTTCACACGAAATTGCAAGAAAATAAAAAAATATAATGATAATAAAATATTTTTAAAAATATATTTTTTGTAGTTTGTTCTAGAAAATATGTATTTCGAGAGAGGGGAAAGGAAATGAAAGTTTAAGCTTAATTGGCCTTTAATATTTTTTTTTGTATTTTTCCGTGAGAGAATAGAAGGTGACATTTTTTGTTTAAAAAACGGATATGAACTTGGCAACATTTAATAAATACAGTAGAGGGAATATATAATGATGGTATTTAACTAAAAATAACCTTAAAAATAATGGAAAGGTTAAAGTGGATAGAAGTACTTGCTTGGTATTTAAATCGGATCTTTAATTGTAATTTGAAAATAAATTAATCCAAAATGGAATCATTTACTCTTTTTAAGTTCCTCGTTTTTAAATATCCCTCAAAAATTATTTTTGGAAGGAAATTAAATTAATTCAAATTTTAAGTTAAATAAATTCCAATATATTAAATAAATTATAATTGCAAAAAAAGGTTGTCAGACTTAAATTTTATTTAAAGTTTTCATTGGATCAGAAATAAAATTTATTTAATTTAAAAATTATATAATAGAACAATTCTTAGTAACAAAAAATTTTAATTTACGTGGACACAAATTTATTATTTAATTAATTTAAAGAAAAAATAGCTAATAAAAAACGTGAATACGTTAATAAATATTTAAAAATTTAAAAAAATTGTTTATTTAATTAAAGTTTTAAATGCCAATCAAGCCAAGCATTTTAATTAATTAATTATTAAATAAAAACATATGTTTTTTAATTAAAAAATAAAATTAAAAAAGTTTTAAAAATATGTATTTAAAAACAATTAAAAATACTAAAAATGGAACATACATATAAAAATGTTTTTTTGTTTAGAGTAAGAAATTATGAGATTAGATTTTATACAAGTTAAAAATTATTTTTGGAAATTAGTTTGCTTTGTTAGTTTGCTTTCTTTCAAATTAGTTTGCAAGTTGCTCCAATATGAGTAGGGAGGGGTATAACAAGAGAATCTAAACTAACGGCTATACTCAATCCAATAAACATATTTTGGTGATATAATACAAAATAAAATAATTACTGTTATTTTGAGAAAGAATAATTTGTTTGCTTCATTTTTGAGATGTTTATGTTTAGCAACCCCCTTAATTCAAAGGCATAGCTTATGTCCGTTTTGTTGAAGGTGGGGGGTTATAATCAAAATTAAGACTTTATGTATTTAAAGAAATAATTTTTAGAATTGTTTAACATCTTTATGATTTATTTATTAAAATATTTTAAAGACCAGCAGCTGCAAAATTCTCTTTCAAAACAAAAAATAAAACAAAAATTAATTAAATAATTAAAGTAACGAATTTTAAATAATTTTTGAATAAATTTATTGTTAATTACTAAATTTATAATATTAAAATAGTAAACTTGGGGGATTAAAAAATGAATGAATTTTTTGCATACACATTTTAATAAATGCAACATTAATTTAATTTTTGAGTTTATATATACCAAAAAATAAATATAGAATTGTATTTTGAATTAAAAAAAGAAAGGATTAAAAAATTGGAGGTTAATAATTAAAAAATACAAAAAATAAAATACAAAAATTTAAAAATGGGACAAAATGTCCAAAAATTAATTTAATGAGGATTAAAAAGGAAAATTTAAAAAAATAAAATACAATTTTTGACAATTTCTAAGAAGTTTAAAGCAAGAATGAGGAACTTTGGAGGAATAAAAATCTCTAAAAAAATTAATTTTTCAGCAAAAAATTATTTTAGGAAATAAAATTTAACAATTAATTGGCGTGCTAATTTATTGAAAAAAAAGAAAAATAAAATATTTATTTTAAAAAATTTATTGTCTCCAAAAATAATAAAAATAAATTTAAATTTTAATTAAATTCAATTTTAATCTTTTTTCCATAATTAGAAAATTCAAAAAATTTTCGAAAAAATATTTTTTAATTAAAATTTTATTTTTAAATTTTTAAAATATTTATTTTATTTCTTATATTAAATTGAGCAAAAAATTAAATTTATATTGAAAGTTCCAATAATTTATTAATTTATTCAAAATTTTTGATAACATTAAATACATAGAATATTGTAAAGTTATTTTTGTAATTCTTTTAAAAATAAAAATTAATCTTCTAAATTTTATATCCAAATTTTACAAATTAATAATAATTATTCAAGCATAAATAAAAAAAAATTATATTTCTCGCAATAAATATTAGAGACTTACACCTAAAAGTTAAGCAACGAAAACTCTATGGACAAAAATATTTTTAGTGTTTGTAATTAAAATAAATTAAAAAAAGGATTTATTTTAAATAATCATTTATATATTTAAATTTAAAATTCAAACCAAAATATTAAAAGAAAACTTTATTTTGAATTTAATCTTTATTTAAAAAAAAAGTTTTTAAACAATAGTTTACTAAAAATTTGTTTATTTTATTTCAATTAATTAAACAATCTAAAATATTATTTTCCTTTCAAAATTACTTTTAAAAAATTCTAAAAATAATTTTTTTCTTTTTAATTTTTAAAAATAAAAACAAAAAAATCTTTGTTTAATTAAATAATTTTTAAATTTTTAATTAATTAATTAATTAATTAATTAATTAAATGTCACAAGGTTTTTCTAAGATTAAATAATTTATTTGTGTTTATTTCTAATTTTTAGAGAAATTTAGTGAATTAAATAAACAAAACAAACAAAACATTTTAAAAGTTTAATTGTTTTGTTTAAACAAAAATGTTTTTATATAAATGTTTGTCTGATTTTTGGTGTTTATTTAAAAATGTTTTTTTGTTCGTTAATTTTTAAGTATTTGGATTAGTAAATGTTTTGTCGTGAAGAATTTGCTTCAAAAAGGGAATTGTATCTCGAGCACTTCTTCTAAAAAAAGAAAAAAAAATTATTTCAACATTAAATATTTTAATTTAGTAAATTATTAAAAAAAGGTAATAAAATATCAAAAAATGCCAAATATGAAATTTAATATTTAGAAAAATAAATTTCTTTGTTTCCAACTTAGAACAAAGAAATAATGAGTAAAGTGTTGAATAACTTGTGAAAATTATTAGGGAAAAAATAAAAATATTTTTTAATAAAAAAGATGACATTAGTTTAGGTAAATGTTAAAAACAAAAAAAATATTAAATTTTCTTAGTATTTGGCATTGTTTATTTTTAGGAGAATTAAGGAAATAATAATTGCAAGAAAAAAGGGAACCGGAAAGGAAATATTATTTTAATTTTTCTGACAAAATTTTTAAATTAATTACCTAATTTCAGCATGTTTCCATATGTAAATATATAAATTAATGCCTGCCCCTAATGGAGTTATAAATCCTTGGATGAATGTTACGTAGTTGATACGAGTGAGATCTTTTGGGTCCAAAACCTAAGAAATAAATAAAAATATTTAAAAAAAAATTAATTAAGATTATTTGGATATAGATAGTTTATTTATTTTAGATATACTTACACCTTTATACTCCATTTAGAGAAACTAGATTAACTCTAATATAAGGAAAACATATAGTAGGTAGTTAATTACCTGGATTATTTCAGAATGATCTAAACAAATTTATCAAGATAGATTACAGATCTACATAATGTCTAGTTTTGGAAGCAATGAGAAAACCCAAATACTTAACACTAAAATAACTTTTATTATTTAAAAAATTCCCACATTAAAGAAAAACCAAATAGCAGTTGGAAGGGCCCAACAGATACTGTAGACAAGAAGAATTAACGCTACCAATATTGTTAACTAAAAAATTAATTTAAATTAATTTAAAAAAATTATTTTTACTTTAATTTGTTTTTGTGTTTTTTGAAATTCTTTATTTTGATTAGCCTTGTTTCTAGCAATAACTCCAATATCTCCAGGCTTTTGTTGTTGTTGTTGTTGTGTAATTTTATTCATAGACAAAGCAAGTACTTTACTTTGACGATAAAAAAGACAAAGCATTGTTATATATGTACCTAAAGATTATTTTGAGACATTTATCCCAAATTTTAAAATAACCAAAAACAAATAAAGCTGTTAATTGGGCATAAATTGACCAAGTTGTAGCAAATAAAGGTCCAGCATTTACACCCATAGAGCATTGGGAAGAGGTCCCTGGATCTATCCCCCAAAGCGACACTCCAATAGCAGCGAAGAAAATGAAAAAAGCAAAGGAGAAGATGGCGGCAATTAAATTCTAAATTAAATTTTCGAAATGTTTGTACCTTTTTTTCTTAAAAGTATTTATTATACGTATAGGCATGTGTATTATGCACTCCTATTTAGTCTCCGATGATTATTCATCTCCTATTCCGGCAATTAAAGAAATATTTGTAAAAATATTTCTCTCAAGATACTTATATTTGAAATATTTTATTATTCACTTTATTTTTCTTTCCATATGTGAATGGCCAAGCAACAGCAGTCAGACGATCCAAAGCCAATCCCAAAATTGTTACTTGATTAGCAGCAAAGCCTCCAGTTAAAGGAGAGCCAATCCAAACACAAAGAGTATGAGTAAATGAATGAATTGACATCGACATGGCAATTAATTCAAACGTGGCACGTAGAGCTAGACCTATTCCTAAAAAGTTTTTCTTAATTATAGAACAGAATCTAGATAAGCAGAAGTCCATTTTTATCCGCTAGTGAAAAATTAAATCAAGACATCCGAAAATTATTTTTCTAATATAGATCAGAAAATTCTGAAGAAAATATTATATTTAGTATGTATTTTCCTGCATATCTTTGACTATAAATTTAACACTTCTAAATCTTTATTTGTAAATTTTATAATCTTAACAATTATTATTCCCTATCAATTTTATTTAATAATTTAATATAATTTAAATCTACCGATAATAAATTCGACTGCCGCATTTGCTGCTATAAACAAATTGCATTGAGTACCGCGCAGAGCTCGATACCTTTTATATCTTTTTATTCATTTTAAATAAAAATTAAATTAATAAATTACACCTAGCAAAAAGATAAAGCAAAAATCCGTTTGTAAATAAAGCATTTAAAGCAATTATATAGCGAAGTAAATTAATAGCTGTAGAGGAGTCTAATTCTTGTAATGGAGTTTTGTTTGGTGGAATTGTTGAAGACATTAAATCCATTTTGATAAATCTTTTATAAAATTAACTAAAGATTGCTATATTCCTGAGAGAACCCTCTCCGTTACCGAACAAACTTCACTACTTTAATAAAAATATAAGTTCCGGAGCTTCGAGGATTTCACAGGATACGTCACCCCCTACCCTAAAGTTATTCTAATTAAGTTTAACCCGATTATTTAAAAAAACTTTTTACTAAGTAATAAAACAAAATAATTTAATATATTCTCTTATTAATAATGTGAATAAAATAAAAATAATATTATTTTTAAATATTCTATTTTTATAATTTGCTGTTTTGGTATTTTTGTTTAAATATAAAATGGAAAAATCGTGAGATATTATTAAATATTATTTAAATATCTCTTATAAAAACATTTCTTAAAAAGAAAATAACATACCTAAATATAACAGAAACTACAAAAACACGCTTAAATAAATATTGTTATTTTTTGTATTTTTTATTATAAATGTTTTTAAGAAAAATGTTTTTAAATATACCTAAGCTTTTTTAATGTTAGCAACAGAAAGGTTTATTAAAATATTTTTATAGAGAAATATAGTATTTATTTATGTAGCTGTACAAGCAATTTCTTTTAAATTTTTTTCCGTATAAACATTATGGAAAATCAAAAAATAATTTAAATAATTAAACAAAAGTTTAGAAACAAAATGTTAAAATTTACGTTATGGTGTTAAAAGAATTTAGTTAATGAAAAATTATTTTTTATGACGGTTAAAAAATTCTAAATTTGGAAAATTATTTTTGTTTTAAAAATTTGGTTTAAATTTATTTTGTGTTAAAAGCTGTTTTTTTATGAACAGGTGATTGAATACTTTGCATATTTGCAAAGAAATATTTTTTGAAAAATTTGATAAATTTTTAATTAAAAGTTATTTTCGGCTTAAATCTATGGAGAAGTTTAGCTTAGAACTGAAATCAAAATTTAAAATACTAAATGCTTAAATGATTGTTTTCCAACATTTATCAAAAAATTATAGCAAATAATTAAAACGGATATAGATATATATTTAAGTATATCTCCTTATATTAATTTATTTAACTTTTCGCTTTGTTCAAATATTCCTTCAATTGAGGAAGTGAATAGATACGCTTAGAATGATCGACTAATTTTGGATATTTAGCCGTTATATCCTTTTCCATTTTAGTCATCGTTTCAATAAAATGAGCAACAGAAAAGTCAACAAAACTTAATCCAGAAGGCAAAATAAAACCAGAATTGGACTCTTCCAGACGTTTTTCGTATAAAGGAAAATATCTTTCAATAGCAGGGAGAAAAACATCTTTTCGAAGTTGTTCCTATAAAATTATTATATTTATTCTTATTAAATTTTGGATGTTTTTTAGTTTTGGAATTGTATTTGTATTTCCTTTTTACTTCTCAATAAAATTTACCCGTTTTGCTCATTAACAGCAAATTAATTTTCCTTAATTATTTAATGAATTAATGGGAGAAGGAAAAGGAAAATACAAAATATTTAATTATTAAACATACCAAATTTCCTTCACTAAATCCAAATTTTACTCCAATATATGGACCTATTGGAACCCTCATTTCGTCATAAAGAAAAAATATTTCCATTGCTTTTGCCTCTTCCCATTCATTTTTGCCTGCCAAATCTAAGGAAAATTATACTTAATTATTTTTTGAAAAATAATTTTTTAAATAACCAAATTTTTTGCCCAAAAATTGCATAATAGCTCCAGTTTGTGCTAATTGTTTTCCATCTACTTCGAGTAAGGGAAGCTGCCCAAATGGATATTCTAAACGAAAAATTAATTTAAAAATATTATTCTTTAATTTACTCGATTTAATTGTTGGCCAATCCTCAATTTTAATTCGGTAATCTTCAAAAGGCTGTCCCTTGTAATTAAACAATAAACGAATTGGTTCACCTTTTGCAGGTAAGTCAAAATAATGTAATTTGTAATGAACCATTTTTTAATTAAAAAAACTTAAAAATACAAAAATTAAAATTAAATAAAAGAGGAAAAATAATTTTGTTATTTAAACAATTATTTAAAAATGTATTATTATTATTAATTTATTTTTAAATTAATATTTAATTTGTTGTAATATCCGACGATGATATTATAAAGGAAATGCCAAACCTACGTGAAGAAAACTTTTGGGGCAAGAAAAAAGCATATTGAATAAAGCAGATACATATGAAGGCAAAAGTAAAAATTTGGGAGAAAATTTGAATTAAAAAAGAAAACAGAAGAGAAATTGAAAAATGAAGAGGTTAGTAATTAGAAGAGATTCAGAAAGAATTTTGACCTCAAAAGGTTAATTTGTATAAAATAAAATAAGAAATCAGATTTTCTTAAAGTGTCCTTCAAGGGTAGAAGTAAAACTATTACAATAATTAACCAATTTTGGATATTTAAATTTAAATTTGTTTTCAATTTCAATCATCATTCCAGTAAAGTGGGCAACAGAAAAGTCAACAAAACTTAATCCAGAAGGCAAAATAAAACCAGAATTGGACTCTTCTAAACGTTTTTCATATAAAGGAAAATATCTTTCAATAGCAGGCAGAAAAACATCTTTTCGAAGTTGTTCCTATAAATTTAAATGACGAAATAAAGTTGTGGACAAAAAATGGGGTTAAGTGTATGTAACTTTCGCATACACTTGTCCGTATCTTTTTGTTCACTACAATATTTAATTATTATTTTCATCAGACCACATCGCCTCCGTGAAATCCAAATTTTGCATCAATATAAGGTTCTACGGCATATCCCATCTCATCACAAAGACAGCTTATTTCCATTGCTTTTGCCTCTTCCCATTCATTTTTTCCTCCCAAATCTAAGAAAAATTTTACAAAATTCTTTTTTGAAAAATAATTTTTTGAATAACCAAATCTTTTGCCCAAAAATTGCATAATAGCTCCACATTGTGCTAATTGTTTCCCATCTACTTCTAACACTGGAACTTGTCCAAATATATAGTCTAAACAAAAAATAAAATTATTCAAAAATTAATCTTTAATTTACTCGATTTAATTGTTGGCCAATCCTCTTTTTTAAATCGAAAATCTTCAAATGGTTGCCCTTTATAATTAAAAATTAAACGAATTGGTTCTGCCCTTCCAGCTACATCAAAATAATGTAATTTGTATTTAACCATTTTTGGCTTAAAATTTTTAAAGATTATCTTAGCAGTTTAACTCTGAAGGGTAAATAAATTAATTTTATTTTTTCTCCAATTAAACAATACTTTAAGGGAAATTCTTTTTAAAATAAATTCTTCTTTAAGTTCTTTATTTCGATATTATAACGAGAATTTACTTTAGAAAAAAAAATAAGACTTGATCGGCCATAATTTGATTAAAAATAAATTAAAAGGAAAATGAAAGGTTGTTGATTTTATTTGATTTTATACTAAAAATTTGCTTAAATTGGCTACGAAACTTGTAGTAAACTACAAAAATAGAAATATTTATTTTGTCTGTACTTATTATTTTTTTTAAAACGAGAATTTTTAGAAAAACAAGACTATAAATGTTGTTGTGTTTAGGAAAGAAATAATGAACGAGAATAAATGTGAAGAAAGGAATTGGAAAAATAATGGGGGGTGGTACGGACTGGACCGATTAGGAAATTCTCTCTAATTTATTTATTCTCTCTTTCACGAATTTTTTTTATTTCTCAACACAATTTTCTTTTAATTGCTCATATTATTTTGATGATTTTACTTGAATTCCCCAACAATTTTCAACTTCAATCAAAATTAAAACAAAATAGCCACGTTTTTATTTTACAATCTTTACTCAAATTTTGATAAATTACCATCTTTTTTTCCTTTACTTTTACAAATTTTTTTCATGTAAGTTACAGAATTATTTAATATATATATATAGGATATCTACTCAGGTATATGAAAAATAAATTCTGTCAACATTAAAACAAATAATATGTATGTATATACTCTGGGTATTTTAAATACTTCAATATTGGTGTTATTTAAAAAATAACATAAAACTTTTATGAATTGCCAGTTAGCAAGTCTAATAATATTTTAATTATTTTTAATTGTTAAGGGACAGCTTCAATCAACTTTTATCGAAGTCACAATTAAAAAGACGCTACATAATATTACAAATAATCTTTTCATATTTAACATTTTTTCTTGCTCAAATATTCCTTCAATTGAGGAAGCGAATGAATGCGCCTAGAAAAATCAACCAATTTTGGATATTTAGCCATTATATCCTTTTCCATTTCAATCATCATTCCGGTAAAGTGAGCAACAGAAAAGTCAACAAAACTTAATCCAGAAGGCAAAATAAAACCAGAATTGGACTCTTCCAAACGTTTTTCGTATAAAGGAAAATATCTTTCAATAGCAGGGAGAAAAACATCTTTTCGAAGTTGTTCCTATAAATTGAAAATTAAAAAAATATGTACATAATTATTAAACTAACAACATCGCCTTCACGAAATCCCAATTTTGCTCCAACGTATGGACCTACCACATATGCCATCTCATCACAAAGACAGCTTATTTCCATTGCCTTCGCCTCTTCCCATTCATTTTTTCCTCCCAAATCTAAGGAAAATAATACAAAATTATTTTTTGAAAAATAACTTTTTGAATAACCAAATTTTTTGCCCAAAAATTGCATAATAGCTCCACACTGTGCTAATTGTTTCCCATCTACTTCTAACACCGGAACTTGTCCAAATATGTATTCTAAACAAAAAATAAAATTATTCAAAAATTAATTTTTAATTTACTCGATTTAATTGTTGGCCAACCCTCTTTTTTAATTCGGTAATCTTCAAAAGTCTGCCCCTTGTAATTAAACAATAAACGAATTGGTTCACTGTTGTGTATGGGCGTCAGCCCTTAAAGTGTTTAGTATAAAAGCCAGTGAAAGCGTCAGTCTATTCGGATCATACTAGCGGGGCTAGTCACTGATCTCCTTCGTCTGTCCCATTCCCTTCGCCTACTTTGTTTATTTCTCTTCGTGATAAAGTGTTATTATTGTGCTCGTTGGCATTAGTGAAACCTCGGACACCTCCGGTCGTAACAATGGCGCGGTCGACAAAAGTGAAGTGTGGCGAAGTGTAGTGAATTGCTTTGGCAATTAGTGAAAGTGATTATTTTGATTGTGAGTGGACAGACGTCGTAGTTAGTGATCGGCATGAGTCGAAAGTGAATTCAGTGAATTGTGAGTGCGCAATGGACCTGTTAGTGAGTAGTGACCGGAAAAAGGACTCAGTGCGAGTGCCAATGGTCGAAGTTTAAGGCTGAAATGCCTAGTGAAAGGCTGAAATGCCTAGTGGTCCGGGAAGTGCGCAGATTTGGCCGATCAAGTGTTGAAGTGTCTGGCATTCATGAGAATGTAAGTCCAGAAATTGAGAAAAGAGTAAAAGAGTGAAATTTGGCAGCCTACGGGTGGGTAAGACCAAATAAAGAAGTTTGAATTGTAGTGATTAAAGTTAAATTTGGCAGCCTAAAGGGTGGGTAAGACCAAATAATGAAGTGATTAAAGTTAAATTTGGCAGCCAAAAGGGTGGGTAAGACCAAATAATGAAGTGAGTCAAGGCGCTGAGGAATGAGTATTATTAGTGATTTTAGTATTATACCAGCGCAAGTGAGTGAAGCAACCCAGACTACACATAGTGTAAGTTCAGTGAAGTGTTGCGGTACCTGAGTCTTTGACAGAGGCAGGATGTAACAGGCATCCTTTGAGTGGTTAGTTAGTAGTAGTATTCAAGTGTTAGTATTAAACCACGAGCCATCCTAAAAGTACACGGGAAAACGGCACCGAACTGCACACTAACTAAATGTTAGTGTTGTGGTGTTTGACTTCATTAAGTCATTAAATAGTGTTAGTGATGCAATTCAGTGAAGTTATTGGGCATAGTGTTGAAAAGTAAATGGAGTGCCGCAATAGAAAGTGTGAAAAATAAAAAGTGAAATAAAAAGTGATTAGTGAGGAAAAGTGAAAAATAAAAGTGAAATGCTTATGGACAAGCAGTGATCAACAAGTGTGACCCCAAATCAGGACGTGCGATTTGCCTTGTTGTGAGCTGCTGTATGCACTGTAGATGACCGCTGCAAGAAGAAAAATAAAATGTGGAATAAGATGACAAATTTTGTGATTTTGTAATTTTTGTATTGTAATTTAATTTGTTGTTTGCCCTTTTGTCATCCCACATTTCTTGTATTTTGTTGTGAATTGAGTGTTAGTGAGAGACTAGACGCTCTGGCTTAGTTTTGATTGTATTGATAGCATGGAAGCTATAGTGAATGTTAAAGTTGTAAAGCTTCGGCTTTAAGTGAAAGCCGAACCTTTTTTTCAAGGGGGGAGGTGTTGTGTATGGGCGTCAGCCCTTAAAGTGTTTAGTATAAAAGCCAGTGAAAGCGTCAGTCTATTCGGATCATACTAGCGGGGCTAGTCACTGATCTCCTTCGTCTGTCCCATTCCCTTCGCCTACTTTGTTTATTTCTCTTCGTGATAAAGTGTTATTATTGTGCTCGTTGGCATTAGTGAAACCTCGGACACCTCCGGTCGTAACATTCACCTTTTGCTGTTATGTCAAAATAGTTTAATTTGTATTGAACCATTATTTTTTTTAATTTTTTAAAGAAGCTATTAAAAATACTTACAAAAATTAAAAGTAACTAAAGGAGGAAAAAACAAATAATTTCGTTCTCAAAACAATTTTTAAAAAATTAATATTATTAATTTATTTTTAAATTAATATTTAATTTGTTGCAATATCTGACAATAATATTTTGAAAAGAAATGTCAGGACTGGGTCAAGAAATTTTTGGGACAAGGAAGAAGCAAATGAAGGTAAAAGTAGAAATTTTGAGAAAATTTGAACTATAAAGGAAAATAACATAGACGAGAAATTGAAAAATGAAGAGATTAGTAATTAAAAGAATCAGAAGGAATTTAATTTCAAAAGGTATTAAATAAAATAAGAAATCAAATTCTCTTAAAGTGTCCTTCAATAATAGAAGTAAAACTATTAGAATAATTAACCAATTTTGGATATTTAAATTTAAATTTGTTTTCAATTTCAATCATCATTTTAATAAAATGAGCAACAGAAAAGTCGACAAAACTTAATCCAGAAGGCAAAATAAAACCAGAATTGGACTCTTCCAAACGTTTTTCGTATAAAGGAAAATATCTTTCAATAGCAGGCAGAAAAACATCTTTTCGAAGTTGTTCCTATAAAATTAAAATGCCGAAATAAAGTAGTGGACAAAAAATAGGGGCAAGGGTATGTAAATTTCACAAACACTTGTCCGTATTTGAACAGACCACATTGCCTTCGTGAAATCCAAACATAGCATCAATATAAGGTTCTACTGCATATCCCATCTCATCATTGAGGAATATTATTTCCATTGCTTTTGCCTCTTCCCATTCATTTTTGCCTGCCAAATCTAGGAAGAAATTATTTTTGAAAAATAATTTTTTGAATAACCAAATCTTTTGCCCAAAAATTGCATAATAGCTCCACATTGTGCTAATTGTTTCCCATCTACTTCTAACACTGGAACTTGTCCAAATATATAGTCTAAACAAAAAATAAAATTATTCAAAAATTAATCTTTAATTTACTCGATTTAATTGTTGGCCAATCCTCTTTTTTAAATCGAAAATCTTCAAATGGTTGCCCTTTATAATTAAAAATTAAACGAATTGGTTCTGCCCTTCCAGCTACGTCAAAATAATGTAATTTGTATTTAACCATTTTTGGCTTAAAATTTTTTAAAATTATTTCAGCAGCTTAACTCTGAAAAGTAAATAAATAAATTATATTTTTCTTTCAATTAAACAATACTTTAGGGGAAATTCTTTTTAAAATAAATTCTTCTTTTGGGACTTTATCTCGATATTGTAACGAGAATTGACTTTAGAAAAAAATAAAATTTTTAGTTTTAATAAGACTTGTTTGGTAATAATTTTATTAAAAATAAATTAAAAGGGAAATGAAAGGTTGTTGATTTTATTAATTTGCTGATTTTATACTAAAAGATTGCTTAAATTGGCTACAAAACTTGTAGTAAACTACAAAAATAAAAGTATTTATTTTGTCTGTAATTTATTAGTTTTGTTTTTACAACGAAAATTTTTAGAAAAACAAGAATATAAACGTTGTTATGTTTAGGAAAGAAATGATGAACGTGAACAAATCTGAAAAAGGAATTAGAAAATAATTGGGGTGGTACGGACTGGACCGATTTATTTATTCTCCCTCTTTCAACAATTTTTTTATTTATCCACGCAATTTTCTTTTAATCGTTCATATTTTTTGGTAATTTTAATTGAATTCCCCAACAATTTCCAACTTCAATCAAAATTAAAACAAAATAGCCACGTTTTCATTTTACAATCTTTACTCAAATTTTGATAAATTATCATTTCTTTACTTTTATTAATTTTTTTCATTTAAGTTAGCAGAATTAGTTAATATATCTATTTTTATGAAAAATAAATTCTGTCAATATTAAAACAAATAATATATACTCTGGATATTCTAAATACTTCAATATTAGTGTTATTTAAAAAAATAACATCAAATCCCTTAAGTATTGCCATTTAGCAAGTATAATAAAATTTTAATTATTTTTAATTATTAAGGGACTGCTTCAATCAACTTTTATCGAAGTCACAATTAAAAAGCGTTGCATAATATTAAAAATAATCTTTTCATATTTAACATTTTTTCTTACTCAAATATTCCTTCAATTGAGGAAGCGAATAAAAACGATTAGAAAAATCAACTAATTTCGGATATTTAGCCATTATATCCTTTTCCATTTCAATCATCATTCCCGTAAAGTGAGCAACAGAAAAGTCAACAAAACTTAATCCAGAAGGCAAAATAAAACCAGAATTGGACTCTTCCAAACGTTTTTCATAAAAAGGAAAATATCTTTCAATAGCTGGCAGAAAAACATCTTTTCGAAGTTGCTCCTTAAATAAAAAATTTACAGGGTGCGGCAAATTGGCGGCCGCTTTTCTTTTTGCTATAACTTTTTTAATTTTTAATGAAAATCGTTAATTCTTTTTTTACTGGATTCCCAGTACTTTAGCAATTTTTTTGATATCAAAATTGTCTTCAAATTTCATAATTTAGTCTGTTTAATCTTCTCTCAAAGTTTAAGCAAAATTTTTTGGATAATTATCGGTCTGGCTTCAAGGCTATTATTTTGTTATGAGAAATTTATATATCATCCGAATCAGCTCTTCAATCTGATTCGAATGACGTTAAAATCAGGCGTCTATCACGTAAATGGACCGAGATATGACTTACTGAATGATAAATTAAAATTATTTTGGCAAATATAAAATTTTTCAGTGAAATTTTCAAAAATGAGATTATAGCTATTTCGATGCGCCTGAGCAAGACGAGTCGATTGGTACTAAAATCATCGGTATTGAATAATTTTTGACGAAGTTATGATCAATTAAAGTTTGACAAGAAAAAATGTTTTTTGATGCTTTCAAATGTTTGGATCGACTTATCTTTATCATCTGTGAACCAGATTTCTATTTTTTGGTATCAAAAAAATTGCTAAAGTACTGGGAATCCAGTAAAAAAAGAATTAACAATTTTTATTAAAAATTAAAAAAGTTATAGCAAAAAGAAAAGCGGCCGCCAATTTGCCGCACCCTGTAGTTTTTTTTTGAAAAAGTTTATTGATGAACAAGTTTTATTTCTAACTGAATGGATTATAGAAATCTTAGATTGAGTTAAGATATCCCCGAGTTGTCGTAAAGGGGGTGACTTTACTCTCCGACTGTTTGTAAATTATTTAAAAGAGAACAGACCACATTTCCTTCACGAAATCCAAATTTTGCTCCAATATATGGGCCTACAGCAACTCCGAATTCATCATTAAGGAATATTATTTCCATTGCTTTTGCCTCTTCCCATTCATTTTTGCCTGCCAAATCTAAGAAGAATTTTACGAAATTATTTAAATAAAAATAATTTTTTGAATAACCAAATCTTTTGCCCAAAAATTGCAAAATAACTCCAGCTTGTGCTAATTGTTTTCCATCAACTTCTAACACTGGAACTTGTCCAAATATATAGTCTAAACAAAAAATAAAATTATTCAAAAATTAATCTTTAATTTACTCGATTTAATTGTTGGCCAATCCTCCTTTTTAATTCGATAATCTTCAAAAGGTTGCCCCTTGTAGTAGAAAAGCATACGAATTGCTTCAGCTCTGCCAGGCAGGTCAAAATAATGTAATTTGTATTGAACCATTATTTAATTTTTTTAAAAAGATTGTCAAAAATTCCTTAAAAATTATATATAAGTAAATAATCCTCTATAATCAGAGAGTAATGGGGCTATTATAATGGGTATTTGCTGTCCTGTCTGGCGAGACGAGTTGAATAGCATAACAAATCAACAAGAATGAATAAACCTTGAACACGTTATGAGCGAATAACTAGACAAATCAACAGTGAAGGTATTAATCAAGTTAAAATTATTACATTCTATTAGATACGTTTTTAATATAGGAATTTTAAGTAAATAATAACGCCGAGATCAACTAGCCATTTGAGCCGTTTGATCTGTCCTAACCTAACATCCATCTTATATTTGTTAAACTAACATCATTCAACTCAACTCAATGGGTTTTGTGCATTTTTACTCATACTTCCATTAAACAGTGGGAGTATGTGAGATAAAGTAAATATACGCACCGATGAACTAGAAAATGATTTTAAAAAATAAAATGATTGGGATTTAATTGTTGATTTTATACTAAAAATTATTTATCTAAAAATTGTTACAAACTACACATAAATAAATAAAAATATTTATTTTTAGTTTGTATCTTGTTATTATTACATTTTTGTTTTCAATAAAATGATAAGAATTTTTAGAAAAATGTTGAGTGGTTAGGAAAGAAATGATGAACGTGAACAAATGTGAAAAAAGGAATTAGAAAAATAATGGGGGGTGGTACGGACTGGACCGATTAGGAAATTCTCTCTAATTTATTTATTCTCCCTTTCACGAATTTTATTTCTCCATACAATTTTGTTTGTTAGTTCACATAAACATTTATTTTGGAGGGTAAGATTGGGCGCAAGAAAATTCAAAATTCACAGAGACCTTATTACAAAATCCATAAATTTCTTATGAGTCTAAACAATACTGCGCCTATATAAATCTCACTTTATTCCCTCCTTCCCAATCAGCGTTAAAACAAAATAAAAGTAAACAAAATATTTAGCCACGTCGACATAAACCCCAACGTCTTTTCTTTATTACGCAATCTTTACTCTACACATATTCTGATAAATTATCTTTTTTATTTACTTTATAAATTTGAAATTTTAATCAAATAAATCATTTGTAGTTTGTTAAAAAGATTTGTAATTATTTAAATAATTTGTTTGAAAAATAAATTTTATTGGCGTTGTGTAAAAATTATTGAAAAATGACATTTAATCCCATTTTTCTTTAGCTTTTTTTCTTTCTCAACGTTAAAAGGATTTCTTGCGGGATTTGTGTTGCCATGAGGAACAAAATAACTTTAAATTTGATTTCTCACGTTATTGGGTTATTTTAATTTGAAAAAGTTTTGTTTTTACGTTTAAATGAACATTTCCTTCATTTTCCCTCATTTTTTGCCTCGTTAAATTTTCTTTATTAAAAATTTAATTTTTTAAATGCAGCGTTATCGAACAAAATCTTCATCTTCTCAAAATAATACAAAAAAGAAAATAATACCAAAAATGACGTCTGGACAAGCAAAAATTGGAAAACTTGCTCCTGAATTCACAACTGATGCTGTTGTTGATTCTGACTTTAAGACTGTTTCTTTGTCTGACTACAAGGGCAAATATGTTGTGCTCTTCTTTTATCCGCTTGACTTGTTTGTTTTTTTAATTTAAATTTATTCTTGAATAGAACGGGGTATTTTCTTTTGGGGGGTTTTTAATCCTTTAACGTTTGACTTATTTTAAATATTTTGCCTCTGATGTTATAAAATTGCAGTCAGAGACATAACTGTAAAATAAGATCAGGTTTTTAATTTTAATTTTTCAGTACCTTTGTTTGTCCGACTGAAATAATTGCATTTTCTGAGAGAAACGGTGACTTTACCAAAATTAACGTTCAATTATTGGCTTGTTCTACTGACTCTAAATTTAGGTTTATTTTTTATTTTTATAATTTTTAATATTTAAATTTTTAGCCATTTTGAATGGATTAATAAGCCACGTAAGGAGGGAGGACTTGGAGAAATGAAAATTCCTGTTCTTTCTGATCGAAATATGAAAATTGCTCGTGATTATGGAGTTCTTAAAGAGGATGAGGGAATTGCCTATCGGTTTTTATAGGTTTTGAAATTCTAAAAATTTATTTTTTAGTGGATTGTTTATCATTGATCCTAAAGGAATTCTTCGTCAAATTACTATTAATGACCTTCCTGTTGGACGCTCTGTTGATGAGGTTATTTTTAGAAATTTAGGGAAAATATTTGGTTGGCGTTCAATTTTGATAGGTTTCCATTGATTAAAAATCAAAGTTTTTAAAATATTTTATTCTAAAAATCTCTTCTCGTTATAAATTTTTTATTAATTTTTCACTGGTTAGGTACTTTCCTTTTTCATATTTTATCCGATTTTCTTGTTAAAATCATTGAAAAATTATAGGATTAATTTTATCCAAAAAATCTTTTTGCTACTTTAACTCTTAAAAATAATTTAAATTCTATTTTCGATTAAATTCTTTAAAATTTTCAGACTCTTCGTCTCGTTCAAGCTTTTCAATATACGGACAAGCATGGAGAAGTTTGTCCAGCTAATTGGAAGCCAGGAAGTGATACTATTAAACCAGATCCTAACAAAAGTAAAGAATATTTTGGTAAACAATAAATTGAGAGAGGTTATTATTGGATAAAAGAATTTAAATAAAAAAATAAAAAAGGGGGAAAGAAAACAAATTATTCTTATTTTTTAAATTATATTTTGACAATTTCGCTTATTTGGGAGCAATGGATTTTTTTACATTAGAATTTTTGGATATGTTGCATTTTTCAAAAATATAAATGGTTAGAATATTTTGAAATGTTTTTTGTGAGTAGTTTTTAAAGGAAATTTGAAAAAGAGCTTATTTTGTAGATATTACCTAATTTAAGTTAAATTTTGAAGCATTTAAATGCCTATATTTTACAGGGATTTCCGGGTACTTATCGGCATAGATTAGACACATAAACTGCACAAGAGCCTTTATTGTTTCATAACTTCAAAAATATTTTTTACATAAAATCTCGTTATATAATTATTTAAATTGAGGGTCCTAAAATTATTAAAAAGAGTCCATTTGTTCATCATATGATTGCCCTTTCCCTCCATCCCAAGTCTTCAATTAGTGTATAAATTATACATTAAAATTACATCAAGTTTTAAAGTTTTTTTTCTGATTAATAAACTTCAACAATCTCAATTAACTTTTCTTTTTCTTTCAATATTTTCGCCTCCATCCATCCCTAATTGTTTGTTATTATTTATTAGTCTTGACATTTATAAAATAAAAAATTATACAATACTCAACACAACAAATTTAATCTATTAATTATTTACTTTTAGAAAAATTAAAAATTTATCATTTTAAAGGTTATAATTCTTGTCCTTTTTTCGCTTAATTTATTAAAATGTCTATGTTTTAATATCTATTAATTATCATGGGAATTTTAAAATTAACCTTATTAGAAATTATTTAAATATTAGTACATACAGTAAACATCTGTCTCTAAAGCAATTTTTATTAAGTTTTTATTAAATTTTAATTTAAATATTCTCGAGAGATTTTTATTTCAAAAGATTTTTTTTAATAATTTATTTAATATAATTTTGTTTTATTGGCTATTAAAATTTTTTGTTGGCACGTTAGAATTTTTTATTTTAATTTTTTGAATAAATTGAATAAATAGGGTAATTATAAAATGTAATGGGAATTACAAAATTATTTTTTTAAATATTTGTTCTTTTAAATTTTATATAAATAAAATAATTATTATTTTTTGTTAAAAATATTATAAAACAATTAAATGGTGGTCATCATTTAAGTAATTTGTCTGTTTGTAAGGAAGGAATGTGTTACTTCCTCCGCTTTCGCTTTCTGTGATTAAAAAATTGTTATTATTAAATGATCACTTTTAGTTCAATTTTTAAAACAGAACTTTAACCCTTACATATTGTAAGGGTTAAAGTTAAATTTCTAGGTGAAAATTTCATTTATCTTGCATAATTTCGCGAATATTTTGGTTTTATTGAATATTTTCATGCATATTTTCCGATTTTTTCATGCATATTATAGTGCATATTTTGCATTTTTAATGCATAAAAATCCGCCCTCTAATAATAAGGTGTAGAAAGTAAAAATTAAGATTTAACGTTCTCGTTTTCTTGGAGAATTTAAATTCCCAAAAATTAAATCCAAATTACCGCATTTATTCTAATTGAATGACTCCTCTATTTGAATGACCCCCCTAATTGAATGACCCATTTTTGAGGCTATTGAAAAATAAAATGACCCCCTCTATTTGAATGACCCCCCTAATTGAATGACCCTTTTAGAGGTGAAAAAATAATTCATAATTTTTATTAATTTTATCTTACGTATAATCGTAATTATAAGTATTATTAAAGAATGGATTCTTTTTATAATATTGAAAATAAAATCGACGTAGAAACATTGTCAGATGGAGAAGGACCTTCTGTAATCCTTAAGATCATTGGTCCCTAGAAAGAAATTAGTAAAAAATGCTCCTTCGATATTTTTGAGGCTTGCCATTAAGTAATCGAGTGTGCTGAGTCCGAATCTCAACTTAGAATTTGTTTATTTCGAATCCCCGATCCGAAATCGACCTAGTCGAAATCGGGGTAAAAATTAAAAATTAGATGGGTAGCAGGGATGTGCCGAAAGTGATTTTAAAAAGCGAAAGGTGAAAATGCAATAGTAATTTTAAAAAGCGAACAGCAAAAGACGAAAGTCCAAAAAAGGCGAAAGACGAAAGGCGAAATTTTTAATCTCCGCTTGAGTCTAGAGATTCTTTGGTCAGGTAATTCAAAAGCCTTGTTAAGTGTTCCAAATCTACAGATAACTCTCAAATCAATTAATCGTGAGATATCAAGGGATTTGTAGGATTAAAAAGGATATCAGATGAGTTGGACGAATATCGGGGAGTTAAAGGGAAGTCAGAGGATCTCTAGACTTCTCACTTCGTTGTCTTGAAAAGGGTCTGAGAATCCTGGGAAATCCCTGGATCCTGATCCGAAAATTTGGAATATTCGAAAAACAACCAGGATTTTATCAAAACGCAATTTTAAGTTGTCTTATTAGGTATTTTATTAAAAATTTTAATGGAAGAATTTCAATAAATTTAATTAAAAATTTACAAATTTTTGATAAAATTTAAAATAATTGGTTATTGAAAAATAGAATGACCGCCTCTATTTGAATGACCTCTCTAATTGAATGACAAATTTCTGGGGTATTGAAAAATAGAATGACTGTCATTCAATTATAATAAATACGGTATATTTAATATATTTACATACCTTTTATTATTATAAACAAATGTGGTATATTGTTGTTTAAAAATTTTATTTAATACTATTGTTGTGGTGAAAAATCCTTTGTTTCTCATACTTTTTGCTTCTTACCTCAATTGTTTTAAAAAGATTAAGGAAGTAATTAAAATTAATTAAAAAATATTTTTTTGGATTATTATTTTAGACAGAAATAATAATTTATAAAAAATATTCTTTTTAAAATTTAAATAAATAAAAGTAAAATTTTATTTTATTTTTTAAGATTACAAAATTTATTTTTAATTTAAAAATAAAAGTTTGAACAATGGACGAAACAACAGCAGTTGAGGGATTTAAGGGAGATTATACTTTCTTCTCAACAAAAGGTATGGAATTTAGAACTGAGTTTTAGAAGGGGGTATAATATTTTGTGGCTTGTTAAGTGTATATATTATTTGAGATTAATCCATTCTCGTTCCAGAAAGCCGGAGAATTTGATAATCCTCACCGTCCCTTTACATTTATTGTTTTTCTATTAGTATATGTTTTGATGGTTAATTATTTTTTTCACCTCTAAAATCTTGTTTACTTGGGAAGCAAGCCTCCATTTAAGAAATGGTTTGGTTATACGGTTGGAGCTATTAAGAGCAATCCTTCTAAAGACCTCTATTCTAACCTGTCTCTGTTGTGGATTTTAGAAACATCCAAATTATATAAATTTTAGACCCAATCCGCACTGTCTACGCTTCTTTGGACAGTTTTGTTCTTCTTGGTGGACTTTCAATGAATTCTTTATTAATTTACCTGATCCGAAATAAAACAGCAAAAGGAATGGAAATATACAAAAAATTGCTTTATATGAGTTGTTTTATGGATTTAATTGTTTCTTTTTGGACATTTATTGTTCAACCGGTAATTCTTCTACATATTACGTTCGTATCCCTAGTTCTCGTTCGTATCCCTAGTTGTAATATGAAAGTGAAATATGAGAATAAAATTGTCGGAAATTAATCTGAATAATATTTAAAAATATTTTTAATTAAATTAATATTAAATATAGATTCCTTGTACCGACCGCGGTTATCGAACTATAATGATGAATGGAGTTTTTCGAAAGTCGTCACAACCAATTCGTTATGCTGTTTATCTTACTTGGATACAATTAATGGTTTAAAAATTATTTTTCCAATAAAAAATTTTTATTTAAAAAGCTTTTCTTCTTAATTACAACAATGTCCCAATATGTTTATCGTTTTTGTATTTTGTGTAGAAATGGAATTATTTCGGCAAAAATTGTTGGAAGTCTAATTTTTGTCCAAATTTTTCTAAACTGTTTTCATGCATTTTTGCTTGCCTGGGCTGACTATCCACGTCCCGGGGAAGCAATTAAAATGTGGGAAATAATGCATAAACTTGGTGAGGAGTCTGGCATTTCTGATGTTGAATTTATTTCTTTTGTTAATGCGGTAATGTTTTGAAGATTTACTTTTTGAATGAGGAATATAGGGTTCTAGAGGATTTTTGGGTATTCTTAATAATTCAACGGTTTTGTATTTGCATAGAGAATAGTTGTGACATTTGGTTTAATAGGTAGCAGAATATATCGGTTTTTAACAATCCTTTTCCTTGTTCCTTAATTTCCCCTCATAACACTGATTTCCAATATTAAGTTTAAAAACAAAGTTCCTATAATTAAAGAGAGAATTTCGTTGGTTAATGCATATTGCAATTATGTGTGTTATGTTCCCCGGTTTTTACGTTGTAATTGGCATTTGTTTCTTTAAAATTCGAAAAGCAGTTCAAGGAATGAATGTTTTAAAATTAAAAGAATATAATAAACAAGTTTCGGCTGCTCTTCTTTTTCAAGTAATTTTTGAAAAAAAAATTGTTGGAAAATTTTTTAAAATTTAATAAAGGCATTACTTCCATCATTAGAAATTGGAGCTTGGTGTATTCAAATATTTGTCCCTATATTTGTAACCCAACAAAGTACATATATTTACACAGTTTTTACTGACATTCCAATTCATTTAATTCCCGTATTAAATCCAATTGGGACTATTTTACTTGTTGCTCCATATCGGCAAGTTTATTTTTAATTAAATTGAATTAGAATCAACTAAATTTAAAGACGCTGGAGAGTATAATAGAAAATTAAAAATTTTCCATTTCCTTTCCCTTTTCTGAACAAAAATTTTCTTTTTAAAGCCGTGCCGTGTTTCGCTATTTTGGAATTACAAAAGCCCATTCAACAATTATTCGTATACAAACAACAATTCAAACAAAACGTCGTCAAGGGACAGTTAGTATTCACCCTCAATCTGGAACTAAAACTTGAAGAATTTTTGTGATAAACAAACATATTTGTATATAAAATATTATAAATTTCCAAAAATTAGTTGGAGAAGTAATTTGTGTTAAATTTACAAATGATAATCGCTTTTAAAGTTCATATCAAACACTGAATATCATACATGTACATATCTATGTATACATATATCTTTTTGTATTAATCTTTAGAACGTTGATTTTTATGTTAGTTATTTGGGTTTAGATGCATTTTATATTTTAAAATGTATATATTTTTATCACTTCGATTTTTATTTAAAAAATTAGAATAAATATATACTTTGGGGTGATATTCTAAAATCGAGGTAAGGGCTCCCGGAGATTTGGGGAGTGGACACTTGGGGAGTGGACAGTTGGGGAGTAGATAAATGGGGAGTGAGCGGACAATTGGGGAGTGGACATTTGGGGAGTAGCCTAACGATAAAAATTCAATAGAATATTAAAGATTTTCTTGCTTTTGTATTAAAAAAATAATTTAGGAATCTCTCGAATGAGCTATTATAGTATGTTTTTTCGAATTTTTGACTCTAAAATTCCACCAATGGTATTTGACCATTTCGAGCCCTATGTCTAGACTCAAACTTGTTCAATCAATCTAATTTTAGTGTCATTCGACTCAGCTCGAGAGCTCTTTCGAATGAGCTATTACTTGCATATTCGAATTTTTCACCTCAAAATCAAGCTTACTCCCCCTGATTTTTCAAATTTCAAAAACCTATAACTCGGTCCAGAATCATTTCCTGAAATTGGGAGATGGAGTTGGAGTTTTTTTCGAAAATTGGAGTTCGACTCAGCTCGCCGAGACGTATCGAATTACATATATCACGTCCCAAACTTTTACCTCCGGAACTACACTATAACCATTTTTTAAATACATAAGCAAGAAAAACTATTTAATATTCTATTGTATTTTTATCGTTAGGCTACTCCCCAAATGTCCACTCCCCAATTGTCCGCTCACTCCCCATTTATCTACTCCCCAACTGTCCACTCCCCAAGTGTCCACTCCCCAAATTTCCGGACACGGAGGTAAGGGTTAACCAACCCTCAGCTGCGGGTAATTATCGAGTTCTGGGTCGATTTTTTTGGAATAAGGGTTAATCCTCAACTCTGTGTTCTATTACCCGAGTAATAGAACCTGGAAAATTTTTTCCTTTTTAGAATACCGCCCCGGAGGTTTACATAATCCATGAATCCACACTTTTTTCTATAATAAATTTATATATTTCTAAAAATAGAAAAAACAATTGTTTACTTCTAAATAAAAAATTACATATGTATGTATATGTAAAATAAAAAAATAAAATTAAATATCCCAAAAAATCCCAAGTGTTTTTCTTTAAATTATAAAAAAATCCAAAAATTTTCCAATAATTCTCTCCTTCCAAAAATCATTTTCAAATAAATTTTCTCTTTTTATGCAGCGATAAATTCTTTAAATTTCTTCTTATTTAAATAAGAAGCTCCAATTTTTATTTTTCCTTCTTCCCCATTTTTGTCAATATATTTTTTAAAATCATTTTCTTTCAATGATTTAATTTTATTTTTTAATTCTTCTATATTTTCTTTAATTTCTTCTTCTTTTAAAATTTTAAATCCAATAATCCAACCAGTACATTTCCAATCCTTTATTAAAATTTATTAAATAAAATTTCTTTTTAATTAAAAAACCTCTTCTTTAATTCCTGCTGCTTTTGGACAATTTTCTCTTTTAAATAAAGTTTTTGGGTTCATATGAAAATATTTAATAAATTTTAAAGTTTCAAATTTTTTTATTAAAAGAAATGTTAATTGACTTTCAATTACATCACAAAGTGAAGGACCTCCCAAACTGTCTGGAGAATAGGCACAAATAACAAGTAAATAATGTTGATACTAAAAAGTATAAATTTAGAAAAATTATTTTTTGAATTTAATCCTTTCAGTTTTACTAATTAAAGTAAAAGGTTAGCTATCGAGCAGGACTAGTTACTGATTGAACTAGAACTGCCCATCACTCCCCAGCGCCTAAACTTCTATACTTTTTAAATGCTAGCAAGTTTATATAAAACAGATTTGAGTAATTTTCAGTTTTCATTTTGCAAATAATTACAAAATTATCACATCTCTACTACAAGAAAGGGGCATTAATATAGAGAGAGGGCATAAAAATTATTTCCCCAAATTTATAAAATGTTTTGGGGAATTATTCTAAATTTTATAGAGAAATATATTTAACCAACCATTTCTACAAAATCTTCTCCCTTTATCCATTCACTCAATTCTTCTTTAATTTCATTTTCATTTTCCAACTTTTCAATTTCATTTAATTGGTTAATTGCTAAAAATTAATTAAATTTAAATTTAAATATTTAAATTAATTTCTCTAACCAAATTCCATTTTTTCTTTAATTATAATTTGTGTATAATAATTAATTTTATAGGCAACATTTTGTGGTGGATAACCTAAATTAATTATTCCCCAAATAATTTCTATTTTATCTGAAGATAATAAACTAGCAAAACCATAATTCCCCAACTCGAATTTTCTTCTTTTTATATCGTTATCTAAATTCCAATCTTCAACATTTTTTTCTATTTTTATAATAAATGTTGTCTCTTTTTGTCTTGAATTTTAAATATTTTTAAACAATTTTTTAATTTTATAACATTATATTTCACTACATGATACAACCAATACCAGATAAAAGTCATTGTAAGATACAATTTTCTCAACTACAACTGGATTTTATAGAATAATTTCTTAGCGCCACAAGCAAAAATCATCAAAAATAGCCCAGTCCTAATTTAATTTAGATGACCAAAACTCCTGACTTCTTCCATTTTATACGGAGTCCGACCCCCAACCCGATTCTATAGTGGGATCTGACTTATTAAAAATTAAAGAAAACTTACATATTTTCGATTAATTCTCTAAACATTTTCTCAATTAAAATTATAATTAAATTGTCATTTTTATTTTCCTCAATTGTTTTATAAATCAAAATTTCAATTATTTTTTCATTTAAAAAACCAAATATTTCTCCAAAAATTGAATTATCTAAAAATATTTTTTAATTAAATATTTATTTATTTTTACTTTTTGCCCAAAGACGAAAAACTTTAAATATTTTCCAAAATTTTCCTTCAAATTGCTTTAAATTAACAAACATTTGTAAATTTGAACGATAATCTTAATTTAAAAATAATAAAATATTTTGACTTGGGTATTTAGACGAAGATATGACAAGTTCAGTAACTTTACATGTCTACATTAGTTCCGGTTTCTGTTCCGGCTGGAACCAAAAAATTAGATCCGGTTCCAGTTCCGGATCCGGTCAAAATTTCAGTTCCGGTTCTGGCCGGCCAAATTTGCGGTTCCGGCGAAGCACTAGTCTATATGTACCACAAGGATTTTTTTCGGGTTCATGGAATTTTAGCACATGGATTTACCCTTTTTTCGGGTTTGGGGAACGGGGCAGGGAGGAAAAACCTGAGAAATCTTGAGTTAAATATGTATGTCTCCAATAGTCTTTGAACCTTTAAAAGCCGATTTAAAAATAAAAAAACTACTTGAAAGGGCAAACACTTCCCCATCTCTATTTTCCTCATTATTTTTAAATAAATTATTTTTTCCAATTTTAGCAATAAATTCATTTATTGCTATATCAATAAATTCAACACTTTTTGAATCTATTAATTTCTTTTCGTTTACCCCAACTATTTTATCAAAAACTTTTTGAGGCACAGAAATCAAATGCAAATTAAAATAAAAATTTTTAAAATTAATTTTCAATATAGGGCCACGATAATCAATTTTTTGAATAAATTTAATTTCTTTGCTCTAAAATATTAATTAAATATTAATTGTATTATTTATAACATTAAAATATGCTTTACCCTCTAAAATATGTAGCTGTTTTTTATTCCTATTTTCTTATTTATTTTTGATTTTTTTCCGTCCATTTCGACCCATTTTAGGGAATTATTTTCCAAAAATTAGGGCCATATTTATTTTATATATATAACAGACAGGTAAATATTGATGGTTATAAAATAATTTTAATTTAGACATTTACCTTACAAAATAAACAAAACAAAGAATTATCATTTCTGCACAAATCTTCACTAAATTTAAATATACATTTTGAAATATTTCCAAAAAATTCTTTTTTATCTGAATCCATTGTTAAAATAATTGTCTCAATTATTTCTTCATTTTTATCAAAAAATTGTTTGGTATTTGTTGAAATTAAATATATTTTCTATTAAAAATTATTTTAAAAAATATAAATAATTAATTATTTTACAAACTTTTTTATTGTTTTCTTTAACCCATTTATTTATAAAATTCTCTTTTAACAACTCCAATATTTCCTCAATATTATCAGCATTTTCATTTGAGGTTCCATCAATAATTGTATTAAGCTAAATAATTTTTTAAAATTAAACCTTTTGGAATTTTTGGAAATGGGAAAGTATTCGTCTTAAAACACCCGAAACGGGAGAGACAAATGTTTAGATTCTCGGACTAACTATGTTACAATAGGATTGTAAATTCTTAACAATTTCCCTTGCCTTTATATTTAATTTAATTACACCACAAAATAAAAATTAAAGAAAAATACATGATTAGGAATAAATTAAAAATCTAAAAGTGAATTTGAATTTAAAGTTTAATGTGACATTCTTACTCCAAAAATATTTAAATACCAAATTCGAAAGTTTTTCTTTCCTTTCATTTATTGTTGGATCTTCTTCTTCTACTTCTTTTACAATTTTCTTTTCATCCTTTTCAATCTCTTCAATTTCCGTTTCCTTCATCTTCTCAATTTCTTCCTTCAATTTTTCCTCTTTTTCATATTTTTCTAATTCTTCTTTAATTTCTTTCAAAAAAATATTTTCTTCTTCTTCTTCAATTATTAATTTATTCTCTCTCTTCTCCTTTATTTTATTTTTTAAATTTTTAATTAATTCCATTATTTTTGTATAATTAATTAATTCTATTAAATTATTTCTTTCTTCTTTATTTGATAAAGCTTAAAAATTAAAAAAAATCATTTTTAGAATTTTTATAAACTCTTTAGATGTTCCCTTGGGAGAGGTGTATCTTAAATTCTCTGGTAGTTCATTAATAGAGCACTTACAAATGTGCATCGAAAACCTATTAAGCATTTCAGAAGATAGCAGGTTTGCACGGACTTTTGCTAAACTTTTTACCTTTAATCGAAACTTTATAAAATTCTTTTCTTTCCTCCAAATTTCCTTCTTCTTTTTCCCAATTAATTTCGTGTTCCAAAATTTTTTTCTTTTCTTCATTTAAAAATTCTTCAAATTCTTCTTCCTCCTCTTTTTTAACTTTAATAGTAATTCCATTCTCTATTAGTATATTTTTCCATTCTTTTTCCCAATTTTTCTTTTTTAAATTTTTTTCTTTTAAATTTTTCCAAATCCAAATTTGTCTTTTAATCATTAAATTTCCTTCTTTTTCCAATTTATTTTTATTTTTAATTCAAATAATTCATCATATTTACTATAAAAATATCCCCTTCGAAATAACCACATTTTATTTAAATATTTAATTTCTTTAAATTGTTTTTCTATCCAAAATACCCAAACCAAAAAATTTAAAAAATATTTATTTGCCAATTTATTCTCATGATTCTCTTCGATATATTCCATAAAATGATATTTAAATTTGTTAGAATCTGTTAAAAAAATATTTTTTCTTATTAAGAATTAATTTTAGAGCTAGAAATTTTAAAAAGAAAATTTCAGGTAAAATAGAATAAGTCTACCTCGATTTTAGATAACCCCTTTAGGGGTGAAAAAATCTATTTAAATTTGTTCCTAAAATAGTGTTTATCTGGGTTAAAATACTTCCTTATATCTTTTTTAATAAAAAGTTTTTTTCGTTTAAAATCAAAGTGTATCTTAAATTGGTGTCCTAAAATTATAAGTACCAGCTAGTTATACTTAATCTTGGGGAGTTTTCGGAATTAAATTTAGGGATGACTAAATAAAATAAACATTTCTATTTATAAAAAACCTCCTCCTTTACCTTCTCCATCAATCGTTTTTAACACAACGCTAAACATTTTTAGTTGAGGAATTAATTGTTGGAATCTAGTTTTTATTCCAGGCTTTTCACAAATTTTCGACAATTTATTTTTCCATTCTTTTTTAATAAATTTTGTATTTTCTCTAGTTAAATAGGCTCTTTGTTCGATTAATGCCAATTTTTGTTCTTTTTCATTTTCACATTCAAATCCCTTCCAATTTAAAATTTCTTTTAAATTTTTTGTATTTTTAAACAATTCTTTTTTTAATTGAATTGGATATAATTCTGTAAATTCTTGAAGCAAATAAATTACATTTATGTAAATTGTAGGAATAGAAAAAAGTTGAAATCGAATAATTAAACAAATATTTTTTAAAGAAATAATTTCTTCTTTTTCCAAAAATATTTTAGTTAACAACCATTTTAACTTTTTTTCCAATTCTTCCAATAAAAGAAGTTGTTCTGAGTTGAGAATATTCTGATTTTTAATTTCATTAATTAACTTCCACGTCCCTTTTAATCTTTTAATAAGTAAAGAAATTGCAATTCTTATCTCAAAAGTTTTTGAATTTTCATCTCCAATTTTATATTGAAGGTATTTTTCATAAAACATAATTCTCATTGATGAATGCATTACATCTTTAATTAAATTATTTTAAAAATATAATTTATTTTGATAATTAGGTATTTGGAAAGGTTTGTCATCATTAGGCATAATGTAGATATATTTTTAAATAGAAAATAAAGTGTCACGTTAATTCAGACAACACGTTAATTCTTGTTACTGTTTTTTAATACAACAGTAACATTATTAGAGAAGTATTTCAATTATACAATTAAGAAAAAAAGTTTAAGTAAAAATAAAATTGAAAATAATATTTAGGAGAATGACAATAAGTTACTCGGTGAACATAGCTGAGGAGCTCTGAAAAGCAATAAAGAACGGATAAATGTTTTGAATAAATTTTTGATTATTCCAGATTTTTATTTTATATTTGAAAGTTATATCTATAATTTTGGAATTAATTATTTAAAATTTATTACCAATTTTAAATAAATCTGGAAATTCTCTTTCCAATTTATCCAAATACTCCAAGCCAACAATTTTAATTAAATTTGTTTTTAAATTAATAATTTCTTCTTCTTTTCCCTCTTTTTTACAAAGAAATTTTCTAAACATTTTTGATTTAATAATTAATTTAATAATTAAATGATATATTTTTTGAATATTAACCTTAAATAAATAATTAATTTTTTAAAATTAATTTTTTAAAAAAACCTCAAAATTTGTTTTAATTAATTCTTCAATCCATTCGGGTATTTTAATCAATTTCTTTTCCAAAATTTTATATAATTTATTTATTTTCTCCTTTTTATCTTCAATACTTTCAATTTTATTTTCTGAATTCTTCTCAATTTGATTATTTAAATATAAATATATTATATCCAAATAAATTGTTTCAAGGCCCTCCTTTTCATATTTTTCAAATAAAGGTTTAATTAATTCATAATATTCATCAAATTCTTTTTCTTCTTTGCTTGTATCTGGTAAAAATTAAAAAATTAAAAAATTTTTTTAATTAAATTAAATTTACATTCCTCATTTTCAATAATATCTTCACAAATATAGTAAATTACCTAAAAAATAAAAAATAATTTAAATAAAATTGTACTTTTATTTTTACATTTGTATAATTTTCCTTTTCTTCTCCAATTAAATTATTCATCCTTTTCTTTTCATGTGGTCTCAAATCTAAAATTTTTTCAGTAATTTTATTAAATTATGTTCATGAGGCAATTGTTGATATGATAAAAGAAAAGTTTTCAGAGCCGTTTCAATCTAAAAATTATTCAGCACCTTCAGCCTGCATTACGAAACAAGCTCCCGTTTAAATAATGTTTTTAATTTTTTAAAATTTATATCCACAATTTCATATCCGGAACTGACCATAATTGTTGATTACTTTTATTATTAATTTAAGACCGAACCCCTTTCTAATTTTTTATTAACAGTTAACTTTACAAACCTTCAATATTCTCTTTAAATATTTCATTTTTTTCCATTAATTTTTTAATCATTTTTGAATGTTCTTCTTTCAAAAATTTATTTAAATTTTCTTCGTCAATAATTTCTTTTGCCAATTCTTCCAAACTTTTATCTTTTAAATTTCTTTCCATTTCCTCTTCAGTATAATCTTTCTTAATAAATTTACTAAATTTATTAATTATATTTAAATATGAATTTCCATGATTTTCCAAATTTTTATTATTTATTTCTTCAATTTCTTCCAAAAACAAAAGAATTCTTTGTTTATATATTGGCCACAAATAATTATTAAGATCTTTATCAAAAATTAAAACAGAAACTAAAACATTTGCTGTATATTTTGATTTTTTATAATTATAATTATTTTCATAAATTGATGTAAATATTTCCAAATAACTCTTTTTTAACCAATTAACCAATTTTGTTTCATTTATTTCTAAATAAATTATTCGATAAAATCTATATTTCTTCAATTAAAAAATAAAAATCCCCTATCTGACCACCCCAAATCATAAATTAACCTACCAACGGGTAAAATAAATTTTTGAGTTGTTTCTAATTCAAAATTATGCCCTAGATATTCATTATCTTGAAAATCATCTAAATTATGAAAAACCAAATAATTTGCCCTCCATAATGCACCCGGCGTTTCATCAAAAAATTGTTTTAAATCTTTGAAATTTTCATTTTCATTCATTTCTTTCAAATCTTGACATAATTTTCTGGAGATTTTTAGATAAATAGTGTCATATTTTTTTGAATCTTGATTTTTTAAAATTTCTAAAGATTCTTCTAGCGTTTTATTTTTGTTAGTGAAAGGTTCCCATATATAATTAATTTCTTTTAAAATCTTTTTTTCATCGTCAAATTCAGCCCTATAAGCTTTCAAAAATCTATCAAAATACATACAAATCATTAGAACAGATTTACTTTGTAAAAATTCTTTGGAATTTAATTGAGACGAAAGTAATTTTTTATAACGATTAATTCTTTCAGAATCCTCAACAAGATCTTAATTTTTTATTAATTAAAAAAATATTTGGAATCGCTGAAAAGATTTTATTTTAATTGAGAAAACTATAAAGTATTCCAACTCGCAGTTATTTGATCAGATTTGTGATAAATTTTCTAATTTTAGGACGTGATGGTGAGATTTTTTAGAAGTCTCATTACGTCTTGCAACTAAGGTTGGCGTATCCGGATATCCGGATCCGAAAAAAGGCCGGATATCCGAAATTTTCGGTTCGGATCCTAAAATTAGGAAAAATGGAAAAAAGTTGTGATAGTAAATAACATTGAAAAAAGGAGAATACGAGAGATTTCTCCTCTTTTTCCATTAATTTCCTGTCGAAGGCACGTCTGGCAAAACAAAAATCGGGGAGAAAATTGGTGATATAATAAATCTGTATGTTTAGTTTCTATGTACATTCTAAAAATAACTTTTTCCAAAAACTAACCAAGTCTAAATAAAAGAGGATATTTTAATTCTAATTCACTAAACATAAATTCTCCAAATACTTCCCTCATCCTTTTTTTAATTTTTAGAAATTCTTCTTCTGATTTTACTTCAAATTTTTGTGTTTGTAATTTTTTCAGTTCAGAGACAGTTTTTCCTTTTTTTTTATTTTTTATAATTATTTCTAACCTTAAAAATATTTTTTTTTATTTTAAAATTAAAAAATAATTATAAAGTATTACTTTTCAGTTAATTCTCTCTCAATATTTAATTTACTAGCAATTTCTTGCAATTTTTCACCAATTTTTTCTTCTTCCAAATTTTCTTCTTCTCCAATTTCTTCTCTATATTTTTTAAATTTTTCTTCAATAATTTCTAACCTTTTATTTTCTAAAATATCAATATCTATTATATCCAAGTTTTCCACTAATTTTACAATTAATTCCCCAAAAAATAATTCAAATATTTGTTTATATTCCATTAAATCTACAGCCATTTTCCAATTATTTATTTCAAAATTAATTAAAAATTTTCTTTCAAAATTTCCAAATTCTTCTATTTTCTTCTCTATTTTCTCAAAATATTCCTTTTTCCCCTCCAATTCTGCCCATTCATTTTCTTCTCTTTCAACAGGATTTCCAAATTCATTCTCTTTAATTTCAAAATTTTCAATTAATTTCTTTTTTTCTTTTAAAAATTTTTTTATTTTTTTAATATTTTCTTTAATATTTTCACAAAAAATAATTAAATTTAATTTTTGTTGATTTTTCCAATTTTTGTGAAAAATTAATTGAATATAAAGATTCTCAATTTCTTCATTTTCAATATTGCAAATATCTAAATATATAAATTAATATTTCCTGGAGATATTGTGGATACTTCTTCGATTTTTTCGGTTTTGGGGTGAAGTATTGGTAAATTAATTTTAAAAATAGGCGCAAAACCAAAACAGTAACTTTCCAGCCCAAACCGGGTTTGACTTTACGCCCCGCCCGACCCAAAACGGAAACAAAACATTCGGCTACAAAGAATATTTTTCTGTTATCAAGTAAACCAGAAATCTTTCCTTGTGTTGCAACAATCGAAAATTTTATAAGGCTAAGAAGCCTCAATCCTAATTTTTTTCCCGATTTTCCTTAATCATGACGGCAGAATTACTGGTCCATAAGATATCCACATGTCTTCTCTCTGTGTCAATTACAATAATTAAAATAACCTACTAAATTTATTTGAATCAATTTTAGACTTTTCGGTCTTTAAACTCTTTGGTGGACAAATACAAGATTTTATGAGGATTAAAATTAAAATAAAAAGAAATAATTTTACTTTCATTTAAATTTTTAATTAAATAAATTTTAAATAATCTAATAATTAAAAACTATAATTTTTTAAATTAATTTAATTATTATTTAGAAATATTAAAAAAACCAAAGACGATTAAAAAATTGAATTCACATTCCAGAAATCGAATTTAACCTAACCACTGCGAACTTTTAATTTGAGTTAATAAACTAAAATATTTTTTAAAAATTTTTAAAACAAGTCTTAATAAATTTAAATTAATTAATTTAGTTATAATAAAATAAATAGTGTGGGTAGTTAGTTATATTTAGTGGGAGTAGTTAAACCCATTACGGGGATAAAAAGCCATATGGAGAAAGAAAATGCACTTTTCAGCTAAAAACGTGGTAACTTTTATATTTTAAATAAATTTGGGTTAAAATTTAAGCCAAGAAAATAATTAATTTGAGCCAAGTAATGATCTTTCTATTTTCATGGGACTAACAAGACAAAAATCTTTCCTTTTAGTGCAACAATCGAAAATTTTGGAGTGCCAAAAAACTACAATTCTAGCGCTGAATTTTAAAATTTGGTGGAATTTAAGAAATTTTAGTTCCCGATTCCCGGAATTGGTAGTTTTTTAATTTCAAATAAACTAGAATATCTGAAAAAAATTTTAATTGTTTCAAATTAAAAAATACTACAAGCATATTTGCGCCGCGATTTTTACGCCGTCACTGTCAAAAAATATAAGAACTACAGCCTGACCTCACCATAGTTTACCCTCTTGGGACAGAAAACTATGCCGGAACAGTTTGGGCAGATACGGATCCGTAAAAAGTCCAGACATCCGAAATTTTTGATTTGGATATTGGATCATAGACTGTCAACTCTATGCCGGAATTAGACTAAATTGGTTAGTGAATTGGGAGTTATTGCTAAAAAATTTTTATTTAAAAATAAAATAAAGAAGCGGGACTTTAAGAATAATTTAGAAATAAGCATGTGAATGTCGGCAATTGTAAAAGTAAAAAAGAAATAAATAATAAACATGTAAATGCACTCTTTTAAATATTTTTTATTAGGAAATCAAAGACAAAAACCGGCGTAGTGACAGAAGACCCACAGACAGAAGAGCCAAGGACAGAAGAACCACAGACAAAAGACCCACAGACAGAAGACCCACAAGGACAGAATACCCACAGACAAAAGACCCACAAAGAATTTTTTAAATAAAAATTTTGAATTTTTTTTTTCTGAAAGGGATTTCCAATTTTTCAAGGCACAAAATTAATTCTAAAGTTAACCAATAAAATTTTTACCGTTAAATTTTATGGATGAGTGTGATTTAGATCATTAAATTAGAAAGTGATTTGAAGAGTCTGGTGATTAATTGGGATATGTAGGAATAGCGTGGGATATTGAGAATATATGTAGGGGTAAGATCTCAAATCCACCGATATCTATTCTTATCCGTAGATTGTGTATAACAGGAACCAGGATTTACTGGTCTTTCTTAACCATTAAATCGGATATGTCAGGGAATTTTAAGGGATGTAGCTTTTTAAGATTTTATAATTCCACTAATCCGCTTATATCCACTGATATCCCTCCATTTACGAAGAAATAATTAACTAATCTCTACTATTCTAAAGATCGCCGATATACTTGCATATCTCCAATACGCTTGATCGCTTCTAATCCTTCTATATCCCTCCATGGGGCTTAACTGACTCTCGATATAATCCAGTTAATCCTAAATACCCATTGATCCTAAATATCACTTAGATCTACTTTTTCCTTTCATCGTCACTGACAAAAATTTTGGGAATTTTGAAAGACCAAGAAGCCAGATTTCTACTTTTTTAGTGATACAGATGCGAATTCTGAGAATTTGTGAAGGAATTTTTTTTTCAACCTCTTATTAAGGAAAACAAATAGAACTAACAACATTCCTCGCGCCAAAATTTACAAAAAAAGGAAAACAAAAAAGTTGTGGGTCTTTTGTCTGTGGGTATTCTATCCTTGTGGGTCTTCTGTCTGTGGGTCTTTTGTCTGTGGTTCTTCTGTCCTTGGGTCTTCTGTCTGTGGGTCTTCTGCGTCGACACGACAAAAACCGACAAAATTAATAAAAATAATTTAATTTTTTTAGAAATGTGCGCAACAAAAATTTTTTTATTTAAAAATATAAAAATAAATTACTATTTATTAACAAAAAATATTATTTAACAAGATTTTTTTAAAATAATTTCTTTAAAATTATATAAACGTTACGGTTTTCTACTTTTTCAATTAATTTTCTGTATAAAATTGATTGAATTTTAATTAAAACGGGATTTTAATAAAAATATAAAAATAGAGCCACATGTAGCTCTATTTTTCAATCATCTCGAAAGGGGGGCTGTATTTTTCAACCTATATTTCTGGTTATGTAATAAATAGGTTTCAAACTAATTTATTTTCTTATTTTTCAAATTAAATTTTATCACAAATACAGATAGGTAAATATTGTTATGTATCGCATGCAGGGATCCAGGCAAATGAATCTGCTGTATATACACGAACATTTTAAATACTAATTAAAATTCCCAGTCAGGGAATCGAACCAAAGTCTCGCACGTCCCAGGTACTAGACACTAACTAACTGAATTTGTTGACAGAGTTAATAAAGTAAAATATTTAAAAAAAAAATTTTTAATTAGTCTTGATAAATTTAAATTAATTTAGAAGAAAATAAATTATTATAGGAAAATAAATAGTGAGGGCATGTATTTGGGTTAAAGTGAGGGCATTTAATGGGCGTAGACGATTATGAAATTATGTCATGAGTTAATTTAAATGGTGAACTGCTTGCTTCTGATATAGTCAAATAACATTTAAATAAAATGTTAAAGTAAGGATATTTGGAAGTAAAAAGATTTTGGGGATATCGGGGATACAGTTGGACTACAGAGAAATTTGGAGGGAACAAGGGTATTGATTGATTGGAAGGGTATTTGTTTATTTTACATTAAAAATGTGGCATATTAGGAGATTTGAAGGGATATCGTATTATTGAGGGTATAACTATGTTTGAGTATAAACTTAGTTGCCCATCGAAAAGATAATAAAATAAACCTGAATATTTAAATTTAATTTTTTTAAATATTTTTTACCCAAAAACGGTCCGCAAATGTCCGTCCGTAAAAGTCATAGAATCGCAAGTGTCATAGAATCGCTCAAAAGTCTTCTTATGAAAATGAGGCTCCAATTTTAATCTTTCCTTCATTTTTGTCAATAGATTTTTTAATATCATCTTCTTTTAATGATTTATTTTTTAGACTTTTTGGCTTTAAACTCTTTGGTGGATAAATATAAGATTTTATGAGGATTAAAATAAAAAGAAATAAATTTATTTCCATTTAAATTTTCAATTAAATAAATTTTAAATAATTTAATAAAAATTATAATTTTTTTAATTAAATTAATTATAAACTAATATTAAAAATATAAAAAATCTAAAAAGATCATTAAAAAATTAACCTCCCAGTCCGGGAATCGAACCCGGGTCTCGCACGTGACAGGCGCGGATACTAACCACTATACTAACTGGGAACTTATAAAAGTTTGCTAAAATAGTAAAAAAAATTTTTATATAAATTTATTTAATAATTTTTTCTCTTAAATTAGTCTTAATAAATTTAAAATTAATTAATTTGTAAGCAGAGCTGTTTCAAAAAAAACCTCGAAAATCGAAATTTTGAAACTAGATTGAAGTCCGGCTGTAGTTATTCATATATTTTTCGGTCGCGGTACCCATATAGAGTACTCGTTGAGATCGAAACTGTTTTTTGTTGGTTTAATTGCTTACTAAATCTTCGCTTTTGTCTTAAAAATGAATTAATATTCACTTTCTGAGCTCTACTGAGCTGCAGCTTAATTTTAAAAATACACAATGGAATAGCTGAACACTGTCAAGCCTAATTGTAAAAATTAGTACTAAAAAAATAGTCAAGAGATATCCACTTTTAAAAGTACATTATTATTGTTGCCTCACTACTTAATTATTTACCAAAAATCTAAAAAAGGGGGTTCGAGTACGAAGTACAAAATAACATTATTTTTTTGAGATTTCCAAGTAATAATGCATTAATAAATAATTAAAAATATAAAATATTTTCAACAAATTATTTATTTAGCAGGTGTAAACATTTTAATTGCGCCAACAATTTTTTTAAAAATTAGGTCCGGCAGGAATTAAAAATATTTTTTATTTAAATATTTAATTTTAAAAACAATTAATAGATTAAATGTTCTATCAAAAATATTATTTTTTTATTTTTAAGGAAATTTAAAAACTGTCTGCTTTTTTAAATATAATTATTTAAAAGAACGTAGGTAAATTAGTAATTATTTTGTAAATATTTAAATAATTTTTCATTGATAAATAAACAATTTAATAATTTTAGTTTTTTTAAATAAATCCAAAATATATACAGATATTATTTTTTAGTTATAAACTTTATTAAAAAAATATTTTTTTAATATTTGAAAATGAACGATACATCTTTATTTGAGGAAGTAAAAGGCGATTATTTGTTTTTTTCAACTAGAGGTATAAAAGGAATCTTCAAATTTAAATATTTGGATAGGAATATAGTATGTTAAGAAATTATACACCGCCTTGTTTTTTTCTATTTTTTTAGATTTGATTGTCAAATTAATCTCAAATTTTTATATGAGATAACCATTATTGGACATTATATCCATAAAATCTTTAAAAAATTTCACTAAACCGGGTTTTTATCGAGTTTTCTCACAAAAATAGGTGTTAATAAATTATAATTTCACCTGAATCTAATTTTGATTTTATATTAGAAATGCTTGAAATTTTTACAAAAATTTCCGTAAATATATTTTATCATAACTATTGTTCTTAAAAAATATTTCATTGAGGGGGTGGTAATTAATTGAAGGAGGATATTTATTTGAGTAAAATAAGGTAAATAAATAATTTTAGACCCAATCCGCACTGTCTACGCTTTTTTGGACAGTTTTGTTCTTTTTATTGGACTTTCAATGAATTCTTTATTAATTTACCTGATCCGAACAAAAACAGCAGCAGGAATGGAAATATACAAAAAATTGCTTTATATGAGTTGTTTTATGGATTTAATTGTTTCTTTTTGGACATTTATTGTTCAGCCGGTAATTAATTTTAAGGAAAAATATTTGTTTTTCTTTAAAATCACAATATTTATTATGTCAATTTTTTCTATTTTTAACAACTAAAGATCCCATTAACACCTAAAAGTTAATTTCATCAGTAAAGGAAGAATCGAGCATTTTTGCTAAGTTTCGAATATTAGAGACCGAAAACTATACATTAGTGCCGTACAAAGTAAATTATTTATTTGCCAGAACCCTTACCTCGAATTTATTTTATAATAATCTTGCCCCCTTTCATTTTTAAAGATAATTTTTAAACTCATTATCTATTCAGATACCAGTCATTTCGCACGGTTATCGAACCGTCTTGATGAATGGAATCTTTCGTAAGTCTTCACAACCAATTCGTTATGCTGTTTATCTAATTTGGGTTCAAATGCTGGTTAGAAAATTTCCAAAAAAATTTTTAAATTTTCCTTACGAATAAAGATATTTTTCCTAATAACAACAATAACACAATATGCTTACCGTTTTTGTATTTTATGTAGAAATGGGGTTGTTTCTTTAAAATTTTTTGGATGGCTAACTTTTGGACAAACTTGTCTATTCTTCGCTCATGGATATTTGCTTGCATGGGCTGACTATCCACGAGAAGGAGAAAAAGCTTTTATGAAGGAGATAAGAGAAAAAATTATGGAGGAGTCTGGATTAACTGATGTTGAATTTATTTCTTTTGTTAATGCGGTAAACATCGCTAATTATTATCTAATTATAGATTCTCAGAATTCCTGCTAAATTAAACATTTAAAATTTTCTGGATTTATAAATTAGATAGTAAACATTTGACTTCAGAAAACTAGAATTTATCTAAAATGTAAGGATTGGGAGGCCCGCATCTAAGATTTTAAGACTACCCACCTGTCAATTAGTAGGGTGGTAGCTGATGTGTCATGCAACTTGCTCGCTGACTTAACTCACCCAGCTATTTAATAAAAATTCATTAAAGAGAAACTTTCGTTGGCTTGTACACCTTGTAATTATGGGTATTATTGTACCTGGTTTTTATATTGTAATTGGCATTTGTTTCTTTAAAATCGAAAAGAAGTTCAAGGAATGAATGTTTTAAAATTAAAAGAATATAGCAATCAAGTTTCGGCCGCTCTTCTTTTTCAAGTAATTTTATAGGATGAGAAATTGGAGTTTCTTGCTTTCTTGGAATTTAATAAAAATTAATTTTTAAAGGCCCTACTTCCAACATTTGAAGCTTTTGGTTGGGGTGTTCAAACATTTCTCCCTGTATTTGTAACCGAACGTATTAGCACTGTAATCTACACAGTTTTTACTGACATTCCAATTCATTTAATACCGGCATTAAATCCAATTGGGACTATTTTGCTTGTTGCCCCATATCGGTATGTTAGTTTTATTTTAGAATTCTACTAGATTTTTAAAGCCGTGCTGTGTTTCGCTATTTTGGAATTACAAAAGCCCATTCAACAATTATTCGTATACAAACAACAATTCAAACAAAACGCCGTCAAGGGACAGTTAGTATTCATCCAGCCACAAATAATTGAACATAAAAATAAAAAAAATTTTCCAAAATTTAATTGAAAAATAGAAGATACTCAACAAAAAATATTTCCTTTATACAAATACAATATTGACTCTATAACTAAAATTAATCATAATATCATTAAAAATTATTTTTAACATTCATTCTTTAACCAAATTTTTTAATTAACTCCATAATTCTAAAAATACATTTATTTAACAACCAGTTATACCTAAAAAATAAAATATATTTTCAATTATTTTCTATTTACCATTATTTTGTGTTTTCATAAAATCACGAAGTAATTTTCCAGAATCACTAAGACAATATTCTTGCATTGCTTGAGCTGGGGTACAATATGGCTTTACTAAAGAGAATACTTCATCTTTATTTGATAAGGACCATTTGGCATATGAAAGTTTGTTTTGATCCATAAATTTCCAGCTAAATTTTAGAAATAATGATTTACTTTTTAAATGGGCAAGTTTAAATTAGAAAATTTCTAGGTATAAAGGCAAGTTGTCTATAAATCTTATCTGATTTCTTAAAATACTTTTTACTCACAAATCTTTCATTGATGAAGGATTTAGAGGAGCAGGAAGATTAACGTCAGCATCGCCATATTCGGTCACAAAAACTCCCAGACCTTTGGACCTTGCATTTAAAACTATTTGTTTTTGTTGTTGTATATGATTAGTGTCAGTCACCGTATAAAAATGTAGAGTATACCTTTGAAAATGTTATTTAATTACTCTAGAAATTACATTAGCCGAAGTTAACCAGATTCTATTGTATCTAAAAGTTTGAATTCTATGTAAATTTTTCCAGAAACACCCATCCTCAAATGACTTAATATACGTTTAAATTGACTAGTTACCCTCAATCTATTAATTAGCCCCCCCCCCTTAGCAAGTTTTAAAAAATATTTATTATTCGGGGTAATTATTTAAGGAAATAAGGTAATAACTCCGCTATATTTATTGTGATTTTCTTCTTATTTAAATATAGGAGTAAGTCAACATACCAATTTCCTATTTTATATAAATTTTACATTAAATTTGTTCCAGAAACAGGGTTGTTAATTACTTCTGTTGACGGACCAGTAGATTGATATGGTGTGCCAAGTATTGTAACAACATTCGGGTCAAGTTTTCGGATTACCTAAAAATATTTTTTTAATTCAAAAGAAAAGATTATTCATGGTAATTAATTTACACTTGATATAATTTTTCTTTCGAATTTTTAATATATATTTTTTATAATTTTTTTATAACTACTTGTTAATAAATTATTGGATAGATTTAAGCTTTTGCCACCAAAAATTTTTGAAAATGAAGTTTTGAATTAAACTAAATTTTTCAAAAATTAAAAAAAACTAACTGGAAGTACAGCATTGTAATACTCCTTTAATTTACTCCATGAGCAGATTGGACTTGGTTCATTCCAAAGCTCCAAAAGCATATTTGGAGACCCTTTATATTTATTCAATATTGTTGTAAAGAATTGAATAGCGCTGTTTGTAAATTTTTTAAATTCGGCATCGTTTGTACATTTTTCATTAGCTACATCGTGAAAGTCAATTAAAAAGTAAATTCCATTCTTAAAATTTAAATGTATTTTTTGGTAATTTATTGAGTTTACACTGTAGAGGGGATATTTTTTGATATTTAAATTTTTCCAGAAATTGGGTAACAGGTTATGAGAAAATACTTACAGCTATAGCTGCATCCGCGACAGCAGTAGCAGCTTTGATTGCAGCACTTGGATTCTCTAAATAACCGGAACAACAAGTTCCAATTGCTGCTCGAACCTGTTAAAATCAAAGAAAATTTTAATAAAAGATTAAATTTATATAATAATTTGTTAAAAGTTTTATTTTTCTTTAATTTTCTGAGTATTATTTTCTATGTAGATTAGAAAGAAATTCATGACCAGCTTCCATAATTATTTTTCTAAATTAGCTAACTCAAAAATTACTCAACTCTATAATTTAATATAAATTTTTTCTAATGTTTTTAGAGCTCAAATAAAATAAACTTACAACATTTCCATTATAAAAACATTTAATAGCTTTAACAGCTTCAGGAGAATACCATTGAGTTAACCATTGACTGAACCAAAGAGAAATTCCTCTTAATTGAACTGCCTGTCCATTAGAACCAGTTAATTGCCCATTTTTTACTGAAAGCCTTCCATATGGCGGATTAACTGCCAAAACAATATACAAATAAAATGAGAAAATAAAAATATTTTTAATTATTAACATTTTTTATTTAAATAAATTTATATTTTAATTTTTATTTTAAATTTTTCAATTTATATACTATCAGTAAAAAAGTTTTTATATCTTTTAACTTAAAATTATATTAACCACATGGTGGTTATTCAAACAATTTAATTTTTTAACGCCAGCCAGAGTTCATTGTCTATAAAAAATTTCGAAAATAAAAATTTTTCTTTTGTTTATCTAAATAAAATTTCAATGCCAACATGACTATTTTACCGATTTAAAAGATTTTTTAACGGATTTTTTTAACGGATTTTTTTTTAATTTCTAACTTTAAATCTGTCCAAATAAACTCACAGGAAATTGTTTAATAAATTTTATTTAATTTTTTTTTTATTTTAATAGACTGACAGTCTCATATTAATTTAATATTTCCGTGTTGCATAAATCTTCAAACTGTTAATATAGTAGAGATCGGATTTGGATCGGTTGTATGTTCGAGAATCTAGATCGATATCTCAAAAAAATATTCTAATATTAAAAAAGTGGGTAGTAGACAAATGGTCCCAAATTCATCAAATATTTTATCTCTTGTTTATAAACTTAGATATGGATGGCCTTATATTTTTGCCTTACTTTCCTAGGAAAATAAACAATTTTGTGGGCCTTTTTGATTACTAGTGTAAATCAACATAAAATACAAATCAAATTAAAAAGAAATTTTTATTAAAAAATTATCAAATACATTTTATCTTTTATTTAAAAGCACCGGAAAAGCTCAAACAAATTAAATAAAAATAAATTGTAACAATTATATGATGGCATATATTAATTAAATATATTTTTTTTAATTTTATAAAATGCAAAAAAAAATTTAATAAAAAAATAATTTTGAATTTATCTGTAAAAGTTTAGTTTGTTTTTCACTTTTTTTATTTTTCCCTTTCCAACAACATTCTTATACAAAAAATTTAAACATTTTCCGATTATAAATATACCAAAGAAAAATAGAAGGGCGGTAAAAGATTTACTAGGCGGTAAAAGATTTTTCAGTTGTCTAGACTTCCTCTCAGGATATTGGCAAATAAAAATGGAACCGCAGAGTATTGAAAAAACAGCATTTATAACCGAATTTGGTCTACACGAATTTATAGTTCTTCCGTTTGGGCTTTGTAATGCGGTAGCTACATTTCAACGTTTTATGACCAAACTATTCGAAGACGTCGTCAATAAATTTGTCTTTATTTATATAGACGACATACTAGTAGCTTCTGAAAGTTGGGAAGAGCACATTGAACATTTAAAACTAATTTTTGAAAGAATAAGAGAAGCAGGACTAAAATTAAAAATTTCAAAATGTAAATTTGCTTGTAAAGAAATTCCATTCTTGGGACACATCTTAACACGCGAAGGCATTAAAAAGGACGCAGAAAAAACCAAAGCCGTCATAAACTGCCCAACACCCAAAACAAGAAAACAACTAAGTTCATTGCTTGGATTTCTGTCTTATTATAGGAAGTTCATTCATGGGTTTAGTACTCTAGCTTCACCTTTATTCAAACTACTGAGAAAAGAAAACAACTTTAAAATAGGAGAAAAGGAGAAAATGATAATTGATCTTCTAAAAGAAAAACTTATCCAAAATGCCATTCTTTATTTTCCGGACTTTAAAGAAGCAATTAATAATCCGAAAAGACGATTTATCATGTTAACGGATGCTAGTAAAACCGGGATAGCTGCAATATTATGTCAGGCAGATAAAGAAGGAAATATTCGTCCTATTTTCTTTGCATCCCGACAATGCAATAAACATGAAGCAAAATATTGTGCCACAGAGCTCGAGGCATTGGCAATTCGTTTCGGCTCTAAAAAATTCTTCCAATTCATCGCGCAAATACCAACAAGAGTTTTAACAGACCACAGAGCGCTTGTTTCAATGTTTAAAAGTAAAACAGAGACAGGAAATACTAGAGTTGACAAATGGCTTTTAGAATTAAACTCTAGGTTTACTCTCCAAGTTGAATATAACCCAGGGAAACAAAATATTGTCGCAGACTTCCTATCGAGAGCTCCAACATGGGAAGAGTCAAAAATTGCAGATATCGATCCACCTGAGGTTGAAGAAATTGCTTTTGTTGGACAACTCACACGAATCGATATCGAAAAAGAAGAAATCGATAAAAGAAACGAGTGGGTAGAAAAGACAAAAGAAAGTGAATTTAAGTTTCTTTATGAATTTCTGGAAAAGAGAATTTGGCCTGATGATTTTAAAGAAAGACAAAAAGTAATTAATTGCTGTTCAAGTTTCACCGTTATTGAGAGTCTGCTTTACAAATATGAAAATGACGGTAAAATGAGACTTTTCGTACCAGAAACCTTCAGAACTAAATTATTAACTGAATCTCATTCTGGAAAATGCGCAGGTCATTTAAGTGGTAAAAAGATCTTCAAACAACTGGCAGTTAAATACTTTTGGCCTAACATGCAATCTGAATGCATTAATAGTGCTTTAAAATGTAGAATTTGTGCGCATGCTAGAAACCCAAAATCTAACGAACCGCCAATGAAAATAGTTCGAACAAGCGAACCATTTGAATTAATTTGCGTTGACATACTTGATGTTGGCCCAAGCAATTCAAACTAGGTACATCTGTGTAGCTGTCGACCACTTTTCTAAATACGTGATAGCGGTTCCTATTCCAAATAAATCAGCAGAAGCAGTTGCGAAAGCATTAGTTGAAAATATAATTCTAATATATGGGGCACCAAAAAGAATACATTCTGATAGAGGGAAGGAATTTGTAAACGCGATCATTAAGGAAATACTGACTACTCTTAAAATAGAACAAACATTTACAGCCGGGTACGATCCTAATGCGAACGGATTAGTAGAGAGAATTAACCAAATAATTATTGGAATGTTAAAACGGTCAACAGCCTCAAACTGGACTTGGCCTGAAAGACTTCCTTATCTAATTTTCGCTTATAATTCCACTCCAAGCGAAACAACTGGGTTTTCACCCTACAATTTGATTTTGGGAAAACCTCCAAATTTACCTTTCGAAGAAATGTCACTGGCAGTAAATCCCTTATACACTATTGATGACGAAACTTATATTCAGCTCTTTCGTGAAAACTTAGTCCAACTAATCGATAAGGCTAAAGAAAATTCTGAAAAAGCACAAGGAAAGAGTAAAATTTGGTACGACTCACAACCCAAAGTGACAGCTAATAAATTTAAAATCGGCGATAGAGTTATGGTAATTTTTCCAGGAAAGAATAGAAACGCGCCACACAAAAAGTTACTATGGAACCATTTCGGACCATATAAGATAATAGAAATGAATGAATCGTCAGCAACTCTCACTCCTGTTGACAAGAGCAATGAGAAAATTAAAGTACCCCTAGAGCGACTTATTCGTGTACCACCCGGAGTTCCTGACGTAGCAACTTTACCGCGCGGCAAAAACCCTTTTAAAAATATTTTAAAGTCTATTCTGCTGGCAGGGATTGAGGGAATTCAGGATAACAGCAAAAACTTTAAGGGGGAAAATAAAAAGAAAAATTTAGGAAAAGAAATCAATACTAATGCTTTTTCATTAATTTTTCCAGACGATAATATGAAATTTGAAACTGACGAAATCTCTTGGACAAAACGCTGTTCTAATGATAACTTAAAAGTTGGTGACTTGGATCCAGCACTAGACAAAGAAACTGGAATTGGTTCTCGTTCTGTTAACACGCCAATAAAAGCTCTCCTTGCAATTTTTCTTCTCAAATCAAATGAAATTAAAGCAACAACAGCAGCTCGAAGCTTATTAATTAAAATTCTTGAAGCAATTCCAGGGACGGAATTGTCTAAATACGAGGAGGAGAGGGGTGATACGGTGAAAAGCGGGTTATTCCCAAATGAGCAGCAGATAGAAGAGACTTTTTCTATTTGGTTTGAAAATTGTAAAGAAGCGAGAAAAGCTTTGGAAACAACAAAATTTGAAAAAATTAAAATTATTCTTCCGGGAGACTTAGAAAGAATTAATGAAGTAGAAAAAGAAGGTTGGATGAATGTTTTTAAAATTGGAAATAAGAAGTTAGAAAAAATTCGAGCAATTTCCATTCACAAAGCAAAACATTTAATCCATCACAAAAGAGTATTCGTTGGTGATACTAATGCAAATCAGCTCTCGAAAATATTTAATCCGTCTTATTTTCTTGGAAAAGAAGGGGGACAATTAAATGAAGTAATAAGGAAGTTTAATGAAGTTGTGCTTTCGTCGGAAGTTGAAACTGTAATTGTAATGTTAGGAAGAGATGCACTCCTAGGCGGAGAAACAGTTGACCAATTAATGGAAGAGGCTAGGCGCCTGAAACAACTTCTTGAAAGATTTATACACATTCACGTAATCTGGCTTCCACCTCCTTACATTAGACAAAAACATAATGAATATGAAGAGCTAATTTCGAAATTAAAATACCTTTTAAAAGAAGAAAGTTCCGACCAATTCGAATTCATTACAACAACAAATACCGGAAGAAGTTTCTTGGAATTAACCAGATTCGGAAATTCCTTTAATGCTCAGTCAGTAGAAGCAGACGGAAGGTTGAAGAGTAATGGAGTTGAGATTATGAAAGCTTGGCTGGTAACGCAAGTCCCGAATTTCCCTGGTGACTACGAACTAGGCGTTCGAAATGTCAAATCAAAAATTGTGGTTCCGAGAAGTGAAAGAAGTGGGAGGAACTCAAACAGGAATGATTCGAGGGGGCGCGGTCTAGGCGACCAAACCCCTAGAAGCCGTTGGAGTGGAAATGAAAATCGAAGGGGGCGAGGTCTAGGCGACCGAACCCCTAGGCGTTCTGTCTTCGAGAGGATTAGACGTTATGAAGGAAGCAGATCCCGAGACCGTTTATGAACCACCCCTTTCGCAGCCAATTCAAAGCCGAGGGACTCGTCTTTTTAGAAGGGGGAGATGTGGTGACGTCCCGACTCAAATGACTTTAATTTTAATTTAAATAAATAAATGACATTTTATCCCTTTTATGTTCCTATTTAAGAAATCATTTCTCCCCAAAATTGTTCATTTTGTATTAAATTTTGTTCTTTGAGTGGCTGTTCCCCTTTTTTATTTATTCGTTTAATTTAATTGTGGAAATTGTATTGCCTCTTCTAATTTAAATAAATATTAATTTGGACTTGAATTGATTTAAAGAAGAGTTAATTTAATTTAAAAGAAGTTTAAGAGAAACACGGATTAAATTTCTCACGCTATTTTGGAATTACAAAAGCCCATTCAACAATTATTCGTATACAAACAACAATTCAAACAAAACGCCGTCAAGGGACAGTTAGTATTCATCCAGCCACAAATAATTGAACATAAAAATAAAAAAAATTTTCCAAAATTTAATTGAAAAATAGAAGATACTCAACAAAAAATATTTCCTTTATACAAATACAATATTGACTCTATAACTAAAATTAATCATAATATCATTAAAAATTATTTTTAACATTCATTCTTTAACCAAATTTTTTAATTAACTCCATAATTCTAAAAATACATTTATTTAACAACCAGTTATACCTAAAAAATAAAATATATTTTCAATTATTTTCTATTTACCATTATTTTGTGTTTTCATAAAATCACGAAGTAATTTTCCAGAATCACTAAGACAATATTCTTGCATTGCTTGAGCTGGGGTACAATATGGCTTTACTAAAGAGAATACTTCATCTTTATTTGATAAGGACCATTTGGCATATGAAAGTTTGTTTTGATCCATAAATTTCCAGCTAAATTTTAGAAATAATGATTTACTTTTTAAATGGGCAAGTTTAAATTAGAAAATTTCTAGGTATAAAGGCAAGTTGTCTATAAATCTTATCTGATTTCTTAAAATACTTTTTACTCACAAATCTTTCATTGATGAAGGATTTAGAGGAGCAGGAAGATTAACGTCAGCATCGCCATATTCGGTCACAAAAACTCCCAGACCTTTGGACCTTGCATTTAAAACTATTTGTTTTTGTTGTTGTATATGATTAGTGTCAGTCACCGTATAAAAATGTAGAGTATACCTTTGAAAATGTTATTTAATTACTCTAGAAATTACATTAGCCGAAGTTAACCAGATTCTATTGTATCTAAAAGTTTGAATTCTATGTAAATTTTTCCAGAAACACCCATCCTCAAATGACTTAATATACGTTTAAATTGACTAGTTACCCTCAATCTATTAATTAGCCCCCCCCCCCCCTTAGCAAGTTTTAAAAAATATTTATTATTCGGGGTAATTATTTAAGGAAATAAGGTAATAACTCCGCTATATTTATTGTGATTTTCTTCTTATTTAAATATAGGAGTAAGTCAACATACCAATTTCCTATTTTATATAAATTTTACATTAAATTTGTTCCAGAAACAGGGTTGTTAATTACTTCTGTTGACGGACCAGTAGATTGATATGGTGTGCCAAGTATTGTAACAACATTCGGGTCAAGTTTTCGGATTACCTAAAAATATTTTTTTAATTCAAAAGAAAAGATTATTCATGGTAATTAATTTACACTTGATATAATTTTTCTTTCGAATTTTTAATATATATTTTTTATAATTTTTTTATAACTACTTGTTAATAAATTATTGGATAGATTTAAGCTTTTGCCACCAAAAATTTTTGAAAATGAAGTTTTGAATTAAACTAAATTTTTCAAAAATTAAAAAAAACTAACTGGAAGTACAGCATTGTAATACTCCTTTAATTTACTCCATGAGCAGATTGGACTTGGTTCATTCCAAAGCTCCAAAAGCATATTTGGAGACCCTTTATATTTATTCAATATTGTTGTAAAGAATTGAATAGCGCTGTTTGTAAATTTTTTAAATTCGGCATCGTTTGTACATTTTTCATTAGCTACATCGTGAAAGTCAATTAAAAAGTAAATTCCATTCTTAAAATTTAAATGTATTTTTTGGTAATTTATTGAGTTTACACTGTAGAGGGGATATTTTTTGATATTTAAATTTTTCCAGAAATTGGGTAACAGGTTATGAGAAAATACTTACAGCTATAGCTGCATCCGCGACAGCAGTAGCAGCTTTGATTGCAGCACTTGGATTCTCTAAATAACCGGAACAACAAGTTCCAATTGCTGCTCGAACCTGTTAAAATCAAAGAAAATTTTAATAAAAGATTAAATTTATATAATAATTTGTTAAAAGTTTTATTTTTCTTTAATTTTCTGAGTATTATTTTCTATGTAGATTAGAAAGAAATTCATGACCAGCTTCCATAATTATTTTTCTAAATTAGCTAACTCAAAAATTACTCAACTCTATAATTTAATATAAATTTTTTCTAATGTTTTTAGAGCTCAAATAAAATAAACTTACAACATTTCCATTATAAAAACATTTAATAGCTTTAACAGCTTCAGGAGAATACCATTGAGTTAACCATTGACTGAACCAAAGAGAAATTCCCCTTAATTGAACTGCCTGTCCATTAGCACCAGTTAATTGCCCATTTTTTACTGAAAGCCTTCCATATGGCGGATTAACTGCCAAAACAATATACAAATAAAATGAGAAAATAAAAATATTTTTAATTATTAACATTTTTTATTTAAATAAATTTATATTTTAATTTTTATTTTAAATTTTTCAATTTATATACTATCAGTAAAAAAGTTTTTATATCTTTTAACTTAAAATTATATTAACCACATGGTGGTTATTCAAACAATTTAATTTTTTAACGCCAGCCAAAGTTCATTGTCTATAAAAAATTTCGAAAATAAAAATTTTTCTTTTGTTTATCTAAATAAAATTTCAATGCCAACATGACTATTTTACCGATTTAAAAGATTTTTTAACGGATTTTTTTAACGGATTTTTTTTTAATTTCTAACTTTAAATCTGTCCAAATAAACTCACAGGAAATTGTTTAATAAATTTTATTTAATTTTTTTTTTATTTTAATAGACTGACAGTCTCATATTAATTTAATATTTCCGTGTTGCATAAATCTTCAAACTGTTAATATAGTAGAGATCGGATTTGGATCGGTTGTATGTTCGAGAATCTAGATCGATATCTCAAAAAAATATTCTAATATTAAAAAAGTGGGTAGTAGACAAATGGTCCCAAATTCATCAAATATTTTATCTCTTGTTTATAAACTTAGATATGGATGGCCTTATATTTTTGCCTTACTTTCCTAGGAAAATAAACAATTTTGTGGGCCTTTTTGATTACTAGTGTAAATCAACATAAAATACAAATCAAATTAAAAATAAATTTTTATTTAAAAAATTATCAAATACATTTTATCTTTTATTTAAAAGCACCGGAAAAGCTCAAACAAATTAAATAAAAATAAATTGTAACAATTATATGATGGCATATATTAATTAAATATATTTTTTTTAATTTTATAAAATGCAAAAAAAAAAATATTTAATAAAAAAATAATTTTGAATTTATCTGTAAAAGTTTAGTTTGTTTTTCACTTTTTTTATTTTTCCCTTTCCAACAACATTCTTATACAAAAAATTTAAACATTTTCCGATTATAAATATACCAAAGAAAAATAGAAGGGAATTTTGGAAAAGAATTTTAAAAAAAAGGGGGGGGGGGATAAATATAAACTAAACTTTTATCATTTTTTTATTAAAATGGCTTTTGCTTATTTGAAGATATTAAGGATTTCATTGGTCTTTTAGAAGATCTATTTAAAAATTCTTAATTTCCAAAAATATTATTTTAGTTAAATTGTCATGTCTCCAAATATCTAGCCACAATTTAGAAATACCCATAAATATTAATTCGAGGTAAAACTGAGATATAAATATTTATTAGAGAGAAATTAAGTAGATTATAATATTTGGATTTTCATGGTACTGGTTAATTTGTGAAGTTAAAAAAAGAATTTTTGAAGGAACTTCTTTTGTGTGGAACCTGGTTAAGAATAAGTATATTAAGTATGTATATCTCAGTTTGCCCAACTAATGAGTGCAGATTTTTACATTAGAACCACTTTAATAATTCTATAACATTTTTTACTCATCTTATTAGAAGAAAAGAAAAGAAATAATTCCTTTACTGTCAATAATTTCCTAATCATTTAAAGGTTCTTTTGTAAAAATGAGAAAATAAATAAAGCTCTTAAAAATTTTGTTGAAAAAGTAGAAATTTCAAAACCAAAAAATTATTTGTTTTTACTTTATTATTCTTCATCCATTTCATCTAAACCTTCAATTCGTTCACTAAATAAAGGCCTTTGACGGCTAAAATCCATTTTAACGACCATTGTGCCTCCACTGCTTCTTAGAGAGCTGGAAGGTGAATATCGATAGTTTTGAATATGTTCGTGTCCTCGATTAAATGGCATATTTGGTGGTGGAATTGGAAAACATGGCGGAATTGGGTGAAGACCTTTAAAAAAGAATTTTTTGAAAAGTAGGGCATTTTATTTAAAAATTATAACAGTTCCCATTATTGGCAAAAATAAAGAAAACTGTCAAATTTAAAATATTTAAGTCCGCTAAAGAAAATGGGGCCTTGTAAAAACGAAGTATGTATGGGCTATAATTTTACTTTTATTTATTGTTTAATGAAATGAAATGGTAATAAAATTTTATTCCATAATTTCTGTTGGTCTCTCATTGATTATTAAATAGCAAATGTTTTTTAAATAATTATTACCATAATGTTGTAAAGGCATTTGGCCATATTCAGGCATATTTATTAAATTGTCACACGGATTAAAAGAATAACGAGAAACTTGATTTTGTCCATTAACAAATCCCAATCTAATTGGATACCCATTATTTGTTGCTGTAGTTGTTGTAGAAGAAGAGCCGCTACTTGAAGGTGAATAATAAGAAAGTGTTTGGGGGGAATTTTTTTGAAATTTGGGTAATTCTTCATAGGGAATAGTTGCATAATCTCCATAATTTCCTTCTTCTTGTTTATTTAATAAATTTTTTTCTGATAAATTATGTTTTTTCTTTTTTTTATTTTTTGTTTCTTTTAATCGTCTATTCCTTCTTAAATATGCCCATATTGCTATAAATATTGAGAAAACTACAGAAGCAGCAGAAATACTTGCCAAAAAGAGATAGAGAAGAACTGACTAAAATTAAAAAAAAAATTTGGAGAAATTTTTGTTTAATTTAAAAGTAAATACAGGGAGTATAAGCTAAATTGTAGTGAACTCAAATTTTAGAGATTATGGCTTGTAAAGAAGAATGAATAGGGCAATCTCGATCCAATCCCGATTAACTCACTTTATGGAGTTATTTTTTTAATTTATATTTTTTTAATAATTGGGTTCTGTAAAGCTAAAAAGTTCTCTTTCTCGTAAATGTTATTAATTCAATTAATGTTTCTATTCGTACCTACTAGATAAATTACAAATAAAAATAACTTTTAAAGACAAATTTCTACCCTTAATAAAGACCCCCTACCCCTCTACCCTTTAACAAAAAAACTTTAATTATCTACCCCATTATCAGAAATATCTCCTCCATCATTCTTAACTTCATAAGTATCCAATAATAATTCTTTCGTTGTTTCATATTCATTTATTAAAGGTAAATTACTCGAAGTTTTTTCTAATTTATTCGAAGATATTTTTAATGAAGAAGGTTTGGGTGTTGATAATTTTGTTGTTGTAGAGGTACTTGATGTTGTTGTTGTTGCTAGATAATTATTTTAAAATTAATTTTACAAAAAAAAAAGAATTAAAGTAAAATCTCTTCTTCTTGTTATCCCTCATAAATATTTATTTAATTAAGTCTAAGAAAAAAATCCATTTAAAAAATTTTAATTCTATTCCCCTGCTAATTTTGATATTTTTAGATAATTAAAATTGATTAGCAGCTCTAAGAAAACCTAATAAATTTATCCTATTTATGAAAAAAAGGAGAAACAGATTTTACTTTAAAAATTTGCAAAAACAAAAAAATATTTTTTAATAAAAAAAAAAAAAAAACCCAAAAGCTAACAAAAAAAAATAACAAAAAATTGAAAAGAAAACTTTACTTTCAATACACCTATAGACAACATCTAAATATTTATTAACTTGTGGACATTTATTGCCAAAAACTTGTATATTAGCTTTTACATTACAGCTATTTTGATGTTCACAACTGTTTGAAATTAATTTTAAAAAATTTGTAGAAAATTAGCAATTTTGTAAAATTCCCATATTTTTATAAAAACAAAAAAAATATAAAATAAAGATAGAAAACAAAAAAAATAAAGCAGAATTAAATAAGGAAAACAACTAAAAGCTACAAAACTTTCACCAAAAACAAAAATAAATATTTATATTTTTATTTATTTTCACCTCTAACACACCCATAAACAGCATCCAAATATTTTGGAGTACCTGGACATTGATCAAAACTTTCATTATTATTAATTCGATTTAATTGAAATATTGCCCAATTTACGGGCACAACACAACGTTGACGGTGTTCACATCTATTTATTTATTTAAATATTTATTTTTAAGGAAAGGTGAAATCTTTTGTAAGAAAATCTTTACTCGTTTTTCTGACTAACAATTTAAAAAAATTTTATTTTTAAGGAAATGTAACAGAACAAAAACACTCTCTAACTGTTTTTATGAACAAAGGATTAAAAACAGAATTTAGGTAATTATTATTTCGCTACCATTATTTATAAATTAATATGTATATTTAATCTAATTAAAACATTTTGTATATAGGAAAAATTTTTGGTAATAAAAAGGTTGTCCTATTCATATGCCAAAATAGATAAACAAATAAACTAACAACTATTATAATAACTAGGGTCCGGATTTTTATTGAAATAAATCTTTTTTTTGCAAACACCCTTTGTCGAGAGGAGCCCAAATATGCTATTAGTTTTTCGATATTATGATTCTGAACAAAGTTGTATTTCAATATATTTCAATATTTTGCCAATTTTCCCGTTATTTCAATATTTTGCACTTTTTGCAAATTATTTCAATATTTTTGCATATTTTTATCAAAATTTTGAGATTTTTCATAAATTTTAGGAAAAAATTGAAGAATTTTTGCAGCTTTACCTCCATAATTTCCAAAATTTTCGCCTGCGGCGCTGAAAAGGGGAAATTCAGGCTTATTTAAAGGGTGAAATGACCCCAATGAACAAAAACCCCATAAAAGCCCTCCACAAAATGTCACAGCCCCAAAATGTCCCACTAGATAAAACACCAAAATGGTCCATTGAGCAACGTCTCAAAATGTCCTATCCCATTTCGACCCGTATCAAAATGTCCAACCGAGTAAAAATACTCAATTCGCCGAACTATAAACCTAATATGCAATTTTGTAAAAGTTATTAATTTTTTTTGTTAAATTTCAACATTTTTTTCGCTTTTTGCAGTATATAAACCATAATTTATTTCAATATTTCACTAATTTTTGGCATTTTTTGTCAATATTTTGACATTTTATTTCAATATTTTATGGCCATATTTTGCGATTTTATTTCAATAAAAATCCGTACCCTATTAATAACTAGATGATAGTTTTAAAATAGAGAATATGATTATTTAAAAATGCCCTTGCAAAATTTTTGATTACAAATAAAATTACAAAATTCTAAATTTTATTTCCCCCTAGAAACTCATTGTAAATCCATTAATTGGATTGGCTTTATCTCTCTCTCTCTTCACTACCCATTATTTATTTTTAAAATACAAGTGACCTCTAAAAAGCTTTTCCCTCAAAGTGTACATAAATATATCCCTCTGGACCTTCTAATTAGTTTGCCGTTCTCCAAAATGTGTCAGCTTGGAAAGAAAAGAAGCTTTTTCAAAATTCTTTCTCTTTTCCATGCCGCAAAATTTTTAACAAAACTAATGTCCATTAGTGTATTTTCTCCTTTTACTTAAAAATATATTCACCGACACACACAAACATTTACAAAAACACACTTCCTGTCCCAAACAAAAATAAAAAGTTAAAAACATTAAAATACAAAAATATATTTGTATGAGATTTCCAATTCATTGGGTAACAAATGGCAAAAAATATTTTAAATAAATTACTATAATGGAATATGAAAATAAAAAGAAGAGGGGAAGTTAATTAAAGAGAAAAATTTTGAATTTAAAAAAAAATAAATTTATTTTATGACAATAAGGAGACGGTTTGGGAATTGTATTGATAAAAAAGTCAAAGATTTACAGAGTTTATCGTGGTTTTATTGCCCTGACAATTAATATAATTTTTTTGTATAGATTGAACATTGGGGAAACCAATCGAACTCGAAAAACTCGATCAATCACTCAGTCTATTTCAATAAATCTAAATATTCTACTCCAAAAATATTTTTTAATTTCCAACTACTCTTTACAGTAATATATTCTATGAAAATAATTTAATTTTACAAATTTCTCAATAAAATAAAAATCAAATTGTCTTGCAAAATATCTCAACAATTTTTGCTTATTTCCTTTTTATTAAATATAATTTAATATTTATTTTGTTTATTTAATTTTCCTTTTTACAACAAAAAAAAAAATAAAAATAAATTTATTTTATTTTTACAATTTTTCTTTCCAAAAAATCTTTCCTTTTTTTAAAAAATATAAATAATGGGTTTGTGGATTAAAAATAAGAAAGGGAAGAGAGGAGAGAAGAGAAGATTGAACGCATGGATTGACTGCTAAATCTGTTCATTTACTTATCTTCTCAACGAGAAAATGACCCTTTTCCGGTGAGAAAGGGAAGGGATCTTTCTAGGCGCAGGGAGGGTAGGATACGTTTTATGAGCTTAAAAGATTCTTTGAAAAATATTAAAAATAAAATTTTGGACTTTCAGAGATATACACCCAAAAATTGGGAATTTTTCTATCAAATAATATTTTGTAAACTATTTTTATAAATTTTCAAGAATTTTAATGCTAATTTAATTATTTTATTTAACCCCGCTCCTCAACATTTCTGCGCCTTAATGTTCTTCTCGAGAGTAAGGGTCATTCACTTCCTTCTAACAATTAGTAGTTTAATACCTTCAATTAGTGGTCAGGTGGAAAGATTTATGAATAGAAAAGGTGGCAAATTTGGCAAAACAAGTAATTATAGATTAATGGAATAAATAGAAGAAAATAATGAAAATAAAGAATTTATTTATTTAAGATATTTCATCCCAATTTTTCAAAAATAAATTTAAAAACCAACCTAGCCCTTAGCACATCTATAGCTTCTGGATTATTGCAAAAAATATTAAAATCAGGCCTTCTTGTTGGATTACATTCTTTTAAAGCAAAACGGCCAAAATTGGCTGATTCGATGACTATTTGATGGTAAGGGGGACAATGAAGGGATGCTAATTCTCCATCGCAGGCAATTAATTTAACTGAAAAAAGTAAAATAATAAATATAATTTTAATATTAAATATAGTAAAGAAATTTTATTTTGTGGAAAACCAAATCTCTCTATAAGAGACCACAGCAGAATCAAAGCAAAATCTATTACAATTACAAAATAAACGAGTTATTTTGTACTTAAATTATTTATAAAAAAGATTTTTTGAATTTTTTGTTGAATTTTCATTTTATTTATTTTGTTTTTCAAAAATATTTTTTATTATTCAAAACAACAATATTTTTAATTTTTAATTATTTTTCTTGCATTGACGGAAAAATGGAAGAGAACGTTCTCAAACAAAGCTTCCAACTATGTTTTATTTACTCGGAATAAACAAATTATTTTTTAATAGAGTGTGTGGTTAGATATATTTAAATATTTATTTATTTAATAATTTTTAAAATAATTATTTGTTTTAAAAATATATTAAAAATTAGAGAATAAAGACAGATAAGAATAAAAAGATATTTTAAAAAAATTCTTAATAAGCTTAATTATTTAAAATAAACTGCTTTTTAAACAAAAAATCATTTAACTTTTAAATGTGCCAAAATATCTTTTTTCAAAACTTTTCATTATTTACCAACATATTTTAACTCTAATATTTACTAAAAACTTTGCCGACAACAAAAACTTTTAAAGAAAGTACTCATCTTTAAATAAGAACTAAGAATATATTAAATTTCTCGTTCAAAGAAAAAACAAAAATAAATTATTTAAATTATTACTATTTTAACAATTTCCTCCCCCTAAATTAAAGAACAAACAAACAAGAAGTTTGTCTTACAAAATTGGTCAATTAAAAATAAAATAATTATTTTTCTTCTTTAAAAAAAATAATTTTATCCAAAACTTTTTTCTTTAATTATTTTCAATACAATTTTTGTTTCACAGCAGGAATTGTCACTTCTCTCTAGCTTCTTTCTAATCTTTTTTAAAAGAAACACACAACATTTTTTGGTTGTTGTATATATGCTTGGATGAATACAAAAAAATTCTTTTAGATGCGGAAGAATTTTTGATTAAAAGGATATAAAAAAAGAAAAAATTGCCGAAAATCATGAGGACAAAAAAAAAAATAAAAAGAAGAAAATTACAAAACTAACAATTATTTTTTAAAAGAATTAAGAAGAGAAGATATACCTACGGCAATATTTCTGACGTTGCAGCGGCGGAAAGAAAACCAACTGAATAAAAGAACTTTGAAACATAAAATTTTGTATAGATATATCCAAAATCTTCTTATCTAGCAAAATAAAAATTTTCATTGTGGTAATATGTTAAAACTTAGAGAAAATAATTCATTTTTGCTAATTTTTTTCTATAAATTTTGAAATAAAAAATCAAAAATTCTGAAATTTATACAAACTTTAATTAATAATTAGGAATATTTCTATACAAAATTTTACTAATTTTTGAATACGCATTTGACTTTTTTCTAAACGCGCGAAAGACAGAGTATTTAAATTAAAGTACGATACCCTCTTTTTAACAATTTTTAATTTAATTTTCAAAAACCCTTTAATGTATTACAACCCTTAATTCTCTAAATTTAATATTTAATATCTCAAACTTGTATTTATTTAAAGAGAAAAAGCAAGTAAATAACCAACAAAGAGGGTGGCCCTCCTTTGTATGCTTTTGGGATAATCTCCTAAATAATAATATTTTTCTTCTTTTACTTAACTGTCATTGAGACACTTGAGTAGCCAACAGACTTTAAAGGGAAAATTTTTAGGTAAAAAGGGCAGGTGTGCCTAGTTTAAAAATTGGAAATTGGAGATAAATAAATAAATAAATATTATTACAAAAAATGTGTTTTTGACTGACTTAAAGCACTGTGGTTAATAAATTGTTTAAATAAAATAAATACAGTAAATTAAGAGAAGATTAGTTAAAAATGATCCATTATTTTAATTGGAGAAATTTCAATTAACGAGTAAAATGAGCAAAAATAAATTTAAGTTTTGGACTAAATCTTAATAAATCTAGGCCATCTCAAGGTTTCGATTTCCAAAATGTATATAGTGTTAGGGGATGTAATTCTTTAGTTTCTTTCAGAGAACAAAACAAATAAGTTGAATCGAGTATTTAATTTATGAATTGAAGAAATATTGAAATTTTAAAAGAAAAATATAAGGTAAAAGCAACATTTAACTCGAAAGGATAAATCTACAAAAATATATTAAAAATTTATAGATTCTATCATTAAATATGTAACTAGATATTCTTTAAGAATATTTTTGTTTCTAATATAAATAATCCATCTTATTTTTACTTTTAATGGCCACATAAATAAATAATTGTTTTTTAATGTCATAAATCATTAATAAATACTTTTTTGATTTACTTTAAATAATTATTTATCCATTTTTATTCGCGCGATATTTTGACCTAAATTCTGTTAAAAATATTTTATTAATAACTTAAAAATATTTTGCTATATAATATTTAATCCTAAAAATATATTTTTCCTAAAAATATATTCAATATACTATGCCCTCACCCTCTGTTCTTGTTTCTCCTCTACTCGTGTATATTTTTTTCTGATTTTTTAGGTGTTTAATTTTTTTACCGAAATAGTGCACCCAAATCGAAAGTAGAAAAATTTTAATTTTCGATTTTAGATTTGAGAATTCTTATGTAATTTAAATAATCTTTCCCAACTCCCCTTTTAAACTTAAAAAAGTACAAACCCCTTAATAGTCCACCTCTACTTTAATATTTTTTTCTAAAAAATATTTTTTACAATTAACAACAAATACCAATTTTCTCTTTAAGAACTAAAAAGCCTTAAAATTAAAAAAAGAAGACCCACTTTTTCTATTTTTCATAATGAGACATTTTGTCCCATTTTTCAATTAATCAACTTTTATTTTTTTCTTTTTAAATTAAAAAATAAGAATTTATTATTTTCTTCGAGACTGTGGCTCTTGAATGGGTGCAAAATTATAAAAAATATTTTTAAGAGAAAATTAGAAAAAAATAATAAAAAATATAGGCAATTAGAAAAATAAAGACAAAAATTAATTAATTATATATTTTTTGTTAATATTTAAATTATGATTTTTGGTCACAAATTAATTTAGAGATTAATAATTAGGGGAAAAGGAGTATTTAAAAAATATTTTTAATTTTTTAAAAAACCCACCTGAATCTAAATAAGTCGTTGAAGTTAAAATTTGTGGCAAATAGGCTAATAAAATGCTGAGAATAAATTGTAAAGTATAATTTAAAGAATTAAAGCAAAACATAATTTAAATAAAAATTAAACACTAAAAAATAAATCTAATTAATTAAAAATTATAATTATTCTTGGTTTATTTCAAAAATTTCAAACGAAAGAATGAATTTTAAAAATAAAACTAAAATATATTAGAATTTAACTAAAATAAATTTTATAATAAAATTTAATTTTCAATGATAAGGGCGTTATTTTTTAAAAAATTGAAAAAACTCCATCTGAAGGAAAGGAAGTGAGAGAAATAGTGAGAGACCAAAAGGCTGAAAAGAGGTTGGAAGAAAGTGTGAATTAATTGACGTTTTTAATTATAAATTTGAGATAAATGGAATAGTTTAAGGAGTGGAGGAATATCTTGAGTATCCGGACTTGAGGATATACCGAGATTGAGATTGGTTATGTAGTTGATAACCCTGTTTTTGAACGATATCTTTGTCTCAATCTAATATTTCTACATTTAACACTTTCCTCCAATAATATAAAAAATCTAAATTACAAAGTTCTGTAGATTGCTAAAAAAATTTCTTATTCAAAATACTATATAAACCCCCCTTTTATTTATTAACTAATTTTCAAATCCAAAAAACAAATATTGTAAAAAAGAATTAATTAGCAATATATTATTCAATGAATTATTTATAAAATATTTTTGCATTATAAAAGAAATAAATGTATATAAAGTGTTTGTTATGTTAAAAGGAAGCTGTCAACTAGTAGAGTAACTAAACTGCGAGTAAAATTGTTTTTAGCAAAAAGATTGCGGAGAAGGACGTCGGGGGGAAAAGTGGGTAAAATGATAGAGGAATTTAGTTGGTAATTTATTTGTATATATTGATTTGATTGATGCTTTTAGGGAAGTCAAGCTTGAATATTAAATTAAATATGTTAATGATTATATAATTGTGAAATTAAACAAAAGAAATTCAAAGAATTAACTAACGTAAAAACACTCTGGATTTAAATATTAGTAAAAATAGTTGAAAATTTAAAAAAAAGATGATTTGGGGTTTTAATGAATTTTATGAGATTTTTCTGTTGATTTTAAAGTTTTTCTGATAATCTCCACGTATTCGTTATTATGTATTAGAGAACCTTGACGAAGTCAAGATTAGCTTTAAAATAAAATTTAAAAAATTCAAGCTAATTCAAGGGAAGTCAAGCTTGACAGAAAAATTATAAATTTTATAATTATATTTTCGATTATAAAGTGATCAAAATTCCACAATCCCCTAATATTGGAATAAAGAAAAATTAATAAAAACAAGATAAATTACTGTAATTAATTAAAAGGGAATAATGATTAGAAAAATGATGGGGTTTCCCTTTTTCCAAAACAAACAAGATAAATCAGTTTAGTAACCTCCCCCCTCCCCCTTCCTAACATTCCTTATTTTTATTCTAAAATAAATAAATATATCCACATCTAAATATCTCTTTTACCCTTCCCTTTCAACCCCGCCTTCTTTATAGTCCAAGCAATGCTTAAAAATACACGCCCCTGTAGGGACAGAGCATCTGCCCTGTTCAGTTCCCCTTCCCTTCCACAATCCCCTCATTCGGTCATTCCCTCATAAAAAAGCAATTGGCTTCCCCCCGCGCGCCGTTTTTGACCACTTTTCTAGGCCGATACACATCAGTGGCGGTCCCCAAAAAACATTTTTTCTTCATCATCTTTAGTCGCATGCCTAAGCGTTGAAAGTTGTTGAGATGAAGATTTTTGGGTTGATTGTTTGTGCAACAATCCCTCCGACCGGTGAAGTGATGGAAAAAAAGAAGAATGGACAGAAGCGGTTAAAAGGAAGTAAAAAAAGGGACAAGAAAAATTTAAATGTAAAATAAATAAATAAACAGAATGCCAAAAAAAATTTTTATTGTTTTTTAAATAATAATTGGCTAAACAGGAACACTTGAAAATTATTAAAGTGTTGAACTGTTTTATCTTTTAAAAAAATACTTGTTGAGTGTAAAATGAGGTAAATAGAGGAACGAAAAAAATTTCAAAAAATATAAACTAGTTGTTGTTAAATAATTAAGACAATGAATATTTTAAAAACAAAAAAAATAAAACAAAAGAAAATACTTAAACTTTATAAAAGAGGTTTGTAGAAAAAAAATAAAAAAAAAATTTTTAAAGGCAATGAGGAAGTGAATTTGGCAAAAAAAACATAAATAATAATTATATATTTAATTTCTTTAGTGAGGAAAAAATAAAATTTAGCGTCTTAGCTTCACCATTCTCCTTTTTAGTTGATCATTATTAAATGTTGGTCAAAAGGGAAAATAAAAAAAGTGTTTTAGTTTAAAGAGCAATCAACATATTATGAATAAATGTATATAATATAGCAAAAAAATGTTGTTGACTTTTGTTCCGGCTTTTCCTGTATTTTTTTGTAATTTTAAAAATGGCGGAGAGAGTAATATCCTTTTCTTTACAAAATAACACTCCTCTACCATTTTCCCAGCAAACCGTGCAGAAAAATCAGAAAATTTTTGTGTAGGTGGAGGATGTTTTGTTACAATTTTTAAATATTTTTGTGTTGATTGCCCTTTCATTTTTCAAAAAAATATTCATTTTCTTCCCCCCCCCCTCCCCCTCCAACTACAAATCATCATTTGGCCGCTATTTTTGTATTAGCTACATATTTCTTTATTTTTTAGTCAGTCACCTTTAAAGAGAGAGAAAAAAATAATTTTAGAAGCAAAAATTGTTTTTATTTATGCTAATGATCGCAATTTAGATAAAGAAAAATATTTTTATAAAATTTTTAAATAAAAAGAGAGAAATAAAATAAAAAGGTTTTGTGAGAAGCTAGAAAGGGGGGAATTATTCATTTAAAATTAAATATTGTGAATCATAAAGAAAAAATTTTTTAAAGCAACAAATTAAATTTAATTTTATTTGAAAATGTTGGTGACTTTTTATCGGTGATTTTAAATTAAAAAAATATTTTTGATAATTTAATTTAAAATAAACCTTAATTATCTCGTCATTTCTAGTTCTAGTCAACTTTGGAATTGGAGAATTCGGACTAAAAGGGGATAAAGAAAAGGGGATATTTTTGACTTAGCAATTTCTCCATGATCCGGTCGAAATATGGGATATATCAGACTAAGGGATATATGGGAAAATATATGAAATAATCGAGATAAAAATGTTGATTGGTTTGAAGTGTCTTCAATTGATAAAATAAAAGATTACAGATTTTTGGACAAAAGTAATTGAGACATAATTCTTGCCGTGATTACATAATTCTTGCCGTGATTCGTTGACTCGAGACTACTTATTTTTTTAACCAAAAAAGTCTTTAATCTCATTGTTTTGTATTGTCTAAAAATAATTTTTGTTTTGAAGCAAAATATCATGAAAATGGACAAAAGCAAAAAAAGAAACGCGCACAAACATACTGCCCTTGAGGGAAGGAAATTCCCATTTAAGTCCCCTGGAGGAAAGAAGTGGAGAAAATGAGAAAAGGAAATATAGGGGGAAATAAAGGGGGTGGTCCGTGAATGGAATGAATGGGGCCTAATATATAAAAATAAATATAGCTAGCGGCTACCAAACAAACAAGCCTTTCCAGTCCTTGTGGCTTTTACTACTAACTCTAAGGGGTGGACGGAGCATGGAATGGACAGACAAAAGAAAAAAAAGAAAATTGTTTTAAAAATAAATAATTTATTTTTTTGTTGTTGGGAGAACCCTCTATTTATTTTTTGTTTCAAAAAAACAAATAAAAACGTGTTAGTTAAGTTAGTATGTGATAATTAGAGACTTGGTGATGAGGATTGTAAAGGATATATAGCTTTAATTCCTAAAGTAGTGAAAATTTAAGATTAATCTCCATACAACGTCCAACTTAAAATAAAATTAATAAATTTATTTTGTAATATTTTTTACTAAAATTGCTAGTCTAAAAATGAAAAATAAAAAAAAGAAAATGAGTGAAATTCAATGCCATTTTATAAAAACAACTAAAAAATTGAAATGAAAATGGTCACTCTCTTCTCTCTCTCCAACAATAAAAATTAAAAAAAAGTAGCCATTCCCTGTACAGATCCAGCAATTTGTTTTGTCAATTTTAAGAAGAATAAAGTTATTGTTTGGAAACAATGATTGTGGTTATTTAATAAGTGAGGCATAAATAAAACAATAAATTTTAAATAAAAAGATTACAAATAAGTTTAGGGAATAATTGGAAGAGGGAGGGGAATAAACATTTGGGCGTAGAAACGTCTAGACGTAAACTAAGAAATTTTTGGTTAGAAGCAAGCATGAGGTCAGGAAATTTTTCACATAACTTTTTAAAAGTTTTGTTTAATTCCACTAAAATTTTAGAATTTTTGGTTTTGTATTAAAAAAGTTATAGGCTAAAAAATAACAAATAAATCGGCATTTTTGCTCAGAAATTTTACCTTTTTTGGTTATAATCAAATTAAAAATTCTTTAAAAAATTTAGAAGTACTAGATAACTCTAGATTAGAAATCCCAGCATAATTTAAGTCCCTAGATCCTTACTTAACTATTTTTTAAGCTTGCGGCCCTCTTTAAATGCGTCAAAAAATCCATGTCCTTTTTTACAGCTCAAAACTGGACAACAATAAAAATATGCGCGCGCCACTAACTACTTACTAACCTGTCATTCTAAAAATACGCCTCATTGACAGTGGCAACAAATAAAACAATAAAAAATAAAAAAACAATAAAAACTGATTGTTGAGAGGTTAGAGGAATAATGCGGGAATGTGGACGTTGGGCGAAAAAAGGAGAGGGGAAATACCTCCCAGTTATGTGACCAGAGTAAACTTTTTATTGTTCTTGAATGTAGGCAAGTAAATTTTCTGAAAAAATATTTCTAGGTATTTCGGACAAAAATACATAGCTCTAATAAATATTTAAGAGAATAAGCGAAATGAAATTGCCTAGTTTAGAATTACTAAATACTAAGCACCAGAGGTCGGTCGAAAATAACGGAGTGCCGAAAATTGGAACTGTCGGAAATCTGAGGGGAAAATCAGAAATCGGAATTCCGATTGACCTCTGCTAAGCTCTAGTTATGGACATAATAAGAATTATATGCATGTACATACATACCTATTTATATAAAATCGTCTCAAGCCTAATTTATCTTTTTCTTTTTAAACACAATTATTTATTTTATCAAATTACAAAGGATAAAAAAGATTATTAGAATAAACATTTTCTTAATAATAAAAACCAATTTATATAATTACACACATGAATAAGTTTTGTGAGAGAGATTTGCGGAACTGATTGAATGCTTATATAAGAAAAATATTTATTTATTGATGACCTTGGCATTTATTATTTTTTTAAAAAAGGGGCAATTCAAATATTTATATCTGAGAAAAAAAGTTCTCTTTATCTTATTAATCTTATGAAAACGTAAAAAATAATTTTAGGGCCCTAAAGTTAAATGATGTCTAGCTAGATGATATAAATCTATACATATATAAAATTGCGGTCCTTTTTGTGATATTTGGGAATTTAGAAAAGTTATTTACTAACTAAAAAATAATTATTTACTAATCTTTAAATTAGATACAATTCCAAAAAATTTAAATTATTACCATCAACAAATTAAAAATATTTCTCCAAGCATGTCACATTTTATTGCCTGTAGCAATGAAATTGTGGGTGGCTTGTAAAAATACTAGACTACATATTTTAATAATTAATTTAATAATCTGATTTAATGTTAATTAAAAACAAAAATAAATAAAAAATAAAAATGTTTAATGTACATAAAAAAGATTAAAAGTAACAGGAAATTGAAAGAAAGGAAAATTTTTAATCATATCTCAGTTGAAGAAATAGTAAATTTCTTAAAGTATCTCGAACGGATTAGTATTTACTGCGTGTTAAATATTGAGTTTAATTTTAGTAAAGTTAGTGGGAGAATTAATTTGTAGGAAAATAATTCAGTCTCGACATAATCAAAATATTTTTTTTTGAAAATTTTGGAAAAAGACTTCCTAAATATTTCTTTGGTTATTTCAGGTTTGTTACAAGAGAGTTGATTAGTAAATAAAAATTGTTTTTTATATAAAACTAGCTATTTAAATTAATTAAAAACTAATCAATCAATTAAATAAAATATTTTTAGTTTTGTTATGACAGCTGAATAAATTAACTTTTAAATAAATATTTTTATAAGACTTTCTCTCTCTCTTCAACATATTTATGTAAATAAATAAACTCTAAAATTATTGTGCAAACATTTTGTGGTCAGTCTTTCTCTCTCTCTTTCAAACTCCCCCCCCCCCTTCCATCAAAACAAAATTTGAGACCCCCCCCCCCCCCCCCCCCAAAATATTCTCAATTATTTTAAGAGTGGGAAAAAATTTTGGGAAAGCTTTAATTACACAATAAAATTAAACATAAAATTCTTGACGAGAGTTTACAAAACTTTAAAATTAATAGAGCTAGGAAAATTTTTTTAAATTTTTTGCAATTTTTGGTTGTTTAAGACAATTACTATTTGGTTTCTAAAGCTTTTCAGACTCTTTTAATTATTCCTCATCAATTGTTATAAAAACAAATAAAAATACTTTAAGTCTGCCAATTCTAATAGAAAGTTTTAAAAAACGGAAGTAATTTTTGGAAATAAAAAGGGTATTAGATTTCTCTTTTTTCTCATTGTCCATTAAATGGACACTACTTTGTTTGCCAAGTTTTTGAGAGAAATAAAAATTAAATTGAAACAAAAAAAAATTAATTTTTAAATTTTATTCGAGTAAATAATTGAAAATACACGAGAATTTAAAAGGAAGTATTTTAAACTAAATGGAGGGAAGGGGTGTGTTGCAAACCAATTTTTTAAAAACAGAAAAAGATAAAAAGTTAAAAAGGATTGGAGTATTCAACAGAACGAAGAAGGCGAAACGGAAGAATCAACATCTCTGACAGATACAATTTTAAATCCTCCTAAGGTATCTTCTTACTTTTCTTATAAATTATAGATATTTTTAAGGAAATTAAAAAAAAACCTTTTATAAAGAGAAAAATCTAAAATGTCTCCATACTTTATTAATTATTTAATTCTGAAAATATTTTTTTTTATTTTTCATTAAATAATTCTCAACATTTTTTTCTTTCAAGTTGGACTTTTAAAAATTAAAAAGAGGTGAAGGCTGTGGGAAATATGAGAGAAAAATTAAATAAAGCATTTTTGACTTGAAAATAAACTCCTTTTTTCTTTCCTCTTATTTTTAATATAACCAGCCAGCACGGGAAAATGTAATGAAGGAGGGAGTGTTGAATGGAAGAAACCATTTTTCTTTTTAATTTTATTTTTCATGGTCATTGTCCACAATACGAGAAAAAAATAATTTTTGTGAGGGAAAATAAAAAAAGGAGAGAAGCTTTCAAGAAATTTTTTTAATTTTTGAATTAAAAATAATTAAAGATTTTGGAATGGAAAATGAGAGAATATATGCATGATATTTTAAATATTGAAGAATAAAGGCAGTAGATATTTAAGGTTTTTAAATTTAATTTTGAAAATTAAAATTGATCAAATAAAGTACGAGACTTGGGGATTGACATCGGAGGATCACAATAACGAAACTTTTTGAACGAGGCCTCGTCTCTGTCCAAATTCTAGATGTGATTATGTAAGAGAAGAATAATTGTTGGAGGAACTAAGGAATAAGGGGCAAGGTTGGCGTGTAAAAGACGATAAGACAAATATTTTAATGTGACTTTGGGTATTAATGATAAAAATTAGTTTAAAAATAATTTTAAAAATTTATTTAAGAAAATTTTCACATTTTTTATAAATAATTAGAATTTCCCCCTTCCATAAACACCTCTTCACTTTTTTCAATTTTTTCCATCTGTCAGCGCCAATAGCACACATTTTATGCTTTTTGGCACTTTTCCGCTAACTAAAAAATAAAAAAAAATAAAAAGAATTTCAATAGCCAAAAATGTGTGGTGGTTGGTGGGGATGGTGGGGGTGGTCATTTTGTGTGGTAAAGAGTGTGGAAAATTTAATGGAAAAAATAAAAAGAAAATTGGGGAAAGAATTTTAGTGGAAATTTATGAAAGGTTTTCCCTTTGTTAATACAAAAATAAACTTGGGAAAAGCTTGAAAAAAATAAAAGAAATTAATTAAAATATTTTAGAAAATTCAAAAGGTTTAAAAATGAGAGAAAAATAAAAAATAAAATAGAAATCAAAGTCTTTGAGCTTTTACAAAATTATTTAGTGATTTTCAAAAAAAATTATTTAAGTAAATAATTTAAAGTCTATCAAATTTAACTCTTTATGTACATATAAAAATGCCAAAAATATTATTTTTAAACAACTTTCACGTTGTTGCGTAATTTTTCTTCAAAAATTAACTATCCAATATAATATTTTCTCGAAAAATACTATTAAATAGTTTTTATTGACACTACTTAATTTTAAAGTATAAAATAATGCCATTCTCTCTCTTTTTTATCCTTCAAACATTTTTTTTCTTTTTTATGATGGCCGATAACCGAAAAATGCGCAGATGATGATGGGCGTAAAAATAGGGAAAAGGACATTGCAAGTGACCGTTTACGAGGCCGCGAATTGCTTTTTTATTTCTCGTTGAATGGGAAATTTAAAAATAAAGTCAATAAAAAGAAGCTTTGAATTTAAAAAATTATTTTTATATTTGATTTTTAAATTATATTTAATAAGCGAAAAAACGATTAAAAAAAAGCTGGGGAGTCGAGAAAGTCAGAAAAATATTCAACTAGTAATTTTACAAACTAATATTTCAAACCAATTTAAAAAAAGAGAATAATGGAAAAAAAGGAATAAAATTAAGAAATGGGTAAGTGGAAGAAGCAACATTTTTGATTGAATTTTTTAAAATTAGAAAAAAATATCAAAAAATCTAAATTAAACTGTAACAGTTTTCTGATTATTACACATAGTACATATAAGAAATGAATTTAATTTAAAAAAGACCGAGATCACTAAATTATAAAAAACTAAAGCTTTAATTTAAAAATTCACTCCAAAATTATTTAGCTAAAAATACTAAAAATAATAAGATTTTACTTATATTTATTGCCCTTTTAGTAGTGTTTATTCGCTTGATTGGCTAAAAATTCTATTTTTTATTTCGCCATATTGCGCATATGTTTATTTGTTTGGTTGGTTTTGATTTGCTTTTTAAATATATTTTCCCTCATTTTTATAACCGCTAAATCTTTGCGCAGGAATATTTTTAATAATTTAAATTTTTTAAAAACATTTTTAATTTATGTAAAAAAATTAAATTTATTTTTTTTTAATTCCCCTAAATTCTAACAAAAATCCGTGTTTTTGGACAAATAAAATTAAAATATAAAAATCCTTTTTGTGTAATGCCGAAGGAAAAAAAGATTAACTCAAAAATGTAAATTAAAAGGCGTCATCCATTGATTTTTATTTTTTTTTATTTTGACCTTGAAAGGGTTTAATAGAAGGATTTTGAATATTTCTAGGGGTTTTCTATTTTTGATTTTGAGGAAGAAAAATAAAAAAAATTTAGAAAAAGAATAATCTCAAAAAAATTGTAAAGAAAAATTCTTAACAAGAATCCAGAGATCGAGATCTCGAGGCGATAATTTTGAAATATCTCGAATAAAAACATTAATGAGATTTTTTTGATTATAAAATATTAGTGACTGTAAGGAATGTTTATCAAGGAATTTTAGATATAATTTTTTAAATAGAAATTAAATATTCAAAAATGAACTTAATTTTTGATTATACTGATTAGGGAAATTAACGAAATATATTTCTCAATATATTTAAATATAAATTATGTTAAAAATAAAAACTTTTTAAAGTTAAACTTAAAAACTGAGTTGATATTCACTTCGAGATAGAGAGAGACGAAGGTTTGATCTGATTTCTCGATTAATCATATACATATTTCTCAAAATGATAACGGATAATTTAAAGTATTTAAGCTTAAATTGTTTTAAAGTTTTTAAAACTTTAAACACAATACTAATTAAATCCAAAATCAAATTCTTCTTCTTCCTCTTCTTATCCAACAATTAAATTATGTCCTCAACTTTTTGTGGGAGACTGAATGTGTCATCTTATCCAATTGAGACTCGCTTTAATGGTGTTTATAATTTGATAGATAATGAAATCAACAGATTATCGTATCAACAAATAAGGGTTGAGAAAAACTTTCAAACCTAACTACTTTTTATTTTATTAGGCCCGTCATCGACCCACACCGAATTCTTGTTTTGTCAATGCGATTTTGCAATGTTTATTCCACACCAATAAATTATGCAAATTATTCGAATCAAGAGCTATTGAAAGACATATTAATATTACAAATCAGGGAACATCCAAAGGAGCATTGTCTTCCTGTTTATCGGCTTACATGAATGCATATTGGAGTGGCCAATTCTCTTTTTTGAATACTAATAGATTTTTGGTAGAAAAAACACCTCTATTAAAAACACCTTAAATTTTCAAAAATTAAAATTAATTGTTACAAATATTTGAGAAGATTTTCGGCATATATTTTCACTTACTCTATTCAAATAAGGATAGTAAAAACTTTGGAAAGATAAAAAATGCAAATTGAAATGTTTAAATATATTAAGATTAACCATTAAAGAGAAATGTATAAATTTTTGAACTTTTATTTTAAGGATATCGTATCCTCTTTCGTCCAGGCTGAATATGATGGCAACTCTCAGCAAGATTGGCATCAATTTCTAATTTGGTTTTTAATTAAATTTGCTGCGGACACTAATAAAGTATCGACTTTTAACAACTTTAAGAATTTTAACAATTTTTAAGGGATATGAGGAATTATCAACAAATTTAGAAACATATCCAAATGCACATTTAACTGAAAATGGACGGGATTATACAACCAAACAAAATAGAATCTCTTCGCATCGTTTCGGACATTTTTATTAACGTCCTGCGCTCAACATCAAGGTGCCCAACTTGCGGCCAAAATTCTTGCACTTTTGAACAAAAGGTAAAGTTTAATAAAATTTAAAGACAAAAATTTAATTTAACACATTAACTTTTGACATTATGACATTTCCATTTTGTCAACTTTATTTCACCAACTTTCATTTTATCTACCTATTCTCTCTCTCTACTCTCCTCCTTGCCATCCAATTATTTTTTAATTAATATTTAATAGCCACTTTGTTACAAAGGTGAAGAACCTGAAGAGTGATATTTGGTACCTATTTGACGATAAAAACGTCCATCAAATATCATTTGAAGACGTGAAGGTATTCTTTGTTTAAAGTTATTATTTAATTTCTATATCTGCTTCATTTGTAGTCTACATCGGGATACATAATGTTTTATGAAAGAAAGGTTAAAGGAAAGAAATAAATTAATAATTGTTTCCCATTTAAAAGTAAATTAATTTTATGTTTGTATGTATATAGTATTTCCCTATTTTTTCTTTCGTAAAATGTAATTTTTTCGTAAAATGTAATTAATTTCGATTTACATTCTATTCGATTCACTCATACTAAATATTATGGTGAATAGTAAGTCGCAAAGTTCTTCCATTATAATAAAATATTCTTACACATGGTGCAGCTTAAAATAAGGGAAAAGATGTTCCTTTTCTTCTCTTTCTACATATTTCATTCTCGTACTCTAATTTGATCCTGATTTTGGTGGTTATGCAAGTTTCCCTCTCTTTAAATACAATTAAAATATCGTCATCAAAATACTTTTTATATATAAAAGCAGACTGGGAATAAAAATAAAAGAGAATAATATATTCGTTTCTCTAATTTTTGTATTGTTTTGTAGATGTTTTTGAATGTTATTAAGTTTTCAAAAAATAATCCAAAATAAAAAAATAATTTCAAAAACAATACACAATTTTGTAAAGGGACAGGATAAATAATTGAAGATCGAAATTAAATATTCACCATACTTAAATTTTTTATAGAAATAAATTCGGGGAAATACAGATTTTTTTACATTGTCAATCAAAAACGACAAAGATGGGTGTGTGTATTACAATAGAATAATATTTTAAGCAGGCCCGTAGCCAGGGGGGGGTGAGGGGGGGAATTCCCCCCCCCCCCCCCGAAATGGGAAAAAGGAAAAAATTTGGGGAAGGGTTTGGGTAAAAAAAGTGAATTTTTTTGGCCTACGGCCTTCGAAATTTTAAAAATTTTCGCCTGCGGCGCAAAAAAGGAAGAAATCTGGCTTCTTGAGCTCCAAAATTCAAAAAATTTTCGCCTGCGGCGCTGAAAATCAAGATTTTTGGCGCCTGCGGCGCCGGAAAAGTGAATTTTTTTGGCCTACGGCCTTCTAAAATTCTCAAAATTTTCGCCTGCGGCGCTGAAAATCAAAATTTTTGGCGCCTTCGGCGCCAAAAATTTGGCGCAAAAAAATTTTCCCCCCTTGGCCCCCCCCCCGAAAAAAAATCCTGGCTACGGGCCTGATTTTAAGCGTAACCAAATTTATGAAATTTCGACGTCAAAATATGAAACCTTACCCTTTGACCCCCTCAATAAAATTTCTGGTTACGCTTATACCAAGGACGTAGCTAATGGAAAATTACAATAAATCTCAAACATTATTAAAAATCTTCAATTAATTTCCCTATAAATTTCCAAAGCCACTCCCTATTTTCACTAACAAAAAAAATTTATTTAAATATACACATATATTTTAGATCAAAGCAATTCCTTCCTCAAAATTTCATAAACAACTCTCTCACGGAAATATGGAATATGTTGCTGTGAAAACGTGATTGGCGCTCTTCGAGAAGCATATTCTGCAAACAAAATTGAAAACATTCCGCAGTCCCACATATTTCCTTGATTAGGAATGTCCTTAAAATTATAATTATTTAAAATAAAAATTATTATTTAAAAAAACCTTTCGACAAGTAAACTCCCATCCAGTCATGTCGAATGGTCTCTTTCTTTTATCCATAGATTCTTCAGCAAGATAATTGCTAAAAATCAAAAATGATTTATCTTCATGGGGAGGGATTTTGGAAACAAGTAATGAAGTGAGGAATATCGTTCGTTATTCGAAATCTCACACAGGCACGTAAAATATTAGCTAGAGGGCATAATAGATATTAATGTGATCTCTAGTAATAAAGTGAGGGCTTTAAAAGATCAAATTCAGACCTTAACAATCCCAGGCATGTAAAGTTGTCACCTTTCAAGGAATCAAAATAATCAATTTTGCGTTCCTCAAAATCAATAACCTTCAAAAATATTTTTAAATAATTTTTTAAATTTTTCTATTACCGCCATACACCAATGATTACCCAAATGTACTGGAACAAAAATCATCTGATTGTCAAAGATATCAACTTTCTTTGTCCAACGTTTCACTGACGAAAAGCCTTTCCCAGAAAGGTTAACATAAAAATAGGTGTTAAAAGCATAGACCTTTTAAAGTTAGAAAAATTAGAAATTTATTTTTAAATATATTACTTTAGGTAATCTTCCATTGACTTTGCTTCTATTAACAATCAAGTTGACATAAAAGTTGATAACTGAAATAAAAATTTTTAATTTCAAAAACTAAGAAAATAGAAAACAACATCTTACAAGGACAACCGAAAGATCAACCAGAAATATAATTAACCCAGTAAAAGCAAATCATTATTATTCCTCCTAAAGCAAAAATTATTACCTTCGTCATTAAGCCACTCTTCCCCACAAAGAGTCAACAAATCCTTTCGAGCTATATCAACACCATCAAAATTAGAAAAGACTTCATTGGGCGGAGCAGATTTGTTCCAAATAATTCTAATAATCTGCCTTACGTTGTTAGGAATTTCTATAAAATTTTCAGTATTGAAAAATATATTTTTTAAAGAAAAAAACCAGGAAATTCTTCACGAGGAGGTTCACGTCGTTCCAAAACAAGTCCCTCAACTTGAAGACGCAATCGAAGCATTTCCTGTTCATTAATCTTTCGATTATGTCTTGAAAGTTCTCGTTCTGCCAATTCGGCTTCCAACTCTTTAACAGCTCTCAGTCGATTTTCTTTTTCATCATTATACCTCTGAGAACGCCATTGATGGTGTGTATTTGGCAAAGGAGTAGAAATCGACCTTCGAGTAACTGCCTCATTGTTTGGACGAATTTGTGGCTTAACTTGGTCAGGAAGGTTGGCTTTGTCATCCTTTGGTGGAATTGATGGTTCAGACGTGGCTACTATAAAACATTTATTAAATTTAGAGAAAATTCAAACCTGAATTATTTCTTGGTCGAAAACCCAAATCAACAGAAGGAGAAGAATTGTAATGATTATTTTTAGAAAACAATGCAGCCCGAACAATTCCAGTCAAAGAAGTCCCATTGTTTGTACGCAAGTTGGGATAATTATTTGAGCTGGAGTAACCATTGGAATCGAAGTGGAACTGCGCATAAGTTGGAGTTTTTGACGTGTCCTAAAATTTAAAACAAATAAGACATTTGAATCGCTAGTTAGGTAACGCCCAAGGGCGTAGCCAGGGGGTCGATTTCGGGGGGGGCTAACACTGGGTGGGCGCCAAATTTTTGGCGTTTACCTTGGCGTTCCGGACGGAAATTTTTTTGTTCATAAATTTTCATCTTTTCTGCGCCGCAGGCGAAAATTTTTTGAATTTTAGAAGGCCGTAGGCCAAAAAAATTCACTTTTTAGCGCCGCAGGCGAAAATTTTGAGGATTTTGGAGCTCAAGAAGCCAGATTTCTTCCATTTTTTGCGCCGCAGGCGAAAATTTTTTTAAATTTGAGGTTGTAGGCGAAAAAATTTCACTTTTTTGGCGCTGCAGGCGCCAAAAATTTTGATTTTCAGTGTCGTAGGCGAAAATTTTTTGAATTCTGGAGCTCAAAAGGCCAGATTTCTTCCTTTTTCAGCGCCGCAGGCGAAAATTTTTTAAAATTCGAAGGCCGTAGGCCAAAAAAATTCACTTTTTTTCCCAACGCCTTCCCCAAATTTTTCCCTTTTCCCCATTTCGGGGGGGGGGGGGGGGGTTCAGCCCCCCCCAGCCCCCCCCTGGCTACGCCCCTGGTAACGCCTATCCAAAAATAAACATTCCGAACTAACAAATTTTCGGTTAAGGAAACCATAGCAGTTCGATCCCTGGTTCCAGGCCCGTAACCAGGATTTTTTTTCGGGGGGGGGGGGGGGGAGGGGGGGGGAAAATTTTTTGCGCCAAATTTTTGGCGCCGAAGGCGCCAATAATTTTGATTTTCAGCGCCGCAGGCGAAAATTTTGAGAATTTTAGAAGGCCGTAGGCCAAAAAATTCACTTTTTCGGCGCCGCAGGCGCCAAAAATTTGATTTTCAGCGCCGCAGGCGAAAATTTTTTGAATTTTGGACCTCAAGAAGCCAGATTTCGTCCTTTTTTAGCGCCGCAGGCGAAAATTTTTTAAATTTCAGAGGCCGTAGGCCAAAAAAATTCACTTTTTTGCCCCAGCCCTTCCCCAAATTTTTTCCTTTTTCCCATTTCGGGGGGGGGGGGGGGAATTCCCCCCCACCCCCCCCCCTGGTTACGGGCCTGCCTGGTTCCAATTCCAGATTAAATCGAATACTTAAAAATAGGTTTCAAGTAAGGCTTACAATCCCAAATAAAATTTTAAAAGTCAAAAAAGAAAACCTTTGTAGTCAAGCCAATCAATTTCTTCAATCTCTCCATTTTTTCTTGAATGCTCAAATATTCAGTTTTGGGCGGAATTTTTAATTGTTGCCTTCGTTGAAAATCATTCCATTCAGATTTATGTAAAATAGATTTTAAACGATTAGGTGAAGAAGTAGAGTAAGGTTTAAAGCGTTCTGAATTTCCACGTGGCAAACTAAATAATGATCCAAAATGCATATTTTGTTCTAAAAAAAGTAAAAGCGTTATAGAAACTAATTAAGCTTTCCTATAAAATATAAAACGGTTAACGACAATCAAAATAAATATTTATTTTTTGAAATAAAGTCAAAGTTGTTTTTAAAGGAAAAAAAGTTATTTTAAAAAGGAATTGTTAATATTTAATTTTGTGAGTAAATAGTGAACCAAAAGCCAAGCCTATCACCTATTGTTTGCTGATTTCGCATAATATTTGTTCAATATTGTTAAAAACAAGACCATTAGTAAAGCTCCACTACGAAAAATTTTGAAAGAATTTGTTTAATCTGTGGTGGGACAACCCAGTCTTGTAAAATTTTTATTATTAGAGATTCGTTTTCAACAAACATGCTTTATAATTGAGTGCAAAAAATAAAAATTTTGATCATGATTAATGAAAAAAACTTTGATTCTCGAACCTACAAATTAATTGCTGAAAAACTAAAGAAAACTAGACAATGGATTTTGAAAAAACCTCGAGAAATAGAAAACAAAACTGAGTGCACTGGGAGGGACCCGGCTTGAGAAAACAACAAATTCACATGTAGGATTTCTGCCTGTCCAAAGAAGATCGGATTCCCGATCCGGTAAACGAGACGAGACTCTAGAAAAAGAAATTTCTTTGAGACTGAAACGTCTTTTCGCGGGAAAAAACACTTGGCATTTTGATTTATTAATCTTTGCGGAACGTCCCACTTCAGTCCCGCCATTTCAGTCCCGCCGTTTCAGTCCCGCCATTTCAGTCCCGCCATTTCAGTCCCATGCCATTTCAGTCCCTGCCGTTTCAGTCCCGCCGTTTCAGTCCCCCCTATATGGGGACGTTTCAGTCCCCATTGATTTTTATTGTTGAACTCCATGCGGGATTAGTTCAAAAATGTTGCGGGATCGATTTTGGTGTCAGAATGCTTGCAACCCATTGTTTCCTGTCATCAGTATTGAGGTTAAGCAGGTTTTTTTAATTTTTTGAATTTTTAAAATTTTTTTGAAATTTTTATTTTTTTAAAATAAATGCCGGCAGGCTGTTCCTGAGATCTTACAGCTGCTATGCACCCCTGTTGTTACCTTTAATCCCCCCAAATCCCAAGATATTTTTTATTTTGTTTCAAATTTTTCAATTTTTTTTGAAACTTTTTAATTTTTAAATTTCTCTAGGGGTTGTCAACACTAATTCTTGTTGCTGCTCTAATTTAGAACTTACTTAGAGCTGAAATGCAGAAAGAAGCAAGGCATATTGGATCAAGCAGGTTTTTTATTTTAATTTTTTGAATAAAAATTTTTAATTTTAAGTTTTTAAAGGAAATGTCGAGCAGATTGCTGTGAGGTGATTCTGCCTGGCAAATCTGATGAGCACATGGAGAGCGATGATGGAATATTGTCAACAACAACTCTAACCCAAACTGCCCTCTTTAGGGCCACAAATCTAATGAGTGAAACGAGACTATGACTTTATAGTTATTTTTTGATAAATTTTTTAATTCGGTTTTCAAATTTTGTTTTTGCTCGGGGATATCCAAAGATTTTCCCTTCTAATCCCCCAAATCAACGATATCCCTTTTGTTCGTTTAAGATCCATTTATATCCCTCCAAATCCATCGATATCCTTATTGATCCCTCGACGCAATGTACAAGTCCCTTGATGCCTACTTTAATCCCTCCAAATCCTTATTCTTAAAGTTGTTTTATTTATTTTTTCACATGGGGACTGAAACGTCCCCATATAGGGGGGACTGAAACGGCGGGACTGAAACGGCAGGGACTGAAATGGCATGGGACTGAAATGGCGGGACTGAAACGGCGGGACTGAAACGGCGGGACTGAAATGGCGGGACTGAAATGTCCCCTACCGAATCTTTGCCAAAAAAAATTTCTTCCAACAATCAATAAAAAAATTTTTTTGTTTTTCCTAATAAATGTTTCTAAAATTGTCGGTTTTTTCAAATTATTTTTATTGTAGACCCATTTCAGATAAGGTAATAAGTTTAATACAAAATGATCGGTTCGAAAGTGTCAGCTTCATCCTCTACAATTGACAGTGATTTTGATTTAGTCAGCGCCAATTCTATGATTAATACTTTAAAATCTAAAAAGTGTATTGATTCTCCAAGTAACAAAGAAAATTTTTTAACATCGAAAAGCAAAGGTTTTTTTATAAAAATTTAAATTTAATTAATTTTGGTTTTTAGCTTCTTCCTTACAAAATAATCCAAAAAAACTTCCAACTCAATTAAACAAAGAAACTAATTCGAAAGACAACGCTGTTCTTCTCCAGAAGCTTAAACAGGCCAAAAAGGCACTAGCCAAATACCAGGAAGACAAAAATCGTTTAGAATCTGAATTAACTCAAAATCGTTCGTTAATGGCTCAAATTTTGTCTTGCCAAATTACGGCAAAGAATAAGACGCGTGTTAAGAATTCGTCACGTCCTAAAGAATACTTTCCGTCAGATGATCGTTGTGTTGGGATTAAGGTAGAAAATAAATTTTCTTATTTTTTAAATTATTCTTTTTGAGACATTTGATTCACTTGCTTGGATTCCTTTGCTTGAAAGACTTGAAGAAGAACAGGGTTTGTCTAATTAAATTATTTTCTGGTAAATTATATGAATTTAACTTAAATTTATTACGTGGTTTAAAATTCAGTTGAAATAGGGTATTTTCTTCCTCTAATTTTTTAGCAGATTTTTTAGAATCCAATCTGAAATAAATAAAAATCATTTTTTAAGTTAATTTATATTGTTTTAATCTTTATTATTTATTTAGTTGATCTCTTTGTCCAAGTGCCTCCACCAATGATACCGCGACTTTTGGATGGTAAAGGCGGCCTTATTTCTCAGACTGTAAGCGTTTTTCATTAATTTTTTATCAATTTAAATTTAGGTATTTAAAAGCCTTATTTCTCTAACAGTCAATGAGCATCAGAATAGTTCAATCGCCACTCCGCCATTTTGCATTATTCTCTTACCTTTTAGTCATGTTGTAACACGTTATCTAACTTATTTGAAAGGTTAACAATTTTATATTTCTAGAAATTTTTTTCAAATTTTAGATGAGCCTGTTAATGTTCTATTTACTCGAGGTTATATTCTAATTTTCCTTTTTTTATTTTTTAAATTAATTTGAATACAGATGGTTTGTTTAACATGGACTACATCAATAAATCACTTTTTTATCCTACATTTTGTTTAACTACTTGCAACCATTTTTTAATTGAACTTGACAACGGAAATGATAAATTGAGTTTTTCTTTTAATTTCACTATATATTTAAGCAAGACCTTTAATTTTTTAGCTTTATCACTATTAATCTTTATTAGTATCTCAATAACCAAAAATTTTATATTTTTAGATCGCCCTAGATAACCTCACACTTTTATTGTTGGACGAAGCCGACTTACTTATACATGTAAAGAAATATTTTTATTTTTCTTTAAAAAACTTCTTTAGGATGTTGATTTTGTTCGTTGTTTTATTGAAATCCAATCAAGTTCTCCATCTGTTAGTTTTTAATATTTTTTTCTCAAAAAATATTTTTTAGTCTTATCGTCGGACTTTGATGTTCAGTCGAACATTGGATAATCAGACAAGCCCTCTTCTGTCTGATATTTTAAAAATTGGGTATAAAACGCTATTAATTGGTGAACGAGCATTTGAAATGAGTATTTCTTTTATTAATTTTAAAAAAAATAATTTTGTGTTTTTCTAGGTCATAGTAGTTTAAATTATTCTGAACAAAGCGAAGGCCGTCTTATTGATTTTGATGAAGAATCTTCTGTTTCTGAAAACGAATTGAATCAAACTGGATATTCAAATGAATTAGCTGAACAAAAACAGGGAGATGATGAGAATATTCATGACGTTGCAAACTTGTCGACATTAAATGATGAAGAGGTATTTTTAAATTTGAAGTTTCAAAATATATCTTATGTCAGTTCATTTTCTGAATAATCCCCTTTATCATAGTTATATTTCCAATTCTCCGTCTCTTTTCCCTTCACCCTCATGGGGATTAGAATTACTGTTAGTTTAGTATACATAAACGTTTTTTGAAAGAATTACTAACCTAAAATTTATACTAACTTAGAATTTTAAAACAGAATGATATCATTGTATCAAATTCTGAGCTATCTCAACAATCGGAAACTAATGAATTAAGTGAAAACGTGGAAGAACAGAATTTAATTTCAAATAAAGACAATTGGCCACTTGAATTCATTAACATTCGCCCTCCACCACCTCCTGCAATGTTGCCTTTTTACATGGAAAATGATGAAGAAATAAATTTTAACGAACAAGGGACTTCTTACCAAATTTACAACAATATCGAGAATGATCAACACAAGTATGGTCAGTCATCATTTTTCGAAATTGAGGAGCAAAATGTGCAAAGAAATGGGCTTTTAATTGATTTTGACCAGAGGCAATCTACTAGTACTCTTGGAGGTTAAATTTTAAGGAAATTAATTTAAAAATCATATTTTCTAGAAGCATATCAAAGTTGTTTGGCATCATTTAAAAGTACTTCGACACATACTTCAATTTCTAATCTCAGTTCTTTCACCAATGCAAATGTTTTTTCTCGTCATAATCAGATGCTCAATAATTCTTCAACTCGCCAACTTCAAGTAAAGGTTAATAATAATAATTAGAAAAATGGCAGGTGATAAGAGCCACTCCGATTAGTACTAAATTCTATCTAGTTTATTTTATTTTCGTTTCCCCGAGATTAATTACATATCCATCGATTTTAAAATTCAGCGTTATCGAGCAAGATCCTATGGAAAAGCGAAAATTGGAAAGCTTGCTCCTGAATTTACTGCTGATGCTGTTGTTGATTCTGACTTTAAGACTGTTTCTTTGTCTGACTACAAGGGCAAATATGTTGTGCTTTTCTTTTATCCGCTTGACTTGTTTGTTCTTCTTTTAAATTTTTAGAATACTTCCAGAAATAAAATGACTGACTTAATCTTAACTCGAGTGTTTTCTCAAATATTTTTAGTTTTAGATTCTTTCCCAATTCGGTTGAATCCAAATCTAAAAATTTTTACCTCATGTCAGTATTTACGATGTCGAGATAAACTGAAGTTTTTAATTATAAATTTTCAGTACATTTGTTTGTCCTACCGAAATAATTGCATTTTCTGAGAGAAGTGGTGACTTTACCAAAATTAACGTTCAATTATTGGCTTGTTCTACTGACTCTAAATTTAGGTTTTATTTTATATTTCTATAATTTTTAATATTTAAATTTTTAGCCATTTTGAATGGATCAATAAGCCACGTAAGGAGGGAGGACTTGGAGAAATGAAAATTCCTGTTCTTTCTGATCGAAATATGAAAATTGCTCGTGATTATGGAGTTCTTAAAGAGGATGAGGGAATTGCCTATCGGTTTTTTAAGGTTTTGAAATTCTAAAAATTTATCTTTTTAGTGGATTGTTTATCATTGATCCCAAAGGAATTCTTCGTCAAATTACTATTAATGACCTTCCGGTTGGACGCTCTGTTGATGAGGTTATTTTTAGAAATTAAAGAAAAATATTTGTAAAATAGAGTTGGCTATCTATCTTTGGATTACGTTTTTTAATTATTAAATCCCTTAAAATTTCTAGACTCTTCGTCTCGTTCAAGCTTTTCAATATACTGACAAGCATGGAGAAGTTTGTCCAGCTAATTGGAAGCCTGGAAGTGATACTATTAAACCAGATCCTAACAAAAGTAAAGAATATTTTGGTAAACAATAAATTGAGTGAGGTTATTATTGGATAAAAGAATTTAAATAAGGAAAGGAGAACGATATTAATTTTAAAAATTTTACATTTTTTTGATAATTTTACTTAATCTTATTGCAATGATTTTTTTAAATTATAATTTTTGAATATGCATTTTAAAAATATTGCTAACAAACGGATAAACCTCGATTATTAAATATTTGACACATATTTATTTCTACCAATGGAGAGAACAATGTTTTAGGAATTGCTATTAAAAATATAAAGCGGTTATATATCCTTATTGTGCTATTTTTGATTTTAGTTCATCTTTCATTCAAAAAATTTGATTTACTCAACCACAATTAAGAAAAAACATCCTTTTCCTTCAAGGGCGTACCCATCCGCCAAATCCTCGTTCAATTTCCTTGGCAGCAGCCATCAATAACGGTTCAGAATTAGGTGGTCCAGCAATTTGAACACTCAAAGGGATTTGTTTTGATGAATCCAATCCTGTAAAAGTAAACAGAAAGTCTAAATAAACAAATGTTGTGATTACCAACAGGACAGGATATAGCTGGAAAACCCAAAATATTAAATAATTCTGTAAAAGCGAGATTCAAGCTTGTAAACAAGTCTTGGTGATGGAATGGTGCGAGTGTAGGCCATGTTGGCAAAAGAAGGATACCTTTGTCACCAAGTGCTTGTTTGATTTGGTGACGAAGCTTGTCAAGTTTTTTAAGCATCTTACATGAAAATGAAAATAATGTTAAAATTAAACAGGTTAAGTTGTTTGAGTGGTATGCGAGGAATAAGAGTTGTAAGGATGAGGACAGAATTCAATTCTACGAGCCTTACTAAACAAAGTAAATCTTTTTTTTAACTTGAACTCGGTCTAGTCTCTATCTAGTTCCATAAATCCAACTCCAGGCTACAAGACTAGTTAACTACTCTAGACATAGAATCAAAAATTATTTTCTCACATATTCCTTTTCATTATCATCTCGTACATCTACAAATGCATGTATAAGAGAGAATATCCACGCACAACTAGTTAATTCTGATTTATCATTTAATACCTTTGGGAATTCTTTAAGAATGTCTGGAATGCTCTAAAATTTAAAAATTATTTTAAATTCCCCCTCTATGTACAAACCAATGCAGGAGTGCCAAAGCCCAAAGCACCCCAAATTTCGTAGAGATGACTGGCTAATGGAAATTCAACTTTTTGGGCAGTAACATTAAATTCTGTTTCGAAGAAACGAACAGACTAAAAGAAATAATTTTGAAAAAAAAATAATAAAAATTTATTTTACTTTTCTCAGTGCTTGCAAAACTTCTGAATGAACATTTTCCATAAACCAAATATTTAAAATATCCATATAAATAATTCTGACTTGGCTAAAGTCAATCTTTTGAAAATCTGTCTCAGATTGTGACTTTCCGGAAATTATCTTTAAATAAATTGTTTAAAGATTTTAAATAAATTTAATGAATGAATCAATTAATTTCCTTAAAACCCAAAAGAAAAAATACAAGGGAATCATAAACAAAAATTATTTCCGTTTTCATAAGGGTTACAAATACGTTCATAAACTCTTTATTTGTTTGTTCATTACCAGCTTTACCAATTTTCTGTTAATATTGTAGTAAAGGAAATCCACAAAAATTTAAGGGTTTGGAAATAAATTCTTTCAAAAATAAGGCTTAAAACAAATGATTGTTTGGCCAGACATTTTTTCAATAAAAAATTGGCGATAATTTTGACAAAATCAGATTTTTTAAGTTCACCTTCCCCAAAGAATCAAAAAGTTTCAAATATCTTACACTAAAAACAAGGGGAAGGTCTTCAGCATAGCGACACAAAGGACCAATCGTCCATTGGGCTTTACCCATTTCTGTGTCTATTTTAGGAATAAAACCATTAAGCGAAACAGCATCTAAAAAATAAAATTCTTTTCTAAAAATTTCCAAAAAAACCTTTTGTTGGTTTTAATCCAAAAACTCCACACATTGAAGCTGGAATTCTGACAGAACCACCCAAATCATTACCTAACCCAAAAGGGGAAGCCCCAGCCCCAACAAGGGCTCCTTCCCCTCCACTACTTCCACCAGGAATTCGACGTAAATCATAAGGGTTACGAGTACGCCCATAAACTTTATTTGTACAACTCCAATTCATTGCCAATTTTGGCAAATTTGTTATGGCAATTAAAATAGCTCCAGCATTACAAAGTCTGAGGGAAAAAAGAATTTTTTTAATAATAATTTGGAGTGTTTTTTTAGTTTTAAAACATTCGAAAGTTATAGATGAGAGATTTTGTTTTTATCATACAGTTATAGATAGATTTTGTAATTTATCCTATCTTTTCTTAAACACAAACAAGCATTTTTAGATAAAAAGACAAATATTATTTTTGATTTTTACTAGGTCCCAACCTCTCACAGTTATGCTATTGATATATGTATGGATTATTTTAAAAATAACTGACAAGGACCAGGAGTTTTTTTTTTCAAAACCAAACCTTTCAACAACATCACAATCCTTTTCCGCTGGTGGATTGTTAACAAAAGGAGCATAACCAGCAACAGACACAAAACCTTTAACATCCATATTATTTTTATTGCTGAAGGGAACACCCAATAAAGGCTTGCTTTGTTCCAACTTAAATTAAAAAAGAAATTTTTGACAAAATTTAATAATTTCTCCAAACATTTTTGTATTCCTCAGAATTTTCATCCAAATTAGCCAAATAATTATCAACATTTTTGGCTTCTTCCAACGCCTTTTCATAACGTTCAGCAACAACAGCATTAATTAAAGGTTGGACTCGACGAATACGTGATATATAGGCAGAGATTAATTGTTCTGAAGAAATCTAGAAAAAATAATTAAAATTATGAGGGAGGCCTTGGTTTTTCCTGTACCCAGTCCAGGCCCAGGCATTTTTTGACCTTCCTGGATTTTTCCTGGACTACATGCCCAGGACCGATCCAGGTCAATAAATCAAACCCAGGAACAGGCCCAGGCTTTTCAAAAATCTCGATTTCTAATATGCAACAAGCAAGAACACATAAAAAAGCAACGACATTCCAAATAAACACAAACAAAGAAATACCTCTTTATTTCTAATTTTCTCGGCAGCCTTTTTAGCCGATATAAAAAGAAAAGGACTTGCTAATTCTTCATTATTCCATTCAACTTTTGTTTTTTGTTTAAATAAATAAAATAAATTAAACCATTGATTGATTACAAAAAAATATATTTTTGTAAATAAATCGAGAATTGGATATAATTTTTGAAGAAAAAAATAACGTAACATTTCTTCTAAAATTAAAAATTTGTTTAATAAAATTAAAGTATTAATTGGAATTGTTAAATTAATTAGTTCAGGTAAAATAAGGGAAGAGTTTAAAGATTTAACAGATACTAAATAAACGTTCTTTCATTATTTGGAGATGTGTTTGTTAATTTTATAGGAGGTTCTGTTGGAGTTGATTTAAAAAAGAATAATTTTAAAATATACAAAAGTTTAAAAACAAATAAATAATATTTTTAAAAAACATTTAAAAAATAAATTTATTCAAAAATGAGATCAATTAAATAAAATTGTAAAATATTAATTTTTAATTAAAAATTAATTAGTAAACAAATATAAAAACAAAGATTAGTTAATTTAATTTGATATGTTGATTAGAATTTTAATTTAATTATTTTCTTTTCTTAAACTTGTTTAGTTAAGAACACAAAGTTTAGTTATTTATTTATTTTCCTCTAAATTTGATTTATTTCTTCTTCTTTTTCTTGTTCACGTCTTTTTTCAAGTTTTTCACAACATTTTTTATGAAATGGCCAATCAAAACGTTGACATTCAATTGAGCAATAATAAATCTAAATTTTTTAATTTTATAGATAAAAATAATTTAATCGAATAAAAATAATTAATAAAAAAAATAGGTAATTTAAAAACTCATAATTGAGGGAATCAGATACGTAAAGAAATTGATTTTTAAATTATAAATAGATTTCCTTTATTTCGAAACTAAAAGGAAGGAGAAGTTTTCTTCTTATTTTATCCATTATCTCCTTCAAAAATTCTTAATGATAGAGAGGGATATAGAAAAGTTAATTTATTCTACACTCTGATGCAAAAAAAATTAAATAATTTTTTGATTAAAAGATGCCAAATGAAAATAATGGGGAATTTTTTGGAAAAATAAAAAAGGGAGAACACAAACTAAACGTACCCAAAAATAAATTAAAAAATATTTATTTACTTTACACTTTGGACAACGTTTCTTAGCCGAAGGAATTGAACAAGTTCTACAAAATTTAGATGTTTGGACAAATCTGTGCCCTAATAAAGCATTACACAAAATAATAAAAGCAGGAGGTGGAGAACCAAATTCGACAGTTTTGAAACTTTGATTTAATGATTGCCATAACATCTTTTAAAATAAAGAAATTTTTTAAAATTAAATTTAGCCTAAAAAATATAAAGTTAGAGAGCATAAAGAAGGTTATTCTTCTCATGCTAATTACTGTTGACTTTTAGGTATATGTCAATTAAGTCCATTAGAGTCTTGAATTATATGGGAGAATAATTGTTTTTGATAACCTTTTTTTAAATAAAATTGTGGCTAGTGGATCTCTATTGAAGAATTCTGTATCATAACTGAAAAGAAAGATTGGGCAGGGAAAAGAATACTTAAATGTTAATCCCCATGTCTAAAAAATCTTTTTTTAATCTAAAAAATATATTTCCAACCGATTGTTTATAAGGAAAAGAGACTATCGCTCTTCTAATAAATAATTCCTCGTTATGCCTAACCAAATATTCAGGTTGATCATTTAATAAAGTTTTGGCAAAATCCAAAGCAAATTTCTTCTTCAAGTCTTCCCCTTCATTTTCAGACTTTTTCTCCTCTTTTTTGCTATTTTCAGCTTTTATGTGTTTATCAACAAATTGAAGCATTTCTCGAAGTGTGTATAAAACAATCCACAATTTTACTGACATTACCTTTTTTTAAAAAATTAATTTTAAAATTAATTTAGAGACATTTTGTGTGTAACAGTATGGTTGGAGGATTCTGGGAAATCTTCGGATTCAATATCCAAATAGAAGATTTCCGGATATCCTATCTTTTTTCGGATATGCCAACCTTACCCAGTAGAGCCTATTTTACAAAAATTACTTCGTTAGGTTCTTTAGTTCTCAATTGTTTTTCAAAAAGTCTGTCAACAGTCCAAACAGTCTTTTCCCTGTTTTCCCAAATAATTCCATCACCAACAACATCAAAAATTAATCGAACAGGATGAAATAAATGTGTCCGAGTTAATCGATGTATAAAATCAACAAGTTCGTTGGGGTAAATTTTCTCGCTTTTTTCTCCTTGTGGATGTAAAATTTTATTAACATCCTCTACCCCAATGTGGGCATTAATGACACTAACACACTCATATTGACCTGAAAATAAATGAAAAATACTCTAGTTAGAGGAAGGTTTTGTACCAACAAAAGCTGCCATTTCCCCTGCAGTTTTGCCAATAGAATTTTCGACGTGAGTACTTGCCCCAGAGTCCAAGAGGAGTTGACAGATTTTCGGTTTACCTTTAAAAGACTTAAAAATATTCTTTTAAGTAAAGTCAACTCTTTCTTATTTAACTAACTTTAAAAGTAATGGTTGATTATAATAGGCTGATTTTAAAAGCTCTACATGTTTTTGTTTCAGGGATTCTATATAAATTTTGTTCAAATCTAGTTAATTTTATCAAAATATTTCTAACAAAAAGGAGTACTTAAAAGGAATCACTAAGCAAACAATTGCTTCAAAAGAGATTGGATCGAGATTTGGGACAACATCAATCTCCCTAAATAACTACTTAAGGATAAGGGGGGGGGAGGGGAATTATATAAAAACTGAAAATTGAAGACAATACATGATGGGAAAGTCAAAAAATTTGAAGAATATTTTATTATCCAAACCGGCTAAAGCAGCAAACATTAAAGGAGTATATCCTTGATCGTGATAACGTATATCGGCATCTGCACCAATCTCTAACAACATTTTAACCATTTCTTCATTCCCTTTAAAACAAGCCTGTACAAGGGGACTCATTCCATTCTTTTCCAAACAATTTGGGCGAATTTTTTCCAATAAATTGGTAAATTCTTGAATGTTTTCTGGAAAATTTTATTTTAAATTTGAAAATTTGTATTCACTATGAGATAAACTCATTGAGGCAACAATTCACTGGAAAAGCTTAATGGAATTTTTTCTTTGGGTGAATTTTCTCATATCCATCAAGATGTATGTATTTTATTCCCTATCAGCCATTTGTTCCAAAATTAAAGTCATGCTAATGTTGACCTTTCAGTGAAATCCCTATTTCCTTTTATAAAACTTGCCTTGTTCAATAGCTTTAAATATTTGTTCTTCATCACTAGTTAAATTTTTCAATTCTTTTACTGAAAATTTTTGAATATTTTTATTTAAGGACATTTTTCGTTGAAAAATCTTTACTGTTATTTAGATAGTAATAACATCTTTCATTCACATTTTTTAGTTAAATAAAATCCTTTATCGATTTAAAAAATAAGAGGATGGCTAATGCATTTTTATTTGTCCATATTTTCTATTAGTAACAGGGAAAGTAGAGACTCTGTCAGGGTAAATTTCAATTTCAGGCAAAATTCAATTTTGCCGGCAGAATTCAAATTTGCCTGAAAATTTTGGGCAAATTAAAATAAAATTTATTTTCTATTTTTTAGTTTAAAAAAATGTCCTCCCAATACGAACATTTTTATCAATTATATTATAATTTAAAAGAGACTACAATGAAATATTTTTTAATTCCAACAAAAACTACTTATGACAAAATCTCAAAATATTTAACTAAAAATCAAGTAGATGGATCTATTTCAATTAATACTTTAACTCATTGGAGAAAAGTTTATTCGATAAAAGAAGTTGACAACCAAAATTTAGTTTATTATGGAGAGAGGAAGGTTATTTGTGAGGAGGAACTTTTTGAGGTATTACACAAAGCACATGTTTTTGTTGGACACGGAGGACGGGACTTGATGACAAACGCATTGAGGGGATTTTATGGAGTTGGAAGGTTTTTAGTCTTTCCATATAATCGGAGGTGGGTCTGAATTCCGATTTCCAACGTTTTTTCCCTTCCGATTTTCGAAATTTTGGAAGAATTTCCGATTTCCGACTTTTGAGCCAGTTCCGATTTCCGACACCTCTGACTGTTCCTACCCACCTCTGCATATAATAAAGCCTAACTATTTCTCCTTCCTTGGAGAATACAAAAGGTTAGGAAGCTGGGAGTGAACAATCTTCGTTTTTGACCAGAATGACCACGCCGCCTCCTGCTTAGCTTTAGCAATTAAACAGCTAATATGCTTTATATTTAAATTTATTTTTAGAAAAGTAATCGCCATTTATTTACAAACGTGCACCGAATGTGAACACAAACGGGCAAGAATCAAGAAGAATATTGTAAAGAAGGAAATTGTCACAAACCCCAAAAGTTATGCTGAAAGCTATCAAGTGGATTTTATTGATATGGAGAGTCAGAGGGACGGCCTTTATTCGTGGATTTTGGTTGTTCAGGTTTTTGGAAGGGAATGAAAATTATTAAAAATCAAAAAAAAATTAGGATCAATTCACCAAATTTGTTCATTTACGAGCTCTTCAAAATAAAGATTCTCGTTCAATTGCTTTTTTATTGGAAGAAATTTTCGCCCAATTTGGACCTCCTCAAGTATTACAAACTGGAAATGGTCGAGAATTTGAAAATGAATATATCCACTCCCTTTGTTGTGAATGGAAAGTGAAATTAATTCATGGAATTTCTAGAAAATCGTCGAATGAAGAAAGCGTGGAACGAGCTAGTCATGATATAGAAAATATTATTTTGACGTGGGAAACTTCATTACAACGAAATGACTGAGCAAATAATTTGAAAATTTTTCAGCTTATGAAGAATAATAGGTTTGTTTCTAAATGGTTGCTGACTTTCTAAAAAAATTTTGCGGACTTTTTCTTGAGAACCCAAACTGCTTTAGTCAAAAATAGTTTGTAAACATCGATAAAATTAAACATTTCTACTGATTGATTACCCAAGTTAAATGAAAGAGAAAAATCATTAACCCCCTCCCCTTCTTCCTTCAAAAATTGACAAAATATCTAGAATTTATTCCTTCATTAAGGTTTCACAAATCCCTCCAAAAAACTCCATACGAAGCAGTATTTGGCCGTAAACTCCACTCTCTACCTTCCAGCGTTTCAATAGACGATCAAATAGAAGAATTTGTAATAAATGGTTTTTATGTAGAACAGACAGAAAATAATAAAGAAGAAATTCCAGAAGAAATTCCAACCTGTTCAGATTCTCAATTTGAGGAACAGGAGGAGGAAATTAATAAATATTGTAAATGTAATTCTGAATGTAAAGGGAATCGTTGTTGTTGTAAAAAAGAAGGGAGGTTTTGTGGATGCCACAAAAGCCTTTCTTGTTCAAATAATTTTTTGTCTTAAAAATTTTTTTTGTTTTAAATTTTTTTTGAATAAAATAAAAATAAATTTATTTTTAAAAGATTAATTATATAAATTTAAATTTTTTAAATATTTAATCCTTTATATAAATCAGGGAACGAGTGATTCCCGAAAATCGGATATCTCGGTTCGTTCCCTGACGTAAACAAACATTTAAAAAATTTAATTTCCCGGAAAATGCCTGATCTAAACGATTTGAGACGAATGAGAAAAAATCTAAAAAGAACACAAATAACGTAAGAAATTTTTTTTTAAAATTTCCAAAAAATTTTTAGAGTAAAAAAAGAGGACGGGGGAATTCACCAAGAACAATTAAACGAAAATGGAGATTTTGAAATTATTTTTGTGGATGATGGAAGTGATAAAAAAGAATATATTCCTTCAAATAAAAATAAAAAAGAGCAACATTGGTATGGAATGGTAATTGATTTTAAACCTGATTTGCAATTAGCCTGTGTTTCAGAAAATGTTTATTTGAGGTATTCTGATTTGAATAAAAAATCGAATTATTTCATTGATTGCACTAATTCCCAAACTAATACATATTTCCGATTGAAGTGGTATGTGCGGAAGCTTGCGTGGCTCGCCAAATGCCAATTTTTCAAATTTTTAAAAGACGCCAAACACAAAACGCCAAAAATGAACGCCAATCGCACAATCCCTGTAGCTTAAACAATTTATTCTTCTTAGGCAACAAAAAATACCTAAAACTAAAAAATGATATAATTAAGGAAAATAAAATATTATTTAAATATTTTTAGCAGTCAAGCTGTAGCTCAAGATTTGGAATTATTATTAACTAACAAAATAACACACATAATTAATGTGGCTACCGGTGTTCAATGTTTATTTCCTGAAAATATAATTTATTTGGCTTTAACAGCTTTAGATGTTCCTACAGAAAATTTAAAAAGACATTTTGATAAAGCTGTGAAATTTATTTATAATGCTGTTGAAAATGGGGGAAACGTAAGGGGAAGAAGGGGGAGGGGTATTTTACTGAAAAGACAATTCACAGAAATTTAATTTACTTGACATTAACTCTTTAAATAAACACTAATGGGGTTTTTAATTTAAGGAAACTTAAAGAAACTTTCCTTCTAAAAAACTTTTTAATTTTTAGGTATTAATTCATTGCAATGCAGGAGTTTCTCGTTCAACAACAATTGTTATTGCTTATTTAATGAATTATAAACATTTGACTGTTAATAAAGCTTTGGAACATGTTCGCAGTCAAAGACCGAGTTAAAAATATTTTATTAATTTTAAAGTCCATTTTAAATAGTTGCTAGACCAAATGATGGTTTTATGTGTCAATTAAAAGAATATGAAAGTGAACTTGGCTTGAATTCTGTCGAAAACCATTAGGAAATTAGTTTAAAGATTAAATATTTTTTATAATTAAATGTTTAATATGAAATTTACTAATAATTCTTAAAAATAAATAAAATGGATATATTAGAGTTTTAAATAATTAATTATTTTTCCTTTGAAAATTTCTTGAATAAGTAGAAATCTGGCATCGCAGGATCGATGCATGTCCTTTGCACAACTTTTCTATTTCTCATATATTAATTAGATGGAAAGACAAAAATATAAATAAAAATAAATATTTTTTAAATGGCAGTAAAATATGTATATTTATTTTTTAATTAATTAATTTTACAACGTGAAGGTTCATATTCACATCTTCCACAATTATCTCTATTATGTCCAGGCCCATTATACCAAAGGCAAACCTTTTTTGATTAAAAAAATTTTTTTTTAATTATCAGAACTACAAACCATTTGTTCTAAAATATAAATATAATTTTGTATTGTAGATAAACTATAATTATTAATTAATATCCACAAATTATTTTTTATTGGTTCAGGTCCAAGAAATGGTTGGGTTTGTTGTATTTTTAATTTTGAATTGTATGTTTGCCAAATTTGGGAATTTTGTGCACAATTGCTTTAAATTGAAAAATAAAATTTTAAAGTAAATGAAGAGCTAAATAAATGATTTAAAAGCCTCTCTCTAGTCTTGAGAAAAATGCACAATCCCGCGGGTTTAAATTCTGTGATTTTTGTAATTACAGACTATTGTTGAGGATTTTTTTAAAGATGTAGAATATTTTTTGTTTTTTAAAATTGTCCCTCAATATCGACACAAAACATTTCCAAAATTAATATTTTAAATATCAATCTTTAAAGTTTAAAACTTCAAAAACTAACATTATAGACTGTCGCTCTACTTCACTAGTAAAAAAACATTCATTTATCCAATTTAAATTAATTTGTTCATATCTTGTGTTCAAACAAAGTAATAAATTATTTTTTTGATTAATCTCTGCAACACTTCCAGAAATACAAATCTTTAAATAAATTGAGGTTTTTTGATAAACTTTTTTTGTAAAGATTGAATGAGATTTAGAGCGGGTTTTTTTCAATTTTGTGTTTCTTTTTTCAAAAAAATATTTTCTAAAACCTAATCTATTGTTACTAAAGTTATGAATCATTTACGGTGAACTTAGAGAAGTAAGATAATTGGATCTTAATTTAAGATGCACTTTTTAAAAAATTCTTTGGTCAGTAGGCAGCTAAGGATATTCTCAATTTAAGATAAACTCAATCTTACATAACTTGTCATTCGATAATATGCCGTATGAGCAATGGACAAAGAAAGTACTACTAGGTAGAGACCGGAATGGGAGTATCGTACGAGAATCGAGATCTGGAAAAGTTTTAGATCTCGATAACCGAGATTTTTGATTGAGATCTCGTCTCGGTCCGGGCTCTTCTACTAGGTATTTTTATCACAAAAATCCCTCCTTTCCCCCTACCTCCAAAATTCTTTGAGCACACCATTCAGAAAATCCACATTCTTCCAATTCTTGATTTGTTAAAAATAAAGGTTCTAATTCAACAAACATTTTCCCAAAATTTAATTTATATTTTAAAGTATTTTTATTTAATAAATTATTTAAAATATATTTAATTAAATAATTTCTAGATTCTTCAAATTTTGAATTAAAAATTATTTTAAAATTTAATGGACGGCCATAATTAATTAAATTTTGTTGATTACACAATTCTTTATTAAAACATTCTAAAGCTATTTTTTGGTTAATACACCAAAATTCTGGGGGAAAATTACATTCTTTTAAATTAATATTAAATTTTGTTGTTCTACTAATTCTTTCATTTGTTTCGTTGTCTATATTTTGAAGCTGAAAAACTAATGGGAAAAGAGGGGTTTTTTAATTATAAAATTAAAATGTTTATCTTATCTCAGCGGAAAATAAACTGATTAAGTAATGTTTGGAGTTTCGGGGATTTTTTAGAATTATTATAAAGTATTTTAGTGAATAAAATACATAAAAAACTTTTCTTTTTTAAGGATAAAAAACGTTTAAATTTTTGGAGTTTTTTTTAATATTTTGTCGATTAGAACGAAAAAATAGATGAGCTTTTCTCTTATTTTTTATTAGCTCTCCCACCTACTTGATTATTCTCGTTATTTCCTTCAATTGTTTTATTCCAATGCCTCATCTTTTCAACAAAAAATAATTGTAGAGAAGATTGTATTTGTATATGGCTAAAATCATTAAATGACAAAAATGGCACAAAACGAGGTTTTTGAACTAAAATTTGGTTTGTATTGTGTTCATCTTCTAATTGAAATTTAAAAGATTGAGAGCCATTTGCACATCTCCTAAATTTTGAAAATTATTAACAACTGATTTATCCTCTCTACGTATAGCCATGAAGGCTATATAACGCTGTCTATAGCTATGAACTATTGGAAAGTTAAAGTGAGATATCCTGGGATATATCAGAGATTCAATATTTGAAGAATGACACATTTAAATGATTCAAGGTTCTGTTTCGAGCATACTAGAAACAAGACTGACAATGAGACGAGAGTTAACAGGAAAAATCTTGAAATTCCCAAGCGAACATAAAGTGAGTCTCTTACTTCCCCAAAAATGCCTAAATATCGCCTGTAAATATCCATTCGCCATCAATCCCTTCTATAATTATTTACCTAATTTCCTCAATCATAATTTCATTTGCCCAAACTTGTACCAAACAATTATTCATTTCATTCATTGGATCACTTCCAACAATCATCATTTGTTTCATAAAACAATACAAAATAACATCCCTCCTTTTTCTATCCCATTTATAAATATTTAATATACAAGAAAGTAATCTGTTGCCTAAACATTCACGAGGTCCATGATGACAACGAACATTCTGGTCGAAAATTGGTTAAAAATATAATAGCTAAATTTTATTTTTTTGCGTAAAAAAGCAGGTTAAATGCCTTGACAGCAGCTAATTGGGTTCTTCGAAATTAGAATTCTGAGCTAACCGAGTACATCCAGAAAGAATGGCTTAATTATAAAAAGGGTCTGCATTATTTTTGTAAATACACGGATATTCTTATGCCATACTGTTGGAGAGAACCTTTTATTTATTGTATTAGTAGTGTGTCGAGTAAAATTGTAGGGGATTGCTCTCTTATTTGTTAGAGCATTGACATTAATTAAAGGAAATTACCTGGAATGCGTCTAGAAAGTCCCCAAGGATAAGCATTAAAATCTAAAGAATCTGCAAATTCTGGATTGTTCAAAATTTTTGGAAAGAGATGATTTACAATTAATTTTTGGGAATCTGGACATCCACTTTCGAAAGCTAACCTGTTAAAATTTAGAAAATATATTGAAAAATAGGGAGGATATGAGTTAATTATCTAGAAATCTTAGTGCCCTCTCAATTTATTTCCAAAATTAATATGATATAAAAAGAACGATATTTCATGTTTTATCCATCCCAAATCCAAATTGTCAAGCCCCCCAACATCATCAGACCGATTCACTTAATGGTGCAACAACAGCAACATAAGATGACTTATGGCAAGGCTACTACTCCAGCAAACAAGCACAACGATCTGCTCTTCTTGGTGGTGAATTGCATCCAAATCCTCTGTGTGCTTATTGTGCTCATGCAAGCTCTGGCAACGACCGAACTTCGAGGAAACTTCTTCTACGCCGATCGGGTACTTAAAAGTACTTGATTGGTCTAATCTTTACTTTTATTTGTAGGCGAATATCCGCAAGATGCTCCTAGAATCTGACGGTCTGCGATGCAAAGAATTCGTCATATACAATGCTGAGCCGCCAACACCTCAGGAGAAATTGGATGAACACCTCAGCAATAGCGGATATGCTACATTGAAAGATCGTGAGGAGAGAAGTGAAGGCAGCAAGGACCACCCTCCTAGTTCTGGACGAATCCTGACAATTCTGGAGCGCAGCCTGAAAGTCACTGGCGACGAAGTAAATTCGACCACTGGGGAATTGATGATGCGCATTTCTCTTCTCTTCGAATGGAAAACCGGTGAGAAAAATTATTTTAGAGTTGAAAATATTTCCTCTTTTTTGAAGGTCATGGTCAGCTTGATGTGTTGCAAATGCCAGAAGATGCTGAGAATCTGACGGAAAGTATTCTTCGAGAATCTCCGGATATGGCCTCATTGAATACAAGTCTACCGAACATTACTTCAACACTCAAAGGGACCGCCAACACCGTCAAAATTCCTCTGCCGTCGGTTGCCAGTGCAGCAAAATCTGAGGAGACAGAAGAAGTTGAGGAGAAGGGGGACCCAGCCAATTCTGACAACCAAATACAGCCTCGCTTCCCTAATGGGACTCACGCCTACAAGGTGAAAACATCCCCATTAAATCTCATTTAAAGTTAAATAATTTTTCAGATCAACAAAATGGAAGGAATGCAAGAAAACAAGCCTGCCGATGTTTTCGATCCGTTCAACCATGTAGCAAAGCATTTGCTCGTGTACACTCTAGCCAGTTTCCTCCATCTGATTCTTCAATTCTGTCGCTGTGCTCTCAGTGACAATAATGGACGTTATTCGGTAATTTTCTGACTTAAATTCAGTCTTGAATCCTCTTTTTATTTTCAAGGTTTGCGAGCTGATTTTTCTGGTGGTCTCAATTGTTGTTTGGGGAATTGTGTTGGTCTTGACTTCCTCCACGAGCGTCAACTGGGACAGTTTATGGATTTGTACAAATTTCCGACCGGAGAAGCCCAAAGTCTTCATTGTGACGGCGGTGGGAGATTTTGATGATTTTTCAATCCAAATTTAAATTTTGTAGATTTGTTCTGCTGTGCTGATTGTTCTCTACCTGTTCGAGGCTCTGTATGCATGCGAGATGATGTTCGTCGAGGAAGCGACCAAAAATGTGAAGGTGGAAGGGGGGAAGTCTTCTGAAACTTCTTCCCCTCCAAAGAATAACAACGCCATTGTTGCCGCTTCGACTGATGACACTACAAGTACCTCCATTCTGTTGCCATTCACTGTTCACGGAGGCAAGATTGGAGGCAACATCCAGCAGGCTAAACTTGTGCGAGAAGACTTCTGCATGATAACCGTAAAGGAGAACTAAATCGAAGTGTGTGATGTAGTGAACAAATATTGAGAATAATAAATATGTGTTGTTAGTTGTGTTGATATATATAGATAATCCCCCCACACATTATGTATGTTTTGTAATATGTATAATAATCACCTTGTTGTATATACCTATTGCTATTTGCTAGTTGAAATGTTATTTCTAATAAATGTATAAAAGTATTTAACAGGCTATATTGTCGAAATTTATTTTTATATGAAAAGCCATTTCCTTTATCTCTAATCATTCCAAGCACATTCAAAAGAAACACCTTTTCTTTTCTCTCCAAAAATAAATGAATTTCAACAGTCCTCCCCTTGTAAACTTTATCCCAAAATTCACTGTTTAAGTCATTAACTAGACAGCCCAAAAATTAATTTGCAAAATTAAGGACAATTTAATTAAATCTCAAAACTAACTTTAAGTCAATTTTTCTTTTATTAAAATATTTATTCCTTCTATAATTATTGCAAAAAGTAGTAGAGCCCCCAGTACATATTAATGCTATATTTGGATTATCACACCAAAAATCTGATGGAAGTAAACATTGTTGTGATTGTGGAAGGGAAGAGGAGGAGGGTTGATAATTTATTTGGTGATTTGGTGTTTGGTATCTAATTTCTGAAGTGGGTCTGGAAATTGTGAAAAGAAATATTTTTGATTATTTCAGAAAATCTTTATATTATCCCAAAATATTTTTATAGTTGGACTAAAAAGGAGTGGAAATGTGGAAAAATTTTTTGAAGATGATTGATAATGTAGGAAACTTGGATAACTACAAGAATGCTCTGTGAAAGTCTCGAAATAAATGAGAAATAATTTTCTTAATTGGTGGGGAAGGAATAAATCGAAATCTGCAATGGATAAATTTTGGGATAAACTGAGATAGTTCAACTAAATTAAAGAGAAGAATGTCTCAAATTTCCAATAAAAATACCTCAAATTTTTTGAATTTAACAAAACATTTTTATTTCTAACATTTTTAATTAAATTTTTGTTTGTTTTAATATTAATTATAGAAAATGAATAAATATTGGAAAATAAAATTAAATAAAATTGTAACAAATTAAATAATAAATATTTTTTGTAAATTTTATAAATCAATTTATTTAATAAAATAAGTATAATTTTCATTTCTGTAAATAAAAAAGAATTAATTTTAAAAAAATAATTTTATGAAAAAAAAGACTAAAAAGGAAACATCTACACGATGTCGCAAAGAAAAATAGAAAATTCAAGTTGTTTAATAAAGACATTTAAAAAAAAGATTAAAGTAGAAGTTTCCTTCAGTAATTGGATCTTCCGTTTTAAAAACAGAAGAAAAGGAATAAAATAGAATTGCGGCAGATTGAATGCGGAAGTGGCAGAAAATGAGGAATCGGGAAGAGAGCTTCTCCCTGCTATGAATACTTTTTAAAGCTGTGGAGTCTGTTTTAAAGACAAGGGAACGAAAAAAAATTAATTCAAATTTTTTTCAAAAATATTCTTTTGTTAGGAATATTTATAAATAACTAAATATATTCATCAATCCACAGTGTGGCATTGATTGCAAATAAAAGAGAAAAATATTTGGAAGAATCCATCAAAAATAACAAGAATTAAAACTAAATAATGTCCAGTTTTGACGATTATTTATTTATTTTTTATTCATCAAAAATATTTTTTGTGATATTTTTAACCCGATAATAAATAAATAAATATTTTTTTATTCTCTTTTAAATGCCAAATCGGCTTTTTTATAATTTTTTTTCTTCAATAGCTTGTCAAGGTTAAACACTAAAAATGTGTACATATTGAACAATAAAAATAATATTTAGTTCACTTTATAAATAAGAAATGCTTAAATTGTTGTAGGGAAATGTTTGTTGGATTAAATTTTGGAGGAAATACATAAAAGCATTAAAATTTTAAAATAATTTCCAAAAATTATTTTTAAAATAAACCCAAAATTAATTTAAAAAGAATTTAGCGACATTAATTGACGTAGAAGTGCAAAAAAAGTAATTAATCAAGAAAGGAAAAATATTAGCCGTCAAAGGTATTTTATAAATACAAAAATTCCTTGAAGGCTTTTTGATGTTTTTTGTTTTGAATTCTGTAATAGAAAATTAAAAATGGTTAAATAAATATTTAGAAAATATATTAAAATCTTTAAATTTGTTTATTATTTTGCAAAACATTTTATTTAATTTTAGAGGTGAAGATTAGTATATTAATTAAATAAACATAGATTAAAAAATGAGTGAATAAATAAAATTTAAATATATTACAAATTAAAAAATTAAAAAAAGTTGTTCGTGAAATTGAAGTTCAATTTTAAAAAATTCATTTTATTATTGCTTTAAACTGTTTTTCATTTTTCTTATACTTTTTTACATTCCTCAATCCAAAGTTAATGCCTCATAAATTATTATTAAAATATCTGTTCAGATTTTACTTCCCTTTTCGTTCCATTATGGGTTACATTAAAATTTCCTTTTATATGTATTTTACTGAAAGGCCTTAAAATATGCCACAAAATACAATTGATTTGATATCTGTAAAAAATCTTATTGTCCATCACTGTATAATTTTTAAAGGAAAATCAAGACATTTTGTTAAAACTTTTTTAGTTTTATATTTACTCTGTTCTTGAAACGTATATTCGATTAATTGAATTTAGGTATATTTGTAATTTTTCCCAATAAAAAATGGAAGAGAATTTATAAATAAATTAATTGCTCGAATAACTTAAATTAAATTTAAAAAAAAACTATTATATTTTAAGGACTAAACTTTCTAGAAAATTCCTTGTAGAAAATTCATAAGGATGAAATAATTCTACTAGAGCTGTGCGAGACTCTTGGTCTTGGTCTTGGAACCAAGACTTTTCTTGGTTTTTTTTCGGTCTTGGTCTTGGTCTTGGTCTTGGGGTGTTTGTCTTGGTCTTGTCTTGGTTTTATTTTTTGGTCTTGGTTTTTTGGCCTTTTTGGACCTAGTGCTTGGCCATCCAAAATCCTCAAAATTTTCGCCTGCGGCGCAGAAAATGGAAGAAATCTGGCTTCTTGAGTCACAAAATTCAAAAAATTTTCGCCTGCGGCGCTGAAAAAGTGATTTTTTTGGCATACGGCCTTCCAAAATTCTCAAAATTTTTGCCTGCGGTGCAGGAAAAGGAAGATTTTTGGCTTCTCGGCCTTCATAATTCCCAAAATTTTCGCCTGCGGCGCTGGAAAATTAAGAATTCTTGCTTCTTGGCCTTTCAAAATTGTACAAATTTTCGCATGCGCGCAAAAAGATAGGGATAAAATAGAGGATGGATATCAGCAGCCACCATCACTTAATCATCCAGGTCCCCCACCTTCATACTATTCCTTTTGATCCCTCATAATCCACTTAAATTCCCCTTTAAATCTCGATATCCTTCTTAATCCAAGGGCGTAGCCAGGGGGTCGATTTCGAATGGGGGGGGGGGGCTAACGTTGGGTATCGCCAAAATTTTGGCTTTACCTTGGCGTTCCAGACGTAAAATCCCACGACATCCCTCATAATTCACTAAATCCCACGGCAATCCCTCTTTGTTGTGTATGGGCGTCAGCCCTTAAAGTGTTTAGTATAAAAGCCAGTGAAAGCGTCAGTCTATTTGGATCATACTAGCGGGGCTAGTCACTGATCTCCTTCGTCTGTCCCATTCCCTTCGCCTACTTTGTTTATTTCTCTTCGTGATAAAGTGTTATTATTGTGCTCGTTGGCATTAGTGAAATCCCGGACTTCGGGTCGTAACAATGGCGCGGTCGACAAAAGTGAAGTGTGGCGAAGTGTAGTGAATTGCTTTGGCAATTAGTGAGTGATTGTTTTGATTGTGAGTGGACAGACGTCGTAATTTAGTGATCGGCATGAGTCGAAAGTGAATTGTGTGAATTGTTAGTGCGCATGGACCTGTTAGTTAGTAGTGACCTGAAAAGGACTCAGTGTGAGTGCCATTGGTCGAAGTTTAAGGCTGAAATGCCTAGTTTAAGGCTGAAATGCCTAGTGGTCCTGGAAGTGCGCAGATGTTGGCCGATCAAGTTTTGAAGTGTCTGGCATTCAAGAGAATGTAAGTCCAGAAATTGAGAAAAGTGAAAAGTGTAAAAGAGTTAAATTTGGCAGCCTAAGGGTGGGTAAGACCAAATAGAGAAGTTGAAATGGTAGTTAGTAAAATAAATTTGGCAGCCAAGAAAGGTGGGTAAGACCAAATAGTGAAGTTTGAAATTTTGAGTGAAGTGAATTGCAGTGAGTCAAGGCGCTGAGGAGTGAATATTATTAGTGATTGAAGTATTAGACCAGCGCAAGTGAGTGAAGCAACCCAGACTACACATAGTGTAAGTTCAGTGAAGTGTTGCGGTACCTGAGTCTTTGACAGAGGCAGGATGTAACAGGCATCCTTTGAGTGGTTAGTTAGTAGTAGTATTCAAGTGTTAGTTTCAACCACGAGCCATCCTAAAAGTACACGGGAAAACGGCACCGAACTGCACACTAACTAAATGTTAGTGTTGTGGTGTTTGACTTCATTAAGTCATTAAATAGTGTTAGTGATGCAATTCAGTGAAGTTATTGGGCACAGTGTTGAAAAGTAAATGGAGTGCCGCAATAGAAAGTGTGAAAAATAAAAGTGAAATAAAAAGTGATTAGTGAAGAAAAGTGAAAAATAAAAGTGAAATGCTTATGGACAAGCAGTGATCAACAAGTGTGACCCCAAATCAGGACGTGCGATTTGCCTTGTTGTGAGCTGCTGTATGCACTGTAGATGACCGCTGCAAGAAGAAAAATAAAATGTGGAATAAGATGACAAATTTTGTGATTTTGTAATTGTTGTATTGTAATTTTAATTTGTTGTTTTCCTTTTGTCATCCCACATTTGTTGTATTTGTTGTGAGTTGAGTGTTAGTGAAAGACTGGACGCTCTGGCTTAGTGTTAATTGTATTGATAGCGTGGAAGCTATAGTGAATGTTAAAGTTGTAAAGCTTCGGCTTTAAGTAAAAGCCGAACCTTTTTTTCAAGGGGGGAGGTGTTGTGTATGGGCGTCAGCCCTTAAAGTGTTTAGTATAAAAGCCAGTGAAAGCGTCAGTCTATTTGGATCATACTAGCGGGGCTAGTCACTGATCTCCTTCGTCTGTCCCATTCCCTTCGCCTACTTTGTTTATTTCTCTTCGTGATAAAGTGTTATTATTGTGCTCGTTGGCATTAGTGAAATCCCGGACTTCGGGTCGTAACACTCTTAATCCTTTGATATCACTAATATCCCGTTAATCCACCCAAATCCTCTGAAATAATAACCTACATATTTTATTGATTTTCCACACGAATAAATTCCCCGAAATTCTTTGAATTTCGCATAAATTTTTCGAAATTATAGATAATTGTGCTGAAGTTGACTGTGATCGTATCAAAATAACAAAAAATAAACCAAAAATTTGACCTATGGGATTTAAAAATTTGGTCTTGATTTTTGGTCTTGAGTCTTGGAGTTTTGGTCTTGGTCTTGAGTCTTGGTCTTGGGAAAAATTTTGTCTTGGGTCTTGAGTCTTGAGTCTTGGAAAAATTTCGGTCTCGCACAGCTCTAAATTCTACTATCCAATTTAAAAATTTAAACTAAATCCACTTTTAATAATTGAAAATTGTTTGAAATTGTTAAAAATATTTGTTTAACTCAATTTAAATACAAATTATTCCTCACTAATTTAAAAATTAATTAGCAATTTTTGAATACTTTTTTTGGAAAAATTTAATTTCAAAATAATGCTTAAATATTTACACAAATTTATTTCAAAAAGAAAAATAAAACTTTTTCAGTTTTTTTATAAATTTAACTTTCAAAACATCGAGTGTATGACAGATTTACTCCACGAGACAGGATCTGGAAGAGCTTTAGCTAAAACTTCCTATTTTTCGAAACGATGACATTTAATTTATGTATTTGAACTTTAATTAATTACGGTAGTTATCAAAACTTTACAACAAACACAACATAACCAACGTAAACACAACATATTATCCTAATGTCTTCGGAATATTGTGGACCTTTACCTATTTCTTCAAAGCTGAATAATTCCCGTTACAATGAAGTATATGATTTATCTGTGGATAGTATGGATAATTTAGCTAAAGAAGGAAAAATAGTTAGAATAATTCTTTTAAAGCATTTAATCTTTATCTTCCTTAGGCACCAGGCATTTCTACAATCCAAAAATCCGGCAAAACAGGTTTTACAAATAGGAAGAATAGCTGTTTTGTGAACTGCATTTTGCAAGGATTGAGAATACAAGAGATTTTATCTCATTATACACGTCCAAACAAATATCAAAATATATCAACGGAACAAATCAACGCGGCTCACAGGGAGCTTTATCGGCCTGCCTCTCAGCCTACTCCAACGCCTACTGGAGTCAAAAATATGCTGTTTTGAATACAAATCTTTTTCTGGTATAAAATGTTAAATTGCCAAATTAAAAAATTTGTAATAATATTAGCAAAGTAGAAAATATTTTTGATTGAAAAGTGGAAATTATGGAAAATTTAAATTGAAAGTCCTAAAAAATTAAAGTTTTAAACATTTACGTACTTTTTGATATTGGAGGATGAGAGAAAGTTCTAATTTTGTATTAATCCTTTTATATTTAGGATATTATTAGCCGTTTTGTTCGATCATATTTTGACGGAATGAGAAGGATTCCAATGAATTTTTAATTTGGATATTGTGGAGTTGGCTGAGGATGTAAAGAAAGTAAAAAATTATAGAAAATTTTAAAGTTATAACGATATTTTAAGGATGGAATTACATGCAAATTTGACTTATCAAGGATAATGGTCGCCAACACATTTTTAATCAACAAAAGGAATCCTCAATACAGTTTTGACGATTATTTATTTTTTTCCAACAAAAAATATTTTTTTGTGATATTTTTAACCCGATAATAAATAAATAAATATGTATTTTTTATTTTCTTTTAATTTATTCTCTTTCAGTCTTTAGAAATAAGAAATGCTTAAATTGTTGTAGGGAAATGTTTGTTGGATTAAATTTTGGAGGAAATACATAAAAGCATTAAAATTTTAAAATAATTTCCAAAAATTATTTTTAAAATAAACCCAAAATTAATTTAAAAAGAATTTAGCGACATTAATTGACGTAGAAGTGCAAAAAAAGTAATTAATCAAGAAAGGAAAAATATTTGCCGTCAAAGGTATTTTATAAATACAAAAATTCCTTGGAGGCTTTTTGATGTTTTTTTGAAAAAAATTAAATTGAAAAAAAGCACTTTTAGTTAAGTGGAAAATATATTTAGATAAAATAATAATGAAATAAAGTTAAGATAAAGTGTTTAATTTAAAAACAAAAGAGAAATTTTGGTTTATTTAGAAAGACAAATGTTTAGATAGAATGAATTTAATATTGATACAATATTTTTATTTTTTAATCAGTCTACTTTTACCATTTTGGACCTCTTTATTTTGGTCATAAATTGAGACCGACGGCTGATTTTGACTTCATTCGATGACATCTTTCGAATGACCTATACATGTATTTTATCTACATATATTCATGATCCCTTTTTAAACATTTTATGTGTGGCGCCATAACGGAAAAGTGTCACTTATCTAAATATTTTAGCTTATTATCAAATCTAGTTTACTCAAAGAATCATTAAATATTCCTAACTTAATGTAAATACAATAAAAAGTTTGGTATTTATATTTATAAAGCACAGATACAATAAATAAATGTTATTGTGATACAAATATGTGATACTATTTAACATATGATATACGGAAATGTTTGGAAGAATTAGATTGAGGGAAACGAATAAAATACAAATAACAAAAAATTATTTGTTGGGTCTAACAGCACCTTTCTCTTTCTTGCCTGAGTCCTTCCTAGAGACGAAGTAGACAGCAATTCCAATCACAATAACAACCAGAATAATAACGACAACAACGATAATCACAACAAGAAGCAGAGACCCTGAAGAATCTTTGGTGGTAGAAGTCCTAATTGTTTTAGCTTTTGTGATTGTAGTTTTGGAGGGGGATTTAGTTGCACTTTTGGAAGAGGGTGCAGTTTTCTGTTGTATAATCGGTAAGCCTTGAGTAGGTAATGTTGGTTTTTTTGATGTTGAAGTAATAGGAGAGACAGTCAGTAATCTGTAGTTACGCTTATCCTGTAGAAGTAATACATACATGCATATTAAATAAATAAAAAATATCACTCACGAATGAGATCTCCAGAAAATCGCATTTTGGCCCATTTGGGTGTTCATTTTCTACAACATATTTCTTTCCTGTAACAAGATCTTCTACTTTAGTTGTCATCTTTCGCGATGCTGTTTGTGGAAGAAGATGAAAAACCAACAAACGAGTCATTATAGGATCTGGCCTTGTACCGACAATTTCCCATGTTGAAGGCGAGAGAATGTTTTCTGTAAGGTTATTCATGCAGATAGATTTTTGATGATTAAAGTATGAAGTGTTCATTGGAGTGTGAAAGTGAAATTTGGGATCCGTTTGGTTGATTTTGAGAATGGATACAATTTTAAATCCTCCCTCACCCATGAACAATTTTCCGGCAGTAAAATTAACAAATTTTGTGGCAACTAAAATAAATAAATTTTATGTATGTATAATTTGGACGGATATATTTACTTGGGTTTGTAACAAGCAAAGGCCATTCCCTACCACTAGGGCCTTTTAAATATGTCCATCTAAGTTCTAGACCCGTCTTTTTGACACACCCTTCTTCACAATCAGGACACGCACCATTAGCGAAAAGCGGTCCATTGTGGAATTTCTTGACTTCTTCATTTGTCAGGCTGTAGGCAAAAGGCAATCTAAAAATAGTTAAATATTAAATTAGTGTTTACTCAATTGATTCAAGATATCATACTATGTTTAAGGTTTAAACTTACACGTTCGAATTGGTGTCATCCTTGTTCAAACAACCACCAATCCCATCCCCAGAATAATGCTTCAAAACAGCCGAGAAAACAATCTCGTCCTTCTTATCGGTTAGAAGATCTACCGTACAGCCTTTATCCTTACCCTTGTAGTACGATAGAGTGCTAAAAAAAGGGAGATAATAAACAAAAAATCCACAATAAGTAACTTACATATACTTATTCTCCTTCATGTTCAGAGTGTCAATATTGCAAGCTTCAGGAGAACTCCACATATACTGTACAAAATCTTCTCTGGCGACAGCAACCCTCGAACCTTTAGCAAGCGTCACCTTTCCTTCCTGAAGGCTGTGATTCCAATAACCGACGCTGTTCGCTCCTGTGATGTTTAACTGCCCAAGCAATTGCAGAACAATAATGGAGAGTGCCGCGATGTTTGCGAACATTGTTTGCTTTTTGTTCGATTTGTTGTTGTTGAAAATGAAAGACTCCATTGTTGATGGCCTTTCTAGCACAGATTTTGTTGTTAAAAGTTTTTCGGGATTGTAGAAATGAAGAATTTTAATTTAATGATGTTGTAGAAAGGTATTGATAGGCTTTTGCAGCATCTTTATATAGCACTGGATTTATGAGATACCATAACCAAATAGGTGAAATATGGCAAAAATGAATGATTCAAGAAATAGATGTAACTATCATTACACTATTAGTCAATACATTCGCCAAGAGATTAGTGACTTCACCATTCCTAGCTGCAGAATTTGTGAAGCAAAGGTTCCAAAAAATAAGCAAAGGTTCCAATTTGGATGGAAAAATTGAATAAAGAAATCCGAAGTTTTACTTGCTTATCATCAATCCTATTTAGTTAAGCGTATCGTAACTTTTGTTTAGAAACAAAGTAACCGGAGACAAAGTGGGCGCTTCAATAAATTTATTATAATGAGAACACCTGAGTCCCGACATTACTTACTCGAATATCGAACTTGAATCATAATTATTGGCATATTTCAATAACTTTATCAATACAACAAGTATTCTAATCGGATACGCGTTAAAAAAATTGAAGTACAAAATATGGCTCGGGATTGAAGTAACAGACTTAAGTGTTCTTGGCCGGAAAGAGAAAAAGAAAAATAAATACCTATTTTGTATTTTCTCTCGTTTCCCTCCATGCCTGCGGGTTTTATTTATTTGTTTTTTCTCCGCCACGCGTCAAATATTTTTTTATTTTAATTTTGTTTTTGCTTTGAACGTGGATGAAACGTGAAGTTTTCTTTAATTTTCTTGTAAATTTTATTTCAAAGTTTCCTTAATGTTAAATAATTTATAGTCATTTAATATGTTAATTTTTGTTAATTTTTATTTTTTTAGATTTTTTCTCAAAATTTATTAAGCTCCTTTATTTAAAATTATGTTTTTGAAGGCTAGCATAGAAAGGATTTTAAATGATGCTGGTACTAGACGAAAAGAAAATGTTGAATTGAGAAAAGCTTGTGAGGAGTCTCTCGGTATTTTTTAAGAAGAAATTTAAAATGTTTTTTGTTTATTTTTAAGAGCAACTTAATGCAGAATTACAGACTTTTGGACAGCAACAAACAGAAAATGGAACGGGACCGTCTTGTGCTATTTTGCCCAATGGGAATAATATTTTTTTGGCTGACCGGTATTTTCCTCCTTTTGAATTGGTAGGTTTTTTAGAGAAATTATTCTTCAAATAATTTTTGTTTCTTTTAAGGCTTGCCAAAGTAAATCCTCCAAAATTGTTATAAATGCTTTGGATTCACTTCAGGTTTTTTATTAAATAATTTTTTTGTCATCAAGTTTCCCCTCCCAAAAATTTGTAATTATGTCAGATCCCGTCTTTTTTCTCTGTCTTTCTAAAGAAAATTAGTTTTCTAAAATTATTTTTCCTTTTTTAGAAATTAATTTCCTATGGCCATTTAATTGGTAATCAACCTGACAGTGATAATCCTGAACAATTACTTATTGATAGTTTGTTTCCTTTTTTTAAATTAAATTTTAATTTTTGTAGGAGTTGTTCAAGCTATTTGTGCTCCATTCCAAGGTCCCCACACCGACGACGCCGTTCAACTTCAAATAATTAAGGTCTGACTTTTACAATTTTATTTAGCAAATGCTTTTGCTTTTTAACTTTTTTTTTGCTGGTAAATTTTAAAAAAAAATTTTAAGGGAATTCTTGCATTAATTCTCAACCAGACTTGTCGAATCCACGAAAGTTCTTTATTGCTTGCTGTGCGTACTTGCTTTAATATTTATTTGGCTAGCAAAAGTCCAATTAATCAATCAACTGCAAAGGGTATTTTGACTCAAACAATTAATTATGTTTTTACAAATATGGAAAGAAATGTGGTAGACACTGTTGTTACTATTCCTTTTGATGAAAATTCGGTAAAATATTTTTGTTTAAATTTTGCCTTTAATTTTTGGGCTGGACGGCTTGGAAATTGCTTATAAGGGAAAATTGTTAGTGGTTTATGTTAGCCCTCTTATTTAAAAGATGGTTTGACCCTTTCCTTTGTCGAAAAATTAAAAATTTCGATTTGGGAATTTTTTTAATTTTTCAAAAATTTTTTACAAATTTTCTTTGAAATTTTACTTTTTTTCTTTTCTAAGGTTGTAAAGGATGTTCTCGATTCTGTAGTTTATCAAGTTAGTACATCACTTGATTCTTGTCAATATGAGAATGGTGAACAAGATTTAAAGGTTTTCTCTTTTTTATAATTTTTTAAAATTAATTTTCAAGTCAACAAACATCGATTTTAACGAGCCTCTCAGTCCAAATGAACAAAATATAATTTTAAATGGGTCAATTCATTCATCATCACCAAGTTATTATTATGGAATTAATGGGTCTAGTGAAAATACTACAGAGATAAATGTTACAACAAATGGGGGAACTCCTAGACAATTACAACAACAAAAATTAGAATTTAATTCAATTGAAGAAAAAGATGCTTTTTTAATTTTTAGAGCACTTTGTAAACTTTCGATGAAACATTTGCCTGATGAACAAGATCCAAGGTTTGAAATTTCTTCAAATTTTTGGGTATATTTTTGAGACTAAAATTCTAAAAAAATATTTATATTTTGGTCCATTTTTATTATTAGTTTCAATTGAAGTTTTAGCCCAATAACCGAAATAAATTTTGGAGAGAGGGCGAATCAACTTTCAGATGACTTCCTTTTTTGTGCCTTAGGCGAAACTTTATGGAGACTGATTTTTATGAAAACCTTGTTTTTATTAAATTCTCGAATTTGTAATATTAAAGATAAAATCAGCTTTAGCTTGATAAACATAAATTTTGGAGTTTATAGAACTCAAATGGGATTTATTGGGGTAGCCATATAAAATTACAATTTCCTGATTTTCTAATTCATTTTTTTATTAATTTTCTAATTATTCAATTTTAGAAGTCATGAACTCCGTTCAAAAATTCTTTCACTTGAAATGATTTTGCTTGTAATGGAGCATATAAATGGTCAACCATTACCTGATCATCACAGTTTTGTTTATGCAATTCGACATTTCTTATGTGTCGCTTTAACACAAAATGCTGTTTCCCCAACAATTACAGTCTTCGAAAAAGCACTTTCAATAATTGTTCAATTAATAAATAAATGGAAATCACATTTAAAAAAACAATTGGAAGTATTTTTTAAAGAAATTTTACTTTCAATTCTTGAAAGTCCTTCAAGTTCGTTTGAACATAAATGGGCAGTTTTAAATGCTTTGAGTAAAATTTTTGATGATTCGCAAAGTGTGGTGGATATTTATGTTAATTATGATTGTCATATGACTTCTGCTAATATTTTTGAAGAATTGATTTCACATTTGGCTAAAATTGCTGTAAGTTGGAATTTTTTTAATTTAATATTTTGTGAACATTTCTAGATAGTCAGAAACTAAAAGTGGGGGGGGGGGGCATCTTAAGGAGCATCCCCTCGTCTTTTAAATTTTGTTCAGTATTTTGATTGATCCCGTTTGGCTTTTACGATATTTTATTATCTTTCCTTCTCCTCGATAATTTTTTACCAGTTTTGTAGTCTTTCTAAGGGCCAGTTAATTCCTTTTAGGGTTTGGATCTTACCATACTTTTTTATTTTGACTTGAGAAATTTATGTTTACTTCATAATTTTTAAATAATTTCTCTTTTAAGTCAAGCTATTCTTCGGACCCTTCATCCCCCACACATGGTCAACAAATTGCAAAAGATCGTGAAAAACGGATGCGTGAATTGGCGTTGAAATGTTTAGTTAAGGCTTTAAAATGTCTGGTTGCCTGGTATGAAGATATGGAAATTGGGAAGGAAGTATCTATTCAATATCCAGCAGAAGAACAGCAACAGCCTCTTCAACTTTCTACTGAAGGAAGCGCTGCTGATGTTAATCAAATTGTTCAGGTTTCTCTTTAATTTTAAATGTTATATCTACATATTAATTGAGTTGTAGTAATACTCAAAAGACTCTAATCATTTGATTTGAAGATATGTGTTGTAATTCGTTCCTTAAGAATTTTTGTGACATTTCTAGTTATTGCCAAGAAAATTTTCGAAAAGTTTTGGGTCTCAATTAGATTAAATTGGGCATGTTTAGGATAATTAACATTACTTCTAATTAATTATTGCTAAAATTCTATATTAAACAAACTTTCAATTTTTTCAGGTCAAACAACAAAAGAGCCTTATCGAATCAGGCATAGATTTATTCGCTAAAAAGCCTGCTCAAGGCCTCAAATTTTTACACTCAAAAGGCTTCATTGGCACAGAACCAGAAGATATAGCAGCATTTTTTCATGCTGAAGAACGTTTGGATAAGTCAGTTATTGGCGATTATCTCGGTGATGGAGATTCTTTTAACCAAAAAGTTATGTATGCTTATGTTGATACTTTTGATTTTTCTGGTGTTAATATTGTTCAAGCTTTGCGTACGTTGCTCAACAAATTTAGACTTCCCGGTGAGGCTCAGAAAATTGATAGAATAATGGAAAAATTTGCTAGCAGGTTTTCTTTTGAATTTTTTTCTTATTAAATTTAATTTTAAAGATATTGTGAATGTAACCCTCAATTAAAAATTTTCGCTTCTGCTGACACTGCCTATGTTCTCAGCTATTCAATAATTATGCTCACTACTGATTTGCACAATCCACAAGTTTGAATTTTTTAAACCTATTTGTTAATTATTTTTCTTTAAGGTAAAACGTAAAATGCTTAAAGAAGAATATATCCGAATGAATAGAGGAATAAATGGACAGGATGATTTACCTGACGAATTTTTATCTAAAATATATGATGATATTGCTGCAAATGAAATAAAAACTAAACCAGGGAATTTGAAAAGACCAAAACTTAGTTAATTTTTTTAAATGTTTTTATTAATTTCTAAATATATTTAGATTCTGAAACAGCAACAATAAGACAAAGGAAAATGTTTCAAAATTTAGAATTGGAATCTATTTCTCAGGTAGCCCATTCACTCATGGAGGCGGCGACATTTACTCATGTTGAATTTACTACAGCCAAACATTTTGAGCAAGTTCAGTTAATGTTTGAGGTAATTTTAGACATAATTTTAGGAAAATCACTTCATTAAATAATAAAAATATTTAACTTTAACCTTTCAAGCTTATCTGGTCTTTCTGTCTGGCCGCCTTCAGTATTGGCCTCCAATCTTCTGAAGATCCTGCAATATGGCGGTGTTGTCTTCAAGGATTTTCTGAAGGTGTTCGAGTCGCTTGTCTTTTTAGATTAACAGTACAACGTGAGGCTTTTGTCCAAGCACTCACAAAATTCACACTTTTGACTGCAAACAGCTCTCTCTCAGAAATGCGACCAAAAAATGTGGAAACAATAAAGCTTTTAATTCAAATTGGTGTTGAGAATGGAAATTATTTAGAGGTTGAGAAAATAATTTTTTAATAAATATTTAATTTTATAAAATTTAGCAATGCTGGTACGATGTTCTAAAATGTATAAGTCAACTTGAACTTGTCCAATCAATCAGCACGGGCAACCATGGTAGCCAATTTTTTGTATACCCTCTCCCCTACCCCCCCCCCTCCTCGAAAATTTTTACGATAAAAAGAAGAAATTTTGTCCTTGTTCATCAATGAAAAGGAAAAGTCATATTTTCAGACAAAAGTTTATTTTTAGTACCTCCTTCCTTATGAAATTTTTTTGGATCCATTTTTGATTTTTTACTTGCTATTTATGCTATTTCAGTCCTTTTAAAATTAGAACCTTTATCGATCTAGATTTTAAATCTTGCATTTTCTTCTTTATAATATAACTTTTTTTAATTTTGTGCCAGAAAGGAGAGTTCCTCTTTTAGTTTTAGAAAAATACCCTATTCAATGGCACAGAGACCCAATCAAGCATCCAATAGTTTATTTGGAAGATCAATTAAATGACCAAATTCAAAACTTCATTTTCATTAAAGACAATGTAAAAAGCCTGTTCAATATTCGAGAAAAATCCATTCATGCTGTTCAGAGTTGTTTAGACGAAACTTCTTCTCAAGATGTTGTTGTGGCAATTGACAGGTTTTTCTGTTTATTTTTAAAATTATTTTTAATTTTTTCAGGATATTCCAAGACTCTTCTAAATTAACTGGAGATGCAATTATTCAATTTGTGCGTGCTCTCTGTCAAGTTTCGCTCGAAGAATTATGTAGCCCTGGGGGTCCAAGCATGTTTATGTTACAAAAAATTGTTGAAATTTCCTTTTACAATATGAACAGAATTCGAATAGAGTATTGGAAATTTTTTTGATTAAGAAAAATTAATTTTTTAAGATGGTCGATGATTTGGAATGTGTTGGGAGAACACTTTAATTTGGTTTTTAATAAATTAATTTTTTATGTTTAAAAATATTTTCTTTCTAACAGGCTGGATGTTCTTCTAATGGAAATATTTCACATTTTGCATTAGAAGCTCTTCGACAATTGTCAATGAAATTTTTAGAGAAAGGGGAATTGCCTAATTTCCGTTTTCAAAAAGAATTTTTACATCCTTTTGAAGGTATATTCTTTAAAATTTTTGTCCAAAAATATTTATAAATTTAGTAATTATGGATCGAAACCGTTCTTTAGCCTGTCGTGAGATGATTGTTACCTGTGTCACTGTAAATAATTTTATCTGAATAAAATTTGAATAATTTTTATTTTTAAGCATATGGTTCACTCTCATGCAGACAAAATTCGTTCGGGTTGGAGAAATATTTTTTCTCTCTTTAGTATGGCTGCAACTGAAAAAGATGAGAGAATAGTCGAACAAGCTTTTACTACAACTGCGGAAATTATTGGTTTTTTTACTTTTTGTTAATAACGCTTTCTTAATTTTTGAAGGTGATGTTTTTCCCAAACATTTTGCCGAATTATCTCCTGACTCTTTTCATGACGCAATCAAGTGCTTGTCAGGATTTGCTTGTAATCCAGCGTTCCCTGATACCAGCATGGAGGTTATTTTTGGAAAATTTTTTTGGAAAATAAATTTCTTTTTTAGTCTATTCGATTAATTCGTCTAGCTGCTGCACTCGTTGATAAACACTCAGATTTAATAAATGCAAATTGGGGAAGCAATAGTGGAAGGCCTGAATCTTTTAAAGATTTGTCTAGTACTGGTTAGTAATTTTTAAGTAATTTTTTTCAAAAAAAATTTCTAGAGGGTCACCCAATTTGGATCAAAGGATGGCTTCCTATAATATTCGAACTTTCCTGTATTGTTAATAGATGCAAGTTAGATGTCCGTACTAGAAGTTTAACAGTTTTATTTGAACTTGTAAAATCTTATGGTGCAAAATTTGGTGATGATGCTTGGACTGACTTTTTCAAAATAATTTTTAGAATTTTCGATTTTGGAAAAATTGATGAACTTGGAAATGAGGTAAATTGAAAAAAAAGAAAAAATTTTTACATAAATTTATAGTCAACAGGATATTTAAAATATTATTTTGATGATTTTGTTTTGAGAAATTCTAAAGAGAATTCTTATTCAAAAGAAAATAATAATAGTATAGGGAAATTTATGAAAAATTCGATGAAGGGAAAAGGGGAAATTAAAGTAAAAAATAATTTTATTTGGAGGAGACTTAATAAAGAACAGGTGAGAGATTAAAAATTAAAAAATGCCTTTTCTGAATGGGTGGTTTTGAAAGATGAAAAGATCTTGGGGGAAAGCTGTATCGCGCAAAATTTCTAAGCTACTATATTATAATAGTACTAACAATAAATAAAGTAAGGATTAATTTTTCAATTTTTTCAGAAAAATGAATGGATGATTACAACATGTAATCACGCGCTCTACGCTATTGTTGACGTATTTTCTGAATATTATATATCGTTGGGTCCTCTACTTTTACCTGAAATTTATAAACAATTATATTGGTGCGTGGAACAAGGAAACGAATTACTTGCCCGATCAGCTATTAATTGCCTCGAAAATCTTGTAGTTTCAAATGGAAATAAATTTAATAAACAAATGTGGGATCAAACAACTGAACAATTAATTAGAATATTTGATTGCTCTGTTGTTGATGTGTATGTTTTTTTAATTTTATTTGAATTTATTAGAGAAATTATTTATAGAGATTCGACTGAATCTCTGACTAATGCTCATCCTGCAAAGTCGGCAATGGCTTCGACAACAAATTCACCTTCTACAACACCAAATGATGAAGGGTAAGATTTTATTTTTCTGAGAATTATTTCTTTAACCCCGGTCGGGGGAATGGCTGCCACTGAAAATCTGTTATTTTCGTACCGTAGGCAATTTGTTCGAACCCTTATAAACATCACCATTAGTATTTGCAGCTTATAATTTCCACTACTATTCATTATCACAGTTCACCCAATTAGTTAGGCACTCCTTTTCTTATAAATTAACCGAGTCTCTAAAAATCTTAAAAAATCTTTTTATTTATTTTTAAAATTTTACTAGTTGTGGCAGTTTTGAGGATTGTGTTTTACTCTCATCAATAACTCGTTGTATTATTCAACTTGAGGTTTTCTTTTTTTCTCAAAATTAACTTATTATTTTACCTTCCTTTTTAAGGTCGTGGATGCAGTTTCTAATATTCTTTTTGGTAGAAATGCGTTCAAAGTAGAACCACCGGCAAAAAGGCCTTCAAACACTTTTACTAATGAAAGGGGAGGAAATGGAGGGGGAGAAGGACGTTCAGAAGATTCTTTTTCGATTGGTGAATTGCCGGTAATTTTGTTTTTTAAATAATCTCTAGAGAATTCTTCAGTCAATGTTCCAATACCTCTCTACAAAAAATTTAATGTGCCTTGCCGATGCATTGTTGAGAAGTCATTCAATGGCTCGTCGCCTTTCTTCAAACACTACAGCTCAAAGAAATTTACTTTGGAAAGCAACATTTAAAGGTCGATCAAAGCCTAATATGCAAAAATTGGAGGCACATTCAATTCATTGTGCATTAAATATTCTTTTCCAACTTTATGCTCAATCTTCAAATGGGGAACCAGAAATTATTGAAATGTTTAAAAAACAACTTCAAAAGTAATTGAAAAGCAAAATTTTTTAATAAAAATTTTTTTCCTTTTAATTTTAGAACAGTAAAGTATGCTTTAGAATATTATTTGACATCCCATTCAGACACTTTTCGTTCTTATTGGTTAACAGGTAAATAAATAAAATTTGTTTTTAAAATTTATAATTTTTTAGTTGTACAAATGATTTTAAACAGAACTTGTGATTTACCTAATGATCGGTTTGATGAATTGGGGGTTGAATTTAGACTATCTCTTACTTCATTGATTGAGTCTGAAGAAGTAAGTTTATTAGAGAAATTCTTTGAAAAATATTTGTAAAAACGTTTGTAGAGGGCATCCCTTTAGTTAAGTTTGCTTTTAAATTTTAAGATTAAGTTAACGATGGGGCGATCTAGTAGTTTGTTAGTATTTAAAATGTGTAGGAAAAGATCTAAGTCTTGGAAAAATTATCACCTCGACAGTAGTGAGCTCTTTATCTTATACTGATCGTTTATTTTTAGAATTATAGTTTTTAGAATATTTTAAATATATACTTTTTCTATTTTTAGCAACCAATTATTCGAAGTGCCTTACATCGTGTTGTTCAACGATTTATTACTCATGAACGACCCAATTCTTCAATAAATACAATTTCTTAGAATAATTATTTTTAGAACAACGATTTTATTTAAAATTCTATTGTTTTCTTGTGTATTTTTGTGAAATCTATCTACCTATCTTTGGCACATAACTAATCTACCTTTCATATAAATTTGGACTATTCATTCCTTTTGTGTCAGAATATATTTTTATTCAAATATATATTATCTTTTAATGTGACAAATGGCTTCTAAAAATATTTATTTTTTTGTATTGTCTGTTCATATAGCAGTAGAAATTTTAAATAATTATTTAAGCCAAGTAGTTGATTAATTATTAATTAACTTAAAATCATCCCAATTATTTCTTTAAAAGTTGGGGTATTTCCATACCGAAAGATTTCGACTAAAATTGTTTTTGGGAATTCTTTTAAATAGAAAATGATAGTTAAACAATTACTTGGAAAAATATATTTATTATTTTAATGGTTTTTATTATTGTCAATTTTTCTGATTAATAAATTGACAAAATTTTTGCGATTTTTAAAAAATATTCGCAAAACTTTCAAAGCCATAATAATTATGTAGAATTTAATATTGTTTCACCACTGTGATTAAAATGGAAAAAAATTTTTATTGTTCCGCACATTTTTCTTTGTTTCTGTCCTCTTCCTACATATTTTACATATAAATTCCTCATATTATCAAATATAAATATATTTTTAATTAATTCTAAAAAATAAAGAAAATAATTTATATTTTTATTAGCTACATACCGTATTTCCTGAAATAGTACTGCCGGCAGTACTATTTTTCAACCCTCCTCTAAAGGGCAGTACTATTTCAGGGGGCAGTACTAATTTAGGGGGCAGTACTATTTTAGGAAATACGGTATTATAAAATACAGCCGAACCTCATAAAATACACTGAGGCTGAAAGATCGTGTCTTGTAGTGAGGTATTTTAAATAGGGGAGGGGATATCGTTTAGACACTCCCTCACACAGTGGTTAACTAAGGGGTTCTTTCTTGGCAGTTCTCCCACCAAAATTGAGGAGTAATGGGTACTTTATATTAGCAAAAAAATTTATAAAAATATTTTTCTCTAAAATTTAAATATAAGCATTTGAATATCCATTACATTCATTCCAGTTTTTCCCATTTTAACGATATTTCTTCCTTCATTAAATTCACTCCAAAATTGATAAGAACGTTTTTCTTTTAATGCTGACTTTACTTTTGTGGAAAGGGAAGAAAGTTGTTCTGTTGATTTGTTTAGTAAATCTTCACTACAAATAAAGGCTCCTGCTGCATCCGTCGGGCCATCCTTTAAAAAATTTTTGCTAGAATTTTTATAAATGGATTTGTGAGGAGAGAATGGAAGGATTGAATATGATGACTTAAATATTGGGTAAAATTTAAAGGGAGGGGATTTCGAGGGTGGAAAAAGGTTTCGAGGGTAGAATTATATTTTAATGAAACTCGTTCACCACAAAACTCTTTCCTTTAAAAACAATAATTAGAACATCTCTTAAAAAGGTCAAAGCTATTCAAAATAATCAACACCTGTCCATCAGTTCCCAAACTTGTAAAAACAAACTCCAATCCATTCAAAATTTGCTTCTAAAAATTCTTTTTATTTATTCATTTTATTTAGAGAACCTTCTTCTCTTCCTCCCCCAATAAAAGCAATTCATTTAATACAGAAAGCACCATTTCTTGATTTCTACCACCTTTGGCTTCGGGCAAAACTTGACTCGAATCAAAACAAACAGTCGATTCACCACCAAAGATTAACACAATTTTATCGTTTTTTGAGATATTTATATTCTGAAAGAAGCGTGGTATGTGTAAGAAGCGTGATATGTCTAATTATGAAATGATTCACCTGACAATTCACCGAAAAATGTATTAGGTGAATTGTCGTTTCGGTGAATTACTCCAAAATTTTTTAACGTTAAAAACACAAACAGAAATATCCAAATTTACTGAAAACTCTTCTTTCAAAAAGTTGGAAATATCCAAAGCCAACAAATGCTTGGCTTGAGTTGCTAATTTAACCAATATTCTCGCCATTGATTGACCCAGTTTTGTTGCATTTCCTTCTAAACAGTTTGTAACAATTATTGGAATAAATCCAGCAGAGTTTAAATGAGCAGACAATTCCTAATTTTAATTGTTTAAAGAATCCAAATTCCATTCCCTTTCCCAGATATCCCACCTCCCCTTATCGCATCCAATATACATATGTACGAATATTAATAATCTCTCAAATATCCCACACCTCTACCGTATCCAATCCCTCAAATATCCCTCTCAAGTAAAATTTCCTCGAAAGGTGGGATAATACATAGGTAGATTCTAATTAAAATCAAACTTTCAAAATCATCGAATTATTTGCCACAATTATATTTAGAATATCCACTTCTTTTTCTTTTACTTTTTCCTCCCTTTGTTCTAATACTTTAATAATTTTTTGTCCAATTTGTTCTCTTTTTATCCCCAATTTATTTATAATTTCCATTGGCTTTTGACTAGATTTATTTAAAATTACTGTTGGCCCACTAGAAATTAATTCTATAGGATCTCCAATTATATCAGAAACAATTAAGGCAATTTGTTGAGCTGGGCTAGCAAGTCGAGAAAGTCCACCACCTTTAATGATTCAAATTTTCGAATTCCCCTTTTCTATTTTACAAACCTTTTAGCCTCGAAAGCGCTTGTCTAACAACATTTAATTGTTTAATATCTGCCCCATAATTTTGAAGTAATTTAATAATTTCTAATTTATTTGCCAAAGAAATTCCATTAATTGGAGCAGGTAATAAAGCAGAACCACCCCCAGAAATTAAAAACTAATTTTTAAAAATTTATTTTTTTGTCCATTTTCTTCCAAAGAATTACCAAAATTAATTGATTTGGTTGGCCAATAAATTTAACAAAATTTTCAATTTGTTTTGTATTTTCTAATGCTTGTTCATCAGGCAAATTATTTTCAGCACCAAAAAGGAATTGAGTTTTTAAATTATTTGGGATATTTGATCCAGTTGGAACAGAAGCAATTCCATCCACAAAGTGTTGACCAAGAATCTAATTTTTGAAGGGGGCATTTTACTGAATGGACGATTCACAAAAAGGGAGAGATATCGGGTGGTGGAAGAAGGTAACCTTCAAGGATTGCCTTTGGAACAATCTTGAAGATAAATAATATAAAGAGCTTCTAAATACTATAGAATTTCCTTTCCAACCCCAAAAGAGAACATAAGGGGGTTTAACTCATTTCAATCAGTAATTGTCTAGACGGTGAATTGTCATTTTTGTGTAAAATCCACCTTCTCTGCCGATTCTACCATTACAGGGGCTGCTTTTCCAATAGCCACCAAATGGACATTTTTATTTAATAAATAGAGTCTGTCAGCAACTTTTAATTGATTTCCATTTAAAGATAAACATTTATTTATATAAGCACCTAATGTTGAACTATTTAAAGTTGTTTTGAATGCGGAAAGGCATGGGATGAAAAGAGAAGAAGCTGTTTGTGAATATAAGAGTAAGGGGGTTTTCATAAATAAATAATTTTTGAGGGGAGAAATTAATCTAAAAAAAGATAAATTCAATTTTTATGATTCAAAAGGACATTTTACATGCGAAAAGCATTTATTAAATATGGCATTTTTAAAATGACCATTTTAAAAATTAATACAAAATGTTTGAGGGAAAGTCAGACAACTTGGAAAAACATTTATCATCCTTCTAAAAGGTCAATCTCGTAAAAACTTCCCTTTCCCGTCTTTCTTCGGAAACCAACTATTTCTTAAAATATTCAAATATAAGGTCCCTCAAATCAAAAAAAGGCAACAACACAAACAGAAGAGAATCAATAAAAAAGAGAATTTTCTGCACATTTTTATGTTAAATATTCCTTGCCTTTTTTATTCTTTAGTCTTTGTATAACCTTTAGATATTATCTTAAAACATTGTTTTTATATAAATTTTGTTTTCGACAGATCAAAGATTAAAAAACTTTTTTGTAGACATTAAAATTTGCAAGTTTCTTTTAAAATTCTTTAATTAATGATTCAGTGTTTTGGTTGTGACATTTTTCGGTTTAGATATTTTGAAAATACATTTTGATATTTTAGTGGATATTTAAATTTAATTGGAATTTGAGTCGAAATACATATAAAATTTTTATTTTTTTTGTTTGTTTTTATTCTTGTTTTGTTGCTTTTGATTATTTATCAGGGAAGCGTTTGGGGTTGTTGACAATGTTTATATTTTTAATATCAAATCGATTATTCACTTTTTCAAAGAAATTTTATTTTTCTTTTTAGATTTCTCTTTAGAGATTTTCAATTAAATTATTTCAATAATGTTTAATTCTAACATGGATACGAATACTACAAAGTTTTTTTCTCTATTTTTTAACTTTAAATTTTTTCAAGCTCAATGGAACAGACAAAGAATTCTGCTAGCGATGAATTTAGTTCCTTTATTGACAAATTGGAACAACTTTGGGATAAAGTACATATGGAAGAGTTTATGCGTGAAGAAAGAAGGCAACAAATTTCCAACTTTCATCGCAAGCTTCTTTCGGATCTTCTTACTGGCGAGGATAAGGTTTGGAAAGAAGTTTGTTCTGACCTAAACTTCGCTTTTTTAGCTGGTTACGGAAGTTGGGGTTCATATTGTTGAGTATCGTAAGGCAGTTAATGGCCTGAATCAATTATTGTGTGAACCTTCGTTTGATGAAAGTGCATACTTACCGGGATCCGTTTCTTTGGTAAAGGAGGTTTTTGTTGTCTTCTATGTCCTTTATTTTTTAAGTTGGAAGCTCTCAATGTTGAATGTAAGCGTTTGACGAAGAGACGTGATCAGGGATTTAAAGTCCAAAAGGAGTTATTTGATACTTATGAATTGGCCTGCAAACGTTTAGGTGAACAACCAGAAAATGTTGATGGACTTAACGAGCGGGTTTGTTTTTTATTGTTTGTTTTTAGAGCTTATAGGTTCTGGTTTAAGATCTGGGTATTTCCTGAACACAGATCTTGTGCTTAAGCATTAGATGCCTTCCTCATCTTCCCCTAGGTTTATGGCCCAAGTCTTTTCCTTGACTATGCCCAAAGATTTTTCTACATAAATTATATTTTTCAGTTCTTATCCGCTTCTGAGTTGGAGGCCCTTCGCATAAGAGTTGCCGAATTAAAGAGAATTTTGAATGAGCGTTTGCAAAAGCTATTTCAATATCAATCGGAGGCCATCAAGTTTATTTTTACTCTAAATTAAAATATTGTTTATTTTGCTTTAGGATTTACGACATTATCCACCACGCTTCCACTCCTGTTCTGACGGAAGCTGATCAGCATTATTTGAAGATTAATTTGCACAGTCACGACACTGTCATCTCAACTACTTTATTAGACAAATTGGAAGCTCTTTGTCAAAAGGTATGAATTTCTTTTGGGGTTGAGAAGTCTCGTTGGGAAACATATCAAATAAGGGAAAACTAGGAAAGGAGAATAGGGCCCTTTAACTTTTAATCTTTATCATTTTCTTTCTCTTGCAGCTCAAGGACCAACATGATTCATGGCTTGAACAAGTGGCTTTTCGTTATGATGAACTTTTAATCCAATTCAGCGATATTTCTGAGAAATGCTTCATGTCACCTGCGGCTAAACTTTCTTTTGAGAATATCGATCCTTGTATATTTTGTGCATATTTTATAAATAATTTGATTATTTTTAAGCTAAACTCAATGAATCGGAACTTAAACGATTGCAAGAACAAATTCAGGATCGCGAAGAGCTCTACAAACGTGCTCAACCAGTTTTTGATTTGCTTCGAGAATGGATGAATAATTGGAGACAAAAATTGGAGGCTGAACGTCGTGTTTGCCGCGCGTCTTTTTATAAGAATCGTGCTGGCAGTTTGAATCAAAAGCTTAAGGTATTTTGTTTTTAAATGACAATTTTGAAACAATTTGTTTTTAGCAACGTAAAATGCTTGACATGAAACTACCCAAGCTTATGCAAGAATTGCATGCTGCTTGTGACAAATATGAAGAACATTACATCGTTGACGATATTATGGTTAGTGGTCTTCGTGCTGATCAGTATGCTGAGCAAGTGGTTTCAGACTATGAACGTGAACGTGAATTGCTTCGTGTTCAAAAGGTTTGGTTGTTGTTAATATTATTTTATTAGGTTTAATTTTTTAGCAACTTTCGAACACTAAAGGCCCGCAGACGCCTGGGCGCATCAAAAATGTTTTTGGAACAACGACTACAACCATAAGTGCACAATCAACACCGACACGAACAACTCCAGTGCGTCCTCCTGCTGCTCGCAAGCTCATTCCTAAAATGCCGATTGCTGCTTTCAGGCCTCGAAAACGTTCACTTTCGGAGAGCCAGATTAGCTTTATTCATCCAATTCATCCGTCTATTGTAAGAAATTTTTACTTCTAATTTGTTTTCATAAAATAAATTCAATTTTTCAGGCTGGCCCGCATACAAGTTCTCCTAAGCCTGAAGCTGACTGTTCTTGAGTCTGCTTATAAGCCCACTTCATTAACAATCTCAATATATCAATTTGATGCAATAAATTAAGTGCCACTACTATGACTTTCACTATCTATATATAAAATGCATCTCATTTTAAATTATTTATTTTGTGTGGTACAAAGTAAAATTTGTGCAAATGTTTTTTTTGTTTTATTTTTATATTGGTTTTAATTGACCAATTTTAATTATTTTTTAACTTTGTTTTTACTGATTGACTTATGTTGGCATGTTAGCAGGCCCATAGCCAGGGGGTGGGGTTATTCGATTTTTCTCGACGAGCTTAGATAAGGTAACCTAGTAAAGTTAACATTTTACATCTTTGATGCTTGTCGAGATTAATGGAATGATAATTTAAAAATTTGCTAGAATTTTACTTAATTCTTAAATTTTAGACGTTATTAAAATATTTTAAATGTGGCCTAATGATCGACAGGGGACGAATCGGTATAATCGACAGACCAACGAACAAAATAGTTTAATTGCCAGCAATTCATTTCATGAACCTCGTGAGGCTAATGACAACAATTCAATTTTGGTGATTGGAAGTTTTGCTCATTGCTTAGGACAAGTTACAACAGACACTGTAAATAAATAGTTTTTTTAAATAAAATATTTTAGGATTTTAAACGTGATTTTTAAAAATAATTTGTTTTTTAGTTACGCACTCTTATCAATCAGCATGCTCAGAAGCCTGGTGTTCGCTCATATCGTGAAATGGTCTCCGAACTTTTTTATGCGGCTGGCGATGCATTTGCTTTTGTTAAGGTAAATTTTTTGAAAAGTTGATTTGAGATAATGTTAGATTGAAGACATGTTCATTGTCAGTTCTAACAATCTATAAATATCAATTTCTCGAATCGAGTTTTTACTGACTCAAAGCCAATAATTATTTAGATGCAATCTCACGATGCTGCAATTCGAGCTAAGGACGGATTAAATGGAATGGAAATTTTTGGAAGGTTATTTTTTTTTGAATATTTCTATTTTTAACATTTTTTCTATTTTAGTGACATTCAGGTAGCCTTCGTTCCAAATGCTTTATTGTCTAATATTGGGGATAACGACATTGTTGATAGACAACCTTCACGAGCAAGTTTAGTTGAATGCAAGACTGACTCAAACAAGCAATTAAGTACATCGATTGAGGCAAAGATTAATAAAGTTTCGAAGGAAGAATCGACCGCTGAGAAAGATCCTTGGGGACGTCCTACAGGTTTTTATATTTAAAAGTTAAAAATTGTATTGAATTTTTAATATCTTTCTTGGCACTTCAAAATAGATTCCTGTGTGATTTATTTGGGGTTAAATTGGTTGTTAACTCAAACTTTTAAATGTTACTTTATGAGATTTTTCCCTTGACTTCGAAAGAAATATTTCATTTTGAATTTTTGGCCCTGCCGTTGCTAAAAAACTTAAATTAATTTAGATGGAAGTTGGGATAATCAAGATGTTGGTTGGGGTACTTATAAGCCGAATGACTCTTGGGGAGATGGAGGTAAATCAACGACACAATCGAATTTTGCTGAAGAGAATGTTCGTTCAACTTTTGACAAAAAAGATAACCGAGGCTTTAACTCTAAAAGTAACAACAATTATGACTTTAAACCAAATCAAGAACCTGTTAAAAACGTAGAGGATGATTCTTTTGCACGTCCTACTGGTTCTTTTTTTGTTTAATTTTTCTTTAAAATTTTAATTTTAGAAGGTAATACCAATGGATGGGGTGAAGTTAATAACAGTTGGGATAATGTTATTAATTCAAATAAGACTATTACGAATAATTTGTTAAATGAAAATGATGAATCCAATGTTGGAAATCAGCGAGAATATGGAAGAAACTCAAACAATTACAACAACAATTGGAAATCTAACAGAGGAGGATTTGACTCATCGACAAATAATAACAATTGGAATAATGATCGTCCAAGAGGAAATGACAGAGGGAGAGGTGAAAGAGGAGGGAATGTACGGTTGGTTTTAGATTTGATTGCGGGGGGGGGGGGGGGGGATAGGGGGGAATTTTTCTAAAGATAATTTTTTGTACATAGGGTTTTGGTTCCTTCGGAATTTTATAAATTTTTTGGTCATGTAAACTGTCACTATGATAACTTCTTTTAGAGATTCTGTAATTAACTTTTAATTTTAGTGGTCGTGGTGGTTGGACGGATCGTAATTCATATCCTCGAAACCAATATAATTCTGGAGACCGAGACCGTAGTTTTTCTTCACGTAATGACTTCAACAGTGGTGACCGAAAATCTTATCGAGGTGCTTATAATACAGGGAAAGGAAATTTCTCGTCACGAGAAAACCTCAACGAAGACCGTATTATTGAAAAGAAGTTAAGCAATACTAGTGTCCACAAAGACCGAAATTATGACAATCGTCATACAAATTTTGAAAATCGACAAGTACGTCCACTTTTTGAACCGCCTCCTACCTACAGGGATTCTGGCCCAATTTTTCGAGGTCGTGGACGTGGAGGATCATTTGTTGGTTCCGGACAACAAAGAAATGAAAACGAATCTCAACAACAATTTGAAGGTGGTCGTAATGAAAATAATCAGCGTAATGATGAAACAGACGGGTCAGATGGACATGATGAGGAAAATAAGCAACAGATTGGAAGTCCCAAAAAGTTTGGACAGCTGCCTAAAGGAGTAAGAAAATTTTAATATTTTCTAAAAGTATGGACTACACATTACCACCATCCTCTATAATTTAAGGCTTGAATTTCTGAAACTAGGTGTATGTATTTGGTGTTAGAAGTTAAGATCTATATTTTGACAAAAAAATAAAACAGTTCCCTAGATAATTACTTTAAATTCCAGATTACTTCGAAGGACGATCCATTTGAAATTAAAGATGACCCAGCTGGCGAAAGACTTGATAATCCTCCTTCGAAGGTTTTTTAAGTTCTCTTTAAATATCTAATTTTCAAATTTGAAGGTTATTTATATTACCAACCTTCCTGGTGAGGTTAACAAAAGTGAACTTTTTGCTATGCTTTTTGCTAAGAAATTAAATATTGTTGATTGTGATGTTTTTCGTTATACACGTGAGCATGATGATGCTGGGAATGCTTATTCTTTTGCGGAATTGGGAAGTGAAGAGGAGGCAAAAAATGCAATTGAGTTGCTTAATGATACGGAATTTATGAACAGGAAGCTTTTGGTAAATAATTTTGTTTGAAATAATTTTTGTGTAGAGGTTTTGATAGGATTTTGCGGTGTTTGGCTGACCTTAACCAGAGCCATTTTTCATTTCATGCTCAATTCTCGATAGATTTGACAATATTAGATAGACACAGCTAAATATTAACTAGATTGGAGTTTTTCCTACTCCTCTAAAACATTTTAGTTTCACTCATAATCTTATTAAAGGTAATGTATTCACGTAAACAAACGATAAATATGAGCACGACAATGATGAGAGAAGCAAAACGTCGTAGAAATCGTGGTTTGGGTGGTGATACAAGCAGTGTTGTTAGTGCTTCAAATAATAATGATGGTTGGGATAATGGAGTGAATAGCTTGGGCGGAGGAAGTAAGAAAAGATTATTTTTTCAATTTTTAATTAATATAATTTATAGGTGGAGATTCTTGGGCTGATTTTGATGATAAACCTGAAGAGATTGGAAATAAAAATGAAATTGACACAAATTTGGAAATTAATTCTGAAGTTTTTCCAGAAAAGAGTGTTTGTGAAAAAGATGATGTTACTATAACTTTGAGTGAAGAAAATGTTGAAGAGACAAAAATTTGTTGTGTTATGGTTGCTGATGAGGTGGAATCACCACAACATTTGGAAGAAGAAATGGACGATGAAGTTGAGGTTTGTGAATTTATTGACAACTTCTTACAAATAAACATTCTTAAGCTGGGAATAAATCCAAAAGCTAAAAGAAATTATTAAGGTTTGGTATTTAAGAAGGGAAACAATTTAGATTGTCAATTTTTTGAAAATTAGAAGAGGTTTTCATCAAATCCTAGTTAAATGTTCTTTTGTTATTATAGCATTGAAGAGTTGTACTTTAAACCTCCAGGATTCTTGTTTATCAAAAAATTTCAAATTGACTAATATTTTTAATAATTTTAGATTTCAAACTTGGTTAATTCTTTGGTGGAAAATGTTGCAAATGAGAATGATTCAAGCGAAAAAACTTGTCTCTCTTCAGCTGAAGCTTTAAATGAAAATAATGAAGAAACTAAAGAACAAGAAGAAGACATTCTTCCTTCAGACGAAAATAATTCTACAAAATTGACAAAAGAAGGGAATACTCCATTTACTTCTACCGAATCTTTAATTGAGAAAGACAATGTTATTAATGAAGATGAAGAGACTACTACTCCTTTTGCTTCTATTGAATCTTTGGTAGAAAAAGTAGAAGAAAAGGAAGAAGAAAGTATTAACTAAAAGAGAGTTATTTTATTTTTTAATTTATTAAAAGAACAATTTTTGTTTTATTTTATTTTTAGAAAAGACACAAAAATTTTACTTTAGACTAAAAAAAGAAAGAAAATATTCTTGATGCTCATGTTTGTTTTTGCATAAAAAATTTTATAAATTTAATTTAAAAATAGTTGAGGGTTTTAAATACCAATTGAGAAATTATTATTTTTTTTTCAAAATTTTATTCATAAAAACACCCAGAAAAAATCAAAAGAAAATCAAAAATCACTGTCCAACAATTTAATTAATAATTCGAGAAAGTTTTTGAACTTTATTAAGCAATATATCTCCATCACTAAAAAATGTTTAAATTAAAAATATTTTAAAGAAAATTCAAAACTTACTGAATAACTTTTTTGTAAAACAAATTCTTTTGGTCAGTTTGGGCTGTTTCAATAATTCCTTTACACGCGTCAATTCGACAACTGAGTTTCCCAGAAGAAATAAAATTAAATAATTGTTGGTCCAAATATTCTTTACTAACACCAAAACTTTTTGCCATTACATCCAAACTAACCTAAAAAATTAAAAAAATTTTCAAAGTTAGTTTAAAACAATGCCATTTGATTGGGGTTCCTGAAGAATTATTGGATATCCGGAATTTGCTAGCTATAATAAGCAACAGAAAAAATGAGGGCTAGTAGAAGTTTTACGGAAGTTTTTAAAGTTCCTGGGGTCTAAATCCAAATTTCTCAAAAATATAAACTAACCGTTTTGTACGGAGTCAAAAATTGTTGATAAGCCTTAATACGTAAAGTTCTTGTAAAATAACGACAATGTAATTGTAAATAACGGTCTTTAACAAGAAAATCACGTTCAAGTTTTCCAAGTGCAATCATAAAATTACTATAATCACAATTATAGAAAGTATAAAGTAATTCTTTGGCGATTGGTAAATTTGCATTATTTTGGCCAATTTCTGCGTTCAACTGAAAAACTAGGATGTTAAAAATAGACTAAATTTAAATACATCTCAATTTAAGGCATACTCTTAAAATTTGGTTTAATGTTGGGTGGAGAGATCCCTATTAAGGATATGCTTGATTTAAGTCAATTATTTTAACTCAAAGGTGATGTAAAATCGAATTTTTGTTTACATAAAAGAGGACAATCAATAACAAAAAAAACCTGTTGTTGTATTTCACTACAATTAACAACTTTTGTTTTCAAATCAGGACGATCCAATGCTGAAAAACTTTTTTATTAAAAAATAAAATTAATTAAAAATTCCCAACCACAAACAGAAGTTATAACAGCATAAAAAATTAATTCTTCATAATTCATCAATTCATAAGCACCAAATGTTGGGACGGCTTCGAGAAATAAATCAGCAGCTCCTTTCATATCTCTAATAGCCATTAAATAAAGTCCTTGGTATGAACGTAAACGATTTTTTCTGTCCCAATCACCTCCCTTAAAAATGTAAAAATAAGTAGACAAAAAACACGTTTTGGTTATAAACCGAGAAATTTCATTATAATATAACTAAATATTTGGTAGAAGTAAAACAGCAGTTAGCCTTGATATAAATCCTGCCCTTATTTTTACTTGATTCAAGGTTAAAAATCAGTACGCTTTTTCAAAGCTTCTAATTCCTAATAACTCAAGTAAAATCAAAAAATTCTCTTAATTTTTCTATCTCCAAAATACACCTAAAAAACCTTTACGAAAAATTATTTCTAAAAAATTTTTCTATGACTAATATAAATTTTCAGATAAATAAAAACCTTTTCCATTAATTCTTTTGCTTTTTCAATATTTTCAGTAATTAATTGATGATCCATAAAGAAAAGTCCAATACGAATTAAATTAAAAACCAAATCAATTCTGTAACCAACCCCAACAGTTTTTTCAAAAGTTTTGTTAAAAGCAGCAACTGAATTTTCTTTATCTCCAATTTGGCACAAATATTCAGATTTGGCTAACCAGGCCTGACGAACTTCGCTTTCGCCTTAAATAAATTTATAAGTATGGTAATATACAGGTCAAAATTAAATTGGTCGAGATTTTATTTCTCAGATTTTTCGGTCTTCTCTAATCTTTATCTTCATACGGGATTCGTCCAAATTACTTTTGGGTCCTAGACTACTGGAGCTCTTAAGTCTAATTTTTAATTATTTAAAAAACAATAGGTAAAACAAGTTAATCTCAACGATTTCTATCCCAAAAACCCCCAAATAAAATTTAATAAAAATACCCAAATTCTTCTCAGCATCCTCCAATTGTTTATTTATTTCATCCAAACGTTTAGCATTTTGTTCTTTAAGTTTATCCAACAAAGCTTGGTCAATTGGAATTTTCAAAGAAGTACACATATATTCATAAAACGGTGCCATTTCATCCTTTTTGACATGCTTAAAAGATAAATTTATTTTTGAAATTTAAAAGAAAAAAAACTTCAAGTAAAGCCAGCCAAGTAGAAGAATCATTCTTTTGCCCCATTAAAAAGAAAAGCTGGGCAATTTCAAGATTTGGATTTTTTGAAATTAACTTTAAAAAATATTTAAATTATTCAAGCTTTTAATTAAACAAACCTCTTTATCAAATTCTTCTTCTTTTTTATTTTGTTTTTTAGTTTTGTTGTCATTGTCGTCTTTTTGAACCATAATTGAAAAATATTTTTTTAATTAACTAAAAAATGATTAAATTTTAAGAAGGATATTAAATAAAATTTCAAGTCTTTTACAATAAAAATAAAAAATTAAATCAGCATTTTTTAATAAAAAAGTTTCTCTAGCTGTCTAATTTTTCACCCTAATTATAATCATTTTGCAATTCATTTTGTTAAACTAGGCAAATGTTAAAATGGAAATTTTAAATATAAAGTTCAGCCGAGTCCCACTGTTGCGTGTCCGGAGATTTGTGGAGTGGACAATTAGGGAATGGAAATTGAAAAAATATTTTTTGGACAAATAAAAATAATCTATACGCTCGTGAAGGTGTTTTTGTGTAGTTTCACAGATTTTAAAGATAATTTGATGTCTATCATCTTTGTTTCTGCAGTTGGGACTCAGTATTCCTATCTCAATTTTTTATTTGGATATTTTACTGTTACTTTTCTAATTTTTAGATTGATATTTTATTTAACAATTCATTTAATGTTTGGGAATCAAAACGTGAAGAATATGGATGTGCCTGTTATAGATGAGGAAGTGGCTCGATATGAGGTTTTTTAGTAAAATAATAAATTATTAGTTTTGTATTTTTTTAGAAAATTAAAAAAGAAATGTGTTGTTTGTTCAATGAAATCACACCTTCATACAAAGAGGTTTTTCTTAATTTTTTAATTAAAATAATTGTTCTTGCTGAAGCTTTCTGATCAATTCTTTGCCTTTAATTTTATTGAAGATTACAAACTTTTAGCTGAAATTGTTGATTTAATTTTTGAAAAAGTCATAGAGGAGCCTCATTTAAGCGATCTTTTTAGTGATCTATGCAAAAAGAAGGTTTACAAAAAAGTTTTTTTTGAAATTTTTATTTTTATATTAGGTTGACGTAGAGCGCCAAATGCAATTAGAACGTGATAAACTAGATAAGCATTTGGACAATCAAACTAAAAAGTCGGAGGGAATAAAGACTTTCAGGTTTTTGGTTGAATTATTTATAAAAATCTTTTTTCTCAGATCTGAGGTGATTACAAAAGCCCAACAACATTGGAATATTTTTGATGATTACAATAATAAAATTAAACAATTAGAAGAAGAATTAAAAAATGCCGATGACAAGTCTCGTTTAGTAATTGAAAAGGAAATTGAAACTCGTCGTTCAGAGGAAAAACGTCGTTTCTTTGGAATTATAAAATTTACCGGACAATTATATCGAAATTCCTTGATTAACGAAGATGTAAGTGAAAGAACAATGATTTTTATTTTTGCTATTCAGATTATTGATTGGTGTTCATTAGAACTAGTGCGACAATTTGAAACTACAGAAGACGAAGTTTACCTTGAGTAATTTTTGAATTTTGTTGTTATTTAAAAAAAAAGATTTTTAGATACGCCGTAGAATTTATCAAAGCAGTTGGGAAAATTTATGATGGTTTCCATTTGGATATAGTTATGGATTATTTGAGTAGACTCAAACCTAGAGTTTCCAATCGAGTAAAACTTATTTTTCTTTTTTCTTAATTAAAAAATATTTTTAAAGGTTCATTCTTTAATAACGGATCTCGAAGATTTGAAAAAGAATTGTTGGACTCCCCGTATCTTTACAACCCTTTAACAATTTTGGTGAGGAATATAAAATGTGTTCTTGTGATATAAATTATGTAATAAATTTAATATCAAAAATAAATATTAAAAATCTCTTATTAACCCAGCTTTAATGTTGCAAAATTTAAAAAATTTTGTCGTTAAAGGTGCCGTGATCTGCTCTAGTTTAGGCTCTTTATTACGCTTAAGTAGATGACTTGCTCCTTTGGGGGGGGGGGGGGGGTAAATCTAGTCTAACTTTGCTTGTAAATTCTGAGCTGCTAATTACAATTATTAAAAAACCCCTCCATATTTAGGCATGTTTTGATTGATTTACAAACAAAAATTAATTCCTCATCTATAATTTTCAAAAAAATTCATTACAAATTTTACTCTTTAAAATAAAAAATTAATGTCCTTTTGATTCATTCGTCACACCTAATTGCAAGTAATAATGTAAAAAACTATTTTTGTCTGTGTATTAGTATATAGATTGAACGCCATCGGCAAGGTCGATTCTTTCGCTGGGCCGAAAATATGGAAAACGAAGGAGAAGCGAAAGTGTGTTTTTGTTGTTTTTGCTAACCTTTTTTACTCATTCCTTTGATTTTTTGGGGTAAAAAGAAGCAAACAAACAAACAAAAATAAATACACGTTTTAAAAACAACCTTTTCTCCTCAACACAATCATTCACACACACATACATTCACTATTTACTTTGTTTGGATAGCAACAATTAAAAAAATTATTTTGTGTATGTTTTTAACATTTTAAGGAAAAGTGTGAGAGGGGAGTGAGTGTTAGGATTTTTAATTTTATTTTGATTAAAAAATCCTAGTCAACAATTGATAGCTTTTTTTAAATTTCATTTTTACACAACAATAGTTTTATTAAAATTAATTTTTAAAAATAATATTTTAAACGTTTTTTACCACTTTCAAAATTTTTAATTCAGCCAATTTTTTTAATTCAGGTTAAGCTAGAAGAATTTAGTGTTAGATAATTTTTAAAATTCTCATCTAATTTATCCATAAATTAAAAAAAAATTGACTTAATAAATGAGGAAATAATTGTTAGGCTTTTAAAACGCTTGTTAACATATGAGGGAATGTAAAGAGTAAGGAACTAAACACGTATCTGATAAACTCCATAAAATTTAACTAAAAGAATTTTTTATGGAAAAATTTTTTAAATTATTTTAGACGAAAGAGATAAAGACCGAATTAATTAAAATTAAAAAACCCCCTTAAAAATGAATATAACAGAAGAAGAAACAACAACAACTTCATTAATTATTAATTCAATTTCACCATTTCCCCCAACATTTCCCCCAACATTTTCAACTCAACAAAACAACTTTACTACTTCTTCCTTACCCAAAACAACTTTTAATTTTCAACAAAAAAGGGATGTTTCTTTCCATTTTTCTTTAATTTTTGGTTCATTAATTGGGGGTGTTACTATTGTTGGGTTAACTGCAAATATTCTTGTTGTTATTGCTATTTTGAGTGACAGAAAAATGAGAAAATCTCCAATGAATCTTTTATTGTTAAATTTGGTATGTAATTATTTAAAAATGCTTTTTAATATAAAAATCAAAGGAAAAGTAAAAACAAAAAAAGTTATGAGATAAAACGAAAAAAATATATATGTCTTTTATTAATAGATTTACTTAATATATTTAAATAGATTTACAATTTAATTTAAGTAATGGCAGTTTGAATTGTTTTAGAAATTTTCGTCATTAGGTAATTTTTGGGTTGGGGATTTTATTTAAAATCCCTTCTAAAACTAACTTCTACGGTAGACAGAAAGCAATGCTTTCTTGTAAGCTGATAACAATTTTTCTTGTCTTGAGTAACAAAAAAGGAGCTTTATTCTATGACAAAATTTAAAAAAAAGATTTTTTGGAAATGGGAACCTTCAAAATATTTGTCGCTAATTATTTGTTTCCCCGATTCAGATTTTCTCCACAATTTCCATTTCCTCAAATTTTATAGTCCTAAATTAGTGATAAACGAAAGAATAATTTTGTTAACATTCTTTTAGTTACTTTCATCTGACAAAAAATTTTTTTAAATTATTGATTTTTTTTATTTATTTGAGTATTTAATTTTTAAAAATTAATTTTAAAAAAAGGCAATAGCAGATTTACTTTATTTATTGGCATTTACACCTTTCTGGTTATCTATGAGTGTTTATGGAGATGGGGGTTGGCATTTTAGTGATATGTTTTGTCCAATTGCCAGATTTTTTGGGAATATATTTTTAGTAATTTCAATACTTACTTATCTAGCTATTTGTATTGAAAGGTTTTTTTGAGGGAGAGAATTTTTAAATTTATTTTTTTAAAGATATGTTGCTATTGTACATAGGTATTTATTTTATATTTATTAAAACATTGTACATAGGTATTTATTTTATCGTTATTAAAACATCTTTTTTAAAAAAATATCTGGGAAAAAATTTTTTACTCTCCACCTTTTTTATAATTTTTAAGTGAATAAAGTGAATTAGGTAATCATAAAGTAATCGGCTGTGAATTGAAAATGGAATGGGAGAGTTTGAAAGGGGAAAGGGGGATATGTATTTTTTCTAATTAGCTTGATGACTGTGGGAGGGAGGCTGTCTAAGCAATACCCCTGTTTTTAACCTTTATAAGATATTTCCCTCCCCGAGGGTTTCTCTTATATTGATGTTTAATACAAAATTTAACAAGAAATTTTATTCAAAAAATTATAATTTCCACAATTCTAGCAATGCACACCTCTGTTTGGTGTACTCGTTCACGTGTTTTGGTTATAGCTTTTGGTATTTGGGTATTTGCAATGGCATATCAATTTCCTTATTTGGTTGTATTCCAAGTTTTTGATATTCCAGAAAAAAGTATTTAAAAAATTTAAAAAAAATTAATTTTTTCCCCCAAATTTCTAAAAAAAGATTTGCGTGTTTGTAGAAACCCTTTAGCGTCAAAAAGCAAAATTTGGAAAATTTATAAATGGTCAGAATTTTTGTTAACTTATGCTTTACCTATAATTATTTCTGTTTTGTTATATTCTCGAATTTGTCGAGTTTTGTGGTTTAAAAATAAAAATGGAGAAAATTGTGGGAAAGGACAGAATGAAAATGGTAAATTTAAATAATTGAATATTTTTTGGGGGTTATGTGGAATAAAAAGGGAGAAACAGTTTTTTTGGTGATGATGATGCCAAAAATACAACCGAAAACTCTCTGAAATATTTTAGAAACCCTTTTAATGGTTTTTAAAAAACCTCCATGTCCATAATCCTCTCATACCCAAACCTTCCCCTTTTCCCTCAACTCAAAAACTGTCAATTTTTCAGAAAACAAAACAGAATTAAAGCCAAACATAAATAAACGTCCAAGTGGCAGAACAATCAAAAAAGTATTGGAAACAAGATTTCGGGAAGCAATTTCTGATGTTCAAAATAAAAGAAAAGTTGTCCCAAAAGAAGAAGAAATTTTTAATTTTAATAATTCTTCTGAAAAAAGGCAGAAACCAATGAATGTTTCTTCTTCAGCCAATTTACGAGCTAGAAGGAGTGTTGTTAAAATGCTGATGGTAAATAAATAAAATTTAAAAGGGGATATACAAACTAGAAAATATATTGATGGATGTTACAATCACATATAGGTTAAATCGTCAGATTCGGTTTTTTGGTTATCCGAGAGTACATCCTTAATATGGATAGCTGGTTACTCGAAACCCATTCCGAAGAAAATTTTGAAAACCCTATCCCACCTTTTCCTCCCGATCGGGGTCAAGCCGAAAAATTGAGGATTCTTGATTTGTCGGGCAAGAATTAAAATTAATTTAATTAGTTAAGATTAAAATTAATAAAAATACTATTTTTATTTATTAGTTGTGTGTCGGCTTATTTTTTCTTTGTTATACACCAATGGTTGCCTATTTTGTTTGGAGGTAATTTTTATTAAAAATATGGTACTATCGCATTATACCGCCACATGTCCGCAAATTTTTGTCCGCAAGTTCTTCCTTCTTCTCCCATCTCTCTCTTCTCATAAAAGATTAAAAAACGGTAAATGAATAAAAAGTTAGGGAAAAAAGGCCCACGCGTAGACGACTTCCAACTCGACGACATGTATTTCGGTACTTATTTACTCCCCCTCCCCAGTCAATTTTTTGGTAAATCCAGTCAATTTTTGGCGGACAAACATTTGCGGACATTTGCGGTATAATGCGATAGTACCAAAAATATTTTTTCCTCCTAAAAATTATCATTTCTTTTTAAAAAGTGCATTATTTGGACGTCCACTTCCTTTGCCTTTCGAATTTGTATTAATTACAAGTGCTTTAGTTCAATTTCAAAGTGCTTTTAATCCTTTTCTCTACACACTTTTTGCTACACAATTTAGAGAAAAATTGTCAAAATTATTTTTAATTTGTAACAAAAAAGAAAAAAATAAAATAATTAATCAACACAAAATTAGTGCAAAATCAACAAGTACTTTTTCTGTTTAAAGAAAAAAATTAAAAAACGAAATTTATTCTTTTTGTTTCTTAACAATAAAGTTTGGGTATAAAAAATGAAAAGAATTATTTTATCAATAAATTTACTTAATATATAAAAATTCATTTGTTATTTTACTTAAAAAATAATAAAAGTTAGTAAGCATTGAGTGTTTTAATACATCTAATTTAAAGGAAGTTGTTGATAAAAATAATGAAAATAGGGAGAATAAGTAATAAGGATGATTTGGTTTTAATGGCTAAGATTTAAGATATCGGTTTCAAACAGAAAAATAGATGCTCTATTTTTAATATTTTGAGACCGGAAGAGGTCCTGGCTTTTTGTAACAGAGTACATTGGATGGAAGCTGACTAAACAATACTTAAAAGATTTAGAGGGATGTAAAGACTTAGTGTTTAAAGATGTAGAGGGTATTAGAAAAAGGGTTTGTAGTGGTAATCCCTATATGGGGATATAGGACTAACTGAGAAATGTATTTGTATTTGAGATTTCAAACTCCAACTTGCCTTCCAAACTCCAAGGAAGTTAGAGGGATATATGGGATTTTAAGTGATTTGGAGATATATCGGAGGATAAAATGGATATAAAGGGATAATAAGTGATTTGGTGGGATAACATTGTACTTGAGGTGAATTATATTTTATCGGGAGTATATAGGATTAAAAGAATATTTTTTAGAAATTAACAGTAATGTATTGGTTTTGAGGGATTAACGGATATATCTATTCTCTAAGGAGGTTAAGAGTTATAAAGAATCAACAAAGATAAAAAGTGTTTGAGGTTAACTTGGATAGGGTTTGAGGGATTAAAAGGAATGTCGTCGGGTTTATGAGATTAATCATATATACAGGGTGGGGCAAAAGTTCGGCGACAAATGTTTTTAATAAAATCTTTGGTAAAAAAATTTATTTAACATAAAAAAATGATAAAATATAATCAATAGGATATAATAATCATTTATCTAAAGTAATTGCTCAAAAGGACCGCCCTTGACTGAAATACACGCATGCAAACGCCTACGGATGCTACTCACAATGGTCGCGCATTGTTCATCGGTTATTTCGTTCCAGCCCGCTCCAAAACAATTTTCAGTTCCTCCGATGTGGCGTATCGGATTCGGCACACTTTTTGCTCCAGAAATGCCCAAATAGAATAATTCACTGATTTAAATCCGGCGAGTTTGAAGGCCAGATTTCTTACTCCCAAAAACCAGGAAACAGCTCCCCACAGAGCTGGATTGTCGTTTTGGCTCCATGCGAGGGTGCTCAATCCTGCTGAAGCGAGAATTGGTTTTCTCCGTAAAGCTATAATGGCCATGGATGCTCAATCCCCCTCAGAATGTCATTTTTAGACTTGCATAAATTTTTACATTTCACCACTCTGTTATGGCGACCAGGCGTTTAATGCTTCGACATTTCTGAAGCTTCTGATGCTTCATTCGATAGATAAGGAAATATGCGCGGCTGATCTTTTAGCACCGATGTCTAAGCTTCACTATGACAATTCTTAGGAGGCTCCTCGAGCTCATTCCGAGATCTGAGGCCGTTTTTCACATCGATTGTTCAGAAAAACGGCGAATTCGGAATCTGACCACGTTAATGTTTTCAGGCGTAACTGCGGTTACCGTCGGGCCACTACTAGGGCGGTCCTGAGTATTTCCAAGCTCATGATATCGTTTTATTGCTTTGGAAACCAACATACGACAGATATCGAGCCGTCTAGCGATGTCACATTTTCGAACATTTTTAAAATACAAAGAAATAATGGGAGCACGATTTTTTAAAAGTCTGTAAAATTTTTACTTTATGAGATAGAAAAAAATTTTCAAGATAAAATTTGTAGAGCACGAATCATAGAATATGGGAAAAATAAACAAAAAGCAAAATTTAAAATAAAATTTTAAGAAAGGACAAAATAAAATTTGTCGCCGAACTTTTGCCCCACCCTGTAGAGACTGATAAGTACAATTTTTATCTGAGTACTTTTCAAAAACCTCCTTTTGGAAATATCTTTTCTAGGCTCCGTGTTAAATGATTTGATTTGGAGATATATCGGAGGATTTTCAATCCAGTATCGGAGGACATTCAATCCAGTGCGCGGAGCGCACTGGTTTTATATAATAAGAAAAGGAAATGACTTTTAAATGTTAATTATCCATCAAAGTATTCAGGGTAGAGAGACTTATAGAACGTGATATAAAATTTTGTATTTTTAAATGAAATACCGGTAAAAACAACTAATATAAAATATTTTGATAAATTATCTTAAAATTGAAAGAAAGTGTTATTATTTTTGAAGAAAAAAGAATTATTTGTTTGGAAAAACTTGGAAAACAAAAAAAGAATAAATGTTAAATTTTAATAAAAACCTATTTTAACTTAAAAATCAAAAAAATTATTTTTAGTTTTTTGATGTTCAAATTAAATTGAAAATAGCACTAGAGAAAGTGAAAGAAAAGGCTATTTAATAAGAAAATAAGCCGCTGACAATTATTCCCCTACAAAATGATAATTGGGTTTCAGGTTTATTTAAAGCCAAATAATTATTTTTATCCAATTATTATTTACTAGTAAGTTTATGTTAAAGCGAATTTTTATAAAGGACATTTACAATATTTATATATACAGATTAAATACAAATTATAGGCAATTACGACAAATATTTTTAATTAATAAATTAATTAATATCCGGGCGTTCCTTTTTGTAAAACAGGCTATAAGCTGGCGTATTCTGCAAATAAGACAAATATTAAAAATTTTAAAATAAAAAACCATAACATCCTCTGGCATACACTTATGCACTTCTGTGTCATTATAGAGGTGCCAAAGATCATTGGAACTTTCCAAGTTCCTCACTTTGCTTACAAAGTGTCCACTGCGGTATGTTTTGCCAATATGAACCTGAAAGGATTTTATTTGATGTTTAAGTTATTATAATCGACGGTTACTTTCTATTATTTACCAGATCTTAAGTTTATAGCTAAAATCGCTTGCAGCCATGCGTAGAGGTTGTAGATAGTACATCCCTGCTTATCCAGCGACTGGCAGTGAACATATTCCTTCATATCCAACTCCATGGGAAATGACACTACTTTGCTATAATTAGAGGGAATGATTTAAGTTTTCTAATTTCCTTTACTTTTTGATCGAGTTCGGCGGGATTATACGTATTTCCGCGTTTATATTGGATTCTGTCCAATTATACGCCAAAAAAGTTCGGCGGGATTACACGTATTTCCGCGTTTATATTGGATTCTGTCCAATTATACGCCGAAAAAGTTCGGCGGGATTATACGTATTTTCGCGTTTATATTGGATTCTGTCCAATTATACGCCAAAAAAGTTCGGCGGGATTATACGTATTTTCGCGTTTATATTGGATTCTGTCCAATTATACGCCAAAAAAGTTCGGCGGGATTATACGTATTTTCGCGTTATATTGGATTCTGTCCAATTATACGCCAAAAAAGTTCGGCGGGATTATACGTATTTCCGCGTTTATATTGGATTCTGTCCAATTATACGCCAAAAAAGTTCGGCGGGATTATACGTATTTCCGCGTTTATATTGGATTCTGTCCAATTATACGCCAAAAAAGTTCGGCGGGATTATACGTATTTCCGCGTTTATATTGGATTCTGTCCAATTATACGCCAAAAAAGTTCGGCGGGATTATACGTATTTCCGCGTTTATATTGGATTCTGTCCAATTATACGCCGAAAAAGTTCGGCGGGATTATACGTATTTTCGCGTTTATATTAGATTCTGTCCAATTATACGCCAAAAAAGTTCGGCGGGATTATACGTATTTTCGCGTTTATATTGGATTCTGTCCAATTATACGCCAAAAAAGTTCGGCGGGATTATACGTATTTTCGCGTTATATTGGATTCTGTCCAATTATACGCCAAAAAAGTTCGGCGGGATTATACGTATTTCCGCGTTTATATTGGATTCTGTCCAATTATACGCCAAAAAAGTTCGGCGGGATTATACGTATTTCCGCGTTTATATTGGATTCTGTCCAATTATACGCCAAAAAAGTTCGGCGGGATTATACGTATTTCCGCGTTTATATTGGATTCTGTCCAATTATACGCCAAAAAAGTTCGGCGGGATTATACGTATTTCCGCGTTTATATTGGATTCTGTCCAATTATACGCCAAAAAAGTTCGGCGGGATTATACGTATTTCCGCGTTTATATTGGATTCTGTCCAATTATACGCCGAAAAAGTTCGGCGGGATTATACGTATTTTCGCGTTTATATTAGATTCTGTCCAATTATACGCCAAAAAAGTTCGGCGGGATTATACGTATTTTCGCGTTTATATTGGATTCTGTCCAATTATACGCCAAAAAAGTTCGGCGGGATTATACGTATTTCCGCGTTTATATTGGATTCTGTCCAATTATACGCCAAAAAAGTTCGGCGGGATTATACGTATTTCCGCGTTTATATTGGATTCTGTCCAATTATACGCCGAAAAAGTTCGGCGGGATTATACGTATTTTCGCGTTTATATTAGATTCTGTCCAATTATACGCCAAAAAAGTTCGGCGGGATTATACGTATTTTCGCGTTTATATTGGATTCTGTCCAATTATACGCCAATATCAACCAACCATTTACAGGGTTTTACCCACTCAACCCTTTACAGGGTTATACCCACCCAACTCTTTACAGGGTTCTACCTAGCCAGTCCTTTCTAAGCCTGAAAATACTATATAAATTAAAAAACCTTTCTCATTCAACGAAGCACTCGTATTTGTAGTGTTCTGTCCATCAAAGTTCTTGTTAGGTTGCTAAAAATGATATGAGACTCACGACACGGAACTTATTTACTTTAACTACCCAGCCCAAAATTTTTCCAAATGTATTCTGCATATGGCCAATTTATATTATTTGAAAGACTCAACGAGCTGAGTCGAATAACACCAAAATCAGTCCGCGTTCTTAAGTCTAAGCTAAGACAAATGGGCTCAAAATGGTCAAACCAAACCTTGCAAAACACTGCTTCGCGCGGGGTTTTGAGACACGCGCCTCATGGGCAGCTAAAGTTCGTTGAGTTTCTACACCTGTAACATAAACAATATCTTTTTACCGATTTGCAGCCTTGAAATGCGGACCTACCCCCTAGCCCTACAAAAACAGTTATTCCAGCGAAAATTCATTTACTAGTATTTTTTAAAATCGTCACATCAAGCTGATTTTGTTACCAGTGACTCAGCTCGACGAGCTCTTTCGGTAATGAAAAATCCCCCGATAAAATTTGTGGGTAGGTAATTAAAGTAAATAAATTCACACAAAACATATAAACCTGTTTCATCTGAGCATTGGAACATTAACCGCGTTAAACCCATCATCCTTTTCAAGTTGCTGTTCCTTAATTAAAAAGAAAGATTAAAACTATCAAAAATTTTTAATTTCAAACCCTATCAGTTTGAATATTTATCTGTCCAGCCATTGCCCATTCATTTGCTGTTTTTAAATTTTCAAAAATTTTAATAAATTTTAGATCGAATAAACCTGTTGTTATTTGTTGTTGCTCCATTTTTTATAACAAAATTTTTATTGAAGGAAATATTTTAATAAAGTAATTTGTTTAAAATTAATAAAGTAATTATTTAATAAAGTAGGGTATTTAAAATTTAAAATTACTTTTTTCTCTGAAAAACAAAAAATTTTTTATAAAAAAGTATTTAAGTTCTTGGCTTGGTAATATTATATAGAGGTCATCAAAGTGGATAGAATGTATGACTGGACAGGTTGTATGCATAGAAAAACCCCCCGGCCCTCCACATCACAACACAAATTACCGCAAGTGCGCAACCCTCCCCCACCTTACTAATTGGTTTTCAAGCCCCTTCAATACCTACAGAATTATTGTGCGAGACCCCTCCCCCCAACTACTAATTGGTGCGCGAGACTCCGCCTTTGCATTCACTTTATAAATCTTTTGAGTTTCAATTTTTTCAAATTTTGACTATTTTTCAACTTTAGGCTGTACAATATTGCAACACCGGCGATAAAGATCGCACAGCAGAGAAATTGGCCCAACATTAAACTCTCCAAATGGCCTTAATGATAGAGGAACGATGAAAAGATTATTTAATTTGTTTTTCTTTTTTTTTTGTTTAATTTTAATACTTGTTTTGTCCGCAAAAAGAATACACATTTTTCATTCCTTTGAATTTTTGGCGGTTTGTAGGGGCGCTCACTTATTTTTCCTTTCAGGTATAATATGCCTTTTGGCATTTGGAAGGAGAGAAAATAATTGAAATTAATTGATAATAAAGTGAAAATAAATATAGGCACTTATATAATTAGGTATTTAACAATTGGAGGAAATTCTTATTCATTTTTTACCAGTAGGTGAAGAGTTAATTATGCATTAACCCTGGCGGTACGACAATTGCGGATACTATTACAGTGTATTGCAATCCCTGACGATAGTTATGAATATGAGAATAATTTTTAACATTTTTCAGAAATTTAAAATCCGCAAACCTTGTCCGCAATTGTCGTAACACCTTTACCCCCTGTATCAAGTAAGGAATAAAGTTGAATTCAGATTAAGTTTAACCTCTATTTTATTTCTACCAAAGCTTTATATGAAAAATTAGGATTTATTTTTGAAATAACTTTGAAAATTTGGTTGACTTTGAAAGAAGGACATTTTGGAATTCAATGTTTTTAGCTGGTGTTATTTTTAAAATATTTTTTTCTTTTTTTTTCCAATTACCTAATTCCTTTTAAGTGACAACTTATTCAACAATTGGTTATGGAAATATAATGCCAAAAACAAGACTCGGAAAATTTTTTGCAATGATTTATGCAGTTATTGGAATTCCAATGACTTTTATGATTTAAAGGATTTTACACAAACTTGGCCGTTTCTTCTTTGTTTAGAATGTTTTTGGCATAAACTTATTTGGTTTTTTAATTAAATTAATTAATTTTTGAATAAAAGGTTAAAGGAATCTATTAGTTGTGTTAAAGATGCTGAAAAATTAAAGGTAGAATGCCTGTCCTTTTAGCTATTGGTTAATTTTTTTGAAAAAAAACTAAAATTATTCGATAGGTTGCCTTTTCTTGGATGTTTTTATGTGCTGGTATTTTTCTTCAATTTGAGGAAGATTGAGATTATTTTAAAGTTTTTCTTTTTTTGTTCTCTCACAACTATTGAATACGGTAGGAAAATAATTTTTGTTATGATTTTAATTTAAATTTTAGTTGATGTTACACCAACAAATTCTGAGGATATGTTTATAATGTTTGGATTTATAATTGTTGGCCTTTCACTTGTTTATATAATTTTTTTTCATTTTAAAATTTTAAATTAAAGGTATCAACGTGTATTAATGTTATTCATTTAAAATTACAAGCATTATTTGAAGAATTACTTTTAACAATGATGGAAGAGTGGCGATACTGGACAAACTGTTGAGGAAATAACATTCTGGTAATTATTAATTAAATAAATAAAATATTTAAATAATTTAAATTTAAAGAAGATGAACAAAAGAATAATATTACCTTCATTACAAAATAAAAAACAAATTTCAATAGAATTACAACCAACAGATTATTTATTATTACCTAGACAATCTAAACAATTTTCAAATAATAATTTAATATCAGAATGTAATTTTCATCGACTTGTTAAATTATTTCCGTTTGGAAAAATGAGAAGAGAAGCAATTTTGAGGAGATTACAAATGCGTTTTAATAAAGTAAAAAAAAAATTTTTTTCAACAGTTCTTTTAATTAAGCATCATAAATCGATACAAACAGATTTTTGTTGTTTGCAACATGGGCTAAGACTCTTACCAAAGACTTTATTTAATGGCTATTAGAGATATGAATGGAGCTGCTGATTTATTTCTCGAAGCCGTCCTAACATTTGGTGCTTATGAATTGATGAATTACGAAGAATTAATTTTTTATGCTGTTATAACTTCTGTTTGTGGTTGGGAATTTTTATTTTTTTAATAATGAATGATTATTGTTCATTGTTATGATTATGAATGATTATTGTTCATTGTAATGATTATTGTTCCTGCTTCACATTTTCGGCATTCCTTCGGAGTTGTGGCTCCGACGAAAAATAAATTTAAAAATCGTTTAAGAATCCTTTCTAGAGTACCGTATTTACTCGATTAATTCCCCTGGGGAATTATTTTTTCAACACATCCGTGGCATGGGGAATTATTCAAGGGAGGGGAATTATTCGAGTTTTGAAATTTGAACGTGTAGTAGGGTATTTGGGGGAGGGGGATTATTGTTTCAACTCATCCGTAGCAGGGGGAATTATTCGAGAGAGGGGAATCATTTGAGGGAGGGGAATTAATCGAGTAAATACGGTAATTGCTTGTTATATCAGTCGAAGTGTGATGGTTCTGCAAGAAAACGGATATCATTTTGCAACAGGAAGTTGGAGGTCCTCTATCGAATGGTAGCAAAAAAGAGTACAAAATTCGAGTTACAGTAAACGATGGTCCCTTGTTAGTCTGATTGCTTTTCCCGATTAGTGACTTTATTTGTAAAAGAGATGACTATTTGACCCATAATTTTTGCAGTTTTTCTTGAAATTTCTGAAATTAAAAATTTGAGCTAGGAAAGAAATTAGAATTGGACTTCGGAATTTTCTTAAATTACTTTGTACGGCAACTATCCAGTTGACTCCTCGCCTGTCCGCAAGAAGTTGCACACTTTTATCACTCACTTTTATATACCTATACCCTCGGGATTGAAAAATGTTTCAAATCGAGTGTCTTCATTAATGAGGCTCTCTTCCAAATTTAAGTTACCTTAAATCGAGGTGCATGGAAGTTTGGGTGTATGTATGTATAACCTGGGTTCGGTCATTAAACATTCGACGTTCTCAGCTAGCGCAGAGTTTGGTCAAAACAATGCAAATCTATCAATCGCCAACGAATTTATACTTAATATAATTGTGATTACAGTAATTTTATTGTTGCATTTGGAAAACTTGAAAGGGATTTTCTTGCAAAAGATACATCAGATGGTAGATGGTAATCATAAAATTACTATAATAACAATTATAAAATGTATAAAGTAATTATTGCGATTGGTATATTTTCATTGTTTTGACTAGGGTAGCAGCCTGAGCCTCCGGGGCGGGAGTGTCGGGGATCGGGTTTTGTCGGGATAGAGTCTTCGAGGTTCGGGGCGGGGTTTTTGCCTGAAATTTCGTCGGGGGTCAGGGTGCTACCCTAGTTTTGACTAATCTCTGCGTCTATCTGAGAAAGTTGAATGTTTAAGGACCGAACCCCAGTGAATATAGGTCAAAATAAAACGTCTTGGATTGACTAAAAGAAGGGTTTAAGCACAAAAGTTTGATTTTCCAATAATTTTTGGTTTCCACTGGATAAGTAATATATCAAAATAAGCATTGATCTTAGTGCTGATTTAATTTAAGAAATTCTTTCTTTTTTAGTTTCCCCACATTTAACAAATTATAACAAAGAAATTACTCATTTAAATACTTGTTGTGAAAATAAACTCTTCTCTCCAACAACAACAACAACAAACTTCTTTCAAACAAATACTAGCAGCAATTGCCAATTAAATATTTCAACAAAAAATAATTTTAATAACAACAAAATTTTTTTGCAAATAAAAAGAAGAGTTTAAAAAAACGAGTGGCAATAATTTATTTTTAAATAGAAATGATGAATTTTTATTTTAATATTTATTAAATTTTTCCACATTACTGCAATAATTATTTTTGATTTATAAATAAATTTATAGATATTCATAAAATAATATTTTGTCAGTGAGGGTTTTATGGAAAAATAAATTAATGATTAAAATTTGTGTGAAAGTTAAAATTTTTGGTTTCGAATTAGCCCCCACCTAATAAATTCTATAAAATAATTTAAATTCCTTTTTTAGCAAAAATGTAGTCTCTCGAGGGTATCTTTCCTCTTCAATGCAAACCCCAAATTTTGATTATTAATCAACAGCGAGAGATTTTACATAAAAATATTTTTAAAAGAAAACTCATGTCCAAATATGTAGTACACAGAAAGACGAAATTAATACTATTCATATCCTTTTAATTTTTGTTTATTTTTAAAATATCTGTTTCTACCTCTTCGTACATATATACTGTATATACATATGTATATTGTTTGATAAATATTAAATAAAATTAAATAATTATTTAAATAAATTTAATTTTTTTTTCTCAAATTTGAGAAATATTTTAATTTTTTGTCTAATTTGTAAGTGCATCATTAGTAATCCTAATAGGTAATAAGGGCTAATTAGTTGTAAAAGTTACTGTCATTACTCTTTTTCTTTTCCACTATTTCTCTTATTTTGTATTATTGTACATTTCATCGCGGCTTTTAATCAGGATTGTATTCTTATTGTAGTTGTTTAAATTTTAATACTGAAATTAATGACAAAATATTTTAAATTTAAGTTCTTATAATAGTCATTAATTTAAGAGGAATTTAAATATCATTAATACAAAACAAAATTTGGAAATTGTGGAAAAGAAAAAGTGTAAGAATGAACGTAACTATTGTTTTTTTAGGAAATAGCTTTTCAAAGAGAAAAATTCCTTATTTTTCAAAAAAAAAACTTTTTTCCGGTTACAAGTTTCTAGGGTTGGATTCTTCATTTCTCGTATTTAGAACCTTTGGCCAGTTGATCGGGTACAATCCATTATTAGTTTATTCATCTTGGAAATCTTTAAAGTTACATTATTTTAAGTTTGATTCTATAAATTTTTCGCTTTCTTTCTCTCTCTCAAAATGATGGATTCCTATTACTCTTCGGGTTCAAATGCAGCTGCACCCGATTCGTTATTTGATGCTGGTTACAATTCCTGTATGCATGTATTTAATAGCTCTCCCTTATTGGAAAAAAAGTGAGCTGTTTTTGTCAAGTTTACAATCTAATCAAAGGGTGTCTCTTTACCTCTTTTTAGGGGTATTTTTCCTCTTTGCCTCTATATTGGCCACTCTCAAATTTTAATTTGTAGTGCTAAAAAGGAGGAAATTTAGTTGTTGGTCTTTCCAAAATTCTAAAAAAACTTCGCCCCTGCAGCGCTAAAATCAAATCACGAATTTTTTCAACAGCCCATCCGTTATGTATAGGCAGAAGTTTAAGACCTATTAAGATAGAAAGTGTAAGCAGCGCTCTTTTAGCCCAGCATGTTGGTAGCAACAATGGTAACTATTTCCAGATAAATCCGTAGCAACAATGTCTTTCACTGATAATTAGCTGTATAATTTTTCAAGCTTTTTCAAACCTTATATTTTTACTTTTTTGTACTCTTTTTATTTCTCCCTTGTTGGTTAGCTGAATGTAAACTCCTTAGCATTGTTACTACCAGCATCAGTAAAACATATGCTTTTATTAAACGGCATAAAATCTCTTTACACATATAAAGCGTATGATCTCTATTTCTGATCCCGATTTGCCCAATTTAGTTAAAACTAGCGAAAAATATCGAAAAATATAAATCACCTTTTGATTTAAAAAGAGACGCCCTTTTAATCCTCTTTTAGGAACTTATCGCCACTGGATTGATAAATAAGTATAATGCATGTTACATTAATAGTGCACTACAAGTCTTGCTCCATACGCCTAAATTCTCTAATTTATACGTTACAAATTCATTAAGAAATTTTATAAATGTAAACAATAGAAATGGCTCATATGGAGCTCTTACTGGTGCTATTAGTGCCTTATTTGTAGCTTACCATAGTGGTAAATTCCGCTATATTAATACGCACAGATTATTGGTACTTAGCTAAAATATTGAATTTTGGAAAAATAAATTTTAGGAGATTTTTACGATTAATATAGACAAACAATTTAATGGAATGGAGGAGAACGATTGCCATTTTTTCCTCATGTGCTTAATTAATAAATTAGCGGAAGATGTGAACAGGGCATGATTTTTCTAATTTTTATATTTTTGGTTATGCCTACACCTCCCCCTCCCCCCCCCCCAACCCCTCCTCTCCATGAGACTCAAAATTAATGAAAATTATGACAAACAATACCAATACTTTTTTTATTGTTTTAACAAATGTAGTCGATTCCCTTATTTTAACAGTCCATCTTTTCCATGGAGACTAGAAAATGTTAACTAGTTGTTGAGAAATCACATACATATGTGTTTGTAAGAAAATGAATTTTTATTTTTCAGCCATTAGATTCTTTCCTAAGGGCTGAAAAATATAACCTATAATTAATTGTACACTAAATATGGGGTATACTAGAATGAGATAATAAAAAACATTAGAGTAAATTTTTTAAAATATTCTATGAATGTGGACAGTACCTTCCATTATTAATTTATAAATTTAATTAATTAAATTGTAATTAATTTATAAACTATTAAACTGACACGAGTATTAATGAGAGAAAAATTTTAAAAAAATTGCCCCTTAAGGTGAAGCGTCATTATGTTCAGTGTATTTTTAAAAAACCGTCTCAAAAAATTGGAGTGGAGAGGTTATATGGGAATGAATTTATTTATATAATTTCCTAAATTAATTTACGACCATCAACATACAGATTTACCGTATATCCTTTAATAACTACCCTGGGTAATTATTGTTTCGGCCTTCCGTTGGAGGGAGTAATTAAACGAGGGAGAGTAATTATACGAGGTTTGAAATTTAAAAGTGTTTTAGTGCCAATGTTTGGAGGTAATTATTGTTTCAATCTATCGCTGGATGGGGTAATTAATGGAAGTAGGGTAATTATTTGAGGGAGGGCAATTAATACAGGTTATACGGTATATGTTTAGTGTAATTATTGGACTGAAATCGGGTGTAGCATAACCAAAATGTGCCAAATTTTTGTTTACTTTGATAAATTAAAGGGGCTAAACTCAATTGATGATGGTAGAAAAGATTATGTTTTAAATGATAGTATGCAAAAATGTGGCATTAATTATTTATCAACAATGCATGGGTTTGCCTCGTCTGTTGTGTCAGATTTGTTCCACTCAATTACCACTAAATCATATGATTGTAGTGTCTGTTCACAAAAAATGAAAGTATTCCAGCAACAAGTAAATTTTTTTTTATTCAAAAATATCTTTCATTTCTTTATCTCCTTCATATCGCCTATTTTCTCTCACCCTATTCTAAATATACTTACCTTTATTCTTTAAAACAATTATTTAACTTACATTTACATTATTAGAACAATATCATCTTACAATAATTAAGCACATCCATTTCACTCTCAAACTCGTTTTCTTATTCTTTCATCACCTTTCGCGACTAATAAAGACTGTCGGGCTTTTTGAATTTTCGGAAAAGTAATGAAATGCCAATATTTAATAAAGAAACAAATTATGTATTGACACATTTGGCGATATATTAAATAAGCTTGGAAAAACTCCACAGAATGCATATATTTCCATATTTCGTCCCTCTCGTGCATATTTGCAGATCAGTGCATATTTTAGGAAATTTTGCATATTTTGGGCTATTCCAGTGCATATATATTTGGCAATTTTGTGTCCATATTTTTCTCAACCCGTTATCAGAAAAAAATATAAAGTTAGATTCACGAGATTAGATAATTTCAAATTTTCCAGATGTTATAAATTTCATCAAAATAAATCTACTAATACATATAATGATACCTCAGATGAGGTGTTAAGAATAAAACGACAACTCATTATAACGACAGAAAAAAATTAATAAATTTTTAAAAATAAAAATAACTTCAAAGTTCTTTCTCCGTAACCTGAGTGTAAAGAGAATTAATTTTACAGAAAATTAACTTCAATAGAAGCAGATAATACTAAGAATACAAAGATATACTAATTGGTATTTAAACAGATGAAAAGAACAGGGACTAGCTGGGCTAGTATGATCAAATTAGACTGAGGATGATGCTGGCTTTTCTTTAAGTGCATCAGAAACCATCTATTTATATATTAATACTCTACAATGATGTTTAACAGATCGGCTAAAATACCAGTATAAAAGGACTGTATTGTTGAAGATACTAAAGCTATAGCTATTTCTCTCCTTTAACTAGTGCAAAAGGTTATTCGGCGGCTGGGAGCGAACCAGCATCTTCAGTAGACCGGACTGATGTGTTAGCCATTACACCACGCCGCCTACTGCTCAGCCTTAGAAAATTAATAGCTATATGCTTCACAAGATTTGTAAGTGTTGGTTGGTTTGTTGACTGGTAACTAATACTGAGGATGGAATGACTCAATTAATAAATGCAAATGTTAGGAGAATGTTATGACAAATGGAGATGAGTTCCGGACATAACAATTGCTGATATAATTTTACAGAAAATTAATTATTGTAGTGAAAACTGACCTTTCTACATCTTCAGCTGAATTGATTGATGGGTGAGAAGTAAAAGAAAGGATGGAAAAGGAAAAAAAGGGCGTGGCTAAAAAAGGATACGTAAACAATATAAGTTCCTGTTTCTTAATACCAGCCGAATCAATTAAACTGCCAGATTTATTCTTCCTTCATTTTATGCAGCTATTGATTAGATTTCTAGATTTTTTGCTTTGAAATACGAAAATAAATTTCCGTATCTGATGTCCACAAAATATTACCATAAACAGCTTTACTGAATTAGATGAGCCTGAACATTCAAATTTGAAATAATACATATTTATCAAATATATGTAAAATATATGTTCCGTTATTAAACCTACTCACTTCACAACCAATGACCATCAACAATGTTTTATGTTGTTTATAACACTTAGATATAATAAACCATTCACATCTAAAATGTGATGGTATAAATGGAAATAACTTAAAAGAAAATAAATTTAAAAAATTATTAAATTAAATAATAAAAAATTAAAAGAATAAAAGAAAGAAAAACTAACTAAAATATTAAGAAAGATATGTAAAATAAAAAAAGATATATCATTAGCAAAAAGATATGTAAAAAATGAAATTTAATCAAGTATATCCCTTCACATAAACTTAGGCTAATGTCTCCTATCTCATTATCTAATACATATTAAAATAGTTTTATAATTTATGAAAATTTCATTTTACTTTTTAAAGATGGATATCCGAATTAATGTTGAACCTACCGATGCCCATCAAAGTATTAAATTTATGTTAGATCGTCATTTTAATAAAACAATGGAAAAATGTGCTAACTGTTCGACAATTAATGAGCAATCCAATTATTTATGGGTTCTCCCTGATATTGTTATAATTAAACCACACAGAGAGCCACATTATAAAAAGTAAAGAAAGAAAAACTGTACTTGTGTATTAATGATAAGGGTATTTAACAAATTTTGTACAGCTACATATATAGAAACATAAGTAAATATAACCCGAATTATGGTCTCATAATGATCAAAAAAAGAAAAGACTAATATAAGTCGTACTTTGTTTCATATTCCCCCCCCCCCCCCCCCATTTAGTCTCAGATCAAATTTCCTTTAATTTTTCTGCCTCGGAATGGTCAAATTTCCTTCTTTATAAATGTTGATTTTTGACGCTAGTTTGATGTTTCTGTTGCAGTCTATATTTTTTCTTCTTAATAACTTACCTTTTATTTAAATTTTTGGGGAAAACTAATGATTGACAGCAAAAAAGGAAAAGTAATCTGAAACTCAAATAGGGGTGGCAGGGCGGGATATGAACAAAGTACCAAATAGTTTTATAATTTTAATCAAGATAGATGAATCTTAGTACTTTATATAAAAATACTTTATATAGAAACAAAGTACGACTAAAAAATGTTTCTAAAAAATATAATTTGTATCTGTTAAATAAGAATAAAAATCAGTAATACACAAGTACCAGAAGAACTTGAAAATAAAAAAAAATTTATTTTTAGTTTGCCAATAGATTATCCTTTGCAAGATTTAAACCTCGCTCAATATCTCCATCCGGAGTCGCCAGATAATGACAAAAAAATAATTACACTTTACTCTCTTTATGGCATAGTTGTAAGTAATTTTCCGTCTCTTTATCCCCTTTTCTTTTCGTTTAACTTTAAACTCATATGTAGTGTAGTGGTAATATTTCCGACTACAAGTTTAATTGTAGAGACTAAAGTCCTATCAGCATTAAAAAATTATAAATTTTAATTAAAAATTTCTTAATTATTTATTTACAAAGATGGACGGCGAACGTTTACTATTTCTTTTTTTTAAAGACATTTGATTTTTTGAATACCTCCGGTTAATATTAATTTGCTTTAGAATTTATTGTGTTATTTCTATAAAATCATTTATTATAAATATTTGAGTTTTGCTTTTTTACGGAAAAATCTTTTATAAAGAAAAATTTCTAATTAAAAAAATAAATTTTTAACTCTGATAGGACTCGAACTAACTATCATTAGAATGCCAGTTATCAGCATTACCGCCACACCATATGAGTTGAAAGTAATACAAAAAAAAATTTAAAGAGCCATTGATATTTTGGAGATCCATTGATACACTTATTATCTACCTGGGAGCTTTGAAAAATGTTAAACCATTGAGTTCTATAACATAGAGAAATAGTAGTTCGGAAAATATTTTGTCATGAAAAATATAAAAATCGGTTTCATATTTTTGTCACAAATTGGTCTCTTAGGGTGACGTTATATAGATTCGACTGTATTATATAGCTTTTTGTGATGTAATGATTATAAGCGTTCTGTTTACTTGACCGTAATATCATTTTAAGATTCATATTGGAGAAACAAACATTACCGGTCATTTTATATCACATGTTAAATCTGTAGAAAGTCCTAAAGTAATTTGGAATAGATATGATGACAATAAAGTTACACAACTTAAATTAAATGATGTTAAGGTAAATTTACTACTTTGAGTTGGTAAATGTCCATCTCCGAAAATGACTTTTGCACAAATGTGTTTTTGCTGCATTCTTCTCTCCTCTCTCTACCATAATTTTCCTCGAGTCAACATAGGTTGACAGTTTGGCGCGAATAAGAAAGTAAAAAAGAATATGAAAGGAAGTCTATTTCTTTATTTTACCTCTAATCTCGAAAAATCATTTAATTATGAAAAAAAAATATTTAAATTTTTTGGTAAATGTGGAGATTACTGGTCCGGAAAAATGAGGAAGGTGCTTTTCTGATATTTTTGAGGTTGCCAGTATGTAATCGTGTGCGGAGTCCTAATCTGAGCTTGAAATTTGTTTATTTCGAACCCCGGATCCGAATTCGGCCGTCGAATTCGGTGTAAAATTCGAAATTACGATATTATGGATATCCTGACTCGTCTCTTTATTCCGAGTCGTATGATATCAAAATTATTAAGAAACTTATGTTACAACCTAAGTAAAATTACTTTTAATTTATACACAAATTCTAATTGTTGCTAGAATATCTTGGTAATTTCCGCTAGACGCCTGCAAATCCTTCTCAATGAGGATTCATTTGCAAATGCGTCGTAATCGAAAAACTGGTGTAAATACCCACAAATTGAGGCCTTTTGGGATTCCTTTCTTATTCGCGTCAAACTGTCAACCTATCAGTTGATTACTCGAGGAAAATCATGGTAGAGAGAGGAGAGAAGAATGCCGCAAAAATGCATTTGTGCAGAAAGTCATTGGACATTCACCTTTTGACTTTTTTTAAAAAATTATTTAGGATTCAACTGCATTTATCCTATTTTATGCCCGCAATGGTTTAAAGAATTTAGTCGACTTGAAACAGGAAAAAAGATTAAATGTTTGATTATTTGGAATGATTAACCAAGGCTCGGATTACCCAAAATTACTAAAGGATAATAATTTATTTTGGCCCCCGACCTAAACATATTCTCATTATTTCAAAGATAATCAAAGCCTTAATTATTCTTTCGGTATATTTATTTTAAATATGTTGTTGACTTTACTTTTATTTTATTTATTTAAATTTTTATCATTAAATCGTATTTTATTAGCTATTGCTATAAAATTAATAGGGAATTCCTGTTACCGTTGAAACAGTTAACGTATTGATGTTTTTGGATTAAAATCTTCTGAAATATGTAAAATTTAATTTACGCTTAAGTGTCTTAGAATGCTGGATTGTTGAAAAAACTGCTTAACCTTAGCCTGTTTAAAAATTTAAGAATTACTCGATACTTGTTGTTAATGAAAAAATTTATAAATTATATTTAAAAAAATTTAACCATACTTTTCCTAATTAAACAAAAATTCATTTCTATTTAAAAATAAATTGTTGTCAATCTGTTTTCTTTTACTCTTCCTTTTATTTCCAAAAAAAATTTTGTTGTTATTAAAATTATTTTTTGTTGAAATATTTAATTGGCAACTGCTGCTAGTATTTGTTTGAAAGAAGTTTGTTGTCGTTGTTGGAGAAAAGAGTTTATTTTCACAACAAATATTTGAATTATTATTTTCTTCTTTTCTATTGTTATTATTTTTTGTTAAATGTGGAGAAACTAAAAAAGAAAAAAATTATTTTTATTTTATTAATTCATTAATTATCTAGAAAAAGGAAAGACAGAAAATGCAAGAAAAGATTTCACTTGTTTACGGAGATTCCCTAATTTTCTCTTTAATTATTAAAATAATCACCAGCATCAGAAACATTCATTTGATTTTCTTCTTCAATTCCAGTTAGACGTAAATTACAACGTTCAGCAGAGCTGCTTGCTTAAAAAAAATAAAATTTATTTTAAATTTAAATTCAATTAATTGTTGTAATAAATATTTACCTAAAGAAGCATAACCAGAAGAATTTGGAGAGTCAGGAGAATCAACAAAATTAAATCCTTCGTTTTGACTTTGACTTTTGGGAAGTCGATTAATTAAATATTTATTGTTAATTTTGGACTGTTTTTGTGTTATTTTGTGTTGATTTGAAGATTTATTAAAAGAATTCGAAAGTGGTGTAAAGAACTAAAATTTAGAAAAAAAATTAGAGAAACTCCTAACTTATCATCTTTCGGAAATAAAAAATCCAGAAAATAACAAAATCAAAGACAGAACCCTCAAAAATCGAAATTTTCCTTTATATGAGTTAAATAATTTTTAAAAGTTTATTTAATAATTTATCAAGCTAAAAAAATCTAAATTCTACCAACATTGCTTATTTTATTAGGCAAAGAAATTGTTCTCTTCATTTGTGAAGACATTAAAAAATTATTTTCATTTATTGTTGTGTTGTATGAACTTGAACTTGGTTTTAAATAAATTCTTTTTGATTTTGATATTAATGAATTAATTGCTTCTTCTTGCCTAAGTCTATCCATCTAAGTTAAAAAAATATTTGAAATAAAAAATATTCCAAAGGAAGGAGAGAAGCGTGGATTACAACAATTAAATTTTAAGGTTTATAATTCTTTAAAAAATTTTTAGTAATATTTTTGGTCAAGAAAAAGATCCCGAAAAAATTTTTTACTATAACTTAAACAATGCCCAACTAAAATCTCCAAAATTTTAAAAAGAGTTGGTATCAATGAGGATTTTTAATGAAAACTCGCTTGATTATAGACTAACAATAAACATTAAATTCCCCCTCCCAAAACTTCCTATAATTTATTTTAAAAAATAAATAATTTTTCCACCTTAATTAACCATTCAACATTTTGAATAGTTTTTGAAAGATATTCAGTCAAATATTTATTTAATTTAATTGGTTGTTGACTTTCCATTCCTTCAATAAATTCATCTTTTTCTTCCTCTTTTTCTTCTTCATCAATTTCTTTTAAATTAATATTTTTAATGGCTAATTCTGCAAGTATTTCACGTTTTTCCATTTCAAGTGTACATTTTGGTATACACCCAATTATATCCACAAAAAGTCCAGTTCCAATCCGTTTTTCTTCTTTTTTAATTATTTCTTCCTCGTTTTGGTTTAATTCTAAAAATAAAAAATTTATTTTGTAAATTTTAGGTAATTGTAGATGCAAAAGTATTATTTAATAGATAGCTTTAAATTAATGTTAAAATGTGCACCCAATTTTCAATTAAGGTTTCCGTATTAGTCCTCAGATCCCCAATATCCCTATTAACCTCATCAAATCTCTAGATAAGCCGAATATAAACTGAAAACGAGCAACTTTATTTTAACTCTCAAAGCTTCAGCCCCTAACAGCTAGTTCAGAAGAGAGGAAGTTTTACTGGAAAGGTTAAAACGCTTTTGAAAATAATTCGTATATAAAATTTCAAACCATTTTTACTTAAAGGCCAAGAAGAAAAGAAACGAGAATGCCAACGAGTTGTTGTTAATAAATTTTGAGAACGTTGTTCGAAAGAAATAAATTGAAGACATAAACGTTTTCTCAAAACTACACAAGCGTTGATTGGTTGGGATATTCTAATATAAACCTTAAAGAGAAAGCAAATTAAAAATAAAAAATTATTTTATAAAACCTTAACAATAACATGAATATATTCCCCAATCTTGGATTCTCGATTCATTGCAGAACATTCGTGCAAAGAGCTATCCCAAGGACATATTACAGAAAGGCGAGTCTAAAAAATTTTAAAAATAATAAAATATAAAAAGGCAGCAGAAGCCAATGAAAAACGATGAGGCGGACCAGAAGTTTCATCTTCTCCCTTTAGATAAATAGCCCTGACTTGGACCCATTCCATCTTCTATAATTAGTTTACTCCCGGATTAGCTGCCTACGATACCGAAAAACTAAAGACTTGCCAGATTTGAATAAAGGAGATGCCAAAAATATTCTTACGAAGGAGGTTAGAAGTTTAATTTAAAAAAGCCTTCTTATACAGTTAAATAAAACCAAAAAAAAACAAAAAATATACTTGATTTATATCCTTTTCTGTAATAACCAATTCTAAATTGTCATCTTCTTCTTCTGTATTTTCACCCAAAAGGAAACAATCTTCTCCAATAATAGACATATTTTCGTCTTCACATTCCTCATTTAAATCAATTTCATTTTCTTCTTTAAAATAAAAAATAATTTTTTAATTTAAATTTAAAAGAAACCTTTCCTATCCAAAAAAATAATTGGACAATATTTTTCAAACCCTTCTACATTAATTAACTCAATTAAAGCACCAGGAATTCCTTCTTTTGTAGGTAAAGACAATGCATTTCTTTCTTCAATTAATTCTATCCAAGATAAAAATAAAGAATTTTCTCTTTCTTTTTCTTCAAAATTATTTAAAGACTTCAATTCTTTTTTTAAATATTTTTCTCTTTTTAAAAGTAAATTATTCCAAAGATTTCCAATTTTAATTAAATCATTTTCTTGGTAACTATCCAATAATTTTTTTGAATTATTTTCTTCATTTTCTTCTTTTCCTTCTTCAATTAAAATTATAGAGCCAATCGAAACTGAACAAATATCTTCCAAATGTAAGGGTAAATAACCACCATTTTCTTCAAGAGAAGATATTGTTAGACAAAGACGGCGTTGCTGGCCTGGTCGAAGTCTTTTTGAAAATAAATTTATTTAAAAAAATTCTCAAAAATTCCCAAAAAAATACCGATAAATCCCTCCACTTCCACAATTGTTCTCTGTATCTACATTAACTGGAATATATTCTCCAACATCGTTCAATTCAAGAATTTCACAAAATAATTCTGAAATAAATTTAAGATTAACAAGCAGGCATGGATTTCTCTTTTGTTTATCAACATAAACTGATAAACAAAATAAGTAAAATAAGAGTTATTAAGGGTGCTGTTTTAAATGAAACCCTCCTTTTACCTTTCCCGTGTCATATAAAGAAATATTTTTTTACTTAAAATTTTTTACCCAATCTTTTAGTAACTTCTTTCCAGCGTTCTTGAAGTATTTGCATTTTTTGTTCAACAAAATTATTTAAATAATTATTCTCTTTTTGTTGTCTTTCCTCAATTTCTTCTTCATCATCTAAAGGTTGTTTATGTCCCCAAACTTCTATGGAAAGTGCGTCTTCTTGTATGTAATCCAAAAATGTTTGTGTACAAACTAATTCAAATTCCTTAAAAAATTATTTTTTATTAAGGCAAACCCTCGTTTTAAATACCCTTTTGGGACTAAAAAAATTGTACCCTATAATGAGTGGCATAATGAGTGGCACCACTCAATGTTGAACAAAACACTATATTGGGAGTATCTATTAAAAAAGGCTTGACTGTATAACCAAAAAAATGTTTTTTAAATTTTTCTAACATTTTTCGAGTTAAAATAAACGTCTGAAGAGTTGGTAGTATCACTACTATTTTGTGTATCATCTACATTTGTAATACTTGGAATTATTAATTGCGGTTGATCAAAAAATGAATATTGACAAAAAACAAGATGAGATTGATTTACAGGTAAATTTGTTGCTTTTAAAATTTCTACCTTAAAAAAAGAAAAATAATTGGATTAATTTATATATTTTGTCTTTTTCTTAAATTAATTTTCCGATTCCTTGAGAAACATTAATAAAAGGTGCGATCAGATACGAACAAAATGACTCAAAGTCACGATTCGAAAACAACCCTAATGTGAATGAATCGCATTTCCAAAAATATTCAATTTCTCACAAAAAATTATTTTTCCAAACCTTCGCAACAATCGATTGACCAAGTAATTGTCTTTCAGTTTCGTGATTTAATTCTTCCAAAACAACATCTTCTGCCTCCTCTTTATCAGAAAACTCCATAGATTCTGAAGATTCACTAGTACTTAACAAAACAGTTTTGTGTATTTGGACAGAAAGTTTTCCTTAAAAAAATTGACGTGTTTTTATTGTTTAATTCTTACCGCTAATCTCTCCCTGTTGATTAATAATCAAAACTTGGGTTTGCAGTGGAGAAGTTAAATTATGTAATAAAGCACCCAAATAAACATTTGCAACGCCGACAAGACTTTGTTTTTGCTAAAAAATAATTTTTAAAATATTTTTTGAAATAAAAAAGATTAATTATTTGGAGAGTTAAGAGTCACAAAATATTTTTGAGAAAATTAATTCCTTTTCAAGTCTGATTTTAAAATTTTAAATTTGTCACATTAAAGAGAAAAATTTAAAAAAATTTTCCAAATAATTCTTATATTATTACCAAAATAAATGAACGTTTATTGCAAGTATATTCCAATTCCTCCATTTCATCCCATTTATTTAATCCATCATTTATTATTGTTAAATTAGAATTTAATGTAACTGTTGAAATTGCTTCTCTCATTTCTTCTAATTTTAACTGAAAAAGCAAAAAAATATTTCCTATTTAAAAAATACCCTTACATTAATTTCTTCAATACTAAATTGTTGAAAAGATCCATTAGCAACTTCTTTAGAAAAACAATTTTTATTATTTTTGTTTATTTGCCCCCAGACAGCCAAAATTACAGGTTCACAAATACAGTTAAAATATTCAGAATTATTATTTTCTTCCTCTTCATTATTTAATGAATTTTTTCGAAATGTCTGAATTTTTATAAAAATTAGAAAATTTTAAAAATCAAATTAAACCTTAAAATTCAAAAAAGACGGCTTCAAATTATTTATTGGAATATGTAAATTAACAGAATAATATATTCGAACATTTTTTCTAAAAATCCTTGCAAACATTTCAGATAAAAGATTTGCATCAGAACAAAGTTTATTCGCTTGTTGAATTAATTTTTGTAAATATTCTAGTCTGGCTGTGAATAATTGATCTCTAAAATTTAAAATTAAATTCCAAAGGAAACCATTATTTTTATTAAACTACTTTATTGAAACATTTGCCTTTAATAGGCTTTTAATATAGATAAGCTATTGTTAGATTAAAATTAAAAACCTTTCATTAGCCCACTCCAAAAATTTATTTTTGTCGTTTTTAATATTTCCATTATCACAAAATTGAGAAAAACCATTAAATTGTCCGGAAGGTGTTGCTGCTACAGAATATGGAGACTGAAAAAAAATAAATTAAACTATTCACAATTGTTAAGAATGAGGAAAGATTCTTTTAAAACTTGAGAATAATTTTTACCAAAAAATACGCATTACATAAAAATTAATTTACAAAATAAGTGTCCAAAAAAAATTTGAAAAACTAATTTTATATCAAAATTCCCAAAAAAATTTTCATAAAATCTATCAGAAAATAAAATTAAAAAGAAAACAAACTTGTGTATTTGTCAACAATTCCCTAATATATTCAGTAAATTCCTCATATTGTTTTTCCAAAGCTAATTGTTTTTCTTTATTATGTTGCTCTGCTATTTGTGCCATTGCTTCTTGTAAAACTTCTTGTTGTTTTTCTTGTGTTGCTTGGTTAAGAACTTTTAATCTTTCGACTTCTTCTCGAAGTTCTCGAATTATTTTCGCATTTGGGTCCTGGAAAAATTTTTTTACCCTCTCCAGAAATTCAAAATTCTTCAAAAATTTAATTTTTATGCCGAAATTTTGGGCCATAAAAATATTTTGATTTAATTCTCAACCAATTCCGAAACAAATCTTTAAAAATTTAATTAAAAACCTCATTAACAACAGCATTTGTTTGAATACGTTTAGCTCTATCAGCAAACCTCAAAGTAGACAAAGTCTCTTCATAATGTTCAGAAGAAGGGGAAATTGTTGCTATCATTGTTGTTCTGCTATTTCCACCCTGTAAAATTAGAAAAAAATTTAGCTATTTTTTTGCGGTAAATGTCCAGTTGGCGGTCCACCTGTCCGCAAAGAGAATCTGCTTTTTTCTTTCCTTTTCTTGCAATTTGGCGTTAGGAAAAGTGCTCGCTCATTTTTCCTTTTCCTTGTTATTATGCCTAATGAAAGAAAAGAGTGAAAAGAAAAATAATAACAAATAAAAATGTAGTTTGTAATGATCAATGACCTACAAATAATACCTCAGTAGAAGAATTCTGGATCCCATTGTTCGACGATCAAACCCTTGATATTGAATCAAGGAAAAAGTCTCAATTGCTAGTTATTGAATATTTACAAGGTTTTCAATTATTGAAGACTGAAATGATCTGCCATAAATGCAATACCAATATGAACATAAAGTGGGTCGATGGGTATTTTTGGAGGTGAATTATTATTTTAAAACAAGAATAAATTTTTTAAACAATGGATAAAATTAAGGTGTCCAAAAAAATCATGTCATACTAAAGTTTCAATCCGTAAAAGGTTGTTATCCACCAGACATTTTAGAAAGCTATTTGAGAATGTTATCCAAAATCTATCATTTGTAAATATGTAAATATTTTGTAAATTAAATGTAAATATTAACTTAGTTTACAAGTAGCAAAGGAAAACATACTGTATTGAGAAGTATTAACGTTAGGAAAAGGAAAAATGAGCGAGCACTTTCCCTAACGCCAAATTGCAAGAAAAGGAAAGAAAAAAGCAGATTCTCTTTGCGGACAGGTGGACCGCCAACTGGACATTTACCTTTTTTTGCAAACTTTTTGTCCCAAGATTTTAAATTCCTTAAAAATTTTCACTTAATTCTTACCAAATTTTCTTTCAAAAGCCAAGTAAGCACACTATCTCTATACGGCACAAAATATTTATTGTTTGTTCCTCCTTTTGGTTGTGTCGTATTTCCATTGTTTTTATTTGAAGCTAGAGCAGCAATAACCTTCCCCAAAGCAGTTAATGACTTGTTAATGTTTGAACCCTCTTCTAGCCGTTTTCCAATTGCACCTTAAATAAAACTTGAAAAAATATTTTTATCATTGGATGGACACTTTGTCCCGCTGATTTTTCCACGAATTTTTTTAATTTAAAAGGAAGTCCCAATTTTTTGCTAATTTAATTTCTTCTTTCGTTGTTTGTTTAAAGATATGGGTCAACGATTGAAATCGTATTCCTGGAAAATTTCTGGATATCAGATTTTATCAAAGTCATCACAAAATTTTAATATAGATAAAATGTTTCTTAACAAACCTGTTTTTTGAACTCTTTCGCTTCCAGCCAAATCAACAAGGGATATTTTGCTAACCGTCTCCCCAGTAAACTAAAAATATTTTTTAAATAAAAAATAATAATTTTTCTCTCACATTTTTATCTTCTACAGCAACAACTATTTGAGTAATTTTAATTGAAAAAACACTGAAAAACAATTATTCTTTTAAAATTTAAAAAACCTGTGACTTCTACTACTTTGTTCATTCATTAAAGTCGTTGCTGTACTTCTTTGTTTATTCCCAATTGAAATAAATCGTTCAATTTGTTCAACATTAGTAACTTGAAAAATTGAAAGACCCTCTACTATTGGACCAAGAAGGGAATGTTCTCGGACTTTTAAAGGTTTCGAGTTGCTAAAAATGGAAATTAATGGTCTAAATAATTTTTAAAGTTAGAGACTGTTGGAAAAAGTTAAGGAATTATATCAAATTTAGAAATGTGTGATTAATTGGAGATTTCTCTAAATCAAGAATGGGAGGGGGCAGACAAATAATCCAATAAAGAATTAGTATTTGGTGGAGGGGGAATACTAACAGTATTCATTCATCTGCTCAATTATCCCCCCCCCCGTAGTAAAAGGAAAATACTTAACTCCCCCCCCCCCTCTCAAGTAAAAACAAAAAAATATTCAGTATTTAACAAATAATTTAAAAAACAAACCTCAACAAATCCCTTATTCTTTCATTATAAACTTCATAAAAAGAAATTTCCACATTAATATTGCTTGAAATTTGATCAATTCGTTGAAAGAGTTCTTTACATAAGCGAGGAATTAAACCTGTTAAATAAACTTATTTAAACAGATTTTTAAATTTAAATAAACACCTGGCTCTTCTTTTGTTCCCATCATCGTATATGACTTTCCAGAACCTAAAATTCAGAAAATTTCCTTCAAAAAAACTCCCCCCTTCTTCCCTCCCTCCCCTCCCCCTTACCAGTCTGTCCATAAGCAAAAACACAAGTATTAAATCCACAAAAGGCATTATTTACTACATCAATTCCAATTGTTTCAAATAAATGTTCTTGTGTTCCTTCCAATAAATTAGTAGTAAATTGTTGAGAAGATAAAGTTGAATTGAATGAAGAGGAAGAAGTACTGGCAATATTTGGATTGACTAAAAAATTGTTAGAAAAATGAAGAAATTATTTTAATTTAGGCTAAAATTGGAGAATATATCATTCCTTCCCTTATTTGGGTAAAAGGAAAGGAAAATAAAAGCGGATGGTAAAAAAAGAAATTAGCAGATAGTGATGATTAACCTCCCTTTTTATTTTAAACAAAGGAATATGGGAGTTTTTAAAAATAAAAATAAAAGTAACGTTAATCAAGTCTAAAAAAGGAAAAAAAACCTCAAAACTTTTAATCTTTAAAAAATTTATTTTTGTTTACATTCTTGTTGTTGAGTAGAAGGAAAACAAAAATCAAATCCAAATTGTTTTGAGTTTGTAGAATCAAGATCATTTGGGTGTGAAAGAAGAATTAAATTGTTGGATAATTTTACAACATTTTTGGTTTTTTCTGAAAAAAAATTTTTGAAAAATTTTTAGAAAAATTTTTTTTGAAATTTTAACCTTTTTTGGAAAGTAGAGGACGTACTCTAACAGCAACTTTTACTTTATCTGAAGAAAATGTTGTAATTTGATTTTTAACAGTCATTTTGTTGGGGGTTTTAGTTCAAGTAAACCCTGAAAAAAAAGAATTTTTTTTTGAAATTTTGAACAAGAAAAAATAAAAAAATATTTTTAGAAAAAATAATTTTAATGTGAACAAGAAAAAGAAACATTTTTAATTTAAAAACAAATGTTTTTGTTGTTTTTAAATGATTAAAAATAGAAAAAAATAAAAGAAAAAGGTCAGTTGTTTTTAATAAAATAAATTTTAATTAAATTAATTACCCAAAAAGTTTAAATAAACTTTTAGGAAAAAGGAACAGGATAAAGTAAACTTTTTAATAAAAAAAAAGAAAGGAGATTCTTCTTTAAATTATGAAAATATTTTTTGGTTTTTAGTTATCAATTGAAATTATTTTATTTGTTGTTCTTTTCTTTATCAATTAAAATTGTGAAATATTTCTCTAACACAACATTAAAAATGATAATTTATTTAGAAAAAATTTTTAATTGAAAGTAAATTTATTCGAAAGCAAAATCACCGACTTTAGCCCCGGAAAATGGATATATATTTTGTAAAATTAGGTTTCTTGGCTTCAACTAAGAGTTGTACCCCCTCCCTGAAATCTGAGGAATTTGATATTTTCGAAACTCCCTTGCCCTCTCCTTATGGCAAAATCTTTTCTGAACTTTAACTTTTTCTGTGACGCTTCTCTGAATTACATACTAACCCAGAAAATCTTAGGGGTATGAAAAGAAAATCCCCGGAAATTATTTTCGCGTGTTCGAAGTCTAATAAATTTAAGTAAATTATACATATTATGTGACACTTCTTTTTAAATTGAAATGTTTTTGGAGAGAGGATATATACATACTTATTTTCCCATAATTTAAAAGCTTCTTTTCTTGGATAGGCGGCATTTTTACCGTTAAATTTTTATTTTTACGTAAAAATAAGGGCAAATGCACCATTGGGAATTTTGAAGATGTAATGGAAAAAAGGCTGAAAATGAGTAGAAAAAAAAATATTGGAAAGATGAGATTTACTTTAAAAAAAGAAAATATGTATGTTTTTATTTGTAAGAAAATATTTGTCGCAAGGGAATTTTATTTAATCGTCAATTTCTTTGCAAAAAAATTAAAAATGACATTTTTTGAAGTTAAAAGGACATAAAAAATATTTCTTAAAAATATTTTTTTAACTAACATAAGTGTTCGACATTCCAAATAAGGGATTTATATTTGTTTGCAAATACTCGAAAGAAAAAATAGAAAAGACGAAACAAAGGAAAACCAAGGTATCTATCTATTCTCCTGAAAAAGAGAAAATTGAAAAATTAACAAAAAAAAAGTTTAAGTCTATGTCTCTATAAGGTAAATACTCCTCAATATCATTTCGTATCGTAAAGCAGGTCAAGTGGTTAGATTGAGAATATTCGAAGCCCTACTCAATTAGCTTCTAGAAATAGGGATAAAAACATAGGGATAACATTTTTGTTTTTGATTGAATTTACGTCTCTTAATTTAAAATTTTACAAGGCAATCCAAACTTAATCAAAAAAATTTTTTTTAATTTTCCTTTTTAATAAATTAAATTAAACACAATTTTCTCAACAAATTTTAATAAAAAAATTTTTTTTAAATGTTTGTGACAATAAAAGTAATGATTAAATCAAATGAGGGGAGTAAACAAAATGTAAATTTGTATCAATTTCGGGGCCAATAATTTTTTTAAAAAATCCAAATATTAAAAGTGAATACCAAAAAACGAAAAAAAATTGTTTGCGAGTTTTTCATCTCATTTCCTTCTTTAAATCTTAAAAAAAATCAAAAACGACCAATTCGACGATTATAAAGAGCAGACGAAGAAAGATTAAATAATGGAGGAACATTAATTGTTTTGTTTAATTGTGGAACATTTCTAAGCTCAGAGCTGTCATGCACAAACCAACATTTATCTTCAAAACTGAAAAATTGTTTTTTTCAATTAAACAAAATTTAATTTTCGTTCCCAGGAAGAGTAGAAATATTTAAATTTATTTTACAAATTTGAGGATATAGCGGTGGACATTTTATCCAAAAATTTATAGGGGGGTGGGACTATGCACTCAAAATATATTTCAAAAAGCTACCACAACGCCAATTAATTTCTGTGTTTACCAATAGGAAGAGAGAAAAATTTGTTGAAAATCAGAAACTTTCCCTCCCAAATACTGGCCTAACAACTACTAAAAGAATTTATAAAACCTGCAATTTCCCTTCACCAAAATGTTGCGACACCATTGAGTTTTGTAAAGTTCTGGATTTTTTGGACCAGATGACTCTTTTTGACCAAGAATATTTGTTGTATTAATATTTCCATCAAAAGACCAATGCCGACCTTCCAAATCATTAATTGATTCTGTTGTTTGTTTGACTGCTCTAAAATAATAAAAAATAGAAAAATAAAAATTTAAATTCAAAAAAAGCATTGGGAAGGGAAATGGAACCGATATAAAAGGAGTGAAATAAAGGAAAGCTTAGGAGAAATTATCTAACCATTCATTTTCCTCGGAGATTTTTAACTTTAAGTACGATCTTAGATAACATTAAAGATGGGTTAAAAAGGATATAGAACGATTACATGAAAAATAGGAAGACAAAAAATGTATGGACCCTGATTTGAGTATAACTGAAAATTGAGAAGGCCAAGATCTATTCTCTAATAACACTAAACCCCTCCTCTATTCTGAAAAAAAAGAAAATAACAAGTCTTCAAGGACTAAAAAAATTTTCCTTTGAATTAACAAATTATTAAAAAATTTAAAATAAATTATCAAAAATACCTAGCCATTTTAATAATAATTTTGTTGACCTCAAAATTTGCTTTAGTTAAAATCTCCATATTTTGGGAAAATGATAAAATATCCACATTTTGAGTAATTGTTAATGGATCAAAATTTTGAGAGATTGAAAGCAAATCCAGTAAATTAGATGACATTGTTAATAAAAACTAAATAAAAGAAAATAAATTAAAAATAAATTCAAAAAAATAAAGAAAATGAAAATACTAATTCAAGAAAAAATCAAAAGTAAAAAAAACATAATGCCAATATTTTAAATTTTCAAAACACCAAAAAAGATTGAGGTCGTTTCAGGGCACGTAAAAAATAATTCAATACAAAAATCAAATATTTACATTTACCAAGAAATTGGCGCTCCGACTCGGGCACAGTGATCCATTTGCACAGTAAGACATTTGCACAGAGGGCATCTGCACAGTGGACAATTGCACAGTAATTTGTGGTTAAGTGGATTTGTGTTAGACTTTCTAATAAGTTTCTTAATAATAAAATGGTGTTTCCTAAACAACAACAATTTTCCCTGTTCGATAAACAACTTTTCCCGTTGTTGTAAAAGTTGTTTGCGGAAGACGAAAACTCGCAGAGATATAGGCTCCCGAAAATCGAAAAACACTAGAGGAAACCAAACGGGTTTTGGGGTAAAAAAATTTGAAGATGCAAATTATAGCTCATTCGAAAGAGCTCTTCGAGCTGAGTTGACTGATACCAAAATTATCTTGTTTGGATGATTCTGAACAAAGTTATGACCTTTAGGTGAATAAGTCTTACGTTTATTTGGAGAGTTTCGCGAATAAACAGGTCGTTTTGCGAATAAATGGGCAGATCGTCTGCGAATAAACAACACTTTACTGTGCAATTGTCCTCTGTGTAATTGTCCTCTGTGCAATTGTCTTACTGTGCAATTGGATCACTGTGCCCGTGTCGTGCCACCAAATTCACGATTAGATATTGGCCCTATGCGCAAATAAGGTCGGAATCATTTTTTCATTAAGGAAATTTTTAGAAAAGAAAATTTTAGATAAAATCTATAAAATATTATTTCAACAAAAATTTTAGCTCGACCTTGCTGTTTTAATTGATCTCGATGATAACAATATTTTATCTGGCCTTAATCTGTACTTTAACAATGATGAAACCTTGCGTAAATTGCACCGTTTTAATTGAAGAGGAATCTCTAGCGACTGCCAGATATCCTTATCCTTAGTTTGTATAAGGAGTCGATAAAGAAGTAAATAATAAAAGAATCCGTCAAAAATTAACTTTTTATTACAGTAATGTCATTGATTTCCCGTTGGAATTGGACATGAAGCCTTATGTCCAAACGGAATCGCCGGATGTTAAGAGGAATACGATCTATTCCCTCTACTGGATGGCCGTAAGTGATTAAAACTTTTATTTACTAATTAATAGAAATCAACATAATTCTTTTGACAAAATCTATCTAAATCACCTAAAAATAAACACTTTCCAGGTCCATATCGGCGCGACGTATAACACCGACCATGTCCAAAGTGAAGTCCAATGATCATTGGCATTTATTCAATGACACAGAAGTTCATCGAATTAAATGGTTTAACAAAAACTCGTGCTACATTAACACAATACTTTTCGTTAAGACAATACGAAACCATATTAATACTTCCAATGGGCGAGGCTCGCAAGGCGCCCTTTCAGCCTGTATGGCAGCCTATGCCAACTGCTACCAGAGTGGCAAATTCCCGTTTTTGAACACAAATGCCTTCTTGGTATAAAAAATTTTTTAAAGGCCAAATAAAATTTAAATTATTTGTAACATAAATTTTAGTAGATGTATAGTCTAATGAGAATAGTTAGTAAAAAATTGGAAAGATTAAGCTAAAAAATGCCAGAACACTTTAAAAAATGTTACAAATCTTTGTAATAATTTCCTTATTTTTAGGATATTACAGAGAATTATATCCACTCTGACTACAATGGCGAATCAGAGCAAGATTGCCACAAGTTCCTCATATTGCCTCTAGTCAAGCTAGGGGAAGATAGCAATAGAGTATGAAATTTTTATTTAAAAAATTTAAACATTCTTAAAGGGAAATTATGAAAAAACATAAATTTGGAAAATTATAATGCCAGTGCAGCAACATCTGCCACCCAGTATTTGAAGAAAAGCCATAGGGTTGCGCCGGAAGACTATTCCAGACGAAGTAAAAGTAATTAAATTTTTGTATTTCATTTATATTGTAATTAGCTAGCTAATTATAAGATTTTAGTGTAAAAATAAACAACAAGCATTTTTATCTAAATATAAGCTTATCCATTACTATTAAAATCCGATACTATTTAAAGATAACTCTTACTAGTTTTTCATATTTCATTTATTTCCTTATTCTATTTCCGCATTCTCGTCTCATAATTTATTAATTTTCAGATTCGAAATTATTCTAATATCCCCAATGGGAGCAAAACATTCAAAAGTTAATGAGGATCACACAAAATTTCCTTTCTGGTGTGGTTATTTGCCTGATGCTGATGCTTTGGAACTTTTAAAGAATAAAAACGAGTTTATATTGCGATGCTTAGAGAATGATTCTTTGAGTTTGACGCTTTATGGTGGTCCTGAAAAGGTTATTCTGTAATAAAGATTGAAACTTAAGGACATTTTTGGGTCCAAAAATTTGAGTGGATATCTTCACTTTTCAATTTCTTTTTTGGGGACTAATTTAACGGAGCCCACTAATTTCTATTTTGAGTCCAATAATGTTGCTATTTTCAGCTATCTAATTTTGTACTCCAAAAAAATAATTCTGGATGGCATCTAGCAGGTCAAAAAGCAACTGAGCCAACATCTAAAGAATTGGTTGAATTCTATTGGGTATATTTTTCAGTTATTTTTTAAAAATTTTCTTTTAACGTTTAAGTGCACAAAACAGGCAATAATTCTTAAAGGGGACTGTGACCGTTTGGAGTCTCCAATTCTTCGCCCACATTGGTTACTTTCTTCAGCAAAAGTCTGGTTTGGAGACAAACTTGGCGAAGGCGCCTATGGAGTTGTTTATAAAGGTGAATTGATGGATGGTGGGACAGTTATTGATGTAGCTATTAAACAATTGGTTGGAAAGGATATGAAGAAAGAGCAGATAGCCAATTTGTGGTCAGAGGCACGTATAATGACTGGATTAAGAAATGAACATGTTATCAGATTTTATGGAATTGTTAATGATAGCAAGGTTTTTTATTTTTTCAAAAAATATTTTCTGGGAGTTGGCTGCTTTTGATCAACGCCAAAGGGCAAACATTGGAATTTCGGGTCCCTCTTTTTCAAGAACCAATCATTTTTACTGGCACCTTAGATTTTTATGTTAAACTTTTTTGTGTCCGCTCAGGGTATATACGGTGTTAGGTAAAATCTGGCTCATCCCTGAATTCCAGAAACTAAAAATTTTTTTATTTTTTCAGCCATTCAGTATTGTATTGGAATATATCAATGGAAAATCTGTGGACAGTTTTTTAAGAGAGGAAGGAGCAGATAGTGATGATAAAATGCGAACAAAAATAATTCTTGGCGCTGCTAGAGGTATGAAGTATTTGCATTCACAAAATCCTCCATTTTTGCATTTGGATTTGGCTACTCGGAATTTATTAATTAATTGGAATGGACGTCAGAAGACATTAAATAATATGATTGTAAAGGTTTGTCCGAAAAGAAAAACTTTTTTTAAAATTACTTTTTAGGTTGCCGATTTTGGGTTAAGTAAGCGCGGCCAAAAACATACAATTGACACAGACCAACCAACAAATCTTCGTTGGTTAGATCCTGATTCATTTAGAAGCAAGTCTGTTGACAAATTGACAGATGTTTATGGTTGGTTTATAAGTTTTTTTTTTAATTTAAAGGAATTTAAGCTTTTGGGATAACACTTTTTGAAGTCTTCATTCGTCCATATGAATTTCCTTATGCTAAGTGGAGTGCGCGAAAGGTGGATTTTAGGATTTATTTTTTATTACTAAATTTTGGCCCTGTCAGAATCTAACGGCACATTTATTTTTTCCTTCCATAAAATAGTCACGTGCATTTTGAATGGAAGGAAACGATAAAAAAATTCTGACCATTTACTTAAGGAAAAGAATGATGAAAAAAATGATTGCGCCTTATATTCAGATTCTAAATTTTTATTATCTAAAGGTCTATGAACAAGTCATTGATGTTCCCAAAGATAAAAGGAAGATTAAATAAGCCTGAAGGAATGCCCGTTACTATTGGTAATTTAATGGAAGCATGTATGAAATTTGACGATAAAAGGGATGAAAGGCCTTCATTTGAACAAATTGAGAAAATTGTTGATAATATATATAGAAAGATGTAGAGGTATAAAAAATAAAGGAAATATTTTTTGTTAGGATTTTGTGTATATTTTATGCTTTTTTAGTGTTGTAAATAATGTTTAAAATATGTAAATATTTTTCCCTTATGTTGAGTTTAATTTTATAATTTAATTAATACATATTCAAGGGTTGTTGATGACCAATTTTTAAATTGAATTTTTGAAAATGAGCGATTTTTTTAATTCCCCAAAAAACTCAAAACCTAAATTAGGATATTTAAAATTTAGATTAACTGAAGCCCTACGAGTATGATCAATCTGAAATTTCCAAGCACTGCGGACAAACCTAATGTTTTCAATTAAAGATTTTTTTCTTTTCAAAGAAAGGAAAAGCAGAGATTATTTAAGTTAAAAAAATTTCAGACATTAAGGAATTGAACTTCCAAAAACATATGACAATGATCACAAAAAAGAAAATTAGGAAAAACAAAATTAATTAAAAATAAGCAAAAAATCTTAAAAAAAAATTCCTGACACTCGCCTTTAAAGTTTTATTTAAAAAAATTTTACTTAAATAAATATTATTTAAAATCATCAATAAAATATTATAAAGCTCATTTTCATGTCTATTTAATCATTTAATTAACCTTTCTTTTGCACAATAGCAAGAGCATTACAAGCTATATCTCCAAGATTTTGCATGAGATTTTTGCATTGTTTACTAGCATCAGACAATAAATTACTTGGAGTGGTAGGCCCACAATCACGAGGAAAGTTTTGTGCCGAATCTAAAAATTTAAATTAAAAAAACTAAGAACTTGCGGATAATATTTGCGGACAAATTTATAAAAACAGTTCTTGTCTACTATTTCTTGTTTAGTTACTAGTTTAATTTATTTACATCCCATTTTTCCGCGGGTTTTAAAAGAGACCAAACTAGGAGGGAGTACGTGAATCAGAGAATAAGATCGATAACCGAGATTTTTGTTCAAGATCTCATCTCGGTTTCTAGTTTTAATATACATAATGAAAAAATAAGCAAAAATTGCCCTAACCAAGAAGTTTTCTTTAAAAAATTTGACTTTTTGATAATTTGAACAAAAAACTTTAAAATCAAACCAAATTCCAAAAGACGTCCTCCATAATGCAAATAAGCAATAAAATGAAATTCAACTTGAGTTTCTGGAGGTGTTGCAGTTTCTCCACTCTCTGCGCATTTCTTATGTGCTTGTGCCATTGAAGTGTGACTGAATAAACAATCAGAACGTTCTTGGACACCCAGCGGTTTAGCTTTAGCATACCAATCGGCAAAAGATCCTTTGCCTAAAAATTTGATAGTTTGGGCATAAATGTAACTTGACACAAAAACTGTTCCAAAACCCCAAAATTACAGCCCAAATATCAGTAAGGATAGAAGCTACGAGAATGATCTTTTAAAATATCCCAGACCATAAAGCTTTTATGACCAAATAATTCAAAAAAATTTAAGTGGAAACCCAAAAATCATCCAATTAATAAAAACTCTTACCCATGTCAATACTCTCCAAATTATTAGTCAACGAATGCAAAAGCGAAAAAGTCCCACACGCATTGTGTATCTTCTGCTTCATAAAGAAAACTCCTTCAGGCACCTTATCCTTTCCCTCAGCAATTAAATCAGAATAAACTTTAGCTACAGACGAATAAGAAGTCTCAGAATATGGAAAACAAAAAATTAACGCCAAATGGGGGCCTGGCACAAAAGCAAGCAAATCATCCTCAAATCCATAAATTTCGACACATTCAACTTTTCCAACTTCGAGTCCATTAATATACTAAAAATATATTTAATTATAAAATAAATAAAATGGGAAACCTTATTAAAAGCTTCTGGATTTGATTCAAGAGGAATCCAAACAGGTCTACCATCACTAAAACCTGCAGAAGTCATTTTTTAAAAGAAAAAAGGATTTATAAAGCAATATTATTGTCTAAAAAAAGTAAAAAAAATGTTTCATAAATTTTAAAGAAAAATATTTTCAATGACAAATTCGTTGAACTTCAAAAGAAATTCATTAGAATTTTTCCTTCGATTTTTGGTTAATTGAAAAATTTTGCACTGATTGGCATTTCGTCTAATTGGCAAGTTGTCAAAATTTCTTCATATTGTCTAATTTTTTTGGTCAATTTTATTTTTAGAATTTTTGCGGGTTATTTTTGATTTCCTAATTTTTTTTATTAATCTTTTTGATCTTTTGCTTGATTTATTTTATCAACTATCAACTTTAATTATTTATCCTCTTCCTCGTTTTAGGTGTTAATAAATAATAATTTCTTCCTTTGCCTATTTTTAGACACATTTTCTCTGTCCCACATTATTATTTCCACTTCATCACATTTAATATCAACCCGATCCATCACTACGCGCGTGTACTTTCTTCTTCTGAATTCAGTAGAGGCAAGCTCCAATCATTCAAGCACATGAATATTTTTAGTTTGTCTAAAATTCTTTAATTATTTATTATGAAGAGACGATTTACTAATCATCCTCTAGATAACGGAAACGCACAAATGTATCCTGGAATGAATCAACATTATTCGAATGGAGGAAGTTCTGGTGGAGGAGGACCTAAACGTTTTCGAGGTGGAGGAGGGGGAGGCGGTGGTGGGCATGATGGCGTTGATATGTACCATGAAGCTTTGGCTGCTGGCAAATTTGAATTACGTATGCTTATTCCGAGCCGTTCTGCTGGGGCAGTTATCGGTCGTGGTGGAGAATATATCAAATCTTTACGTGCGAAGGTATTTTTAATTTAAATAATTTTTGGGAAGATATACAAAAAGAGGGAGTTTTCGTTACTATGTTATATTAAATTATGATCAGATTTTAGCCTATTTTTATGGTTATTTTTTAGAGCTGGACTAGGTTTTCGGGCAATCCCGGAGAATAGGGGTTTCTTCGAAAAAAAAGTTTAAAAATAAGAATAAGCTTTTTATTCGAAGAAACCCCTATTCTCCGGGATTGCCGGTTTTCGTCTATGGGCTATCCTCATTTTTAGGTTTTCTGTGGATTTAGATTTTTCCTGGTAATAGGGTCCATTCTGTATTAGGTCACTTTATTTAGGCAGTCCAGTCTCCTTGATTTTGCAAAATCTCGATCTCTAGTTTTTAATGGCTATAATTATCATTTTCAGATTTTATTCTTTTCGTTTTATAGAAAGATTTATTAGTAGTTTTTAAACAAAAAAAAACTGGCTTGGTAATTTAAGTGCTAAATAGCACAAAATTTCTATGCTAATCTTCGCCATTGGCGAGAAGCAATTTTCACGGTGTGGTCCGGAACTAACCTCTCTCCATTTTCAGTACGATGCCAACATCAATGTCCCAGATAGGAGCACCCCCGAGCGGTAATCTCTTCTCCCTTTCGTGGACTTTATATTTTTATACTTCGAGGGCGTACCAGGGTCCACTCCCCTCCTCTCAAACAATTATTTTTTAAATTGCTATCCCTTCCAAAATCTCTATCCTCCCCAATACTCCCAAACCTAGCTAATCCGAAAATAGCTATTCAATCCTCCAAAAACCTTCCCCTGGCACGCCCTTGACATATTTTAATTTTCTTTACAATTCTTAAAAGTCAAAAGGGATTTAATTTTTTTGATAAAATCTTTTGGTGGTACGCCTTTGCTTTTATTTTATCGAATTTGGACTTTTTAGCCTCCCTAGCATTTTTTTTTCCATTTCCTCTCTTTTAATTTCTTTGACCTTTAGGAATTGTAAAATTCTTTTGATAATCTCTAAATTTCTTCTATTTAGTGTGCTGACAATCATTTGCCATCAGGATAGTATTGAACAATGCGTTTTGGAAATTTTGAATAAACTTTCTGAGGTTTCTTTCTATTAATTTTACAAATAAATTGATTAAAAAATTGTAGGGAGAGAAGGCTAGTCGTGGGGAAGTTGATGTTAAAGTTTTGGTTCATCAGTCACATGCAGGTGCAATTATTGGTCGTGGTGGCAGTAAAATTAAAGAACTTCGTGAACAGACACAATGTCGTTTTAAAGTGTTCCAAGAATGTTGTCCAATGTCTAGTGATCGTGTTTGCTGTAAGATTTTTATACTTTCATATGTGTTGTTTGAGCGAGATGGCCAAATGTTGCTACATTATTCCAAAGCAGTTCTCGGGATAGATCTCAGTTTTTTTTCGGTTTTTTATCCTCAAAAATTTATTTGTCGGAATTCTCATGATATCGTCAGCTAACTCTGAAAATCCATCATTACTTGGGACTTAAAAATCACAAATTTTAAAATAATTTTAGTGATCACTGGTGATTCTGCTAAATTACCTGGCGCTGTTAAAATCCTCATAGATTTTGTCAAGGATATTCCATTCAAAGGACCACATGTACCATACGATTCAGCTGCTTATAATCCACAATTGTGTCACGCTTATGGCGGTTTTGAGGGCGGTAACATGGGAGGTTAGTAAATTAATAATTTTTTTATTAAAATTTTTTCCACTCTTTAAGCCCCAGCTCCTCCTATGCCGCCTCCACATTTTGACTTTCCTCATCACGGACCACCACAGCCAGGAGTTGGATATGCAGGTTTTGGACCGGGACCAGGTGGTCCTCCAACTCATACTCCAGGCGGGCCGCCGTTGATGGGACCTCCTGGTCCATATCCGGGAGGTCCAGGAGGCGACCAAATAACTACAACACAGGTTTAATTTTAGATTTTTTAAATAAAAAAATAAATTTATTAGGTGACAATTCCAAGCAAACTTAGCGGCACAATTATTGGGAAACGTGGGGAATGTATCAATCGTATTCGAAACGATTCTGGGGCTCGAATTGAGATTGATACTCAAACTGATCCATTTGGTACAGATGAGCGCATCATTACTATAACTGGCACAACGCATCAAATTCATATGGCGCAGTTTTTGCTTCAGCAGAGGTTTAAAAATATTTTCTGTTAATTCCTGGGTTTCTTCCCTTAAATTTTTCTGCGAAATTTTCAAAATTTAGTATTAAATAAATGGAAAAGTAGGAGGAACTCTAATTTTGTCTTATGGCACACACGATTTAAGATATTGACATTAGAGATCGAGATTTTTTGAAAAGCCTGGGCCTGTTACTGGTCTCTGGGTTTGACCTGGGCCGGATCCTGGGACTGTAGTCCAGGAGAAACCCAGGAAGGTCAAAAAATGCCTGTGCCTGGACTCGGTATAGGAAAACCCAGGCCTTGGTCCAGACACAGCTCGATCTCTAATTGGCACACCTGATTAAGACAGCCCCAAATTTAAGACACTATAAGTTGCTATTTTTGGACCCAAAGGGATATCGAAAAGTGAGTTCCGATTTTAGTTTTCTATTTTTATTTAGAGAAAAATATTAATCAAATTGAAAAAAATTTTTTCAGCGTTCGTTCCTCAGAGTCAGGCCGTCGTTACTTGACTGAGAGACAGTGATTGGAATAATTATTAAAAATATTTGATGGATGGATAAAAAATAAAAGAATGGAAAAAAAGTTTTTTTTCAACACAAAATTTTTTGGAGAGGGTTGAAAAAAGGTATATTTATATTGATGGTTATGGTTATTAATTATTTATGTTTTTTTCTGTTTGCTTATCTTTTTTTAATTATATTTGAATTTTTGGTTGGAATAAAAATGTGAAGAAAAAAAAGAATTTATTTTTGTCATTCTCTTTTTCCTCAGCCCTTTTAAAAAAAATAATTTTTTTAAAGATTTGCGAACAGTTTTTCTTCTATCCTTTCTCTATTTTTTCTTTCTTTTCCTTTTTGTGACACAATTTTTGTTTCTGTTTTTGGAGCATTATTATAATATTATTATTTATTCAATTGTTTATGCATCCATCAAAAACATTATTTTTTTAAAGTCAGATCAATGAATAAAATAAAGCATTTTTATACATGGATTTTAAAATATTTACAAAGGAGTTTAATGGAATTGAAAATTAAAAAAAAATTTTTGGGTGGAGAAAGTACATGGAGAAATTTTTGAATAATTTTAATGAAAAATCTCTGAATAGGGTTGTCGGTTTTTGTAAAATCTTCGGATATACGGAACCGAAAAATCCTCGGTTCTTCGGTTCGGTCCCAGAACCGACAACCCTATCTCTGAATAATATCAATGAATATGATAAAGATAATTTGATAAATAAATACATATATGTCGACAAAATTAGTATTTACAGGAGGGGAAGAATATTCGATTTTTTCTGGATCAGATAAACAATTAGACGTTTGAAAAATTTCCTAGTTAATATTGTAAATATAAGCGAATTTCTGTGAAAAATTCGAATATTTTTGTTTTTCAAGTGATTTTATGGAGGTTTGGATTTTGTGTGAATAAAAGAGAAAAAAATGTTTATAAAATAAAAAATTTTTTTTGTCATATTTCTCAATTCCTTTTTAATTTCTCTCCTTAATTTCCTTCAATTCCTCAATTAATTCTATCATTAAATCAAAATCATCCTTTCTCTTTAACATTTTATATATTTTCGACATTCTCTCATCTGTGGCTTTGGAACGTATTGAATGTTTTGTTGTTATTCTCTCTCCATTTTTATATAATTTATTTAAATTCTCAAATGCTTTTAAAGTTTGTTGGACAACTTGACGAACATTGCCTCGCCAAATACTCCATTGTTTTGTTGTTGGGCAAACATCGAGTTTTCCGTTTTCTTGAACACTAGAAATGTTTTTGTGTCCATTTTCTAAAACAACTTGTTTTTCTTTTGTTTTGTTTGATGTTTCCGGAATTTCTGTGCTTTCTCTTTTTTTATTCTCCTCCTTTTCATTTAATTTATTCTCTTCAGGTAAATTTATTTTAATTCTCAACATTTCTAGAAAACTTGGAATAAGTTCTCTAGCAATTCTAATACTTTTTAACCAATTAACAGCATTCTTCTCATTTTCAAACAAAAATCCTTCATTCAACTCTAATTGGGATACAAGAGAAAATAAATTTTCATGTAGTGTTTTGGTAGCCTCGTTTAACCAGAAATACATGTGGGCACATCTGTAGCGTCGCAGAATTTTTTCGTATTCCTTAAAGGGGTTATTAATATTCTGCAAATATTTGGGGACAAAATCCTTGGGAGAGAAGACTGTTCACAAATTTTTGCGGACGATTTTTATAGATAATTTGTGGAAAATTTTCTCTAAACTTTAATATACATACAGTCGTGGAAAAAAGTATGGAAGCGCTAGAAAAATTTTTTTAAATTCTTAAGCGCTTCCATTCTAGCGCTTCCATACTTTTTTCCACGACTTTATGTCCAAAAAAACGAGAAAAAAGTCTAGTATATACAAAACAGTCAGTAAGCGTTTTTAAAACCATTTCTTACTTTATTTTCCTGTAATTCTTTAATAAATTCAGAACGAGCATTCTTCACAGCTTTAGTTATTCTCTTCAACTTTTTCATTGAATCTTTTTTCCAATCTAACAATGGAGAGAAAGAATCTGTTCTAATTTCCGCTTTTTTGATAATATTTGAAATTTTAGTTTTTTCCTCCTTAATTTTTTTCAAAATTTCATTCAATTCAGAAATGGGTTTGAATATAAATTTGTTAAAATCTTGGGCTTCTTCAAAATATTTTAAAAGATTCTCGGGTATTGAAGGTATTGAGGTTTGAGAGGACAATTCCTCGTTTAAATAATTTTGACATTTTAAAAGGATTTCCCTGAAATTTTGTTAAAATTGGAGAAAAATATTTTTTATAGTGTCCGCAAATATTTGCGGACAGATCTAAAACGATTAAAAATATCTAAAAACATAAATATTAATTTATCCAAAACATATTAAAATAGTTTTACTTTATTTCCAAGAAATGTTCCTTCTCATAGTCTAACAACAACAAATGTTTCCATTCTTTTTTGTTTTTATCAAATTCACTTGTCAATGATTTCAAGTTTGTTGGAGGGCCTTCTAAACCAACTAAACAACCAATTTTCGCTTCATTCAAAACATTCTCAACGGATGTTTTGATGTTTTCTATTGAAACTTTGTTTTCCAACTTGTTTTTATGAGTGATTTCGTTGCTGTTTTCCGAACTTTTTTCCTTTTTTCCCAACTTGTTTTTCTTTTCAATGTTCAACTTTTCTTCTTCAAGTTTATCCAACTCTAAAAAAACTTTTTCTTTCAACTCTTCCATTTCATTTAAGAAAATGTTTGGGGATTGTTTACATGTTTGTCCGCTCGCAAACAAAACTTCGCTAATTAATTTTTTTATTTGTTCGGAAGCAACATCTTCAATTTCAACACTTTCAACTTTTTTCAAAACATCTCTGTCATGTTCATTTGTTGTTGAAATGTTTTTAATTAATAAAAACAAAACAAATGTTTTAAAGAAATGTTTATCCAAACAAAACATTTTCTCCCTTAAATTTATAAATGTTTTTATTAAACAAACAAAACATGTTTTGTTTGTTCAAGAAACCGGGAAAATAGTACATAAAAAAGGAGACTGTAGAGAGAATTTTTTTAAACATTTAGTATTTAAATTTAAAAGAACATTTCTTTGAAAAATTTTAAATATTTTTTAGCATTGAATCAGGGAAGGGATTTTCCCCAACTTTCATTGAATATTTAAATAAATTCAAAGAAAAATTTAAAATAAATAAAAATTAGTTTTCATTGAATAATTGAAGGATTTATTCAAAATTAAGGACTTTTATTTGCCTCATTCACATATGTATTTCCCCTCTTCCCTCTCGATTTTCCCTCTTTCAAAATCCCACTCTAACAATAAAAAATTTATTTCTTCACTAGGCATATGATTTCAATCAGACATTCATGTCAAATGATAAATCACGTGATTTAAGTCAAATGATTTTTAAATCAATTTTTAATTTTTAAATTTTAATTTTTTAATAAAAACACTCCTTAAGAAAATAGAAAAGATAAATTTTTTTGATAAAAAAATCAAAATTAATTATTTTGCCAAAGGAGCTCCCCTCCAATACATATAAAACCTCGAATCACATCAATGGTTATCCCGGCACTTTTTTAAACTTTCCTTTTTTCGAATATTTTTCTGAATTACTCGAATTCGATTCCGACTTTTAATTCTTCCCAATCTCTAGTTAACAATCAGTTCATCTCATTGTCTAGCCAACCAAAAACCGAAAAAATGTTTTTTAAAAATATTTTATTAAAATATTTCAAAATTTATTTTTAATTACAAAACACTTCACGTGAATAAAAGTCTAAATGTTTTTTTACCCTACTAATTTTCATGTGAATAATATTTGGGTATTTCTTAAATAAAAATTCATATGATTAAAAAAAAATATTTTTGAGAAAAATAAATAAAAAGTACAAAAAAGAAGAATTAATTTTAAACCCAAAATTAATAATTAAATTATTTTTTAAATATAAAAAATATGCGAATGTCATTATTTTGGAATTAAAATTTCTGCCACTCTCTTAAAATAAATCAAATTCCCTTCTATTAAGTTACATATTTTTAATTTAATCCCTGAGCATTATTCACTATTGACTGTCAGTAAATAAGGAAAACATAAAAAAGAAAATAAAAGATGGGGGGGGGGGCATTTCTGTGTGATAATATCAAAAAATCTTTTATTTGTCAAAAAAAAATTTTGACAATATAGCCCGTCATAAATACTTTTATACATTTATCAGAAGTAACATTTCAACTAGCAAACAGCAATAGATGTATACAACAAGGTGGTTGTTATACATATTACAAAACCTACATAATGTGTGGGGGGATTATCTATATCAGGGGTGCAGCTCGTCTCGCTTCTCGCCTCTCGCTTCTCGCTTTTTCTCGCCTTTTTGGGCAGTCTCGCCTCTCGCTTCTCGCTCTCGCTTTTTCTCAAAAAAACGAGAATTAAGCGAGAATTTTTTATCCCTTTATTTTTCTAATTTTTATTTTCAAGGAATAAATAAATGAGATGTCAAAGATTTGGAATTATTTCACACTCTCTGGACGAATTGCATTCTGTAAAGAATGTGATTATAAAAAAGATTTTCCGCCAAGAGCACCAACAACGACATTGGCAACACATTTAAAAAGTAAGCACCCGGAACAACACAAACAATTTTTGGATCAATCAACAGAAGTAAAGGAAAAATCGAACAAGGAAAAGGAAAAGCAAATGACACTCAAAAGAAGTTTTGAAATTCAGTCATCTTCAAAAGAAGATAATAATGAAGTAACATTGAAACAAATGCGTATTGATTTATGTGCTCAGACCAAAAGTACATTTTAATTTTCTAAAATTTAAATAAGTATTTTTAGGTGCTTGGGATAAGGATGGCTTAAAAACACTAGAAGTTAATAGAGCAATTATGGAATTTATAGCTACAGACATTCAGCCTTTTTCCGTCGTACAAGATAGTGGATTTAAGCGACTGATCGCATTACTCAAGCCTCAATACAATTTACCTAGTAGAAATTTTTTTAGCGAGAAGATGTTACCTTGTATTTATGAATCTGTTAAGGTTTAAATTTTTTCTATTTTATATTTTATTTATATTAACTATAGAAACGGGTGATAAAGGATTTACTGCAGGCTGAGGCAATATCTGTCACATTTGACGCATGGACGGCAAAAAATTCTACGCATTCATTGCTGAGTTTCACTGCGCATTTTGTTCAAAATTCAGTGGCCGTTACTGACAAAATTGTCTCATCGTTATTTCTCAGCACCAGCTACATCATCGTAGAGTGAAAGGTTTATTGAGAACAAATTTTATTTTAATCCTTTAAATTTTTAATTAGGCTTTTCTCAACTGCAGGATTGGTTGTAAGTAATTTACGCACAAGATTATTGCCTGATAATGTCGAAAAATTGCTTTTTCTTCATAATAATTTAAAAATATACGATTATAAGTATGATTTATAAAAATATACTATTTAATTTAGGCAAATAAAATTTTTACAATTTTTTTTAAAATTCTCGCTTCTCGCCTCTCGCTTTTTCTCGCCTTTTTTGGTAGTCTCGCCTCTCGCTTCTCGCTCTCGCTTTTTAATTTTCATTCTCGCTTCTCGTTTTCTCGTTCTCGCCTTTCAAAATTCAATTCGCTGCACCCCTGATCTATATATATCAACACAACTAACACATATTTATTATTCTCAATATTTGTTCACTACATCCACACACTTCGATTTAGTTCTCCTTTACGGTTATCATGCAGAAGTCTTCTCGCACAAGTTTAGCCTGCTGGATGTTGCTTCCAATCTTGCCTCCATGAACAGTGAATGGCAACAGAATGGAGGTACTTGTAGTGTCATCAGTCGAAGCGGCAACAATGGCGTTGTTATTCTTTGGAGGGGAAGAAGCTTCAGAAGACTTCCCCCCTTCCACCTTCACATTTTTGGTCGCTTCCTCGACGAACATCATCTCACATGCATACAGAGCCTCGAACAGGTAGAGAACAACCAGCACAGCAGAACAAATCTAAAAAATTTGAATTAGGACTGAAAAATCCTCAAAATTTCCCACCACCGTCACAATGAAGACTTTGGGCTTCTCCGGTCGGAAATTTGTGCACATCCATAAACTGTCCCAGTTCACGCTCGTGGAGGAAGTCAGGACCAGCATAATTCCCCAAACGACAATTGAGACCACCAGAAAAATTAGCTCGCAAACCTTTAAAATAAAAAGAGGATTCAAGACTGAATTTAAGTCAGAAAATTACCGAATAACGTCCATTATTGTCACTGAGAGCACAGCGACAGAATTGAAGAATCAGATGGAGGAAACTGGCTAGAGTGTAGACGAGCAAATGCTTTGCTACATGGTTGAACGGATCGAAAACATCGGCAGGCTTGTTTTCTTGCATTCCTTCCATTTTGTTGATCTGCAAAATTATTTAACTTTAAATGAGATTTAATGGGGATGTTTTCACCTTGTAGGCGTGAGTCCCATTAGGGAAGCGAGGCTGTATTTGGTTGTCAGAATTGGCCGGGTCCCCCTTCTCCTCAACTTCTTCTGTCTCCTCAGAATTTGCTGCACTGGCAACCGAAGGCAGAGGAATTTTGGCGGTGTTGGCGGTCCCTTTGTCTGTTGAAGTAATGTTCGGTAGACTTGTATTCAATGAAGCAATATCCGGAGATTCTCGAAGAATACTTTCCGTCAGATTCTCGGCATCTTCTGGCATTGGCAACACATCAAGCTGACCATGACCTTTAAAAAAAGAAGAAAATATTTTCAACTCTAAAATAATCTTTCTCACCGGTTTTCCATTCGAAGAGAAGAGAAATGCGCATTTTCAATTCCCCAGTGGTCGAATTTACTTCGTCGCCAGTGACTTTCAGGCTGCGCTCCAGAATTGTCAGGATTCGTCCGGAACTAGGAGGGTGGTCCTTGCTGCCTTCACTTCTCTCCTCTCGATCTTTCAATGTAGCATATCCGCTATTGCTGAGGTGTTCATCCCATTTCTCCTGCGGTGTTGGCGGCTCAGCATTGTATATGACGAATTCTTTGCATCGCAGACCGTCAGATTCTAGGAGCATCTTGCGGATATTCGCCTACAAATCGAAAATAAAGATTAAACCAATCAAATACTTTTAAACACCCGATCGGCGTAGTAGAAGTTTCCTCGAAGTTCGGTCGTTGACAGAGCTTGCATGAGCACAATAAGCACGCAGAGGATTTGGATGCAATTCACCATCAAGAAGAGCAGATCGTTGTGCTTGTTTGCTGGAGTAGTAGCCTTGCCAGAAGTCATCTTATGTTGCTGTTGTTGCACCATTAAGTGAATCGGTCTGATGATGTTGGGGGGCTTGACAATTTGGATTTGAGATGGATAAAACATAAAATATCGTACTTTTATAGTAAGGGGTAGGGTTTTTTAAAAATATTTCCACAGAATATTTTATTTCTCAACAAGTTTACCCATAAGCAATGCTGGGTATGGTTCCGAGAGACAGCTTGGAGTTGGGAAGTGATGATTAATTTGGAAAATATTCTTCTGGATCACAGTCAAGAACAAATGTTCAAACGTTCCTTGAATTTATTTTCAACTTTTCAAAATAAAAAATTTTTTAAACCTCAAAATGAATGTCCAAATCCTCAAAATAAATGAGGATTTGGACACTTGTCTCTATACAAAAATTTTGAACTTGACCAACTTGTTTTGTAGAGATAGATTTATATTAGAGAATACGGTATGAGTGAGGGATTTCTCATTAAGCTATCACACCTTCTATTTAAAATATTTATCCGTTTCTCTATGTATTTCTCTCCTTAATACAGACAAAATATTTGATTGATTATGAAATTTAGGAGGGAGGCGAGGGGATAGAGAGAAGAGAGGAAAAGCATTTTATCCCTATTTTAAATTGGCAATATTCAAATTTATTTTAATTAAAAAGAATTTTAAACATAAATTAAAATTATTAAAGAAATATTCTAAACATTCGTTTAAAAATACAGTCAGACCTCGGTACATGATATTATAGATCAGATAAACACCTTAATTTAAAACAGTGGAATCTCGAGACACCCCTGGCCGAATTTTGATTACATTAGAAAGAAGATGGCGTAGAATCGTGTGTTGTTATATAGTAGAGATTCCCCTGTATGCGTTTCTTAAAAATTTAGATGGCCATAGGGGATGGGGAATACGAGATTTCCAATAATGGATACAAAATTTATGATACAATTTTCCATCCCCAAGAGTATATTTTTAAGTGAATCTGATTATTAGATTAATTTAACTATTAAAAATCTCCAATAAAAAGGTTCAATTAATTTCCAAAACTCAAAAAAGTTTAAAAAAGTAAAATCAAAGGTTTGAGAGAAAACAAAATAAATAAACAACTCCAAAAACAAATGCCAAAACAAATCAAAAACCTCCCCACCCCTCTTATCCTCGCCCCTCTTAATTATTTAAATAATTTAAAGGCTTACACGTCGAATAAAAAATTCATATGTTAGCCAGAGAAAGAGAAAAAAAATTTTTAATTGATTAATCAATTGATTTTAGGGGTATTGGGGGGGGGGGGTGAGGAGAGGTGGAGAGGGAGAGAGAGGTTGAGGGAATTTTTTATTTTAGCGATTTTATATAGCCAGTAATTTGTTTATATTTTTTAAATAAAATTGAATAATATTTGGGGAGTTTCCAGTCTTGTTTATAATAAATACAGTCAAATCTCGTTATACTCCATACAGTCAAATCAAGCCATTGGATGGAGGGGAGGAGAGGAGAAGAAGGGAGGGGGAGGGAGTGTCTAAACGATATCTCCTTTTTAGTGGAGGTATCGTAGCTCCAAAGTCGCCGAGAGATTCGGTTATAGTTTGCTAAATTCTCACAAATAAAAAGACTTTTCAAAAACAGCCTCCTTGTATTCATGTTAAAAGAGTTTTCAACAAAATATAATTTTTTAGAAACAAAAATGACGTTGAATAATCAACGTCTCCCTATTTTATTTAAGTTTTTGCTATTTGCGATTTTATTGAGTTTTCAATTTGTGGAAATTATGGGTGGTCGTAAGTTTATTTTTTTTAATTTTTAAAAATAATTTATTCAAGCAACAAGTCAACTAGTAAGAACGGCTCTAAGAGCCGCTAAGACGGCGGCTATTAAACCTAATACGATTGGCAAAGTTGTTGGAAATGTTGAAAAAATGGGAGCAGAGGCTGTAGAGACGAAATTATTGAAACCTCCTAAACCTAAGGAGGCCCCAACAACCAAGTAAGGATCTTACTTCTAGTAGATCTTACTTCTACCTATCTGGAAAAGACTTTAAATGTTCTTCTATATACAACACTCGTAGTGTATAAATAATTAAGAGACTGGGATATATAAAGGGCACAGCGAAGGACAGAAATTTTTTTATATGTTTCTAGTAGCCCTTATAGACTAATTAATTACTCTCCCCAGCGAGAAGTTTAAAAAATAATTACCTAGAGTATTGAGTAAATACGGTAATTCAGCTGGAAAAGACTTTAAATAAACCTCAAATATATTTAAATATATCAGAGGGAGGAATAAGTTCCCATTTCCGCCTTCCAGTGGATAAAGTGAAAATTAAAAAAAAAGGAAAAATGGGGGGCCTAAACTGAAATACTTCAATAAATAAAATAAAAAAATTAAAAGGCCCAACAGCCACCCTCCAGCACCTACACCAATTCATCCACCAAAACAGCAACAAATACATGCATTTGAAGTTAAACAGCCTAATCGTCCCCATTTTGAAAATCAACAGAGATTTGCTCATAGTACCAATTTTCAAGGCATATCTTCACATGTTTCACCTTCTATATCTTCAACAAGAGTAAAATTTAATATTTAATTAAAATATTTTATCAAAAAAATCGAAAACTTAGTTTTTGAAACTTTTAACCAAAATTTAAACCAAAAAATTTTTTCTGTTAAATTCTGTAGTAGAGTTCAGCGGGATCGGGATCCCGGTCGGGATCGGGCGGGATTATCCCGGGTTTTTCGAATCCCGATCCCGATTTTTCTGATCCCGGTCCCGAAATAAATATCCCGATCCCGATCCCGGCCAATCTCAATCCCGAGCCGGGATCCGGGATCAGGATCGGGATATGCATCAGATCCCGGTGCAAATCCCGACTTTATAAATTGACTAGAAGTCTGTGAAATAAAGTTAACAGAAGAGGGGAAGCATGAAAGTAAGAAAAATTTTCGCCTGCGGCGCAGAAAATAGAAGAAATTTGGCATCTTGACATCCAAATTCTCAAAATTTTCGCCTGCGGCGCCGCAAAAATGAACAAAGCTGTCTTTACAACTTTAACGTCTATTGAGTGATTTAGTGTGATATCGAGGGATCAAGAGGGATTGAGAGGAGTATCGGTGGATTTGGAGTATGGAAGGATATCGGTGAATTTACAGGGATTAAGTTAGATTTGAAGAGAAATCGAGGGCTTGAGAGATATTACTACATGAATATATCACTAAATCCCTCAATCTCAGTTCTTAATCGTCCACATTTGAACGTAACGCACTTAATCGTATAGACTTGAACGTTTAGATTGAATGCCCTTGGCCTTCCAAAATTAAAAAATATTGCCTGCGGCGCTTAAAAGGGAGGAAATCTGGCACCTTGGCCTTCCAAATTTTTCAAAATTTTTGCCTGCGGCGCTTAAAATAGAAGAAGCCCAATCCCATTTATTCCCGCCAGTACCTTATCCCCCCTTAATCCTCTGAAAGTAAATTATGCGTCTATGAGACTTAAACTCAATATTTCAGCACTGCAGTGGCAATTTTAGAATCATACTGAGTTGTACATATGTAAAGAAAATAAAAATTTAAAAATTTTAAAAAAAATTTTAAGTATATCCCGATCCCGATTTTTCAATCCCGGTCCCGATTCGGGATCGGGACCGGGATCGGGATCTCCAGCCCAAATCCCGATCCCGATTCTGGCCAATCCCGATCCCGTGTCGGGATCCGGGATTGGGATCGGGATCACCATTCCTAAATCCCGATCCCGGGTTTTTCTCAAAATCCCGATACCGCTGAACTCTATTCTGTAGTACGTCCTGATCCTCGCGGATATTTTACCCTCATTCCCAGGCATCCGAAGCATACCCTCATTCTAACCATGTCACGAGTTGAATTTAAAGGAATCGGGACAGTATTTTGCTGTTAAATATTTGATATCAGGTAAAGACTATCAAGAATATATTCTAAATAAATATACAGTTAAAGAGTTTTCTATTACGGTAACCCCAAATTAAGCTGAAATATGAAAGGTGGATGGATATATGTAGTAATAAATATGTAGAGATTCTTTAGACTTTAATATTTAAATATTTAGGGAATAGGAGACTTACTTGTTGATTCAACTATACAAGGAGGAATTACTCATAGTAATCATGTAGTTCAAAGAAATGCCAACAATTTAATAGAAAAAGCCCCAAAAACAATTAAAGATTTTTTCTCTAAAATGGTTGAAAAGGTTGCTCGGATAAATGAAGAACAAGCTAAAAATCTTATAGAAAAAGCAAAAGATACAATGGATAATGTGGATAAGGTAAAATTTAAAAATAAAAGATGGGAGGGATTTTGAGAGGTATTAAGGGGTTGGACTAAATTCTTCGGTAAACCGAAATCAAAAAACCCGAACCAAAAAATTTATCGGTTCGGCTCTGCTTGAAACAGACAAACCTAATCATGAGGGATTGATTAGATACAGGACTCGGAGTGTCAATATCGATATCTAGAAAAATCTCAATCTCTATATAACTGGGATTTTATGTTCGAGGTTTTGGATGAAGAAAATCGAAACCGACAAAAATTCGACATTTTAATTGAAAACATCCCGGTATTCAAAACTTATCGGCATTGCGCCTGTGGCTATTGAGATGACCTACGACAAACTTCCATAGATTTTTAATCTCTCTTGATCCCACAATGTTTAGACGATAAAATATTTTTGTACACACAAAAATGTGTAAATTTTTCTAACTTTTATTGACAAATAAATAATTTATTTAAATATTTTATTCTCTCTTTTTAAAGTTTCAATCCAGTTTGAATAAAAACCCTACCAAAACCCAAAAGATCAACACGTCAGAAGCTTTGTTGAATGCTGTATCCAACAAACGTAAAGAAAAGAAAAATTATGATGACGATTTGTGGCTAAATGAAAATGACAAAAGAATGAAAAAGAAAGCTAAGGGTCTAATTGAAAAAATTTATGAGGAAATTGGCAAATCTGGTTTAAAATTGGAAAAAGAAGTTTTGAAAATTTTTTAAATAAATAGGGGGGGAGGGGAGGGGAGGGAAGAGAGAAATAAAGGGAGAGAGAGGAAACACTATATAACCAGTGCTTCGAAATTTCAAATTTGCTCGTACTCGTACTTCGTACCACCTCTTTTTTTGGCCTCGTACTCGTACTCGTACCTCGTACCACCCTTATTTTAGGCGTCGTACTCGTACTCGTACCTCGTACCACCCCTATTTTTGGCCTCGTACCTCGTACTCGTACCTCGTACTTACTCGTACTTGAGAAAAAAGCAAAAAATCGGAAATTTTTATGATTTTTTGGAGCCTAGGGCATCTATTTTTAAATTTTAAGCGTTGTATGTGATGATTTTTGAATCTCTGAAGGCTTTGAAGCCGTAAATCCTCCAATATAATCCATTTTCTGCGCCGCAGGCAAAATTTTTGAGCATTTTGGAGTGCGAGGAGAAATATTTTCTCCAAGATGGGTCGGGCTACCCAAAATCTGACATTTTTGCATCCATTTTTCATCTTCTTACATGGAACTTTCTATCTTCTCCACCGAACTTTTCACATTTTAATCTCCTGATATCCCTCTTAAACTCAAATCCCTTTTTTTCAAAAATTTTGAGAATTTTGTATGTCCTTAAGTCAGATTTCTTCTATTTTTTTGCGCCGCAGGCGCAAATTTTGAAAAATTTTGAAGGCCATGAAGCCAGATTTCTTCCATTTCTGACCGCCGGAGGCGAAAATTTTAGAATTTGAAAGCCAATATTTCAAATTTTTTATTTTTTCAGCGCCGCAGGCGAAAATTTTGAAAATTTCGGAAGGCCGTAGGCGAAAAAACTCACTTTTTAGTGGTACAATAAAAAATTTTAAGAATTTTAGAGGGCCAAAAACCCATAATTTCTCCATGTAAAAATAGAAAAATTTTTAAAACAAAATTAAAATTATAAAATAAGTTATTTATGGAAAGAAAATTATGAAAAATCCCTGTCCTCTGACTAGGCATCGAACCCACCTCTAAGTCATTAACTTCTTTGGTGAAGCCTAACACCTTCACCACTCAGCCACTCGCTCCTATAACAGCGAATGAAAGGAATTAAATATATTTTTTAATTTTTCCTATTAACACCAAGTACGAGAAGTACGAGCTCGTACTTAGGCCTCGTACTCGTACTTTTCACTTTTTTTTGGCCTCGTACTCGTACTCGTACTTCGTACCTGCCTCATTTTTTTGCTCGTACTCGTACTCGTACTTCGTACCAGGTACGAGTACGAGTACGAGGTACGAGTACGAATTTTGGTACGAGCTTCGAAGCACTGTATATAACCCCAAAAATTTAGAGAAACCTCTATTTATGATAAGTTTTTTTCAATTTGGGCCATGGATGGAGAAAAGTGGAAATACTCATTTTTAAATACCCCAGCACTATCCCCAAACTAATATACCCCTCATTATTAGTTTTTTTCAACCCCTAGAGGTATAAGGTTTTTTCCTCCAAAAATTCCTTTTTTCCACAGATCGACTCAAATGTTTCCAACTCAATTCTCGAAATTCTTAAAAAACATGGAAAAGGAAATGAAGGGGAAATGACAAAAGGTGAAATTGATCAAATCTTTAAATTATTTGAAGATATGGGTTTCGACGAGAAACAAAAAAATGGACTTGGAAGTATTAAGGAGATTTTTGATGGTTATTTGGATAAGGAATGAGAAGAAAATGTTTTGTTTAGTTTTGATTTTTAATTTGTAAATTCTATGAATTTACACAAAAGAAAGTGAAGAAGATACACTCAACTCTCACTAATAGAGACACTCCTTAATAACAATTCTTGTTATTAACGACTCTCAATATAAGCGACTGCCTTTTTTTTAATTCTAACAATAACTATAGTCACAATGACTTTCAAAAGGTTATCCATTTTGATTAGTGGGGGGAGGGGGGGGGGTGATATCATTGCGGGAAATTTGCTTTAAAACAAGGGAAAATGCTTTATGTCCGTAGCTAGGAAATTTCAACGATATTAATTTATCAAAAAGATGTCGAGTTCTTATTTATGTCAATACTAGTGAGGGTTGATTAAACATGTTTACTATTCGAAAAAAGATTTATTTATCCTTTTTTTCTTTAAAAATTACCTTTTACATATGTAGATTTACCTCGTACCGATAAAATTTTGAGAAAAAACAAATAATGTTTATTAAATTTAGTTTTCTAAACAAAATTTAAAGTAAAGCAGCTTGGCTATAGCTACATATTTCTCTCCTTCAGCTAGTGCAAAAGGTTATTCGGTGACTGAGAGCGAGAACCAGCATCTTCAGTAGACCGGACTGATGTGTTGTTATCCATTACACCACGCCGCTTGTCTAGCTTTAGGAATTAAATAGCTACATATATGTACAGGATATATTCCTAATTTTCTTCTTTTTGTAAACAAGTTATAAAAAATAAAATATTCTTCTTAAAAAGCCCTTCAAAACTTGAAAAAAATTCTTCAAAAAATATATATATTTAACCACTCCCAAAGACTGATACATTTTAACTGGCCATAACTCGTCCCAAAATTACTATTTTGTAAGAAAACAGAAATAACTTCACAATAGGAAATCGTAGGAAAAATATTTTTACCAAGTAAACGTTTTTCTCTTTTAAGTCAGTTCTCTTTTAATTTTCGGCGACGGGGAATAACTAGAGTTCGAACTTTTCAAAATGCCGGGCCCGGGACCCGGTTTTTTTTCTCAAAATCACACCCGGACCGGGTTTTCCGGATAAAACCGGAAAAACCGGTTAGCCCGGAAAAACCGGATTTTTTCAGACCCGGGCCCGGACCCGGTTTTTTCAAAATTCAAAAAATGATCAAATTCTAGTTTTTAGCTGCAAATTTTCGTATTTTGAATAAAAAATTATTAAAATTTGGTGTCATCTTTCATCTATACGTGTTTATTAAAAGGATTTAGAGATATTAATGTGAATTTAACGGATTAAGGGAAATATTTTTGGATTTGGCAGGATCTTGAGGGATTAATATGGATTTACAGGGATTAGATATTTCAGATATACCTCTAAATCCTCGATATCCCTCTATATTATTTAATCTGGGGAGGAGGGGGAGGACTTCTTAATCCTGGGGAGGACTTCTTAATCCCATTAATTTTTCTTCACTTTTTAAATTTTTTTAGAATTTTGTAAGGCCAAGGGGCCAAATTTTTTTACCGCCGGAGGCGAAAATTTTGAGAATTTTGGAAGGCCAAGGGGCCAGATTTCTTTTTTTCACCGCCGGAGGCGAAAATTTTAAAAAATGGATTGCCAAACAGCAATATTTCTTACATTTCTTGACTTAGTCGAAAAGACTCCGAGCCCGGCAAAAAATTACCGGGCCCGGGACCCGGTTTTTTTACTCAAAATCGCACCCGGGCCGGTTTTTCCGGATAAAACCGGAAAAACCGGTTAGCCCGGAAAAACCGGATTTTCTCAAAAATACCCGGTTCCGGGCCACCGGGCCCGGAAAAAACCGGTCCGGGCCCGGCCCGGGTTCGAACTCTAGTATTTTGTTTGTTTTTTTGTTTTGGAGGAGCCTAAAATTAATCAAAATATTTTTTAAATTCAGCACTTTTTACTAAATTCTTCTCCATTTATTCTGATCAAAATTAGTTTGTAGAAACCCTTTAAAAACTTTTATTAAAAAATTTTTAACTTGGCAATTTTTTTATTTCTCCTCTAATTTTAATTGATTTTTTCTATTGTTTATATTTATTTACACATGCTCAAGCATGGGGCTAAACGCGCAGAAAGGTGTAGAGGGGAGAAGGTGATGAGGGAGAGGAGAGGAGGGGAGGGGAGGGAATCGCATTTTGGGATTTTTGCCAATAAATAAATAATTATCTATTTTATTTTTTAATTTTAAAAATATTTTTCTATAAATATTTTTATATAAAAATTTTTAAATTTTTTTACAAATTACTTTTTTGTATTTCCGATAAAAAAGTTTCTTGTAATGCTGTTTTGTAAAAGAGATAATAGGATAACAACTTCAAGTTTAATTATATGGGAGTTGGTTGTAATAATTTAATTTTCAAAGAATAAATAATTCCAACAAATTTTTTAATTTTTTATTTTAGAAGTATCAAAAACCAAAAAATGTCCCTTAAACCCCGTTGTTTCTCCAATTTGTTCAAAATTACTTTAGTTGTGATGATTTTGAGTTATTTGTGTGTGGAAGTAGAAATTAAGTGTTTTTTAATATTTTTATTTATTTAAAAATTTTAGGTTCTCTAAATGTTGTTGTTAAGGGTGTTAAGGAAGTTGCCCAACGAGCGAGTAGTTAACCACCCCACTTTATTTCCCTTTTTTCCCGCAAAATTTCCAGAGCATTAAAAGGTTTGGGAAGGGGGGCGGGGTTTAGTAGTTAGTAATACCACTTTTTAGCGGGACAATTAATGACTTTTTGGCGCAACCCAAGGGTTTAGGGGGGTTTTTCTTTTGATCTTAACCGCATTTCCCAAGGGTTTTGGAGGGGTCTAATTAAGATTAATTACAGTATACCAGTTTCGCGCAAATTTTTTAAAAGGAAACTCAAAGGCTTAGGAGGTTTTCTTTTGATTTCCTGAGGGTATTGAAGTGGTCTAATTAAGATTAATTACAATAGACCAACTTCGCGCAATGTTTTTCTTTAGAGTCTGAAGAAACCCAAAGATTTAGGAGGGTTTTCCTTTTGGTTTTAAGGGGTTTCTGATTAACTGTCTTTTTATATTTTTTTTGGCGCAATGTTTTTCAAGAGACAACCCAAAGGTTTAGGAGGGGTTTCCAAAATCTTTTGAGGGGTTTCTGATTAATTATCTTTTTCTTTGGTTTTGTGAGGCAACCCAAAGGATTAGAAGAAGTTTCCGTTTAATTTTTCTCTTTAGTTTTGAATTGATTGATGAACAATTATTTTTGTTGATAGAATAATCTGTTTAAACATGTTTCTTTTAGAGTCTAAATGTTTTTAAATTAAGCAACAAGTTTTAAAGCTCTGTTGTTATTTGTTTTTCCTCAGAATTTTGGGGGTTTTTAATTAAGATTGATTACCTTTCAACATATTGGCGCAAGTCTTTCAACATGTTCCTTTCCCACGAGATTTTAACGCTTCTATCTGATTAATTATCTTTCATAATTAACAGTTTTTGACACAACCCTAAAGCTATAGGATGTTTTATTTTTGAGATTTCAACAGTTTTTTGGTGTTTTTTGTGACTTTTAATTATCTTTTACCACTAAAGATTTCTGTGGAATCCTAATGTTTAGTTGATTTTAGCATTTTCTTCAGAGTTTAACAGTGTTTTTGATTGTGATTAATTAATGATAACTTTTTTAGCAAAATTTAAAAGTTTAGGGTGGTTTCCCTTAGATGTCAAGACACTCCCCCATGGTTTTTTTGGTAAGAATGATTATTTGCTGATAATTTATCACTTTCTTTCAAGAATCTATCAATCAAATATGCTAATTTTATCTTAATCTAAATGCAAATCTTTTTTAAAAATCTATCAATCAAATATGCTAATTTAGACTCAATATCTATCTAAATTCAAATCTTTTATTTTAAAAATCTATCAATCAAATATGCAAATTTAATTTAGATTCAAATCTTTTCTTTTATTTTTAAAAATCTATCAATCAAATATGCTAATTTAGACTCAATATCTATAAAATTCAAATCTTTTCTTTTATTTTTAAAAATCTATCAATCAAATATGCAAATTTAATCTAAATATATAATCTAAATTCAAATCTTATTTTTAAAAATCTATCAATCAAATATGCAAATTTAATCTAAATATATAATCTAAATTCAAATCTTATTTTTAAAAATCTATCAGTCAAATATGCAAATTTAATCTCAATATCTAATCTAAATTCAAATTTTTCCCTTTATATTTTAAAATCTATCAATCAAATATGCAAATTTTTTCCAGATTCAAATCTTTTCTTTTATTTTTAAAAATCTGTCAATCAAATATGTTAATTTAATTTTAAATTAAATTCAAATATTTTCTTTTCAAAAACCTGTCTATCTATAACTAGTGATCAACCAACTGATCAAGTGAGCATTAACTGATTGAGTGATCAATTAAAAGATATTAAAAGAGTGATTAAAAGTATCATGTATATAATCGAGTGATCAAAGTAAATGAGTGGTCAATCAAGTGATCAAGTGACTATTTGAGTGATCAATCAAAAGAATGATTAAGAGTATCATGTATATAATCGAGCGATCAAAGTAAATGAGAGGTCAATCAAGTGATCGAATAACAATTTAAAAAGCTAGTGATCAACGAAATTTATCATGTAATAAAAAATGTGAATAAGTGATCTGATGAGGATCAAAAGTGATCAAATGATAAATCAGATGATTAAACTATCAAACAGTTTATTATGTGATCAATTAATCGAAATCAAATAATCGAGTGATCAATATACTGAAAAATGACAATCAAGAGTGATCAAAAGTGTTCAAGTGATAAAGTTATTAAAAGTGATCAAACTATCAATCAGTTTATTATGTGATCAATTGATCGAAATCAAGTAATTCAGTGATCAATATATTGAAAAGTGACAATCAAAATGATCAACAGTGGGAGTGATCAGTTTATTAACCGAGAGATTAAACAATTGATTTAAAATTTTTTAATTATTTCATTTTCATCCCCCCCCCCCCCCCCCAAAATAGGGAATTTCAAAACCCCAAAAAATGTCAAATATGTAAAATATATTTAAATTTTAATTCTCATTTTATAAATAAAGATGTAAGGGTAGGACTATAAAAACTGTCATTTTTTAAATTTTATATCATTTTTATATTAATATTCTTTTTTATTTTAGTTCAAATTTTTCATAAAAATATTTTTATAATGCAGCAGCTCTCAAAAAATTCAAGAAGTTTCTTTATTGCTAATCTACTTGGATTGCAACAAGGAACAGGATACAATGCTGAACGTTATGTTGAACGACTAAATGATTCAATACAGCACAATGCAAAATTTAATGTAACCAAAACTTATTCAAAATTTATGATTAAAGATGTTCCAGCAGATGCTGAGTCCCTTCTGTCTGGTAATTAAACTAAATTTTTATTTCAATAAATCAAAAAATTCAGGTATATTTCAATTTTGTGTTGATCATTCTCTGGAACATGCAAGAGAAAAAAACATTGAACCTCAACAACTAGCTTGCACGTTGACCAGTGACTTTTTAGACTATGACATCTGGGTTCCTTTCAGGTATTATTTCTTACGTTTTAGCTTATATTAAAAATTTTCAGTAATTTATCAAATAATACCGTTGATGCCATGCTTAATCGTTGCCAACATATTGCCCAGAGTAAAAAACAAGATGAATTATCTTTATTTGGCGCACCTTTTTCCATAACTGTAACAACAATAAATAAGAATTCATTTAATAAAAGACGCCGTATTGGAGGGGCTGCTCGTAAAATCCCCAAAGTTCGTCATCAAATTAATAATAGGTCACTAATCAAATTCAATAACCCTGACAACATGAATCATTGCCTATTTTTCGCGTTAATCGCATCACTTACACAAAATATTTGCAGCTGGCCATGTTTGAAATTTTTCTACTACATAAATAATCTAAAAGGAATGGCTGGTCGTTTTCAAAAAGATACATATGAATTAATGAATCAAATAGGGGCTCAAATTGGTTTGAATGAATACGACGCTGATGAATGGATTCCACGTATTGTTGATCATTGGAATAATGTTAAATGTATTAATCAATGTATTGTTAAAATATTTATATTCGGTGACCATGGTAATTACGAACCTGAATTCGAATATGGACCTGATGACTACGACACTCCTATACTTCTTTACTACAATGATATTGAAAAACATTTTTATGCTGTAAAGAAAAAAGGAAGATTATTTGCAAAGTATTACTGCCTTTCCTGTAAGTGTGTCTACAATAAAGCTCAACATCATTCTATTACATGTAAAGCTCGCTGCAAAAACTGTTCACGAGTTGGACCTGAATTTCCATGTCAACCTGACAACATTTTCTTCAAAAATTGTAATTTATGTTTTAAAGATTTTAACAACAAGGACTGTTATGAACAACATTTAAATAATGGTTTCTGTAAAAATTCTAAGAAATGCAAAAAATGTGGAGTTATTTGGAGCGTCTATGACAACACTCGTAACGGACGTAAAGGTCATGTATGCTCAGAAAAACATTGTAATACATGTAATGAATTTCATGATTTAACACGAGGTTGCTATATTAAACCTTTGACACCAAAAGAGCGTCAACCATATTTAATTATTGCTTTTGATTTTGAAACTACTCAATTATCTGCTATTCATGAACCTAACTTTATTGCTGCAAAAGTTTCATGTCCTGATTGTATAATAAATGGAAATTGGCAGCAGAGTCCTCAATTTAATACTTGCAAGATTTGTGGACAACATCGTACAATAACTTTTTCTCACCAGCCCTTTATTGAAACAACTGTTGATAGAAAGATAATATGCGATTCCCCAATTAATTCTTTTGTAAATTGGATATTAAATGAACTTCCCCAAAACTACGACATTTTGGCTTTTTCACATTTTGGGGGCAGATTCGACATTGTCATCACATTAAAAGAAATAGTTAAACAAGGATTAAAGCCAGAAATATTGAAGAAAGGAAATAAAATTTATGAAATGAAGATGAAAAACAAAAGCAATAGTATCATCTTCCGTGATACCTTTAATTTAATGCCAATGTCACTTGCTTCACTTGTACCATCATTCGATCTCAATGTTGAGGAGAAACCGTTTTTCCCTCACATGGCTAATCGTCCTGAAAACTACGGTAAGGAAATATATCCAACAAAGAATGACTACCTCGCCAATGGAATGATGCCTGAAAAGAGAAAAATGTTTGAACTTTGGTATGAACAAAATAAAAATACACCTTTCTTCCTTGATGAAGCTTTGGCTAGTTACTGTACAAATGATGTTGAAATTTTAATGGCTGCGCTTATTGCTTTTCGAAAAGAATTTTTTGAGGTGACGAAACGCAATAATGGAGAAAGGGCCTCATCAACTAAAGAACAGGGAGGAATTGATGTATTACGAGAGGCAATGACCATAGCTTCTGCTTGTATGCGGCATTTCCGAACAAACCATCTAAAAGAACAACATTTGGCACTTGTACCTGAACGTGGTTATGACAAAGTAGATGGAAATCAAAGTCTTCTTGCCCTTCGATTTTTCAAATGGTACTCTGAAAAATTTGGTGTAACCGTCCAAAATGTTAACTCCGACGGTGGCGAGAAGAGAATTGGAAACTATCAACTTGACGGTTGGATTGTTGAGGAGAATTATGGGATAGAAGTTAATGGATGTGTTTGGCATGGGTGCTCCAAATGCTTTCCTTGTGATAATGATTTAATGCCTAATGGAAAAACTGCTGGATATTTGAGAGAACATGACAAAAATAGAATGGAATTTATACTATCACAAATTGCCCGTGTTGACATTTATTGGGAGTGTGAAATTTATCAAATGTTGGCAAAAGACCGTGAAATGAGGCAATTGTTTTACAGTTATATTGATGATGGACCAATTGATATTAGAAGCTGTTTTTATGGAGGAAGAACTGGACCATTGAAACTCCATCATAAGATCAAGGATGGAGAACGGATATCATATTATGACGTGACATCATTATATCCGTTTATTAATGTCACTACTTCATATCCAATTGGGCATCCTAAAGTACACATCATTAATAAAAAAGTAAATTGGACAAGTCCTAATGACAACACTTACAATCTAGCAATTTTAAAAGTTTTTGTAATTCCACCAAGGACAATTGATGTTCCGGTTTTACCTATGAAATTAGAAAATGATGCCCGTCTTCTATTTCCTCTGTGTGCAAAATGCGCGTAAGATAAGAAATTGTTTACTAGAAAATAACTTAATTTTTAGAAAAATGTATCCTGAGGGTGGCGTTATAGAAAATTACCGTTGTACACACAATGACGAAGAAAGAGGATGGGTATCAACTTGCACATCAATCGAATTAAATGTTGCTCTAGAAGAAAATTATATTGTAACAAAACTCTTCCGTGTACTAGAGTACATCAAATCGGACTCTGAATTGTTCCAACCTTATATCTCAGAGTTCATGGCAGAAAAAATACATTCATCAGGTTTTGACAGTAATATTAAAAACAACACTCAAGCTGAAGACCAATTTATTAAAGAATGTAGTGAAAAGTTTGGAATTAAAATTGATAGAAGTAAAATGAACCCCAACAAAGGTCGGAGGACCCAGGCCAAACTTATGTTAAATAATCTTTGGGGACGATTTTCATTGCGCAATTTTGGTCTTTCTCAATGTATAATAACAGATGACCCAGAACAATACCAAAAATTCATAAACGACAAATCAATCCAAATAACAAGTTTAGATGAATTGTCCCCAGAAATATTAATGATTGCATATACGAAGAAAAAAGAGTGGATCGAAGAACATGAGTGTTCTAATATTGGTATTTTTTATTAAAAAAATAATTTTAACTCAATACTATTTAGTTATTTCACTCTGGACCACTTCAGCTGCAAGAATCCATCTTCTTCGTGCAATGCAACAAGTTGTCCGTACTGATGGCTGTACTTTATTGTATACGGACACTGACTCCTTAATATTTACACATCCTGAAGGAGTCAACCCACTTAATCTTGGACCTCATCTTGGGCAATTTACCGATGAGTATCCCAAGCATGACATCATAGAGTATGTTTCTGGTGGAGCAAAACAATATGGCTTAAAATTAAAGAAGAAAGACAATCAACAACAAAATGAACATGAATATATTTTAAAAGTAAGAGGGATAACTTTAAATTATGATGTCGTTAACAATCAAGGATTAAGATATGAAACGTTTAAAAGACAAGTCATTAAATATGCAAAAACAGGAATTAATGAACCTATTAAAATAATGTATCCCTCATTTTTATGTCCATCAATTAAAAATTTAAATGTTTCCACCCTATCCCGCCATAAAATTTCTCGACCTTTCATCGGCAAGGGTATTGTAAGACCCTCCGATTTTTCTGTATTAAATTTTGGTCATATTTAATTTTTTAAAATTATATCAGTTGTCTATATTTATTTTGTATTATCTCTTTATATTTATTATTTTTTAACCAATTGTATTTATTATTTTTTGTTATTAAATTACATTTTTAATAAATATTTTTGAATTTATGTTATTGTTTTTTAATCACCATCCATTACAGTAATAACTTGGTTTCAACATATCAAAATTTTCTTCCTCGTCAGCCACAATCATTGATTTAGTTTTAGATGTCTGCATGTTGTCACTTGTAAATTTTATATTTTCAGAGAAATTGGAAATTTTTTCTTTCTCCTCCTCTTTAACAAGTTCAAGCAATTCCATGGATAATATCGATTTTCTTGAAATGATCCTTTTTTGCTTTGAATTTGTTCGATAATACAATGAAGATAAGGATTTAAAAGTCGTATTCGATGTCTTGCATAAAAATGTGCTGTGACAGAAATGTTGAAAGGTTTTGCAAGTTTTCCATATGCTGGTATAACGTTTGCCCCCTCCTTTGATAAGTCACCAATTATAAAACTTTTTTTCATTCCATTCTTGTCCGTGTATGTCGTTTCAACCTTACGACCTTGAAGCTTTTTCAGAATTAATTTTCTATTTTCTGGATGATTAAGATAGCATCTAAGCGATTTGACGGTACAACATAAAATATTTGCACATTCTTCAGTTACAAGGACCATTTTTAAAATGAAATTAAATGTTAATATTAATTAGTTTATATACTCTTTTTTGTTTAGAAAATTTAAGGACCGCCCACTTTGACAATATAAATAGCCAGAGTTTATCCATGCATGTCCTCATTCACAAAAAAATTATTCATAAAATTCTTTAAATGGAAAACATTAACGAAACTGAAATGAATCCTGGTAATATTTCTGAAACCAAAACTACTAGTGAACCTTTCTGGAAATTATTTAGAGGAAAATTTCTTCTGACGTTTTCACTTTGTGCAGGTTAATATATTGCTTTTTATTAAAATTTTAAAAATTCTTAGAATGTCGGGACAGTGTATTTAAAAAGAGTGACAAAGCAGTTCGAAAAGCAGAAAAGATTGAAATTAAATTTGAAATTTGTGATGTATGCTATAAGAAAAATTGTAAATCAACGGATATTTTATCACCATACACGCCAAAGAAAATATAATCAATGATAACAATTTTTCAAGATTTATTTAACATTAGTCAAATTAAATTTTTTATTTGTAAAACTTTAAACAATTTAATAATAAAAAGTTGCATATTTTATTATTTGTGCACAATCAGCACATACAAAAAATTTATATTTGTATGTGTTTCCTTTTTCAATCTTTATGATTTCATCTTGCTCCATTTCAAATAATGTTGAACGACATTGATCACACCATGTTGAGAGCTCATAATTGTGATCCAAGAATGTGAATAACGTGGCTGAATCCAATTTCTCACCTTTTTTAATCATTTGATTCAGTTCTTTAGTTAAAGGATGCCAGGAACAATCCCAAAATTCTGCAGTTCCCTAAATATTGATAATAAATTTGATTTTCATTAAGATTTACCTCTAAAACTTTTTGTTCAACAACTTTGTTCGGCATAGACGGATCACTTGAAAGCTTCTGAAATATTAAATATAAGAGACGTTATTAAAAATATATACCTCTTGATTAATATCATTTATATTCAAGAAAGAGGCGAAAGTTTGTTCCATTGCGAATTTAATTATTATTACAAATTGTTTTAATAACCTATAAAATATTTTTGATTATATTTTAAACATTGTAAGTAAAAAATGGTAAAACGATATAAAATAAATAAAACCAAAAATTCCAACTATTTAAGTTTAGACAAAGTAAAATTTTTTATATTTATATATCAGCCTTGTCTCTATCTATGAAAATAAAAGTAAAGCCAAGCGAAATTCAAATCTTATGATTTCCTTAATCTTATAATTTCTATTAATTTCCAAAATTTTTTGTTCGTTTTAGAATTCACTTAAAAGATCTATTACTATCCTTAATTTTTAATTTAATTTTTCGAATGGACAACATTACGTCAAACAAAAATGAGGAATATGATATTGCTGTAATTATAGAGGTTAACTAAGTAAAATATTAAATAATTTTAATTTAATTTAGGGAATATGTTTATATAAAAATTTTTACAAACGAGAATATCTCAATTCAATGAACATTACTTTAAAAGAAGGGAAAAGTTTCGATATCGGTGCAAGACTTAGTATGCTGATAAATTACTTTAGAGCTGGAAAGTGGTGTTCTGACTGTCTAAAATTCACATTGACTCGAGATCAGTGTGAAATTTTGATACCAAAAGATGACATTTCGTTCATTTATCTACTTTATCTTTGCTCAGATTGTGCTAAAATTACCAAAAATAAACTCAATAATTAATCATTTTATTCACTATATTAGTTACAAATAAATCTGGATTTGCTTGTTTATTTAATAGTTCAAGGTATTGGTCAAAAGTATAACCTTTTGAGAAAAAATAAATAAAAGAGATGCAATGTTGGGAACAAGTATTGGAATATGAGGATTGATAGGGTTTTAGATTTTTTGAAATTTTGTAAAAATTTTTGAGAAAGGAATTAATTATACATATACTCGTAGGAAGTGCCAAGCTATCAAAATATATTACTTCATTATTATATTTTATGTAAACAACAACCCAGTGAGAACCCTCATAACCAAAAGGGTCCAGGTTGACAATTAGCATTTTTCCTTTTGATGAACTAGGATTAGGCAGCCGATTACAAGGGAAGCATCCTAGGAAGATTCGTGATGTTTGGTGATTTGTCCTCAGTATTTGAGTAATTTGACTTGCGTACATTATTAAAATTGAATCTGAACCAAAGTACTGATCGAAGTTGATAAATAATTAGACTAGCTAATAACATGGCATACAAACATATCATTCCCCAGCAGAATACATGTCCATAAAAATTATTGTCTTTTGGACTTTCCTTGCAAAGCGATGGTAAATTATCGAAATTAATAAAATTTGGTACTGGAGCAACAATTTTTTGCTTTGAAGGTAAAAGAGGGTTTCCTGTAATATTTTCTCCTCTGTAATATTTAACAAGTTCAGAATATTCTGGTAAATTATCCAATTTTATAGTACCATCTGTTGATAATGCTTCGAGTAATGGAACAAAGATTCTAATTAGAAAAACTATTTTCAAAATATTATTCATTTTTAAATGATTTTTCTAAAAATATTTTATATTTATACTTTTTTGTTTGAAAAATTTAAAAAAATATGGGTTGATATTTTACTTGTGTCAAAAATAAATTATAAAAGGTATAAGTTTATCTAATTAAAATAATTACAATATGAAAGGTTAAAATTTATATAGTGGTATCACTCGCGATTGTTCTATTTTTATCCAGCATAATAAGTGAATCTGCTTCTCCCATTACTATAAGCATTATTCCTCCTTCAGGTACAGGTTTGCTAAACTTTATATTTACCGCAGTTGTCCAATTTTTAATTAAATCAAATGTTCCGCCTTGATCTTCTCCACTGTTTGTTAGATTGAAAACATAGATACAATGTGTTTTGCCATATTGTTGTAAAGTTATTCCATTGCTCTCCGTTGAATTCGATAAACCAACTGCCTCATTCATATCATTGAAAGCTCGAACATATTTCCCATTTTCATAATCAAAGTCATACGGGGCTTGTGGATAATTTCTTCCATTGGCAATAATGCTAATCTCGCGAACATTAAAATGATGAAAGTTGAACGGGCTTCGTTTAATATCTCCTACATAATCAGAATTTGAAACGAGCCCTAATGTAATACGCCTAGGAATCTGGTCCATAAATAGATTGGCATTAAATTCATAGCGACCCTGACTAATAAACAAAGGCTTCATCATAGTTTTTCTTATCGAGTAGCGAGCAGGTTTAGTTTCAAGTCTTTTTGCAATGTCCAAAGCCAATCCGTCCATTAAATCTACTTTTTTAACATAAAGTTTCATATTTACTACTTCAAAATGATAACGTGTTGCTACCTCCATAGCATTTTGTAGTCCAAATGTCATAAGAACAAATCGGGAATCATTTGGTATAATTTCGATATCAACTTCACAGTGATTTATCAAATAAAGTGGTTGATTGAAAATATCTGCATCAAGTTTAGCAATGAATTGTGCTGTTTTACTGTTTTCAAATAATCTTCTCCTTTCAATTGTATCTAAACCACCTTCTTGAGTTGAAGTATTATTATAAAAATATCCAGCGGCATTTAAATGTGAGCTCTTTGCGTTTTGTGAATATGAGAGCTCATGTGAAAAATAGGTTTTGTAAGCATAAAGGGAATTTGAATTGAACACTTCTCTTCCATTAACACTTATTCGCATATTATTAATAAATGTCTGTCCTATAAGCTGTATTGGAGAAACATTGTCTGCGACAGAAAGATTTACAAGTTGTCCACTTTCATTTTCTTTTCGAATTCGAAATTCGGTAAATAAATAACATTTTGATAGATCGATATAGTTTTGACTTGCGTGAATTTTAAAATGGTAAGGTGTATCGGTGAGTGGATTACTTGGTAGAATTTCAAAAACTTTTGATGATGAAATACTTACATTTGTGGGAGGAATTTGAAAAAAGTCTAAAGCATTGGTAATTGAGTTGATACTATCATTGTCGATTTTATGAAAAGACATTTTAGTAAAGACCAAAAACGTCGGATTTTACTCTTTTTTTAATCGGTTTGCCAATTAATGTTTGATAACTTGGTAATTTTCTCCCTTTTATACCCTTTTTTCTAGCAAAACCAGAACCAAATTGTTTAGGCAGACCTCCCTTCTCAAGTACAGTATCTACCCCCTTCTTTCCTTCACTGATGAAAGCCTCTTTAATGGGTTCTCCCTGACTGACTCTTTCAAGAACTCGTTGCCCTGTGTTGATTGCTTCTGACTTTACAGTATTTCCAACATTGCGAAGAACAGGAAGAAAAAAACGCCATAGTCCACGCATAACATCTCCGACACCTGCTCCTTTTTGAATACCATATCCTCTTTGGAAGGGTGAAGACCCTCTGAAATAATCATATGATATTTCTCCACCCCCTGACATTTCATTAGGATTGTTTTGGACAAAATCGTCATATCCTACTGTACTAGTATCAAAAACAACATGCACCATTTTTTAATAAATAAAATTTATTTTAGAATCTAAATAATTACAACTACTATTTATATACACTTGAGAAAACTCAAAAATTTATCACTTTTTTAAATATTAAGACAATGAGTACTGTACCAAAAGAAAATGGTACTAGTCTACCATTATCCATCGTTCTTATTTCAATCTCAATTTCGTTAACTTCCTTTGGTAAAACACGAGCATATATTGGTGAATCATAAATATTTTCATTATATTCGCCAGGTTTTGCACCGGCCACAGAGACTACGCGTAGTAGTGAACTTAGACTATTACCAATTATCATATTTTCTGTTAGTCCTTTTGTATACACAGCAAAACTTGAAAAACCACCCCTTAAGTCACATCCATACTTTGCAATTTCTCTGTTTTGGACCATATTTGTATTTTCAAACCCCAAAACATATCCAAGTTGAGGCGAAAATGATAGATATTTAATGCTTGTATGAGTAAATTGTACCTTAAAACGTTCAAAATCCTTGTGATATAATATTTCTATCGAATCAATTATTTGTTTTTGGACTGAAGCATCAACCTTATCCTTCTTTAGTCGCCCATACTGTCTTAAAAGAGCGGGCATATTCGGTAAATAATTTATTCGGGCTTGGCGTGTGGGTGTTCTCCCTAGTATTTTTGTTAATATTTGTTCCATTTCTTCGGTCCATAATGGATCACTGAATGTTTCTTCAGGAGTTGGAAGAACAGGAAGTTTCGAAAGATCCTCGGTAGTTGGTTCAGGCCGTGAAGGTTGAACAGGAGTTGTTGTTTCAGGGATCGGTGAAGGTTTTGAAATATCTGTAGGTTTAGGAGGCTCAATTATAACAGGTGGAAGAGGGGGTTGTTCTGAATTATCTCCTTCTTGTTGATCTTGTGAAACAGGTTTTGTTGGAGAGGTATAGCTTGGTAGAGACTTTAAAGATGAAGTCTGTTGAGTAGGTATTGTGGGAGGGATTGGTGGGGTTGTTGGAGGGTGTATGTCTGTGTACGTTGGTAGAGGTGGGGGTCTGTAAGGTTCATCTGCTGTCTCTTTGTCTCTAGCAATTCCTTCAAACTCAAGTGCCCTAAATCTATCCATTCTATAATTGACAAGTCTTTTAAGTCCATCAATTTTAGTATTTAATTCCTTCTTTCGATCTTCATCTGTTTCCTCATCATACAAAGTTTTTGTATTAGAAATTTCCTGATATGTAGCTATCAACCCGTAGAAATTACTTCGTATTGCTGGCCAATAATCAGGGTTATCATTGAAAAATTTATCAACATAGCCTTTATGGGTTATATAGTTGTCTCTATTATATTGTTTAACTGTTTTTTGTTTGTCCCTTCTCAGTACAGCAGCATCAAGTAAATTTACTCTCTTTGTCATTCTTTCAATTTCTTTCTTAAATCTTGGTAAAAATCCCTCTAATTGTAAGGGTGTTTCCCTTTTATCTTCTATGAAGAGAGCTATTAGTTTGAGATGGTCTATAATTAATATTTCATTGTAATTTTCGGGGTAGGTTTCGAAGAAATCTACAACAATGTTGACATCTGAATTGTTCTTTTCAAAATCCCTTCTTTTTGCTTCCTCTTCCAATTTTCTAATTCGAGATTCTAAAGCACTCCTTTTGTAACTAAGGTTCCAAAAAGTTGTTGTCATTTCACTTTTAATTGTCTCATCTTGTTGTTGATCTGTTCTTAATTTAAATTCGTCTAAAGATTTTGAATCCTCTACAAGTTTATCTTTTAAAATTTTTATTTGGTTCCAATATTGATCAGGATAATCTATGAACACTTCATCAACTTTAGGAATGATCCCCACTCTAATTTGCCTTAACTCTTCTAATGAACGTTTATTTCTTGGCCGTTTAAGTGAGGGCAGATCAACTAAGTCTTCAGGTTTTTCCAAAGGTGAAGCTCCATAAGTTTCGCTTTGATGTTGAAGTGTGGAAATTAAAAATTCATGTAATTTTTCAACTGAAGTATGAGAAGCCTTTGGAACTGGAACTCGCAAGACTCTGCCCATTCCCAAATTATCTTTAAAATGTATATCGATCCATTGATCATCTAGTGTACCAATAGTTGCTGCCCATGAATATGGATAATTTATACTATGTAATCCACAAACCCAATTACCAGAAAAGTAGAGAGGCTTCGGTAAATGAACACGAAATTTATTTGGGCGATTATCTGGATAATCGGGAATATTACTAGGTAGGAAGACAAAAAAGCTGTTTGACATGTTTTTATCACAAAAAATTTTTACAATAATGAAAAAAATTGTTTCTTTTATACTAATTGTGATTCGTGAATCCATTCTCGTTCTGGGTATCCTATAAATTTAACTAAAACATCAAAGGTTCCGTCTGGTCTCTTTCTTTTTCTCACAACTTTTTCAATTCTGTATTCGGTATCAGCATCCTTTCTTACCCGAGTTAACTCTTCATTGTAAAATGAACCTTTGAATTTTTCGCCTTTATCATCGCGGACTTTGTATTGAATAGGTAACGGTGTTTCTTTTATTTTATCCACTTGTAATATTTCATCTCCCCAATTTGGTATGTATCCTTTTTCAAACGCACCTTTTTCTACACTCATTCGTACAAAATCATCCTTTTTGAGTTTTGGTTTTATTTTACTTTTATCTGAAGAAAATATGTTTCCATAGATTCGTTTCCATACCTTTTGAGCATTATCAAAATTAACATCTATAGGTCGCATTCCATGGATTCTACTTTTTGCTTTATTTATTCCTTCTAAAATTTTTTCAAGGACATCAATCCAATTTAATGTTTTCTTTTGAGCAAAATTTCGGTAAAGTCGTTGTTTAACATTACGAATTGCTCTTTCTGCAACAGAAGCTTTGACTATAGAATGTGTTGGCTCATGTTTTTCTATCCCCTCCTTTTCAAAAAATTCTTTCATTTGTTTATTTTTAAATTCAGTCCCCTTATCTGAAAAAATCCTTTGAGGCTTCATTGGCATTTGTGAAAATAAATTTTTGAAAGCTTCTATCATTTCATCAGCCTTTTTGGACTTGACAGGAACACCAAACACTCGTTTAGATAGAACATCAATACCTAGAAGCAAATAACGATTTCCTTTATTATGTCTGGATAACTGTTGAAAATCAGCCAAATCCACTTGAACATCTGTCATAAATCCAGCTGCCACAGTTTTTGATCTTTTAAAACGGATGCGTTTAGGACGCATAAGTGTATATGTTCTATGTCCTTCTAGATAATGTTGAACAGCTTTTCTTGGTATATGTTTGAGAACTTTACGTGCTTCATACCAAAGTCTATCAATTCCTGAAAATGCTGCAGGGGATTCTGGGTTATTGTATAGATCATCAAGGAATTTAGTGTAATCAGCCATCTTTTACCAAAGAGAAGGTTTAAAACTGTTGATATCCTTTTGTGTCGGTTTCCTTATTGCCCATTTATTTTTAGATTTATATAAATTTCTTTTCTTTAAATTCTTAACCCATAAATTAGAAGCTCTTTGTGATTGTTTTTTAGTAACTTTTCTTTGTCTTTTCATAACAGTTAGTTCATTTCCAATAGGCCCCTCAAATTTTCTTTTTACTTTTTGACGACTTGTTGGTGGGGAGGGTGATTTTCCCTCTCTCATGACTTTTCTAAAGCCTTTTGATGCACCACTTTTTTCTTTATTACGTACTTGTTGAATAACATAAGGGTCTAACGGAACCTTGAGTTTCTGTGACTTTCGGCGTCTCGCTAATAATTGTTGTCTTTTTTCATTACGTTTCCTATCAAGTTCCTTCAATTTATTCTCTTTTTGTTTTATTTCATGTTCCCTTCTTTTATCATGTATCTTTCTCCTTTTAATATTTTCAAAATCAGCCTGCTCTAATTCTCTTTTAATAATTCGTTGCTGAGGTGAAAGATGAGTTGATATTAAAGGCACATCTTGGGATAATATAATAGAGTCTTGTTTTGTACTCCCAGTTTTTGAATATTTTGTACTTTTGCGTCTTGAAAATTTTTTTTTTGGCTCAGACACAATTTCCTTCTTTATTATTTTAAGATTTGTAGTTGGAGATAGTGGAGGAGAAGGTGGTGAGCTTCCTCTCAATTTCTTAAAACGTTTTTTAACGGATGCGGATGATGATGACGATAAAGATGGAGGATGAGGTAATTTTTGGGGTTTGAAATTAATTATCGATTTAACATCTTTAGTAGATTGAGGAAAAGATGGAAGAGAAATATCATCAGTTGTCAATATTTCATCATCGTCTTCGACTATATTAGACGACGGGCGTGTAGAATTGGTACTCATTATTGCTCCCTTAGGCGTAGCTACCATTTCTACTTTGACAGGTCTATTTTGTTGCTCATTTCTCATTTGTAAGTACCGCCTGAGTTCTTGATTATATTTTACATTTTTTGCACTTGGATTATCTTTCTTTCTTTTAATTTTTTCAAGATCATTTCTAATTAAATCAAGATTAGGTTCACCGGTATCAAATGTAGTTAGTCCTTTATAAATTTCTTCGGGTACAAGAATGAATTTATTTGCCATGATTTGTTATTTTTTGTATTATTTATCGCTTTTTATAGAGTTTCCAAGTGATTTTGCTAATTCTATGAGAACAGGGGTCAATAACGCAGCAAAAGTTCCAATACCTCCACCTTTTTGATTTAAAATTTTTCTAGCCCCGTGTTCACTTCTTACTCTACTCATTTTCCGCACAAAATCAGCATATGGAAGTAGTCGTTTCTTTTGAAAATTTGTAAGTCTGAGTCTAGCCTTTATAATATTCAGACAAATTTCAGTTATAGCTAACAATTGATTTGTATTTGAGAGTCTTAGCATACGTTGCAATTTTCGTTGAGATTTTGTTTTTGCAAGAACTTGTAAAAATTTTGAATTTTTTTGAATAATTTGACTGACCATTTATGCTCTATTTTTTGGAATAAAAATAATTTTCTTCATCTTCTTTAAATATACTTGTGCGTAGTCTCAGTCCTGGGTCAGACGAGGCATGCATATCAATAACAAGATAACCAAAAGGTTTATTTGTTGCCTGTCTGTATGCATCAAGAAAGTAGTCAAGTTTTTGAGGAAATAACTGAACACCTATATTACGGACTGATAATACCGAATTAGGTGAACGCATTATAATAATATATTGAGCATTTTGTCGTGCGACTTTTATTTTACGTTCAAATAAGTTCTGAGTAACAAAGACGATGGCAAAATTTTGATGATGAGATTTTTTCGTAAATAACTCTGACAAGTATTTTTCGTCGATTGACATAAGTAAGTCGTCAAGAATTAGTAGTAATGGCTTTTGATATTTCCTAATCAAATCCTCGGGGGGAACGCCGGAATAAACACTGACACCTGATTTCTGTAGAATAGGAACAATATTGCTCATTTCGCCAAAACAATAAAGTATACTTTTAGGTTTGGGGTCAATTAAGTCCGAGGCTTCAGAAATAAATTTTAACAATAATGTACTTTTTCCACTGGAACTAGGACCAGAAATTATCATACCAAAAGGAATTTTAAATTTCAAATCTTTATCTGTGAATGCTAAAGTTTCCATTTTAATTAATTAAAAAATTTTAAAAATTTTTGTTTAAATAAGAAAAATTAACGAGGTATGTTATATAATGCTTCAATAGCAGCCATCTCCTCTTCTTCCATCTCCGTAGCATGTTTCTTCAAATTATTCATCTTATCCGACTGAATTCCAGTTGTTGCTGCATCAAGACTATCAAAAAATTCATTAAGCAAAACATTTTCTTTATTTTCTTCGTTTTTGTCATTGAGGATATTTTCATGTGTATGTTTTGTTGGTTTTTGTGAATTATTGGGTTGCTTCGGTTTGCTCTGTTTGGCTGATATTGTAGTTTGGTTGTTTAGAGTTGCTGGTTGTATCTGTTGTTGAGTATGAAGTGGTGTTTGTGGTTTTACAGAGCCATATGGAATATTGAATACACGACCTTTGTTCTTAATCTTAATTTATAAAATTAATATATAATAACTAAAAAATACCTACCCGAAAGAAGCATATTCCTGGTAACTCATAAGTTGAATCAAAAGATACATAACGAGTTCCTGAAATACGTGAACAATAGATTGTAATCCCATCTTTAGTTACAACAAAATCCAACTCAACTTCTGTACTTTTACATTCACGACACTTGCCCCCTATATCATACGCTACAAAACGAGAAGGGGTTAAACGGTCACTTGAAATTGTTATTCCATTCAAATTAATACTAATTTCTACTTCAGGTAAAATTTGTCGAGTGAGAATTTTATTATTGTTCATCTTTGATAATTTTTGAAAGAATGAGTCAAGGAAATGAAAATATGGATGATAATTCGCTTTTTATACTACTTTCTAAACATCCCTCTTTGGAATTTTAGGTCTGCTAAAGGACTGAAAATAGTTTTGAAAAATTCAATAACTGTTGAACTTGTTTCCTTTATGAATATCCATCCAGAATATAATATACCATCATCTTTTTCTGGTTTAGGTCTTGACGGAGGTCCATAATAGATTGGTATAATAGCTTTTTCTTTCTCATCCCAAACCCACCAATGATGACCGTATGGGGTCCAAATTTCTTTATACTCCAAGTCTTTTGGTACGCCTATGTTTAAAACTTCTTTGAAATTTATAGAAGGTGGTTTTCTTCGAAATAAGGTTATAGCTCTCTCACACTGCCATATTTTATATTCAGATAAATTTTTAGCTTCCGCTAAAATTTTATGGAAAAATAATGTAATAATAATTAATTTAAATTTCATTTTGAAATAATTTTTAAAAAATTTTAAAGCTATTTATATACAAAGAATCCCTCAAAAATCTTCATCAGCAGTTAAAAATTTAGTATAGAGGTATGAAATGAAATAATTCACTCCCTCTGTTGATCATTTTGATTGTCACTTTTCAGTATATTGATCACTCGATTATTTGATTTCGATTAATTGATCACATAATAAACTGTTTGATAGTTTAATCATCTGATTTATCATTTGATCACTTTTGATCCTCATCAGTTCACTTATTCACATTTTTTATTACATGATAAATTTCGTTGATCACTAGCTTTTTAAATTGTTATTCGATCACTTGATTGACCTCTCATTTACTTTGATCGCTCGATTATATACATGATACTCTTAATCATTCTTTTGATTGATCACTCAAATAGTCACTTGATCACTTGATTGACCACTCATTTACTTTGATCACTCGATTATATACATGATACTTTTAATCACTCTTTTAATATCTTTTAATTGATCACTCAATCAGTTAATGCTCACTTGATCAGTTGGTTGATCACTAGTTATAGATAGACAGGTTTTTGAAAAGAAAATATTTGAATTTAATTTAAAATTAAATTAACATATTTGATTGACAGATTTTTAAAAATAAAAGAAAAGATTTGAATCTGGAAAAAATTTGCATATTTGATTGATAGATTTTAAAATATAAAGGGAAAAATTTGAATTTAGATTAGATATTGAGATTAAATTTGCATATTTGACTGATAGATTTTTAAAAATAAGATTTGAATTTAGATTATATATTTAGATTAAATTTGCATATTTGATTGATAGATTTTTAAAAATAAGATTTGAATTTAGATTATATATTTAGATTAAATTTGCATATTTGATTGATAGATTTTTAAAAATAAAAGAAAAGATTTGAATTTTATAGATATTGAGTCTAAATTAGCATATTTGATTGATAGATTTTTAAAAATAAAAGAAAAGATTTGAATCTAAATTAAATTTGCATATTTGATTGATAGATTTTTAAAATAAAAGATTTGAATTTAGATAGATATTGAGTCTAAATTAGCATATTTGATTGATAGATTTTGAAAAAAGATTTGCATTTAGATTAAGATAAAATTAGCATATTTGATTGATAGATTCTTGAAAGAAAGTGATAAATTATCAGCAAATAATCATTCTTACCAAAAAAACCATGGGGGAGTGTCTTGACATCTAAGGGAAACCACCCTAAACTTTTAAATTTTGCTAAAAAAGTTATCATTAATTAATCACAATCAAAAACACTGTTAAACTCTGAAGAAAATGCTAAAATCAACTAAACATTAGGATTCCACAGAAATCTTTAGTGGTAAAAGATAATTAAAAGTCACAAAAAACACCAAAAAACTGTTGAAATCTCAAAAATAAAACATCCTATAGCTTTAGGGTTGTGTCAAAAACTGTTAATTATGAAAGATAATTAATCAGATAGAAGCGTTAAAATCTCGTGGGAAAGGAACATGTTGAAAGACTTGCGCCAATATGTTGAAAGGTAATCAATCTTAATTAAAAACCCCCAAAATTCTGAGGAAAAACAAATAACAACAGAGCTTTAAAACTTGTTGCTTAATTTAAAAACATTTAGACTCTAAAAGAAACATGTTTAAACAGATTATTCTATCAACAAAAATAATTGTTCATCAATCAATTCAAAACTAAAGAGAAAAATTAAACGGAAACTTCTTCTAATCCTTTGGGTTGCCTCACAAAACCAAAGAAAAAGATAATTAATCAGAAACCCCTCAAAAGATTTTGGAAACCCCTCCTAAACCTTTGGGTTGTCTCTTGAAAAACATTGCGCCAAAAAAAATATAAAAAGACAGTTAATCAGAAACCCCTTAAAACCAAAAGGAAAACCCTCCTAAATCTTTGGGTTTCTTCAGACTCTAAAGAAAAACATTGCGCGAAGTTGGTCTATTGTAATTAATCTTAATTAGACCACTTCAATACCCTCAGGAAATCAAAAGAAAACCTCCTAAGCCTTTGAGTTTCCTTTTAAAAAATTTGCGCGAAACTGGTATACTGTAATTAATCTTAATTAGACCCCTCCAAAACCCTTGGGAAATGCGGTTAAGATCAAAAGAAAAACCCCCCTAAACCCTTGGGTTGCGCCAAAAAGTCATTAATTGTCCCGCTAAAAAGTGGTATTACTAACTACTAAACCCCGCCCCCCTTCCCAAACCTTTTAATGCTCTGGAAATTTTGCGGGAAAAAAGGGAAATAAAGTGGGGTGGTTAACTACTCGAGCGGCTAAACATATCACAAAAGAAAAACCTCGTATAAGATTTCCAGCCACTACAAAAAATGGGTAAGATAAATTTTTATGAATTAAAAACTGTTGCTCTAGTAAAAACCCACACAATAAACGTTTAAATCTGCCTGTATTCTATTTTATAGGAAAACTTTAGTTAAGATTCCGCTGAATTTATAACTAATTATATATTACTATAATAAATTTAAAAATAATTTTTAGTGGGAAGAACGAGCAGAAGCCTGGTGATTATTTTCTGGAGAATTCACCAACTAAAGATTGGGAACCGACACACCCAGTAGAGGGAAAAATGGTGAAATTTTCAGAATATGGAAACATTGAAGAATAAAGAAAACATTGAAAATTGGCATTTTCAGATTTTAAAAGAATTTTGATCGTAGAAAGATTTTATTTTCGATAAATTGTTTCTCAGTTAAATTGCCCCCTAACAATTCAAGCATTTCATTAATTTATTTCCTCAAAAGTTGTATATGAAACACTACAGACATTGTTATTAGTAACAAACTAACACGATAAAGTTAAAAACATTTTTTGTTTTTATTAGAAGAAATTAGAACATGTTTTTCCAAAACTTGTTTGGATTGGTACAAGATTGAACAAAACAAGTTTATTTTGTTCAAAGGTGTTTAAAACTTTAAATGTTTAGAACTTGTTGTAATTATTAAAACTTCTGAAAAAGTTTTGATTTTGTTAAGGTTTTTAAACTTGTCTGAACAAAGTTAGAATATTGAACAAATTATTAAAACACTCAACAAAACAAGTTTTAATTTTTTCAAAACTTGTCTGAACAAGTTGCAATGCAATAAATAAAAATGTTTGTCTCAACAAACTTTTCCGAAAACCAACTTAAAAACAAGTAATATTTAATAAACAACATTAAAACAATGTTTTTTCTAATGTTTTGTTCTCTTCTGATTTTTTATTTTTCCCTTCATTATTCTTTTATTATTTTTCTTTCCTTTTATATTTTTATTATTTCCTTTCTTTCTCTTAATTCCACGCAATTTTGTATTTTCTTCAAAATTTAAATAATCTTCCTTTTTCTTTTCTTTTAATTCTTCTCTTTTTTTCTTCAATGTTTTATAATTAATTGAGGGATTCCGTGCTGGTTTGCCTCCCAATTTTTGAATTAAACGTTGCTGTGCAGTTAATTTCTCGTCACGATCGGCAATGCTCGAAGCGACAAAACGTTCAATCTTTAATTTTAATGTCCTTTTTAATTAAAGGAAAATCTTTCAAAAACCTCAAAAGTAACTCGTTTTGGATTGACTGGACTGTCCAAACTGTTATTTTTCCTCAAAATTCCTGTTGACTTCCTTTCTTGAATTACTAAACTATTTTCTTCTGCTCGTTTATTACCAACTCTATCTTTTACAATTATCTCATCATCGCTTTCAATTCTAAAAATATATATTAATTTTTAAAATATTATTTTTTCAAATCCTTTCACCTACATAAGGAAGATGTAATCAAATCCTCACCCGTTACCTTCCCCTGAGGATACAAAAATCATTTCCCAACATTACTATTTCAAAATATCCCAAATTTTCAATCTATACAACCTAGTCCGAGATAAGAAAGAAATCCCCCAATTTATACCTCAACGGCAAAAAGTCATCCGCAACATCTTTTGTTTGAAAATTAAATGATTGAGGCATTTCTTCTTCCTCCTCCCCACTATCATTACTTTCTTCATAATCATCCCTCAATTCCTCCTTATAACTTTCTCCCATTTTTGTCACCTCTTCAATAAATTTTTTCATCAAAGTCTGAAAAGGTTGTGTTGGTCCAGCATTAAAAAATAATTCATCATCTGGTACACAACCCCAATCATCTTCTGGGCAACTTGAATTCATTTTCTAGAAAATTTGAAATTTCGAAAAAAAATATTTAAAAAATAGTATTGTTCAGAATTTGACTAATTTAAAAAAATATTTATTTTAAAATATTTTATGTTTATAAAATTTTAAATACAAACGACGCAAAAATTAAGAAATTTAAAAATATAAATGTTAGGGTTTTTGCTATACATGAAGTGAGAATTTAGAATAAAAATGATTGTAAAAAACAGAAAACCTAACCAATAAAAATAAAACAAAATTAAAAAAATAAAAACATCACCAATAAGCTTTTTTTTTAAAAATAATCCCAAAACTAGATAGTTATTAAAATGTGTTAAAGAAATAGAAAGAAGTGGCCAAAACCTTTGGAAAATTTTTAAATTTTTTTTTGTAATTTTTACTGGGGTTGGATACAACCGGTTATTAACCAGTACACCCAGTTTTGAGTTTTAGACAAATACCGGTTTTATTATGGAGGAATTTTTAGTAAAATCACGCCTTTTCACAAATTTTTTTCCCCAATTTTACCATGACGATATATAAAACGATTCCATTTATTTCTTTCAAACGTTTGGCCACCCTTAGAGAATTTTTATATAATACATAAGAGAATATATAAATATGGGATTCTTTTGAGAAAATAAAAAGTTGACTTTGTATATATTTTTAAATTAAACTCGGGGGACTCCATCAGAATAATTATTTGTCAAATCCTTTGGAGACGAATAAGTAACATAAAGTTGTGTTGCAAATATAACCCCATCATCACGAGCCAAAAGTAAAGGAAATTCAAGTAAAAAATCATTTTGACATCCTCCATTAAATTTTTGAGCAGAAGTGGAAGAGGGGGAAGAAAGAGAATCTTGAGTAGCGATTACAGGGGAAGATTGTTGTCTGACACCAATAACAAAATCAACACCCTCTTCTTTATTTAATGCCAATAATGATGGAAGTGCAAAACGTATTAATTCTTTATTGCTAAAAAATAAAAAAAATTATTGGTTGACAGGATAAGATTGTTAGAGGGTGAACAAAAAAGTTAAAAGTCGGAGGTGACACGCGGAAAAAGAAACCAGAAGAAGAACATGTACTTAATAAAAGCATAATCCAAAACCTTGAAAAATAATCTTAAAAAAATTTACACTAAAAATGTCTGCACAAGAGTAGAACCAATCCAAACTTGGAGATTAGGGTAGAAATTCTGCCCCAACAATTCAACATAAGCAATTGAAGGGACTGTATCACTTGCATGCATTTCGAGGAAATTAACTATTGGAACTGGTGAAATCTTTAAAAAATATTAAAAAAAATATTCGTTAAAATGTAAAAAACCTCTGTCGGTGTAGGACCTAATGCCTCATAAAATCTATAATGCATTGTATCTGTTGATATTATAGTCCATTGAGCACCGTCTTTGAAAACTACCCGACCGTCTTTTTCAATACTCAAAGCCTTAACAATAAAATATTTTTTTGGAAAAAAAAGGAAAATTTTCCTTACATCCTGTTGAAATATCTGATCATTTGTAAAGCACATAAACAATTTTTCGTTACTCAACATTTGAAAGGCACATTTATGTAATTGACTAACTTGTTCATTTGCACTTTCTCTTTCACTTACCAAATCTTGTTTATCTACTTTACAGATTTTCTGAAAATTAAAAAATAAAAAAATTGTAGTATAGTAAAAGCCAAGACGCAAATTCCAAACACAAAAATAAGTTCAACCAAATTAAAAATATTTAGTTTCCAAATAAAATAAGCGAGCCAAGCCAATAAAAACCAATAAGTTAAAAACCGAACGGAACCAATGGAACCCCGAATGAAAAATTAAAAGTTTAAATAGACCAGAAAAATGGGTGTGAAATTTAGAAAGGATAAAACAAATGCAGGTGCAAAAATAGCAGATCAGAAAATAAATTACATTAGCAAATGAAAAAAGTTGTGTACGATTAAAGAAATAAAAGACAGCTAATTTAGATAATATGAAAAATTTCTTAAATATAAAAGAATTCCTAGACGACAGATGCGAGGAGAAATAACCTTAGATTAAAAAACAAAGATAGGAATTTTAAAGAAAATTGATTTTAGAAAAATAAACTTAAATTAAATTCTAATTGCCGCATTTAGCGACAAAAATGAGAAGAGAAAATGCCTAAAATTTTTAAAAAAATTTTGGGCAAAAATAGAAGAGGGAAAGATAAAAAATTAATTCAAAAATCTCTTTAAACTCCCCCTAGTCTAAATAACAATTAGTCTGATTAAAAAAATTTTTTAAATTAAATTTATACCATCATTGGGAGTGCAAGACCAGTCACACTATCGACCAATTTAACAATAGACCCATAATTAATAAATCCATCCTTCACTGCAAAATCATCCGAATAAGGGTCAAAATGTTCGTCTTCAGGTAAATCAACTTAAAAAAATTAATTTAAATAAATTTTAATTAAAAAACAAACTTAAATGAATTGTAAAAGAACCCCAAAATTTGGAATGTGCAACAAATTTTCCATCTTTTACAAATAAATAACGAGTATTTGTTGTTTGAGAACGAACTCGACTGAAGAGGGCAATCTTAAAATTAAAAACCTGAAGTTTAAAATTAATAAATTTTCTATCTTAAATTAATTTAAAATATAAAAAACACTTTTAAGATTACTTAACCTATTAAAAGGAATATAGCTATCTATTTTCTAAGGCAGTGCAGTAGCGGCAAAGTGTAATGGATAACACATCAGTCCGGTCTACTGAAGATCTGGTTCGCTCCCAGTCGCTGAATAACCTTTGGCATTAGATAAAGGAGAAAAATAGCTATAGCCCAGCTGCTTTACTTAAACTATAATGATAGAATTTCAAATTCCGAACAGCCCCCTAATCCAAAAATTCTAGGGTTAATTCAATCCAAACCTCAGTTCCACTAGCAATATTAATTCCTTGGTTTTTAATATCCGATTGTTTTGAATTATTATGAGAATTTGCAGAGAGTGTGATATTTTTCTTTTTTGAAGGTTTTGAAATTACTTTAATTCTTTTAGATTCGAATTTTCCAAGTAATTGACCAGATTTGTAAAAACAATGAACAGACAGAGTAAAATATTTTCGACGATTATTGTCATTCTCGCTAATATGTAATGCTTTTATGGCACACTAGAAAAGAGAAAAATATGATAATAAATGAAGAAATCTTTTTAATTGAAAAAATTTTTGTCCGCAAATTTTTTGCGGACAAATATAATATTTGCGGACTTTCATAAATTTCAAGAAAATTTGATCCTTAGAGTTCTCAATACATTTTTAAATTACAACCCTGCCGCAGGAATCCTTTTGCCATTCAAGTGCATGCCGATCTTGATCCTTGGCACCAACAATTCCAATAAATGCCCTAGGCTCTTCATAGTCATAATCTGTGTTATTTGTTGAAGTTTCATCATTAGACCATCCAATAATGTTATTTAAACCAGTAATATTGTGAGATACATCAGGGCCATTTTGAGCAATTAAACCGCGTATCTTCCATCCTTTACCGCGTAAATAGACCATTGGGGGAGGGCAAAAGAACCTAAATTAATAAATTAACAAGAGCAAGGGTAAATATTTCATGAATATTTTTATAGGGAAAAAGGGGGAAGTCAGTCCCGCAAGTTTTTAACAGAAAGAGAAAAACAATCTTTGATTTTCTATGTCGCAACAAAACCAGTTAATGTCCCATTCCGCCTCTCATTATCAATGGCGTCCAGGATTCATTCGTTAACAAACAATTAAGAAAATAACAGTTAAAAAAGGAAGCGTTCGATTAAGAAGGAGAGGTTTTTTGTGAGACTAAAAACCTCAACAACCTCAATACCCTCTACAAAAAATTAAACCTCTTCTCAGCTCCATACGATTTTTGTGCAACTTTAGCATGATAAATCATAACAACACAATCGAGGTTTTCTTTATTCCGTAAATATTCTCGGACAATCTCTGCCGTCAATTTTTCTTCAGGCATAACATTTTGGGTTAAACGAAGAGTTTGTGGGAGAAGTTGGTGTTGATAGTAATTTTGTTGTTGATTTTGATTATATAAATTAGAACAAGTAGCCCCCTCAACAAAATTGACATTTTGAGCCATTAAATATTTCTTTTAAAAAATAAAAATTAAAAAAAAAAGAATTTATAGAAAACCTGATCTTCATCCGTTCTCATTACTCAAAAACACGTGAAAAAATGTGAAAAATTTATTAAATTTATTTATAAAACAGTTTCAAGTATCTAAATTTGGATAAGTTGAATTTTGAGAAGTTATTGTTAAATAAGGGATAAATTGATAAAAATGGATATTTTTAACAACAAGACTCAAATGGTAAATAGAAAGGCCATTTTGTCGCAACCCCTTTTGTCGCAAAATAAATTACCGTATTTCCCTTGACTCCTTAATCGAAATATTTTGGACTCCTTTTAAATTTTACTTTATACTTTCTTGAAAGCTCTATAAATTTTTAGCTTGTATCACCCCCCCCCCATAAAACCCGGATAATTTTATTTTATAAACAGACCCTGTTTAAGGGCTTTCGAGGCTGGAATCCCCAGTTAAGGGCCGGCCGGTATGGTTCGAATTCTTCTGCTTCTTTAATCGTTTTTCTTAAGACTAATGTTATTCTCTACTTACATTTTGATTTCAGGATTGTTTATTTTGCCTGCGGCTTTTATTTTTTTTAATCTAAATTTCCTTTTGAGATGTGTAACTGTTAATTTCCAATATTTAATTAAATCAATTTCGCCAAAAAAATATTTTAATATTTTATTTCTAAATTTGAATATTAATTTTAATTTTTCATTTAAAACAGTTAATTAAACGTTTAAAATAAATAAATTTTAAATTAATTAATGAAAAGATTAAATTTAGCTTGAAAATTATCTTTTCGAAGCCGAACTATTTTTGATCTTTCATTGTGAATAAAGAGAATTTCTGTCCGCAGATAAAAGATTAAATTAAATAAACAAATATATTTGGATGCTTATTTAAATCGAATGAATTTACCCCCTATTCTCAAAATAAAATAATTATTTTTAATTTAAATTCCTAAAAAGAAGAAGAAAATGTTTTTTAGACCAATTTATTTAATAATTTTTGCTTTATTGTTTTTGGTTGGAAATATTGTATGCCCTAAAGGAGACCGTGTTCCACCTAGCGCACCTGCAAAGGATCATCCATGTCATCTTAATCCAACTGGAAAAGAATGTAAAGAGTTCTGTCGTAAAAATATAAATGATCCAAATTGCCAAGACTTTTGCAATTATAATTCAAATGAAGCTGTGTGTAAGAAAAAAGGGAAATAATTAAAATATATTTTAATTGTGATTTTAGGGGTATATTTTTTAATAAAGGGAAATTAAGGAAAAAACCATATGGGCATATTAATTGATGTTAAATGATTATTCTTTTCTCATTAAATTTCAAAAACTGAATAAAATTTAAATAAAATTGTTGATTTAATCAGAAAATAAAAACATTTTTAGAGACAAAATTAAATATTGGAATAAATGAGTGATTTTTGCGAATTTTATTTTTTAAATTTATTTATGTAAGAGAGATAGAAGTTTTGACAGTGCAGACATCTAGCCTTTGAAATCTTGCAAAAGTTAAAGAAAATATCACCAACCTATTCCTCCAGTTTTTCGAAAGATTTCGTCACCGCGCTGGGATGAAACCGAGTAGTCAAATAAATATTTTAACTTTATTTGTACATAAGATTAGAATTATGTAGGCCGTGTAACAAAATTGTGTTTTTTATTTTAGATATATGTTTGAAATCATTCTGATAACATTTTAAATTTTAATAAAAAAGCAAATAAATTTAATGTTGAAGGTAACTAATTCAAACATTTATTTTATTTATTTATGAGCAACCACACGGTATAAAATAATACACTAATAGTGGTGAAAAAAGACAAATATATGTAAAAAGACAAATACAGGGTGGGGCAAAAGTTCGGCGACAAATGTTTTTAATAAAATCTATTGTAAAAAAATTTTATTTAAGATCAAAAAATGATAAAATATAATCAATAGGATATAATAATCATTTTATTAAAGTAATTTCTCAAAATGATCGACCCTGACTGAAATACACGCATCCAAATACTTACGGGTGTTACTCACAATGGTCGCGCATTGTTCCACGGTTATTTCGTTTCAGGCTCGCTCCAAAACAACATTAGTTCCTCCGATGTTGCGTATCGGATTTGGCATACTTTTTGCTCCAGAAATGCCCAAATAGAATAATCCACTGACTTGAATCCAGTGAGTTTGAAGGCCTTAAATCTTACTCCCAAAAACCAGGAAACAGCTCCCCACAGAGCTGGATTGTCGTTTTGGCTCCATGCGCGGGTGCTCAATCCTACTGAAGCGAGAATTGGTTTTCTCCGTAAAGCTATAATGGCCATGGATGCTCAATCCCCCTCAGAATGTCATTTTTAGACTAGCATTAATTTTTACATTTCACCACTCTGTTATGGCGACCAGGCGTTTAATGCTTCGACATTTCTGAAGCTTCTGATGCTTCATTCGATAGATACGGAAATATGCGCGGCTGATCTTTTAGCTCCGATGTCTAAGCTTCACTCTGACAATTCTTAGGAGGCTCCTCGAGCTCATTCCGAGATCTGAGGCAGTTTTTCACATCGATTGTTCAGAAAAACGGCGAATTCGGAATCTGACCACGTCGATGTTTTCAGGCGTAACTGCGGTTACCGGCGGGCCACTACTAGGACGGTCCTTAGTATTTCCAAGCTCATGATATCGTTTTATTGCTTTGAAAACCAACATACGAGCCGTCTAGCGATGTCACATTTTCGAACATTTTTAAAATACAAAGAAATAATAGAAGCACGATTTTCCAAAAGTCTCTAAAATTTTTACTTTATGAGATAGAAAAAAATTTTCAAGATAAAATTTGTAGAGCACGAATCATAGAATATGGGTAAAATAAACAAAAAGCAAAATTTAAAATAAAATTTTAAGAAAGGACAAAATAATATTTGTCGCCGAACTTTTGCCCCACCCTGTATATGTAAAAAGAAAAATTTTTGTAAAATAAATTAATTTAATAGAATTATGTATTTGGAGTGTTTGGTGAAATAATTGTTTTGTTGTATATTTTGTTAAAAATTTGTTTTATTTCACCAAACATTTAATAAATTAAACTTAAGGAAAAATGTTTCCGTTATCTGATATCCATTTTTAATGTATTTCCTGAATGGCTTTTTATGCATTATACCCATAATTTCATTAGGTAGTTTATTCCAATTTGTTACATTTCTTATAAAAAAATTATTTCTGGATTTCGAATTATATCTTTGGCTTTGAAGGAGTAGGGGTTTTCTTTTGGCTTTTTTTGCAAACGCGAAGAAGTTTTCAGGTTTTAAGTGTGTATTCTGATAAAGGATTTTTTGAATCATACAAAGATCATTAATTTGTCTTCGTATGGCTAATTTCTCTATGTTACATATTTTTAATCTTTCTTCATATTTTATTTTTATAAATCCAGATTTTTTAAATGCAATTTTTGTAAAATATTTTTGAATTTTTTCAAGCCTTTCGCAATTTGCTTTTTTCATAGGATTCCATACCTCGCTTGCATATTCTAGTTGTGGCCGAATATATGTCTTGTAGATATTAATGTATTGTTCCAGTTTTCTAGTTCTTATAACTTTAAAAAGTCTATATATACTTAAGTAAGCTCTTTTGATAATTATGTTAATATGATCGGAAAATGAGAGTTTGGAATCTATTAAGATACCCAAATCTCTAACTGTTTGTAGTTTAGGAATTAGATTCTCAGATATATGATATTTTTCTTGTGAGTTATTTTTTCCAACGTAAAGTACAGAACATTTATTTTCTGCGATTTCTAAACCGTTAATTTTAGCCCATTTATTAAGTAATATTAGTGATTCTTTTAGTATGTCCCGTCTATTGTCATTTTGATGATATGTATATAATTTTACGTCGTCTGCATATATTTTAATTTTTACATCAGAGGGAAGATAGTTTGGAAGATCATTTATGAAGATAAGAAATAGTAATGGACCTAATACACTTCCTTGTGGTACTCCTGATTTTGTTTGTATGCTTTCAGAGAATTCTTTTTCTATTTTAACTTTAAAACTTCTTTTTGTTAAAAAGTTTTCTATAAAATCATATAATTTTCCATTTATCCCACAAGCTTTTATTTTGAGTAATAAGAGCTCAATAGGAACAGAGTCAAATGCTTTAGCAAAATCAATGTAAATAACATCGATATTTTCTCTTTTTTCCAATGACTTATAAAAATCATCTAACATTGATAAAAGATTTGTGGTAGTGGATCTATATTGTAAGAACCCAAATTGTTCATCAGAGAAGAACTTAGTTTTATTTAAAAAATTTATGATTTGTGTTGAGATAATTCTTTCGAATACGCGGCAAAGTGTACATGTAACAGAAATAGGTCTATAATTAGCAGGGTCATTTATTTCACCCTTTTTAAATATGGGAATGATGTAGGATTGTCTCCAGATTTCTGGGATTGTCCTATTATCTAGTATGATTCTGAATATTTCTGTTATGGTCGGAGAAAGTATTTTTGAACATGATTTCAATAATATATAAGGAATATCATCAGGTGAATTAGAGTTTTTATTTGGAAGATTTTCTAGGATATTTTCAACTGTGAGAATATCGAATTCAATATCTTCTAAATGTTCTCTTGTAGTTTGTCTAGGAGTAAAGTTTTTGTCAAATTCCTTAAGTTGAAAATATTTACTAAATGTGTTAGCAAGTAATTTACATTTATCTTTTATATTTATATGTATTTTCTTATCTTCACTTATTAAATTTGGTATTTTGTTATTTAGTTTAAATTTCTGCCGGATAAATTTATGAATAGCATTACCTCCTTTATTTATTGTTTGACTTATCTTTTCTTCATTATATGATTCTATATTCTCTTTGAGTTCCTTAGAGATAAATCGATATTGAAGTTTTAAATTATTATTTATAGGATTCTTTCTTAAGCTTTGATGTATAGCAAGTTTTCTTGCCTGTAAAATTTTAATTTTTTTAGGATAACTATTCTTAATAATTAAATTTAATGTCTGTAGAGGGATAGCGTAATTAAGGGCAGATACTAAATTTTGTGTTATGTTATTATACTTATCATTAGTTGTGAATTTTGTCTCCAGTATGTATTTCCAATTTATGGATGATATGTATTTTCTAAGATTTTCTGTGTTTTTATGGTTAAAACTTCTAGTATATTCTTTACTTTTTAATTCTCTATGGAATTTAACGTTTAGAATGAATGAGATCATATTATGGTCAGATGTTGAGAATGGAGCAGAAATATTATAGTTTTCAATAAGATTTTTAGGTTTTGTAAAGACTAAATCAAGTATTGAACTTTCTCTTGTATTTTCTTTAATATGTTGATGAATTTCATTTTGAGAACAGAAATCAATAAGTAACTGTCCTAATTCATTATTTGAATCCATAGAATCCCAATTGATTTTAGGAATGTTAAAGTCCCCATAGATTAAAACATTAGGATTTAATATAGATGAAATATATTTCAATAATTTTTTTGTTTCATCATATGAACATTTTGGTGGTCGGTATATACAAAAAATTTCAATACCTCTTTGAATAAGTAATTTTATATGTATGATTTCGCATTTAAATTTTGTTCCTATAAACTTTAATTTGTATGGAATTTCAGAGGGAATTAGTATTAGGCAGCCGCCGCCAAGACCTTGTTTTCTATTTGCAAATATTGGATTAAACTGGCCTTGAAGTGAGAATTCTGAATGTATAATGATATTTTCTTTAAGCCAAGTTTCATTTATTAATATTATTTTATTTTTGTTATTTTCTAAAAGTTCCTGGAGTTCGAAGGTTTTATTATTTATAGATCGTGCATTAAAAGCCAAACAGGATAATACATTAGAGTTTAAAGCTGTTTTTAAATTACCAGTATGGTTACTCGAATTACCCTATGCGGAAACTTTTTTTTCCTTAAGAGGTTTTGGATGTGACATTTTACGAATTTCTAAATCAACAACAAAGTATTTAAATAAATTTTCACGAACATTAAGGTCATAAGCTTGTTTACGGAGGTTATAAAGAATATTTAATTCATATTGGGTCATATCACGTCTGGCTGTTATGTTTTTAGGAACATTAGGAAGAGATTTGACGCATTTACGAAATGAATATAAAAAAGTATCACGAGATCTTGTATCAGAAAAGGGTATTTTTAGAATACGCGGTTTATTGCTTTTGTTATTTTTATGTGGTGGATGTCTATGGATACCATCAAAATCAACTTTATCTTCAAGTCCACATTCTTTTACTAAACTTCTAACCATACCTTCATCATTTACTTCGGGCAATTTTTCAATAACAGCACGCAAAGATTTTGCCTTAATTGTTTCAGAATTGATAATAGCATTATTGATTGTTTGTGCTATTTGGCATTGTGAGGAGAGGTTGGAAGAGTAGATATTAAGAGGAGGGCAGCCCCAAGGAGTATTGATTGTTGGTGAATCATTAGGTGGATTAGATTGTTGTTTAAAAATTTCTGATACATATTGTTGTTTTAACAATTTCAGTAATAGTGGGCTTTAATATTTCAGCAACGGCTTTTGCAATATCGATTATTTGTTGTTGATTTAAATTTTGAGTCATTTTATATTTTCCTTTAGTTGTCCCAAGTTGAATTTATTTGGAAGATTTAATTTTAATTTTTTTTTAATTTTTAATCTTAAACTTAAACTTGGGTAATTAAAACCTTTTTAGTTAATTGTTTTTAAAATTTTATTTGGGATCCTTAAGGATTATTATAAAAAATTTAAATTGTTAGGTAATCCTGGTCTATGTCGTAATATCATAAAGTCAAACCGTGGGAATTTTGTGGATAATAATTTTAAATATATTTTTACTTTTTAGCCTTCATACACTTTAAAAGGTATGAGGGCAAAAAGTGTTAATTTATGGGAAAAACAAAATTATCAAGTATTTCCCTCGCATTTTGCTTTTACTTTTAAAAAGACTTTTAAAGCCAAAATTAAAAAAAAATAAAACAAAAATTATGCCAAGGCGATCATCAGAGAAAATATGTCGTGTTTGTGGTGATATAGCTACTGGAAATCATTATGGTAAAGTCAAATCTCATAAATCTCATTATGAGTTATTTTCAATTAGATACTATATATAGTTTGCAATACTGGGAGCTGCATTAGCTTAAGAGTTTTATTAGTTTACCTCTGAAAGGGCATTTTGGAGTGAGAGCCGGGCTGTAATACATTCTGAACATATAAAAATATTTTTAAAGGTGTTACAAGTTGTGATGGTTGTAGAGGCTTTTTTAAACGTTCAATTCGAAGAAATCTCAACTATAAATGTAAAGAATCTAATGCTTGTCCTGTCGATATAGCAAGACGTAATCAATGCCAAGCTTGTCGTTTTCGACGGTGTTTGGCTGTTAAAATGAATAGAAATGGTTTTTTATTTGTAATATAGCTATAGCTGTATAATAACCAGTATTTGGAATTTTGAAATTTGCTTTTACTCGTACATGGCCTATTTTTTGCCCATAATTGTACTTCGTACACGGTACGAGTACAAATTCTGGTACGAGCTTACAAACGCTGGTATTAACTATAAAATTAAGTAGGGTTGTCCGTTTCCACCTATTACATCCGTTTCCTAGTCCTTCATAAAATCTCCTTTATTGGAACTATTCTGTCCTTCTTCACTCCTTTAATAATTTAAATTAAATTCAGAAATAAGAACATTTTATTAAATTTTTTAATTTAATAGCCGTCCAAAACGAACGTAATTTACTTCCAAAACCCACCCATCCATCCAATTCAATTAACAAAATTAATCATCCATTACCTTGCCCAACAAGAATAACTCAACAATTTTATCCACAACCAATTTTTATCAAAAACCCCCATTTATCATCAATAGAGGAACTTTATAAAATCCAAAAGTCAGTTGGAAGAAAAATTGTTGGAACAAATAATTTTCGAATAGAGAATCTACTAAAGAATACTACTACTCCATCTTTAATGTAAAAATTATAAAGAAAATTTCCAAAAAAAATTTTTTTTAATTTTTTAGATTAGAAAAACATTGTTTTAATTTATTACAAGTTTTGTCAGTTTCAATACAAAAATTTTGTGAAGCCTTTCAAATTCCAAAGAATATCATTAATGTTTTGTTAGATCAAGGATGGCATCGTTTATTAATAGCACATTTGTGTGCTCTCTTTCCTTTTGGTTAAGATTTTTCATTTTTTATTCTGAGAATCTAGATGAGAGAAATTCTCTCCGATTAATAGATATGCTACATAACAGGGACGGAGAATTTTCAATTTTAAAAAGCGGAAGGCGGAAGACCCGAAAATAGCGGAATTCTGCGGAAGGCGGAATGCGGAAGCGGATCCATCCCTGACACATAACTTTCCGTTGATGTTTTAGTCTATCGGCATTTCAGCCTGACATATAATGCTGCGCGTTCGGTCATAACATAACCAAAGGATTTTCGGTTCAGTACCGGATATTTGAAAATTCTCGAGGAGCCTTAATTAAAATTGAAAATTTTGGCTGTAAATTAAAACGAAAAAAATACAAAATAAATCTACTATATACAATTTTTCAGTTTCTCACCATCTAAAATATTCAAACGACCAGCTTTATTCATTTATATTTCCATTTATTCAACTTCAATTAGGTAAATAGTTTTGAACAATGGTCGCTGGGTTGTACGGTGTTCTTTCAAGGAAAAGGTGAAATTAATAAAGACTTGGTTTGAGGGCCGTTGATCTCGACCCTCTCAAAACCCTCTCTCTCTCTAAAGAGTTGGCCGGGATCGGGAGCCCGGTCGATCGGGCGGGATTATCCCGTTTTTTTGAATCCCGATTTTGCTGATCCCGAGACCGAAAGACAAATCCCGATCCAGAACCGGGATCGGGTCTCTATTCCAAATTTCGATCCCGATTTCGGTCAAATCCCGATTTTTTGTCAATCTCCCGATCCCGACCAACTCTATTCTCTATCTTCAAAACCTCCTCTTTTTCTCTATTCTCGCGGGGCGGGATTATCACCCCTCTCTCTATTTTCACCTTTTAAAATTCCAAAAATTTCCACAGATTTTAAAAGCAAAGCATTAAACTCATTACTAAACGAGATCGGAGAGAAAGCATCTCTCACACTTGTTCAACAAACAATTTTGTCTTCCTTTCAACAACACCAAAGAATATCCAAAATTTTAAGTTTATTAGTTAAAATAATTTATCTTAGTGAAGAAAATGTAAAAAATATTTTATTGCCAAATTATTCAATTGAAGAAATTCACAATATTTGGAAATAATGAAAATTTTGATTTCATTGAAATAAAGAATTAATGAAAAATATTTAAAGTCTTTCAAATACCCTATTTTCCGGAACGTCCCACTTGTGTACCGGCCGTTTGTGTACCTGGGCATATTTTGGGCTATAACTTTTTCAATTCTTAATTGATTTAAATAATAATATATCAATCGAAAGCCCTGGATGTGAGGATTATTTTCGCCAACAGGATTGATTTGATCAGAACATGTTACAAGAAGTTACAGACAGATAAAGATCAAAATTACGATTGAGCGCATTTATCGAGATATAACTTTTTGTAACATGATCTGATCAAATCAATCCTGTTGGCGAAAATAATCCTCACATCCAGGGCTTTCGATTGATATATTATTATTTAAATCAATTAAGAATTGAAAAAGTTATAGCCCAAAATATGGCCAGGTACACAAACGGCCGGTACACAATGATCCCCCGCCCCTATTTTCTCTATTAAAGTGCCATGGCATTCTATTTTTCAATCACCTTCCAACGTGGCTTTCTATTAGAGAATGGCATTCAACTTGAGAGTGAAATTATATTTAAATTAATTATTTGCATTTGTCAAATTAATTAAAATTTCATCACAAAAATAAGCTTTATCGGCATAAATAATAAAGCTTTATTAAAAAAATAAGCTTTATTTTTTTTTATTTATTGAAATTAAAAACCTAATTTAATCTCTACAGAATAAAAAATACCTACATACTTATTTTTGGTAGATAAGTATTTCTGACAGAAATACCTTTTTACACTAGCTTTGCCTTTTAACTAAGTGTTAGGGATCGTGTTGTACCAATTCGAGATTTTCGATTGTAAACAGCCATTATATGATAAAAACTGTTAATTTAACAAATAGTACATAATTAATTAATGTTGCCTTTCTTCTCAAGATATTATTTTATTTATTGAAATTAAAAACAGTAAAAGTTGCAGGTGACAATTAATTCTAACAAATATTTGACGCGAGTAAAATTTCAACAAATATTAAATTATTTTAATGACAAGTGTATTCTAACAAATAAGAGTAATGTAAACATACTAAATAATTAGTATTAAATAAAAATTTTATTTTATAAATACTTTAAAATTTCTAAAGCAGATAATTTTTACTTGAACTTATTAAATTTGTATTAGAATATCTACATATTTAATTAATTAATTTAAAACAAAATTAATTGTAATATGGACGGTAAAATTTTCTATATTGTAAGTTCATTTATTTAATAATTATTATTTTGTTTAAACATTGATGGGTCTGTTATCGAGACGAGATATGAGGAATAATCTCTAGTATCAACAGAGATTTTTGATCCATCTCATATGACGTCAAACTCTTCTAATTATAATCAATCAGGCGATTCGTCGGTTAGATGAGATGAAACCTATATGGTTTATTTAAGTTTTTGCCGCAGGCAGGACATCAAAGGGTTCAATATGTTGGTCAATTAATCATACTAATTATCAAAATAATTGGCCGAAAACCCCCTACACCTTTTGGTTTTGTCGGACCCCTACGCCCAAATTCTATGTTGGACTAACTACTATTCGCAGATTGTACTTTTTTTCTTATGGTAAACACAAAATTGGAATTTTTTTAGAACAAACTAATTTTACAAAATACAAATTTTAATAATATTTACCTCTACATATAAACGTGGGAAGATTTTTACTTAACCTTAATCTTAAAAAATATTATCGTATATATATTCTAATTAGTCTACTTTTTTTATTTATAAAAATATTAAATGTTAAATTTCAAAATTTAAACAATTAAAAAGTACTTTATTTTAATAATTTGATACTTCTTCTTAAAAAAGTTTTTTGTTTAAATAAACATTTACCCAAGCAGTTAATTATTAAATTTAAATTTTTGGAACATAAATTTTAACAGATGAGTCTTCCAAAAATTGATGTAAGCTTTTATAGTAGAGGAGTAATTTGTTGTGGTATAGAGAACGAGATTAGAAACAATAACGTTCGATTTCTTTTAATGTTCTGATTTTCGAATTTCTAAGAGTTTTTTTGCAAAAGACATTGGCAACTAAAAATCAAAAAAAAACATACATAGGAGTAAAAACTCTTTTTTAGAGTAAGAATTCTGAGAAACAAAGTGTACTTTTAAAATAATTTAAACAAATATTTATTATATTATTTAGCCTAAATATTTGACATATAAAAATGCTGGTGTTATATTTGAATTTCTTTTGCCAGCAATTATTGGGGCATCTTTTGGATTTATTGGAATATTATCTAATTTTAGTGTTTGCTATATAACTATAAAATACAAGTAATTAATAAAACTAGAGACCGGACTGGGAGTGTCATAGGAGATATCATAGAAAATCTCGAAACTAAAACTTTTTTCGAAGATTTTTCGATATTTTTAAAATTTTTAATTCATCAGGGAATTAAAGAGAATTATTGATAAGTTATCCCACAATATCTCGCAATCCTTCGATATCCTATTATCCCCCAAACCCCCATAAACCCACGATATCCTCCAACAAACCCATTTCTATTTTCTGGCGACAAAAATTTCGCATCTTCTACGTTTTATATTCCGGATTTTCGTTCCAAATCTCGTCTAGATCCGTTCTCTAAATAAAAATAATTATATAATTTAAAAATAAATATTTAGAAAAAAATATAATGCCCTTAGAAGCAATACAGCAATTCTTTTAACGGCAAACTCGTTTTTCGAAATTCTTAATTTGTCTGGTCTTTTCCTAACTTTAGCAGTTACAGCTACCGGAATTAACATAATTCCTTATGGAACAGCTGTCTTTTTACAATCTCATTCATTTATTGGATTCTTTTCTGCTATTTTTACGATTACATCTCTTAGTTTTGATCGATTTTTGGCTGTAGCATTTCCAATTTAGTAGGAATTTTGATACAAAATCTCTCAGCATCCATTTTTATCGAATTAACAAAGGGGAGTGCCTGACGTGTCCGTGGAACTTCGGGATGAAATTTGGTAGACAGATAGATTATACCCTACTTTAGTTGTGAAATTTGCACCATTTCGCTGCTGAGTACCAGGGACCAAATTATAAGCCTTCAGTTTTAAAATCCCCCACAGTTTACTTTTCTACATACATAAGTATAAACAAAATTTTTTAAATGTGTTCTTTGGTGGTGCAATAATAGCGTTCTTCGATTTATTTTTTCCCCCGAGTTCAAATCCTAATTGGAGAAATCACAACTAACTTAGGGACACCTCAAGCACCAAATTTCATCCCGAAGTCCCATGGACACCTCAAGCACTCTCCTTTGTAAGGGAACTTTTAGGTGGATGCTGGGAGACATATTTCAACAAGTTTAGAACTAATTTATACCAAAATTTAGCTACAAAACCATTAACCAAAAGCTATATATTCGCGGCCATTTTGCTACTGTGTTCATTTTTATATTTTATATAATATTTCTTATTATAAAATCAGCTATTAATTTTGGTGATTGGCCAGTAAATGGGGGTCGTAGTGATTATTTTAGAATATTAACAAATGAAAATATTTTATCTTCATTTATATATATTTTGTTTGTTCCAGCTATAGTTCTATATGGCTTAGTTGGCTTGATTTTAATATTTAAAAAAGGTAATCTATTTTTGATTGGGTCCCTTTTCGCTTTACAAAATCATAATGGAAGTTAAGACAGTCCTTTTATCCAACCTTATTTTGAAAAATTTTCAATTCTAACTGTTATGCCCTAGGGTGCGGTTTAACATAGTGAAACAGAATAACACAAGAATTGAATAACAATGTTTATCCGAATAGGAAATACAAGAATAGTGAAGTGCCAATAGGCGAGAATAACTAAGGACACGCGGCGATGGTCGGAACAGATGCCGACCAAGATACAATACCCACACATAAACTTATTGGAGCTGTTAATTCCTCAGCTTCTGCGTTCCGCGAAATTCCCTAATTTTTGGCTATTCTGCTTCCGCCTTCCTTGCTCCGTTTTTAATTTTGTTCCACCTTTTAAAAATTAGTTTGTGACAACCCTGATACATTTTATTTTTAGTTACTGATGACGAGAAAATGAGAAAAGTATATCGGTCATTGTTTTTGATTGTATTCTTCAATATTGGAGGATATTTTTTTTCTTTGTTGATAGGCGTTTACATTATTAACCCTCTTGGAGCTGCCGATCCATTACATGCTCAGTTGTATGTAATGTTTGGAGCATTAATTCTTAATATTGCGGGGTCTTCTAATGCTCCAATTCTTTACATAAATAGGTCTTTGATTTGTAAAATAGAACATTTTTAGGTACTATCGCATTATATCCCCCATCGTAAAAAATGTTTGTCCGCAAAGCTTGGTCTCTTATTAAAAATATTTAATGACTGAAAACATCTAAGTAACAAATTTAAAAATGACGTCTTTCCTATAAAGATTGCCTTAATTAAATTAATATTTGACCGTTTTTAATCATTATGAGAGGAGAAAAATGGAGAAGGCAAGACAAATTATTCGGTAAACATTTGCGCTGGGGATACAATGCGATAATACCCCCATTTTTATTCAAAAAATTTCAGTAACGACTATAAAGAGGCTTATAAAAAGGAATTTAATTTATTAATAAAATATTCAAAAAAATTGCTAAATATAGAACAACAAACTACAACTTCAAATGTTGTTGTATTGCAAAGAGGAAATTGGACAGGAAACACTGGGCATTAAATATTTTTTTGGCTAAAAGTTTAATTAGCTAAGCTATTGTTCTGTCTATACAAAGTCCAGAAAATTTCATAGATATCAATGGAACTATTCTTTCTTAAATAAAATATATAAAAGATTTAATATTAGTCCCCCCTCCTTTCTCGAGATACCGTATTTCCTCTATTAGAATACCACCACCTTCTAATAGAATGCCTCTTTGAAATATGGAAAATGGAATGCCGTGGCATTCCATTGGAGGAAATATCCTCTAAATAAGGATATTTCCCAACAAAATACCAAAAATTTATTTTAATTTTTATTTTGGCAATTGAAACAATTAATTTTATGTAAATGTTTCAGGAAAAAATAACGAAGTCGTCCATTCTGGGGCCTATTTCAATTGTACGCAGATTCTGCGGTCTGCGTTCTGTGCACAGACCGTAGAACCACAGAAATTCTGTTTCAATTATTCCACAGACTCTGCGGAAAAACGTGATCGAAGATTCCGCATCGCAGAATCTGTGTACTCAGAAATTTATTGAATTATATTTAATTAAATTAATCTTGCCAACAATAAATTTTTTAAATTTTCTTTTTTAGTTTTCTAACTAATTCCCTTCGAGTTTTCTAACTTTCTGCTTTTTGTTTCCTTCCAAATTTCTTTTAACAAATTAAATTTAAACTATTTTATGTTTTCTAAATATTTAAAATAATTTTTAAAATAAATTTTTAATTATTTTAATATTTAATTTATGTTTTCAACAGTTGATTAAATAATTATAAACCCCCATTTTATCAAAGAAAAAGTTTATTCAACTCGTATAAAAAAATTTTTCAAACATATTTCAAGGCGTATTTAAACAATTTAAATTTACCCCCTATTCTCAAAATAAAATATTAATTTTAATTTAAATTCCAAAAAAAAAGAAATGTTTTCTAAATTAATTTATTTAATAATTTTTGCTTTATTGTTTTTGGTTGGAAATATTGTATGTCCAAGAGGAGACAATACTGCACCTGGACCTAACAACGATCCTCCATGTCTTCTTCATCCACATGGCGACGAATGTAAGAAAGTCTGTCGTGAAAATATAAATGAGCAACAGTGTCATGACTTTTGTAAATATAATTCAAATGAACCTGTGTGTAAGAGAGAAGGGAAATAATTAAAATATATTTTAATTGTGATTTTGGGGGTTTATTTTTATGATAAAGGGAAATTAACGAAAAAACATATTAAGGCATATAAACTGATATTAAATAATTAATCTTTTTTTTCAATAAAATTCAAAAATTGTATAAAATTTGTAAAATTTTATTTTTTATTTTGGCTGTCATTTTATTCTAGTCTCAATCATTTATAAGAACATTATGTGTTGTTCTTTACCTTCCTAAAAAATAAATTTATGGCTAAGTAAGTTGTAGGCTGTTGTCAAATAATTTGTGTTAAGGGAATCTTGAGGAAAGTTTTTCACTTTAATTTGAATAAAAATAACCCCTTTAAAATAAAATAATTATTAAAATGAAAATTTTTACGAAAATGTCATCTTTAGGAGTGTAGTATATGTAGGGAAATCCGTCGAAATACAGTACTTTTCAGTTATACGACAGCAAACTGAGTGCTGGCCGACTTTGATGAGCTATAACTTTTAATGCTTAATCCAATACAAACAAATTTTATTTCATTCGAATATAGTCTGTATGCTTTAGAATAGATCAGTGAATTAATTATTAATTAATTTTAACATTGAATTTATCAATTTTGCAATATTACAAAAAAGTGAGAAAACACAGGAAAGGAGAAAAACTTAAGTAATTTAAATTAATTTTTCAAATTTTAATTTAAAAATTGATTTTTAATTTCCTTTTCTAATCACTTTTTTATTTTTTCTTCTCTATATTGGCTTTCCACATTAATTTGACCTTTTTTGAGGAATCATGCACTAATTAAATCAATTCAAAATTTAGATTTTTGAGTGGATGGGGATACATTTGAAGGAAAATCAGTAGACATTCCGCTGAATAGATTGGAAATTTAAAAAAAAACTACAATACTAGAATAACTTATTTGCTTAAAAATTATCCTAGGTAAGTATGCGACCTCACACTAACTCCACTGAATAGATTGGTAATTATGCGAAGGCTAACCATCAATGGGCGTTTTTGGCAACAAAGAATATGTTTATATGGCTGTAGTTTAGTATACCGGAGTTTTAGTTCCGATATAAGACCCGTACCATTCGATTCGTCTCGGCGAGCTGAGTCGAACGGTACCACTCTCCAGGCGCGGAGATGCCTGTGGGCCGAGATATAGGTCCCCGAAAATCGAAAAACCATAGGGGGGACCAAGCACTTTTTTGGGGTGAAAAATTCGAATATGCATATTATACCTCATTCGAAAGAGCTCGACGAGCTGAGTCGAATGACATGAAAATCACCGTGATTGAACAAGATTGGACAAAGTTATGATCGTTTGTTTTAGCTCCTTACCTATGGCATCTGTGGAGGTTTTGCTGCTGCTGAGGCAGCCTGGAATTCCCACCTCATTATGATAGGAATAGGACCATGTTGCGAACCCAGACCCAGCGCCCGTAGACTCCCCGCGAGGCGCGTGCCGCAAAACCCCGCGCGAAGCGCGGGGTTTTGCACAAGCGCCTCGCCTACGCCCCATAGGTTTACGTTGACCATTTTGAACCTTTTTATCTTGGCTCAAAATCAAGATATCGAGCTGATTTTGGTGTCATTCGACTCAGTTCGAGGAGCTCTTTCGAATGTTGTATAATTTGCATATTCGAATTTTTCACCCCAAAAAAGTGCTTGGTCCCCCCTATGGTTTTTCGATTTTCGGGGACCTATATCTCGGCACACAGGCATCTCCGCGCCTGGAGAGTGGTACCGTTCGACTCAGCTCGCCGAGACGAATCGAATGGTACGGGTCTTATATCGGAACTAAAACTCCGGTATACTAAACTATATCCGTTTATATATTAAGGATGAGGGTTTGGTCCGAATTCGGTCTTGGTCTGAAAGATTGGGTTGGGCATCGAATTTGGCCCGAAAAAGATTCGGTCAGCCCCCAATAAATCCTCCAATAACCCCGTACCAAATATAGCAACGGATTGGATGGGACTTGATTCAGAGTTCTCATATGCAAGTTTATTAAAGCGTACATCACACCACCGAATATCGCTTTTATTTTTGCCTTATATGCTAATCTGAGAGGAAACTTCCCTGGTGGAGTTTATTTTAACAATGTATACACTGACAGCTTAAACCAATTTTCACAAGACGGAATTAAACATCGTTGAAGAGCATGTTCTGTGAAATGTCCTTACACTCCCATTTTTAAATGATAAAGCCTGGCAGAGTCTCATGTAAATTGCCCAGCCCTCTCAAATAGCTCTTTATAAATATTAATTGCCATACGTGTTATTAATTTATTTTTTTCTTTTTTTTTTAATTTTAAATGCTTATTAAGCTAGGATCAGACTTTTGGGGACCCGACAATTGGAGATGAAATAAAGTTTTTGAAGATTGAACATTAATCTATAACGGGTTTTTAATGCGTGGTCGGTTTCAAGACATCTACTCAGCTTGATCTCTGAGACGAAAAAGGGGTGAAAACCAAGGACATTTTTGGAGTTGAAATTCAAATATGCAATAAAGCTTATTAACAGAGCTCGCAGCAAAATCAACTCGATCGACTTGATTAGACAGAGTTATACAAAAATGAATCAAGTAAACCTATGGGCGTCGGAGAGGCGCTTGTGAAAACGCGCCTCGCGGGAGTTAACTGTCATTTGGTTCTGCACAGTAACATAAACTGGTAGCAAAAAAACGTTTTTCTAGTAGAAGTCAAAAGGAAGTATGTATTAGTGACTATAGACGGTTATCAAAATTAAATATTTTTTAAATTCTAAGAAAAATATTTTAAATCAAAATTCAGATTAAAATGTTCAAAAAATACAATGCAATTGTTATTTTATTTTTCATTTTAAAAAATTATTCTGAAGGAGCACCGAAGAAGAGAAAAGAAGAAACAAGTGGGCAACAACCCCGAGAGTTAATACAAAAATTTATTTTAATTTAAAAAATATTAAGGAATGCTAATTATTATGAAGGAGGCTCTTCATCTTCCCCAGCATTCACTTTAACAGCAACTACAGATGTTTGTGAATGGGGTGGATGTGAAGAAGGTTTTGCTAATAAGGATACTTTTGTGAAGCATGTTAATGGACATGCAGAAATGTCCCAGGTCAATAATTCTTGACACTAATCAAGACATTCTTCAGTAGACCTTTTTTATTATTAAATTAGACTTCAACTATATTTTTTAAATTCTAAGAAAAAGCCCCTGCGGTTGATAAATTCATTGGATGAGAGAGGGAATATAACCATCGTCACCTCTCTGATTTTAACTTTTTAAAATTTAAAGGATAACAAGTGTCACTGGAGAGATTGTGAAAGAGAAGAGCCTTTTCAACGTCAATCTCATTTGAAACGACATATTGTTGGGCATACCGAAGAAAAGCCTTATGCTTGCGAGGTACTAGCTTCAAAAAACTTAGATTTCTTAATATATTCCTTTCCAGCATGTTTATCAAAATGGTGTTCGTTGCGACAAGCGCTATACTCAGTTGAATAATCTTGAAAAACACAAACAAACTCATGCAGCAGAAAGAATTATTTATAAATGTGATTTCCCTTCTTGCGCTAAAGTAGATATTTATATATATTTTTAAAATAAAAGTTTGTTTTATTGGGAATGAGATACTCCAATATTGAACCTTTTTTTGGGAATATTGTATCTGTTAACGAAGTTGTTACTAAATGGAAATTAACTTTAAAATTTTCTAGACTTTTAAAACTTCCGATAGCAAAAAGAAACATGAAAAAATTCATATTAATCCAAACCATTATGGATGTCCAGTTTTTATGTGCCCAAAACAAGAATATACGGATCCTGCTACACTGAGTAACCATGTTCGTGAAAAACACGGAGATCATGTTTGGAATTTTATTAAAGCAAATAAAAAAGCTAAAAAAGCAAATGGTTATGGACTAATTGGAATAAGAGAAAATGGAACTCTTTACGAGTTAGTTTAAATTTTATGTAAATAAGTTTTGATAGTGGGATTTTTTGTCATTCAACAATAAAAAGTTAAAAATGAATAAATTAAATTTAAGTATGCTTGATGGAGATGCTGGCAGTAGTAATCCGAACCGTGAATTTGAGGTGAGAAAATATTTTTATATAGGAATTTTATAGATTGGTAGCAGGGAACGGAGTCGTCTTTGGTCGGTATATGGCATTTTAAGCTTAAGGCTCTAGTCCTGTTTCGAACTATTTATGATGCTTTTTTAATAGTGGTTTGCAAAATCAAAGTTATTAATAGTAGGATTTTGATAAACTTTTAAAGGCTGGTCAGACAACATACCCACCCCAAGGAGTACAAGAACATTTTGTTCATCCAACATACCAACATGGGGGAGAATTACAACTATTTCCAACAAATGTAGAACATCAAGAAGACCATCAAAATGAAGATTATTTAATGCAAGACAATTATCCTCATGAGGATGTAAACACAGATTTGAGTCTTTGGCATTAAATTCGCAACAATGAGTCCACAATAGATGTTCTATCTGTTTACACAAAACACGAATTGTTATTTTGAAGGAATTTCTTTAAAAGAATTTTTTTAATTTCATTTTATAGTAAAATTTAACTTTATCTTTAAATTCCACCAAAACTATATTAGCCTTGTAGTTATCAAATACTAAAGTAATTCATCTATTTATTCGTTTTCATTCATTTATTAAATTTAACTCAATCTAATATGTAGTAGTTGTTAGCCCCTCAAAACATATTCACATTTTAGCTTGATCAATCCTGATTTTATCAGATGCTAATCTTTTGATATGTTTTCGTCATTTTGCATAAAAATTTTCTGTCTTTGAGATTTAAAAAAATAATATCCAAATAATTTAGCTAGGAAAATCGAAAAGAAAATTTTAAAAACTCGCTGAAATATATGAAATCTACGGAATGAACCAATCTAGTAGTGTTTCAACGGAACCGAAATTTTGACCGGAACCGGAACCGAAATTTCCGGTGAAACTCTACAATCTAGCTATTTTAAATAGGGAAAGAGTTTGTATCTATGTACATATATGTATCATCCACCAGAAGTTAGGCCCTCATTTTCATTATCAACGAGCACCTTCTAGATTTTATAAAAGTTATAAAACGACACAAAAATCTGACAGACGATAATTACAAGAGCAATAAGTTGTGTCTGTTTGGATGTTTTTGGATGAAAGAATATCGAGAGATTAAGAAGGATATTGTGGGTAAAAGGAGGAATTTGGGGGATTATCGTGGGTGAATTAAGCGTGTCTGGTGATTTCGCCAGTGAATGATCTGGGCAGTGAGTGATATGGGCAGTAGTGATTTAGGCAGTAAACGTTTTTTTTTAATTTTCTTTCGCGAAAAAACAATTCGAGTAATACTAGAAAAATAATCATGCGTAATCTTGGCTTTAAATGTACATATTTTACTTGAATTTTTTTAAATGAATAATTATAAAGACAAGTTGGCATCGCATTAAAATTAAACAATTAGAGATGGGTGGCTAAACACGTCTCCGGGTCCACAATCACCTAACTATTTTTGCAAATTTTTAAGTTAAAGACTCAAACAACTGTTACTGCCCAAATTACTCACTGCCCAATTAACTCACTGCCCAATTCACTACTGCCCAAATCACACGGCACCAAATATTTACGATAATTTAAATGGCACTGAAACGGTGATTGTTGGCAAGTTGCGTCGGTAAAAGTCGATTCAGTGTAGCCGATATTTATTACAATTTCGGGCCGGATTTTGGGTTTTTCCAGATTTCTACAAAATTTTTTAAATTTATTTTTATACATATAGATGTTGCTCAACAAAATTTCTTTATTTTCTAATTCTCGTTTAAATGTCAAAAACATTTTTGCTTTTAAAAATTTGTCATCAAATGTTATTTCGAGTAAAGCACATTTTTCACATCAACCAAATGTAAAATCAAATATTATTGATTCTGGATATAAATTAACTACATTACCTTCTGGTTTCCGTGTTGCCTCAGAAACTTTGAAAATGTCAACAGCAACGGTTTTCTTTTTAATTTTATTTTGTTAGAATGTGTTAGAGGAGAAATTTTTGAGGAAAGACTATAAATAGGGAACAAATAAGTTTATGAAAGTTTAATATTTTTATTACGATTTTTTAATTCTTAGTAGGTCCATGTTTTTTCCATGTCCATTTTACGGCATTTAATCTCTATCTGTCTAATTTCACAAGTTAAATTAAGTTGAACAAAGGAATGACTAAAATAGCTATTTAGGTCCGCAAAGAATATCTTTTTATTTTTTTAATTTTTTTTTCTTTTTTAATTCACTCTCCAATGGCATGATTTTTTAATCCCTCCTCATGTTTTTCTTTCCCTCTGTTATCAATTTTATTTCATGTTTTTCATCTTTTAGTACCCCTCTAGTACATTCCCTATTCATCTCTTTTAATTTTCAGGTAGGAGTTTGGATAGATGCTGGTAGTCGTTATGAGGATGAAAATAACAGTGGAGTTGCTCATTTTCTTGAACATATGGCTTTCAAGGTTTAAAAGACTAATTTTCAACCAAAAATAATATTTTTAAGGGAACAAAGAAAAGAACTCAACACCAATTAGAATTGGAAGTAGAAGATATGGGGGCACATTTAAATGCTTACACCTCAAGAGTATTTTTTACTTTTTAAATGTTTCTTCAAAAAAATTTTTTAAGGAACATACTGTTTATTATGCAAAATGTTTATCTTCTGATTTGGAGAAATGTTTTTAGTTTTTATTTTTGAAAAAAATTTTTTTTAAATTTTTTAGCTGTTGAAATCCTTTCTGATATTTTATTGCGAAGTGTTTATGACGAAGGAGCAATTTATCGAGAACAACAAGTAATTCTTAGAGAGGCTGAATCAATTGAACAAAATGTGCAGGAAGTTGTTTTTGATCATTTACATGCGATTGCTTTTGCTGAATCGCCTCTTGAAAGGACTATTTTGGGATCTTGTCAAAATATTAAGTAAAAAGTTTTTTTACTTTTAGAGAATGAATTTTTGAGATTGGGAAGTTTAATAGGAATACCGGGATTTTCTTTTAATGAAGGAAGTTGTGTGTAGGAGAAAATTGAGTTGGGATTCTTCTACAGTTGGGGAATTTCAAATTATTTACTCTAAATCGATTATTCATTTAAAGATCGTTTTTAACATTAGTGTATGTTTTAAGCGTATGTTTGAATGTTTAATAGAAAATTTACTCGAAAGTTTATTAACTTAAACCATTGGTTCTAAAAAGTTTTTTTGACGTTTACATTTTATAGGAAATTAAGCGGGAGAAGGTTCAAGCCGGTAATTAACGTTTTAAAATTAATATTCTGCCAAAACAAAAAAATGGGGAAATCTGGGAGATTTATTTTCCTCGTGAGAATGTTTCTCTTCCGAAAATTTAATATTTTTTGCTTTTATTTTTTTAATTTTTGAATTTGTTTTTTTTCCTAACAATAAGTAAGAATTGTTTTAATCTGATAATCTATATTTTATAAAAATATATTTTAAAAAAATAGTCAAAATCATCTCTCAAAATTATTTCTAAACAAATTTTTATCATTCCAGAAACATGACAAGAGATCATTTAATTGAATATGTCAAAAAATATTACAAAGGCCCAAGGATGGTATTAACCGCTGCAGGGGGAGTTGACCACGATTATTTGGTGGAGCTTGGAAAGAAATATTTTGGGAATATAGAAAAAGGAGATGAACACGTACTTGATTATGAACGTGGAACTTTTAGACAATCAACAGTTTGGGATTTAAAAAAATTTTTTAAATTAATTTTTATAGAAAACTATTGAAAACCCTGAAATGAAAATGACTTATGGAACTTTGGCTGTAGAGGGAACAAGTTGGACTAATACTGATAATGTTGCTATACAAGTGGCGAATACTGTAAGGTTTTTTCGGAGATTAAAGACTCATTTCTATCCGATGGGTCAACTTTCTAATTTTGACATTTTTACTATAAATTTTCGTCAAATACTTTTTAAAAAATTTAAAAATCAAATTTTTCTTAGATGATTGGACAGTACGACAGAACTCAAAGTGTTGGTATACTTGGAAGATCAACTCTAGCAAATTCACTTGGTCATGATTCTGGTGTTGAATCATTTATGGCCTACACGGTTTTTTTAAATTTATTTTTTTTTAAATTTTTAGACTTCTTATAAAGATGTTGGTCTAACTGGCGTTTATTTTTGTGCTGAGCCCCGTGCATTAGAAAATCTTGTTAGATGTATTTGTGATGAATGGAGGTCATTGTCCGGTGATATAAATGTTGATAGTTTAGAGAGGGCAAAATCTTCTTTGTTAACAAATTGTGCGTTAATTTTGGATGGATCAACAGCTGTTTGCGAGGATATTGGAAGGTTTTTTTAATTTTCTGAAAATTGGAACTTTTTAAATTTTATAAGAAATTGAATTATTAAAAAAAGGGCGCTTCCACAAATATGTCTTATTTTGTTTCAAACCTCAATTTTATTTATAATAGAACCAAAATGATACCCACAGTGGGACTAAAAAGTTGTTTTTTTAATGAGGGAAATTTCTTTTCCAATTTTAAATTTATTTTTTAAATTTTCCTTTTATAGGCAAATTTTAATTTATGGTAAAAGATTGAATGTTGAAGAATTGGCCGAAGAAATTAATGTATTTTTAAATGCTTATTTTTCTTTTAAGTTTTTTTTATTTTTTAAAGGCAGTTACACCCGATACAATTAGATCAATTGGTGAACGCTATTATTTGAACAAACCGTTTTCGTATGTTGTTGTTGGTTTGTTAATTTTTAATTTTTCAAAATTTTTAATAGGGGGTTTCCCTTTTTTCTACCCTTCTCTCTCCCGCCATTCTCCATACTACTTTTTTCTTAAATTAAAGTTGAATTTAAGAATTCCTTTATTAATTAGAGATTACTGCCGGAAGGTTGCAGAGAGAGAGACTTTCATTCTCATGTCATCATTCCTAATTTTTAAATTGCTTAATTCCATCTTGAATTTTTGATACTTTTCCCATGAAGATTAAATTAAAAAGATCAAAAACTCCATTTCCAAAAAAGATTAAAAGAATATGAGTCTTAAAAAATGGGAAAAGGGGGACTTTAATTTCATTCAGAAGTTAATACATTATATGGGTTAGGAAAAGAAGTGGGGGCTGTTTTAGAACACAATAAAATATAAAATTAAATTAACAGGAAACACTAGTAATTGGCCAGGTGGACTCAAAATTAAAAAGATGCTGAGCAAGCCATAAAATTTATATTTAATTTTAAAATATTGACCATTAAAATTGATAAAATCGAAAAAAATGTTTTTTTGTTGTTTAATTAATTATAAATTTATTTTTTAAAAATTCTAAATGATGTTCTCTTCTGGACTTTATTATTAAAGTTCACACGTGTTTGATTAACAAAGCTGTCAGCTCTAAAAAAATTGTCATTTTTTAACTTTAGACAATTTTTGTTTTGTTTTCTTACGGAAATTTTAGGAAATCAGAGAGGAAAAATGAGGTGATGTGCCGGACATTAGAGTCTAGGATTTTTCAGCCTATTAGTATTTTAAATTTTAATAGAGAGGAGCGTGAACTTTACAGAATAACTCTAAATTCTATAAATGATCCAGGAAACCAAAAAAATTTTGGTATGATTAAACAACCAAAAGGTTAATTTAATTGTGTTGTCAGTTAGTGAGTAGAAGAATCTGGAAGGAAATGAGCATGTTATCAAGAGATCAATAAGAGAGTTAACCGAAGATTTCGAAGTTTTTAACTTGATTAGCTCTTCCGTAACGTTTCCTGGTGTTTTGGGGGTATTTTTTATTTTTAACTGCACAATTAAAGAAAAAATATCGGGGAGCATTCTTTTAAGGAATTTTGTTAGGAATTTTCAAAAAAATATGTAGGATTTTTTTGGTTGATCCAGAATTTTAGTCAACGTAGTCATTGTTAGGTGAAAAGAAGAGAAAGGGGAAAGAGAGCAGACTTGTTACTCTTTTATTGATTCTTTTCTCTCTCTCCATACTACCATGTCTCTCTCTTTATAATCCATACACATTCCACTTTTTTATTCACTGACACAGACTTTCTCTCTCTTCTCTAACAAGCACGCCACAGCACTAAAATTCTTTTGAAAATGCGGAGTGGGAAGAACAACACTACACAAAATAATAAAAAAAGCTCCGCCCCACAAAGCCCTATATAAACGAAGCGATGGAGGCCTCAACTTTCAGACTTGCTTTCTTTCATTTGGAAAAGAGAGCGCTTTGGCGACTGTGAAAGGCGCACAGCAAGCCTTACCAAACAGTCGTCTAAGCGCTTCACCAGCCACACATTTTGTTTTCAGGCTTGTCTTTTTTTACTGGTGAGTGGGCATTTTGGAGTGATTTGTTGGTACCATTGGATATAGCACCCCTGAGTTTCTATTGGAAAGTGGTGCAGGTATTTTTGTAAAAGTCCCAAAAATTTCATTCCTGTGAGGGGGTTGTTAGAGGCTCACCCGCTTTGAGACTCGAATGTACCTTTTTAGGGTAAGGTGGTAGAGGATGAAAAAAAACTAAAGGATAAAAAATAGAGATTGGAAAGAGGGAGAGAGAATAAAGTTAACAGTCCCAGGCAAGAGGGAATGAGGAGGGAATTCGTGCAAGTGAGTGACCAATTCGGAATTTGAGTCTTATCACAAGGAATCACTGAGACTCAACTGTTCTTAAAAGGTAACAGTTAAGTCTCGGAGTTAAGGACCACCGTTGACTAACAAAATCAGGCTGCTACCTTTCATAAGCTTTTACAAAAAAATCGGTATCACTCTTCCAGTGGAAACGTATCCATTGTATCAATATTTAATTTCATAGTAACAATATAGAGAAATGTAGTCAGAAATTATTTAAATTTTTATTTTGTATCTCTTCAATCAAATTGTTTTTAAAATCTTTGTTTTTCTGTAAAATAAAAGAAAATTGAATTAACGTTGAAAATAATTATTTGAGAAAAATATTTTTTTAATTTTAAATGTAAAATGATATTTCAAAATCTTTTGTTCACAATTAAAAAAATAATTTTTGTTTTGCCAAGAAAAATAAATTATTTAAAACAATTAAAATAAAATTATTAGCTAAGAAATAAATGTTGAAATTAAATTTTAAAGTGGATATTAATCAAAAAATAGTATGAGGGTCAATTGAGTTTCGTCTTATAATTTCATAGGCTCTTCTGAGGATTCCTTGACATTTCGAAATATTTACTAATCCCCCTGAGCAAACTGATCGATAAATTCTTAACGATTATCTTAATTAAAGTACAATTTTTGTTGATTGAGCTGGATAAGTCCAGTCTTACCCCAGCTCGCTTACGTCCCTGTTTACTGATACGCAAACTGTAATGCAGAAAAGGTTTTGACGAACTGGATCATCACCCCCCCCCCCTCATTCAAGTCCATTAGAAAAGTGATTTTCATATGTGTATAAAAATTAGCATCAGTGACATTTAACTGTCGATACTCAATTGACCTAATGAGCTAAAATTTTAGATTTTGCTAGGCAATTATTGAGAAATCGTGAACAGGGATGGACCGGGGTGAGAAAAAAGTCGGAGCGGCCGATTTTGATCGACTATAACTTTTATAAGCTTGATCAAATTCGAATAGATCTTATATGATTCGAAAGCCCTCGATGAGCCCAATCTTTTTCCTAACTTGATGGATCAAGTCTGATCACCAGTTAAAAGGTTACAAGTCGATAAGTGAAAGAAATATTTTTTTACATATCGACTTGTAGCTTTTTTAAAAAGAGATCTGACTTGATCCATCAAATTGGAAAAAAGATAGCGCTTATCGAGAGCTTTCGAACGATATATGATTCATTTGTATTGGGTCAAGCAGCAAAAAATTATAGCCGATCAGATTAGGATGACGCTCAACCGGCCACGCTCAACTGACCGTAACCCAGAAAGAGTCGGCATTTGTAGGTCGTGTTATTCTTAATTTGGATCAGGTTTCGTGTAGCCCGAACCATCCCTGCCATTCAGTTTATAAATGAATTCGAATCATTATCACGATAGGTAAAATAAAACTGAAAACTTACTGCATTTTTCTTGGCAAAACCATAAAAGAATTATAAAAGATGCTTTTAAAGCAACGTAGAAAAAAAGAAAAAATGATTTCGTAATAAGGCCAGACAAAGCAAAGAATATTTTTTCCCTTTTGACATATTGCCCTTTTATACAATTCATTTGAGTAAAGACAATTGAGTCTAATTGTCTTTTCTCTTTCTCGATTAAGTACGTATTTCTTTGTGAAATCTTTTTGAATAAAGTTTAGGATGGAATTTTATTTTAATTAAAAAAAAAATTTTTTTGATAATGAGGGGGTTAAAAAAGAATTTTAATTTTTTTCTTTTTTTAAGAGTTAATAATAAATATATTGACTCATGAGAACTGATGAAGATCGGGTTCAACCTTTACAACCTTTAACGCTCAAATTAAAACGTTCAGCAAGTGGAATACAGAGACTGGCGACTACAACTTTAACTCCACCTTTACATGTAAAACCCTCGTCCACCTCTGCTTTTCCAACAACTTCTGCACTTAAATCAACGGCAGGGACTTCAAATAATTGTTCACCTTCCGTTTGTTTTTTTCTTTTACACATTTTTGGGCAGTTTTGGGATCCTATGAATGGGTAAAAGATTCTTTTCTTCCCCTTTTTTAATAATTCCTTCCCTCGTCCTTTTGGGCCTGTTCATGTCAGAAGGCAAGGGTTGAGTTTGTTTGGAATACTTATTGAGTTATTCCCATCAATCTTGATTATTTTTGTTAAGAGGACTCGGGATTTGTACCCATTTTCTTCCTATTTTGTTAGGATTTTCTCACCCCAGCTTTTTTTCCGTTTGATTTTAAAATTTATTTTTTTAAGAGTGTACAAGCAGCTCGAAAAAGTGTGCAATCTACAGCAGAATTGGTTGCCCAAATTAGCGAACAATTACAACATTATGGTACTATTTTTGATACGTCAACTTTGGCTTCTAATAGTAATAACAATATTAAAGAGACAAATAAACAACAATTACATTTACAGGTTTTTTAAATATATTAGGATTATTTTTGGCTTATAATACTTGGTTTTGTAATCCGGGGGCTGGTTTTTCTGTCGTCCATATTTTGTCTTTTTTGATTTTTCCTAGAATGGGACTAGAGTCTGGTAAAAGAATCTCGTTACCAGACTCCAGTCCCCACCCAAAGAAACTTAGGGTTCGGGCACATTATTTTTAAAAATCTTGATTACCTGAACAAAGCTAGTCCAAATAAAATTTCACGAAAAATAAGGAGAGTTGAAAGCTGAGACTTTTTGAATTTTTCTTGAAATTTTATTAAAATTCCAACAATTTTTAGAAGCATGCCAATTCATTGTCTTCTTTGCCAGAAAACGATGTTGAAATTGTTGGTGAATCCACAGCTAAAAAGCGGCGTGGTAAAATGTCTGATCAAATTCAAAACCACTCTCAAGACATTGAATTGTTAAATGGCAGACATAAAACAGGTGTTTGGAGGAGAAAAAAAGATTTTTTTGAAATTTGCAACGTTGCAAATTTCAAAAAAATTCCAAAAAATTTCCAAAAATTTTTCAAAAATTAAAAAAAAATTTTGAAAATTTTTCTCATAATTTTATAGAAAATGCTGTAAATAATAAAAAAGAAGGAAAGAAGAAACGTGGTCGACCTAAAATGACAGATACGGGTATTTATTTAAATAATTTAAATGATGGAATGAATGAAAGGTCAACAATTACTAAAACTTTAAAGTCTTCAAAGGAAGTTGGCAATACTCAAAAATTTAATTGGTTTGTTTCTTTTTTAATTCTTTTTTCTAAGAAAATTTTCTTTCACAATTTTTAATTTTTTTTAATGATAAAATGTTTTAATGTTTCCTTTTTTTATTTAATTTTTGGGTATATCCATGGATCCACCTCAACCCGCGTCAGGACAAATACTCCAACAAAACACCGTCCACACACTAGGAAAAAATATCTTCTATTTCGCTTTGATTAAACAAATTTTAAAATAAGAATTCCTTGGACTAACCAAGATCCAGTAGTTATTGAGTTCTAAATATCTCAAGATAGCATAGTTCGACATAAGTCAAATTTATTATCTGTAAACTAGAGGGTGTTTTTTAACTAATGTTTGAATGGTGTTTTTGTCGGAGTTCTGGTACAAGCAAACTCTGTTGGATTTTTCGAGTTGGGGTATTGATTATAGAATTTCTATGATCCAATTTATATACTCTGAGATTATCAGGATTTAATCCCATATGTCCACTAATATCAAAATTTTTAAAGGTTCGAAAAATATCCATTGCCAAATGTTGGGAATGTTGATATATCATCAACATCACAAATTCCTTCAACAATATTAGAGAATCCTTGTAATTCTTATGCACTTCCAGTAAATAATGGACAAAATTTGACAAAAGAAGAAGAAAAACGTAAAATTTTAATATTGCCATATATGGATATTGGAGAACCAGATTGGCTTGTACACGGGTTACCAGAACGTGAACGTTATCTATTTCCTGATTTTGATTCTTTCTCATCATCATTTCAGTCATTAAAACAAAAATTTAAAGAAAGTGATAGTAGAAATTGGCGACTTTAAAAAATTAAATTAAAAATTATTTTTCTTTGACTTTCAATTTTTTCTTTTGCTTATTTTTTTGTTTTTTCTTATATAGAAAATATTGATTTTATGAAAGAAAATTTTTTTGTTGCTCATTTAAATGAATTTTAAAATTTTGTTTTTTTCAAATGGTACATTAATTTTTGGGAGAATAAAAATTTTTATGATGATTTAATGAAGATTTTGAGTGTTATATGGCATGATATTTAAGCCAGGAACTCTTAAAGAAAGGTTAAAAAGTTAGAAAATTGGCCTGAACTAAAAAATGCCCTGAAACAAAAAAAAATTTCCAACCGAAAAAACTTCTTCATAGTTGTTTCATCAGTTAGAGCAAAAAAGGACATTTCGTCTCAATACAAAAATGCCCATCTCTTGAAATTTTTGCATTTCGTCATTCTCGGGTGTTAATTTTTGAATTGGGCTTATTTTAATTTTCTTATTTTCCTATATGCCATCAACGCCAAGTACTTCTATTGCTCCATTAACTAGTCAATATAGCTATCAATATAATTATTATGGATCTTATGGCACAGGTCCCGGTGATTCTCAACATCGTCAATTGCACAGAATTTGGGAAACGGATGAAGAAGGGGAATTATTGGTTAATAAAAATGTTTCAAATGATCCACCAACAACAACAAATTTATCAGAACAACAATATATGTTTTTAGATGTTTATTTACCTAATGGGTTGTTATTACCTATACAATGCCAAACACATAGAACTATTGCTTTGTTAAAACAGGATGTGTTCTTTCAGGCTAGAAAGTATGAATTTTTAAAAGTTTTTTGAGGGGTTGGGGGAGGGGGAATTTTTTTTTGGAATTTTTGAGAATCCTGAAAAAATTTTTTTCTATCATCCTCCGTCCTTTTTTGTTGATTTTTCGAGTGTGGTGATTTTACCTTTTTTCCTCCGTATTAATATCTAAAATTCTATCAGGTATCCTTTGGGCGCTTCTCTCTCAGATATTTCCAACTACATTTTTATGACTATTGGTTTAGATGGTGCACATATTCAGGTATTGTATTAAAATATTTTTTATTACTCCATAGCTCCTGTATCAACAGTTTTAACACAAAAAAATTAAAAATTTCATTTTAAAATGGATTTGCGGATTTTTAATTGAAAATGCGGATTTTTCCATTTCAATGTTCCTTTGGATCAATTAGCACAATTTTTTAGTTATATGATGAACAAAAGCCAGTATCAAGTCTTCAAAATCTTTTCCTTCCTCTTTTGGTATTGGCTGAACCAGAAGGGAATAAAATGGAAAAAGAATTAAATCAACAAATTGGGTATATAATGGGCATTACTTTAATGGAACTTGAAAGAAAGCTTGATAAAGAACTTCAAAACTTTCGTTTAAAGTTATTTGAAACTTGTTTGGAAGCTGAACAGGAACGAGGGACTTACCAATTTTTGCATTATGCATTTCCTGAGGGGCCACTTTTGCAACAACAATTACATCCTGGAGCTAATTCTTCACAATTTGGTTTTTAATTTTTTTTTGAATTTTTTTAGAAATATTTTTGTGAACATTTTTTAGTATGGGGTTTTTTCAGATTGATTTCGATACTTTTTTAAATTTATGTATTTTTAAATAGGAGACTTAATCCTTTTTTGAACTACCATAAAATTATGGTTCTCATGTAATAGAAATTTTATATTATCCGCAAAAATTTTGCGGATTTTTGTAAATTTCTAGCCCTTAAAATTATTGATGATCCTTTATTCATTTTTACTAAAATTAAAAATTTATTTTTATAGGAACAATTGATCCATCCGATCACCCACTCGAAATTGAAAGGAGAGCACTGGAGAAATTAAGACAAAAAATGCAATCATCAGATGCTTATGTCGAGGTTTTTTTCTCATTTTATTCAATTTATAAAAATATTTTTTTAAAAGGTTTGGTATGGATCACCTTCAACCAAAAATTCTCAAGAAAACCAAAAAGAAGTAGATTTTGAATATTCTGTTCGTATTCGTAATATTTTGGGGGCAACACCAGAAGATGTTTTGCGAGCAGCTTTAAATGAATTTAGAACACAATATTCTTTAGATATTAGACAACCACATACTGAATTTATATTGCAAATAGCTGGACAGCAAGTTTATGTTACTAGACCGGATGTTCCTTTAACGCAATTTGTGGTGAGGTTTTTTTTGGATAATTTTACCATGAAAATTTTGTCTTTGTGTTGCTTTCATTTTTTATTTTCAAAAACGTTTTTTTATAATTAATCCTTTAGACTAATTTAGAAACCAGAGTTTTGCTTGTTTGGGTTTTTGTCTTGTCTGATTTCCTTTTTTTCGATTATAAGATCTTTTTCAACCCACGCCACCGTTAGAAACTAATTTTTAAAATTAAATTTTCAAAAATTGTTTTTGCTTTAAATACACGTTCATTTTTTTGAAAATTAGCTTCTTTTTATTTTTCTTTAAAATTAATATTTTCTTGATTTTTCAGTATATTCGCTCATGTTTCGAAAACTATCGAATTCCAAGACTAATAATCAGAGAGAAAAGGCTTGTATTTATGGACTACCCACCTCCTCCCAAAATTTTTGAGGTTTTTTTTAAATATTTCTTTCCTCTGTAAAATTTGTTTTTAGCCCTCCTATGTCCGTCGTGAAGTGCATAATCAGTATTTAACAAATGAGACTTTAGCAAACGGCACCTCGACAGTTTCTGACGGTAATACTCAGACTTCCTCTAACGGAGATGCCAAACAAAAACAAAAAAAACTTTTTTGGGATTTGGATGAAAATTTGAGGTTTTGTGAATTTTTGAATTTTCTAATAAAATTTTCAGAATTCAAATCCATTCTGCTTCAAATATCACTGTCCAAGACAGTCGTGATCATTTATTTGTACGTGTTGCTGTGGCTGTTGGCAGACATGTCCTTGATGTAAAGGATTCAATTACAGTGACATCCTCAAATCCACGATGGGGGCAGGAGGTAATGAATTCCTGATTTAAAGAATTAACATTTTCGTCACTCGGGGTAGTGTTTGTTTATTTAATTTATTTTAGCAAGTTTTTTATTTTTCGGGCATTTCAAAAAATTTTCGAGACCTCCATTAGCCTTAAATCAGTTTAAAATATTTTTTATAAATTTTTAGACATTTATCGACTTTGACATTTATCTGAAAGACTTGCCTGAATCAGCTCAACTCTGTTTTTCATTAATATCAATTCACAATCAAAATAGTTCTTCATCAGATATTTCAAAAATTAATACAAAACAACAACATAGATCAGGAACACCTACATTAAGCACAGTTTCAACTTCAATGAATTGTGAATTAAATTCTTTGGGTTATGCTAATTTACATATTTTTGATTGGCGAAGTCGCCTTATTCAAGGAAAGCAAACATTATTTTTGCGTCCATTTGAAAAGGTTTTTAAATTTATTTTTAATTATTAAAAAATTTTTTTGAAGACTCGTTCTTCCATTTCTTCCCCTCAATTTGTCCATCTAGATAATGAGTATGGTGATGCTCTTTCAACAGTAACATCAAGGACTCCTCGGTTGGAAATTGAAATGCCTGAGGTTTTTTTGAATTTCTAAAGCATAAGTGATAGATCAAATTAATATTTTTTTGACTTAAAACTAATTTTTATTTTTAGTATTTTGGCGGCTCTACAATTATTGAGTATCCTCCAGATTTAGTTATTCAGCGTTATATTCGTTGGTTAAAACAACACAGAAGAAAGAGAAAGTCTGATGAATTAAATAACAATGGATCGATTGATAAATATAATTCGGAAGATGATTTGGACGATAGTGACGATAATGATGAAACAGATGAAGATGTGGAATATGGTGATGAATATGGCATTAATAAATTAAGAAAAATGACATTGGCACAAAAGCCGTTAATGACGGTATGTAATTTTTAAAAAGTTTTTTTAATCTTTTTGGGGAGGAGTGATTTTCTAAAAAAATTTCTTTCTTAAATATTTCTCTTCATTCTTATCCTTTTATAGCAAGGCGATGAACTAGAACATCTTCTTCGTCTAGGCCGTTCATTAGATTCGACTTTACTTACCTCAACAGACCAGCGTTTCCTTTGGCATCGGCGCCGTCTTATTTGTCATCATTTTCCGCAAATGCTTCCTGTACTTGCTGATTGCGCAATTATTTGGCGAACTCGTGAAACTACTAGCGAATTTTATAGGTTTATATTTTATTAAGTTTAAGAAATTTTTAAATTTAGATTGCTGGCTAAATGGCCTCCACTTTATGTAGATACAGCAATCGAATTACTGGATGGAAGATATGTTGATAGACGACTGCGAACTTTAGCAGTGAAACATTTAGATGATGCTTTGGATGATGATCAATTGCAACTTTATTTGTTGATTTTGGTTCAGGTTTTTTTAATTTTTTTATTTAAAGTAATTTATTGCTTATTGTCTTTTAATTTCAAGGCAATTCGTTTCGAACATCACGCTTTTTCTCCTTTGGTTAGAATGTTGCTGCGTAGAGCACTAATGGATTATCGAGTTGGACATACACTTTTTTGGTTATTACGAGCCGAATTAGCTCATTTACTCGCTTTTGGAAATGTCAATCAATTAACAAATATCGGATTAAAAAACTCGATGGAAAGAAGTTAATTTTAGATTTAAAATATTTCTTTTTAAATTATTTTAGATACTGGCCCACAACTTTCTCCGTTATTTTTACGTTTTGCTTTAATGTTTGAAGCTTATTGTCGTGGGAATAGTGCCCATCTAGATTCAATGTGTAAACAAGTTGAGCTTATCAGCACTTTAACTACTTTAAGTACTGGAATATGTGCAAATAGTAATCGAGAAGCAGCAAATAAAGTATTTTTAAGCTGTTTTGTTTAAGTAATCGATTTTTATTTAAGAAACTCCAGATTGAATTGATGGCACGTAGAGAGCAAATGCAACATATGGTGTCTCCAGTAAATGCTACTTATCGTTTGGGGGAGTTAATGTTTGTAAATTTGAATTTTTTTCAAAATTTTTGTTTTAATTTAAATTTTAGTATTGAGGAGTGTCGTGTTCTTGGGAGTGCAAAACAACCTCTTTTCCTTACCTGGAGAAATCCTGAAATTTTGGCTAGATTAACTTCACCTACTCATCAATTGATTTTTAAATGTGGAGATGATATGAGACAAGATATGCTGTAAACATTTTTCTCTAAAAATTTGAAAATTAAAATTTCTTTTATTTAAAGTTCTTTGCATGTAATGCGCATTATGGATGCAAAATGGAAAAGTCAATTACAACAAGATTATTGTATGACGTTATATGAAGTTCTTCCAATGGGAAAGAATGTTTTATTTTTTTGATTAAATTTATTTATTTTTTCTTTATAGATTGGACTGATACATGTTGTTCCAGATTGTCAAACTCTTTTTCAAATTCAATGTGAAACAAGGAAAACAGCATCTCTTAATATGGATATTGCTCTCTTAAATAAATATATTTATAAGAAGTGTTGTTCTAGGGATAGTAAAAAGTATTTTTAAAAATCTAATAATTGACAAGGAAATATCCAGGCCTTTTGAAATAAGAAATAAAGAAATTTTTGGGAGGAGAATGACAAAAAAATGAGATTTTTTTGCCTGACATAAGTTTTCTCTTGACGAGAACAATCTTCTCCTTTAGAGTAAAAAAAGTCTCCTTTAAGGAGTTTTGGCTTTTTATTGTTAGTCTTCGGATTTCATTTTCTCAAAAGAAACAAATTTACATATCATCCCTCTTCTCTGAAAATATTTCTTAAATACGCCCTTGCTTTAAAATATTAGAAAGATATAACCTTAGAATTTTTCTAAAGATATTTGGAATGCGTAGATCGCTTTACTATGTCGCTTGCCGGTTATTGTGTAGCTACTTACATTCTTGGTATTAAAGATAGACATCAAGATAATATAATGCTTGCAAATGATGGAAGGGTTAATTCTCGTTTAAAATTTTATTTAAATTTTTTTAATTTTTAAAGATATTTCACATTGATTTTGGACATATTTTGGGACATACAAAAAGAAAATTGGGAATTAATCGTGAGAGGACAGATTTTGTTTTAACTGATCATTTTCTTTATGTAATTTCTCGAGGAAAAACAAATTTTAGACAAACATATGAATACAATAGGTCAGAATTTTTTTTCTTATTAATATTTATGGACATCTTTTAGTCCTCGCCTAAAATATTTTTTGGCTTAAATTTCCTTTAAAAATTTTTAGTTTTCGTGATGAATGTACAAAAGGTTTTCTATCATTACACAGCCAAGCTCGTTTCTTTATTGCATTGTTTCGAATGATGTTTGTTTTTTTTTATTTCTGAATAATTATTTAATAATTTTTAATAAAAGGTGTTGTATGGGATTGCCAGAACTTAGCCCTGTAAATGTTGATTTTCTTAAACAAACATTAATGTATGATAAAGAAAAACGTGAAGAAGCTAGGGCTGCTTTTGAACAAATATTTGAGGATGTAGTTAAAGGAGATTGGTCAATACATTTGAATTGGTTTTTTCATTCAGTTCGGCATATGTAACGGTTATATATATTTCTAAAATTCTTTTCCTATTTTTTTAAATTTCTATTTTCTGTATAATAATTTGGTATAAGCTATTAGTTTTTAGAATTCTTTTATGTATATTTTGTAATGATCAATCTACATTTAAACCCAGACCTTGATTTTCAAGGTCAAAGCATTTTTCGGGGTCCCTAGATTTTCGATTGAGAAACTGGTCAGGAAATCAAGGTCATTTTTTAAAAATAATTGGTTTTCATTAAAAAATCCTATAAAATTTTTAAAGATTCTATTCAAAATTCTTCTACTCTAGAACTTTTACATTCTTTAATGAACTTTTTACGGCTGTAGTTTAGTATACCGGAGTTTTAGTTCCGATATAAGACACGTACCATTCGATTCGTCTCGGCGAGCTGAGTCGAACGGTACCACTCTCCAGGCGCGGAGATGCCTGTGTGCCGAGATATAGGTCCCCGAAAATCGAAAAACCATAGGGGGGACCAAGCACTTTTTTGGGATGAAAAATTCGAATATGCAAATTATACCTCATTCGAAAGAGCTCGTCGACCTGAGTCGAATGACACCAAAATCAACGAAATACGACTTGAATGGACCGAGATATAGACCCCTAAAAATCGAAGATTTTAAGGGACGATTTTTGGAATAAAAATTTTTTTATACAATTAATACCTCATTCGAAAGAGCTCGACGAGCTGAGTCGAATGACATGAAAATCACCGTGATTGAACAAGATTGGACAAAGTTATGATCGTTTGTTTTAGCTCCTTACCTATGGCATCTGTGGAGGTTTTGCTGCTGCTGAGGCAGCCTGGAATTCCCACCTCATTATGATAGGAATAGGACCATGTTGCGAGCCCAGACCCAGCGCCCGTAGACTCCCCGCGAGGCGCGTGCCGCAAAACCCCGCGCGAAGCGCGGGGTTTTGCACAAGCGCCTCGCCTACGCCCCATAGGTTTACGTTGACCATTTTGAACCTTTTTATCTTGGCTCAAAATCAAGATATCGAGCTGATTTTGGTGTCATTCGACTCAGTTCGAGGAGCTCTTTCGAATGAGGTATAATTTGCATATTCGAATTTTTCATCCCAAAAAAGTGCTTGGTCCCCCCTATGGTTTTTCGATTTTCGGGGACCTATATCTCGTCACACAGGCATCTCCGCGCCTGGAGAGTGGTACCGTTCGACTCAGCTCGCCGAGACGAATGGTACGGGTCTTATATCGGAACTAAAACTCCGGTATACTAAACTATATCCCTTTTTACTGTTAGACCTCATATTCTATTGTGATAATATTGAATTTTTTTAAAATTTTATTTTCAACCTTTTAATATTTCCTTTATATATTTTTAGAAAAATCTTTTAATGTTCTCATTATAATTTCTACATAAAGTAAAATTTTAACAATAAACATTTGAGAATATCAAAGGGATGTCTGTCAAAGTCAATAAATATAAAAATTAAAAATAAGTGAACTATAAAATCCTGATTATAAAAATGTCCAAATTTTAAAAATGTCCAAAAAAATCATTCTAACATCTAACAAAAAGCAGGCAATCCATAATTTTGAGGCTTAAACTCAGTCAAAGACTCCAAGACTTCTACCAAATTTGGGTGAGCACGAAGTTCATCCTCTTCCCAATTAGGAGGCAGAAATTCGGGTTGCGGAACCATAATTACCTTGATAATTTTTAAATTAAATTTTGGTATTATTGTTACGACTCTTAAAAATCCGTAAATTTTATTAGAAAATTTTTAGGTAATAAAATTTAGGGATTTAAGAATTCGTTGAAATTTTAAAAAGCTTTTTCTCAGTTTGTAAGCAAGGTTTTGGTGATTTGGTAATCGTGAAGAATCCGGAACCCAAAAAAAATTTTTTTTTGATTAAGTCGAATGATATGTCATTTGAAAGAGCTCGTCGAGTTGAGTCGAATGGTGAAAAATTTTCGTGCTGACTCATAGAGGGGCTGAGATATAGGCCCCTAAAGTTCGAAAAACCAAAAAACCAAAATCATCAAGTTTCGGGGGTCTGTAACTCGATCGTATGAAGTCGGATTTCGTTGATTTTGGTGTCATTCGACTCAGCTCGACGAGCTCTTTCGAATGAGGTATAATTCGCCTTTTTGAATTTTTCATCCCAAAAAAGTGCTTGGCCCCTCTTTGGTTTTTCGAACTTTAGGATACTATATCTCAGCCCCTCTATGAGTCAGCACGAAAATTTTTTCACCATTCGACTCAACTCGACGAGCTCTTTCAAATGACATATCATTCGACTTAATCGGCGTCTGTGACGTATACCGAAATTTTACCTAAATTTTTAAAAAATCAAGTTTTGATGAAAATCATAGATTAGACAATGTCTAATACAAAATCTAAGTTCATATTCGTGATCAGCGCCCAAAAATACCCCTAGAAAGTTATTTACAAAAAAAATTTTTTTAGGTTCCGGATTCTTCACGATTACCGGTGATTTTATAAACTAAAAAATTTTTTCGAACCAAACTTTTTTGAATTGCGGATAAAATTTGCGGATTTCCGAAATTCTCGGTTCAGTTCCGGATATCCGAAGATTTTCCAAGAACCGACAACCCTATTCAGGAGCATAAAAACAAATTAAAATTTAATTTAAAAGAAAACTAAACTGTACATCCAGCATCCAAAGCACTACGAACACCATTAACAGAATCTTCAAAAACCAAAACATTCTCTGGACTTGCAGGGCCTCCATCATCAAAACGTTTCATTAATTTTAGATAAGGTTCTGGATGCGGCTTGCAATAAGTTATTTCTTTAAAAAAATATTTAAAAAAAATTTTTTTATTTTAGAAACCTGGGTCACTGCCACAAAGAAGTCGAAGAGGAATTTTCTCTAACCAATTCGAAATTTCAGTGTTTGAAGTCTTCTGTTTAAATTCGAGAGCATCAGAACCTGTACATATAGCCAATGGAATGCCGCTTTTGTGTAAATGGTCAACAAGGGGAATAGCCCCAGGCAATACCTTTTTGAAAATAAGCTTTGATTGAATTTTTTCGAAACCCCCAAAAGGACCTTTCCAACCTTTTAACTATTTTTTGAAAGAAATATAAGTACCTCAGTCTCAGCTATAAGCAATTCTGCAAGTTTAGCATCATATGCTTCCATATATTTGTCAATTCCTTTAGGGTCATCCAATCCAAAAGACTTTAGCAGAGCCTCAACAGCAAGAGGTTTAGCTTTCCCCATCATTAATGCCTTCCTTTAATTAAAATATTTTTTAAAAATAAATTACTAATTTAATTTACTCAATATTTGTAAAAGTCTTTCCATGCTGGTTCTTTAATACTTGTTCATTTGCTTTAGAGTAGAGTCGTTCAGTGTCAACAAGAATACCATCAAAGTCAAAAATAATATGTGTAACTGAACCTCTAGAAACAAATTTTTCTTCAATATCGTCAATAAATGAAGACATAATTTTTTGTTATCTAAATAAAATTAAAAAGAAATGAACGCTTTTTGCAATCGGTCACTCCCTAAAAGCCAACCCCAAAATATCAACACTAAAAATTAAAACGTTTACTCGTCCAGACTTTCTTATGGGGTTTATTCAGTCGGGTAAAATCGTGAGCATGACTTTTTGAGGCTCGACTTTTTCGAAAAATAAAAGTGAGAAAAAGATAAAGAGGTATTCTATATTTCATTTTGTAAAGATAAATGCTTTATCATCATTTTTTAATTTTATTAAAAAATTTTTAAATTTTATTAAAAATGTCAGTGAACATAAAAAATAAAAAATTGCAAAAAATAATTTTTATTGAGAACATTCACTTCTTTTAGCCTAAAAATGGCGGAATTGTACCCAAACAGCGTCCAGGCATACAATTTAAGCCAAAAGGACAGCCGATACTACCACATGCTGAAACTAAAAATATGCAAATTTAACTGAATTAATTTTGGGAAACAAAATTAACAAACATGAGAACGAATTCATTCCAAAATATGGAGAATAAAACCCTCCCAATCCATAACCATAAAGACTTCCACGCCCGTATGGACTCCCGTATCCAACTTCCGGGTATCCAATACCAGCAGTCTGAAATATACACCTGCCGGCCTGGCAAATTTGGCCGCTATAACAGTCTACAGTATCAGCACATACTAAAACAGATTATTTAAAAACGGGCATATTTTTGCAAATCTACATTTACTGGCGGCAGCATAGAGGCCATAAGCCCCATTGTTAAGTCTCCCTCCATAACCTCCACCAAGTCCGTAATCCATAGGCTGACAAATTCCTGCAATTAAGGTTGGCGGTTAATGGAAGACTGCCGGTTATCCGGAACCGTTATCCGAACCGAAAAATTTCGGCTATCCGGTCTTTCTTCGGTCCCGACTTATCCTGAATTTACCTGCAATGCAATACTGCCCCAACGGACATGAAATAAAACGACATGTGTTAGGCCCATATCCTGCATAGACAAAAGATTTTTTTAATTTTTAAATCTCTCAAAACTAGCCTCGTAAAGCTCCCAAAAAGTTGCTTCCATAGTAGCCTTGTGCCAAACTAATTTTTAAATTTAAAAATTCAGTTGTGCCCAATTTTATTCTACTAAAACTTGCCTAATATGAAGAATGTAACCTAACGAGAACAGTAAAATCGAAGTAAACATTGCCAAAGGGAATGGGTTGAAAACAATTATTTTTGGAGTAAAATGGGGGAAAGAGATCAAACAATTCCCTCTCCTCACTACATTTAATAAAATTGAATATTGCGCAACTGTCCCTCAACAAAATTTTATATTATCATGGCAGACAGAACCGACAAGTTGACTAGAAACGAGTATTTTTCAGGTGACTATTTATTAAAAAAGTAAATGTCCACTTCCGATTTTGTGGCCCAATTTTTCAATGTAAAAAAGTAAAAAAAAATATAAATTTTAATTCACGTAAAAATTGGAAAAAATTTTTTGAAAAAAAGTTAAAAATCAGTTAAACAAAAGCAGTTGAATTTCAAGATTCTTTTGACTTGCTTCGCTGCTTCGAAACGTTCTAAAAAGTTTAGTTAGATTGATGTACATAAGATAAAGATGGATATTTTATGTGGTAAAGAACAGGCTTGGTAATGGATACGGATACAGATAAGTTCAAAATGCCTGCGGATATCCGTCTGTACCCGCCGTAAATATCCGAATACGGATACCAAAATTCATGTCCATTACCAAGTAAGGTAAAGTAACCCCTAAAAATTGAACAATGAAGTCGACCAATATTTTCCGTGGTAAAGAAAATATTCGTAAAGGTACCGAAAGTAGTTCCGCAGGGAAACTGTGCTTTTCTCTCCAAACACAATTCAAACAATAAGTGTTTTTATAGAAAAGAGAACATTCCTAAAAATTTAAATAATCTTTTTTTGTTACCCCCCTCTAAAATACCTCATCTACACAAATTTGTTGATTACAAATATAACAATTTGCACCAATAACAAGAAAATCATCAATTGCGTAATCACGTTGAGATTTGTGAAAATCTGGGGGCTCAAAAGGATTTCTCATATAAAAACATTCTTCTTCACACCCAGCCTTTTCTAGCTCCAATTTTCCATATCGACATTTAACTGAAAGTTTGCAGTTTACACAAAAGAAATCTGTTGAATTTGAAGGATATTCCGAGGAAGTTCCAATTATTGCGCTTAAATATTTAAAAAATATTGTTAAAAAGTTTTGAGAATAACTAACTTTTCAGCAAATTTAGAGCTCATAATTAAATATTTGAAGTAAATTATTTTTTAAATTTATCTAACTTAAAAAAGAATTAGTTAAATTATTTGGTCTAGGCAAAGTATAATAACGAGAAATGTTGTTTAAACTGAAAGTTATTTTTATGCCTTGCGCCATAGTGGTCTGCGCCATAGTGGCCGTGTCCCCAAATTTTATTGTTCTCTTTTGTGTTTTTTTGTTTATTTTTCGTTAAAGTTTCTTTAAAAATTTTTTTAGTTTATTTTTATGAAAATGACTTCAGTTATTCAACCTGATGTTGTTAATTCTTCAAATAAAGATTCTAAAATTGTTGACAATTCTAATGATAAACAGGCGGAGGTCTGAAAATCCGGGAAAAATGCACAAGAGGACCATTTTGAGTACTTTTATACTGATATTTTACCTTTTTACACAATTTTAGACAAGAAAAACATAAGTTCTGTTGTGTTCATGAGCCGATGCACAAGAGGACCATTTTGAGTACTTTTATACTGATATTTTACCTTTTTACACAATTTTAGACAAGAAAAACATAAGTTCTGTTGTGTTCATGAGCCGAAGTCTTTAAGGTAAGACTTCGGCTCATGAACACAACAGAACTTATGTTTTTCTTGTCTAAAATTGTGTAAAAAGGTAAAATATCAGTATAAAAGTACTCAAAATGGTCCTCTTGTGCATTTTTCCCGGATTTTCAGACCCCTGAAAATCCGGGTACCATAGGGGGGAGTAAGCTGTTTTTTTGGGTCAAAAATTCGAATATGCAAATAATAGCTCATTCGAAAGGGCTCGACGAGCTGAGTTGAATGACACCAAAATCAGCTCGATTAGATGATTTTTGACAAAGTTATGACCAACAGAATCTTCGCTGGAAAAACTGTTTTTGTGCTGCTACGGAGGGTAGGCCGGGCATGGTCTTCGCTACACGATGGCCGTGCTTCGCTGCGGTCGTGCTCGCTTCGCTCGCGGCGACCGTAGCGAAGCGGCGGCCGTCGTTCCGCTCGACATGCCCGGCCTCCGCAGCGGCAAAAACTTTTTTCCGCGAAAACCTTGTGGAAGGGGTAAAAACAAACGGTCATAACTTTGTCAAAAATCATCCAATCGAGCTGATTTTGGTGTCATTCGACTCAGCTCGGCGAGCTCTTTCGAATGAGGTATAATTTGCATATTCGAATTTTTGGCCCCAAAATTCAGCTTGGTCCCCCCTATGCTTTCCGGATTTTCAGGGGTCTGAAAATCCGGGAAAAATACAAAAGAGGACCATTTTGAGCACCTTTATACTGATATTTTATCTTCCCACACCTTTTTATACAAGAAAAACATAAGTTCTGTTGTGTTCATGAGCCGAAGTCTAGCCCAGGCGGATATTGAGATTGTTGAGGGGGAATTAAAAAAAGAAAAACAACAAACCGTCTTTAAGGTTTGTTTTAATTATCGATTACTTTTAAATATTTAAATTTTAAGGATTTGCTTTCAAAAATAAACCCGAGTAGTTATAAAGAACGGCCAAATTATTCTAAAATTGATTTTTCTTCTAATAAATGGTTAATGTCTTATGATGAGGCTTCTTTATCTAAATTAGAAAATCCACCGTCTTTGGCCGATGGAATTAGTTTGGAATTGGAAAAGGTTTTTTTTTGTTATTACTGGTCTCTAGAAGAAAGGATGAGAAGAGCTCTTGTTTCCATTAAGTAATCGTGTGATATGATTCCAAATATGAGCTGGAATTTTATTCATTTAAAATTCAGACAACACACCCGATTACTTGCTGAAACAGGACATAACCAGGATTTTTTTCGGGGGAGGGGGGGGGGCTGTGCTGAAATATTCTTAAATGTCGAATGAGATCTTTTTACTCCTCTAAAGGCCAATAATCTTCACTTTTACCACATTTTAAGGATATCCGTTATTTGGGTTGTGAATTAATTCAGACTGGTGCTATTTTATTAAAATTGAGCCAAACAGCAGCCGCAACTTCTCAAATTTTATTTCAACGTTTTTATTATCAAAAATCATTTGTTAACTACAATTTTGAGGTTTTTATTAAGTACAAAAAATTTTCATTTTATTTTTTCCTCACTCAGCATATGCTCTGTGCGTGTCTTTTTCTGGCTAGCAAAATTGAGGAACAGCCAAGAATGCCTACAGACGTTATAAATGTTTATCATCGACTCAAACAATTGTACCAACATAGAAGAAAGATTAGCAGTGGGGGAGGAGACGTCAGCAATGTCAATCCTCAACACCTCCGACCAAAAGAGTAAGGAAATTATTAAAATATTATTTTTGAGTAATAATTTATAAGTGAAGACTTGGCTGTTGAAATGATAAAAATATAGTCCAAAATGTTAGATTACAAATTTTAATTGCCTTGTTTAGATACTTATATCAATCGAAAGTTCTGTATACGATTTCTAACTGAAGTTGTCTCATCAGATCATCAAAGAGAGTTACAGTCTGATAAAGATGGAAGATGTTGATTGCTTATCCGGCTATAGCCATATTTAACTTCTTACCATATTTAACCTGATAGTAATAGTAATCAGCACATACAAAGCTTTCGATTGATATAAAAATTATCCAAATTGGGTTGAAACTAAAAATCGCTGTGCCCTAAAAGGGCCCGGGATTTAGATTTGTAGCTTTAAAATAAGTAGGAATTCCCTTTTAGTTTTAGATTTTTTTTGTTTTTTGGTATTATTTTTAAGACTTTTCTAAAAATATTTATCTACTTAAAAATCTACACTTTATTGACTTTCATTGACACTTTCATTGATTTAAAATTCGATATCATTCTTAATTAATTTATTTTTATTTTTTGGGGATGGGTTTGGTATTTTTATTTAATTTGATAATAATCCCTATTTTTATTAGGTGCACTAACAGGCACTTACTACAACTTTACATTCAATTTCAATTATTCTCCGTTATTAATTGTTAAATTGAATATGTGAAAGGTGAGGAAAGCTTTTTTTTGGAGGATATTATTTTACAACTGGAAGGTAATGTTTTTGGAATTATGAGGAATTTGGATGTTTTTATGAGTTAAAAGTAAATAAAATAATTGTTGAAATTTTCTGACAGGTTTTTTTAAACAATTCTATTTTTACTAGGATTTGTATTTTTGATGTTTAAAGACAATTAGTTAAAAGACAATTAGTTGTTTAAAGACAATTAGTTGTTATGAAATTGACCGTTAGCCGCAAGCGTTGGAAACTCGCTCTACTTTTGAAAAGGCTGGTTTTATTTTTTTATTTTGATTCCGATAAAATTAAATTGAAATTAATTTTTTTAAATTTATGTTTTGATCTAAATTAAATAATTTTATGAATTTTTCTGTAAATAAGGAATGGATAGGATTTTTGAAAATTTATCGGGTCGGGTATTGTGCAAGGGCGTATATAGGGGGGGGGAGGGCTAGAGTTTACTTTTTTCAGAAATTTTATTTTCATTCTAAAGTTTAGTAAATTTTAAAATCTTGCGAGTAACCTACGGTTGCGGCTTATCTTTCCCAATTTTTATTATTGTTATCTTTATTTAAATTTTTAGTTATTGTACTTTGTCGTTTCAATGGCCAATTCAAACTTTCGAAATTGTGCGGATTTTTCCAATGATTTTTACAAAATACGTTAAGATTTATTTTTATAATTTTACAGGTTTTATCATTTGGAATTGGACGGGGACGAATTCACGGAAATGAAGAAGAATTTACTTGAATCTGAGCTTTGTCTACTTAATGTTTTGGGATTTGTTGTTCATGTATGAAAATATTCTTTTATAATTTTATTTTAAAATAGTCGGCACTTGTTGAGATTGAAGTGCCACTTTTGTCGATTTTTTAATTAAAATGAAGGCAAAATATATTTTTCCACATTTACATAAATATTTTCTGAATAACAAGGTGGGAATAGTCGCTAGAAGAGAAAAAAAAGCTCCCAATGTAAAAATTTTCTATTTTTGACCATTTTTATCCTTTTTTAAATAAAAAAGTCGTGTACTTCGATCTTTACGTGTGCCATATAATTAAGGTACACCACCCTCACAAATTCGTTTACATTTACTTGCATATTCTTGGCTTGTTACACAAGGAAAGTGATCCAAACGCGACTAAAGAAGAGATTAACAGGAGTAAAGAATTGCTTCAAAAAGCTTGGTATTCTGTTTTTTAATTTATTAAAATTTATTTAATTCTTCAGGAGTTACATGAATGACGGTCTACGAACAGATATATTTCTACGTTATACTCCTGAAACAATTGCTTGTGCTTGTATTCATTTGGCAGCCAAAACTATTGAATATCCAGTCATTCTTCCCAAATCTCCTCCATGGTTTTTGGATTTTCAAAAAAAAAATTTTTAAAGCGTTTATTTTTTAAAGGTTTGAACTTTTTGATGTGTCTGATTGTGATATTCGTCTCATTTCTAAAATGTTGATGTGTCTTTATACACGAAAAAGAGCTCCAAGTCTTGATTTTATTAATTCACAATTGAAGCTACATCAAAAAGAACCTTCAGATTCTAATAAAAAAGAAGAGTTTGGGACTGATAAAGCATATGCTGATATACGAAAAGTGGTTAAAGAAAGAGCTGTTAAAGCTAGTAAAAAAGATGATGAAAAGGCAGCGAAAGTTAAAGAAGTGTAAGGATTAAAATTTTAAATAGAATTTTTATTTAAATTTTTAAAAGAATAAAACACGTTCTCGGCCCTCCATTTCATGTAATGGTTGATGCAAGCTTTATTAGTTATTTTGTAAAAAATCGATTGGATATAATGAAAGGATTTAAGGATTGCCTTCGTGATAAAGGTTTTATTTTGTATTAAAATTATTAAAAAAAATTTTTATTTAGTAATTCCATACATTCCCAAATGTGTTATTGTTGAATTGCAAAGAAAGAAACGTCGATTTAAAGCAGCTTTGGAAATTATAAACGATCATCGTTGGCAAAGACTGCATTGTTCTCATAAAAAAAGCATCTATCCAGACGAATGTATTATTCATAGAGTTGAAGAGGTAATTGTGGTTATTTAATTTTATAAATTTGGTAGGACTGAAGGGGCAATTTAAATATATAGTGGGGGTGAAAAAGGAAATAATTTTTTATCGGAAATAATTTGTTAACTGATTTGTTAATTTTTAACCTTTTTTTGTGAAGAAAACAAATTATGGGGGAATAAGGATGACGATTAAATCTCAGAAATTTTACTTTTCCACCACCACTAATTTCTATCCATATCTTTCCTTTAATTTTATTTTTCTAGCACAAAAACTGTATCGTTGCCACTTGTGACAGAGATTTACGTAGACGTATACGCAAAATTCTGGATGTCCCAATTATTTATATTCGACATCATCAACTTACAATTGAGCGTATGGGTTAACATTTAAGAAGTGAATGAATTTCTGATTAATTTTTATAAATCCACAAGAATATTTAAATAATATCAAAAGCAAATTTAAAAATAAAATTTGTAGTCACCGATTTTTTGATTTTATCCATTTTTTAAAAGAAATAAAAATTTCAAGCAATTTTAAATTTTTTTCGTTAAGCGTTTTGCGAGACTAGTTCTTTAAAGCGTTGTTATTTAAGATTGGGGTTGATTTCTATTATGATAAGTTGCTTTTTGAGTATGTTTTTCACTTCATAAATAAAACATTTCACACGTTTAATTAAGGTTTAGATGTTTGTTAGTTTCCTATGATTAAAAAAATATAATAATTTTCTCCTTTAGGGCATACAATATTTCCAACAAAAAACATTAAAAAAATTATTAAATAAATTGATCTGAATATTTCTTCTTTTTTGGAATTTAAATTAAAAAATTGTTTTTAAATGAGGGTAATTTTAAATTGTTTAAATAATTATCGAAAATATAATGGTTTGGATCTTTTATTTTATTTAATCTTGGACGATTAATATGTCTTAACTTTTACATCCTTCATATTATTATAAATAAATTTAAAAAAAATAAAATTATCAAAAATCACCAATTTATTCCAATATTTAATTTTATTTCTAAAAATGCTTTAATTTTTAGATTAAAAATAACGATTCCATTTAAATTTTATACAATTTTTGAATTTTATGAGAAAAAAGAATAATGACATATTTAATATCATTTAATATACCCATATGTTTTTTTCTTTAATTTCCCATTATTAAAAAAATAAAACCCCAAAATCACAATTAAAATATATTTTAATTATTTCCCTTTCTTCGCACTTTTCATTTAGAATATTTTTGCAATTATTGACATTTGCTTGGATTTTTCTTACAAAGATTAATACACACTTTATCACTTCTATTATTAACGCAAAAGTCTTTACATTTACCATCGTTTATATTATTACGACAAAACTTCTTACATTCATTATCAGTTGGATCATCATGACATGGAGGACTCTTGTTTGAAGGACCGCTAGGCGGAATATTGCCTTCTCTTGGACATACAATATTTCCAACCAAAAATAATAAAGCAAATATTGCTAAATAAATTAATTTAGAAAACATTTTCTTTTTTTTTGGAATTTAAAATTTAAAATATTTTTTTGAGAATGGGGGTAAATTTTAATTGGTTAAATACGCCTCGAAATATATTCAGTGATAAATCTATTTATTTACTCAATTGTAATCCATAATACCTAATATATTAAAAAAAATCTTTTTTTGTGTAAGGTTTTATTTTAAATTTTCAATTTAGAGAAGCTTTTCCTTCATACTTCACCCATGAGGGGTTATAATTGTTTAATTAACCGTTGAAAACGTGGATTAAATATTAAAATAGCAAGTATTTAATTTATAATTTATTTTCACGTGTTTAGGAAATAGAAAAATAAATTTAAAAATTGAAAAAAATTTTTTCTAATTGTTGGCAAAATTGATTTAATTTAATTCGATATTAAATATTTTATTAAGAAAAACTCTGAAAAAAGCCATTATAAAATTTAGATACCGTAAATCCTCTAAAATAGCCCCTCCCTCTAAAATAGCCCCACCCTCTAAAATAGCCCCCCTCTAGAGGTTGATCGAAAAAAATAGCCCCTCCCTCTAAAATAGCCCCACCCTCTAAAATAGCCCCCCCCTCTAAAATATTTAATTGTGCTTGCCATTGTTATTTTTCAAAGCACAACACTGTTAAATCCCTATATTTCAATAAGATTAGAAATGATTATGGAGGATATCGGGGATTTGAATGGATATAAGGGGATTCTGATGGATTAAGGGATAGTGGTGGACTTCCAAGACTTCGATCCAAGACCTTAATCGAAGTCTTGGATGGATTTATGGACTGAGGAGTACTTGATGGAAGTTTTTAGGCTAGAATTCTCGTTAAGAGACCTTTATTTTGTGATGAATTCTATTAAATTTTAGAAAAATATTATTCAAAATTTGGTAATAAATTTTAGTTTTCAAAAAATTTAGACATCGAAAAAAATAGCCCCTCCCTCTAAAATAGCCCCACCCTCTAAAATAGCCCCCCTCTAGAGGACGATCGAAAAAAATAACCCCATGGGGCTATTTTAGAGGATTTACGGTAGTGCTTTTGTTGTAATTATGCTAACTAAAAGTTAAATTTTACATCTATTTTTATAAAATCATAAGAATATTTAGAATCAAGTTAGACAATCTAATTAATTGTTGATTTAATTTTTTGAAAAAAGTGAAATTTACAATTTAAAATCTACATATCCTTTTTCAGAAGTCAACCAAATAAAAAATAAAATTTTCTGAAATTTACACAATTTTTAATTTTATTCGAAAAAAAATAAATTTATAGTCACATTTAATATTAATTTTGTATATGCCCATATGTTTTTTCGTTAATTTCCCATTATTTAAAAAATAAAACCCAAAATCACAATTAAAATATATTTTAATTACTTCCCTTTTTTACACACCTTCCCTTCCCGATTATTTTCACAAAAGTCTTGACAATCAGGATCATTCATATTTTTATTACATTTATCCTTGCAGGCTTGTCCTTTTGGTTCATCATGACATGGAGGTGGAGGATCTTCAATTGCTGGATTATGGTTTCTTTTAGCTTGCCTCTCTGATCCTCCTTCTCTTGCCAGAATATTCCCAACCAAAAACAATAAAGCAATTATTATTAAATAATTTGATTTAGAAAACATCTTATTGGAAATTAAATTCTTTTTGAAGATGGGGGAAATTTAAATTATTTAAATATTCATCCAAATATAGCAGTTGATTGTATCCCATTTATTCAACAGCAATTTTTTTATCAGCGAAAAAAGTTTTTCATTTGAAAGTGGATCTCTTTTGGATCACTTTTTGGCTTAAATCTTCTCGAATTTGATGATCTTTTTCTTTCATGGATCCATTGGGAGGTCTAATTGTTTAATTAACTGTTGAAAATGACATTTTAAAATATTTAAAAATTTATAATTTGGCTGGCAATATTAAAATTCAAAAGTTTTGAAAATAATAAAAAAATTTTTTTATTGTTGACAAAATTAATCTAGGTATTTAATTGCCAAAGCTAAAGGCCTATTGCATAATTAGATTAGCGAAGAAATGAAAATTATTCTTTGGACTCATCCTCCAATATATCCCTTAATCCCTTAAAACCCCGTATATCTCTCGATATCCAGCCAAGTCCACAGATATCTCTTTGATCCCTCGATGTCACGCACATGTCTCTTTATCCTCACTTTAATACTTCCAAGTCTCCAGATATACCACTTAATCCTTTTAAATCTCATTATACATGTGGAAGTTGTGGAAGTCCTATGTGGAAGTTAAACTATTGTGTAAATTTCAGTTGGTCTTATTATTTCTTGCTTCACATTAGTCCTTTATAAATTGATGGAAAAATAGGCTGTATAAGACTAAATTTTAATGAACAGAAAAATTTTGTATCAATATGCAATTTGTAAAAATTTTTTGCTTTGCTTTTTCTCTTTTCATATAAAATCAAAATTTATATAAAATTCTTAATCCAGCTATTTCTTCATCAAATATAAATTAATCAAGTATCCTTCTTTGTCAAAGCATCAATAGAATAATTCCCTGGTCCATGAACAAAAATAAGTAAAAGTCCCCCAATAACCGAAAAAGTTTGGAAAAAATCGAATTTTGCAAATTCTTTGTAGGGGCTCTCTTTTGGCAATTTCCACCAAGCATTTAAATTAAAATTAATAAATAAAAGCCATAAAGCAAGTAAAAGTGATGCTTGGCGAGCTTTAAAACCGGTAATGACCAAAAACATGAGAAGAGAAGCAATAAAAAGTTCGATCTGTATAAAGTTGATTAAAAACCCGTAGGTTTTGTACAAGGGATGGGATGGGTCGAGAAAAAAGTCTGATCAAGTATCGTGTCGGAAAAAAGTCCGGCGTTCGGGTCTCGGGTAATTTAGGGGTATTAAAAGTGGAAAAATTTGGGTCTTGGGGGTTGGAAAATTTCTCGGATTGAGTTTCGGTCGGAAAGGTCTGAGTTTCGGGTAACCCGTCCCATCTCTGCTTTGTACAAGAGAGTGAAGAATAATCAATCTAAAATAGCAATCTTTTTAAATAATTCAGATCAAATAGAATCTTGTTTTTAGCTTTGTACCGGTCAGAAAACAATACATTTTTAACGACTAATTTACCATTTTTAAGTGATTATTACTATCCCAACGAAGAAGAGAAATAAACATTAAAGGTAAAAATATTCTCCCAGCAAGCATTATAAAAGTCTTGGATTTGCTGTCTTTTTGAAATTGTAATTGTATAATTCCAGCCCCAATAGTCGGCTGTTTTTGTTTATTATTATTTAAAGATTCAGCTATCAACAACAAAAGCCCTCCGATAATAGCTATATTTCTATAAAAGAATTTTTTATTAAATAGACTTTAAAAGGGGTATAATACTTATTGAACAAACTAGAAAAATTTAAATAAACATGACTCCTGTTTATGATCTAATTAAATACAATGTCCGTTAAGTTATAACTTTTATGGGATTATATTCTGTAATATCTTTGAGACTTTAATTTAAAATAATGATGAGATTCGAGATGGAATTTCGTACCGTACCGTACTATGGAAAATACGAAATACGGAAAAATACCGATACCTATAAACACAGATAAAATTCAAAATTTTATCGGTCGGTATTCCATACCGTACTAGCGACACGGAATACCGAAAATACGGCCGTAATAGGTACAGTCCGATCTCTAATTTAGATTCGGATTCTAAATGTCCTTATTTTCCCGGACAGTCATTAAAGGTTTCTTAAAGAGAGAATAGGATTTAAATTTAAAATTAATTTTTACACTGCTAAAAAGTGAAGATCGAAATGTAGGCCATACAGGATAGTATGATAAATAACCATAAAAATCAGAAAAATACAGCTTGGAATTACAATTCTTCTTATAAAGAGAATTAAAATACATGGAATAATTTGTCCAAGAATTCCAAAAGTAATTAAAACATCTGCCGGCCGCCAAGTAGGCAAATTAGCCCAATAAACAGAAATATAACGGTGTTGGTCCTTTAAAATTAATAAAATAAAAAATTGAATTTAAAGACCTTCTATTGAAGTCCAACTCTAATACCATCATCAATAAACATGCCAAGCATGCATATTCGCGCAGCTATTAACAAAATTGTTTGATAATTGTTTGACAACTTAAAGTTTTTAATTTAAAGGGGCACTAAAATGTTTAGGGTCAGTTAATAGGAGAAAGGAAAAAGCAAAGTTTTTGCCTCGATGGATACGTTTACAATGGTCAATCTAGCTAGGTTCATGTTCGCAGCTTCAAGCCCTCTAAATTTTTGCTAGACTTTGTCATGTAATAACGTTACTCCAGAGAAGTGATTGAGCGATTGTCTAGTTTGGGGATATTGTCAGGAGACAGGAAAAGTAATATCTCCAAAATAACTTACCAATTGTCTAATTTCAGTATTTCCCAATTTATTCATTTTTTTATTTTAAAAATTTTGATGAAAGCTTGGTAGAATTATTTAAGATTTTTATTATCAATGACCGTATTCTATAAAGTGCACGGCCGAGTGTACTTTCTGTTTTAAAAATTAAATTTTTATTTTTCACTAATGAATTAAAAAAAAAGATATTAAAAAGGAGAATAAAAATAAATTTTATCTAAAAACCTGTTTAATTTTAAAAAATAAAAATAAAATTATTTTAAAATAAATTATTTAATAAAACTATTTTTGTTGAAGACAAAAATTTTTTATTTTTATTATGCGGAGAATTACCTACCTCCTAGAGAAAATCGGTACGCCAACAAAAACGAGACTAACCCAAAGGTCGGAACTTGGACTCAAAAATTCTAACTAATTTTTGGAATTCGGTAGGAAAAAGTCGAAATTCACCCAACTTGACTCTTAAATTGGATGAATTTTATTATGCGGAGAATTGCTGAATAAATTTGATTTGATTTGAATTATGCCGATTTCTATTTTCAATTCTTAACGCCGAAGACAAAATTTTTAGAATTTTAAGCGGGAAGGAAGACCAGAATTCTCATTTTTTGCGTTAATAAACTTTGTTCTTAAAAATTTGGAAATATGTAAGTGTTGGCCGAGAAGAAATAAAAAATAAATAAAGAATTTACAACAGGATGCCCGTTTTACCCTATTTATAGAGGATTTTCCCTATTTTCCCCCTATTTTCGACATTTTTTCCCTACTTTTCCCAAAGAAATCTGGCTTCCTGGCCTGCCAAAATTTTGTTGTCCTATTTTCCTATTTTTGAGAGGCTGTTCCCTATTTTGGTGATTTACAATCGAGAATAAATATCTCGCTCGAATAACAATATTTGAGACATTTTATAAATTCAGAAAATTTAGATTAATTTGTTGATATTTTCATAAAAATATTTTTTAATTAATTAATTAATTTGTTTTAAATTTACTTCCCCTATTGAAAATAATAAAAAAACTTGTTTTGTTTTATTTTTATTAATTAAAAGTACAATTAAATATTTAAAGTCTTTAATTTTGAATTGAAATTGTTTTTAATATAAATAAAGACACCTTTTTAGTTTAGACATAATCATTTAAATTTTTTTTTAATTTTATTTTGATTATATTTAATTAATTAATTAATATTTATTAATTACTTTTGGAAATTATTTTAAGAGACTAGAGTTGATAGAGACTAAAGCTGACTAAAGACTAGACCTGTTCAGAACATTAACTTGTCTACAAGACATTGATCTTTGGGGTTTTCCATTTTGACCTTAATTTTTTTGAAATTTTCGAAACTTTATCATAGGTAGAGTCAAAGTCAAAAATTTTTTTGTTTCGTCACAGAAAAGATGAATTTTCTTCTCATTCTCTCTACTATAATACTTCGAAGTTACCGCCCGCATCACAAAAAAAGTAAAAGAAGCCCCCTTCATGGGCCTCTCAAAATTTTAAAAATTCTCGGTCATGGGCCGCTCAAATAAAAACCTTCAAAGACACCCAAAAAGATACAAATTTTGCTCAAATATTTAAAACCCTAATTTATTTTCTAAATAATTTTCAGTAATATAATGCAAAAATTAATTACATTTTTCGCTTTCTTTCTTCTTTTGGCTTTTGTAATTTTGACAGAATATTCAAATGCTGATCCGAGTTTATTTTTAAAGATTAATTTTAATTTATTTTTTAAATAAAGTTATGGAACATGCTGCACATTTAAATCCTGATGGTTCTCTAGTTATGGCTAGTGAACATTTAATGAGTAAATTTAAGCGTCACAGATATGGGGGATGTTGTGATTGTTGTGATGGAAGTTGTGGGTGTGTTACATGTTGCTATTATAGCAGTGGATAAAATAATGAAATAAGAGGGATATTAAAAGTATTTTTATAAAACAAAGTACTGTTTAGTAGATAAAAATATTTTTTAAATGACAATATTTAATTAGTAAATTACATGAATAAATATTTTATGATTTTTTGTTTTGATTATGAAAAGTTTCAAAAAATCTTAATTGAATTTAATTAGGTAAAGAGAAACTATTTGCAGAAAAATCCGGGCCCTCTTTTACAGACCGTTTTCACCCATTTACGGGACCCTTTTCTTTTCAGAATTACTGGAACTCTTCTCTCACTCTTCTATCAGACGAATAACAAAGTTAAAACGACTGAAAGAAAAAATCCAAAAAATACAAATCAAAAATAAACACAACGCCAAACACATCGCCAAAAGTTTTGCAAAATTCAAAGCTGCGGACAAACAAAAGACAAACATTCTAAAATTTAATGTAGGATTTTTTCAAATATTTTTTTTCGTTTCTTATTCTTATGTCTTTTTAGCTTAACATCGGCATACCTGTTCTACTAGAAGACAGTGACATCCTATCGGTCTTAACAGGTGCTCAATACAAAAATGGAAGCTTGCGTCAATTGCACAACTTTCTGCCACAAGGAAAACAGGATCTGGAAGATTCCTGGGTACTTTTCCGTTATCTCCCCCCATTTTCCTTTCCTTTTTTCTCCTTTCAAAATGGTCAAAGTCAAAAAGGATTAAATTAATTTAAAGAGGCAGTATAAATAAGAAAAAGCTTTCATGTTACATTTTGTTTTTCAAATTTATTTTTAAACTGGTAAAATTGAATTTCGTATAACTCTCCTTTTTTCTTCCTCAAAGTATTAAAAATGGTCAGTCTGTCTTAGGTTATAGAACTCGTCGAGCGCGTTGCATGACACCAAAATCAACCCCCGGTCTTAACTTTAGACTAAGATACGACAAATACCCTGCGCAAAACGAAAGGTTTTGCAACAGCGTCTCACCGACGCAATAGTATGACTTTATGTAACTTCTCAAATCTTGTTCAACTAACTATGTTGATTTTGATGCACTCGAATCAGCTCGAGCTCTTTGAATGAGCTATTATTTGATTAATCAAATTTTTAACCCAAAAATGAGTCTGACTCGTAGTTTTTTCACATTTTGGGGGTCTGTATTTCGGCCCAAAGTTAAGACCGGGGGTTGATTTTGTGTCAATCGACACAGCTCGACTAGTTCTATAATCTGATAACAGACTGACCATTTTTTAATTCTTTGAGTAAGGAAAAAGGAGGGGTATTACGAAATTCAATTTTATCAAATTACCACCAAAATGATTTTTTGATAAATTTTATTTGCTTTTATTCCTATTGCCTGACCTTTATTTGCCTTTGACCATTTTGAGACGAGAAAAAAGAAAAGGAGAAGGAATGGAAAAGGAAAGGAAAATGGGGGGAGATAACGGAAAAGTACCGATTCCTGATACCCTTATCCTCCGCCTATTCAAAGATGAATCAATAAAAAAGTAAAGAAAATTAAAAGTCATAAACATTCCCTTTAATTATAGTAATGTGACCGAATTTCCTGTGGATTTGAACATGGTCTCTTTCATCCACAGGGACTCGCCGAATAATGAGGAGGCCATATATTCCCTATACGGCATGGTTGTAAGTAACCTTCGATTACTCATTTAAACCTAAAATAAACTTTTTCAGATACATATTGGCCTAAATTACCGAAGCGGCCATTTCGTTGCCAAGGTGAAGAAATTGAAAAGTTCTGTGATCTTTGGCAATTATTCAATGACAAGGAGGTTTCTAGGATTTCATTGGAGGATGGGAAAGTATTTTTTAAGCTTTTAATTTCGATATTTATTTATTTGTAGCATTCGGCAGCCTATATTCTTTTTTATGAGAGGAAAACGGCATTGGAACAGAAAAAGAGGAATAAATAATTATAGTAAATAAATAATTATACTACTCATTGCATTTTTGTTATAAAATTAATATTCTAATACCGTCTTATCCTAAAAAGTGAATAATTGAGAGTAAGGACATAAATTTCAGATTTTTTTAAAATTCTTATTTAAAATAAACATAATTTCTTAGAAAAGGGGATTTTACAGAAATTAGTTCTTCAAAATTTCCTCAAGTATTTCTCGAACCTAGTCAATATTTAGTTCCTTGTTGCTATTGGAAACGAGATTTAAAAGTTTAAAAATATGCTTATTTTGAATATTAATTCTCTAAAATTTAAATATTGAATACCTAAAATGACAACAAAGGATGTAAACGATGCTATTTCTTCGGCAGGATTTGTTTCACGTTCAGGAAGTGGTCGTCTTCCTTCTCGGAGTGGTAAACAAGAAGGAAAAGGAGGTGTGTAAAATTTAAAATTTTTTCTACTTTTTTTCCTTCTCGTTCCTACAAAGGGCAACTCTTTCTTAAGGATTATTCTGTTTCTATTACATAGATTATCCCTTCAAGAAATACTTAAGTCACAGAGAAAATGAAACATCTTTCAGATGATTTAAATGTTCGAGTTCGAGAACGATCAACTACAGGTACAGAAGAAAGGCCAAAATCTCGTCTTGGCTCTTTTTTATCAAAACGTGGGGGAAGTGGAGACAATGTTGGAGGTATACAATCAATTGTTGGAAATAATGTCTCTGGAACTTCTTCCATTGAAAAGAAGGCTAACGAAATTAAAGAACAAATAAAACGTCCATTATCTAGTAAAATAATTTTCTCCAAAAAAAATTTTTTTAACCCAAAAAAGGCCTTTTTCGACGTACACAATCAAATGAACGTTCACAACAAGGAGGAGGAGGCATTACAATAACTAATAAACAAGGGAGTAATTTATCTTCAAATAATACTTCACGACCTGCCGCGGCTCCTCTTTTTGCTAATAGGGCTGGTAGTAATAGAGTTCCTTCAGCTGTAGGAGGGAGATCTACGGTAAAGTGAATGTTGAAAATTTTAGAAAATTTGTTGGGTATTAAGATGATCTTTTGAAAAAAGAAAGGAATCTTGCTCAACTTTTGAGACAATGTCTGATCACATAAATATTGAATCACGTCAATCAACCTCAATTTATAGATAATTAAAGTTTGATTGACCACTGGGTGGGGGAACTGCTTATGTGATATTAAAGAAACATTTCTTTTAAGAAAATTCATTAGAAAGTATAATTTTGAGACCCTAAGTGTATATCCTATAGTGAGATCCAACTGAAAATAGGTGGAAATTCATTCTTAATGTCTCTATTTAGTCCAAGTTTCCACTCAAAGTTGGACCTTAAAGTGGTCACAAAAACAAGTTCTTTACAAAGAAATCCCTCTATTAATATTTCTTAATTTAATCACTTTTTCAAAGACGTTAATAACCGGAATGGGAACATCCGGAACTGAGAATAATGAAAATGCTGCAAATGGGGGTGCGGCTAATGGAGTTGCTTTCTCTACAACAGCAACTAGACCTTTTACTGGATTCCCTGGAACTAAAAGAGAATCTATTAAACAACAAAATGATGAAAACAATACAAAAATGCAAATGGAGGCTTGTTAAATTTTAATAAATCTATTAAGCCTCTCGAAATATTCCAAAATTTTTGGTCAAAATGATAATTTTTGAGAGAAGCAACGATTTTTTGCTAGTAAATTAACCATAACTATCGGTATACTATACCAAAAATTCTGAAATTCTTAAACGAGTTAGTCAAAACTTTTGTGTATATCCCTATTAAATTATAGTTTTCAAGGCCTATTCTAGAAATCTCTACTCGATTTTATAAGGCAGTGACCAAGCAACCGACCCTCTATTTTTTATTTGTAGATGGATTTAAGTGAACAAGCAGCTATTGCCCCAAGTATGAGACGTTTTTCTGGATTTTCTGCAGATCCTTCTTCTCTTTTCCTCATGAAACAACAGAAACAACAAATAAATAAAGGAAATAAAAATTTAGGTGATAATAGTGAAAATGGGGGAGAAATTGGTAAAATTTAAAATATTCTGAAAAAATTTTAGAAAAATTTTCTTTCAGATGATGTAAACTTTCTTTCTCGATTTCTTTGCCCAGAAGATGAAATTCAGGATGAGAATATTCCTTGGACATGGGATTCATTGTGAGTTCTAAATTAAGTTGAATGGAAGGGAGAGACCTGACAATTCGGTGAATTGTCTAATTTTCGGTGAATTGTCCTCATAGGACTTGTCAAAGGCTACGCTTTGTTTCGTCCCCTTTTGTTTCGGCCCCTTTTGTTTCGTCCCCCTGAACAAAACTTTTGTTTCGTCCCAATGTACAAAACTTTTGTTTCGTCCCCTTGAACAAAAACTTTTGTTTCGTCCCACTAAGTTACTAATCAATCTTTTGTGCTTTTTCTCGCTATGTATTATCTTTTTATATCTTTAGAGATTAAATGATTCAAAGCTAATTTTAAATTTATCAAGAGCTTAAATCGACCTAATTTTTTGCTTATTTTTCTAGGTTTTATTTATTTTTCCATTTTTATTTTTTATTTCATTCAAAGTGAACATGTTTGGCAATTCAATATGGCGAATACATGCTGCTGAGGTTCTTGAATTGGCAGCAGTATTTTTACTCTGTGGACAAATTGGCAGCACTATCGACAGCAAGAAAACTTGAATAAACCTAAGGTTTTTTAAATTTTTTATTTTTAATTTTTTTCTGTTAGTTTGACTTCTAGTGGCGGATCCTTCACGCCTTTTTGATTCACCGGAGCTGTTGTTCTGTTTAAAAAACCAAACCCAAACGGCCCTCCTTAGGGCCGTTTGGCCCTCCTTACGGCCCTCCTTAGGGCCACAATTTTAATAAGTGAAACGAGACTATGGCTTTTTAAAACTTTTTTGATAAATTTTTTGTTTAAGAAATTTTTTGTTTTGTAATTTTTTTAATTTCTGTGGATGATTCGATAAGATATTTTTAATATCTGAAGAACTTATGTATGTTCAGGTATGATTTCCATATTTTTAATTTTTAGTTCGACAAAGTGAGTATTTTTACTCGGTTGGACATTTTGAGAGGGGACGAAACAAAAGGGGACGAAACAAAAGTTTTAAACATTGGGACGAAACAAAAGTTTTGTTCAGGGGGACGAAACAAAAGGGGGACGAAACAACAGCGCGCCCTTGTCAAATCAAACGAATTTTTGGGATATTTTGTCTTATCAAAAGTGTTAATTTATTAAATCAAAGAAACTTTTCTTAGATTTGCAAGTGTAACAAGCGAATTGAGAGAAGAATGGGCATTGGAAGAGGAAGCTGCAAATAGTGGAGGGGGAGGTGTTAATGATCAAATGCCTGGCGGGGGGATACCTGCAAATAATTTACAACAAAAAGGATATTAAAAAAAAGATTTTCTTTTCTTTAAAAAAGTTAAAATTAAAAAAATATTAGTTACAAAAATCGTTATTTTTATATTACAAGGAAAAAATAAGCTCTAATAGAGAGGCACTCTTTCAAAAGATAGCTTGGAGGTGCTCAGTTTTAATCTAATGAAGTTTGCCCTTGGATTTGCCCTCCGATCTAGTAGCTTGTGTTCTCCCACTAACTCTCATTCCGTTAAAATATCCACCTTGCCAGAGTACCTTTTCATTAGAATAGTCGATTCTCGTTATAATCCTATACCATAATTATACCCACATATCATTCTCTGGCCAAGCTTCCCCAAAAACATCGAATAAATCTCATTCCAACTCTCACTTACATATCAGCCATCCCCCTTACTGGAAGTTTATAACCGGAATCAACTTTTTGTGTAAAAATTAGTATAAGAGTCATTAATTCTAAAAAGCTCGTTTTTCAATCTATTTTTAAATTCTTGATTTTTCAATTTTCAAATCCAACAACTAAAGAACTTTCCATAATTGCATATTGAGATAAATAATAAGTTGAGAGAACAATAATTTCATTAGCTGGCTCTATTCCAGCATATTCTAAAAGTAGTAAAGAATCGGAAATGAAGAAAAAAATATAGCCAATAATTCGAAGAATGTCTTTCTGGAAAATTTAATTTAATTCCCAAAATTGAAAATGAAAAAATTTTAGTCATTAGATGTAAAAGCAGAATATCCAAAACACAATTTAACGATCCTTACTTGGGGGCGTTTTGCCAATATTGCTGGACAAAATTTTGTCCTATTGGCTCTATTTGGCATTTTGTCATATTTTTCCTTAATGGGCATTTTGTCGTTTTTCTCCGTTTTCAAACAAAGCCTTTAGGGGAAATTACAAAAACAATGAAAAAGACATTAATAGTTATTTGCTTGATTACCATCCATTTTTTAAAAAGAAAAACATTTCCAACCATTTTCCTCGTTTCTAAAGCTAAAGAACTGCTTGCAATAATTGCAGTAGATAACACTCCAGCATAAGCAATTAATGTAGAGATAACAAATGGATGTTGGGTAATTTTGGGTAATAAAAAATAATAGCAAATAGTTAATGTATATAAATATAGAGGAATTGCTAATTTTAACAAAATTCTTTTAATTCTTGGAAAATATTCAAACTGAAAAATTAAAAATTTTTTTTAAATCATGGTGAGGGTTGGGGGATAGGTAGTGAATGTAATACAGGTGTAATTATAGTTATAACGATATCTATATTTAATTTTGGATTGTAGTATAAAAATGAGGTTGGTAGTTAAATTAAAATTTATCAGGCTGAGCGTAGGAATCGAATATGTATAGGATCAACAATAACCTCATGATTAACACTAACCATTCTAATGAAGAGAATTTAGGTTAGCTTCTCATTTAACCTTCAACAACATTTTTATATTACAGACCAATGTGGGAGATGTTATGGGAATTAACAGGGGGTAATCCCATAAATCTTAACAATTTTCTATTCAAAGGGCCCCATTCCCCCAATCTTTCCAAATAAAAATTAAAATATTTACCATATAAAAAATGTGACAAAACCCAAAAGCTACAGCCCCAACAGAGAATGCCAAATGAGGATTAGGTAAAGCACTAATTAGAAAATCGCCGAGAGCAGCAGAAAAAAGTGCGGCAGACAAAAAATGTCTTTTATTTGAAAATTTGTCGGATATTTTTGCTGTTGTAATTAAATTATTCTCGTCTTCTTTTATTTTTAATTGACTAGAGTCAGTTCCAAAATGAACGGCAAAGGCCAGAAATAATAGTGGAAGGAGTTTTCTATTGGAAAAAATTTTCTTTGAAATTTAAAAAATTTTTCTGACAATAATTTTGTTTCTAAACAGCAGCCAAACCCTCTTTTAAGCATTTTTACCCGTGGGCGTTTTTCGAAATTTGCCCTATTAGACATTTTGTCGAATTTAAAAAGTAGCAGGGAAAATTTTTTTGAAAATTTCTTTAGGTAACTTACAAAAAACTGTAACGAAGTCTGTCTTCTTCAGCATTAAATCCATTTGTATTATCATAAAAGAAAACAATAAGGAGAATATAAATGCTAAGTATATGAGCATTTGGTAAAGAAGTCATTTTAATATGAAATTTTTTGAATTTAAGAGGGAAATTATTCTCTTGAAATAAAAAATTTTTTAAATTTTAATATAATTTTTCAAAAATTTAAAAAATCAGGAAAGTAGATATTAACAGGATTTAAGCACATTTAAGTGTCACAATTATTGACCCATTAATTTTGACTTAAATTTTAGTAAAGCAGCTAGGCTATGGCTATTTCTCTCCTTTAGCTAATGCAGAAGGTTAATCGGCAGCTGGGAGCGAACCAGCATCTTCAGTAGACCGGACTGATGTGTTAGCCATTACACCATGCCGGAAATAAATATAGCTATATGCTTTACATTGTCTATCTGCTTCTGGATCAAGTAAAAATCCAGAGTTATCTCTAGTCCTAAAAAATTTTAAAAATGCTGGATTCATAGATCAATAAAGGAAAATATTATCACTGAATTGACAAAGGGTTCTTTTATCTCCACTCTTAATATCAAAAAATATTTTTATCTAACCCCTCCTTATATAAATAGAACAAAGATTAAAATAAACCGGATCCTGTCATTATTTTTTACAACTTTATATAACAAATCTATTTAGTTGCAAATTGAGGGAAATTATTATTCTATAGATGGAAGGCTTGAAGAAATGAGAGAGAGAATAAGCATATACAATCTCTCCTCTCTTTTTTAGTGTTCAACTGATCGGAAAAAAGAATAAAAAATTTTTCTTTCTGCTAGACTACATTTTTTTGAAAAAAAGGGGAGGTTTTTTCTCCTCCTCTTTCCCCACACCTTTTTATTATGTCAATCAACACAAAAATATATTTTTATAATTATTATCATTTGCTCTGCTAGACTATGAAAAATAATTTTTTTTGAAAAGCAGCAAGTGTTTTAGTTTAAGAATAAAGTGAGAGGAATAAGCAAGGCTATAAGGTATTTATATTTCTTTCCTTAAATTTTCGTCACGTTAAAACAAAACTTGGGACTTTCTTATGACGTTGAGGTTTGCACTCTTTTTTAGTTTAAAATTATTTTGATAAAAACCTCGTGGGTTATTCTTTTTCCTTTTTATTTGATGCAAAAGATCGACAAAGTAAACGAGAATGGAATTATAGCAAATTATTGTAAAGCACATAGCTATTTAATTCCTAAAACTATGCAGTCCTAAAACTATAAAAACTATGCAGGATAACACATCAGTCCGGTCTACTGAAGATGCTGGTTCGCACCAGAGGTGGGTCGAAACACTCAGAGGTGTCTAGATGAAGGAGAGAAATAGCTATATCCCAGCTGCTTTACTTTATCTTTGAATAAATAGTTTAAATAAAATAATTTAAACTGTCAATTATAAACAATAAAATAACACTTTTCTTGTATCCCTTGGTTATTCATTGTTTTACAGTTTAATTTCATATTTTTCAAATTTTTTATAACGTTTTGAAAAATTTTCTGGGCAAATCTTCTCATTATATACTAGTGTTAGTCATTTGCGATTTTTCGAGATCGAGATCGATAATCTCGAAAAAAATCTCGCGATATCTCGAAAAATATCGTCGATATATCGTCTCGTGACTAACACTATTATATACAAATCTAATGTTAAAATGCAAAGATGACCGATCTTTTCATATCTTTATTGAGAAAAGCTACATGTCGTTTTCTTTAATTATTTTCGAGGGACCGAAGTAAACAACAAAATAAGCGTAAAGAGAAATTATAACTATGTAAATTAAAATAAAAGATTTTCCAAAATTTAAATTTTTATTGAAAAAATAATACAATTTTATCACCAATTTATTCCAATATTTGTTCGTTAATATTCGTTGATTTTAAAATAATTAAAAATATTATTCCAAGAATTAAGAAATTATAAAAATTATAAAAATAACAATCACTAACACCCTCTCGCATTTGGATTAAGATGGCAATAATCACATAAATTGCAAAAGCTTTTACATTTAGGATTATTGATAATATATAACAATCTACAGTTTTCTTCAAATAATTCAAAATTACATTGAGGGCCAGGCTTAGTAACTGGAACAATAAAGGAGGAGGTATTCAACAAAAAGAGTAAAGCAATTATTAAATAAATTAATTTAAACATTTTTCTTTTGGAATTTTTTTGACTAAGAATTGGAGGTAAATTTAAATTGTTTAAATACACATAGAAAATATATACGTTTTTGTACATTTAAAATTTTAATCTTTAATCTATTTTCTTCTTTCCCAATGATAAACAAAAAAAGTTCTTTTTTATACGAAGGATCATGAATGGGCGACTTTTTAAAGAATCTTTTTGAGGTATAATACGTAATTATTAGCTTGAAAATTTATGTAAACGTTTAAATAACTGCTGAAATTTTGAATTTAAAATAAAATTTAAAATTTTTGGTTATTTGTTTGGCAAATTAAGAATTAAAAAAATCTTTTTGGCAAAATTAATTTAATTAAATATCATTCAGAATTAAATTGTGGTACTTTCTTGTTATCGGCCAACATTTTTATTTTCTTCTTTCCCAATGATAAACAGTCATTAATAAACATTTATTTTCTTTTCCTTTTTAATATTACCATGGAGAATATGGAGGATATCGAGGGATTAAGAGGGATATTGGGTAATTTGGATGGATATCCGGATTAAGAGGGATGTAGGAGGATTTGGGATGGATATCGAGGGATTAAGAGATATATAGTTGGATTAAGAGTCTGTTATCCCGATATCACCTGAATCCTATCATAGCCTCTTAATCTCTCCAAATCCCCTTATATTCCACTAAACCTTCCAATTATTCACATTTAGCTTCAGTATTTGGAAAAATTAATAAAATAAAATAGATAAATTACCAATTTATTTTTGTTAATTAAAATAATTAAAAATAATATTTACATAATTAAAAAAATTAAAATAAAATTCAAAATCACAATTAAGTACATCCTTGTATTAGATCATCTTCAGCACAAAGGCGGCACATCACACAAACGTTTGGACAATTTATAGTCCTCACATTACATAAAGGTACACATCTTTCTTTAGATTTATCATTAGAGGGTATATATTCACATTTAGCTTCAATATTTGGAATAATATCCGCAAAAAATAACAAAGAAAATATTGTTAAATAAATTGATTTAAAAAACATTTTTTATTTGTTTGGAATTTAAATTAAAAAAAATTTTTTTTGAAAGAATAAGAGGTAAATTAAATTGTAATTTTTAAATTATTGAATAAAAATTTGGAGAATTATAATTATAAATGTATCAAAAAAATTTGGAGGATTATAAATGGATTGATTTAATTGGTTTTTATTTAATTTTTTTATTATTTTTTATTACATATATTTCGAAGAGAATTTGTGACGTAAAAGGTTTATATTTTCATTATTAGACTGAAAATTAGTGTAAATGTTTAATTAGCTGCTAGAATTGGGAATTTAATCTAAAATAGAACGTTGGTATTTTATTTGGCAATAGACAAATTTGGAAAATAAAAAAATATTTTTTTTATTAAAATTGATTTAATAATATTTTTAGAGGGCTATTATTTATATTTTAAATAAAATTGCAGAATATGGACATAAAAATTTTTTGGCATGTTTCACACATTTCACATTTCTGAATATACGTGGATAAAGAAGAGAGGGTAATGAATGTGGCCAAATAAATTTTTTATTAGAAAAAATAAATTACTCTGAGATTTTTCTGAGATATTTTTTTTTCCGGATTTTTTTAAAGATTTTTTTTATTTCCGCGAATTTTTCTGAGATAGGATAAAAAAGAAAATTTAAAAATCTTGTGTCTGAATAGAGATATGATTTTTTAAAGATCACATATTTTTAACATTTTTGTCAAAAATATGACAAAAAATGATGAGAAAAATTTGCTTTAGAGACCAAATAATTTTCAAAAAAGTTAAAAAATGGCGGATATTCAAAAATTCATAGATTGAGTTGAGAAAAGGATCTAGATCCTGAATTTTTTGATTGTCTTATAAAATTACGAAGAATAATCACTTTAGGTTAGCTTTATTCTAAAAAAATTATTTGGCCACATCCAAGTTTTCAGAAATTTTAAAGTTAGTTAAAGAACAGTGAGGCTTGTCAAAAGCGGTACGAATTAGGCTTTTGAATCACTTTCATTTTCTAGCTTTTTTCCAATCTACTAGAGATAAACAAAAATTCCATCAAGCAAATTAATCTTTAATTAATTGAAACAAAAAAGTATTTTTTTATCAAAAGATCATAAATTTGGCGGCTTTTGAAAGAATATTTACGGGGTAAAAGATTTAATTTTTCCTTGGATGTTTATGTATAGAAAAGTATTTTAATTGTTTAATTAGCCGCTGAAAATACAAATAAAAAATAAAAAGTAAAATTTCTACTATTTTGTTAATTTGTGTTCAATATATTCAATTTGTGTCCAATACCCAAATTTAGAATTTAATTTCGATTTCGAACATTTTTATCTATTAAAATAGTCGTTTACTTTAAATTGGAAATTTTTTTATTTTGGCCGGAGAGTATAGTAGATTAATTGTGTTTTTATAAAGAATAATCGCACTAAATAAAAGCTAGCACCAACACTGTTACTCCATGTGTAATACTGGTTAATGTCAACCGATACCGGTCGGGATTCCTATACCGGCCAACCCTATTTTAGACTACTTTTAGTACATAAAAGGTGTGGACCATTTCTAGGAACTTCACAGGAGCATATAAATGCTCCTATGTCTCTCATCCAACGAGATCCTTCGATACTAACTATTGTGGGGGCTATAGAGCTGTCTGAGACTCTTGGTCTTGAGTATATTTGTAAAATAATATTATTTCCATGATTAAAAATTAAAATAAAATCTAAAATCACAATCGACTTTAAATCAAATAGTAATTAGACAATCAAAAGCTCTAGAAATTAATATATTCGGTTAGGTTTTTTGATTCTAATCTAGTTTCTATAAGAAGGAAGAATAAATAAATTCTTTAAATAACTGAGACGTAAGATGGAAAATTTTATAAAAGGAAAATTTTTACTAAATTAAAAAAAAGATTTTCCCAAATTTTAAATTGAAAAAATAAAATTAATAAAATTTTTATCACAAATTTATTCACATATTTATTCGTTAACATCCATTAATTAAAATAATTAAAAATAATATTCCCATGATTAAAAAAATTATTTAAAATTAAATTAAAATTTATTTTAATTACTTCCCCCTATGTTTCTTTAATATTCCAAATTTAATAATCCCCTCTTTTTGTTTCTTCACACTTTTTTATTTGAATTATTTTTCCATGTGAGGACATTTTGGACTATTTGGATGAGATTTACAGAATTCACGACATTCTTTTCCAACAGGATTATGATCACATGAAGAACCGTTTTCATCAAGTCCGTTAACTGAAACAGGACCTTCCGAACATAAAATATTGCTAGCCAAAAATAATAAAGTAAATACTATTAAATAAATTAATTTAAAAAACATTTTTTCTTCTTTTTTGTTGGGAATTTTGGAATTAAAATTTTTTTTTTTGGAAAATAGGGGTGATTCGAGATGTTTAAATACACACCTCAAAAAATACCTTTTTTTGTGTCCATTTTTTATCCTTTTTATTCAATTATAATCTTTAATTCTTTGAAAAACAAAAAGGTTATTTTTATCACAAGTTGGCGGCTTTTAAAAAAGAAAATTTGAGAGGAAAAGATTTACTTTTTCCTTATCAATTTATAGTTTGAGTATATTTATTTTTTTGTATATTTTGTGTATTTTTCCAAGTATTATAAATGTTTAATTAACTGTTGAAAGTGCAAAAAAAAAATAAAAATTTTTGGTATTTTGTTTGGAAATATACAAAGTTAGAAAATAATAAAAAAATATTTTTTTAGCAGAATTGAATTTTAATTTAATTAAAAATTAAATAAAAAATAATTAATGTTGTTAATAAATATTTATTTATCTATTTTTTAATATTATCATGAAAAATAATCCTTAAATCTGCATATAATAAATAAATATACGTTCCCCAACACCACCTGTAAATCAAACAATTTCAGTTTATCTAAAAACAAATAACCCATATAAATCACAATGGCCAAAATAGTACCTATATATTTTGATTGGACTCATAATCTGGAGTAAAGCCCTTCTTACCCTCCATCATTAAAGTGTAGCTACTAATTTTAATTTCTTGAGACGTAAAAATAACCGAGGAGATAACAACCAGAGTTTTTTCAAAATTTTGATTTTCGAAGATTTCTTTGTTTTGAAACAACTCTGATGACATCCAGATTAAGAAATAAAATTTTCAGAATTTTATAAAAATTGTGAATTTTATTGAAAAAAAGACCAATGTAAAAGGAAAGAAAAAAAGACTTGTCCATAATTTAAATAATAATAATAATATAAAATCAGAATCCCAATTAAAATATATTTCAATTACTTCCCTTTATGTGATGGACATTGACGACTTTTTGGATTTCTATTACAGAAATCCTCACATTCTTTTCCATATGGATTAAGTTGACATGGGGTCTTTGAATGCTCGCTTCTCTGAATAGGCCCTCTTTGACATAAAATATTTCCAGTTAAAAATAGTAAAGAAAATATTATTAAATAAATTAATTTAAAAAACATTTTCTTTTTTTGGAATTTTATTTAAATTTTTTTTTGAGAATTGGGGGTAAATTTAAATTGTTTAAATATGGATAGAAAATACTATTTATTCAACTCTAATCTTTTATCTATTGGAAAAATTTTTTCACATGTAAGTGTATCTCTTGGATCATTTTGGCTCAGATCTTCTCAAGTCGGAAGATCCTTTTCTTTCACAATTCATCTATGGGGAGTTTATAATTTATTTAATCAACTGTTAAAAATGTGGTTTAAATATTAAAATATCTAAAAATCTAATTTATAAATTATTTGGCAATTATTGAATTTCCACGTTTCGGAAATAGAAAGAAAATTAAAAAATTTAAAAAATTTTTTAATAGAATTAATTTTATTTTACTGTCTATAATATGTATTGTTAATATCTAGAATTAACTAACAACTAGATAATTACCCACAATTATTCTCGTAAACCATTCTAATCCCTTAAAGAAACTTTATTCAATAATTAAATTCTATTCAATAATTCTATTCAATAATTAAATCGTTGTTCAATTAAATTTCTCAAAGATTTGTGTTTACAACTTTTTGCACTTATAGCATCACTTATATCAAGCAAAACACCTTGGAATCTAACTTCGATAAAAACGGTTGGGGATATATTGTCGTTTGGACATTTTAGACGATAACCGATATGTTGACCCTTGAAATTATTTTTTGGGAAAATTCTTTTTAAATACCTGTTCGATATTTTGACGCCCTAAAGGAAGAGATTCGAGAAAGCGAGCATTGTAGATTCGAACTTCATAATCTAAAAATTAAAATATAGAAATAAGAATTTTGTTAATTGTGTTAGAGTATAAGTAGTAAAGGTATAAAAAGAAGAAAATACGAAAAATGACCCTTAATGAATTCCAGAAATCAAGATGTGGAACAGAGATGGACGAAAATAAAATTTTGCACTCAACGAAACGAAAACGAAAAAAAATAAATTCGCCAATGTACGAAACGAAAACGAAACGAAAAAATAAATTTCATTTTTGCGAAACGAAAGAAATGAAAAAAATCAAAATTATAAAAATGCCTAAGTTATCGCCTAATTTTCTCGACTAATTCACCTTCAATGCCAAATTTACTTTCAAAATGCCTATTTTAATGAAGGTGTGATAATTTTTTCCCATCGTTTCACTAGGAAGGATATAGATAAAGGATATAGAGCCTAGCCTTTTATCTAAAGCCTAGCCTTTTATCCATTTCTCAGCGCCGCAGGCGAAAATTTTGAGAATTTTTGATGATCAAACAGTAAACTCTCTTCATTTTTCAGCGCCGCAGGCAAAATTTTTTGAATTTCCAGTTCCTAGGAGAAAAATTTTCAATTTTTGCCTTAAAAATACGACAAAATTTGTCTAAAAATATTGAATATTTTTTCGTCATTTTCGTTTAAAAATGGAGTTTACGAAACGAAAACGAAACGAAAATATATTTTTAATGAAATACGAAACGAAAGAAACGAAAAAAATTATTTTTAAACGAAACGCGAAACAAAACGAAAATCATCAAAAATCCACGAAAATCTACGAAAACGAAACGAAACGAAAAATTTTCGTCCATCTCTGATGTGGAACTATTTTTTGGAAACAATATCTACGGGGCAATTAAAATAAAAGGGAGAACGATCGTATTTCGGAAGACGTTCGAATTTCACCTTCGTATTCAAAAATTATCAACTCCCTCTAATTATACTTTTTAATTTAGAAAAACTGAAATTTTGTTGATTTTACAGATGATATTATGACTAAATATTTATTAATGACTTGTTAACCAGACTCGGATTTAATAAAATTTTTCCAATTTAAATTACAAAATTTATTGTTAGCTATTTAATAATAAATTCATTCTTTTTGGGTTGTTTAAAGTGGACTAAGTTAAAAATTACGGATATCTCGATCTATCCCCAATTCTTTAAACTAAAAATATTTTTTTAATTTTAATTTTTACCATTCCACTTTCCAGCTCCAACAATAAATATTCCTTCATTAGTACATCCAGTATAAGTCTGTGCCCCAGGTTCACTATTAACTCTAATTCTTCCAACCAATTCCCCTTCTATAGGTGAATATATTTTTGGAGTTCCCCATTCTTCATTTAAATTATTATTTTCTTCTTTTTTCTTTTCTTCCTCTTCTTCTGAAGAATTTTCTTCTTCAATTTGTTGAATATCTGGACATTTAATTTCCCATCCTCTAACACCGTTAAAACGACTTTTTTGATTAAAAATTGGAATTTTCTAAGTAAATTTCCTTATTTACCTGTCAAATTTAAATGACGGTCCTTCCAAAGCATTAATTCTGTTTGTCTCACAGACTTGATTTATACACATACCTTTATAAAAACATTTTTTATTTAGATAAGAGATAAAGTCCCTCGGATATACAAATAAAAGATTGTCTTTTCAGTTCCTGGATCCCGTACTGGAACCGTGTTTTTTAAAGTAAAATGAGAAGATTTTTTTTTCAGACCGAGAGATCAACATAAAGAATTTGAATAAATTTAATTCGTAGACCCGATTAGAGGAATCCTTTTAGTTAAATGACAATTTTCCTGCCGTAATTAATATATGACTTATTTTGTTGAAGAGATAATTGCTTCTTCATTCTCAAATAACACTAAATGCCCTTATGATAAAGAAAAGCTCCCAATAATCTCGAGTCAGTCTCGGTTATCTCCCAACATTTTAAATTAAAAACAAACAATCAATTAAATGATCTGTTGGATCTATTGGACGTCCTTCCTTGTGTAAATAAACTCTGACAAAATTTTCTTCTTTTCTAGGACGTTTATGCATCTTCTGTTTATTTAATTTCAATTCACATTCAATATCCAAAGATACACCAATTTTTTGTCCAGCATTAACATGTCCACTGTAACGGAATAAACGAACAGAGCCGATTAGAACGTGATAACCTTTTTTATAAATTTTGAATAATTAGTAGAAATATTTCTAACTTCTAAAAAATTCATCAATTACCTAAAAGAGTATGTTTTCAATTTTTAAATTTAAAAATTCAACAGAAAAATTAATTTCCTCATACCCTGCCATTGTCCTTTTCCATCAATTCTAACACCTCGGTCAGGTTTACATCCATCTGTATTCTTTTTATTTTCATCCGTTCGAATTTCATCTTGCCCATTTCCATCAAAAGGTCTCCAAGCAGAAATTTCACCTTCAAAGGGAGAATAAACAAAACTTCCTTCTCTACAACTTAAATCCACAGCTTCAACAATTTGATCATTTCGTCTTTAAAAATTTTAAAAAATAATCGGAACTTATTTCCATTTTTCAATATAAAGTTAAAATCTCTCCACACCTCAAAGCTTTATATTCCCCACTAATTCCATCAGAACTAATACCGATTACTCGATTTACAGGGTGTCGAGAATCAGTGTCCGCAGAACATATAGTCTTCATACAAAATCCATTAACTAAAGAAATTTTGGAAATTTAAATTTAAAAAAATTTTAACCTTTATTTAAAGAAATTAAGGAAAATAAAAATAATTTTAAATAGAATAAATAAAAAAACATTTAAAAAAAATATTTTTATTGATTAAAGTAAAAGTAAAAAAATAATACTAAATATGTCTCAATTTTGTTATCAATTTTTAAATGTCCAAAACGTTATCAAGGTCAAATAATTATTTTATTTTACTAAACAAACAACCCTCTTAATAACTAAATAAACACCCTCTTTTCCTTTTAAAAATAATACTAAAAATAATTGTAGCAAAAATATTTTTCAGTAAAGGGTGGAAAAAATTTTAAAAATTTAAATATTTAATTTTCCGCGAAATGAATACGGTAATTTGTAATAAAGCAGGCGACAAAAGAGACGTTAAATTATCTTGGCGACAAAAAAGTCTTGGTCATTCGAGTCTCAAAAAATAAAAGTACAATTGTACTAGAGATCGGAACGGATCGGGACCCGGTCCCGTTTCCCGGTTTCCCGGTCCTTTTTCCCGGCTTTTTTGAAGATGCCGGGATGAAACCGGGATCGGGAATTCCCGGTCCGGGTCCCGGCCGGTTAATTTTCATTTCCCGTTTCCGATCCCGGCTTTTTTTGGACCGGGAAACCGGGAAAAATTCTAGCAGCTAATTTTAAATATTTTTGCTTGGCGTTTTGATTTTTGATTTAAAAATATTGGAGATTTTACAAAAATTCACAAAATTTTCGCCTGCGGCGCTGAAAACGGAAGAAATTTGGCTGTTTGGCCTTCCAAAATTCTCAAAATTTTCGTGGAAGAATTTGGAACGGAGAAATTTGGAGGTATTATTGTAGGAAAAGTTGAGGGAAATTAGTGTATAGTGCGATTTTATCAAGCGACCTGGTGATTAAGCCATCTTTATCCCTCTAAATCCATTAGATCCGTCTTAATCATCTGATATGTTAAAGAAATTTGAGAAAATTTTCATGAAGCTAGGTCTCGCCTAAGTGCCATTTTTTTGTTCTCGCGCAAAAACGGCCCGGCGCCAAAACGACCCCAACCCTTTAATTTATTGTAATTTACATTTGTTTTATTGTTTTATTTTACTGATTTATTAAAATCTTCTATTTATAAATCAGATTTTTCAATAAATAACTACTCCCATAACTTTTTAAAATTTTTAAATGAATTTAAAATTTTTTTTAAATTTCCCGGTTTCCCGGTCCGGGTCCCGGTCATTTTTGACCGGGATGAAACCGTGAACGGGAATTCCCGGTTTTCCCGGTCCGGGTCCCTCCCGGTCGACCTTCAGAACCCGTTTCCCGGTTCACGGTCCCGGTTTTTTCAAAATTCCGATCTCTAAATTGTACTCTAGCAAAGACAATTGTATTTTCTTCACAAATTATTTACTTTGCTTTGAATCTTAATTTTTTTTTAATTTCTTAAATTTTAGGGGATGCTTTAATTTTTTTTCTATCAAAAAATAAAAATATACCTATTGAAGAAATGCAAAGACAACAATCTTTTGTTATACCTGTAAATGAAGATCAAAAGAAAGCTTTATTATTTGCCTTTTACAATACTTTACTTTTTTCTTTGGTATTTTTTTCTGAATTTAAAATAAGGGATAGGAATAATTTAGTAATGGTTTCAAGCAAGCTTTATTTAATTAAAATTATAAATAATGGGAAAGAAAGGAATTAGCAGTAATTTAAAAATTAAAAACTTTTTGCCCTTTTCTTCCTAAATTTTATTTGAAAAATTTTTTTTAAAGCTTGGATTAGTTTTGGCATGTGCTTTTGCTGTTTATCAAATGTTAAATATGTTTTTGACTCCAATAATGTGGGCATCTCTAATTAGGACAATTCTTTTTCCAATGAAAAGATTAATAAGTGCTGAATTAAATAATTGGTTGAAAAATTTGGATGAAATGGACAGACCTTTAATTGTTGGATTGGCTTTGTTGCCTCTGCAAAGTTTGATGTTTTGGGCTAATTATATTTATGAAATTGCTTTTAGGTATTTTTAAAAAATTTTTAGAAAGATATTAAAAATGTTTATTTTTGCGGACAATATTTGCGGACAAATTCTTCCATTCAAAAAAAGGCTGTTAAATTTACTTTTCCTTCGAATTCAGAATTTTTCTTTAATTTATTAGAGCATTTCTAATTGTAACAATTCTTTTTCCTATTCAAAATCTTATGAAAACAAACAATTGAAAGTATCCGTTAGCCACAAGATTTTATCCGCAAATTTTATAGAAATTACTTCAATTTTTCAATAATTTTAAATTTTATTTAAATTTATTTAAATTTTTTCGAAACAAATAAAAGTCTAAATCCTTAGAAATAACTTCTCGAAAAATCAAAAAATTTTCTCTTTTACCCAAAAATTATTTTTAAAGCTTTACCGGCATTTGTATTGGAATTGGCTATGTCAGTCTAAAATTATTATGCCACTACGATGCTTTTACATTTTTACTTAATCGTTTTGGAATTTTTTGTTCTTTAATTGATAAATTAATTGGGTTATTTACTCTTTGGCAGGTTTTTTAATTTAAGTTTTTTCAATTTATTTTTAGACTTTTTTGGTACTTTTGCTTTACACTGTTGCTTTTGGGGCTTGGATTTACTCATTTGAATTGGAAAATATTAATAAAAAATTGGCTAGAGTCCTTTCCGTACCCATATGGTTTGTTTTAAATTTATATAAATTTATAGAAAAATTTTTGAAAATTATTTTAGAAATGGAGAATTATAGGGCCTCTTTTAAATGCAAATTTTTAGACTTGTGGTCCTTTTCACTATTAGTGAGGATTAAGGCTGTCGGATTCACCGGTTAACCGAACCGACAATCCGAACCGAATATCTTGTGTTTGGGTTGAAGCCGACAACCCTAATGAGGACCTCTTTTGAAGTACTTTTTCTGGAAAGACTGAAGACAATTATAGTCTTTTCATGCCACCCTCTACTTTTTTTAAACATTTCGCTATAATGTGATGTGATCCCACAATTATTTTTAACATTTAACTTTTTATTTTTTTAAAGGTTTCTACTTGTTTCACATTTTTCTAATTTATTTGGCCCTTTGAGAGTTATTATATTCTCTATTTGTTTTGTCCTTTTGGCATTTATATCTGCTGGAATTATTGGTGCTGATGAAGAAATTAGTGAAGATATTGATGAAACAAACAAGACAGAAGAAATAAATGAAAATTTAAAAGCAAAGAAAGCATTGGCTGAAGAAGTAAACACAGCAATACAATTTGAACAGTTTAATAAGGTTTTGTTAAAAAATATTTAAATTGGGGTTTGGATAGGTTGGTGGTATTTTCTTTAGATTTTATAGGATCCATTAACCCTGCTTTGTTTGAACATACGGGATTGAACGGTTTGATCTACTGTCTGACAATAAGTATTGGACACGTTTCTGTAAACAAGTCCGACATGTTAAATTTGGAAAACCGGTTTCTTTAAAGAGAAATTTTCTATATTTAATATCCCTCATCAATGAGCTACTCTTTAAGGATATTATTTCCCACCAGTTATCAAGGGCGCAGCCTAGAAGGCCAAGAAACCGAATTTCTTACATTTTCAGCACCGCAGGCGAAAATTTTGAGAATTTTGGGGGTTGTATGCGTAAAAAATTCACTTTTCTGACCATTTCCCTCCTAAATTTTTTCATTTTCCCAATTTCAGGGGGGCTATAGCCCCAGAAGCCCCCCTTCTGGCTACGCCCTTGCCAGTTATACATGCAGATCAGTTATACATTTGTTAAAGGGGTCGTTCGTTTTTATATTTTTTTCTGGAAATTGGCTTTTTTCCAAAATTTTTACCATTGCGACTTTTTTACGTTTATTTAGGATTAGTTTACCTATTTATTTTTTAAACTTTATCTTGAAATTTATTTTTTTAAAGTCTCTTTCTTCTGACAATCATTTGCGAATAATTACTTGTTTGTGTGCTTTATTGTTTATTGTCAACCATGATTCTTTACTTTTTATTTTTGTAATTATTCCTTTTGCTTTGGCCGTTTTTGTTGATTTAGGTTTTTTGAGTTTTTAAAAATTATTTTAAGAAATTCTTTAAAGGCAATCGTTTGGGATTGAAAGAATATTTTTGGCTACTTTTATTAATTATTCAACAACAACTGTCTAATAAATTGGATAAATTTGTGCATGTTGTTGTAGCTGGTCCTCTTCGTAAATTTATTCATTTGCTCTTCACTAGTGATCGAATGGTTTCTTTTATTTTTTAAAAATTTTAGAGGGGAAATATACTCCAAAAATGGCCACAAAATGATGCTAGTTTCGGGACATATTTTTTTGGATTCGAGTAATTCTTTTAAAGACTTTGGAATTTTAGGTTTTCTTCAGGAAATTTGAATTTTTCGAAAAATTGGAAAAATGCGACCTAAAAATTCGGAAATAATTTTGGGTCCTGAGTTTTCGTGACAAACATCCTTTAAAAATAAACAGTATTTTCTAAAAGCTGGAATTATTATTTTACTAGTCGGTTTTTGATTAGATCCATTCAAAAATTTATTGCCCTTAAAATTATTTTGGCTGGTTTTCTTTAGTTTTTTTAAATGAGAACGCGTGTTGAAATTATTTTCATGACCACCTATGTATCACCTACCTTCTTCCTCAATTTCTCAGTAAAATTTCATAAATTTTATTTTAGTTTATCAGCAGTTTGTTGTCTCGTGTCGATTTAATTGCTTCCCTAGCTGTAATGGGTGCTTTAGCTGTTGGATCTGTTCTTTTTCTACTTTTTACTCTCGTTCAATTACACAGTGAAGGATTACATTTAGTTAAGCTTGGTGGAAATGTCCTTTCCTCAAATCCAGATTGGCTACGTTATACTTTTATGAATTACACAACTAGAGATGGAAAAGAACAATTGGATTTGGATATTTATATGGAACAGGTTTTTCTTTTGAAAAAAATTCTATTTGGAATATTGCTTTGAGTTTATTCTTTTTTTAACCTTTACCTTTTTTCTACCTTTTTAGTGTTTTTTTTAATTTTCTAGATCCTTAAACGTCGTCCGGGTGATTTTTAAAATTCTATTATTCATTAAATCATTTTAATGATTAGGAATTTTAGAAAGCTGTACATGGTGACAATCTATTTTTTTATCGTTCCCTTCCCCAATTTTTACCCGTTTATAGGGGAGAATTCCTCGGCTACATGTCTGACTGTTCATGATATAGTTTTTACTTTATCCTAATATATAATTAGTGACAAATTTCCAAATAACTTCAGCTCTTTTAAATAAATTCCTTTTCGAAACATTTTTTAAATGTAATAAATTTCATTTTAAAGGCATACCAGCACGGACGTTCTTGGCTTGCTGCAAATATTCGTTCATTGGCTAGTCCAAAAGATACAGCTAGGGCTGATCAACTTGAAGAACAAGCAAAATTGGTTATTTGAATATTTTTTTAATTTCTTTTAAATTTATTTTTTAGTTAATAGATAATTTATACCATTTATGGGAAGAACGTGGAGGACAACAAATGTATTCAAATAATGAGACTTTTTCACAAAATGAAGAGGAGGAAATTGTGGATGAAATTAATAATAAAATTGTGGAGAAAAAGTCATTTAATTCTCATCAACACACTTCTTGGTTTAAACAAATATTTGATAATGCTAATCTTATCGTTTGGAGAAGAGAATTGCAAGCAGTAATTACTGAAAATATTGAAACTGTTTGGGCGGTAAGAAAGAATATCTTCGTTTTAATATTTATATTCTTGTGTGCTAGAGATAGAAGCGGGCCTAGATCAAAAAAATTTATTTATGATATGAGCCGATTATTGGCTATCCAATGTATAAACAAACTTCTTTAACAGTTTTATTTTTTTAATTCTTTGAAAACATTTTGGGAAAAAAATTTTAATAGCACCTTTTCTATGGTTCAGTTTTGTTCATTTCGACTTTTAAAAATATTTTAAGACTCATATGGATAAGTTTCAACATTTCTCTTTAAAAATAGGGGAAAATAATAATGACAGATATTTTTATATTTTTAATAGATAACTCAATCTATTTGGCACATTTTGGCAGCAAATATTTCATTATTAACTACAGCTTTATTTGCAGCACTTTCCGCCCTTTTAGGATTTGGTTCAGAATTATTAAATGGATTAATTGAATGTATTGTCTTCTTAACAACAGTCTATTATTTATTGGCTAATAGTTATTCGAGATGGTTACCTCTTCAATTATTAAGTGATTGTACTGCTGCTTTTCAAGTTTTTAGAAATGAAGATTTAACTAGTGGAGTTGGAGTTGATGTTGCTAAAGCTGCTGAACGGGCTATAAAGTAGAGATTTAATTTTTGTTTTAGTTTAAAAAAGATTGTAGGACTTTAATCACCTTAGTTTTTAAAAGTTTTTGAAATTCAAAAAAGCCCTTAAAATGATTCGAAATTGAATTTTTTTAGTTTTTCTTTGGAAATTTTGCTAGTCTTATTTTTTAATTTGTTATCAGCGGCTATCTTTTATCAATATAATAATTTTTCCAGAAGATCCCAAATTTCATTAACTAGAATGTATTCTTAAATAATTTCTAAAAATCCAAAAATAATTATTTTGGCTTGATTTTAAAGTCACCCAACATATTAAAAATAATATTCTATAAGGTATTTTTTATATAAAATCTGAGGGCCCAACGTAGTGTGGCTCCTGAAAGGCGGATTCTAGAATATTATAATTTTATTTTTAGTGGAGTGTTTCTACTTTCAACCAAAATGGCTATATTTTATGGATTATATACATATTTTATTCATTCGTTATTTACCTTAAATGTGGTGTTTATTCCGTCTATGTTGGCTGCAATACTTGCTGCTGTTCCTATTTTTCCACCTTATATAGTTGGATTATTTGGAGTTGTTGAATTGTGGTTAGTTAGAGGAGAGCCTATTGCTGGTTTGTAAATAATTCTGATTTTTTTTGAAATTTTTTAGCAATAGTTTTTGCTTGTGGTTCAATTGCTCCTTTATTTTTTGCTGATCCAGCTTTTTATCGGGAAGTTAAGTAAGTTTTTGGAATTTTTAATTTATAAGATTTTAGTTTAAACTCCAGAAAACTAAGAATTATTTGGAGCCGTAGATTTTAACCTCGGTAGAATTCTTGAACATCTCGGTGTGCTTTCAATTTTGGGACTTTAGGTTCTGGTTCGGGGCTGAACCGCTCCGATGCTAGCCCAGAAACCACACCCGGCATTCATCTCACTCCTTTCTCAGTATTTTTGTGATTTTTCGGCTTTAACAGAGATTTCCATACCAAGTCTACCATACCACTCCCAACTTTTTTTAAACAATTTACGAATCTATTCTTAATTTTAAGAGGAAGTCATCCATATGCAACAGGTCTAGCTGTAGTTGGAGGTATTTATTGGTTAGGATTGCAAGGTGCTGTGATTGGCCCAATTTTACTTTGTTTAATGCTTGCCTTATTTAATGTTTATGCCGAATTTGCGAGTAATAATACAATTGCCATTTAATAGATATTGTTAGATTTTAATTTTATTTATATCTTTTTCCTATATCTCAGATAGTCAATTTACTTAAAACATGTACGTTTTTATTTTTTAGATATTTTTTTTTAAATAATTCGGTGCTTTATACACATAATTTTTTTGGATTTGTTTAATAAATCTACTAGAAAATTTCTAACCTTTTTTGGATTGAAGATAAGATCCCTTAAAAGTGTAGGGTTAAAGATTAAAAATGGTTGGTGGTATCGCCACTTTATTTTTTATTTTTCTCTGAACCTCTACACAAGTGTAAAGAAAAAATTATTTATTTTTGCCACGCCTGTCTTTTCCCAACGAGAGTGATCGATTGGCCATAGCTAGAGGGGATAGAGGATTTGTCTGCAGCTTTAATCATCAATATTTTATTCATTTTTTTCCTTTTCCTTTAGAAATATGATCTAGAAAAAATTGTTGATTTCAGTGTCTCCCTTTTCCCCCTTTGAAATTCTTCTATTCGCCCAGTTGAAATTTTTTTGCAATTAATATCTTCTTTTTTAATCTGATTTAAATAAGCATAATTCCTTTCATGCTTATCGGTCTTTAGTCTTTTTTCTTCTTAACATTTTATTTAAATGTTTAATTTTCATTAAATATCCTACCTATATACTAATTTAAATACAGTCGAACTCACCTTTAGATAACCCATTGGATTGAGAAAATCGTACCTCATAATAAGGGGTTTTTAGATAGGGAATGTCGCTTAGATCGCTTTCCTATTACCCATTAACGATTGGCCAACTGAATTAAAAGAAACCTAAATTTAGAAGTAACTAATTTTGGGGGTATCTAAAAATGAGGTTTAACAGTAATTTTATCAAAAATTTAAATCTTTTCACCACTTTTAGGGTAATAATAACCCTTCCATTTATAAAAATTTCTAATGCTTTATTTACTTCTTGGAGCCTTGTGGGTTTCACAATTTGGAAACACCCTTTCCACCGCCAATCGCCACTCTTCTTCTGCAACCTCTACAAAATGTAGTCAACGTTTGTTTGAGGCAAAAGGGAATCCAGCCCCAGGTTCTAATGGTTTTAGTGTTGAAGTTAATGATGCCCCTCCTGGATTGGATGAATTAAATGATAATGGAGATGATGGGTTGGAGGTGAAAAAAACAAAAAATTAAAAAGATTTTTTAAATTCTGTTTTTAGGGGTTAAAATGGAATAGTAGTGGGATTCAACCAGATGGCTATATTCCTGGCAAGCATTATGTACTTACTGTTCGTGGATGGTTGGTAATTAAACACTAAAATAGTAAACGTTATAAAGTTCGCCATTATCGCCATGATAGGATTATCATAAGTTTGAAAATTGTACCTTATAACGAGTGTGTCTTAAATAGAAGATATCGCTCGAGCAGCTTCCTCACTAAGTGCCCATCTAATTTTAAACTGAGGTGTATCTAGTTAGAATTGGGTGGATATTTCATATTAAGGTGGTTTCTATAAGATTAAAAAATCTCACATTATCGTGAAAATCCCCCATTATTCTTTAATTTTAATTTAAAAATTTGTCTACTAAATATTTTTTACCTCAACTTTGTAGGAGAACAGAATTTATTGTTCAAACATTTCGCGGTTTTGGCTTAACAGCTCTATTTGAAGATACTAGTAAAGCTGCTGGACATTTTGATGTCAAAAAAGTTTTTAGAATTATTTAAATTTCTAAAAAATAATTTCAAAAAGAATCGAAAAGGCCGCCGTGGAGATGTTAGAATAGCTCCAAATTGTCGGCAGGCAGGTGTTTCACATACACATTTAAGACCAAAAACAGAAGTTAGAATACTCTGGAGAGCGCCGGAAACTGATGCTGGGGGTTGTATTTTATTCAGAGCGAGTGTTATTCAATCAAGACAAGTTTGGTATTGGCTAGAGAATGAAATGACGAGAAAACTATGTCCAGCAGGTATTTAGAACTTTGGGGATTTTGGGGCCTCACTTTGTGGTCCAAGACACTCTTCCTATATTTTTGTTCTCGTAGTTCTATTCTCCTTATTATGGCCCGTAGTGGTGAGATAATTCTCTCTTCACAGTTTCCCCATGTTTATATCCAATTCCTCAGATATCCCACCTCAATGAGTTTTTTAATAAAGGGAAGAAAGACCTTAAAAGATTAATTTAAATAGAGGGCCATCAACTTGCTGTACCCAAAGACGATCCAAATGCTGAATGTTGTGCTTGTGATGAAGCAGAATACGACACCCTTTTTGTGGGTATATGGTCTAGAGAAACTCACCCAAAGGATTATCCAACTTGTAAATAAATTAATGAAAAGAATTTTTAGAAAAAAATTTTTTTCAATTAAAGTAGAACATTTAACTCATTTTACGGATATGTTGGGGGCTTCTCACAGCAAAAATTATTCTTTTTGGAGGTTTGGAGAAATAGCTACAGACGGATTAAAAGAAATTGCAGAATGGGGGAATACTTATAAAGGTGAAAGTGAAATGAGGGGAAATGCTAGTGAAATACGTACAATTTTGAAGATGAAAGGACTTTGGTATCCTGGTAGGTTTAATAAAAAAAACTTTTGAGATTTTTTAATGGGAAAATGTAGTTAATGATCATTTTAGTCAGGATTCTACAGAATAACTGGTTCCCTTTAAAATTCTGCAAATCAAAGTGCGGGATTCCTGGGGCGGGATCCCTCAAACTTATGGCATAATTTCACAATTTTATGTGATCATTTTACTAATTTATGTAAACGCCCGCCTTTGTGTTAGTCATACAAAACGGACCTTTTCCTACCCTTAAACTCTTAATTTTTTAAATATTTTTCTAAATTTTTTAGAAGTTCAAGGCAAAAGCACCGGTCATTTCCACGTTAATCGTTATCACCATTTGCTTTCGTTAGTTTCAATGTTCGGGCCTTCCCCAGATTGGTGTGTAGGTGTTTCTTCAATTAATTTATGTCTGTCCGACTGTTCATGGGTAGATGAAAGAGCTTTTGATTTGCGACCATTTGATGCTGGGACTGATAATGGATATACTTATATGGTGATTAAAGAAATTTTTTGACAAAAAAAAAACAAAAATTCTTAAAGTCACCTAACGAGCCAGCAGAACCTCGCATTCCAGTTTCTCCAATCACCACAAAATCAGACTCTCGTTCACCTTTTTATGACACCCAAAATGAGGAAATTGCTCCATTGGCAAGATTAGTACTTAAAAGAAAGCGGATAGTGCCGGGACAGTGCAGGCCTATAGAAGAATATAGAAGGGAGGCACAAAATATAAGTAGCAGCACTTCTGAAGATGCTGAATATAAAGATAGAAGTGAGTTTGGGACTAAAAATTAGTCTGAAAATCTTATAAAAATATTTCTAAACCCTTTAAACTTTCAAAATTTGATCTGGAGTTCTATTTTCCTAAAAGCTTCTGATTGGGCTTTTTAGAGAGGGGCTTATAATGCTAAATGGAAGAGGGGGGGGGGGGCTGGAGCTTTCTGCTAAGTATTTATCACAACTTAATTTCCCCCAGGAGAATGTGCTGTCAGTCAATGGGGCTCGTGGTCTTTATGTTCTGCTACATGTGGAAAAGGCATTCGGATGCGTTCTAGGTAATTAAAAAAATATTGTTCTTTATTTTTATTTCCCACAGAGTTTACACATTCCCAGTAAAAGCACAAATGTTCCATTGTCACCGACAAACAACAGAAAGACAATTTTGTAATGCCAAACAAAGTGAATGCGGATCGGATTCTGATGCGTTTAATTCTCGTTGTTTAGTAGGTGGTTGGAGTGATTGGACAGAATGGTAAAGGGAATTATCTTTCGTTTCTAGGGCTATGCTTGTTATACTCCATCCCCAAAACTCGGATAATTTGATACTTTTCCCTTCCTAACTGTTGTCAGGCCCTCCACTGATTGTGGAATAACTCTAATCATACAACTCTTAGTGACTGGCGATAGGACAGTGGACCTTAAAATATTCCTGTCTCATTGGAAACACCTAACAGGAGGCAATTATCGTTTAAAATCCAAGATTGGTTTTACACATTTATTTCCTATAAAATCTCATTAAATTAAATAAAGCACAGTCAAATGTGGCCGTGGGACACGCAGCAGAGAACGTCATTTATTAAATAATTCCACCACTATAAAATGTAATGTTGAATTAAATTCTGTAGAGGAATGTATTGGAGAGGATGGAGAAGATTGTTCAATACAAGCAAATCCTTTTTGTAAAACAACAAGTTGGAGTGACTGGAGTCCTTGTAGTACAAGTTGTGATGAGGGTGTGCGTGTTAGAACTAGATTATTTTATTATGCTGAACATGAACAAGTAAAAAATTTTTTAAAGAAAAACCGGTCAGAGGTTTTGAGTGAAGGGGCTGTGAATTGAAGAGCAGCAGTAGGATTGACCCAATATTTGTATTAAAATTTTGATAGGACCCAAAGTCGAAAGATAAAAGATGGGATTTAAATTAGAGCCCCGGAGCTGCTCTTTTATCGATGATTGTAATCTAAAGCCCAGGAGTAGGGTTGTCGGTTTCAACAAATTCTTCTGTTAACCGAAACCGAACCGGAGAACCGAACCGAAACTTTCGGTTAAACGAAACCGAACCGAGAAACCGAACCGAAAATCTTCAATTTCTCGGTTCGGTTTGAAACGGACAACCCTACCCAGGAGACTAATTCATTCAAAATTCTGGCAGTCCATCCACCCTACAATTTATCATTTAAGGAATGTTCAAAATCCAAAAGTTTAATGGAAAAAGACCGTTGCCGTGTGGCCGACTGTCGCCGTCTACATAGTGCACATTCTGACGGTTCGAGCCTTTATATAAAATTTAAAAAATTCAATTTTCTTTAAAGAAATTTGTGCCGAAGAGAAAGAAACGGGTCAATGTTTGGGACAATTTCCTCGTTATTGGTTTAATATAAATTCTTCACAATGTGAACGATTTGTATATAGTGGATGTAAAGGAAATCGAAATCAATTTGAATCTGAAGAGGAATGTAAACAATTTTGTATTCCAAATTATCGGCCAATTATTGGTTAATTTTGATCTTTGTTGGTTATGATTAGGGTTGTTAGTAGTGTTTATAACCTCGTACAAGAATGCAGACTCGTACCTGTGTGCAAGTACGAGGAAATTTTAAATTTTCCAAGGAGGATTGCTTCTGAACATCCAAAGATTTCAAAAACCGACAATTCTAGTTATGATGACATTTGGTCCCAACCCTATAAAATAGTCACACCTATAAATTTGAAATTTTGTATAGGGATATTGAATAGGGTTGACTAATTTCTCTGATAATTTCAGAATTTTTGGGTTGGTATTTAGAAAGATATGGTTAAAAAATCGGTAAAAATCGAGTTTTCGGAAATTCAGAATTTTCGAATAATTCTTTAAAGTTGTTAGATAAAACAATTTTCACACTTCCCAAAATTTAATTTTTTAAAGCTTCTGGTGCCGATTTACTCAGTCCTTTTGGAGAAAATAATGAAGAAGAACAAGAACAACAAAATGATGGAGGCCCCTCATTAGATTGTGAATTGAGTGAATGGAGTCCGTGGACTGAATGTTCTTCGACATGTGGGAGAGGAAAACGGAATCGACATAGAAATGTTAAGGTGGATTTATAAGGAAACTGAAATGTTGAAAAATAAATTTAAAAAATTTTCCTTAATTAGACATTTCCCCGGAATGGCGGAAATCGATGCCCACCGAGAGAGCACCGTATACAGGAAAGGCATTGTGAAAACAGGCCTTGCGGTTAGCTTTTTAAAAATTATTTAAATATTTTTCTGTCCTAATAAAAATATTTTTAAGCTCCAAACTCGTGTAGAATAGGCCGTTGGTCTGTTTGGTCGCCCTGTTCAGTCAATTGTGGAGAAGGTTACCAAACAAGGAGAAGACGTGTTTATCGATATGGAATGGTTAAAAAAATGATTTTATTTTATAAAAAAAAATTTTTTAAAAAATATTTTAGATAGACCCGGATGACAGAAATTGTCAGGCGGCAGAATTAGAACAACGCCAATGTGTTATACCCTGTCCCAAAAAGGAGCTGGAAGAATGATAAAATTTGGAGAAAAATAATATATGATTGTTGCTAAATTTTGCTTTCACAATGGATGTTGTGTATTAGAGATCGACTGGATTTTGAACAGACCTTGATTTTTATTGGATTCAAAGTCAATATCAAGCGGTTTTCAGAGTTTTTTAGTTTTATCTATTCAAGGTCTCCAACTAAAATCAACGATCAAGATCAAGGTCTTTCAAAAATCTCGATCTTTAATTTGTATATAAAAATATATATTTACTGCCCTTTCAATTCATAAAATTTAAATTTAAAAAAACGATAAATTTATTAATAAAATTGTTAAAATAAATTATTGAAATTGTGTTAACAAGTTAACGACAAGTTAACAATGTACTTTCTAATAACAATGGAATCCAGTTAATACGTCACAAGGACGTAAATGAGCTGACGTATGAATGAAACGGTGATTGGAAATCTTCAAATTTTTAAAACACGCCAAATGTCAGAACGCCAAAATCACTTGCCGGACAAACAACTTTTATTAGCACAGTTCTTTTAATTTTTCATTTAAAAGATCCCTATTTAATTTTTAATTATGTTTTTTTTATAATTTAAATCTTTTTATAATCACTCAACATTTAGTTGTTTGAGTGATTATAGTACATAGTTCAGTGTTTATTTGAATGAAAAAATTTGTTTTTCAAGCTCCTCGAGACGCTTAGGGTGTTTTCTTTAAATATTTTTTTTAAAAAATTTTTACGAAAAGGAGTAAATGTTGTGACGTTAGTGCCTAGCTATACACAATATGTGTACATGTGACTCAAGCAAAGTGAGTGTGCTGCATACTAGCTTTAACTCTATAGCCATTTGTTTACTCATTGTCACATGTGTGTAAAAGATAAATTTATTGGGGAACTGAAGTATAGAGAGGCATTTGAAGAGAAAAGCCATCCAAATATTAGAGAAAACATCTTGTTAGCTAAGCTTTCCCCTAAATTTTTTCTTTTTTTTTGGATATATTGACGTATTTCAAGACTAAATGTTTTTTTGAATGTCAAGGGTTTACATAAAATTAAAACCACCAAACGGGCAATAAACCTTTGGTAGGGTCATTAAAAAGAAGCACGAGGTGCTTATTGACTCTATTTTTGCCTCTTTATCAAAGCAAACTTTGGACCCGTCGATATTTTTAGTTTGCCTGGGAAGGACCCCTCGCTTATTTGTACAAGCCCGCCTTTGATATTTATTTCCTGTATAATTCAAAAATACCAACACTCATTAAGTGTTTGTTCTTTCCTTTTACAAAAATAACAAATCAAAAATCAACCCCTCAAAATAAACAAATTTCCTTAGTTCCCATAGTATCCAATTTCATATTTTTTTTAAATTTCAGTTGCACATTGACTATTTAATTAAATTAATTATTTAATTCAACTACTTGTAAAAATGGAAATTGATAGATTGTCAGTTGCCCTCCGCTCAACAAACTGGCAATTATCTCCTAAACTCGAAAAGAATGTGTATGAGTTCTGCGACTGTATTGACATTGAGCTTCATTGGAGCAAAAATCGATTCTCTTCGAATCCCGAAGCAATTTTTATACAACGAACACAAATTCCAAGCATGGAAAAGGTAGAAATTTTTGTATAATTTTAAATTTCATATCCCTACTCAAAAGGCTCATAATGGTCAATTCTCAATTTCACTTTATTTCCTCACAGCACTCTATCAGTCAATAAAAGATTGGTTTTTGCCTCCCTCATCTCAAATGAGGAAATAGGGTGAAATTGAGTAAGCCTGACCATTATGCGTCATTTGAGTAATAAAAATTTGGGGGTATGGAATTTAAAATTACCCATCTCTGTCGAGATTAAATTATTATCATTTAAGGCTCTAGAATATCTCAATCACGTTTTACACCAAGCTCGTTGCATCCGCCGTATCAATCTCAATGTTCAGGTGTCAACAACAGGACTGGTAGAATCGCTTCTTGCACCACTTATTGGCCACGGTAATTCCTTTATTTTAAATACAATAACGAAAATATAATTTTAGAAAAAGTTCGTCTTGAAGAGCTGTATGTACGCAGGTATATTTATCGTTCCTGTTCCTACCAAATATTTTTGAAAAAATATTTCAGGCGTTATATAGGACAATACTTCCCGAAATTGGCTAAAATAATTACGGCTAATGCCAAGACTTTGCGAGTTATAGGCAAAATTGGGCTTACTGAAGCTATTGAAGGTTTTAATGAACACGTAAGTTTTTAATAATTTGCTAATTTGCCAAATATCCTTTATGTTACTTTTGAAAATAGTGCCAGATATTGGGGTTGAGGGAAAGCAGGGAAAAATATTCTGGCGGCTTTATTTCTACACATTTTTTCGTTTTAAACTTCTTGAAAACAATATTTCCAAAATTTTGAAAAAGGTATAATATAAAGGACAAGTCTCATTCTTTAACGATATTTTATTTTTAGATTGCACTAAAACGTCTTTCCCTCATCAACTTTGATTTAGTCGACAAAGAGCACTCAGAATTAGACAATGCAGACTTGGCTTTAACATCCAGATTTTATATCCGCAGACTAGCCGGCTTGGGCGCCTGTTTTGACCATTTATCATACACTTGCTACACTGGATTTGAAATAACTCGAATGCCTGTGTTATTTATGCTTCGTGTATGCAAGGTAAAGAACAAATAATTATTAGCTTCAACAGTTCTTTGACAATGTTTTTAGGTAAAATCTTTACGCTTGACAATGCAATGTGGAACAGCCATTTTGGACCCTCCTACCCCACGTGTTCTCCTTCCAGAATTAAAAATATTGGAATTAGTTGGAAGTATGGAAGTTCGCTCAGACTTTTTATCCCGTTTATTTCCCTCTTTGGAACGTTTTGATTTTCAAAAACAAGACCTCATAACTGGTCTAGTTCAGCGCGCACGTGTTCTTTCAAACTTTGATTTTGTGATTGAACCAAATATTAATCCAATTGCCGCTGCTTGCTAGAAAGGATTTTAGAGGATTTTTTAAATTTTATTTTTATTTTAATTTTTTTGTACAATATAATTTAAATAAAAGTGAAAATTACGAGCTTAAAAATAGTAAAGAAATAAATGACTGTAAGTCTGTAGACTTTAATTTAAATAAATTAAATAATAGGCAAGGTCCGGAAATTCTAATCTCACGATTATGTGGAGAGGTGTGTCGGAATTTCGATTTCAAGCGTTTTTTTTCCTTCCGATTTCCGAAAAAAATTTTGATTTCCGATTTCCGACACCTCTGACTGTTCCGACCCACCTCTGATTATGTGGTCCAAAATTGTTAGGTTTGTCAATTGGGATTATTTAATCCCGTAGGAAATTCGATTATTTAAGATTCAGAAAATGAAAAAAAAATTTAAAAACAAAATTTCTTAATTAAGATTTTGGAAAGTTAGAAGCAGGTAAATGAACTCTCCATCCAATAATTTGTTTGTCAAATCCACAAGTAATTAAATTATTCAAGAGGTTGTCAGAAAGCCATGTACAGGCACTAACTAGTCGATGATGACACTTAAATAGAATAATTGTTTAGAATAAATTGGGTAACAGACAAGGGAGTATACACTAAATTTGGGGGAAAATGTTTAGAAGAAATGACCAAAAATAAAAATTTTACAACATCTATGAGATATTCCCACAATTTTCGCCCTCATCCTAAAATTTTCACCCATTGATATTCTCTATAGGCCCCTTCTGAAAATTTTTTCCCCGGTAAAAAGTAATTTCGAAAATAAATCAAAAATACCTTTCCGGCACTTCGTGGAATTCTAGTCATTCGACTTCCATTCATATCGTAAATGTAAATATTTCGATTATCCAGTGGTATAGCTAACAGATTTTTTGAATTGCATATTGAAATTTTATTGACCTTAAAGAAAATTTTTGAAATTAAAAAAATTATTTAAATATAACCGCTATATTTAATCGAATTGCGGAGATAGGACTTCGCATATTTCTCAAATCCCATACCTGAAAAATAAACTTGGAATTTAAAAAAATAAAAATATAAACCTTTACGGTCTTATCATCGCTACCCGAAACGATATGATGTAAATGGGAAAATACTACGGATGTGACGGAACTGAAAAAAATAATTGTTTAAAATTGCGTGGATTGTCTTATATTTAGGAAGTTTTGAACGGCTGTGAAAATAACCTGAATGGATATTTCTGATAGTACTAGATAAATAGGAGAATAAGTTTACTCCACTTAATATATTTTGGAAAGGTTTAAAAAAGTTTTAAATTTTTGTTGACCAACAGAAGAACTTTAATTCGCCTACTCCCAATTTAGAAAATAAATTAAAAACAAACTCATTATGCCCTTGAAAGACAGCAACTGAATGAATAGGCTCTCTAAAATCCCATAGACGAAAAGTGAAGTCACGACTGGCAGTAGCCAACAATTTTTGTGAAGGGTGAACAGAACATTTGGTCAATTCCTGATCGTGTCCTATTTAATCGGCATAAATTTTAAAAAAATTTAAATAAATACCAGAAAGCGTTTTTACAATTTTTCCAGTTTCGGCATCGAATAAATTTGCAGTTCTATCCCAAGAGACAGTAATAATTTCGTCACCTCCAAAAAGCCAATCTCCATCCGTCACAACATCAGAATGTCCTAATAATTAGAAAATAAATTTAAAAGAAAAGTAAAAAAAAACCAGTAAGTTTAAGCAAAGGTTGGTGTATTTGCTGCAAAGGCGAAAGTTCTACTAAAATTTTCAAAAATAATTTTAAGAAAAATTAAAAAGTGACACCCAGACGCCGATTATTTCGAATAAGATGGTCATTCGAAGGAGCTCATGTTGAATCTGATGAAGCCAAAAAATCTAACAATAAATCGATTCTTGAGTCAGAAGGCTAATTTAGTGTGAATCACAAGCTCAATAAAACCCCTATTGAATGACATAATTCGACACGATCGGCGTCCGCGTAGTACATAATTCAGAAAATTCCTATTATTTATTTCTAAAGGAATTCTCGATTAAACATAACCAATTTTTGAAGAAATTTAAAAGTAATTTAAAAATCTTAAAGAATATAAAATATATACCGTTTTGAAAATCGTTTTCATGCAGTCTTTCAGTTATTTGATCAAAGTTGACACGCCAAATATGCGAAGAACGGTCCCCGCTACAGGTAAGAAATGTTGGCTGACACCCCGAATAACTACTTTGATCACATCTAATAGCCACAGAATTGACAGAACCGTTATGGGCAGAGTAATTCACAATTGGTTGAGAACCATTTTCTGCTAACCAAATTTTGGAAGTTTGATCTACAGGATTTATTAGATTAACAAAAAAGTAAATAAACCTGCACTAGCACTAGCCAAAACATTAAAATTCCCAACTTTTGCTGTACAAACATCCCAAACGCCGTCTGTATGTCCTTTAAAATTCTGCACATACCGATTCTTGGATTCGGGGACACTTGAACCCACTTTCAAGGCAAGTTTGCCTGATGGATTTTTAAATGCAGATTTCCATTTTTGTTGTCTTCCTGCTACATTTTAATTAAATTTTTGATTTATTTTGGGTTAAAAAATTTAAAAATGTTTACATCTTTTTCCACTAATGCTAGTTTCAATCGCTTGGTTAAAATAGTCATTTTCATTTTTTTGAAAGGAAGTATTGTTAACATGTTCAGACAATTCTCTCTGTATTGAGGTGTCTTTTTCATTCACAATTCTTTCATTTGGACAGACTTCTTCCAATCGAAGACGTACTAAAAATTTAAAAAAAATCAAAAAAAATTAAACCAAAAATTTAAAAACATTCGCAATTTTCCAAGTGTATAGAGTCCATTTCCCGTTCTATAAGCGTAAATAATTCATATAAACGTCTCCTTAATAAGAGTGAATTTTCAGTTAATTATTAAGAAAATTAACTTGTATGGAAGAATTGGAACTTTGACTGCCTCTGCTTGGCTTGCATGTTCTGGATATTTCAATCTTGATAACATTAGGGCTGTATCAGTCTGACTGCGTGCACGGCTGTCAGCAATATCGTTTTGTGTATTATTCATTTTTGATTAGATTGAAACTGATTAAAATCTTCGGATTAATTATAAGAGTAAAACACAGACATTTTGCCAATAAGGGCAAAAAAGACATTTTGCCAATAAGGGCAAAAAAGACATTTTGCCAGTACCCAGTTTGCCAAACCAAATTTTGCCAATTTGGGTAAAACAACAAAAAACAAGCTCACAATTTTATAGATTTCTTTAATAAAATAATTTTTTTTAATTTTAGCTTTTAGATTTATTTTTAAAAACAATGAAGAAACAATCACAGAAACAATTACCTTTTGAATTAAAAAATGATATTTTCAGATTTTTGCCAATTAAAAAATCTATTTTATTGATAACAATTTCTTCAAATATTTATTTAGTAAATAAAAAATTTATTAAAAAAATATGGGAAAAGGTTTATTAAATTTATCCAAATTTATTTATTTTTTACAATTTAGAATAGGCCTTTATCAACAAAAGAATGGACTAATCTTTTAACAAAAATGAGAAAATATTGTAAAGAAGGCAAAATACTTAAAGAGTTTGGGGGTTTTTTAAATTAATTAGTAGTTGTTTTTTGAGTTAAAATTTATAAAAGGGGATTTTTAATGGAATTTAAAAATTTCCTCAAAAATTTTTGGGTAGCGGGCGTTTCAGAAGCCGTTTAAGGATACAGCCCAAAACAACGCGCGGCCATAAAAACGCAAAGCCATAATGAAAAATTTCCGGCACTTATCAATTTTGATACCAATCTATTTACTCGATGGGAGGAATCGTTTAATACTAGATTTGTTAAGATTTGGGAATTTTGAAGCAGGCTTTGCTTTGTTATGGCCGTGCGTTGCTTTAGGTGTGTCACGCTGTTTCAGTCTCAATATTTTGGGCCATAACTTTTTTAATTCTTAATCGATTTAAATAATTAATTATATCAATCGAAAGCCCTGAATGTGAGGATTATTTTATCTATCAAGATTGATTTGATCAGATTACGCTAGAAAAAACTTCAGTGATGGAAATGCACGCAATCGTTATTTTTGATATCTATTTGGCTGTAACCTTTTTTTAGGGAAAATCTGAACAAATCAGTAATCTTCAAATATTTTTGGTCGAAATCGAGTCTGGGGTTCGAATTAAAATTCTAAGCTCAGATTCGTGTTCAGCATAGTCGATTACCTATAAAAATTATTCTCAGAAAAGAAAATAATTTTTAAGGGTTTTAAAAGTGTATCCCCAATTCTTCACCATTACCCAGAATATAACCTCGAGACTTAAACAGCTTCTAAATAAAATATTTAAATAACTAATTTATTTTAGTGTTATTAAATTGATTGAAATTAGTGAAAATATGTATGGAATTCGTTTATTTAGTGAAGGAAAAACTTTGTAAAATTTCTTTTAAAATTAAAAATATTTTTTAAATTTAATTTTTTAGGAAAATAAAAATTGTTGGTTATAGAGATCATCCAATAAATAAAGAGCCAAGGCGGATTATTTCATATAAATTAGAGCCGTCAACTTCAAGATGTTTAATTTCTTATTTTGATAAAATTGAAGGATAAAATTAACAAAAAAAATAATTTATTTTGTAAAAATCTGATGAAAATAAAATTGTTTTTTGATAAAATAAGCATAAGACGAGCTATGATTTTTAGTACAAATGGTCTGGTATTGTGAGTGTATAGTCTGGGGAGTTCAAAAAATAATTTATTTCTATTTAACAAGGAAATCCGGACTTTTTTCTATCCGAAATTTTATCTGAGAATTTTTTAAACGTCTCGAAACTTTAAATGACTTTTTCTTGATCCGCCCATCTAAAAATCATACTTTCATTATTTAATCATTTATTAGTTGCAAGCTACGTTTCCGTTTATCAGAAAACCAACCACCATATTTAGAACAATCTCCACCAAAAAGTTTTTCGTTTTTGCAGCAAAATCGGTCTTTTGCTAAAATATTTCCAAGATTTTTTTTAATTAAACAAATTAAATTAAAAAATATTTACATGCATCACACTTATCGCAATCACAATTACAACCAAAAATGTTGCAATGTGGAGGGAATCCGACGAATCCGTTAACTTTACAGCAATATCCGTTTGTCTAAATAAATATTTAGAAAGTTTATTTCAGATTTATAAAAATATTCAGTGTTTATTTCCATATTTATATCCATATTTACTGATTTTATATCCATATAATTACACACTCTATTAATTACTTATAAAAATTAATTACTTTATCAACGGAAGAAAATAAAATAAAAATAAATGTAATATAAATAAAATAGTAGTAATTCATTTTATTTAATAAAAAATAAAAATTTTCTAAGCTTTATGAAATTCTACAAAAATTATTTTTATTTTTAATTTACTAATGTTTTATTTAAAAATAAATATATTCCGGAAACATTAATTTAATTATTCGGAAATCTTATTTTTTGCTTCTCCGGAAATTAATTATCTCCAGAAAATTCTGTTATTCCATAAACTAACAATTAGGGCTGGGGGCCCGATCAGGTCCGAAAGATAGAATCGGGCATCGAATTTTGGCCCGAAAAAGACTCGGTCGGGCCGGCCCGCTAGAAATGAAGCCTGAAAAAATGACTCGAACGTCAGTCCGAGTCGAAAACCCTAATCCTACTAACAATAAGCTTTTTAACAATAATTCTGCCATTTTATTTAGAAATTATGTTAAAGAAACAAAAATGAAAAAATATTAAAAGAAATAAAAAATGATTAAAAGAATCATTAAAAAATAAAATTGACAGGGAAATAAAGATGATCAAACCTTCTTCCTTTTAAATTTATATAAGTCCTTAATCATGAATGTGTTTATTTTTTCTAAATTTTTTAAAGAATTGGGAATGATTAATAGAAATGATTAAAATAATGAACAATTTGTATGAATCATTAGACTGGTTTAACACGCAAACTTTAATGGTTTAAGATCTCCTTCGAATCCTCCTCCAATCTCCCTTAATCTCTCCAAATCCGTCTATATCCCTCCAAATCCCACTATATCCCTCTAACTTACCTGATATCCATCCAAATACCTATTTAATATCTACCTTCTGAATAATTTAATTATAAGCCATTTTCGTGACTTCTTGAAATCGTTATAAAATTTTAACGTAAAATATCAATAAAAATTTTTTTGAAAAATCTGGAAAAATGCTTAATGTTAGTTTAGTCCGGAATCTGTGTAAATTCTGCCGGATTACGGAAATAATTTTTATCCGATTAAAACCTGACCAAATTAATTCGGAAAAATCCGGCCAGATCCTGTCCGGCTCAAGTTACAAATCCGGGTGCGGAAAAATCGATTTTGTCGGGCCCTACCGGAATGATTAATTTAACACATTTTCAAAAATTAATAATTCCGCCAAAAATGTCTTTGTTTAAACTAAGAAAAAGGGTCAGAAGTGGAAAAGGTTACAAAATGGTCAGACACAAAGGAAGATTTTTTTATTTTTATTTTCTAAAACCAATATTTATTCTTCATTTAAATATTTTAACAATTAATGGATATTCATTCACTACCAAGAATTTCTGAATTACCACAAGATGTTTGTCAAAAAATTTGTACTGGATTAGTAATTTTAGATCTAGCTGGGGCATGTAAAGAATTAATTGATAATGCTTTGGATGCTAACTCAACAAATATAGGTTTTTAAAATTTGTTTAGAATCCAAAAAGTTCAAAAATCTGAGAGAAATGTCTCTGTTCGAATTAATTCCTTGCTAAAAGCTTAGGATGAATTATTGGGTGTTTTTTGGTTATCCGCCCACATTTTCTTTTTTCCCTCATTTTTCTCCAAAATGTCAAAATGGTCAAAGGTGAATGTTGGTCATAGAGATGTACTGGGAGCACGTGTCCATTTTTTATTTTGAGAGAGGGACAAAAAGAAAGAAGGGAGTAAAGTAAATGTGCTTGGTGACCTTAAAGATTTTATAAAATTTTATTTGGCGGTTTTATTAATTTGTATGGTTAGATTAAGAAAAATTTTTGAATTAAAATTGAGAAAAAATATTTATTTTAGAAGTCAGGACAGTCGAAAATGGCACTGAATTAATTGAAGTTATCGATAATGGAAGTGGAATATTGCCTGACGATTTTGATAAAATTTGTATTTTTTAAAACTTTCGGCCCTATCTGAAAATAATGCGGCAATCACATTTTTTCCTTATTCTTAAAAATGGTTAATTTTCTTATATTTTCTCTCTATTTCTGAATTGTGCCTTAAGACTATAAACGCAATAGGATTATTTTTCTTTAATTTTGTGAGCATTTACTTTTTTTCTGTCTGATGTGTGTGAGTGTTTTGTCTGTCCGAGTTAGTCCGTGTTTTGTTCGGCCGTGTTTTCTGTCCGAGTCCGTCCGTCTTTTGTCCGTCTGTGTCCGTCCGTGTTTGTCTGCCCGTGTTCGTCCGTGTATTCTGTCCGTGTTCTGTCAGACAACACAAAAATGTAATATTTTTTATTTTTTGCTTTTAACCCTTTCTCTATAATTACATATGAACATGCCACAGGGAAATTCATTGGAAGTGAACGAGGGAAAAAGTCTGACCTTTCTGTACAAAATAAGGAAAAATATGGAAAGGAAAAAATGAAGGAAAAAAAGTGATTGCCGCATTATTTTCAGATAGGGCCAAACTTTCTATTAAAAAATAATTTCCTTATAATTTTTAGGCAAACCTCATTGCACATCAAAATTAACTGGTTTTGAAAGTTTCGATTCTCTCAATACTTTTGGATTTAGAGGGGAGGCTTTAAATGCATTAACAAATACATCGTTAATTTTTTTTAAATTATCTTTTTAATTTAAAAATAATTCAGACAGGTACAAATTACTACAAGAGATGCAAATTCGAGATGTGCATTTAAACTTGTTTTTGATAGAAATGGGAAAATTTTGGAAAAAGAGCAATGTTCGAGACAGGCAAGGTTTTTAAATATTTTTTTCCTTTGGGATAATCCAATTGGATTATACTTCACAGGGCTTAACTTTATGGAGGGATTGTCCGAAACATGGATTTTCTCGCTTTTTGGACTTTTTCCTGGAACCTGGTCTTTTCGGTCCGAAACCGAGAAAGTCCATTTCACGAAAATTTTGAAGAATCTGAATTTTTTTCTCAACCTGATCTATCCTTGTTTAATTTATCTCAATTTGGGGGTTAGAACTTGTTTTTCTCTTCTATGTTGGATTTGAACTTTCTATATTTTTTGAAAATTCTTTTATTTTCAGTGTCAATTTGATTAATAATTTGTCATTTTCAGCAAGGAACAACAGTTTCTATTTCAAATCTTTTTAAATTTTTGCCCGTTCGACGTCAAGAACTTTTACGTTCTTCAAAACGGGAATTGTTAAAATTAATTGATTGTGTTCAAGCATTTGCTATTTCACATCCAAAATGTCGTTTTAATTGCTCGAATGTGGTTAATGGGTAATTTGGAATTTCTGAATTTTCATTTTCCCTAATTTTTAATCCAAATCATTCTTGGATTTGCGAAGCTTTTTTTTATTTTCCTTTTCACATTATCTCACCTCAATTTAAGATTTATTATGTTTAAAATACTTGTTTGACGAGAAAAGTTCATTTTAAAAATTTAGTCCGCAAGTTTTGTCCGCAAATATTACCAGACTTTTTTTCCTTTTTTATTCCTTATTCTTTTCTGTACTTGAAAGTACTTGCCTTAAATTAATTTTAGAGGGAAATTAAAAAAAATTTTTCAGAAAACCTTCACAATTACTTTCCTCTCCAGGCGGAAATACTCAATTAATTGATGTAATTACTAATTTACTCGGAACTCCAAAAAATGAATTACTTGAACTGTCTGAATCAATTCCAGAAGAGGATATACAACAAATTTATAAAATTAATAATACAAATTGTGAAAATATATTTAAACAAATAAGGTTTGTTTTGAATTTTTTGAGGGGATTAATAAAGGGAAATTGCGTTTTTTTTTTGAGAATAATTGATTTACTAAAAAATATTTTGGGGAGTGGACTTTTAAGGAGTTTTTGTAAGTATGAATTCTCTCATTTTTTCGGTCAACTCTAAAAAATATTTTTTCAATCTGTAGTTGTTCAGGTTTATACTCGAAACTGGAGACCTAATTATCAGTAAAGGATCGAGATCGATATTTCGAAAAATATCGATCTTCTTGATAACCTAGATGTTTTTTTGATCTCATTCTTGTCCGGGCTCTACTTGTAGACTGGCCAACCTTTTTATTAAAATTTTTAAAATTCTTTTCCTAAACTATGTACTTTGAATCTTGGGTAATTTTCTTCCTTTAACTTCTCCAATATTCTGAGAAATTAACATCTAATCAATTTCTTTTAGATTATCTGGTTATATTAGCAATTTTGAATATGGACGTTGTAAAATTGTTAAAGAAAAACATTTTATTTATGTTAATGGAAGACATATTGAATCACAGAGGGTTTTTTAAAGGTTTTTAAATTTCTCTAAAATTATTTAAAGTTATCAAAAATTGCAAATGATTTGTATGGTCAATACAATAAATGTGGACAACGTTGTATTTTAATTCTTTTTATTTCCATTCCTTCATCAACTTTGGATGTGAATGTTACTCCTGACAAGAAAACTTTATTTTTACATTTTGAAAAAGAGGTTTTTTTTGAAATTAATTTTTTATTATTTTGGGGTGTTGAGGAAGCTAGTAGATTTAGTTAAATTTTTATTTTCTCTGTAAATAAGTTTGAGTTGTTATCCAGTCCGTCCCATAAACTTATGGATTTTCTTTGGGTTTCAAATTTAAGGTTTGGTTCCTTAATGATATCCTTACAAAAAAGTCGCTTAGCGTCTTGCGACAGAGACTATATTCAAAAAAGAAAAAAGTCCTCTTTTCCGGTCTTGATAACTGAAATTCTTGTTTCGAGAAACTCCATTCAACTCTTTTCCATGACTTTCCTCTTTTCCCTCGATATTTTCCGTCGCAAGACGCGTGCGATTTTTATGTCAGCGTAGCATAACATATGTGGTTTCTAACTTAAATTTTTCGACATTCAAGACAAAAATATTTAATCGGATATTAAATAAAAGATTTTTCTTTTTATTTTTTAATTTCAAAAATTTTTTCAGCTTTTTTCAAAACTCCATTCAACACTTATTTCCACCTTTTCTAAAGTCCAAGGTCAATGTTCAACTACTTTATTTGAAGATATAGTCCAAAATAAATCTTATTCATTGGCAAAATCTCAACGTTTATTTTATGATTTTAAATCGTCTACTAATCTTTTAAATAATTTGAAAAAATTGGAAAGAACTGACAGTGGTGGGTCCATGAATGTTGTTCAGATTGATGATGAAGATGATTTTTGGTTTGTTTTTATTTAAAATTTTTTTTAATCCCCTGCTTGATACGTAAAATTTTCATTTAATTCCCTTAGTTTTTGAAGATGTAGTCCATAACAAAGTTTGTATTTTTTGTACTCCATGCGGGACAATTAAAATAAATTTTAAAATTCATCCACGTCAATTCTTTTGCCTGAATCGCCCCAAGAGAATTTAATTTTTTAAAAATTATTTTAAGTAAACTTTCTACTTTTTCATTGAATGCTAAAAACCAAATTCAAAATAAAATGCAAGCAAAAACTCCAATAAAACAAGAAATAATAACAATCTCTTCAAATGGTTCACCACAATCGTCTATATCCTCAATATCATCGATTTCTTCAATATCTTCAATTTCCTCTATTTCTTCGTTATCGTCAATCTCATCAGTATCTTCAATATCCTCAGTATTAGTGCCATCTGTCTCAACAATATCATCCCAATCTTCTAGTTCATCATCATCATCTTCCAGTTCATCAAGCTCATCACAATCAACAATTAGTCAAAGTTCAACATTAGTGCCTTCCTCATCTTCTGAACGTTCACCCCCAACAAACTCTTCTCCATCTTCTATAAAACAACCAACAATTACTTCCTCTTCTTCTTCAAATAATAATATTTATCGTCCTCATCAAACAATTAAAATAAATTTTGAAGATTTAAAAAATAAAATTTTGAAAAGGAAAAAAAGAGAAGAAAATAAAGAAAAAATAAAACAGAATTGTTTAAATTCAATTGAAGAAGCAGAATTAAATTTTGATGAAAATAATGCCCAGTTAGTTAAAAATGAAATTGAAAGAAGGCTTTCTTTGTTGTTGAGGTTATATTTTAAAGAATTTTTTAATTAAAATATTGTGCCGGCAAATTTTCCTTCCAACTTAACAAATACTTGAAGAACAACGATCACTCCGTTGTTTGTTTAAACGGTTAACAACCTCGCATCGGTGAGCTCGCAGAATCAAGTCCTATCCAATATTTTGCTGTTTTTCGGCTGGGTTTACTCATTTTACATTTTTGTTTAAAATTCAACTGGGTTTTTAAGATGGGCTGGTAATAGAAATAATTTTAGGAGAATATGAAGAACCTTTTCATGGCATTTTCTATTAAATAATTTTTTTGATAAAAAAATATTTTTTAAGTAAATCAGATTTTAAACGAATGCATTTAATTGGCCAATTTAATAATGCATTTATTTTAACTCGACTTGGCCCCAATTTATTTATGATTGATCAACACGCTGCAGATGAAAAATATAATTTTGAAATGCTTCAATTAACAACTACAATAAAATCACAAAAATTATTTAAATCTCAATTATTGAATTTTGGTCCGATGGATTTTGCTTTGTTAAGAGACAATTTGGATTTATTTAATAAAAATGGATTTGAATTTGTTTTTGATGATAACGATTGTGAAGAGGAGGACGTCCAAAATGATGAGGGTAAACTCTTTTTTTAAAAATTTTAGTTATCGATATCAAAACTTTTATTGATATTCAAATTAAATTCTTGATCGATCATCAAGTCTCGTTTTATATAAAAATTTTAAGTTTAGTTTTTTATTACGAACTTTTTATTGTCTTTTAGAAATCTCTAGATTTTATGACCGGTAATTTGATATTTCTGACATTTAGATTAATGGGACACGTCCAAAACGTGGCTCGCGGCCATAAAGGTGCAAAGCCATAAGTTCTTCAAAATTTCCTAATCTTATCAGATTTAGTATCAAACGATTCCTCTCATCGAGCTTAAGAGATTGATACCAAAATTGACTGGACTAGACATTTTCCAGCAAATTATGGCTTTGCGCCGTTATTTTTTGCGCTGTTCAGTATTTATGTATTTTCTTTGTTTTCTTAAATTCTTAAATTTATTAATTTTAGACATAACAACATCCTCCAATACCACTCAAAACTCTTCGGCCCGTCTTGTTGCCTTACCAAATATTGTTGGTCACAGCTTTGATAAGCATGGTGAATTAATTAAAATTAATTAATTCATTCAATATTTTTTAAAGATATTGATGAAATCCTTTCAATGATTGCCGAAATGCCCGGTCAATTACACAGACCTCGAAAAGTCAGGTCCATTTTTGCTTCAAAAGCTTGTCGAAAATCTGTAATGTTTGGACATCCCCTTTCTGAATTTAAAATGAAACAAATTATTGAAAATATGGGAAAAATTGAACAGCCGTGGAATTGCCCACATGGAAGGCCTACAATTAGACATTTATGTACTGTTAATTTAGGATAATTTTTATTTTAGTTTTAGCACTTACTACATATTTTTATATATTTTTTAATGTTTTTTCTTAAAATAAATTCGATTGATTTTCATGGTTTAACGTTTATATCAGCAGATGTTTTAAAGATTTTTTGGGAATTTTTTCGAATTTTAGCTCCCGGTTTAAGACGGGCCGGGAGCTTAAGAAAATCGAGTCTCGGTTCGGTCTCTATTTACCTTACCTTCCTAATTAGACTAAGATACAAGATTCGAAAAAACATTTTTTTGTTTTTTCTTTATTCTCTACCATTTTCTACACCATTCTGTTTTACGCCCACTCGCTATTTTTTCCTATTCTAGCATCTGGCAATAAAATTTATAGAAAGAAAATTCCAATCAGAGAAAGTTGGTGGGATAAATAGAAAAAAAGGGATGAGGACAATTGCTTTATATTTTTGTTGCAGTAAAGGATCAAGCTTTAAATAAAGAGTTTATACTTCAACAAGTTGCCTGATAATCGATAGAAATAATAAAATTATCTAATAAATCTATTAAATATATGCTTTAATTCCAAGCTTGGACATTTTAATTCCCTGTCCCTATTTATTCTCCTTTTTTGATTAATAAATACAACTATTCGGATTGATTAAACTAGCAAATATTTTCGATATAATTACATTCAACCCATTAAGGAAAACAAAGAAACGTCTGTTATACAGAGAGCTAATACATATTACTAATAGCAGGGAAGTCAAGGGTTGAAAAAAAGTCGGATCGGGTTTTCAAATTTTTTTCGGATCGGGTTTTGGGTCGAAAAAAGTCCAGGTATTGGGTTTCGGATAACCCTCGACACCCTTGTTACATACATATGTATTAGAAGCTTTTTTAAGTAAGAGAATAACTGCCAGAGTTTATCTTTTTGTCACCTACACATTTGGCACTTTAATCAAATGCCAGTTTTATCAGATTCAGTTTTGTATTTGTTAATTAAGCCGATTGCTATCCCTTCCTTTCTCTCCAATCAATTTAAAAGAAAAAGTATTTTAATGAACAAATGTTGTCCAAAGCTCTATAGTCATTTCCCACACATTTACTGATCGCTAAATAAATAAGCCTGTAAATAAAAAGTCCAGCTCAATAACTGGAGATATATATTCAATCAGCTTTTTTACTCTCTCATTTTACTCCTTTAAATCCCTTTAATTCCTTTCATTTTTTTAATATCCGGGGGAGATATTGACGTCCATGACCATCTGTTTTCATTTTCTTAAAGCTTAAACAATTGTTTGTTATACTTGCTGTTCCTCTCTCAAAATATTCTTTTATTTTAGAGACTTTCCTGAACATTAAATAGAATTTATATATTAAATACTTAAAGTAGCACTTCCAACAGGTGATATTTTTTAAAGAAAATAACTGATAGGTTTTTGTAGCTTAGAATCCTTATTTTATCTCAATTTCCAAGTTGTCTCAAAAATCTTGGGATATCTTGAAAACGGAATACCTAAATTTAAGTTATATGTAAGGGATATAATAGAGATTGATTTAGACTTGATAAAATTTTCGGAACAGTTAAACTCTCAAATTTTTTCAGAATGTCAGTAGCAGAATCTGAAGGAGTTCCAGCTGCCAAGCCGGCATCTGATGAGGTGATAAATAAATTTTTAAAATTATTTATTGAAATAATCTCTCAATTCCCTTGTAATCTCCCTAATAATATTTAAAAATAATTTTTTACTATCAATTATTACTTTAAATATTTTTAATAGGAAGCCAAACGTCAGGCTTTGGCAGCCAAAAAAGCCGAAGTCCGTAAACGTCTTGAAGAGGCTGGAAAGAAAGGCAAAAAGAAGAAGGGTTTTTTGACACCTGAGCGAAAGAAGAAGCTTCGAGTAAGGAGTTATATAAAAATTTTCGAAGAAATTTCCCCGTTTTCAGAAATTGTTGATGATCAAAGCTGCCGAAAACCTTAAAAATCAACAAAAACAATTAGATTCTGAACGTCAAAGTGTTTTAAGTAAAAGAATTAGTGCTTGCCCAGATGTTGATAAAATTGATGATGTTGGGCAGTTATCTAAAATATATAACGATTTATTCCAAAAAATGTTACAATTGGAAGAAGAAAAATATGATATTAATTTTGCTGTTAGTCAAAAGGATTCTGAGGTAAATTTGGAAAAAAGGAAAAATAAATTTAAAAATCTTATGGATCTATAAAGCCAAAGGAAATTCCAGCTATCTCTATAGTCGTTACGACTATAGATTTTGCACCGAACCGAAAACTTTTCTCAATTTCGATTGATCAAAAAATTCCCAAAACCTATAACCCTTAGTAATGTTCACCAAAATATTATGAGTTGAGACTGGAAATTGGGCAATAACACTTGAGGTATAGTAGAAGGATAAACGATATTCTGGACCATTTCTAGTTGAGATTGAAGAGTTAAGATACATTCTAAGATTTTTTATTAGTTATGGGTCCTTATAATGAGATTAGGATTGTCGGTTCTTGGGAAATATTCGGATATCCGGAACAGGACTGAAAAATCCTTGAGTTCGGGATCAAACTGAAGAAGTCTAAATGGGGGGGGGGTGTATTAAAAACAATAATTGATCCTTAATTCTGTAAAAAATTTTTTAATTAATAGATTAATGAAATGACCATCAATGTTAATGATTTACGAGGCAAATTGTAAATTTAAAAGAAAAATTTTTTAAAATATTTTTTTTAAATTTTAAGTGTAAAACCAACATTAAAGAAAGTTTCTAAATACGACAATAAATTCCGTAAAGTTTTGGCTGGTGAAGGAGAAGCTACATCAACTAAACCGAAAGAGGACTTTAGAGCTAAACTTAAAGCTGTAGAGAAGAAGAATGTTATGGAAGTGCTTGAAAATAAGGTGATGAGGAGATAAGGAGGAGGAAATTTTGAAATATTTAAAAAGAGAATTTTAAAAAATTCCAAAACTTTTCCTCAAAAATATCGAAATCAATTCCCCATTTTTTTAGCAAAAAAGCAAAGCCGAAAAGCCAGAATGGAGCAAGAAGGGAGATGAAAAGGGTGCTGGACGACGAGCAAGTGCTGCCAGTTCTGGTGGTGGTGCCCCTCCATCACCCAAGAAATTAACTGCCGGACAAGCTGCTCCACCTCCAGAAGAGGAAGAGGAGGAGATAATTGAGGATGAAGGTGAAAATAAAAAAATTTTTATTAAAATATTTCTGGGAGAGGCTGATTAAAATGCGGAACAAACAAAATGCCCCACGTCACTTCTCTTCTCGGCTTACGAGGGGAAGTGAGACGGTTATGGGAACCTCAGATCAGGCTAGAACCAGTGCTAGGTATTGAACGTCTGTAGACCAGTCCCGACTCTTTCAAGTCATGTCTCCAGCTCCTAAACAAGCTCCCGGACTACACTTCATGACCGAATTAAGTGAACGTGTGTGAATGGGGTAGGTGAAATTACAGAGAGCTTCCAGTTTATTGATGTAAAATTTGAGGCTTTTAGGCTTTTATTACCAATTTCAATCAAAAAATAAAGTTAATTTTTTTAAAGGAGAAGGCGAAGAGGAGGAAGAGTGAAAACAATAAAATAAATTTTTTGAAATTTTAAAAGAAGAATTTAAAAATTTTTTTGCGAAGAATAACCAATTAAATTTAAGATTAAAATTTCTCTTCTTTATTGCAATTATATTTTTTAAAGAAGTGCATTAAAAAATAAAAAAATATTGGGAAAATATTTTTTGCTTAATTAGAGCGAATCCTTCCAGAATCGGTTCTGGGAGTTCCTTCCGCCCAAGCTTCCCAAGAAAGATTTATTTAGAAAAAATATTAGCAACCCTGAATTTTTCTTGTTTATTTCTTTATTGATCTATCCCTATAAGGGATTGCCACTTTGATTTTTAATAGCTTTCTGATGGATTAAATAAAAATATTTGAAAAAAACTTTAATTTAATCACGTTATTTAGATACTTATGGGGGGGGGGGGAACTACACAAATACCCATTATTTTTATATAGGTATAACAGCAAATTTATTTTCTTCTTCATTTCAAACATTTTCCAGTAAATACTGGTACCAATTTTCAATCACGATCCCGCAGTTCGGGTCGATATTGGGGTCATTATTCCATAATACCCCAGATTCTATGTCGGGATTCCGGTACCGTTCAAATTTAGTTTCACTCAGACAATCGAAAGAATTTTGTTTTTAATTATCAAAAATAATTCTAAAAATAACAATTAAAAATTAAAATTTTTTTTTTTAATTTAAACTTTTTTCCCTCCTCTTATTGGAAAACATTCCTCCCATTTTAATTCCTTCCCCTCCTTTCTAGGAGCAAAAGCAATTTGTTCAGATCTTGTATCTACTAAAACACAATATTTGTGAAAAATAGGCACTGAAAATTGTAATGGTATATCTTCTTTGTGTCCACTTATTTGAATATAACATTTATTGGATTGCTTGAAAATTAAATATGTAGAAAAAATTAGAAAATATACCGGAACAATCAAACCTCGGTTTAAATTACATCCCTAATTTTAATTACAAAATTTAGAAGGGATGAGACTACCTACGTAATACCTTAATTTTACATTTACCTACAATTTTATGCAAATACAGGGCTTAAAATTGAGGTCTAAATATACCCGTTGTTTTTGAACCTCGACTCACTTTAAATGTTAAGGCATTAGCTAAGGCAACCTGGATGTATTTTGAAAATAGGAACATTACTACAAATTCTAATTATATTTAGGTGAAAAATACCGTAGATTACCAATTTCCTCAAGAGTTTTTCACCAAAACAATTTTCGAAAATTTTGGTGACCAAAATTCTGAACTCCAATGGGTAGACAAATTTTATAAAAAATCTTTTTTCTCCACAAATTTTGAAATATAAACCCATACTTACATCATATTCAGCCAAATCATTTCCATCAAAATTTAAATTAATATTTCCTTCATTAAAGTATAACCCCAATTCTTTCCTCACACTTTTATTATCATCACAATAACCATCCACATAATATTCATACATACGATAACCACCATCAGATTTAGCATTTAAACCCCTTCCAATTTTTTCAATATCTTTTGTATTTCCATTTATAATTTTCCAACAATACCACATATTGAGACATATTAATGTTTTACCTCCCATTTTAACTACAGTTTTACCCTCACTGTCAACAATTTCATCAATAAACATATAAAGTCTATCATCCTTTAATTATAATTTAAATAACATTTATGGAATTTTCCATATTTAAAAATGTGGAAGATAGAAGGGTGGATAAAATTAAATATAAAAATAGCTGCCTTCCTTTAGTGAGAAATATGTCTAATAGACTGTAAGGACCATTATCTTTAATCCTGGACAAGAAAGAGCATCGAATACCATCTAAGTGAAAGATGGGCCCCAATCCCTAATACTCACAAAATTATTTACGTTTTTAAAATTTAGTTCCCTACTGAGATGTGAGGTTATTTAAGTCCTATCTACTAAAGATCGGTCTGGATCTGGATCCACTCTATATTTTTCCTTGATCCAGATTAATATTCCAGATCCAAGATTTTTGAAAATACCGATCTCTACATCTACTATTTCTGCAATTTAAGGTTAATGTACATATGTACTTTTACGATTCATTCACGTGCCCCCTCCATCTTATAAATTTTAAAAAATAATTATTAAATACCTTAAATTCAGCCTTGATTGGACTAGTTATTTTATCCAATTGACAATATTCTTCAATTAAGTTATCTTTGTAATAACACATAGGGATATAATGGTATAAAGGATATAAACTTAAATCATCATAAACAAGCATTGCATAAATAATTTCAAAACCTCCTTTAGTTAAATTTTTATTTAAAAATAAATTTTTAGTCGAAATATTTTTTGATTTAATTAAAATAAAAAAGGAAAAGAAAATAATTGAGAATTTAATAAAATTCATTTCTTTTTAGTTAAAAATATTTTTTATTTTAAAATTTAAAATTTATTTATATATTTATTTAAGGACATAAAATGAGAACAATTATGTATTTGTAATTAAAAATATTTTTGTAGAATTTTCTCTTATCTATAAGGCAAGTTAATAATTTATATTTAAAATAAATATTACCTAATTTTTAGAAATTATTTTATTAAATTCCCCCATTTTAAAACAGGAAAAACATAATTTTGTTACAAAATTCCCGGTTTATGGACTTCTCTGATAATGAAAATAGTAAACAAAATTAAAAAATAATTTTAGCATGATTTAAACAAAATTAGCTTTATTGGGTATTGTAAGTGGAAATAGGAACGAGAAATAATAAATATAACTTTCCCAGTGACCACGCCTTCCCAATATTTATTTTTCATTTCAAAGATGCTTAAATCATAAATAAAATAATAAATATGCACACTAAGACTTGGATTTGAGAAAAATATTTATTTCGGGAACAGGTAAAGAGCCCAAAAAGTGTACCCAAAACCCTCAAAAGAAGTAATCTCATGGCTGCAGGTGAAATTTTTGAAAATTATGGGTAATCAAGAAGCTTGATTTCTTCAATTTTTCTTCCATTAGGATTAGGGTGAAACACGGGGATTTTGGGAATATCATTGAAAGTGGATCTCAAAACAATTTTACTCTCTATTATACTTCTTAATACCCGCACATTCTAGAATATTATTTTCAGTGGTATGTTTGAGTTTACAAAATTTTTGTGGATGGGAAAGCCTCACTATTTCCAAAATGAAACCCAGACAAGTCGAGCAGTGCCTTTCTAAAAATCTATTACAAAATTTTTTAACTCTTTGAGTGTATCTAACTTTAAATAAAGCCCCAAACGCCGGACGGCTTTGGCAGAATTTATTTTTTCTTAAAAATTTCTCAATTCAAAAGAGCCAGGATACAGCCCATTTGTTTGATCAAAAAACGAATTATCTCAATAAAAGAATTTCTTTATCAAATTGAGGTCTTGATAATTAAAAAAAATTAAATTTTTTCATTTTCTTAAATTTATAAATCTTCAATCATGTAGTCTTTTTTATGTTTTTCCAGTCCCACAATGAATTTTTTATTAAATTGAGGTCTTGACAAAAAATTAATTTTTTTCATCTTCAAAAAATTTCTTTCGAGCTAACAAAAAATCATTTTCATCAACTAGTAAATCTCTCTTCATTCTAATACCAATATTTTGTTGCTGATCTAATGGAGCTATTATAGCTAAAGTCAAAGTTGGCCCATTATTTAAAAATTGAGAAATTGAAAGAAATATAATGGAGAAAATTAAAAAGAAATTAAAATTCATTTTATTTTTATTACCTAAAATTGGTAATTTTTAATTAAAAAATTACTAAATAAATTTAATATAAAAATGTTTAAATAATTGATTATGGAATTGGGAAAAAGGATCTTCAGTAATAATTAGACTTGTGAGAGGGAATCGTCTTTAAATGGATATCTCTAATACAGGCAGCAGCCCCCCAGAATTACCTAAACCTCATTTAAATTGAGAGGGAGCCCCCTCTAATGGCTGTATTGACCTGCAATTTCAGGTAGAATTTTTTCAGTCCCAAGTGTCTACATAAAATCAGGTTCCGAAAATTTATTCAGAGAAAAATTTTATTAAAAATAAAATATTAAAATTTTTAATAAAAAAGAGAGAAAATTAAATATATAAATTTTTAATTTTAAGCTAAATGAATTAATTTATTATAAAATTAAAAGAAATGAATTTATATTTGCTTAATTTTCCTTTTTTTAACTTCCGTTTTTTGTAAGCATTTTAGATTTTGAAATGTGACTAAAAATCTTTTGAACAAATAAAAAAATTTTTTTTAATTAAAAATTAATATTTTTCTTACGGAAATATGTATGTATGTATGTATGGAGAATTATTTAATTTAATTGGAAATATACCACAAAAAAGTAGTCCAAAAATATCTAAAAAAATTTTTTATCTTGTTACATTTAAGACGTATGCCAAGAATATGTAAAAAACCGAAAGTTAATTTAAAAAACAAAAAAAAGACGAAAGGTTAAATTTGTGAAAGACAAAAGATTAAAGGCGAAATGGGCACACTCCTTGATTTAGATTTATAATACATAAGCATAATAGAGTTTCACCGGAAGTTTCGTTTCCAGTTTCGGTTCCGGGCCGGAACTAAGAAAGTTCTGGAATCCTCAACAACCACGCCTTCCCAATATTTATTTTTCATTTCAAAAATGTTTAAATCATTACTAATAAAATAATAAATATGCAAACAAAGATTTGGATTTGAGGCAAATACTTATTCAGGAACAAGTAAAGAGCCCAAGAATTGCGCCCAAAACTTTCAAAAGAAATAATTCGTTTTTGAAAATTATGAGTAATCAAGAAGCTTGCTTTCTTCCATTTTTTCTTCCATTAGGATTAGGGTGATACACGGGGATTTTGGGAATATCATTGAAAGTGGATCTCAAAACAATTTTACTCTCTATTATACTTCTTAATACCCGCACATTCTAGAATATTATTTTCAGTGGTATGTTTGAGTTTACAAAATTTTTATGAATGGGATAACCCCCACTATTTTCCAAACTACAAAAGTCGAGCAGTGCCTTTTTAAAAACTCTTTGAGTGTATCTGACTTTGAGTAAACGCCAAACGCCGGACAGATTTGGCCGAATTTATTTATTCTTAAAAATTTCCCAATTCAAAAAGACCCAGGATACAGCCCGCTTGCTTAATCCAAAACGAATTATTAAAAAAATTTTTTTTTATCAAATTGAGGTCTTGACAATTTTAGGGAAATTAAATCTTTTTCGTTTTTTTTTAAATTTATCTCTTCAATCATGTAGTATTTTATGTTTTCGTCCCACAAGGAATTGTCTCTTCTTTCGGGATATAAATTTTCCAAACAAAAAATCGTTTTCCTCATCTAAATCTCTCTTCATTCTAATACCAATACTTTGTTGCTGATCTAATGGAGCTATTATAGCTAAAGTCAAAGTGGGCCCATTATCGAAAAATTGAGTAATTGAAAAAAATATAATGGAGAAAATTAAAAAGAAATTAAAATTCATTTTATTTTTATTACCTAAAATTGGTAATTTTTAATTAAAAAATTACTAAATAAATTTAATGTAAAAATGTTTTCATATTTGATTATAGAATGATTTGACATTAGCAGAATGATTCTTTTGGGGTAAAGAATCCTCATAATAATTAGACGTGTGAGAGGGGAGAGGTGAAGGATTTTACTGAAAGTTCATTTAGAGGACTAAAAGAAGCTATAAAATCTGAAACGGGTGTTCTGCATCGTCTTTAAATGGATACCTATCCCTATTACACCCAGCCCTCCCTCCTCCAGAATTACCTAGTAATTGAAAAACATTTTTAATTTTGAGGGGACACTACTGAAGGGAGGGCAGTGTCTACCTGCAATTTTATTTAAATTTTTTTAGGCCCAGGGTGTACATAAAATCAAGTTCCGAACTTTATTTAAAGAAAAATTCTTTTTATTAAAAATAAAATAATTAAAATTTTAACAAAAAAGAGAGAAAATATAAATCTTTAATTTTAAGCTAAATGAATTAATTTATAAAATTAAAAGAAAATCTTTATATTAGTTTCTTTCTACTCTTTTTATGACTTTCTTTCTTCTGTAAACATTTTTAATTTTGAATTGTGACTAAAAAATCTTTTGAACAAATAAAATTTTTTAAATTTCAAATTTAACAAACTACAAAAATTTAAATTAAAAATTAATATTTTTTTAAGTTACGGGAATATAGAAAATTATTTAATTGAAATGGAAATATAGCCCAAGAAAAATTTTTTGTCATGTTACATTTAAGACACAAGTATGCCAAGACTATGTAAAAAACGCAGTTAATTTAAAAAACCAAAAAACAAAAGGCGCACCACAAAAGGCCAAATTGGCATACCCTTTGATTTAGAGGTTATTAATAGAGTTTCACCGGAAGTTCAGGTTCCGGTTTCGGTTCCGAGCCGAAACTAAGAAAGTTCCGGTTCCGGAATCCGGAACTTAAATTGTATCCAGTTCCGGTCAAAATTTCGGTTCCGGTGAAACACTAGTTATTAACAAATATCTATATCTCCTCCCTTTTTACTTCCCAAATCCAAGTTTTTTCAAAGTTTTATCAATTAAACTTTCCTTTTCTTTTTCTTCCGCATATTGTCTCTTTTTTCTAAGTCCAAGTTGTTCAAATAAAAAAAACTTTTTTTCAGAATTAATATTTGTTTCCTCATTTCCTCCATTTACATCAGCATATTGTCTCTTCTTTCTTCCAACATTTATTACTTGCTGATCTAATGGAGCTATTATAGCTAAGGTTAAAGTTGGTCCATTATTGAACAATTGAAAAATTGATAAAAATATAATGGAGAAAATAATTAAATAATTAAATTTGATCATTTATTTATTTTTAACTAGAAGAAAGGTTATTAATTAAGAATTTTGTTGTCAAAAGATGCAAAGGATCTGATTAGCTGGGAGTTGGTTTATGTCAAATCTAGAGACGGCCGGAAGTCTCAATCGGTATTTTTTAATTAAATATTGACCTGGAAATCATTTGGAAATGAAGCAAAGTTATCTTTAGGAAATAAGGTTCCCGGATATTTGGAAATCTTCGGATATTCGGATCCGACAACCTTATTATGGATGCAAAATCTTAGACAGAATTTAAAAGGATGTAAAATATTTGGGGATATTGTTTAACCAAAGTGTCTCCGAGATTTTGAGTATTATGCTTGTTTGTCCAATATCCAAAAGGGGCATCCGGTAGCAGGCGTTTTAACGAAAAATTATGCCATGATTAGGAAGTAAAATAAATAAAAATATTATGGAAAAATATTTTTTTATAAAATTAACTAATAAATAAAATAAAAGTTTCCGTAAAAATCTTTTTTTATTAACGTTTTATATATGCCATTTTGTTTTTATTAAATATAAAATTTTATTTCCTTCCTTAAAAATAAATAAATTTATTGGGCAAATAGTTAAATATTTTTATATAAACAAAATTTTATTTTTCTGGCTTAAATAAAATTTTTAAAAATAATTTTTAATGAATAAAAGTTTATTTTTGTTTACTTTAGAGGAAAAAGAAAAAAATTTAAATTTTTAAAAGTATATTAAATAAAATTTTAAAAATTGAGTAAATAATTTGAAATAAATTTAAAAAAATATTTATTTTGAATTTTGATGAAAAAAATAAAAATATTTTTTAAATTAAAAACAATTTTAAATGCACTTTTCTGTTAGTACAGCTTTCTCTCTATATTTTTATTTTTTTATTAAGATAAATTTAAAATATTTTTTTTCTAATTTTTCTAATAAATAAAACAATCACAAGAAATCAAGATTTTTATTTTTTTCTTACAAAAAATAATTACGCAATTAAACAAAAAATTATTCATTAATTTTTTTCTTTTCATTTTCATCATTCTCGGGACATTTGCGGACATCCACAAACCTTTCTCTATTAAATATCCCTCCGCAAATGTTGAGGAATAAGTCATTCTGATAACTTATTAAGGTTAGGTTATTTGAAACTCAAAACCCGGACTTTTTTTGACTTTGAACCCGTTCGAGTTTTTTCTCAAACAAACTGATTCTGTGTCGTCTAATGGATGTTTGCTTGTTTCAATAGGTTTATGTTTTGTCCGCAAATTTTGTCCGCAAATATCGCTGATTCATTCCTCTCTCTCTAATACATAAATAATTTGGTCATTTCTGATCAATTTATATTCAGTTTATTATGCAAAAGAAAATAATAAAAATAAAGATGAACAGATATAGATGAATGATGGATTTGGTGAAGAATATAATAATATTGGATAAATTTGGGGGGAAAAGAAGAATGAAAAAAGAAAAAAAAATAATTTTTCGATCACACACACAAAAATAATAATCATTACACACAAAAATTTCTTTCCCGTTATTTTATTAAATTACAAAATCCGGGAATTTATGTTTAAAATAAATCTTTGGTTATTTTTGTTTTCGATAATATTTTGGTTAAAATTAAATGCTCAAGAAGAATGGCGAAATCAATGGCAACCTAATAAAGTAACTTTGAATGAACAAAGGAAGCACATTGGTTAGAATTATCTGTTAAAAAATATTTAAGATTGTTTTTGCCTACCTATGAAATAACCCCCTTGGAGCTGCTAAAATTATATTCTGAACTAACAAAGGAGAGACTTTTGGGTGTCCGTGGGACTTAGGGATGAAATTTGGTAGAGAGGTAGATCATACCCTTTCTAGTGTGAAATCTTAATCTTAATTGAGGTGCCCGTTTAGGCAAGTTCCCTTACCTATTGGGTAATTTTTAAATGGATGTTATCTATCCTAGATTATTAATGATAGCAGATTCGAGTAATCCAAAAAATTTCTTTATCCAAACAGCCCCTCTATAGTCATTTATTTATCCAAATATTTACTTTAGTAACAGAAGAAAGAACTTATAAATTTCTAAATTATGTTTGAAAATATTAAACAAAATAATAAATAATAAAATTTTAGATGTTGATACAAGGTGGTTAGACAGAGAATATAAAGAAAAGACAGGTCAAACCGTTCAAAAAGTAAAGAAATTTTCAAAAAAAAATAAAAAAAAATTTCTTCTTCAAAAATTAATTTTTATAGGTTGGCTTAGATGCTAGTAATAAAGAAAAAGCTATAGTAGATTTAATTACTGAACAAAAACAATTAAGTGCTTCAGCACATGGAAATGTAGCTATAGCAGAATCGAGTGTTCCTGGACAGAGAGCACAAGTCCAAAAATTTGGAGATAAAGGAGGGCTTGCACAAGTTGAAGGACACAGGCAAAATAAATTTAAAAAATTAATTAGAACTTAGAAATGATCAAGGGAATAGAGGAAAAAGGCTTTAAGGAAGGGCAACTTATTGTCTGATATTAAGCAAAGGGATAATCAATCTGAGAGGGATATTCAAAGGAGAAGGGGGATTCAAGTAAAATTCATTTTAGTGGGCAACTTCGAGTTAAAGAAGACGGAGAAGGCAAACATGCATTATTAAAAGCTGATGGTCAATACGAGTTGGATACTTTATCTAAAGGAGGAAAAGATGATAAAGACGGGGAAAAAGAATTTCAGGCTCGTAATGATCGCTTCGATTTCCGATTAACGCCGGCTGAACAAAATGAGAAACAGGGGCATGGATTGCTTTCTTTTGGGGATAATGTAAGTGGGCGGAGAATTTGATGTTTTAAATTAAAAATGAAAAATTTTAAAGTCAAGTTTAAGTCCTTGCTTAACTAGTCTTCAAAGGCTCAACCCGAGGACCTAAAGTTTCTTTTTTAACTCCCGAAAAATAGCTGGTCGATATATGTTCCTTAAAGAAAGTCTAGATTGGCAGTTATTCCTACCCGATTCGCCGACCACGTAACTTGCTTTCTCTCTTATAAAACTCATAAAAACGTTAATTGCTAGCCAATCACCTTTATCTTTAAAAAATACTTTAAAGGAAAAAGGCAAAAAAGGCTCATACGAATATGCAATAGTACACAAAGACAAAAATCATGTCGAAGCCCAACTTAGTTCCAAAGATGCCTATTCTAATAGAAATGATTTATTGGGCTCTTTATTTGGACGAAGATCCGAAAAATATTTTTGTACAGGTAAAAATAGTGAAATTAAAGAAAGGTATAGTTTAAATTTAAGCTGAGACCCCCGGAGTTTCTCAATGTTATGATGCACAAGGGAGAAGTGCTGGAAAAGTTGTTGCTGATAAAAATGGAAATGCGGTTGTTTATAATGAAAAAGATGTTCCTATAGGTGGAGATAATAAACATTTTTAAGACAAAATAAATTTTATTTACAGGGACTGGATCTGTAAGAAAGGTTTCTGAAAGAAATTATGAGGTAAATAAATTATTTTTATGATGTTTTTCGAACTATAAAATATTCAAAAATGGAAATGGAACTCTTTAAAATTTGCCTCAATTGAATTAAAGAGATTAAATCCCTATATAAGAGACTCGTACCTATCAGAGGAAAAGTAATTTATTTCGAAATAACAGTTTCTAACTGGTCGTAGGGGGTTAGTATAATGATCTGATTGGCTTTGAAATTTCCTAAAAAGTGTGATCACTTTTCCAGTATTCCTCGGGTTTTGTTTTGCCCCTATAAACATAAAGAATGAGATTGTCCTCTTTCTAATTCTCGAATCAATTTAAGGCAGTAATCAGCAAAAATTTATTTATTACACGATTAAAAGATGCACGTAGAGGGCCTTGTTGTAGAGAATTTACTGGCCATGATTGTGTTGAGCAGATAAAATTATCTAATCCACAATTTAGTCATCCACAGGAGAGAGATGAAAATGGGAATTTACATTTAACTTGGTTTTTAATTTTAAATAGAATTTTCTTAAAATTAAAAAAAATATAGGCCAGAATGTTTTGATATGTCTATTGATGTTACACTTCCGCCTAGTATGTTTGTATTTTTACAGATACCTAAAATCTGCTCTCTTATAGGAATAATTAGGGATGGAAGAAATCCTTAAGTCGCTTATATTGAGAGTTCACAATATAAAAATTTAGATAGGAGTTCATGTGAGATAGAGAGTATCTCAAAGAAATAAGCATGCTCAATGTATTTAGAATTGAGACACAAGAAAGAGATTTTTCGATAAATAGAGGTTTTCCATTAAAAAGAGGTTTTTTCATTAAATATTTCTTTAAAGATGTACATATTAACCGTTTGGCAATGAAATTAGATGTACATATACAACCTATAGGGAAACTTAGATGTATGGATGTGGCAACATGCGGCAGAGAATGTTATTATTGTGATTGGTGTAGAGGAAGCAGGTGTGTGTGTTTTAGTATTAGGGGTATCGAGACAGCTTATCAAAACTCGAGTGTAAGAGTTTTGACCTATAATCAACAAAAACTCCCCAAGTCTAGTCTTGGTCTAGGAAACTGAAACTGAAAAAAACTGAAAAAATGACTAATTTTTGGAATTGGGGGAAAAACCATTTCCATTCCCCCTTAAATTGAAGTAATTTGATTAACGAAATTTTCACAATTCTTTCAGAAAATTAAAATTATTGGAGAGAACTGACGGAAATTTGTGTAGAGCAACAGAAGAAAGGACTTATCGTTTAACAACAAAATTGTGCCCTCCCCCAGAGGATCCAAACTTTACTTTATGTACAACGTTTACTAAAAGTGTTTGGCAAAAAGATTATTGGCAAAAGGAGGGGGCTTTGGATATCTGGATGAAATTTTATGAAAGGGCTGAAAATAGGGCTGAATTGGAACACGAATTTTTCTCTCAATTGGATAATCCTCTTTTAGGGAAAGCTTTTAAATTGGCGATTATTGGGGAGTGGTTAGCTGCTAATAGTTTGGATGTAAAAATTAGTTATAATTATTTTATAAAATTTTGATTTTCTGAAATAAACCACTAACACTAATTATACCCCCCCCCCCCATTTAATCCAATTAGTGCCCCCCACTCCTTCATTACTGTTTTACAGAAAGTTCGGTAATTTTATTTCACTGTAAACTTTCTATAGTAGCGACATAAATATTAAATAGTGAAAGTCTATTATAACGGATGCTCTATTAAATACCAAAATCAGGCCTCGTCCAGAACTGTGCTTTTAAAAAATTTTCTCCATTGCCTTAGTTGGTTAAACAGAATTGGAATTAATATTGCCCGCTAATCTAATATTTTTGGAGCAAAATTCTTTATTTCTTAAAGTTTATTTTGGAAAAGAAGCTAGAAAAGAAATCATGTCTAATTTTTTATTTAACAGCAAGGCAGCTACACACCTACAAACTCTGAATTACTCGAATTTTGGGTATCGAGGCGTGCGCCTGACAGACTTTTGGCTTGTGATCATGCTGTTATAGACTATGAATTGGAAGGTTCGAAAGTAAAAACTAACGTTCTTTTTGAAGCTGCTACAACTGCTGGGAATGTAAAAAGAAATTTATTTAAAATTTTTTTGAAAAATCTTCTTTTTCAAGTTACCAAATATATTCAAAGACAAAAAGTGCCAACAATTTGAGAATTTACAAGAAGAACGTTTTCAACATGGAGTGCGCGAGTATAAACAGAAAAGTGGGGGTGGTACTGGCAATATATTAAGTGGAATTGGAAATTTATTTAGAGGAAAATGAAGGCGAATTAAAGGAAGAGAAATTTCTGGACCCTTTTGGATATTTAATTATAATATTCAAAATTATTTTAATATTTATTTGAATAATTTTAATTTCATTTATAAACTAATTATCTCAATTAAAATTAAATAGAATAAATACGAAGGGACAGAGGAAAAGCTCAGTGTATGTATGGTTCTCGTTATTTTTAGTGTCAGTATTAGTGATCGGACCGTACTACCGACGGTGTTTTTCGAAATTTATCGCTATTCCAATTTGTAATACAGTACGGAATTTTAAAAATAATACACAAAACGCCAGAAAACCCAAAAAAATTTTAAAACTACGGAAACTTTTTAAAACTACAAGTTATCTGGAAAATACCAGGGGAATGTGTTAAACGGACTAAATAAAAAATATTTTTAATTTAAAACAATTATATATATTTTCTTTCCCATTTTAGTTTACTTTTCTGATTTAAAACTTTTTTTTTCATTTTCTTCTATTTATTTACTATCATCTTTCCTCCAATTCAATGACCAATCTTTTCCGGTTTTCCTTCTTTTTGATGGGGATGACCACTGGCTTCCCCTTTATGATGATGTTCCTCTCCCTTTTTAGGACTTCCAGGTTCTTTCTTGGGGCTACCGTGTTCCATTCCATGTTCCTTTTTAGGGCTTCCGTGTTCTTTTCCGTGTTCTTTCTTGGGGCTTCCCTGTTCCTTTCCATGTTGTTCCTCATGTTTATGTCCTTTATCTTTTGGATGATCCTTTTGATGATGTTCATCTCCTTCAATAGGTTTCATTGTAAGGGCCTTTTTAGTTTTTAAATCTTCCTTTTTCTTTCCAAAAAAATCTTAAGTTGGATATAGAATTAATTAAACTAGAAATTAAATACTCTTTATAGCATTAATTCTTCCACCAATCCATCTAACCGGTGCAAAAATTGGATGATTCGCCACAGTTTCCGACAATTTACGACCCAAGTTATTAAAATGGTCCTTAATGCTGGGTTTACGCACCATTTGATGATTGTCCTTCATCTTTTAAAATAATATAAATAAAGTTTTTACAGTTGGACCTTACTATAAGATCCCCCCATTAGGGATGTCACGGGCTACTCGAAGCCCGATCCGAACCGAAAACCCGATCCGAACCCTTCGCCTATATTGTTACATTTCCACTTCGGATAACTTCCACTGGGTGGAGTAGCCAATTTAAGGAAGCTTTAAAAAATTTAAGGAAACCTCTCGTTATAAGGTACGATTTCTTCACCCCTACAGGGCTACCAGAAAGTGAGAGAAAAATTTGGATAGAAATTGAATTAAAAGAAAAATTTCTTGTTTACATACTGGAGTGGGATGTGAAGGAAGAGGAGAAGAATGCGGAGTAAGGGGAGAAGAAGGTGGAGTATGTAGTTTTTCAGGTGTCTTTTCTCCTCCATCATTCTTATGCTTCTCTTCAATTTCAGATTTCTTGACTTCCGTAATTTCGTCACCTCCGCTCATTTTTTGATGATGTGAAACATGAAGGGGAGAAGAAATTTTCTCAGTTACAACGGCGTGTTTGGGAGAAAAAGCTAGAAAATTTTTAAATTTAAAAATTTAGGAACTTAAATTATTTAAAAAAATAGTTTGTGATTAGATTTCACGCTCCTTAGAAGGCCATACAAGCTTTTAAATGTCTCTCCTAATAAGATGCTAAGTTCCTTTAGCAGGTCTCTCATCGTTTTAAAAGTGTTTTTATTTTCGTTTTGTTCGCAATTATATAAGGATGACCTAAAATTGTAACGTCCCTAATCACAAGATTGGGTATTGGCCTCCTTCCATGATGGTTCTATTCCATCTTTACTCTTTTTCTAAGGAAGATATATCAAAATACCGTCAAATAAAAATATACCACTATACCTTTATTCTCACGAACATCATGGGAAAAACTTGCTGACAATTTTTCAGATTTTAGAGGTGAAAAATCTTCAGATTTTTGAGATAATTCGGGCAAACTCTGCGTCTTCCTCATTCCTTTGCTTTTAGAACCATCATCCCCTTCATCTAGATGTTTCCCCTTTGGAACTACCAAACCATAGTCTAGAGAATTTAATTATCTTGTTATATAAAAATTTAATTAAAATCTCACTTTTCTCGAGTTCTTTTTTAAGTTCTGACGAGCTAAGTCGAGGAGGAGTAAATTGAGGACTCTCTAGTTCTTCAAACTCATTGTCAGAGCTTTTTTCGGTTTTCGTTGACGAAACACTTGGTGACTTTTCAATTTCTTTTCCTTTACTTTTCCTTGCCATCAATTCTTCGTCAGAAGGAAGATAACTTGGTGGTCCATAACTTGCTGGTAAATCTTCTGAACTTTCCGAATCGTCAAACTTTTCTGGTGAGTTTTTTGGACTCAGATGTGGAGAAACTGTCTTTGGTGGCGAGTGTTGTGGTAATTCTTCATCAAAACTAAATACTTCGCCCATCTTTTCTGGAGATCCTTTAGGACTTGAATGTGGGGAAGTTGCTTTTGGCGATGAGGGTTGTGGTAATTCCTCATCAGAGTCGTAATTTGCTTTTGGAGATGAATGGTGTTCCTCGATGTATTGTTCCTCTAAATCTCCCATCTTTCTCGGTGATGCACTTGGACTCGAATGAGGAGAGGTTGCTTTAGGAGATGATTGTTTTGGTGATGAAGGTTGTTCCTCACCATAATCTCCCCCAAATTCTTCACTTTCTTTTTCCAGCTCAGCTTCTACCATATATTCATTATCAGCTTCAGTAATATTAGAAGGCTCTTCTAAAAATGATAAAATATTTTTAAAATTTAAAATATGTTTCTTTATTAATAGTCGATTTCTCAATCCCCATTCCAAAAAAATTTAGCATAATTTAGCGAGATAATTCTCACCCATGTCAAAAACGTCTTCCTCTAATTGAACATCGCTGGGTTCGGGCATTTCTTTTTTGCTTGATCCATTAGATGAAGATTTCGAAGATGAAGAGGAACTACTTGGAGAGCGAGAAAGCACCTTCTCCCCTTCTCCTTCAATAGGCACATTTTTCACATCCTCTTCCTCATCACCTTCAATTGGCACATCCATAATTACAGAATGATCGTCACTAGACGAACCATTTCCTTCTTTTTTAGGACTCTCAACAGCTCCCTCTCCAGTTGTCGCATTATCCACACCTTCCATAGCCACCACTTTCTCAACAGTAAAAAGAAATCCGAACACAAGAAGAAGCAAAAAGGGAGAAAGGATTGAGCGATTTCCGCGGTTTTGTTTTGAGCGAAACATTCTGAAAAATATTTTTTAATAAAAGAGACGAGAAGAGGAATGAATTAGAGGGTGAAGGAAGCGGCTATTTATTCACTTCTGATCCCTCTATATTTATATTCACGTGATAAGCAAAATATACACTTTATTTCTCAAAATCTTGTGAAATCTATTGCCGGAAAATAAATTAAAAGGGCAAGTGAGATGCCGACAAAAATAAATTTTTAAAGAGAATTTCACAATAAATGTTTTGGCAATTGCACTTTATTATTTATTTATTTATTTTTATATTAAATTAGAGTTAAACGAGACCGTGATTTCAAAAACTGTAATCATGGTTACTAAGAAACCTGTGATCATGACTAGAACCACCATCATTAAACCTTCCCGTAAACGGCACCGTAATTAATTTCTTAATTCCGCACTCAATCGGTCATTTAGGTTAGACACTCAATTGTGGCTATCAACTGACTACAAGCGTTGAGCGGGTAGGGGATCATTGAGTCCCGCTGGTTGAGTTCCTGCATCTTTAGCAGATTTTTGTATTTTTTTTACTTTCAAGCTGATTTATTAGTTCGTTGCATTTCTTTAAAGTTTAATTTTAGTTATTTATAATATAAACATGTTTGGATTTCCTTCGGCACCGGCAACTACAGCTTCTTTATTTTCTACAACGTCAGTAGCCCCATCAACAACTTCTAATTTATTCTCGTCGGGACCGGCGACTTCGGCTTTTATGTTTTCTACAACGTCAGCTGCACCATTGACAACTTCAAGTTTATTTGGTGGAGCAACAAATAAGGCGCCTGCGACTACGACATCTTTGTTTTCAACGGCCCCAGTGACAGCTTCCAATCTCTTTGGTGGTGCACCAACGACAACTTCCGTGCCACTATTTTCGGCACCTGCGACTACGGCCTCTTTTTTTCCTACAACGTCAACGGCCCCACTGACGGCTTCTAATTTGTTTGGCAGTGCACCAATTATATCTTCGGGTAATACTTTTTTGAGTAATACTTTGGTTTCGACCCCCTGTTTTCCCTGACCATTTTGAGCTTTTTTGTTTGATCTATAATTTATATATAGCATTCAAAAGAGATCTTCGAGCTGGGTCGAATGATAGCAAGATAGGTTAGATTTGTTGATTCTGAGCAAAATTATGGAGCTAGATCCATGCTGGAAAACTTTGTGTTGTTGCTGAAAGCTCAAAGCCTCGTTCGAACGATATATGTATAATTTGCCATAAAAAAGAATGTGTCGCAAATAGAAACAGGAAAAATGGTGGGTATAAACCAAAGTATTATTTATCTTTTTTTCAGCGGCCCCATTGACAACTTCCAATCTTTTTGGCGTTGCACCAACGACAACTTCCGGATCATTGTCTTTTTCTTTGGCACCGGCGACTACGGCCTCTTTGTTTTCTACGGCAGCGGTTCCATTGACAACTTCTACTTTATTTGGTGGGGCACCAAATAAGGCACCTGCGACTACGACATCTTTGTTTTCAACGGCCCCATTGACAGCTTCTACATTATTTGGTGGTGCTCCAACGACAACTACCATGCCACTATTTTCGGCACCTGCAACTACGGCCTCTTTGTTTCCTACAACGTCAACGGCCCCACTGACAACTTCCAATCTCTTTGGCGGTGTACCAGCGACTTCCGCGCCATTATTTTCGGCACCTGCGACAACGGCTTCTTTGTTTCCTACAATGTCTGTGGCCCCAATAACAACTTCAACTCTATTTGGTACACCAACGACAACTTCCGTTCCATTGTCTTTATCTTCGGCACCTGCGACTACGGCCTCTCTGTTTTTAGCGGCCCCAATGACAACTACTTTATTTGGTGGTGCGCCAACGACAACTTCCATGCCTTTAACTTTTTCTTCAGCACCTGCAACTACGGCCACTTTGGCAACTTCCTTATTTGGTGGTACAACTTCATTGGCATCAACTACAACTTCTGCACCATTATTTAGTATTTAAATTTACTTAAATATAGTTTAGAAACATTTGGCACCAAAAAGAAAATATTTTTGAATAAATAACACCCTCCCAACGATTTTCTGCCGAGGCTAGTTTATTGTTAAGGGGATCCCACTCTGAATTTTTTCTTTTTGTGTGTGCCTAGTTTTGAAGTTTAGTTTTCCAAGTCTGGTTTATTTCTTGTTATCACATCACCCTTTATTCTAGGTACTTCTGTGACTACTACAACAATGACTTCTACGGTTGGAACTGTTCAGCCCAAAGTGCCAAATTTCCGTGATCTTTCAACAACTCTTTTACGTATGCGAATGGATTTTGAACAGCAGGAGAAGCAATTCCTTGACGAAGTTGATGATTTGAATACTTTTGATGTTGTTTTGCGTAAAGCTCAAGACAAGGTTATTAAAACAATTTTTTGTTTATCTACCAAATTTTTCATCTCCCCGGAAACTAAATTTTATTTGCATGCGCCCAAAAAATTTTTGGCAAAATTTTCGGTTCATAGCCCTGCAAAAATTAAAGTCTTTTAATTTTTTTAGTTAATCGATGTAAAAAAGGATGTTGATGAGCTAGAACAAGAAAAAGATAGATTTTGTTGGGAGATTGATATTCTCGGTCAACAGCAAGAAGAGCTAGAACAAATTGTTAAATCATTCGAAAGTCAATTTAATTTGCCGACGCAACAAGATTCTACAATTATTGGTGGATCACAGGTTTTTCTTTACATTTTTCGCAATTAGATCCTTTGTCTATTACATTTGGTTTCATTTTAGTGGTTATTTTTAGATTTGTAAGCATTATACGAAAAACGGGTCTGGGGTTTTTTAATTCATTTTGGGGTCCTGATTCTTAAAATTGAGCAACAACTGACCAATAATTGTGCTAATAAGGAAACGGGTATCTTCAGGCCCTTGTTTCTCAAAACCAAAATTATCAAACCCAAACAAGAATAAATAAACCAAAATATAGGCGGATTATGATATGTACTACTTTTCTTCCTTTTACATGTATTTTTTCAGCTTTTTGCCAATTCTGATAGTGCGACACCTGCTGATGTTCAACGAAAAAACATGTATTTTTTTATTAAAAAAGATTTTTTCTGATCATTTTAAATTTTATAGTTTGCAGTTACAAATTAATATTAATGCACAATTGAAACTTTTAGACGACGAAGTTGGGAATCTTTGTGGACAAGTTTATTTTTAACATTTTCTTTTATTTAGATTATTTTCCCTAAATTTAGATTTCGGATCTTAAACGTATTGCCGGTCTTTCTTCATCAACTATTGCAGAGGATGACCAAGAAAAAGCAGAAGAACTTGAAAATCGTTTAACTTCAGTTGATCAAATTCGTCAGATTTTGCGTTCACAATTGGAGAGTCTTATTTGGGTGGATAAACATTCTGGTATTTTCTTTAAAATTATTTTTTCTTTTAAACTTTTCACATAGCGGTAATAGGCATTTAACGGTTTTGTACTTATAAACCGGCATTTGCAGACCAAAAATTTACGGGATTTTTTAACAAAGTATTTGTAAAAAAATATTGAGATACATATTCGAATAATTTTTTATAAATAGAATTTTACATTAATGAGGTTGTATTATTTCAAAAAATAATTTATCGAATCCTCAAATGTCGGGTGCAAATGCGGACCCGCAAATTTAAGCTATCCCACCTCCATAGATCTTTTTTAACCGTCCAATGAGAAACACTTTGTTAAAAAACACTTCTTGAACTTCCTTAATCAAGAAAAACGGGGGAATAAGAGATATCTATTTAAAAATATAAATATTATTTTAGATGCATTACTTGAACGTGTTCAACGTGCTACTTCTGATATTTTAACTTTACAATGAGGTACATAAATTTTTTTCAATGATTATCTCAAAATATAAATGTTTTAATTTATGATTATTTTCTTTTTTAGAGCCCGTCTCGAATTTATTTTCTCATTATTTTATCGAAAAAATATATATCAAACCTTTTTTGCCGAGCTCTAAATTTTATTCTTGGTTTATTTATTTAAATCTACCAATTTCATTTTTTTGTTGATAAAAATATGAAAGGATTTTTGAAGTATAATTTCATTCCCTGCTAGCTAAAAATAATTTTTTTTTATTTTTAAGAAAAAAAAATATATTTTTTATGCAAAAGAGTAGTCGTGCTTGCTTTGCTTTTTTGCAAATATTAAGGATTAGGCGATTATATATAAGAATATATTTATTTTTATTCTTACTCATCCATGTAAAAATAACCACGAGAGTGTTTTTGTTTGTATTCTCGAATAATTTTTGGTGCAAATATCGAATGATTTTTAGTCTTTTTGTGTGGTTAAACTAGAAAATTGTTTGGGGGGGGGGGACTTTGATATTTATTTTTAAAAAAATATTCCTAAAAATAAAAATTCTAGAGTGGAAAAAAATAAAAAAAAATTCTGAAAAACTCCAAAAATTTGAATATTTAAACAATCATTTTTTATACTAAATAATATTCAGATATTTGAGGATTTAATTAAATTATAAAAATTAAAAAAAAATATAATTTGGACAAAAATATCAAAAAACTGCTAGGCAACCCTTTAATAGAAAGAATAATTTATTAAAGAAATTAAATTAAGTATTTTCTAATAAATTAAATTCAAGTTTAAACTTAAAGTTATATTTAATTAAATTAAAGTTTACAACCTAAACTAAACTTAAGTTTGCAAACTTAAGTATTTCTATAATCTTATTTTAATTTCTATTTTTATTTTTTTAAATTTAAAAAAGTAATTTAATACTCAAGTAAACAGATTAATTTTGGTAATCTTTTATAAAAATAAATAAATATTTAGTTCATTTTTTGATTCTAAAGGAGAACGATAACAAAAATATTTAACAAATAATAATTCAACATATCCAGTTCTTTAAACGATAGACAACAACTACTACATAACAAAGCAATAAATAATTATTTTATTATTGACAATTTGTCAATCAGAGCACATGGGGGCCTCTAATATATTATTTTGTTATATAGAATTATTATTATTTTTTCTAACTTGCTCCCTCATAGTTGTTGGCTGTTTTTCACTTTTTTTAGTAGTTAGTAGAAAATATAATATTCAATTGCATCCATTGCCTTTTAGTTTTTTGGTTGTTTGCATTTCCTCTTACACTCATTGAAGATTTTTTCTGCATTTTTTTTTATTTTTACTTAAATTGATTTTTCTTAAAACCATTTGGAACCAATTTTCGCATGCTTATAGCAGAAGAGTATTTTTTGAGCAATTTAACTAAAACTTGGATAGCCCCTACTTAAGGGTAATTCATTCATGACTAACACAAAAATAATAAATAGAGCATAAAACTTAATTTTGTAAACTTTCAAGTTTAGAACTTAAGTTTATTAAAATGTTAAAAAATAAACTTGAAAGAAAACTTAAGTTTGCAAACCTTGTGAAATTAAGTTTATGAATGTTGGCTGTAGTTAAGTTGGAAAGTGTTGTGTTTCAATGTTTTTGAATCCTTAAAGGTTTCAAGTTCGACCCTACTGTTCGGAAAAATTTTTTTCCTTTGATTTGAAAAATTAATTTTTTTAATTTTAACAAAACTAAGAATTTCTAAAAAAATTTTTTTTAAATTTTGGCTCAATTTCCTATTTTTATTTTTCTTTCCTTTATTATTTTCCTCTAAGTTGATATTTTTAATTAAAATAATTATTTTTCGATCATTTTTTGATTGTTCAAATTGATCAAATTTTGTGTGATTAATCATACGATTAATCATTTTGCATTCTATTTTTAAATTAATATTTATGGGAATTAAAAAGAAAATATTTTTTAGTATAATTTTTTTTAAAAGAAACAACAAACAAAAATTAATACTTCCTTCAATTATGGCCTTATTCCAATAAAAATAAATAAAAATTAATTTAAATTAAATTAACCCTCTTATGCCAAAAAATTAAAAAAACATTTAATTTATTTCTAAATGCGCAGCACAAAAGAATTAAGTCAATGGCTAGAGGCTTGTGGACTTAGCCAAACCCCCTGGGCTTCTGATCCAGCCGATTGGGCAACTTTATTAAATTTATTAACGAGATTGTTACATTCTACGTTGGAACTTAGGTTTAAATTTTGGAAAAAGGGAATATTTTGAAAATTAAAAAAATTAAAGGATTAATGCTGAAGAAGAGAAAAAACGAAAAGAAGCAATAAAAAATAATGAAAATCAGGAGGATGAAGATATTAATGAAAGGGAGGAATCAGAATCTACTTCACGCCCGGAAGAAGGAGAAGAGGACCATCAAAAATTATTGAGAAGTCCGTCAACGGTATATCCGGGCACTCAATTGCCGTTTCAAGAGGTATCTGATTTTGTGACGTTGAGTTGGTTGAGAAGGGAAATATTGGGGGGTTTATTTTGTTTGGAAATGTGGCAAATAAATTAAATAATATTTTTGATAAAAGGATTAGTTATATTAAGTGTGGGATTGAAATACTTTCGAAATTTTTAAAAATAAAGAAACCTCCTGACATTGACTTTAAAATCAATTTCTTAAATAATAATTTTATTGGAAAAGTTTTGTTTAAGCAAGTTTCTTAAGCAGGTTTATAAACCTTAATTTTAATAAAATTTAAGTTTACAAACTTAAGTATCTGCTTTTTTATAAGCCTAATCAACGATCTATTAAAAAGTAGTTCACAAAAGTAATGTGGAGAAATTCTTTGGCGAATAAACTTTAATTAATTTTTTAATTTTTTAAAATGGGAAATTAAATTTCTATTTGATGGAAAAAGATTTTTTTCATTCAAGGCTCTAGAACTTGCAGAAAAAGTTTTGGGAGTTCCTCAATTTACTGTGATTGCAGACATGAAAAAAAGTTTAGCTGAAGATCAGTTAGCACTCTTTGTTTCTTTTTGTGCTTTGAGATATGCTGTTGAACATGTTGATACTAGTTGGGAATTTTTTTTGAAAAATCGAAAATTAAAAAAATATTTAAGAGCCTATACATGATTTTCAATTTACTTTTCGTATTTATTTTAATATGGATTTGGATGGAAGTAAGAGGGAATGTAATACTTGTGGTAATATTGTTCACCTAATTGAAAGGTTGATAAATTGAATTTTAATTAAAATATTATTTAAAATTTCAATTCAAAATTCGGATTTAAATTTTTTCGGAATTTGAATTTTAAAAAGTAGAACTTTCAAACTATGTAATTAGTGCTGGGTATAGCTCAGGAAGAAGCTACATGTGTAGCTCCGGAGCTTGAACAGAGCCAAGAATTTGAAAAAGGTCTGAGTCAGAACCACAAAACACCTAATACCCAGCACTGTACGTAATCATCAGTGTAAATTTTGGAAAATTTAAGTTGAAAAATAAAAATTAACAATAAATATCCTCTCAGACAAGCAGTTAACCTTATAACTAAATTTTTCTCAAATTATTTTTTGTACCATTATAACTCACAAAATATTTTAATAAAATTATTTTTAAAGTATTCAATAATTATTTAAGAGTAACACTAATTGGACGTATTTGGCATAGAGCATGTTTAAAATGTTCTCTATGTGGTCGACAACTTTATAGGGGTTTTTCTTAAATTAAAATTAAATTAATTTTAAAAAAAGGTGCTTTCTATTTACTTCATTTTTCTGATGCCTCAATACGCTTGGAATGTGTAGAACATGGAGCTAATGCTATTTTGTTTGGGGACCCTAAAGTATTTTTTGAAAAAAATATTGATAAGAAGATATGTAGGAGGATAAGGAATATCAGTCAAATTAAATATTTCCTGAATTAAAAGGATAACAGAGAATAAAATTTTGATTGGATATTAAAAATATAGGCAGGATGGAGACGAGATCTCGAACAAAAATCTCGCTTATTGAGATCAATATTTTTTAATTTTTTATCTCGTACGACAACTCCGGTTCTCTATCAAATAATTTTGTCACCCCTGTAGATATAGGCCAAATAAACTTTCTAAAAGAGAAAGTCAAGGAAGGCGGGTTCGGTTACTGGGTATTCCAACTTTTTGACTGTTTCACTCCTACGAGAACCATTCCCTTGGATGCCTTTTTAATGATATTAACAAAAAATTTTTTTTCAGCACAGACTAGCATTACCACCACCCTTACCTCCTCCACTTCCAATCACTTCTTCACGTTTATCATTTATTGGATCAGAAAATATGTTAAATAAAAGAGCCTCATCACTACTTTCTTTGTCATCACCTCCTCCTCGCCCTCCACCTCCACGTCTTCCAAGCATCGATGCAGTCAAAAAGCATACAAAATCAAACATATCAGAAGAAAAGGATTTGAAGGTTTATTGAAAAAAATTCTTAGGAAAAGATTTTTTCGAAGGATACTTCTACTTCAAAAGAGGAAGAAGAAAGCATCGAAAGCAAAATTGCTTTGGCTGCAGCTGCGTGTCATGATGCCCCAATTCCTAAACCTCGTGTATCGTTGCAACAAACTTGTAATAAACAACAGCAACAAAAAAATGGGGAAAAGACTTGGGAGGTTAAAATATAAAATAAAAAAAACTATTCCCTCAGTTAGCCTTAAGAGATGAGGAGAATATGTAGATAATGGGTAGGGTTTCGCCGGAAGTTCCGGTTCCGGGTTCCGGAAGTTCCGGTGTTTTTTTGGTTCCGGTTCCGGGAACCGGAACTCAAATTGGTTCCGGTTCCGGCTCCGGTTTACAAATCGGTTCCGGCCAAACCGGAACTTTTTTACACCCCTAAGGATTGATATTTTTAAAATATAAATGAAATACTCGTACTCTCATACTTGGTATTAAAAGAAAAATAGAAAGAAATATGTTTATTTTCTTTCAATTACCTTCATAGAAGCAGATGGCCGAGTGGTTAGTGAGTTATACTTCAGCCAAAGCATTAATGGTGGGTTCGAGGATTTTTCGTTTGGCCAATAAAAAGTGAATTTTTTTGCTTAGGCTTTCAGAAATTTTCAAAATTTTCGCCTGCGGCGCTGAAGAATGGAAGAAATCTGGCTTCTTGGCCTTCCAAAATTCTAAAAAATTTCGCCTGCGGCGCGTAAAGTAAAAGAAAGTTTTATGGTATATAGGAGGATTTGGATATATCAAGATGGATTTTGTTATATATCGTGTGATTCAAGGTGTGATTTCAAGGGGTAACCGAATAATTTGGTGAACAGACAACCCTACTTAAAATGCAAATTTTTTAAAATTTGTAAAATTTTGTAAATTTTTGCAAATTTTTGAAATTTTTAATTTTTTCTTAAAGTTCCGGTTCCGGTTCCGGCCCGGAACTTAGAAAAGTTCCGGTTCCGGTTCCGGGAACCGGAACTCAAATTGGATCCGGTTCCGGTTCCGGTCAAAATTTCGGTTCCGGCGAAACCCTAATAATGGGTATTAGAAAATTTTAAAAATAAGCGAGACCTGAAAAATCATCGTCGGGGCGTGTATCCATTAATCTATACATCGAAAAAATAAAATATATGTAGGATAATGTAAATTTAATTTGGAAACACATACATATACTCTTCAGAATTATAGTTTCACTAAAATACTAAACTTTTTTTGAAATTTTGTGGAAAATTAGAATCTGCCTAGGCATGGGCACAACCCACTATTTTTTCATAATTTTCATAATTAATAATTTTAATAATTCCTAAAATTTACCAAAATATAGATATTGGAATACCCTTCAGAATTAAATCCTTTTGGTTCTGATGATGATGAAGAAGATGAGACAGAGGAAGACAAGTCTCTTAAGGAATCCAAAGAATCTCAAAAGGAAAATTGTGATAAAAATGGTAAAGAGACAGAGAAAAGGCCAATTTCTGTTGTTAATCCATTTGATGATACTGATGAAGAAGAGGATTTAAAGGAGAATGAAGAAATGAAAGAATCTTTATCTTGGTAAGAGTGATATTATTATTTTTATTAATGGAGTGAGGACTCTAGGCTATAGTTTTACTGTGGGCCAGATAATTCCTTAAAAATACCTTGATAATCAAGAAAAAAATTTTTTGTTTTGAAGAAACAAAAATTTCGGTCCATTGTTAAAACAACATGGCCCCAAAACAAAGACGAAATAACTAAACCCCTACACGGATATAAATCCAACATTAAGACTGTCAGAACAGGATTATAACTAGAGTCTATTATCTACAATATGCCTATTTCATACCTCAACCTTTATTTTAATTTTTAGTTCACCTTTGCCCAAAATTGAAGAAGTTAAAGAACAAGAAGAAAATCTTCAATCACCTGATAATCCTTTCGACAAAAGCGATGATAAAACTGAGGGGGAAGAAGAAAAGTGCTCTCCAAAAGTTAAACAACGCCAACAACAGCAAAATATTCATTCACCTCCCCCACCTCCCCTTCCACCTTCTTTTACACCTCAAAATCGCCCTACAAGCGAAATTATTTCTTCTACAAGTTGTGCATTCCAATTAAATAATAATCAAAATATTCCTCAAAAATCGCCAAATAATTTATTTGAGAAACCAAAATGTTTTCAGGTGGGGGTTTATTAAAGAATCTCCATCTTATCTTCTCTCTAGATATCTAAGCCTCTATATTATCCTCTCAGCTATATAGATATCTCTAATTCATCCCAGTATGTTCTCATGCTTCCTTCCATTATCCAATACCATTTGTCTCCGTTTCCCTGATGATATCCTGAGTTATCCTGAGTTGTGGATGCTCAGTAGTGATTCTTGGGAGAAGAAAAAACCCGGGAAACGGGAGTCGGGTTGGGAAATGACATCGAGATCGGGGTACCCAAGCATCTCTAATGTTCAGCCTAGAGTGTTTTCATGTTTAATGATGCAAATAATTTTTTGTTTTTTTTCTAGTACATTCCCCCTCTTGGACCAATGCCATATAGAACTTGTGTTGAAGTTAAACATTTTTCTGATAAAATTGTAAGATTTATTAAAGCCAAAAATAAAGGAAAAATAATTTTTAAATTTAAAGGAGGACGAAAAATCTTCCTCTTCAGATCATTCACTTTTACACGAATTAGACACAAAATTGAGAAGGTTACATGCGCAACTTGATCATTTAGAAATTACTGGGGAAAGATTGGAAGGACAAATTATTAGAGAATTAAATAAAGAAGATTGTCAAATTTGGAGAAAAAGTGGAAAAAGGTTGGCTAGTGAATATGCCAAAATTGTCGAGCAGAGATGTGCTGCTTTGGCAATGGAGGCTATTTTGGTTAGAAGGTGAATAATAAATTAATTCTTTTAAATTGTTTTAAACATAATTTGGCTTGTTTGAATTTCCGAAAGTTGTTTAAATAAATAGGCAAAATGTCTGAATATCCTAAATCCTTAACTCTTCTCATTTTTCAATTTCAATTTTTAATTCCAATTTCAAATTTTTTTTCGTAATATTCAAATCAAGGATATAGCCTAGGGAAATGGCAATATACAACAGGGTTTAGGGTGGAAGTCTTTATCTAAACGAAACTTTCCTTTTTCAACCCGCGAAATTTTGGGTTGACTCGCAACTCTTACCGAGACATAGTGAAGGGTTATGTACTAGGAAAAAGTTGCTCCAACATCGTAGAATGTTGGGTGGCAACGTTTTGCCTGCGCCGCTTTAGCATGTCACAGAAGAATAAGCTGTCTGGTAATTGATGATGAACTTGAAAAAAATAACGAACCCTCATAATGAGAAAACCAGGCCCTCCTTCCGAATACAACTGCTAGGGGAGACGATGTAAATTAGTCATCTTTAAACAAAGTGGATACTTTGTTTAAATCGTAATTTACATACACGAGCTGGAAGAGGGATTGACCCTCATTCCCTCCCCCCTCCCGCAATGTCTTCCATTGCGGGAGGTCTCAGAGAGAGTTGCATGCAAGTACAACTCTCCCCCTCCTAGCAGGAGACGGCAGCCGGTGGTTCACAATGGCTAATAGTTTTGGAGTAATTATATAACTGGCAGTTATTCAATTAAAAATATTAGATAGTGTGTAAACAAGATACATAAACTTCTCTTTAATTTCTAAATTTCTCTATCTCTACAACATACAGTCAAGAAGGAGAGAGTCTGTTTCAGACGTTGTGTCTGTGCAATTCTTTAGAGATTCTTTTTCAAGCTTTTCCGACTGCCGTCTCCTATTAGGAGGGATCTTTCTTCAAAAGAACACTCAATTTTTCAAATAAAAATTAATTTTTAAAAGGTATATGGACGTTTATTTACGTTTAACACATTCTCAATTGGATATTCAATTGGAAAATGTTTTGTTAACCGGTAAATAAATTTAAATATTGGACTTTATTAATTTAAAAATTTTTAAAAGAACCTAAAAAACAGCAACAATTAAACGAATTATTAGCCCAACTTTTACATATTCGAAATGAATTAACTCAGTTGGAAAGCCGTGAAAGGGAAGCTAAGAATGCTGCTGCATCTGCAGCTAATCGTGATTCTAATAAAGGTAAAATATACATGTTGTTGTTTTGGAAGGGAGTTGAGGAGTTTCCGGGATGGTTAAGGATGTTCGGAGAATTTCCTATAACTAACAATTCTATCAGGTAGCTGCCGCTTCTATTCTGTTATCATCTTTTTGGACCCTTCTCTTATATCGTAAGGCACATGCTTTAATCCAATACGCAAATGGAATCTTTCCAAGTTCTTCCAATATACAGAAATATTCTAATAGAAGCTCATCCCTTATTGAAGCCCTTGCTCTCATTAGACTCCACTCAATGACACCCATTGGAAAATAAACGTCCAATGCTTCTATTAGGATTTGTATTGATTAAGGTTGTCGGTGATTTTTCGGTTTTGTTTCGGCTATCCGAAGATTTTCCAGGAACCGACACCCCCTAATATTGACCGACACCCCCTAAAATGTTCTCTACCCAAATAACTCTATTTTATTCATTTTTTAGAAGAAACTTCACCAACTAAAAAAGCCTTAAAAACAAAAAGTAAAGGAGAAAAATCTTCTCCACGAAAAGAATCAACAAAGGAAGACACAATTCAACAACAACTACCAACAACTTCGGGTGGGCCAGTTGAAAAAGAAAAATCGAAAGGTGGAGGGGGTAGTCGTTTGTTAAAGAATACATTAAAGAGCTTGAAAAAGAATCTCTAAAAATTCGAAAAAAACATTTTAAAATTAATTAATGCTGGGTATTTTTGAAAGGGCGCTAGATTTTGGGTCATAAATTATTTTTTGGCCGATTTGAAGAATTCTTATATCGATCGAAAGCCCTGAATGTGCGGATTAATATTCCTAAAAGGACTGATCTTATCTCTTAAAATTTGCAGCCGGATAAGTGAGCGCAATCGTATATTTGTTAATCTGAGCTTTTCATATACTAGTCTGAGCAGCTCAACTTGTGAGGGAAAGCCTTCGGTCGATATAAGAATTATTCAACTCTACTAAAAATTAAAAAAGTTTTGGTCTAAATAAGATCATAAATTCCTGAAAAATTAACTCCTGATATACTGTCAACAGGACATATCCTCACTAAACATCCCGACTGATTCTCAGCCCTTTCCATCAAAATAAAAACCCTAAATAAAATACACAGTATCCCCTCTATATATACTATAAAATACATAATTACCTAATTCATTATATTATTTTTAATATTATTTTTTCGTGCGTGTTTATTTTTTACACCAAATACCTAACTTTTTTTAATTATTTAGTATTGTCTCTATTTTCTTAAATTAATAAATTAAAATAATTTTCTTTAAATAAATCTTTTAGCAATTTTCTCTTGTCGGCTCAGTGGTCTAGTGGTATGATTCTTGCTTAGGGTGCAAGAGGTCCCGGTTTCGATCACCGGCTGAGCCCAATTTTTTTTTAAATTTTCAACAATTTCTCTTTTGTTTTTATAAAATTTCTGATGACCGGTAAAATCTCAAAAAAAATTTTTTAAATTTTTTTGGGGCCTACGACAACCCTAAATTTATTTTAAACTGAGTTTAAATCGTCCCATAAATTTAAATATTTAATTTATCGTTCCTAAATAATTTTAAATTCATTTTTAGGCATTTCCGAAATTTATATTCCTTTCCGGAAGGAATTTTATTTTATTGAAAAATGCCAGAAAATTTTTTAAATAAATATTTTATAAAATTTTCCAATAAAAAAATAAAATTTATGGTGACCCCGCATCAATATGCCTTCTCAATGAATGGCTAAATTCAACAGTATCTGCAGTTTCTTTTTCATTTCCGTCTTCCTCTTCCTTTATAGATTTGGCACTCTTTAAACGAGGCACTCCAACATTATCACAAATTTGATCCAAAGTATTTTTATTTAAATAATTTCTAACATCTATTCTTGGTCGTGAACGTTGTTCGCAGTGTTCTATTAAGCTCCATGCCTTTAAATTAATTTTATAATGAGGGAATTCTGGGAAAATATTTGGTTTAACCTGGTATGAATCTAGATTAGGACTGATTTTTGTGGATATAGTTATCTTTCCGATATTGCTACAATTTTCTGATTTTTGGTTAAAAAAGCAGTGAAAGACTAATGATTATTTAAAAATCATAAACCATCTATGCATTCTGCCAGTTGACCTAAAACCCTATTTCTTGGGCTCATTCGAAGCATATGTCGAATCGAATTATACCAAAATTTTCAGGAGGTTGGACTTCATAAATTGGTTTCGGAACCTGCATTTAAGAACCTTCTTTCTCCCTTCAAATCTATTTTATATAAAGTTATATTTTTCTCTCAAAAATATATGTATTTAAAATATCTACTCACCTTTCTAAAATTATTCCTTTTAACATTATGTCCAATCAAAATAGCATAAATATCCCCTAACCGAACAATCGAATCAATGTCTGGACGTTCAGAAAATTCACCCAACTGTCTCATAGAATCGCCTGGATCCTTTTCATATAACCTTTAAAAAATTAATTTAAAAGAAAATATTTTTCCCTCAAAAAAAACATTTTAATATCCAAAAATCGCTGTATTATTTCCAAAGTTTCTCTCAATTGTTCCTGTCTTTCTGTTAAATAAAATTGTTGTTGTTGCTGTTTTTTAACATCGACATTTCCCTTATCTATTTTTTTATTTAAACAACGTATAGCTTCAGAATAGGCAGCTGCTGCTTTTTCGTAATCGTGATATTCTTCAATTTCTACCTTCAAAAATAGGGTGGGGTTTTGGATGGATACCGTCACTTATAAAATAGCCTAAAGAGAAGCTATGGCCTCTAAATTTTGTATAGACAATCAAAATACTGTTATTTACCTTATTCGAAAATTTCAGAATTTCTTGTTTTGTATTTCAAAAGTTATAGGCGAAAACCCAGAAAAATGATTGAAATGTCTCAAAAATTCGAATATCTTTCGACCATAACTTTCGAAATACGAAACCAAAAATTCTAAAATTTTAAGAGAAGCTAGTTGACAATATTGAGGATATTTGTGGAAATTTTCACAACTCTAGGTTCTACTTTGGCTATTTTATAAGCGATTAATGTCAGCACCTGAGCACACGCTTCATAAAAATTAGCAAGTAAATCAGCAGCCCCAGCTTTTAAATAAAATGCTTCAATTTGCCTCATTAATTGGGCATTCTCTTTCCAATTTAAATTTTGTAAATAATTGCCAGCCATTCGGTAAATGTCTTTATCTCTAGCTGTATTGGCAAAAAGGATAACTTTTTGGGTATCTCCAGATTTGAGTAAAGCACGCATTGCCTGTTAAAATTATTTTTAGTTTTTAGAAAAAATATAAAAGGAGAAGGACGGATCGAATAAGTCCGGATTTTGGGCATCGGTACTTGGGATTTGCACACAGGCAGGAAACGTAATCAATGGAGATATTTCGCCTTTTTTAACGAGTCAAATCTGAAATAGTCCGATAATTGTTGATAAAACTTGAAAATAATTTTACTTCCGTCCGTGTGATAATTGGAAATGAGGAGTATGTGAAGGTTTTTCACTTTTGACTTCCTTCTTCCGCTTTTTAAATTAATCTAATTGAAATAAAGCCCAATCAAATTTTAAAATATTATAATTCTGAGGGTATTACATATTAGGGTTCGACAGTATTGACTAAATAATTTAACATTGTCTCTGTTTAAAATTATTTTACTAAAGCTTAAAACTCTTGTTAAAAAAATGAAAAATTTACTTCTAATTTATTCCCAGCTTGAGTAAATTTTTTTGCTGCAAAGTGATAATTGCTTTGTTGTAGACAACATTTTGCTATTTGTTCTAGAAGAGATGATCTTTCTTTAGCTGAGAGACTTTCTATAAAATTTTTCAGAAATTAATTAGGTATTGTTTAAATAACAACCCAAATTATTCGGTGTAAGTAAATTATCCAATTCCTCTGTAATAATAACATTCTTTCTTAAACACAACTGTACAGCCTCGTTATACTTAAAATATTTTTATTTAAATTTTTTGATAAATCTCTTCAGACCCGTTTAGCAAAGACCAAAAGCTGAACAGCTGTTCGGTCTTGTTGATTAGACGAGAAAAATTGGGCTGCTCTGGTTAGTACTGATGGATCCGATTTTTCATTTAATTCTTGCGCAATAAGGTCTAATGCGCCAAATTGACCGGTTCTGTTGAAAAATTTTTATTTTTTATTTTTATTAATTAAAACGAATTACTTGCAGGCATAATCCAAAGCACTCCCTACCATTCCAGCCTAAAAAAATTAAAAAAAGTTAGTTAATATTGTTAACAACTTTAATGTATCTGATTATGTTAGCGGTGTACACCCCGATCTAAAAGTCTTCCAAATTGGCTAATAACTAGACCTATGAAAGTTAGATCTGGAGGCTCTCGTGTTAATAACGTTTACATACAAAGTTTCCTCACTTTATGATAAAGCATAACAGTCTTATCAGCATGCCCATTTAAATTCTTATAATATTCAGCTGCCTCAGCCAATTCAGAACCCCCAGCCATTAAAGCTAAATTAGCTATTTTGTCCACCATTCCATTTTCTTTTGCTAAACGAATAGCACTTGAGAATGCCCCTGCTTGTGTAAAAAATTGAACAGCTTTGGCAGACTCGGATTGAGTTTCGAATTGCATTGCTAAATGAAATGCTGCTGCTCTATCACCTGACTGATTGGTTAATAGAGTTGCCTGAAAAGATAGAAATTCATTTTATAAATTTTACAGACCTCACTATAAGATTCACCCTTGGAACTGAAAATTGTATCTTACAATGAGTTGTATCTTAAATTTTCGCTTGGACTGCTTCTTCCACCTAGTACATAGGAGTATCTAGATTGGAATTATCCAATATGAACCCGACTACAAGCAAAAATTCTTTCTTCACTTACTTCCTCAAACTGTCCATTATGACAAAGTATGCGAACAACCGAAAGAAAATCTTTTGCATTCTGATAAAAGCTTTTTGCTGTTTCCATATCTCCAGTACTTTCTACAAATTGTGCCCACCATTTATATAATTCTGGTTCCGCCTTCTTTTTAGTATAAAATTCCAAAACTTTTGGCTCATCACAAAGCATTCGAGGAACATCAGAATAATGGGTGTTTGCTTTTTCGTAACTGAAATTTTTTAGTTTTATGTTCTTGTGGTCCCACATATATTCTAATTAATCACCATTATTTAATTAAAAATTTCAAGTTTAAACTCGAATTGAATAAGTCTTTCAAGTTTGAACTTTAATAGCTAGTAAACTTAAATGTTAAAGTCTAACTTACTTTTAAGTTTAGACTTGAAAGTACTTATTAAACTTGAATTTTCTTAATTAATCTCTTTTTACTTTTCAATAGCCTTTTCAAAAGCACCAACACTCTCCAATTGTTTAGCATAATTGTAATGAGTATGCCGTAAATTAATTCTATCATGCTCCTCTACTACAGCAAATGCTTCTGTCCATTTGCCCTGTGCTTGGTAAACTTGATTGACTAGATCAAAACGATTTGCCTTTTCAAAAAGGCGGACAGCTTCTTCCTTTTGAGAATTTTTTTGAATTAAAAATGTATTTTCTCGTATAATTTACATTCATTCCAAGTTCAATAGCCAATCTGGCAATTTGCAATTCTGGCAACTCTTTTAACTCTATAGTTCGCCGAATTGCTCGGGCTGCTCTAGCATTTGCCATATGACCCAGGCAAACTCTAGCAACATCTATACGTCTTGTTTTTACGCACATTCTGGCCTAAAATTTTTAATTTCCATTAAAGATAATTTTTAAATTATTAAAAAGGATTTTTTACCATATGCTCCCAGACGCTCTCACTGAAAATATTAAAATTTTAGAAACGAGTAAAGCTTAAACTTAAATTCTAAGCTAAAGTTTAAACGTCGATATTAGGCATATATTAAATTCATAATTATTTGATCTTGAATATATTCAAGTCTAAAATTGAAGAATATAAGTATTAGACCTTCAATAATGCCTAAACTTAATTTTAAGTTTAAGCTTGAATATTATACAAACTACATATTTTAAAAAGAATATACTGGGTATATTAAACCTTAAATAATGCCTAGACTTAATTTCAAGTTTGAATTTGAATATTATACCTAACTATTTTAAATTTATTTTTTTGCTTAACCTGAACCTTCTTATTTGGTTAATATACAAGCTTGAACTCAAATAAACTTTAAAAAGTTTGAACTACTATAAATTACTTTCACGTACTTTTTAATAAATTTAATAGCCTTAAAAGCATTATCCATCTGACCAATACACAAATAAAAACTAAAATCAAGCATTGCTTGTATTGCTTCTCTATCATCCACATTAATTCCAATAAATTCCCGAAGTGTTCTGCGAATTACAAGACGAGAAATGCTTAATTCCATACCTCCAGGTTCGTCTTCATCATCCGCCTCTATCTAAAATTTTTTTGAATATCAACTAAAATATAAATTTAAATTCACATTTTTTAAGAAATAAATGTACGGAACAGACACAAAAATTAAAGCATCCGTTTTTGCCGATTTTTGTTGTAAATCATGCATTTGAATGCCATGCTCAGCTGTTACAAACATTGTTAATAAATAGGAGGGGTTTGGCTTAAAATTAATTAAAATTCTCTTAAAAATCCAACATTTAATCTCTTTTATCTACCATAAATCCATCGTTATTATTCCCAATGCTAATAGCCTCACATATCAAAAGGCGAGGATCATTTTGATCCCAAAAGAAGTTGCCAGGCGCGTGAAGTGGTAAACGAAAGCGTGACTGTTCTAATTCGATCTTTCTTTAAAAAATAAAGAAAACACTTATTTGAATTGATGGAATTAATCAAATTTAAGTTTGAATTAAAATTTAATTGCCTAATCGCCGCAGTCTTTGGCCTAGCAGTACTCGGCATCACAGCAACAGAATCCTGCTCATATTGTTGTTGGTCAGTAATTCCAGAATTAAAAGAAAAATATCCGACAGAATCATTCTCTGCTTCCCAAACATAAATACGTTCAGAAGATATCTGCTCGTCATCATCCTTTAATTAAGCCTGATTAAGCCTTATAAATATAATATTTAATGATTCAAGTGTGCAAACTTGCTAATTTAAGCTTAGGCTTGAATTGATTTTAAAATTAGTAAAGTTCATTTTTAAATTCAACTTTATTTTTTTCAAGCTTAAACTTCAATAAATAAATTTTTTAAGTTTTCTTTTCCCTCTCTAAATTTATTTTCTTACTTTCCGCAACGTGAAACAGACACGATTCCCTGCAGAATTTATGCGTATTTGTTGCCATTTAAAAAAGGTTGGAATTGAATTTCGCAAGTTAGAAGATCGAAAAATTAATTTCATTGAACTAGAAAATTTAAAAATTTTTGCTTTTAATTAATTTATCAACCTTTCACTAAGATCATAAATTCGGATATAGCCTAGAGAAGATGCAACACAAAACCAACTCCCTTTGACATTTATCATTTCTGGTTTACCTTCAATTTCACGGAAGGTAATTGAGCGTTTTATTGTACCCTGTGAGAGCAAGTTTATTTTAATATTCAAGTTTGTTCTTAAATAAGCTTGAACTTAGAATTTTTAAGTTTAAACTTAAATAAGCTTGAACTTAGAATTTTAAGTTTAACCTTAAAGCAAGTTAAATAAATTAAACTTGAAAGTTTAAGTTTAAGCTTGAACTCAAGTTTTATTTTCGTATTAAAGTTTTCTATCTTAACCCCAAGCATGACAAAATTGAGTTTAAAATAACACTTCCTCTAAAATTACCTGCAATGTTCTCACTAATAATTGCTCATTTGCAAGTGTATAAATATGTTGATTAAAATAAGCTGCTTGGCTAATATTATTTACCTCAAACGAGGCAACATTTTCTATTTTAATTGGAGCATCTTTGGGGCAATGAATTTGGTCTAGTTGGATCTAATAAATATTTTTTTAAACTAAAAAATATTTCATTTGCCTTAGTATCATCCCACAAAGTTAAATAATTTTCTGTAACAAAAAATCCACGAATATTTGAATGGAGTTGTAATTCTTGTGTTTCCATTGGGTCAGTAATCTTGACTAGATTGAGCAATTGGGCGCTTACTTGAATGACTGCATACTTTAAAAAATATTTTTTATTGAAAAAATAAAAAATATTTTTATACATTAGAATCCACAAAAAATTCAATACATTGGGATAAAAATATTTGGACAGAGTCGCCCGAGTTTAATGCAAAGGCTGCCGAATTGTTAGACCAAGCCATTCCAATAACCTTTTTATTTTTATTTAAATTTTTTTATTTAAATTTATTTTATCTACATGTTGGATATTTAACGAAATTGCACTTGTTAATTTCCATTGTTGGTCAATTAAAGATCTAGCTATATTTGTATTATTTTCATCTAAATTATTGTTTTGTACTCGACGCCATGTTGCTAATCGCCATTTACTAGTCATTCCACAAATACTATCTTTAATTAAAAATAATAATCAAGTTTGTGACTTGAGTGAGAATAATTCAAGTTTATTAATATTTCAAGCTTAAACTTGAATTTATTAGCGTAGACTTGAAACTTATTAAACTTGAATATACAAACTTGAAATTACTCAAAGATACACTTAAAAATAAGTTTTAAATAAAGATTGAAGTTTGAGCCTAAAAAATTCAAGTTTCGATACTTTTTCTGAATTCTTTGGGTAACTAAATATTTTTTAATTTTAAAATTATTACCCTTCTTTGGTAAATAAGACAGCATCAAAACTTGTTCATCACTTGCTTCATATCCCCTATCTGCCCTCAATCTAAGTATAGCACTATCCTCAGCTTCCAAATCCCAAATACGGATTTCCCTGTCGCCATAAGCAAAGGCCACAGTGCCAAACCCAACACGTATCATTTGAAAATATTTGGATTTTGCTGCCAATTTGACCTTTTTTTAATAAAAAAATTTTTTAAGTGTTATAGCATTTTCATCTTCCCTAGGGGTTTAAAAATTTTTGAATGTGCATATTTTTAAATAAGAAATGCCTGTCAGACTAAAATTTTTTTCAACTTTCCAGTACCTTAATTTTGTCATTAACTAATTTATCGTCACACATTAGTTGATAAAACATCATTTCCTCAGTTATAGCCAGAAAATAATTTTGTTGAGGCATATCTAATATTTGCCGAATTCCACTATCCGCCTTTAATTTAAAAATATTTTTTCTATAAAATTTTATATTTTTCCACCTGAAATATTTTATTTAATTGTTTATTTGCTGGATCAAATAAGTAAACACCTCCCTGTTCCATTCCAAATATAAATACAGGTATAGTATCTAGTTCAGTCATGGCAAATCTTCTACGTCCTTTACGCCCATTTTTAGGGTTGTTATCGTCTCCAAAGCTTTGCTTTAAATTAAGAAATGATTAGAATTTTATTTAAAATCAGCATATTTTATTATACAGTCGACCTTCAGTGTGAAAAAATTCTAACAAAATCGAGTTAGGAAGTTCCTTCTACCCATAAACAAGCAAATTTTAAAAATGTGCCTTAAATTGAGAGGTATCTAGTATCGGGGGCATCTTATAGTGAGGTCCGACAGTAAGATGTTTTAAATAAGATAAGTATCGTTTAGATATTTTATGGATTGGGTAAAAATTTTGAACAATATCCAATCATGTATTTAGTCAGATACTTGATCCACATTTATAATTTAATCCACAATTTTAGAAGGTAAATATATAAGTTCACAAAAAAATTTTTAAATAAGAAACAAACCAATTCAGTTATTCTTTTGTGTTTATTAATTAATTCCGTCAAAGTTTCTTCACTCGATTTAGGTGCTGAATTTTGCCGGCTTGAAGAATTCTTACTTGCAGAGGATGTTCTAGCAGATTTACGGTCTTTTGTGTTTGCAGATTGTAATAATTTTCTATTTTTATTTTTAATTAAATTTAATAAAATTTATATTTAAAATGCCTTGGTATTTGTTTAAAACAAACAACTTTTGGAATTTCTTCTTTCGATTTAACACTGCATAAATGTTCCAAACGGCTCTCTTTACTATCGAATTTGAAGCATTGAATATCACCAACCTATTTAAATTTTATTTATTCCTTTATCAATTTATTATCTAATCAAAAATAAGTTTAGTCTGATTAAATTAGAATTTTCAAAAATGACTATGTTAAACAGTCGTTTCTTGTGTATTCTAATAAGAAAGGCAAATTCATAGAGCAAATAAAGGCTATTATAAAGTGTATTTTTATAAAGGGTTATTTCATTCTACAATAGGGTTGTCGGTTGGAAATCCTCGGATATCTGGATTCCGAACCGAAAATTTCGGATATTCCGCCTTTTTTCGGATCCGGATATCCGGATCCGACAACCCTATTCAACATAAAAGAATAATTTCTAGTAAATTATCAAGTTAAAGGGGTAGCACAATAATAGAAAAATTAAAAACACTAAAACAAGCCCCCAAGGTCCCGTTCAACTTCCTAAATTTAAATCATAGTTCATCTCTTTTATTTTACCTCATCTGTAGCAACCAGTAATAATCCTTCAATATCCCATAAAATACAACAACAACGTTTTAATCCCGCATCCAAATCATTACTTTCTTTTTTTAAATTATTTTTTTTTAAATATTTTTTTTTAATTCCTACCAGTTCTTTTTGTTGGATCTACCAAACTTAAATGTCCAGTTTCCCAACCTATAGCAAGCAACGACTCTGTAGGATGCCAACAAAAAGTAGTTGGGGAATTTTGATTTCTTACTTTTGAAGAGAAGAAGGGCTTTCCACCCTTGAGAATTTGTTTTTTTAATTTTAAGAAAAAATTAAAAAATCTTTTTCAGGGTAGTACAGAAGAGAATGTAAGTTCCTAAAACCAATTATCATTTCCGAGTAGGACATCCACAACTGTTTATTTTGTACTTCGAATAGGCTTAAATTTCATGGGTTTTTCACCCTGTAGATTACTTCGACGGATTTTCAAAATTGTTTTCGCAAGTCAAAAAATTCTTTTTTTATGTTTCTGTTTAAAATTAACATTTTTCTTGTTCCTTCAGATAAATTCAACTAACGAAAGGAAATTTTCCAAGTCCCTTTTTAATAAAATAAAACCTTTTTAGTGAAGAAACTAATAAATCCTCCACTATTTGAATTAATAGATGAAACGGCTAACAAATCCTTACTGCTATGCCATTCTAGTTTGAGATGTTTTGTTGTTGTTGTTGTGGACATTTAGTTATATTTAATTTAGAAAATTGTTCGTTTTTTTTTCTTGAATATTAATTTTTCTCCTTTCATTTCAATATTCTCTCCATGCTGTCATAGCAACTTAAACAGAATATTTCCTTATAAATGTGGGGTACCTTTTAACGTGTGTTTTATGCCGAACAAAAGTTTCTTGGTAATAATAAAATTTAAAATTTAAAATAAAATTAAATTTTGAAAATATAAAAAAAGTGTTTTTTTGTAAAAATTTTATAGACCAAATGTCCTCTCATGCTCTATCATATCAATATTTTCTGCATTCGTTGTACATGCAGGTTGGCGTTTGCTGGGAAAACTTCGAATATCCAGAGCCGCTGTCTTTAATAAAGCTGTCTTTAATTCTCTCCTTAACTAGAAACCCTGTTCGATACCCAATTTATCAAAATACCATGTTTAAGGGCTACCGATGCCCTGAAAACCCGGTCCTGGTTCCGGCCCGCTGTCTTACTCTACCAATAAATCCTAGTTTAAATTCCTTCCTTAAATTAAAAATTCTTTAAATTTCTTCTTCAATTCCTTTCTTCATCTATTTTTAATTCTCAAAATTTTTTTATATCTATTTTTAATATTTTATTGCTTTTAGCGTCATTTTAGGCTTTCCCTGTCATTCACAATCACACACACCCTCAATTTACTTTTTAATTTATTAAATTGACATCCCTTTTCTTTCCTCGTGTTCAAAAATTATTTTTATATTTTTTTTCAAATTAAAAATTTCTTTTAAAAATTTAAAAAGGCCTCAAAGAACTTTTTATTTTTTGCCTCATTAATTCCCACGTGTTCTAACAATTTTTATGTCACATTTAATTTTATTTTTATTTTTAATCTTAAGTCTATCAAATTGAGGGGGAATTCTTTTGTTTTTAAAAAGGCTGATTAAAAAGCAAGTTTTATTAACTTTGAAATTTTAAAAAAGAATTTTCCTTTAAATTTAAAATAAAATTCTTAAGAGAAAATAATTTTCTTTTTTAATATACTAAGTCGGACATCATTAAAAATACACAACTCAATACACCTCAATTTATAGTTAAATTTTTAAAATTTGTTTGATTATTGGTGAATGAGTTATTTAAGTGATATCCTCTATTTAAGATACACCTCATTCTAGAATCAGTAAAGCAAAGGGTTGGCCTGAGAGCTGAAAGATTGTTAACCTCTCAACCATCCGCCCCCCCCCCCCCAGTCTACATATCAAATTGAGGGAGGGGGGGGGATCATGTTCTAGGAGGGGGGAGGAATCTAGTTGGCCTTACAATACAATTTTCAATCTTGTATTTACACAATAAATGTCTGGCTATATTTTTGTAAAATCCTTATTTTAGTTTAAAAAATAATCAAAAAGTTTTTTGAATAATTTAGATCAAATCTAATATCACGAAAATTAATTTTTAATAGTTTTTTTAAGTTAGAGAAAAATCTCTTCTTTTCCCATTATCTTTAACACATAAAATTAAATATTCTAAATTTTACATATATTTAATTTTAAAAAATAAATTTATTTATTTTTGCTTATTTGTTTTCATTTAATGCCAGCCATTTACTCGTTCGATATCTTCAATTTAAGCAGACAGAGAATTTTAATAAAAATAATACGAGAGACAGACATCACCACACACACAGTTGTTTGGTGGTTGGTTGTTGTTTTTAGCTTATTTTTTTTTCTAAACTTGCGTCCCCTCAATTCTTTATTTATTACCAGTCACCTTCTAACCAAAAAATTATTTTTCTTTAAATTTTTACAAAAATTTTTTTATTTTAATATAAAAAACTGGGGTGAAGTTCCCTCCCTAGCAGAGGACAGGGGGGGGGGGCTAACTTTCCCCTTCCGCCTCCATCTCTTCAGAATTTCGACTTATTTTTTTTTTGACAATTTCGACCCCCCCCCCCTTTCACGTCCGCGCTTCGTCTCTCATTTTTTAAAATTTTGTTCCGATTTATCCCGACTTCTGTCCTCCGCTTTTTAAAATTCAATAGGACCCTCCCTGCTCCCCAGCCTGGTTTAATGAAGCAAAAAACCACTGGAATAACAATGACTTGGGGAAAGCTCTCAGAACCATTTCTTATCCAATCTTTTACTATTTTCTGGGACTATGTAGACTTAAATAAATATTTTTAAATTAAAATAATTTTATTTTAATCAACTCTCTCGATTTTTTAAAATTTAATTTTTAATTTACCTTCCTTTCCCCTCTTTATTTTCTTTCCTCTTTTATTCCCTCCTTCCTTTAATCTTAAATTAAACAAAAAAATTTCTTTTTTATTTTCAATTGAAAAATGTTGAGATTTTAAAAGATTTTTTTTTAAATTTTACTTTTAAATATTTACTCAATTCTTTTTTTTCTACTAAAAAAACTGAACTTTGGACGGAAAAAAATAAAAATTCTTTTCAATTTTTTGTCTATTTTCTTTTTTTACTTTTACTTTATTCTTCTTTTCCACACTTTTCAAAATATTTTTGTGTTGTTGTTTTTGTACCTTAGTTTAAAGAGAGAATATATTGACTTGACGACGACTGTTCACTTTTGAAAAAAATTTTTATTTTGGAGATTTTATTTTTTTTGTTTATTTTAAAATAAATATTTTTTTCAATAAATTATTTTTTCATTAAAAATCGTCTCAAAAATTAAAAAAAGCTCTCAAAAATCATCTCAATTAGGATCAGTCTAAAGCTCTATTGTAAATACACTCAGTCCAAAAAACACCCCTCTCCAAACAGTTTTTTAAAGGTTGGTTGGCCATCTCGTGGGGAGAGAGAGCACTTTAACTGATACCCTTCTATTTAAGATACACCTCTTATAAATGCAATCATTTAATCATCTGGGAGAGGAGGGGGGGGGAGTTCACAATAGATGTCTGACTAAATAATTTTTTTTCAATATTATTCTTCGATTTTTCTCTCTCCAAAAAATCTTTTTCTCAATTTATATAAACATCAATAAATTTGATAGCAACCTTTTCATAGCTTCATCATTTAAAATTATTTCCTCAAATTATTTTATTTACTTTACTACCCAGAAGATCGAAAAAGAAACTTTTATTTTAAATTCTGATTTTTATTAATTTAAAAAATATTCTGATTTTTATTAAATAAATTCTGATTTTCATCAAATAAATTCAGAATTTTTTCAAAACTTGAAAATCAGAATTTTTAATTTTCAGAATTAAAGTTTATTTTCTGTTTTTCTTTATTTAATTTTCAGAATATTTAATTGCAACCATTTTATTCTGAAAAAGTTTCTAAATTATTCTCTAAAGGTTTTTGATCTTTTAAATATTCTTTACACCCTCACCTATATTTTTTAAATACAAAAAAATTTTTCTTTATATTTATAATCGGGTAAGAAAAATTTAAATCGGCTTCTAAAAAGACTGATAAAATAAAAAAAATATTTTTAGTAAAAAAATAGTAAATTGTCTAGTTCAATTTTTGTTCTTTTTTTAATCTCTAATTGTTTTAAAGCTTTAATTTATTTGGTTGATAAATTAGGTAGTAGTGATTGGTTGCACCCAAAAGAATATTTATTTCTCGTTGATTTTTTTCATTAACAAAAATCAGAATTTATATTTTTCTTTTGAAACTTAATTTAAAATTCTTTAAAATCTAAAAATCAGAATTTTTAAATAAAAAATCAGAATTAAAAAAAATCTGAAGAATCAGAATTTTATTTAAATTTGAAAAGCAGAAGAAAATCAGAATTTTTTCAGAACAAAAATCAGAATATTGTTAAAAATAAAAATTTTTCTAAATTTGAAAATCAGAATTCTATTTTTAAAAATCAGAATTTTCTTAAAACTTAAAAGAAATCAGAATTTTTATTTGAAGTCGGAATTTTGTTGAAAATCAGAATTCTTCAGAAAAAAATAAAAATATAAACTTATTTAAAATCAGAATTATTTCTTTTCACTTTATTCTGATCTATGTTTAATATACTTTACACTTTAAAATTAATGTTGTTGTTTTGTCTATGCTTTATATAAATGTGTGTAGCAGTAGCAATCGAAAGAAAAATTTAAACAAAAAAGCTTTTGTTGCTTTTCACGTGAATAAAATACTTTTAGTGACAGGCGGAGATTGCACTCTACAAAATATATTTATTTTTAGTTTTTTTTTTGAATATTTTTTTTTGTGATTTTTGTATTTAATTTTACATCATTTTTACAATTTATTTTTTTACAATTTATTTTTATTTTTTTTTCAAAAATCCCTTTTTTCAGTTTCATCATTTTTATTACTTTTTATTTAATTAAAAAATAATGAACAATTTTTAGGAACGAAAAATAAATAAATTAATTTTAATTATTAAATTGGGAAATATTGAAGGAAAATATTATTTTAATGCCTCTGCAGGTATTTTATCAGCATAATTTAAAAATAATTAATTTTAGGTGTTTCTAATTTATGCTGCATTGGTGGTGTTTGTTTATTTGGTGGGTAAAATTGATTTTCTGTTTTTTTAATTCTGGTTTTTATTTTCTAAAAATTCTGATTTAAGTTTATTTTCTGAAATTTTAAATTGTTAAAATCATGGTTCTGAAAATTCTGTTCATATAATTCTGATTTTGGTTATTTTCTGAAAATTCTGATTCTAAGTTTATTTTTCTAAAGTTCTGATTCCAAGATCATTTTAATTTCTGATTCTAAAATTTCTGAAAATTCTGGTTTCAAGTTTTTTTTTGGAAATTTCAAGTTTATTTTTTTAATTCTGATTTTGAGTTTTCTCCTTAAATTCCGCCTTGAAGTTCATTTTCTGAAATTTTCTTCTTTAATTTTTAATAAACTTATTAAAGGCCACTGACGGCTTCCAAAACAATGCTCCCTTTGTTTTTGCACTACCCGTGATTGTTTTAGGGTGGTTTACTTTATGGACTAGAATGCCTGGGAGGAAAAGATTATTAACTGCTATATCCTTCTTTACACTTGGTTAATTAATTTAAAAAATTATTTTTTAAAATTTTAAAATTATTTTTAAGCTATTGCTTTGTATAGTTGGTCTGTTTTTCCCAAAAAATTAGAATTAAGTGCAATGCTTATTTGCCTTTCACATATTGCCTATCTCCTCTCTTTCTATCGCTCACTAAGGAAATGGTGGGTGGCTCTAACTGTCTCTAGTAAGTTTTGAAATTCTGATTTTAATTTAATATTTAAAAATTCTGATTTTTGATAAGCATATCAGAATTATTGGAAAATAAACTTGAAACAGAATTTTAGACAAGTAAATTAATCAGAATTTAAATTCTGATTTCTTGAGTTATTCTGATTTATTCAAATTCTGTTTCAAGTTTATTTTCTAATAATTCTGATACATTGTGTTTGCTTCTTATTTTTCAAGTTTATTTTAGTAAATAAATTTGCTTCAAGTTTATTTCTTTATAATTCTGATTTTAATAATTTCTGATTTAGTATTTTCAAGCATATTTTTATTAACTTAAAAAATTTGCAGCATTAGCAATTGTCTCTCTCTTTCTCTACGGTGTTTTCGCCGATCTCTATCGTTCTATCCCTGCATTAGTTGCTGCAATGTGTGCAACTATTTTATTGTCCACATCTTCATTTATGTAAATTTTATTTTTAATAAAATTTATTTAAATTTTCTAAAATTAGTGTGGCCGGTTCTGTATGGAAAAATGGTTCAACAATGCGTTATGAAGAACGGTCAGCTCTTGTTCGCTTCTTTGGAACATTCTTTTTGTTAATTTGTAATGCTGCGCTTTTGGTAATTATAAATTCTGAATTTTATTTGAATATTTTTTGTAACTAATTCTGATTTTAATAATTCTGATTTCTGATTGAAAATTCTGATTTTGTAAATTTAAAGTTTAATTTTTTAAATTCTGATTCAAGTTTATTTTTCTGTAAATTTCTGATTTAATTTTCTGATTAAAATTCAACCTTTCCAGGTTAACCAATTTGCTCGACACACAAATACTATGGTCTGCTACCTAAATTTTACATATTACACATCCCAGTTTTTGCTTTATTTTGCGAATGAAAGAGCATTTTAAATATAAAATATTTTTTTAAATCTTTAATTTTTGTTTTTTTCAATTATGTCAATTAATAGACATTTCGTTGCTTTAAAATTATAAGAGATTATTGATTTTTTTATTAACATTTATTATTTAAAATGTATATAAATATTTGTATTTTGGATAAACCGAATTAAATCTTAAAAAAATCCTATTGCTAAGTAAATTTCAATCAAAGATTCAGAAAATTAGGAGAGAAATTTCTTCGAAATATTTTTATTTCTAAACAAAAGAATTTTAGAATTGGGCTATAAATTAGAAATCGGACTGGGAGTGTTGTACAAGAATCTAGATCTCGAAAAATTATCGACCTCGATAACCGAGATTTTTCAGCTCTCGTCCCGGTCCGGTCTCTACCGTATATTCTCTCTAACAATTTTGAAAATATTTTTGTTCTCATTAAATACAAAAAAATATTTTTGAGAAATTTTTTTTACATTTACATTAAAACTATTAGACATAAACAAGTCGTGGGATATTTATTGTTTGTTTAAATTTTGACTGAGAATTTAAAAAGAACTTATAAAGTGCATTTGGACTTTTACCAAGATAATATAATTAATAATTACAATCCGAGCCATATATTATGGTCCGGTATTTTCGTGTGTACCTTAATTCTGGGTGTATAGAGCTCTCTATTGAGATAAAAAATTTTCTGGGAATACATTAGACTTAATGCTAATAAATTTATATTTAAATTAAATTATTAATCAAAATTATCTAATAATTACATCATTTCTTGATTTTTATGCCAGAAAAAAGAAGGAAAAAGGAAAAACATACATATATGTATTGTGGGAAGTAGCTTATTAACCAAAGGATTAAAATCTGGATAAAAAATAAAAAAATCAAATTTATTGTGGGGTTATTTGTTAGTGATGGTCGGGATTCCCGGTCTCGGTTCCCGAGTCGGGAAATTTCCCGGGTTTTTTGAGCTCTCGGCCTCGGTGTTTTAGTCTCGGAAAACGAGACTAAATTTACACCCCTAACGACGGAAATTTTTTTAATTTTACTCGTACCTCGCGTACTTTGTCATTTAATTTTTAAAAAAAAAGGGAAAGAAATATTTATAATTTCTATCATTTTTCATTTTGTTGTTCGATGGTTGAGTGGTTAGATTGATTGACTTCACTCACCTAGTTAATTAGGTAGGAATGGGTTCGAATCCAAGTGCGGAATTGAGGCTGCGAATTCAAAAATAAATAATTTTAAACTTTGATTTTTATTTTAAATTTTTTTAATATTTTAAACTTTAAAAGACATTAAAAATTTTAATTTAGTCATGAATTTTCCAAAATTTTCGCCTGCGGCGCAGAAAATTATAAAGGTTTGGCTTTATGACCATCTAAACCTCAAAAAAATATCTGCCAAGGACCTTTCAAATTCTCAAAATTTTCGCCTCCGGCGGTGAAAAAAGGAAGAGATCTGGCTATTGGCCTTCCAAAATTCTCAAAATTTTCGCCTGCGGCGCTAAAAACGGCGCAAGAAATTTTTAATTTAATAAGATGAAAAAGGATTAATAGGGATATCTGTGGATTTTGAAGGATTAAAGCAAACATTAAGGGACTAGTTAATGGCATCGAGGGATCAAGAAGATATCGTTCGAGTTGGAAGGATACCGAAGGATACATATAAGGGGATTCTAAGCGATTAATGTGAATATCAGTGGATTAAGGTGGATATCGTTAGGCTTAGAAGGAGTAAAGTTATATTGTGGATTTGGGGATTCAAGGGAGGGATTTGGGGGATTATTAACGATATATATGGATTTTTGGTGATTAGGTGGTATATCAAGTGATATCCCTCCTAAACTCTTGGTCTCGACTCTCGGTCTCGGGTCGGGACTCGGTCTCGGGGTCGATTCCCGGTCTCGGTCTCGACTCCCGACTCTCGGGTTTTTTTAACTCCCGACCATCACTATTATTTGTACACGATTAAAGAGAGCATTTCGATATGGAGTGTTTGTTAAAATGCAAATAATTGGGTTAAATATAGGGACTAAATGAAAAGAAATGAAAGATAATATTCGAAAAAGGTCTATTGTATCGTTGATTTTTGTCATAAAAAACACAAGAAATAATCTTCCTGCTTGGTTGATAAATGGAACGACAGCCTAAATTTTTTTAAAGATATTTAATAAGTATTTTTTAAATTAAAAAGAAAATTTAAATTAAATAAACACACCAAAATAATCAAAACTTTTGTTAAAAGTTTATTCAATCTTTTTAAATTTCCATCCAAATTAGTGTTTAAATTGACATATCTAACCATTTTTATTCCACAAATAATTATTATTAAATATGGAGATATTTGAATTAAAGCCAATAGTAAAATTGAAAAAATACTAAACTATATTAGGCTGAATATATTAATTGGAACTTTTAAAAATTACCGATCCTGTTTTGCATTGAACAAATGGCAATGTTTTGTTAAAATCATCAAAATATTTTATACCTCCAAAGGAATATTGAATGCGGAACAAAACCGCGTCCAACATTAATAATAACGTCATAAATAAAGCAACTGACAGCATTAATAAATAACGGAGGAAATTAATTTTTAGGTTTCTAATGGATTTATTTAAGGAGAATTTTTAAAATAAATTAACCTATTCAAAACTAAATATCGGTAAATAAATTGAACACACAATCCATTTAAATTAAAATAAACAAGGTAATACCAAAATAATGCAACAATATAAATTATAAATGGATTAAAGTTTTCATTTACAAAATTAAGCATAATTCCATTAGGAAATATCACGATTGTATTTCCTTCTTTATCAAGTAGATAAAACTATAAAAATTCACAAAAATATATACCGTATTTCCTCTATTAGAATGCCATGGCATTCTATTTTTCAATCACCTTCAAAGGTGTCATTCTAATGGAGGGTGGGCATTCTAATAAAGGAAATACGGACTCAACAAAATGCATGTCTTGTACTATGTGAATATATGCATTGAAATGGGAGGACTGGAGTGATATTTTACGTCGGTTTGAGCAATTTAGGACCCTGTTCTTAATGAATATTTATATTATGTTCCTTTCGTACAGGAACGAAATGCATATCGGTTGGAAATTGGGAAATTTCGTCATTTAAAAAATAGGGCAAAATGCCAGGTAAATAAGGTAAAGGTCAGCCTTTGGCTAAATTAGCGTTTTTTAATTAAAATATGAATTTTTAAAGTAGATTTTGACTATTTTTTGATGTATATTTATTGCTTATTTTAGGAACTTTTGCATATTTCAGTGCATATTTTGTGAGTCCCTAATAATAAATAATTTAGTATTTATTCTGTTTTGATTACCACTTGTACAAATAATTGAGTAATCAAAATTAAAATATCCAAAACACAATTTTGTATCAGAATTCGACTGTGGGTTTTCATTTCTTCTGGTGTTTTAAAAATAATTAAAACAATCAGAATAATATTTAAAGGAAAACCAATTAATATACAAACAAAATAATCAAATTTAAATAAAATATTTAGTAAATCAAAAGACATTTTTTATGAATAAAAGTTAAATTTAATTGTAAATAATTCTTTAGACGACAAAAAAACTCAAAATTAATTTAAACATTTTTCTATTAAAGTGTTTCACACGAAATAATTTTCTAAATACAAAAAATATTTTTGAGAAAATTTTTTTGTTTATTCATTAAAATGAAAAAGTGCGTGGTTAAATTTTGAATAAATAATTATTAAAATTATACTAAAAGGTCAAATTTGGTTATCCGCAAGTACTACTTATTTATAAAGGTAAGCTTTGGTTATATACCCTTGGTTGTGGAGGCAAAAGAACAGTTGGGCGAAAAAGTAAGTTTTAAAAGTTTTTTGTTTGGGAATGATTAGAGACGAAAATATCTTCACAACTTTGAGTTATTAAGAATTAATATTTTTATATAAAAAATTAATTAAAATATTAATGAACAAAAATTAATTACAGAAATAAATTTTCATAAATCTTATTGAATTATTTTTGTTTAAATTTCTTTATATTAAAAATAATTGTAATAGAGCCATTAAGTAAATATCCAAACCAAAAGGAAAAGAAGCAAAAAAATTCAAAAAAGATGCAATACAAATAGCAGTGAAAAATCTAAAAATTATAATTTAAAAAATTTAGAAAAGTGTGTAGGTTTGTTTTATTTTTGATGTTTTTTGAAGTTTTAGACGGAAAATTTAAATGTTTTAAAATTGATGTTGTGTAATATTGTTTTTATTTTTATATTGTGAAGTTTTTGCTTGTATTTTTAATTTTTAATCTAAATAAACTATTTTTTATACTTTTCCTAATTAAGCTTACTATGTTTCTGATATTTTTTAAACTTTTAATTCTTGTTTAATTTACTTTTTAGATTTTATTTAATTACTTACATCAACAACATTTAATACATTTTCATATTTTTGCAATGGTAATATAAAATATACGCATCGTTATTCTGAAAATTTGTTTAATTTATTGGCTAAATATTTAACTTCATTACCTTTAATTCTCCTAAATTTAAATCTGTAATTGCCGTGTCGTTGAATAAACTCCAAACCCATGTTTCGGGATTTCTGGTCTTCGAGGTGAAATGTCCCGGGGATGGAGTTCATGGTGTTACTGCAATATTATTTATTTACTTTAAAGACTTTTTTACTTACCAAAATCCCATATAAATCATACATCGAATTTTCTTTCTCAATCAGATCAGGAGAATTTGGGTGTAGATAGGTGGTCATATCTAGATTTTGCATCGGAAAATCGATAAAACGGTTATTCTTTGTTCCGTCCCTGTATTTATAAATTAATTATTTTTTGAGATTTATTATTATATTTTTAATTTTAAATATTTACGGCTTTCCTCGTCCCAGATGAATAATTAGAACTTCAGGAAGACGCCAGAGATAAGTTAAGGCCGGCGCATTTTTATTTCCACATCGTTGGCATTCGTCAGTTTGCAAAATTTGAAAATAGCTTTCTAGACAGCTTTTCAAATCCGTGTTATTGTCGTCGATTGAGACATTTAAGTCAATATCAATCTTTAGAATAAGAAAATTTTAGGTTTATCTATATTAAATTTAGACCTGGTCGTCAAAGACTCTTTTCCATCGGGCAAGGGCAGGAGACTATAATCACATAAACTACCCGAAATATGTCATTCACTGAAGAACACATATTTCGCCGTTTCCTTGCAAAATAATCACTTGCCGCTGTAGTTAACGTTTCTAGTGATGCATTGTAAACATTCTCAGGATAATTGTTCTAAAGTAAAAAATAGTTATTTTCTAAGTATCTTATCTTTATCTTCATCATTATAATTATTTTTAAATTCATCCTAATTTTGGGGAATTGTATTTGGTTAAGTTTTCAATGAAAACTCAAAAATAACGATACTTTATTAGTGTCTTCAGCAAGTTTGTTTAAAAGCATCGATTGAAATTGGAAAGCGCGTTGCGGTAAAAATCCATTAAAATCATCCCCAAATATGGTAGCTAAGAAAGCCTGGAATTTTATTAAAATTATTATCAATAAGTCATAATTTAATGGAAAATTTCAAATTTCTTATAATTTTCAAATTTCTTATAATTTTCAAATTTCTTATAATTTTCAAATTTCTTATATATTCAAATTTCTTATATATATACTTTACTTCATCTAACTAATATTAGAAAATTTCAAATAAATGGGGGAGCACCTTTATGTGATGGGATAACAATAGGATAGTTCACCTAAATTTAATGACTATAGCAAATTATTTTTAATATATTTAATTTTTTCTCAAAATTATGATTTTAATCTCCATTTTTTTGTTTGAAGCGCAAAACATCTTTAATATTAAAAAATAGTGATATTTCATTTGTATCCTCTGAGAGTCTATATAAAATCATCTCTTGAAAATTATAAGCACTTCTAGGAGTAAAGCCATTATATTATTTACCAAATATAGTTTATCAATGCCTGGAATTTCATAAAAATTAGTAAATATATAATTTAAGGGTAAATTCAAATTTCTATTAAATTAAATTTCAAATTTTCTGTCATAACTCCTAAATTAACAAAAAGCCAAAGCAAAAGGAATAATTACAAAAATAAAAAGTAAAGAATCATGATTGACAATAAACAATAAAACACGAACAAGTAATTATTCGCAAATGGTTATCAGAAGGAGACTTGAAAGAATAAATTGAATAAATTGACAATAAAGTTTAAAACATGACCCAAAAAATGAAAAGATAAAAATTTTGAAAAAGTCAATTTCTAGACATTTAAGTCAACATCAACCTTAGAATGAGCTAATTTTAGGTTTAATTTATTAAATTTAGACCTGGTCATCGAAAATTATTGTTTCCATAGGAAGCCAATAGCTAAATGCTCAGCGTTTATTAGCATCACAAATTAAATTGAAGAAGACAAAACATCAGCATAAATGAAGTCAATAGCTAAATATCTGGCGTTCATTAGGATAACAAATTAAACTGAAGAAGCAAAAAGATCATCATAAATGAAGTCACTAGCTAAATATTTGGCGTTTATTAGGATAACAAATTAAGCTGAAGAAGCAAAAAGATCATCATAAATGAAGTCAATATCTAAATATTTGGCGTTTATTAGGATAAAAAATTAAGATTAAGAAGACAAAACATCAGCATAAATGAAGTTGTGATGCTAATAAACGCCAAACATTTGGCTATTGACTTCATTTATGCAGATGGTTTGTCTTCTTAATCTTAATATGTGATGCTAATAAACGCCAAACATTTGGCTATTGACTTCATTTATGCAGATGTTTTGTCTTCTTAATCTTAATATGTGATGCTAATAAACGCCAAACTTCATCTTAGGAAGTTAGTGAGGTGGCACTTCTTTTGATACGATTGACAATTGTAATTTTTTGGTTTGAAGCTCAAAACATCTTTATTATTAAAAATAGCGGTACTTCATTTGTATCCACAGATAGTATATAAAACAATTTCTTGAAGATTATAAGCACTTCTAGGTGTAAAACCATCATATTCTTCGCCAAATATAGCTGATAACAAAACCTAAAATTTCATAAAAATGAGTAAATATATAATTTAAGGGTAAATTTAAATTTTCTAGTAAATTAAATTTCAAGTTTTCTGTCATAACTCTGTTGATTTCTAATCGGTTTGTATAGCTCTTTTTGGATATATTTTCTATGTTAGAATTTATCTCTTTATTAATTTCCATATTTACATTTAAATTGTTCAATTATCTTTGAATTCAAGTCAAATTTCGATTTGTTGGACTATTCGACGAGTATTTAATTTATAATTTTACAGGAATGTGTAATTAAGTTTTAGGGGCAGTTTTAACACTTAACATATAATGAGAATGAATTTAAAAGGCTTTTTACCATCATTTCCAGTGTATGGATAATCCTATAATTTCGTGACAAATAATAGTTAGCAATGGCACTTAACCAGCCGCTTAATACTCCTTTTGTTCCAAACGCGTTTATTTCATTTATTTTTGATCTGATATTTTCATTGGCATAAAGTGCAGCAAATTTAGGGGTTTTCAACACACTTAAGACGTTGAAAATTTTGTGGTTGTTGTTGAGGACATATAAAGAAGTCCAAAAATTATAATCAATTTTCTAAAGTCTAAAAATTATAATCATTTAAAAAAATTTAGAGAAACAAAACTTGCATTTTGAAGCTTTGTTTCTTTTTCTATATAAGTTAGATTGTTTGTTAGTTTTTTCATTTCTGTTTTCTTTCTGTTTTCAAATGTTTTTAACATTTTCTTATATAATTTGTATATATTTTTCTTAAATTTACTTAATTTTTATTATAATTTAAAAAAAGCTTGCCTGTCCATTTTCTTGTAGTAAAGGATGTAAGCGTCAGCCGTCTGAAATTTAGCTTTTTTTACAAAATTTAAATTTAATTGTAAACTTACTTTGACGTCAGTAACATTTATTTCCGAAACTATTGTGTCGTTGCACCAGTCAATTTTCGGTTTAGATGTTCTTTATTTTTGCTGTGAAGAGTCCATTCATTGGATCAACAATGTGGTGTTGCTGAAAATAAAGGTTTGACACGTATAATTAAAAGGGGTTCTACTCACAAGTATTCCATATAAGGAATAGACCATATTTGCTTTATTTAATCCATTAACCGGCGAGTTTGGGTGAAGATATGACGAAATGTCAAGATTCTCCAATGGGAATTCAACAAATCGTTCATTCTTTGCCCCATCCCTGTTTAAAATATTTTTGAAATTATCTATTAAATTTTTAAATTTAATTACCTATTCCATCGTCCCAAGTGGATGATTAAGATGGGTGGCAATCTCCAAAGATAAGTTTTCGCTGGAATTTGTGCCTTAGAACAGCTTTCGCACTTGACATTGGCAGTCTAAAATTAATTTTTTATAATTTTTAATTTTCTACAATTTTAAACCTAGTTTGAAAGTGCCTCTCCAAACATCCCAGGAGGTCAATGTTCGAATTATCATCGAATATTACAGATATTGAAGCTGATCTGTATAAGTAGTAAATATTATAGGTATATCTTACTTTAAGTACAACCTTATCCTCGAATATTTTCTGGTTCAAAGAGCAGGGACAATCCAAAATTGTGACCTGGACAGCGCGAAACATGTCGTTCACTGAAGAGGACATGTTTCGGCGTTTTTTTGCTTCATAGTCTGTGGCAGCAGCAGTCACATCAATCAAATAAATACTGAATATTTCCTCAGGATAGTTTACCTAAATTTAAAAAAATATTTAGTAAATCCGTTTTAGGCTCATAATTCTCTTAATATCCTAAAACTATATCAATTTTCGGCGTTTACCATTCGAGTGATTTATTCCTTAAAATTCACTCAATTTTCTTTTAAAAACTCACTTGATTGACATCCTCAGCAAGTGCAATTAAAAGCTGCTCCTGGAAATGCAACCAGCTTGCTGAGTTTGACCGTTGTATTGGTCTAAGTATTGTAGATAACGTGTTCTAAAATAAGCAATATTAAATTTAACCCTCTGACAAATTCGGTGTAATTTAAGGGAAACTTCCAATAATGGCTCACATATAAATTAATTAAATTTAAAATTTATAAAATATTTTAAAGAATTTTTATTTTCTTCTTTATTACATTCCCCATGTTCATGAAGAACTCTTAAATTTTTAAATCTAAATTAGAATATAAACGCCAGATTTCAATTGTTTGGCAATTTGCCCGATGGCACAACAGCTTAAGAGATGCAAAGGATTTTATTTATATTCAGTGAGTACTTGTGGTTTGGTTGATTAATGTGTAGACTGTTAGGGTTGTAGGAGAGAGGATCGAATCTTTTCATTAGGAATATATTGAATTTATTTCTTTTTAAATAATCAAAGCATTATCTATGATATGTATTGCTGAGCAAAATTTCAAAGTCTCTGGACATTGTCAAGAAAGCCAGAAGTTGGCAAATTCGTATAAAATTTTTGTTACCATGATTTCTATGTTGTTGATAAGGTTGTATTTCTCTGACCAATAGGAATTAGCGATGGCGCACAGCCATGCGGTCAGATATCCTTTACTATTTTGACTATTATTCTCGTTGATTTAGTTTTTGATGGAATTTAAGGCATACATTTGCGAAAAATTCGGCGTGTGGAGAAATATTTGTAGTGAAGCATTGCAATAACATGAATTGGAGTAATTAGTAAATCCAACTTGGCCTGGTTTCTAAAACATGAATAAAAATTTAAACTCTAATCTCACATATGGGGCTGACACTAAAAATCTTGGACTAAGAACTGGGTGACCCTTTCCAAACCACTAAAATAGGGCGCAGCCACTCAAAAATGTGGCAAAAATAGGGCGAAAATGGTCAAAAATAGGGCAAAAAATAGGGCATTGTTTAAAACACTTAGAAAATAATTAAAATTATAATAAAAAGCTTCATTCCGCATATTTTTCACTAGTTTGAACTAAATTGAGTAAATTTGGTTCAGAAATAAAGAGGTCCAATTTGGTGGTTTATGTCCAATTTTGGTGGATTATGTGCTGGGATTGGGGGATTAAGAGAAAGACCATTAATCTCTCAAATCCATTTATATCTCTTTTACAATGCAAATATCACTTGTTATCTAGTCAAATCCCCCATAATCCTAGTATGTCCTCTGAAATCTTCTCTACTAAAAATCCTCCTATATTCCACTCAAGCCCTCCTTTATCTTCCTTTTTCAGCGCCGCAGGCGAAAATTTTAGGAATTTTGGAAGGCCGTGAAGCCAGATTTCTTACTTTTTCCGCCATCACATTTAAGAAATTCTAAAATTGTAAATATTTTACAAAATGGTAAAAATAGGGCAAAATTATGGCAAATGAAAAAATAGGGAAAAACTAGGGCGAAAAGGTCAAAAATAGGGCGAATGCCCTATAAATAGGGTAAAAGGGTCACCCTGACTAAGAATATATCGAGAGGAAACTTTTCTCCTGCGCTTAATTAAAAACATATGTAGGTTTACATAAAGGAGAGGAGTACCTTAGTGAGGAATATATAGACTGGACTTACATTATGTACAGTACAATAGTTTGGTGATAAGTTTTGCGGAAAAGATGAAAGCCGAAATAAAAATGAAGAAACAAATAAAGAAATCCTTATTTATTTGCTTCGATTCCAAACCCACAATTCTAATTATAAAATGACTTTAAAAAATTAGAACCTTTACATTCGGTGAATGTATGTCCAAAATCATTCGACGTAATTGTTTTGTCTTTTCACATGCATTTCAATAAGTAATTCTCCATATTGTTCTAAACGAAGAAATAGTCCAAGTAAACCAATAACATGTGCAGAATTATGGAAAAATTGATCAATTGGAGCTGAATTTGGCATTGAAAGTAGACGTAGGCGATTATTATTATATATGTATTTGTTGTTTGTTTTGTTGTTGTTTTTGTTGCTGTTGAAAATTTAGTTGTTGTTGTTGAAATATTTAATAAAGCATTATTTCGGCATAAATTGTGGCATTAACTAAAAATATAAATTTTATGAACTTAAAATATCACTTTGTCGTATTCTTTAAAACAAAATTTTATGAAATTTTCTAAAAAAAAGATTTAAGCCGAAACAAACGTTAATCCTTGAGGGACTTTTTAAGTGGGACGAAAAGTTATTGGACATTTTGTCATTTAGACATTTTGTTGTTTGTTGAAATTTTGTATTTCAACTATTTTGATGTTTTGAAATATTTTTTTTATTTTTGCATTTTGAAGTTTTGATGTTTCTGTTTCTATGAAGTTTAATTATTTGTTAGGTCATACGACACTTGCAGATATGACATTTGCAGACCCGACATTTGCAGACGACTTTTGCAGATCGACATTTCCAGATACCGACACTTGCAGATATGACACTTGCAGATCAGACATTTGCAGATCCGACTTTTGCAGATATTAATTTTTGAAAAAAAATTTTAAATTTTAAAAAAATTTAAAAATCTTAAAAAATCAAAGGATATAGTATAGTATACCGGTGGAAAGGTTTTGATGTAAGACCCATACCAATTCGTCTCGACGACTCTTTTCGGCACGCGCCTCGCGGGGAGTCAACGGTCGCTGGGCTCTGGGCTCGTAACATGATCCTATTCCTATCATCGATGAGATGGGCATCCCAGGATTCCTCCGCAGAAGCAAACACTCCACGGAGTAAGGTAAGGTAAAGAAGAGTGCGAAATGGGTCTAATCTGCAAAAGTCGGATCTGCAAATGCAGGTTCAACCAAGCAGGTTCAAGCCATCATCGAACTTCATGTCGACATTGAAACTTAGCTGGATAAGCAAATATTATAGGCATATTTTACTTAAATTATAACCTTGTCCTCGAATATCACCTTGTCCACCGAACATGTGCAAGGCAATATGATGACTTGAACAGCTCGAAGCATGTCGTTCACTGAAGAGGACATGTTCCGGCGGTGGTTTGCTTGGTAGTCGTTGGCCTTCTTTACTATATTCTTTTCATAATCCAAATAAACATTTGAGAATGGTTCAGGATAATTGACCTAAATTTAAAAAATAATAAATTCCTTCCAGCTTCATAATTATATCAAAGATTAAATTATCACAATTTTTAGTGTCTACTATTTGAGGGATTTACAATGTGTATACTCACTTGGTTGACATCTTCAAGCAAGATTCCTTAAGAGTATCTGCCGAAAATGAAGCGCGGCCTGCGCAGTTAAAGTACATCCCGAAAGAACCGGCTAAAGTACAGCCCTAAATATAAGAGAAAATAAAAATAAGAAGAAAACGGAAGGAGAACATTAGACAAGATTTGGGACTAAATGTCTTTTTGGCGAAGCGAAATTTAACGGTGAGGTCATTTGAGCACGGCTTATTGAGGGTGAGGACAGTTTAACGTGCTTTTCTATTTGGCAGAGGGGAAGTTTTGAAAATTTTAGATGGCCAAGGAACCACTTTTTCACCGCCGGAAGCGAAAATTTAGAAAGTTCCTTAAGCCAAAGATCTTCCTTTTTGCGCCGCAGGCGAATTTGAGTATTTTGGAAGGCTAGAAGTGATTTCTTTCAATTTTTATCCTCAGATTGGGTATATGTATTTCTTGCATTTTTTGCCCTAATTTTGGCCACAGGCAAATATACTTTATGGAATTGAACGAAGAAGAAAAAGCTGGCCATTATGTAATATTGAAAAACGATTCCTCCCTTATTTTCATATAGAGCCGAATTTGTTTCACATTTATTTTCCTTTTTGTAAAAATGACAATAATTCAATTTTATGAGGAAATCAAAAAAGATCGTGATATGGGTGTTTATGCAGTTACTAAAATCTGCTTAGATTCTACATAATTGTTGAAAATAATTTATGTATATTAACTTTTTTAAATTTATCACTGGGAATGTTCTAAAAAATTTGTATCTTAAATCGAGAGTTTTTTCGAGAATGTTTTCTAATCCTCCTTCCTCTTTATGCAATCTAAGGATGCTGTTTAGCAGCCCCCAATTGTTCAGTATGATGATAATTTTTTCTTTCTGCATAATCGGGATTCTGAGCGTTCAAAGCCTGTGGTGGTTGTATATTTCCTGGTTGGAATAAAGCTGAGGGGGGAGGGGCTACAAGCCTGGCAGAATTTTGGGAAGAGTTTAGGTCTGGAGTATCTTGAGTTGACATAGCTACTCGAATCATATGCATTATAGAGAAACGGGAAACACCTAAAAAATTTTTTGTAAATTTGTTATTTATGTTATTTAGATCAATTTATATAAGAGAAAATTAACGTTGGGATGACGTTTTAGGAGAAAAAAACGTTTTTTTAGTTAACCAAGCATCCTTGTCTAAATATCCTTTTGTCTGAACAACTCTAATAAATAACATTAACTAACACAACTAAATATCTCAGAATTTTTGGATATTTGAAAAATTATATAGTCAAAGGATTTTGAAACTTTTCGATTTCTTCCCTAACTAAAAAATTATTCAGACCATAATATTTTAATTCTGATTGCTTAAAATTAATGCATCCCTTTATTAACAAAAGAAAAAAATTTTTATTGCCTTGATCTGAGGGTGCTGAACACGTTCCCCCCAAATAAAAGTAAAGAGCTGCAAATGCAATAAAGTGAAGTAGGGCAAACCAGCGATGAACAAAAGTAGCTACAAGTATGTGAATTATCGCCTTTATGAGAAAACTTTTTTGAGAGAAATTCTCAAAAAAACTAACAGCTCCAAAAGAAACATAACGATTAATACAATGTTGATACCACGCTTTTTGAACATTTTCTTGTCTTAAAGAATTAATTCCTTCAGTTGTTTGGGCAAACAAAGCATCTAATGATTTTCTTTGTTGTCCATGAGATGAATAAATGGCCGCCCCGTCTTGTACTGTTCCATAGCTTGTTTGTTGTTTGTTACTAGAATATTTTTTAAATTTTATTTTGATTTAAGAGCTTTTAGGTTTTTATTTATAATAAAGAATACACAAAAAAAATTTTTTAGAGAGGATTTTTCCATTATTTCTAATAGAAAATGGGCATCATTGCAGAACTTATTATCTATTTTATCGAATAAATCGGTATTGTCTCAGAGATCAGACTTTTAGTCATTTGTGGGTGAATCTTCCCAAGAATTAAGAGCGATATTAGCGTTTAACAGTGAGCTAATTGTAAGCATTGTCCGGAACTAAGCCAAAAAATCCCTGGACTTCCAGCTAAACACTGAAAATTTATATAGAGGGGGGCTTCTATTAGAGATGACATCCATTAGGATTTAGGTAGGCGTCTATTGGAGGGATCTTTTCCTTTTCTAGTCTTACTGGACCAATTACAATATAATTTTTCTTTTTTACAAACTCATTTTCAGCAGCACATTCATTATTCAAAACCTCCAAGTCATCACTCATAGAAAGAGAAACATAAGCATAATTGACCTTTTTTAAATTAATTTAAAGAAAAATTAAATTTCAAAAAACAAACAGTAGCATAGGTAAACAAAAAAGGAAGAGAAGAAAGTATAGCAATTTGATTTAAATCTCCAAGCAATAAAAGTATTATAGCAAATGCTGTAACTAAGACTGTTGCACGGTGTGATTCTCGGGTTGGAGAAGATTCCTATTTTTTAATTTTTATGCAAAATTGGCAAAGAAAGGGAAAAAATAGACTAACGGCCTGTTCGATAAAAATGAGGCCCAGAAAATAACTAGGCCCGATTTGAAAACATCGAACCTAATCACGAGCTTGGTTCTCGCAGAGGTATTATTTAAAATATCATAGCAAGTCGATATCAAGGCAGTTAAAAAGATAATATAAAATATCGAAATATCCTATATCCGACCTTCATAAACTCTGCGGTACTGGGCTCTGATAAATCCGGTGTTCCTGCTAAAAGTGGGTAGTTCCACTCTATGAGAATTCTCAATAATTCTTTCAATTCATTGTTTACCTCAATAAGTAATTTGCTCATTTGAGGAAACAATCCTTCATTAGCAATGCCTTGGACTACTCTAGAAGTACCCAGCGTAGAAGAAAGTATTGCTGACAAACAAGAAATGTAAAGACCTCCAAGAAATACAAGTTTGGTTAATGATAGTTTTTCTGATATCATTGCATCACATTGAAGGGCATTTCTTTTAAAAAAAATTTATGTATTGAGCCGAGGAAATTCTTTTTTGTAATTTTATTCAATGTAAGAAGGATTCCCTCCTCAATTAATTTTTATTTATCTACCTGTCAACAGAAGCACCCAAAAGTAACATAAAAACAAAACAAAGTCCAAAACTAAATCCAAGCGCCCCCAATTCACCTTCAGCTATATTCCTCAACGGGTCAACCAAATTGCCGCTCATGTTAACACATAAAAAATATTTTAATAAAATTAATAGAAAATTCTTTTTTAAAGTCAAGTATGGAAAAGCGATTGGACTATTCCTACACAAGACCCTGGTTTTCTTTGAGATTCCTGTATTCAATTTAATTCCTGGTTTAAATTTGGAAAGAACAGGCTTAGGATTTTTAAATTTTAGTATTTGAATATGACCTAGTAGGCATCAATAAAGTTGTCCTCTATTAGAAGAGAGGAGAGGGAGAACTCTCTACTACAAGTTCCTCTCTACACAAAGTTCCTCTCCTTCATTTCCTAAAGAAAAAGTTCTCGCTAAGGTATGTACTTGAGAGACTAATTTAAAAAAAACTTTTATTACCAGCCAAAACGCCAATAAAATTAGCAAACAAAACGCCAAAAACACTAAAGAAATTATTAGCCTCGTAATGTTGTTGTTGATGATCTTCAGCAGCACCTAGGGCAAGTGTTGCTTTGTCACTGCAATTTTCTGATCCATAATTTGAATACCAATTAGCAGAGAGTTGTTTGGCAGTTAGTGGGTAAATACCAGCCTCTGGATTTTTTTAAAAAATTTTTGAACTTTTTTTAAAAATTATTGGAAATTTTTTTTGAAATTTTTGGAAAAATTTTTGAAATAAAAGAAAATTTTTTTCAACCCCAAAATTATCAACAACTCCTTTACCAGGGTCAGAAGGTGTAAATAAAAATGCCCCAAACAGAAAATCTCCAATAGCCATTCCAAGAAAGCACATTAACAACAATTGTAGGCGAATAACAAAATGAAGTCCAGCAAAATTTAAAACTTTTAAATTACAAAATATTAACTAAATTTTCCAATAAAATTCAAAAAACCATTCAAAAGAAGCAAAATAACAACAGAAAATGTTTTCGTAGCTACAGGACTATCTATTCCCATTAATTGTGCCATAGACTCTCCAAAGCCTAGAGCAACTAAAGAAGTAGCACAAGCTTGGCCAAATGTGTAGATAATTCCTATAGCACCACCTATACGTTTTCCTAATACATGAGAGACTAGAAAATAGATTCCGCCACTTTGGACCTTAAAATAGGGAAAATAGTGTTAAGAATGGAGAGAGTCTGTGATTTGATTTACTGTATTTATTTTTTATCAAATGGGGCTTAATATTGAGAGGGTTTCACTATTATGTTCTAGAGGAAATTCATAGTCTATGAGAGAGGCCTCCACTAGATACAACTTCAAAAATATCTTTGTAATCTTCTAAAGGGAACGGATAGTCATGAGTAGGGTTATCTATTCAGAACCGAACCGAAGAACTTTTTTTTCGGTTTTTTGGTTTGGTTCCCAAAATCCGAAGATTTTCCAAAACCAACCGACATCCCTAATCACGAGGATCACGTATCTTTCAGTACCTGGCATCTCTCACAAATTCCAATGGCTGATAGCACTGTAACAGAAGAGAATAAAGTGCACAAGGCAAGTGCAACAATAGCTTGAAAGAAACCGGCTGTCCCCTAAAATTTTCCTTTTAAAAATTATTTATAAATCGTAAAATCAAGTGCTGGATATTTGACATTTTTCTGATTCCAGTACTTATCAAGCTCCATTCTGGCTTTTTTGATCTACAGATTCGGCTCTGGAACTGAAATTTGGCTTCTGAATTGCTAGAATTGAAGCCGGCTTTTAAAATTAAAGTCCGTCTCTGAGCATTCATAAGAATGAGCTTTAGCCGGCCACGTAAATTTTTTTCACTAAACTTTTAGTTAGATACCTAACACTAATTAAAAAGTAAAAACTAACAACAATCCATCCCATACGAAGAAAAATAACAATTCCAAATATATTAACTATAACAGTCGGAAATACAGCATTCCAAGCATTAACCAAAGTTGGCTGTTGAAGAAGAAAATTTTTCTTCCACCAAGGTACTTCTTCAGTACTAAATGGTTGCTGGGAGAATAAAGAATCGGGGCCTTCTTGAAATGATTGTTGTTGTTGTTGAATTGGATCCATTTGGTTTCTAATGGATGAAAATTTTTTTATTAGTTAATTCTCCAACTTTTATCTTCAAATTTATCAGATTTTGACTATTTTTTGTCCCACGAGGGACAAGAAAATAGTCCGGCTGACTATAAAATTAAAGAGAAGCGGCCCCCAATTAAAAGAGAAGGTGTAGAAGGTGCTCAGTCATCTCACTCTAACTCTGTAAACTTTTACTCTTACTCTCGTTACCAGGATTGTCTGTAACTAAATTACAAAAATTTTTTAGATTGTGGACAACCCTGCTGTCACAATAATTAACCAATTTAATCATGAAAAATGTTAAAATACTTAATCATAAAAATAGCAACTCACTTTATTAAAATAACAATACACAATTAATTCAATTAATTAATTAAAATTTGCTGAAGCCAGGCAAATAAATAAATACTAACTCAATTAAAAATATTACTTCAACATTTCGGGTTGTCATTAAAGCATTTTATGGCAAAAACAAGTGTGTAGCTTTTTAAGGAAAATTCATCATTTCTTTCTTGGCACGCTTGCCTGCTAGATATATTTTCTATTTTATAAACCCCCAACATTTTCTTCTATATCCCTCCAACGGGTCTGCCATATATTCCTTCTTTCTCTCCATTTTAAGCTAAAAAGTAGTAAGCAGTGTTTGTATTGTGGCCACAAAAAATGGCACTTTCTTGTTTTGTTAGAGAATATATGTATACATTCCAACAATAAAATACTCTTTTCAAGAGAAATTTAAAAGGAAAAGAATATAAAAGTAAAAGCCTAGTCTATAAAAAAAAAGAAAAAATAAGCATAATAGTTTTGAAAAGCAGTGTTAATTCTATTATAATATTGACTAAAAATACTTCGACTTGAAAAGTAATCAAAAAATTAAGCAAGAATAAAGTCACTCAAAAATTTTTAAAATCAATATAATAATTGTTGGGGCAAGGATTTTAAAGTTTTACTTAATTCTCTAAGAGAAATCTATTGTGTTGATCTCCAAGAAAGATATTCTCTACGAAATAAGGTAAAATAATCAAGCTGTATTAGAAGATTGTTCAGACGAAGGGGAGAATCCCCTATCTCAAAAAGAAATCAATTAATGTTGATCTCCCTTGAAGTTGTTCCATAGTAAATGAGGTGATAGTAATCAAGTGAAATTTAATAATTATTAGAAGAATTTTCCTTCGAGGCTGAGGGAGTTAATGAATTTAGGTGAAAGCCTAGAATCTCATGAAATGGTCATGACTTGAGAGTTACTGTGTTTTACCATTTAACTATAAAGTTTTTGTTGTTTTTAATTTAACAACTTTAATATTTTATTACGAATAACCCAGTACAGATAATTTAATTCACGGTAAACAAAAATTAAAATTATCTGAATCCTTTATCACTTTTAAAATCAAATTCAGTTCTTTATTTATAAATATTCATCAACATTTATAATCCAAACATATGCCTAACCAATTTAGTAAAGCTCATCATGCCTAAATATAAAACAAGTTTGTGTATGTGCTTATAATTTAGGTAATTTTTTAGCTTTACCTAAAACGTCTAAATATATCTTTTAAAATTTAAAAATTAAATTAGATTCATTATATTTCCTCTAAAATACTATCCAACTGAGCTATGTGTTCCACATAATTTTTTAGATTTTATATACTGAATAAGTAGTAAGTTTTAAGTCTACGGTTTACTAAAAGATTTGTTGTCTGCAATGATGGGGAGGCAAAAACTGGTAAAGTCTAATCTAAGACGAGGAATCTTGATTTGATATTTTAGAGGAAAAAAGTTAAACGGATAAAAGAATTTTTGTCAATTTACTTCATTATTTTTTGCACTATTTTATTAAAATAGAAAACGCCCGAAACAAGTCTCATACCTATAGAAACACAAGTCTTCAAAGTTAAAAATACTCACATATTATAATCCATTTGTCTGTTTATCCAGTTAACATGATCATACACCCGAACAAATAAACTTATTTCTTTTTTTCTGTTGTACTTGTCAAATATTACTGCAGTTCCATGGTGAATACCGCCAATAACTCTTTTACCAGAATCTTCAAACACCAAAGGACCTCCGGAGTCTCCCATTTCAAGAGAGCCATTCGTATAAAACATGTGGTTGTTATCAGCAATAGTTGAGCCAAGAACCTTAACAGTCGCCTTGTGCATGATTATAGGAGTTATTTTTTTATCATGAGTAATCGAGGCTGTATTTACTTCAATAATCGCATTTGTTATCAAAATTATGAAATAAGTCGGCATTACAATAAAATTATTTATTTCCATTTCCAGTAAAGACGTAAAAGGAAAATATTTGTGAATTTAAGTGAAGGATTCAAATCTATTAAATAGATGAAAATTAAGTTTATAGGTGATTTGAACAAAAAGGTTAAATAAAAAGGAATTAAAAGTTAAAACTTTCGAAATTTTATTTAATCTAAAGCAAAAATAATATTAAAGAACGCAGATATTGGAAGGTAAAAATTATTTTAGCAATATTTTTTATAAATTACACATTAAAATTCTATTTGAAAATAAAATGTTTCATAAATGCAATTTAAATAAAATTTTCTACGAGTCATACGTTTAGGTTTATGAAACATTCACAAAATGGGAAAAAAATGGGGCGAATTTAACCTTTGTTATGCTACTCCTTCCTTCCTCCCTCCTCCTCCTCCATCATTCAATGTTTAAATAAGAAATACGACTATTTTGCCCACAATGGAGAAAGAAAAGAATTTGTTCCCTAGGAAATAACGTGATACAATCAAGATGAATCTCTTAATAATCATTAGAAAAATGTTCCTTTGATTTTAATTTTAAAGATTTGTCCAAACAATTGTAGAATGTTCAGAACTGGAAATTTAAAAAAATCAGTGTTCAGTTTTATTATCAATTAAAAAAATTTTATTTTCTACGGAAAAAAAAAGTTTTTTTTTGAAAATTTTCCATCTATTCGGTATAATATTCAATGATATTCCATAAAATGTATTTCTATAACCTTAGAAATCGAAATTTCGAAACAGCTCTGATCTAGATTAACTCGCCATTTTCTTCGAATAATTGCGCATGATTCTTCCGAACAGAGTAATAAGACAAAATTAGGGAAGTTTAATTTAAAAATTAGAAGGTTTTTTGAATTCACATCAATTTTAATCTTCGCCATATTATCTACATAAAGTTTTACAGGTTGTCATGCCTAAATAAGAAATTTTCTTAAATTTAGAATGTCAAGTTTCGCCGTGAAAATATTTCAGAATTTATGGACTATTTCAGAAATTATGTCTCTAAAAATGCGTAATTTTTCAAGTTTTATCGGCTATAATTTCAAGAATATTCGATAAAAAATTCTGAAATTTCTTGAGGAGTTAGTCAAGGATGCTAAAGAAATTTGAGAAAATTAAAGGTTCCCTATTAGTTCGTCAATGATATATTCGTCAAAATCAGTTTGTCAATGACTTTAGTCAGACTAGTCTGTCAATAAAATAGCGCCAAATTTAAATTGTTTCGGTTCGTCGACTTTAAAAATATATTGTAAAATAGTAACTTTCACAAAAATGCTAATTTTCAGCTAAATGACGAGAAATTGTTCTCCGGTTGTTAGGCTCCTCCGGTTGTCCATAGGAGCAAAGCCCCGGTGGCTGAATTACCCCTAGATTATATTAAAAGAATTAAATTTAAAAACAAATTTATTTAATTAAAAATAACCAAATCCAAATATATATTGTATGTATTGTATATATTGTATTAAAAATTTTTTTGAAAATTTATTAAACTAACAAAAATATCAAAAACTACAAGAATTAGGTGTAGATAAAAATGCACCAAACAAATATTCTGGCAAATTCTGGCAAAATTATTATGTAATTGAATAAGAGAGAAAGGATAAGAGAGAATATAACTAAAAATTACAAAAAAAAATCTTCCCAGATGTATAACAAGAATTTGAGGTAATTTCCAAATGTAGAGCGTAACTGGAATATCCCTATTTGGACAACGAGGGCACATTTCATTGCTGGTCTAGAATTAATAATTTTTTAAATTATTTAATTCTATTATATTTACATAAGTCTGAAAATGTCTTGTCAAACAGCTCTGAAGATCTGTGTTTGAACATCCCAAGTAACATCCATATCAATACTTAAGTGTACAAAGATATTATAAATAGATTTTTTTTTATTTAGAGAACCTTTTCCGAGAATATAATCTTAGTCGCAGAGCAAGAACACGAAAAAGATCTGATTTGTACATTACGAAAGATATCGTATATGCATGACAAAATATTTGAGCGTATTTTAGTGTCAATCATTAGAGATCTTTTCAATATCATTATCATATATCAAGTAAACATTATCTCGATGTTCTACAAAACCAGCAGGTCACTTCATTTACATCATCAGAAAGATTGCTTAACAAAGATTGCTGAATCAGCGTTTAAATTTCAAGAATTGCTGTTCAGAATTGCTGTTCTTGAAATTTAAACGCTGATTCAGCAATCTTTGTTAAGCAATCTTTCTGATGATGTAAATGAAGTGACCTGCTGGTTTTGTAGAACATCGAGATAATGTTTACTTGATATATGATAATGATATTGAAAAGATCTCTAATGATTGACACTAAAATACGCTCAAATATTTTGTCATGCATATACGATATCTTTCGTAATGTACAAATCAGATCTTTTTCGTGTTCTTGCTCTGCGACTAAGATTATATTCTCGGAAAAGGTTCTCTAAATAAAAAAAAAATCTATTTATAATATCTTTGTACACTTAAGTATTGATATGGATGTTACTTGGGATGTTCAAACACAGATCTTCAGAGCTGTTTGACAAGACATTTTCAGACTTATGTAAATATAATAGAATTAAATAATTTAAAAAATTATTAATTCTAGACCAGCAATGAAATGTGCCCTCGTTGTCCAAATAGGGATATTCCAGTTACGCTCTACATTTGGAAATTACCTCAAATTCTTGTTATACATCTGGGAAGATTTTTTTTTGTAATTTTTAGTTATAATTTTTAAAAATATTTCAAATAAATTAAATAGTGACGGTAAAAAGAACAATCGCTTTATGGAATTTCCAATGAAGGAGTTGGACATTAATTATCTTCACCCCAATTCAGCGGATAATGAATAAGGAAAATCAAATTTGATTTATTCTCTATATGCAATATTGGTAATTATAAAACCCTTTTTTATTATTTTTTGTTAATTTCTCCCCTGTTCTTAGGAAGTACATAATTGTCAGTCATTCTTCCTTTCCTAATTTACTTTCGTTTGCCTAATAGTCATGAGTTATCAGCTTCAGATTATACCTTTGTCTACGTTGGGAGTCTCTCCTCTTATTCAAGGAGTCTCTCTCTTATTCAATTACATAATAATTTTGCCAGAATATCTGTTTGGGGCATTTTAATCTACACCTGACTCTGGTAGTTGTTGATATTTTTGGGAGTCTAAAAATTTTCACAAAAATTTTAAAAAAAATGGAAAAAAGGAAAAAAAGTCTGGAAAATTTCTAAGGTTCGTTTTGGAAGAATTCCTGAAAGTACCTTTTTAAAGAAACGTTTCCCAAATTAAATATTTTATAATTATTCCCATTTTCCTTACATTAATTTAACCAACAAATATGTCAAAAAATTCTTTAATCGGTCGAAGCAGCAGCTTTGCACGCTTCTTCAGCTTCAACAATAAGTTCCTTTACTTCATCATCTGGAACAAAACGCATAACCAATTTGCCCTCAACCATTTTCAATTCAGCAACTTCTAATCGTTCCGTTGTTGGTTTTCTATCCAGTGTTTTGAAAAGAACCTACAAAAAAACGAATTTATTGATGTTTAAAATATTTGCGGACAAAAAATTTTTTGCGGCCAACACTTTTTTTGCGGGCAAGAATTTATTTCTAAAATTGGAATTTCTCCCACTATCGAACTACTATAATTATTTGATATTAATTACACACTTTAAATAATTTTTGCCCGCAAGTGTTATCCGCGAAACTTTAAACAACGAATAAAATTCTCCAAAATTTTTATTTAAACACCAAAACAAAAAATAAACAAAAATAACCTTCATAACAAGCTTTTTAGCATCCTCAAGAGTCATATTCTCCACATTATCTTTGCTCTCCTGTTTAAAGTGAGAAACTGCCGTTTGTTGATTTTTGCCTACACAAGTAGCAAACCATCCCGTATAGTTGCCGCTTGGATCGGATTGATAAAGTTGAAAACCGTGATGAAGATCCCAACCAGCATAGAGAAGAGAAACACCGTAAGGGCGCTTTCCTAAAATTTTATTGAAAATTAATCAAAAGACTACCAAAAAAAAGGGGGGGTCAGTACCAAGTACGTCACAGATTGAAAAACTCGGGTCGATCTTCAAAATTTTCTTCGAATCGGATTCGGGTCAAAAAAAAGTAAGGGGTTCGAGTAACCAGTGACATCCCTGGTCTGTATAGTGAAAGGGGGAGAAGCCAAAAACTGATCCAGAGAGGTGCATGAACACCAGTTTTAATTCGATTTAAGGAAAAATAGCCTATCATAAATTTTAATAAAACCAAACCTCCAACTTGCGTATATCTTTGTTTAAAATCTGCCAAAAGTGAAACAAGCTGCTCAATTGGAATATCATCCTCATAGCTACTTCGGAAACCAGCTGCCATAGCACGTAATTTGCTCACTAAGACATTAGCATCGGCTGTAATTCCAGCGACGGCGCATATAACATTTTGAGAAATTTTGAAAATCTTTTCGCGCATAACCTGGAAAGGTGAATTAAAAAATAAATTATTATAGGAAATGTAGGTATCAGGGGTGGCGTTAGTCTAGTATTTTGTGGGACTAGCGCCACCCCTAGTATGTATGTTTGATTCAGTTAAAAATGAGAAAGGAAGTCAGGGTAATATTTTGGTGGTCAAATTTTAAAGTGTGGACCAGAACTAATTTTGGATTGGCCTGAAATTGAGAAGGGAAGATAAAATGCCTGGGCCTAGAACACTCCATTGCCAAGATCTTCTGCATTTTTAGCAATTTTGAGGAAGTATCTTAGGCCAAATTCTCTAATAAAAATTAAACAAACATTAGAATCCAGCAGTTTATCAGTAACCCGTTTCTCAGCTACCAGAAAAATGCCTTCATTTGTTCGCATTCCTAAACAAGTCCCAGCTTGGGAAATAGCTTCCAACGCATATTCAACTTGATAAAGTCGACCCTCTGGAGAAAATATAGTTGTACGCGTATCATAACGTCTCGCCATTATTTAAATATTTTATCGTGAATGTCCAAAACTCTGAAAATTGAAAGCAAAAAAGTTACTTAAAAATAAAATTAAAAAAGAAAAATGATGAAAAATAAAATAAAAATAGATATTATGAATTATTCTCAAAAAGTTACCATTTTGACATAATAGCTGTAATAGAAAAACAAAATACCAAATTTTCTTAAAACACCAACTGGACAAAATGCCAACACCCACAAAAACAAGCATTACGTCCAAAACGAACAGAAAAAATATTTTTCCCCGCTCATTTTTCAATATTTATTTTATTAATTTAAGGATTAATTAATTTATTTTTTACATTTTTGAATTTTATTTATGCCTTCAGCTGCAACGTGGAATTATATACGCAAATTGGGGGTTTGTGCTGTTGGCGCAGTTGTTGGAATGGCAACTGTTTATAAAATTTACGATCCTTTGGAGGAAATGAAAATGGAAATTGAAGATGGAAAAATTGTTATTTTAAGAGAATATGCTCCCAGATATGAAGAATTGAGTAAACAAGTTGAAGAAGAATTGAAAAAAATTAAAGAGAGGGAAAGAATAAATGAAAAACTTGCTGTTAATGGTTAATTTTCTTTAAATTTTTAATTTTTGGAATAAATAAAAAATAATTTAAAAAATGTGTGGTAGTCTAGTATTTACAAGTTTTTCCATTCTAAATGGTAAAATAAGAATGAGACTGACGGGGCTCGAACTTACATCCTTTTAAGCTCTGGATAACAAAATCATAGGCTTCTACCCATTACACCAAACGGCATCTCACTTAAGGAATATACTTTCTTTGGTAACAATTCTAACAATAAGGCTTAGGGATTATAGGCTTTTGGTTATTACAGGTTTTTCCATATATTTTAAGACCTTGTTGACAAAAAAGGAACAAATCTAATAAAAATCGTTTTGTCACTTATACAAAAATAAATCGAAAATTAAACAAAAATCTTTGAAACAAAAAATTTAAATTAATTATCAATACCTTTACTAAACTCTAATTTATCGATTTCTTCTTTTTCTTCACTTTCTAACAAATTAAAATTATTTGGGTAAAAGAATAATCCTTGGATTGTGTCATCTCTACATAATTTGCCTTGATCCTCTGCCATGCGTAACCTATAAAAAATTTTAAAATTAATTAGGTTAAATTTAAATTAGACAAAGTAGGTTCTCCTCCCCTCCTCTTAAAATCTCTTCCCTTAATTTTTTCTCCAACGTGTCCCATTTCTGAATCCCTAGGAATAGCTGCACCAATATAACATAACAACAATTTTTGAACTAAAAAGGAATTTATTTTTTGTGGTATGTATTTTCCTTTTTTGAACAATCTTTTACCAGAAATGAGAACAAAATATTTTTTCAAGGGATCTTGGACATAAGGCCTGGGATTTGTAAAAATAAATTTTTAATCACAAATGTAATCGAAATTGTAAAATAAAAACCTTTCAGATGCCAAAATAAGTGAAATTCCAGAATGTTTAGCCAATTGGGCTGCACTAAATCCATTGGGAGAATTTCCATTATCCGTCATTACATTAACCATTTCTAAAATTTCATCAGCCATTTTCTCCATATTTAATGAACATAATTGAAGTACTTGAACTCCATTATCAAATGTATAAAGACTAAAATTTTTTGGATTTTTGCTCAGTTGAGTTTCCGAAAATTTTTTAAAAGAGATCGATATTTTAAAAAGCTGGAATCTGATCCGTGAGTCTGATTTATTGAAACTTAGCTGACATGAATCTAGGACTTGGGGTTCATGAAAAACCTAGGGGTTAGACAGTAGGCCAAAGAAATTCATTTTTTGGCCCAATCCCCTGCCCAAAATTATTACTTTTCCTCCTTCATTTTTAATTTTTGAGGGTTTACAAAAAAGAAAATACCATATAGGGGAATTAATCTTTTCCAATTTATTACAAGCATTCAATAAATCTTCAGGTGAGACAAGCTCCAATCCTCTTGCTCTATTCCAACGGCAATAAGCATCTGCCAAAGTCATTGTACCTCCACATTCTTTTAAAAAATTTCTTTCAAAAATTCTAAAAATTTTTAAAAAACCTTGTAAAGGTTCATACAAAACATTTGTCAATTCCTGTGCCAGCCTTTCAAAGAAAACTGCCCCAGCACCAAAAACTGATTTTGTAACGGGGTCGGCAACACCCAGGGAAAGCAAATAACTTTTAAGGCGGACAGTCTAAAAAATAATTTTTAAAAATAAAAAAATAAAAATTCAAAAAAAAACCTCGTCATCAGTAATTTTTCTCCTTTTTCTGCCTTATACGTTCAGCAATATTACGAGAAAGATTGACCATCTCCCTAGCTTGATCCATAAGTTTACTCATGTCTTCGAAAGCCTTAAATATTTGAAAAATGTATTTTGGAAAATTATAAGAAAATGTTAGAGAATGGAAAAAGAATTGGAATTTTGGTGAGAAAATCAGAAAAATTCCGACAATTAGACCAAAAAACATAGAAACCATTAGACTTGCCCTCCGTTGATCTGAGGAACAAAAAAAACAATTTTTGGATTATTCTCTCGCTATTTGTCAAAATGACCATCCAAAATTCAGAAATTCCAATCCCACTTTCAAAAACAAAAAAATTGAAAAAAGACTAGGATCCATTCCGAAACCCAAATTTCAATAACTTACGGTTCCAATTTATTTTTAAAACTAAAAATACCTCACTAATATGCTCATGCGTTCTTTGGTGTTGTTCTGCCAATCGTTTTTCAATCCCCAAAATGCCCACATTTCGAATGCCCATAGTATTTGCTTGGTGGGAGGTTATTAAATTCGAATGAGTAGTTCCCGAGGAGGAAACGCTGAGGTGTTGAGTGCCGCTTGTGCGCAGTGAACTGGCTGAACTTGAACTAGATGAAGCACGTTGCCACATTTGTTTGCCCAAAGCATCCGTGTAACGTTTAAAGAACTTTAAATTAAAGAAGTTAATTTAATAACAAAGTCTCCGAGGGTATGATCACTAGAGAACGGCACCCGTACGGGATTTTGTGAGATCCCACCCTGAAATACCGGGGTTTTAAGCGACAAACGGGATTACCGGGAGTTACGGGATTAATCCCGCAGGGATTTGTTCCCCTCGACTTTTAAAAAAATTAAGGGATCCCGGGAACCAGATATTACCGATCAAAGGTTCGATCACCCAAATTCCAATCAGAAAAATCAATTTTAACATAACGCCAAAAATCCCCGAATTTTAAAACTAAGAATTTAAATAGGGTGGACTGATTAAATGATTAATGATCATTAGAACAGCAAAATATTTAAAAAAACTCACATCCTCTTCTCCTCCATTTCGAAAAATAAATCGCAACGAATTTGTATTCCTTGCCGAAATCGGCCCTTGTGGATGGTCAGTCGGCACGGGGCGGACAGAAACGACAATTTTAGCCCCCCTCCCAAACATTGATTTGTGTTGCTTTTCTATCCTTTGAACAAGTGAGTGGTGGAGCATTAAACGACAATCGGGGTCATTTGAATCGGCCCAGATTACACGTTGATAGGTCAACGAGACGGTGCCCTGCTCGAACGACGACTTAAAATTTAACAAATAAATTATCAAAATAATCTCTAAAAAGCACCTGTTTAACATCCCCATCATAAATTCCAACAGACCCGGCTTGACAAAGAATTTCCTCCATAGCTTCCCCACTCTGGTACCAACTGAGACGATCCATTTTTGTTTCTAAAGAAAAATAATTTTAAAAATTCGTCAAGAACAAGTAAATTAACTTTTTTAAAAGGATTTAAAGTCACTCAAGGAAGCTTCAAACAATAAACGTCAAGTAACTTCACTTCGATTGGCAAATAATTTTATTGCTGTAAGAAAGGAACTAGCTACTTTTTTATTCTTTTCTTTAAGCGACTACTTTGTTGAGAATATTTTGCACGTTACGCCATGTGGTTTCAACGGATGTTAGGGCAAAAGAAAAGGGAGAAGCATAAATCAATGGAAAAGGCGAAGAACATTTTTTGGCGTGGTCCATCTGAAAAAAATGACTGCACAAAAAATAACTTCTAACTATCAATTTGATAAAAAATCATTGACCATTTTTTCAAAAAAAAATCTGGTTTTTCTTTTCTGCTTTTAGGAAACCAGAAGAAATTTTTAAGTCTTCATTGTCGTCTCCCTTATGTTAGTCGCTGGTCATTTGGTATTTAGGCGTTTTGGTCAGATTTCATTTTGACTAATTTGACAAAACGACATTCCATTGAAATTTTATTTTAAAATACAAAATTACGAAACATCAAAGGTGACAAACGCGACAGCATTTTTCATTTTTTTTTTTGCTGGAGGCTTTTATTTTTTTCATGTTTTCCGTTTTTAGTGACTGTTAATAATGACTAAAAATGTATTGTCTGATACAGCCTATCGCAAACTCGACGTTGATGCTTTCGATTTGGAAAAATTTGAAGACGAGCAGGGCGTAACAGGTGCTAAACTTGACGGTGAAGCTGGTGCTAATATTTTGGGTCCAGATGAGGCACAAATACGACAGTTGCTCCAATCTAATAGAAATTTGGATGCCTTAAAGATTGTGCTTTCTTTTAATCCGTCACAAATTAAAAATCAGGTTTATTTTTAATTTTTGGACGATTTTTGAATATTTTGTAATAATTCGTGGGAGCTGCCCAAGGTACCGCAAGCCCAATATACAGAGCTATAACTGCGTTCAGAATATTCGAATTCGGGACGCCCTGGTATGGTTCAATCTGGCTCGCCGAGGGTCGTCGAACCGTACCAGGACGTCCCGGATTCGACAATTCTGAACGCTGTTACAGCTCTGCGATACCTTGGAGTTAATTCATTCATTTATGAGAGTAATGTCATTTTTTCCCTTAGTTCAACTGACAAAGCTTTCTATTAATTTAAATTCATTCCTCTTTTAGGTATTACGAGACAAAGTTGTTCAATTAGCTACACGAGTTTTAACAAGTTTCAAGAGCGTCGAAATGGAATCCACAGTAAAAGCCTTGACAATAGATGAAGTCGATTTATTGATGAAATATATTTACAAAGGAATGGAGCAACAACCGGATGGACAAACTTGTAGTTCTTTACTTGCTTGGCATGCCCAGGTTCTTTTTAAAATAATTTTAGATTTTTTAAATTTCTTAACTTTAATTTCTCCACAATTTCATTAAAAAATATAATTTTTTTCAATTGATTTCTGGCTTGAAAGACTTATTTCTATTTTTTCAATAAATTTTTATATCCAGGGATTATTCCTTGATTCATTCAAATGTCAAAGGGTAGTAAAGGTGGATTTTTAAGAATGCGAAAAAGTTAGTCATAATGTTTAAAATTCCTAATTTTTAACTTGTGTAGAAATCTTTCGAGTCCCTTTCTCATAATTCCACTGAAAATTATTCTTTAAATTTTTGTTCTCATGATATAGATTATTAAAAAACTTTTCTTAAATTATTTAATTTCCATTTTTCAGGCTTTCCAAGTTTGTGGACACGGTGGAATTATTCGAATTTTTACAAATAGAAATTGAAATTTTGGAGGATGAATAAATAAATTATAATAAAATTTTTGTTTATTTTTTTATTACGCATTTTATCAAAAATTGCTTCAATTTTTTCTTTGAAATTTAATTTAAAAATAGATAAATTTTTATTAATTTTTTTTAGGCTTTAAAGGATTTCTTAAGGTTTGAGTGGTTATTTGCCATCCTATGGCAATGCAGAATTCGTTTGGAATGCCGCCAATAAGTGCCGGACCATCGCATTATTTTGGATCAGCAGATGAAAAAGGTTTCTTTTTTATTTATTGTTGATTTAGATTTTAAACTTCATGTTTTCCGCGTACTTAATAAATGTCTAGTAAGCAACTTGTTTGGGTCCCATCATTTCTCCCCTCCTGAAATTTGTAAAAAGAATGCCTTTACTGGGTCTAAAAATTATATTTTTTACCTATTAATTTACTATTTTTAAATTAAAAAATTCATTTTTCAGCTATTCCACAAGCAGAAGTTTCTTTTTTAAATAAAGTACTCAACGATAAACTTAACCAACTCAATGAAGGAGTGCCTGAAGTTTCTAAACTACAAAGTGATCCAACATCGCCTCTCTATTCTGTTCATTCATTTGAGGATTTGGCATTGTTTGCTTTTTATTTTTTTGAATTTTTCTAGATATTTTTATTTTTAGAAAACCGGAACTTATTCGAGCTTTGCGCATGATGGGATTTCAGCAACCTTCGAAAATACAGGAAGCAGCTCTGCCTGTTCTTCTAAGCGATCCGTAAATCAATTTTTATTTATGTAAATTATTTCTGGGGGCTGGAAAGGGAATTTTTCAGATTAATTACTACCTCTTCTCTTCCCCAATAATGAAGGGTAATATGAGACCAAGGGACTCGGCTCTATATACAAGGGCCATGCTCCTCACCTGAATACGCCACATTTGTGGACTTTTTGCACATTCTTTTAATTTTCAGTCCTCAAGATATTATTGCCCAATCTCAAAGCGGGACAGGCAAAACAGCCACATTTCTTCTTGCAATGCTACAAAGACTTAATCCTTCACAAAAAGAACCTCAATGTATTGTTGTTGCGCCAACATTTGAATTAGCTCAACAAATTGGAGATGTAGCAAAACAAATGGCTGCCTATTTGCCTGATGTGCAGATACGTTTTGCTGTTAAGGGAGAATCAGGTTTCTTTCGAATTTTTGTTGGAATCTTTATTGTGAATTACTTAATAAAGGCTTTGGGCGTTTGTTTTTGCAGTGGGACTTTATTGAGTGCACTTTTAATGAAAATAGGATTTAAATAAGTCATTTAGCAACAAAACAATTAAATTTTGAGACCATAATTAAGGTAGTCACAATCTTCGCCTCCAATTTGTTTTTGCCTGTTGATATTTTCTTTTTTTACCTCTATTTTGGGCACTATTTAAAATTAAATTTTAATTCTTATTAAATATTTAAGTTCAAAATAATGCTACTAAATTCTCCGAACAATTAATTATTGGAACTCCGGGTAAAATGCTTGACTGGATATTAAGGGTATTTTTTCATATTTTCTTTACAACTGGTTTTTCTTCTAAATTAGAACAATAAGCATGAAAAAATTTCAAAATTTTTTTAATTTTAAGAACTACATCGACACATTTCGTATTATTGCCTTTGCTTTAGACGAGGCGGATGTAATGATAAGTCAACAAGGATATCAGGATAAAAGTATACTTATACACAAGTTTGTGATTTAATTTTTAAAGAAAAATTAAGAAAAAATTTTTTTAAAGTAATATAATCGCAGCTAACCCAAATTGTCAATGTATGCTGTTTAGCGCTACTTTTTCTGACTCTGTTTTTCATTTTGCTGGAAAATTAATTGCAGATCCTATTATAATTACGTGAGGATTTTTATTTTAATATTGTTTTGACTAGAAACCAATTTTTCTGGAAATCCGAAAAATAGGTTAATCTCAAGTCGGGAACATGTTCAAAAACGAATTCATTAACCGTTAAAATTGACGATAAAAATTTTTTTAAATTAGGCTTTTCTGTCCAATTATTTTGAACAATTATTTTTTATAAATAAATTTAAAAATTAATTTTATAACCAATTATTTCCTTAAGTATTCGACGTCAAGATCAAAGTCTGCCCTATATCCGGCAATATTATGTGCGTAGCAAAGATCGTGAGGATAAATATCAAGCGGTATTTTAATGATTTTTAAAAATATTTTTTATCAAAAAAATTATTTTACAACTAGGTTGGGGGGGGGTCGCTCCGAAAGATCGAGTCGGGCATCGAATTGAAAAAAAATGACTCGAAAACCCCAACCCTATTTATAACCTGCCGGATTAAGCACCTTCCAGACAAATTTCCGAGTAAAAACCTAAGCAAAAAATTATTTTTACCTTAAAAACGAGACAAAGAACTACTCATTAATAATTTCGAAAATATTATTTTCTTTGTGTAGGCTTTGTTTTAAAGGACAGATAGTAAAAAGGCAAAATTCACATTAAAAATATTCGGGTAAGAGAACATAGAGAGGAAGAAAAACGACAGTGTGCTAACCTTCAATATAGTAATAAAAATTGTGATGAGCATGGGAAAGAGGGGAATTGGTATATAGCTTTAGTTTTTAGTAGAGAGAAAGCCCACAGTATGGTGTTTTTGTGTTGAAAACTACGATTGATTTTCCTAAACCCACAGTGCTTGTATGCTGTGTTTATTCTATACATTTTTGACTTTACTTTTTCTTCCTAGTTTTTTGGGTAGAGCATTTCTGATTGAGAGTTTTTGTTGTTTAAGTAATATTTAAAAAATAGTTTTTCTTATTTAATGTTTTGGCATTTGAGTGGTCTAGATTTTTTGAATTAGTCTGTATAGTATAATAGTTTTGAACATAGATTTGTTGTTTTTTAAAATCTTAGCAGCCTTATATATTTTTTGATTCATTTAACCTTGCATTTAGTCTTTAAAATTTTGAAAATCCGAGGTTTTTGGCATTTGAAATGGTCTAGATTAAAAAATATCGTTTAAGAAAGTTTTAATAATGTTTCCATTAATTCCCGAGATACATTAAAAACGTCCAAGTCGTTTGGTCTTGAATCTAGGATCTTGGTCTTGTACATCTCTAGAATGATAACTAGGTTTTGTTCCATTTTCTATAGTGTCTGTCAGGGATATGCGGCACTAAAATAAATTTTCGATTTTAGGAATCGGGTTCCCTAGTGTCTAATTCTATTTTCGCTTATTTCAAACTAATATTTAATTCGTTCCATTAAAATCCCTTAATTTTTTGCAGATTCTTTCACTCTATTCAGTATTGACAATTTCTTCATGTATTATTTTCTGTTATACTCGTTCTTCAACAATATGGTTAGCTGAACGCTTTAAAGAAAAAGGGAGAGATGTAGCCCTTTTACATGGGGAATTAAGTGTGGATGAAAGAGCCAAAGTTGTTGAAAAATTTAAACGGGGAGATCAAAAAATTTTGATTACTACAAATGTTGCTGCGAGAGGTTATTTTTTGAAGATTAAAAAAATTTTTAAAAATTTTTCTTAAAGGTTTGGACATACCTCAAGTTTCTCTAGTAATCAATTATGATCCTCCTGTCACTTATGAGGAAATGCCACAGCCTGATTTTGATACTTATTTGCATAGAATGGGAAGGTAAATTAATTTTTTATTGAGTTTGGAAATTAAAAAAATTCTTTTAAGGACTGGACGTTTTGGAAAACCAGGAATAGTTATTAATTTGGCTGATTCTGATATTGCGATGAATTATGTTTATCAATTCCAGGCACATTTTGGTAATTTTTTTTTATGAAAATTTTAATTATAGAATTTAATTTTTGGTCGCTCTCCCTTTTTTAATATTTTTTTGTCTTTTATTCCCCATAAGGATCAGTATTTTCCTGAAGTATTATTTTTTGGCTAACTTATTTTTCCGTGTTCGTGACCTTCTGTTATATTAATTTTGGAAAATTTTTAAATTTAAAGTAAAATTTTTTCAAAAAAGGTCGTGTAATTCAACCACTCGACGCTAACGATTACGATCAGATGGAACGAATCGAAGAAAGCACTCGTCAAATGTGATTGTTTTCTCCTTTAATTTTTGAGGCCTTTTTAAATTAATTTTTAATTTTAATTCTTTAACATTTCTTTAATTTTTTTCTAGCGATTTGTTGAGTTTAGTACCAAGTTTTCCTTTTTCCTAATATCTAAAATTTTTGGATAATTTATGGTACAACTCATTTCTAAAATTAATTATTTATTTTTCTTGTGTAAAATCTAAAATAAATTAAAAAATTTTTAAAAACAAATTTTTTCTAAATTTAATTTTATGGCTTTTTTGTGCCTTCATTTTTCTTTTAAATTTTTAATAATTTTTTGATTATTAATTTTGTCAGATATTTAAAAGGTAATGAAGGGGATTAAACAAGATGTTAATCACGATCAAGACCAAATGATGACTGTTAATTCTGCCGAGGATGGCATTGTTGCTGGAATTTCTGGAGGAGGAAATAATCCTGGTGCTGCTACTACTTCGACTGGGGAGCCTAGGCCGCCGACTCTTCAAGTGGAGCATCCGACTTATAGGTTATTTTAAATTTTATTTTTGGGTTTTTGTCTAGGTTGCTGGATTTTAAGGGTTTTGCTCTATTATGTTTTGGTGAAACTTTATTGTCCCTGTTCCGGTAATAGTTCGGATGAGACCCCCCCTCCTTTTTCCTTTCTAAAAGTATTAAAAAATGGTCAGTCAGTCTTTTGTTATAGAACCCGTCGAGCGGTGTCAAATGACACTAAAATCAACTTCCGGTCTTAACTTTGGGCCGAGATACAGACCCCCGAAAATTGAAAAATAAAAGGGTGGACCTAGCTTATTTTTTGGTCTAAAAATTTAATTAAACAAATGATAGCTTATTCAAAAGAGCTTGTCGAGCTGATTCGAATGACATCAAAATCAACATAATTGAACAAGATTTGACAAAGTTATGACATAAAGTAATCCTATGGTAGTCGTGAGACGCTTTTGCAAAACCTTTCTCTGCGCAGGTTTTTTGTCTGTATCTCGGTCCAAAATTAAGACCAGGTGTTGATTTTGGTGTCATTCGACAAAGCTCGACGAGTTCTATAACCTAGGACTGACTGACCATTTTTTAACACTTTTAGAAAGGAAAAAGGAGGGGGGTCTCATCCGAACTATTACCCCTGTTCCTAATGGAACTGGAACCGTACAAATTTTTAACCTCTATTGGAACCGGGCAGCTTGAGATCGAAAATAAATTTAAACTTAATAATTTTCCATTTTTAAGTGATAATTATGTTATTGACGGACAACAAATGATCTCAGAACAACGAATGCGTGAAATTCTTGTTGAATTGCAACAGACCTGGTTGAAAGAGTATAAACAAAATAGAGAGAAACTTCTTGTTGAATTGACTGAAAAGGTTTTTTATTGTTATTATTAGATTGGGCTTATCTCTGGGATATCTTTTTTATTCTTCATAAGAGCATTTCTTTTCAAATTCTTTTTCGGTATATTGTGTAGGTAAAGGGGAACCCAAAATTCCTAGCATTTAATGGCTGATGTGAGGGGAATGTGGAGGGTGTTCTTAAATCTTAAAAGCGTGAAAGCAAGTATCGCCCTGATTGCTCATAGAGCAGCTGAAGAAGGTGAAACGCCCCTAGCAATAATTACCATTAATGTCTCTCAGATTTCTAAGGGCTCAACCTTTAATTGTGTTAACATTTCTTCTAAACTTTTTGTTTTTTAAAGTTACACCAAGAATATATTTCTGATTTGCAAAGGAAGCAGACAGAATATATGGCTCAATATCGTGATGAAATGGATGCTGAAAGGTTTAGGAAAAGTTTTTTTCAATTTTAAAATAATTTTTTTAGGTCAAGGCAAGAAGAGCTTTTTCAGCGGCGTTTGCAAGACGAAGTTCAACGTCTAAATGAAAAACATAGGCGTGAATTACAAATGGCTAAGAAGAAGCAATGGTGTTGGCAATGTGAACAAGAAGCTATTTATCATTGTTGTTGGTATAAAATTATTTTTTGTTTTTTTTTGAATAAGAATTTCTGAAGGATTTTTTCTCTCATAAACTAGAGAAAAGTACCCCCTTAAAAATTATTTGAGAGTCCGTGGCAAATTGTCCAACAGTTTTTTCTTCTCAAAAATATTTTTCGAGTTCTAAAAAATTTCTTTTTATTTGATTTTGTAATCTAAAATCAATATATAATATTTAGGAATACAGCCTATTGTAGCGTTGAATGTCAACAAACTCATTGGCCAATGCAGTTAGTTTATTTCATTTTTATTTTCTTAAAAAGTCTAGGAAATTCTGAACGAATTTTTCGGGTGATAGAAATTAACAAAAAAATTTTTGTTAGAAATTTTTATATAAATGGAATTTTTTTTTAATTTTTTGACTCCAAATAGAGTAGAAATTAGATTTTTAAACAAATTAAAAAATAATTTTTATTAATTTTTTTCCTTTCTAAAAAAGTCGTCGTTATTGTCGTCGTAAGAAAACTGCCCAGACAGCATCTACTTTAACTCAACAACAAAATACTTCATCATCAAATAATGGAGGTAATACAGGAACTACAACAATAAATACTTTAAATACTCAACAGCAAAATGGAGAATTGCAACATCAGCAACAACAGAGTAGTAATGGAACGGCCAGATAATTTTTTTTGAAAAAATTATTATTTTTTTGATTGAAAGGAGAGAAAAATGAGACATAAAATAATTATATTTTAATTTTTTATTTGTATTGGAATTTTAAGGGAAATTAAGGGAAATGATGTTTCTATTTTAAATTATTAATGGGAGGCGGAAGCCAGTTCTCTCGGGTCCATAAGCGGATTATTAGGAACCGTGAAATATTGCCAAAAAGGCCGGAAATAATTTTTGGCCCCTATCACAATTTTTGTTTAAGCCAGGAGAATAGGAGTGTAGATATTATTATCTGACCAAAAATTTTCTAAATAGAAGTTCTTTAAATTTAAATTTCCATATACAAATACAAAATTCATCAACACATTTTTTGGCTGCGCCCCAAAATGTCCTACCCCCAAAATGTCCTCCCCTAAAATGTCCTCCCCCAAAATGTCCTAAGGAATAAAACCCCCAAAATGTCCTCCCCTAAAATGTCCTACCCAGAAAATGTCCTGCCCCATTCCTTCTTTGGAATTCGGGTAATTTTAATTTAAAATCCGGAAAAAAGGTTTCCGGAAAACCCAGAAAATGTTTTCCGGAAAATCCGGAAAGTTTTCCGGAAAATGGTTTCCGGAAAATGGTTTCCGAAAATCTGTACTATTCTGGAAGCCATTTTCCGGAATTTTCCGTAAGTTATTCTTCGAGAATTTCCGGAAATCATTTTCCGGAAAAATTTTTCCACCTGTTTTCTGTTCAACTTCATGTTCAGAAAAACGTCCCCAATTTGTTTTTAATTTATAGTTCGACGAATTGAGTATTTTACTCTGTTTGACATTTTGAGACTGGGACATTTTTGAGGGAGGACATTTTAGGGATTCTTGTTTATTAGGACATTTTGGGGGTTTTTATTCATTAGGACATTTTGGGGGTAGGACATTTTAGGGGAGGACATTTTGGGGGTTTTTGTTCATTAGGACATTTTGGGGGTTTTATTCGTTAGGACATTTTGGGGGTAGGACATTTTGGGGGCGCGCCCATTTTTTTATTTTTTTACATTTATTTTTCATTTTAAAATTATGACTGTTTTTTTAAATAAAAGTTTTCCATTAAAGTATTTTTAATAAAATGAGACGTTATTTTAAACGTTAATTTTCTCAATTTTTATACAGTCGAACCTCATTATAAAATGCTACTAGATATTAAATATACCTTGATCTAAGACACTTTTTTTTTAAATTTGTCCACGAGGGTCTAAGGGATTCCCCTACGAAACCGCTTCCCATGGTACCTAGGGTTCTTTACCTTAGCCTGCTCCCGTTGATAACCCCCTATTTAATACACATCTGGCTGAACTATAAGATAGAAGATTTTCAAGTCCAGAATTTTATAATGAGGTTCGACTATTTATTCTTTAAATTTTTCACAACTTTTTAGAGAGAGAAATGGCTAAAGTAATTAGACAGTGTTGGGTTTGGAGGAAAAACAATCGTGTTTGGCGTTACTTGCCTCGTCGAGATGATAGGGTAAACAGAGTTGATTTGGATGTGTTGGCTGAACAATGCGAAACATTTCCGGATCCGATGCCGGTAGATCCTCCAAAACTTTGGGTTGCCTGGATTTTTAGAGATTTGGAAAAGTCTGATGGAATTTTGCGGCAAGGAATTAAATTAATTTAAAATAATGGGAGGGGGGGTTTAAGTATTAATATTAGTGAGAGTTGAGTCTGCTATCAATATTTAGAATCTTAAAATTAAATTATTAGGAACGAAATTTTCGAAAAATTTTTTTGTTACTTCCATGAATGAAGGAGAGTTATTCCAACTTTTGTTAACCTATAAGCGCAACCAAAAATGCCAGTTCTTTCAGTTCATTTGGGGCTAGTAGGAAATATTGCTTTGCTTATTTTGCAACAAAACAATTTCTCTATTAAGAGGTTTAAAAACAAATTATTTTAATAAGTAATTTAAAAATTAACCAATTTTTTTTATTTTAGTGATCATGTCCGTAAACTTTTTGGAAAATATCCCAAACCTGGCGAACTTCATATATTTATGAATACATTATCAAATAATAAACAACTTTGGAAAATTAAACATTTAATTGAAATTCGTCCAATAAGTTTTCCGAATGGAGAGCCGGGGCCTGAAGATGTTTATAATTTAGAGGTGTTTTTTATGTTTGAAAATATTTTTGCGAAAAATTAATTTGAAATATCATAAATCTTGAAAATTTTCCCGATTGAAGTTGAATCCGTTGTCTTATCCTTATCACAATTTATTCAATTTAACTAAATGCCCATCCCTAAAATTTTACCGGGAGATTTTAAATTAGATTTTAAATTAAATTTTTTTCTTTTTTCTCAATTAATGCGCCGATTATTTTCCTAAAATATTTGAAAAATTTCAGAACCGATATCCTACTTATTTCAACTAATCTTTCTTTTTTCGTTTTAATTTTCTTCAAAAAGGAAGATTTATATTGAAACAGAATTTATAAAAAATAAATTTTAATTTCAAAATAAAAATTTTTTTCTCTTATAAAAAGGTAATGGCAGACGGTAGATGTGTTATTGATGAAAATTTGGCAGACCCAAGAAATGTTCAATTATTAGATCCAACCAAACAATTTACAAAAAATTATTTAATGTCCAAATTGAGAAGTAAAGATGCTCGTTTAAAAGAAATTTATGAGGATACTGTTTACAATCCTGAAAATATTTCAATTTGTTGAAAGTGAGGGGAATATTTTTTAAAGGGATTTTAGTTTTGTTATTTTAAATTTAATTTTAATAAAAGTTTTTTTTTCAAAATTTTTTTCCCATTTGAAATAAGGGGTATCGATGGTTGAAAATAATAATAACCAAAAGTTTGTGCTTCCGAACAGGCTATCAGCTAAAGTATATCCAAATTTTCAAAAGGGTCTTGTCAGAGGGCTTCCTATTCCACCAACTCATGGAGTCTTTCTTTTCAGCGCCGCATGCGAAAATCTTGCGGCGGGGATTAAAGGTTATTCGATTTAATTTTAATTCCTATGCCGAGAATTAAAGTATATTTTAACTTTATTGGATTATAATTTTAAATAAAATTCTTTAATTAAAATTATAAAAAAACTTAATTAATTTAAATTAATTTTTCTAATTTTAATTTAAAAATTGATTTTTAATTTCCTTTTCTAATCAATTTTTTATTTTTTCTTTCTCTATATTGGCTTTCCACGTTAATTTGACCTTTTTTAAGGAATCATGCGCCAATTAAATCAATTCTAAATTTAGATTTTTGAGTGGATGGGGATACATTTGAAGGAAAATCATTAGACATTCCACTGAATAGATTGGAAATTTAAAAAAAACTACAATACTAGAATAACTTATTTGCTTAAAAATTATCCTAGGTAAGTATTGCGACCTCACACTAACTAAAGGTGGTAATTAATCGGAGGCTAACCATCAATGGGCGTTTTTGGCAACAAAGAATATGCGTAAATATTAAAGATTAGGGTTGGGGGCCCAATCCGGTCCGGTCCGAAAGATCGGGTCGGGCATCGAATTTGGCCCGAGAAAGACTAGATCGGTCTAGCCCGATAAAAATGAAGTCCGAAAAAATAACTCGAACGTCGGCCTGATTCGAAAACCCGACATAACCCCAACCACAAAAAACTCAAAACCCCAATAATGATGTAAAATGTAAACCCCGTGCCAAAAATAGCAACGGATTGCATGGTTCTCATATGCAAAGTTATTAACCAATCGTCCATACCAATACAGAATACAGTTTTTATTTTTACCTTATTTGCTAAGCTGAGAGGAAACTTCCACGGTGGAGTTTGTTTTAAGACGAAATTAAAACAACGTTGAAAAGCATGTTCTGTAAAATGTCCTTTCATTCCCATTTTTAAATGATAAAGCCTGGCAGAGTAAGCTAGGCAGAGTAAGATAGTAGGATAAAGCCTGGCTTATTAAGCTAGGATCTATTGCCCTGCCCTCACAAATAGCTCTTTATAAATAGAGTTGCCATAATACATTCTATTAATTTATTTTTTCTTTTTTCTTAATTTTAAATGCTCATTAAGCTACTCATCGTTAGGGGACCCGACAATTGGGGACTAAATAGAATTTTTAAAAAGTGAACATTAACTTATAGCGGGTTTTTAATAGGTGGTTGGTTACAAAACATGGTCATTCCACTCAGCTTGATGTCTGAGAACCAAGGACATTTTTGGCGCTGAAATTCGAATATGCAATAAAGTTCATAAACAGAGCTCGCAGTAAAATCGTCTAGATCCGACTTGATTAGACAAAGCCATACAAAAATGAATCAAGTAAACCTATGGGCATCGAAGAGGCGCTTGTTCAGAACGGCCTCGTGGGAGTCTGTACCCGTAACATAAACCAGTAACAAAAAAACGTTTTTCTAGTTGAAGTCAAACGGATGTATTAGTGACTACAGACGGTTATCAAAATTAAATATTTTTTAAATTCTAAGAAAAATATTTTAAATCAAAATTTAGATTGAAATGTTCAAAAAATTCAATGCAATTGTTATTTTATTTTTCATTTTAAAAAATTATTCTGAAGGGGGAGGACCGAAGAAGAAAAAAACTTTTCAACCAGTAAACCTTATTAATTTTGGACAACCCAATCAAGGGTTAATACAAATAATTTATTTTAATTTTCAAAATATTAAGGAGTGCTAATTATTCTGAAGGAGGCTTTTCATCTGCCCCAGCATTCACTTTAGCAACACCTACAGATTCTTGTAAATGGGGTGAATGTGTTGAAGGTTTTGCTAATAAAGATGCTTTTGTGGAACATGTTAATGGACATGCAGAAATGTCACAGGTCAATAATTCTTGACACTAATCAAAACATTTTTCAGTAGAACTTTCATTATTAAATTAGACTGGATTGGTGGTTTTCATTTTTCTTTATCAACCTTTCTAGTATTTTACTCCTGAGGTTGAAAAAATTCATTGGATGAGAGAAGGAATATAACCATCGTCACCTCTCTGATTTTAATTTTTTAAAATCTAAAGGATAACAAGTGTCACTGGAGAGATTGTGAAAGAGAAGAGCCTTTTCAACGTCCAGCTCATTTGAAACAACATATTGTTGTGCATACCGGAGAACAGCCTTATGTTTGCAAGGTATAGCTTCAAAAAACTTAGATTTTGTAATACAGGGTGGGGCAAAAGTTCGGCGACAAATTTTATTTTGTCCTTTCTTAAAATTTTATTTTAAATTTTGCTTTTTGTTTATTTTTCCCATATTCTATGATTCGTGCTCTACAAATTTTATCTTGAAAATTTTTTTCTATCTCATAAAGTAAAAATTTTACAGACTGTTAAAAAATCGTGCTTCTATTATTTCTTTGTATTTTAAAAATGTTCGAAAATGTGACATCGCTAGACGGCTTGATATCTGTCGTATGTTGGTTTCCAAAGCAATAAAACGATATCATGAGCTTGGAAATACTCAGGACCGCCCTAGTAGTGGCCCGCCGGTAACCGCAGTTACGCCTGAAAACATCAACGTGGTCAGATTCCGAATTCGCCGTTTTTCTGAACAATCGATGTGAAAAACGGCCTCAGATCTCGGAATGAGCTCGAGGAGCCTCCTAATAATTGTCATATTGAAGCTTAGACATCGGAGCTAAAAGATCAGCCGCGCATATTTCCTTATCTATCGAATGAAGCATCAGAAGCTTCAGAAATGTTGAAGCATTAAACGCCTGGTCGCCATAACAGAGTGATGAAATTAAAAATTAATGCTAGTCTAAAAAAATGGCATTCTGAGGGGAATTGTGCATCCATGGGCGTTATAGCATTTTGGTGAAAACCAATTTTCGCTTCAGCAGGATTGGGTACCCGCGCATGGAGCCAAAAGATAATCCAGCTCTGCGAGGAGCTGTTTCCTGGCTTTTGGGAGTAAGATTTAAGGCCTTCAAACTCACTGGTTTCAAGTGAGTTTGAAGGTTTCAAGTGAGTCACAACCGTAAGCGTTTGGATGGGTGTATTTCAGTCAGGGGCGGTAATTTTGAGCAATTACTTTAATATAATAATTATTATATCCTATTGATTATATTTTATCATTTTTTTATGCTAAATAAAATTTTTTTACAATATATTTTATTAAAAACATTTGTCGCCGAACTTATGCCCCACCCTGTATATTCCTTTCCAGCATGTTAATCAAATTGTGATCGTTGCGACAAGAGCTTTACTCAGTTGAATAATCTTAAAATACACCAACAAACTCATGCAGCAGAAAGAATTATTTATAAATGTGCTTACCCTCCCTGCGATAAGGTAGATAATTATATATTTTTTGTCGAATAAAAGTTTGTTTTATCTGGAATGAGATTCTCCAATATTGAATCTTTTTCTTGGGAATCTTTTTCTATTGAATCTTTATCTTTTTCTAAATGAAAATTAATTTTTAAATTTTCTAGACTTTTAAAACTTCCGATAGCAAAAAGAAACATGAAAAAATTCATATTAATCCACACCATTATCGATGTCCAGTATTTGAGTGTCCAGAACCAGAATGTACGGGGCTTTCTTCACTGATTAGACATGTTCATGGAAAACACGGACAAAATGTTTGGAATTTTATTATAGCAAATAAAAAAGCTAAAAAAGCAAATGGTTATGGACTAATTGGAATAAGAGAAGATGGAACTCCTTACGAGTTTGTTTGAATTTTCTATATATTTTTGATAATGGAATTAATTTGTTAATCAACAATCTAAAGCTATAAATAAATAAATTAAATTTAAGCATGTCAAATAATGGTGCTGGCAGCAGTAATGCGAACCGGGAAGTTGATGTGAGAAAATATTTTTTATATAGAAATTTTCTATTAAATTGTACAATTAGCCGAAACTATTATTCCAAGCAGGGCTGGGCGAAATAAAAATTTTTTTTATTTCGAATCGAAACGAAATAAAAAATTTTCTATTTCGTTTCGGAGCGAAACGAAACGAAATGAGCTCGTTTCGGACGAAACGAAACGAAATAAACGAAATAAAATAAAAATTAAAAAATATTTATTTTTCAATTCATAAAAGCTTTTAATCGATATTTAAATCATAAATATGCACTCCAAGAGCTAGATGCGTGACAAAAGCATACCAGAAACAAGAATGGACTCTGCAAATCTGCTATATCCACCTTAATCCTCTTAAATCGACATATATCCGCCTTAATCCCCGATATCCAATTAAAATCCCGCGATATATCCAAATTCACTTTGAGTATCCACTTTATAGTAACGATTAAGGATATTAAGAGGGATAAAAAAATTATCTTTGATATCCTTGAGATATCTCCTATATCCCTTCTATATACTACTCCCAAAACCTCCGATATTCATTTAATCCATAAATCACATATATACACTAAATCCCCCGATATCCCCTTAATCTCGCCAATACCACAATAACTTAATCTTACCAAATTTCCAAATCAAATCTCATCATTAGTCCCTCGAGATCTCTTTTAATCCTCCGGACAATTGAATAAAAATTTTAGTCGGTAGGTCAGGTAGTGGTAGGCCCACTGACGGTTTGACTGAACAGGACTTCAACACTAGTCCTATTCAACTCTACTACCTATGTTCGGTTGAGCGGCTGAAGGCTGGCCTTCTCTAGCAAAACCTGTTACAGAATCTTCCTTTTTAGCGCCGCAGGCGAAAATTTTTTGAATTTTGGAGCTCAAGAAGCCAATTTTCCTCCATTTTCAGCGCCGCAGGCGAAAATTTTTTAAATTTTAAGCTGTTCATAAGACAAAAATCACTAAAAAATTTATGATTTTTTACAAAAATTCCCGTCATTAGGGGTGTATTTTTATTTCGTTTCGTCCGAAAATTTATTTTATTTCGCTCCGAAACGAAACGAAATAAAATTTTTTTTGTTTCGTTCCGAAACGAAACGAAAGGGAAAAAAGGCCACGAAATAGCGAAACGAAACGAAACGAAATTTCGCCCAGCCCTGATTCCAAGTGCAAGTTCGTTTATTGGCAAAAATATCTTGTTAGGAACGATTAGTGATGATAGTCATTCATTTTTTCTAAATTTGAAATTAATAGTGGGATTCTAATAAAGAAAATTTTTACAAAACTTTTGATTATAATTTTGTATCTAAACATTTAAAGGTTGGTCATCCAGCATACCCACCCCAGGGAGGTCAACATTTAGACTATTCGGTATACCCAGCTCAAGGATGGCAGCAAAATTTTGGGTATCCGGCATACCAATCTGGAGATCATCAACATTTTGGTTATCCAACATACACCCTCCACGATTGGCAACAACATTATACACAATTACCAACAAATTTAGAACATCAAGAACAACATATTGGTCATACAACACGCACAACCTATGGAGATGGTACTGGCAGCATTAATGCGGAGGGTGGAGATGAAGATTTAGACTTGGAATTGAAACTTTAGTTTATGAATCATCAATTTGAGTCAACAATTTGGTTATTCTCTGAGATATTTTTAAAAAAATAGTTGAGATTTTTAAAGGGTTTTATTAAAATTCTTCTGATTTCATTTTGGTATAATTTAACTTTATCGTAAATGTAAGTCCCTCAAAACTTTATTTAACTAATTAGTGTTGTTCTCTCACTTCTTTCTTGTTTCATTCCCCCTGATCCGGTCTGACTCAAAATTCTAAGCATTAGCATTAAACTGAAGAACACATTTGTATCTAAAAAGAAATTGTAGAACTGAGGGGGATCCTAAAACTTTGGGGGCTCGGTCCCTGGTACCCCGCAGCGAAAATGGTGCAAATTTCGCAATAGAAGTAGGGTATGATCTATCTGTCTACTAAATTTCATCCCGAAGTCCCACGGACACCTCAGGCACTCTTTTTTGTTAGCGTTCAGTTGGCCCTTTTAGTTAATCACAAAAATAAATCTTACATATTTTTATTGTAATTTTACATTATTTCCAACACTCCGCGCAACAAAAATATTTAGGATACAAGAAGAGATAAGGCGATTTTTTTCTCATCTATAATTATTTTAATTTCCTCAATTTTCTTTTTAAGTTCCTTAAATTTCTGGGTCTTACTTTAAAAACTTTAAAAACTATCAAGCAGCAGCTATTTATCATTCAAACACGTTTCTCTTTTTTAAATTAGTAGTTTTATCACCAAGCGGAACCGAGCTGTTATTGGCCGCTTCATTTTTATTGGATAAACTTTATTTTTTTAACAATCGTTTTGAGAACTAAAATAAGGATTTATATGGATTCTCCTCGTATTGCTTCAAATTGAAAAATAATACCAGGGCTTATCCCAAAACAATTACTAAAGAGGATTGTATTTTATTTTGGCCCTCAAGTAGAAGATTCTCTTTTGTCTTTGTTATGGAAATTAAAAAGTTATAAGCCCTCGAAATTTTGAATTTTCATACTCTTTATATGAGTGAAACTCTCTCAAATAGACTAGAATATAGAATATTAGAGTAATAATATAAATTACATAAAAAATTTTTTTATCGGATAGCGAAAATAAATAATTTTAATGAATTACATTATGTAAATAGATTTTTAATTTAGAGAAAAGATGCGGGAATCCTTGGTTTGAAATTGTCAGTATTTTTCAGTTTTTAAAAATTGAATTTTTATGTATTGCTCTCTTTAAGATTTTTGAGGGTCCGGGATAATATTGGAGAGGGGTATGGTAATTAATCGGGCATTTACTGTAATTATGAAATTGTCAGTTTAAACGACAATTTTAATATTTCGTTTATACATTGAACGGGTAGAGAAAAAATAATTTTAATGAATCATTAATACAAAATTAATTTTAAATATTTTTATTTATCAGTTTATTAGAATTATTATTATTTAAATGAGAGATATAAATAATTCTGATCATCTGACCAAGAGAAACGACAAATAAATTTAAAAAATCATGAATTATGTAGTAATGATCATTAAAATTTAGCTTTTATTTTCCTTTTCCGTTCAATCTAAAAAAATAAAAATTAAAAAAATGATCACTTAAATCAAATCACTTTACTTATTTTATAAATTATTAATCCCAAGTAGGGCTCTATAATTTTATTTAAAAATAAATTTTAAATTTATTTTTCAGTTTTTTATTTTAATGAGTTTAATTTTTATTTTATTTTTATTTATATCATTGAAGGAGGTTTTATTGTCCGGCCCGGCTAATCTTACCCAAAGGAAGTCTAAATGGAAAACCGTTTTTAGCAACATAACCTGCTCAACCGAAACCTTTCCATGCCCGGATATTTTGAATTTGTTAAAGAAAATAAATAAATGTAATGGGTAAGTTAATGAAGTTTGAATTAATATTTGGTGTTTGATAAAGTGATTTATGTGGTGGTTTATATGCCATTAATAGAGAGGGCAATTTTTGGGAAAAAATTGTACAGGGTGTTTCAGCTGAAAAGCGCTATTTGAAAATTCAATAACTTTTTAGTGCGTGGACAGATTTTAACAAAATTTTGTATTTTATATCTATATTTTATGGCATTTTTTTTGACGTAAAAATTATGTCGAAATTCGAACCCTAACCCGAGATAATTTCGTACTCTACCGTTCTGTTTTCCCCTTTTTCCCCACATGCATTCTTACTCCCTTTTGTTTGCTACAAGCGGCGATAGACACTAGAGTAAACACTAGGCGATAGACACTACAACTTGAAGAAAAGTGGGCGGGGCTTCTTCTCTTCGCCGCTCGCAGGAAAAAAAAATAAGTAAGATAGCGCGCACTGAAAAGAGAAAGAAAAGAGAACGGTTGAGTACGGATTTGAAATACAGGGTTAGGGTTCGAATTTCGACATAAATTTTATGTCAAAAAAAATGCCATAAAATATAGATTTAAAATACCAAATATTATTAAAATCTGTCCACGCAGTAAAAAGTTATTAATTTTTCAAATAGCGCTTTTCAGCTGAAACACCCTGTATTTTTCTTGCATATTTTCGTACATATTGTGGCCTAGACAAGATCTCGAACAAGAATTGCCCGATCATTTTTCAGTTTTAGAGATTTTTCGAGATATCAATCTCAATTTTATATGCCCTTCCAGTTCGGTCTCTAATATTTATCAACAAATTACGGAAATGTACTTCATCCCTATTTGTTATTCTGTTAGTGTATGTCTGCCTATTTTAAAAATTCACTCAAAAAATAATTCCAATACAAATCTGTAAACAAAGTTTTCCAATCCTTCCAATTTTTTGAAAAGAAAAGTAGCCCCAATATCCGGATCCCCGTTTAAATCAATTCCAAAAGCAGAAATTAAATAAACATCAATACCAAGACGGGCAAGTGCTTCCGCATGATTTCTAGCTACTCCTCCAGCCCTTTGTTTAATCTCTGCAGGAAAATAGGAAATTTCTTCTTTTTTCAGTTCTTTTGTTTCTTCTGTTGATAAAACTTCTATATAGACTAGTGTTGCACCCCGACCCCGTTCCCCGTTCCCCGACCCCGCTCCCGAACGATTTTTTCGGACTTACCCCCGCCCCGTTCCCCGCCCCGAAACAATTCGAAAACCCCGTCCCCCGACCCGAAAAACTTTCGGGGTTGTCGGGAGTAAGACCCCTATAAAATGCCATTTTTTAGAGGAATTTAAAGAGAAAAATTTAGAAAATTCCTTCCCAATTTACTTTGTACTTATTATCTTTGAAGGAAAAATGAATGTAATAACAAAATTCTCTTTATACTTTTTTCCAAGCGACTTGTGGTTTAGTGGTTTAGATGTTAGATTAAGATATATGTCTATTGAGTCCCACAAGTAGATCTGTTTTATTTTATTTTTCTTAAAAAATAAATGATAACAAGTGTTAAATTTTATTTTTAAATATTATCTAACATAAAAAACAAGCCAGCGATTTTGTTTAGTCCTTGAACTCAAAAAATTTTTGCCTGCAGCGCCATAAAGGAATAAATCAGGCTTTATGATCTAACAAGACTCTCAAAATTTTCGCCTGCGGCGCTAAAATTAATAAAACTAATTTACATTCAACACTGAGGTATTAGCATTTTTATCTAAGTTGGAAAGCGTGAAATTAGAGGGTGATCGTTGGACTGGAATCAGAGGTATTAAGAGATTTGTAGGTGATCAGAGGATTAAGAGGATTTGAAACACTAATAGGCGTAAATTAAAGTAGATTTGAAGGGATCACCTTCATATCCCTAATCCTTCAATACCTTTTAAATAAAGGATATCCCACCCCTTAATCTCCCTAATAACTTATATCGCCAGATATGCCAGTTAATCCATTCAATACCCATTATATCACCAGATATACCCTTTAAATCCATCAAAACTATTTAATCCCACCTTATTCTCCATGATTTTTAAATAGATTAGCGCAAATGTACTATGAGTGAACTATTTTTGGAGAATTTTTCTTAAAAAAATTTTTTCCTTGACCCCCGTTCCCCGACCCCGTCCCCGGCCTAATTTTGCTCCCCGACCCCGCACCCCGCCCCGAAACAATTCGAAAACCCCGTACCCCGACATACCCGCCCCCGAGCGTTCGGGGTGCAACCCTAATATCAACAATTGCACTGCCAATACAAACCTTTTTTAAGAAAAATTTTATTTTATACAAAAAATCAGGTTTCTTTAATTAAAATAGTAGGGCTAAATTGAAGGAAGTTATTCTCTTAAAACTTTGACAGAATTCGGAAATTCCACTCAAAATCCGCAACTATTTAGCAGCAAATTTAGATAAATTTTCGAAAAAATTGACAAAGGGGAGGAGAGAGAAGGAAAAACCTTATTTTCAGGAAAGAGTCAGCTTATCTGAATCCCAACCAAAGAATTTTCGAAGCCCTTACCCATTCCTGTTTGTTTGTTGACTGTTTTGTGGATAATCATATAGGTAAGAGGTCCTTTCCTATTTTAATTACTCATAGTTAATTTTTTAACAACGGAATCAGCCTTTTTTTATCAAATCTTTATAAAATACTTACAACTTTCGGTTTTCCCTTCATATGTTGCTCAAAGTTTATTTGTTTTAAAATAACGTTCCGTCTATATAATTAATTATTACTGGCAAGTAAATTAGTAATTAAAATACATTTAATTTGAACTTAAAATTTTTTTTTGTTAATTTTTGGGACGAGAAATTCATAAATAATTATTTCATTTTTATAAATACAACCTTGAAAAAAATATTTTAAAAAAGCTTTTAGAAGTTGAAGAAGAAATCAAAACGAGCAGGGCTCTAAATAAATTCATTTGGGGTTTTGATAAAAAAATGTTGTAGGAATTAAAATATGTAAAGAGATGTTTATAACAACATTTTTTACATATAGCGATGTTTAAAATAAATTTTATAAGTATTTTTTAATTAAAACTTTATTTGTTATTTTCTCAAAAATAAAAAAGAAATACACTTTAATACTGCACATCTGGCACGTGAACAAATATAATATTTGTACATAGTTGAAGAGTAAAAACATTTCCTTTTACAATGGTAGCCCATTGTTCATTGTTCATCGGTTATTTCGTTCCATGCCCGCTCCAAAACAACTTTTAGTTCCTCCGATGTTACGTATCTGATTCGGCATACTTTTTGCTCCAGAATTGGCCAAATAGAATAATCCACGAATCTAAACCCGGTGAGTTTGAAGGCCAGATATCTTTCCCCCAAAAGCCATGTCTTAAAAATTTCAAATAAAATCGATGACTGAAACAATAAGAAATAAAATAACTGGGTGCGCTTATAATTTCTTAACACACTGTAATTTTAAAATTCTTTTGCCATAAATTAAAGTATTTTTTAACCTTATTGAATTGAAATTTTTAATAAAAATTTTTTAATTAAAATTATAAAAAAACTTAATTAATTTAAATTAATTTTTCTAATTTTAATTTAAAAATTTATTTTTAATTTCCTTTTCTAATCAATTTCTTTTATTTTTTCTTTCTCTATATTGGCTTTCCACATTAATTTGACCTTTTTTGAGGAATCATGCGCCAATTAAATCAATTCTAAATTTAGATTTTCGAGTGGGGATTTAAATGATAAAGCCTGGCAGAGTCTCATGTAAATTGCCCAGCCCTCTCAAATTTATCTTTATAAATAGTAGCTGCCATAATACATATTATTAATTTATTTCTTCTTTTTTCTTAATCTTAAATGTTTTATTAAGCTAGGATAAGACTTTTGGGGACCTGACAATTGGGGACAAATTAGGATTTTTAAAAAATTGAAAATTAACTTATAGCGGGTTTTTAATAGGTGGTCGGTTACAAAACATGGTCATTCCACTCAGCCTGATATCTGAGACGAATAAGGGGTGAAAACCAAGGACATTTTCGGAGTAGAAGTTCAAATATGCAAGAAAGCTCATAAACAGAGCTCGCAGCAAAATCAACTCGATCCGACTTGATTAGACAAAGTTATACAAAAATGAATCGAGTAAACCTCGGAGAGGCCCTCCAAAACGCGCCTCGCGGGAGTTAACAGTCACTGAGTTAATAAACCATTAACAAAAAAAGTTTAGCTAGTAGAATTTAAGAAGGACCGGTTATCAAAATTAAATATTTTTTTAAATTCTAAGAAAAATATTTTAAATCAAAATTTAGATCAAAATGATCAAAAAATTCATTGCAATTGTTATTTTATTTTTCATTTTAAAAAATTATTCTGAAGGAGCACCGAAGAAGGGAAAAGGAGAAACAAGTGGGCAACAACCCCAAGGGTTAATAAAAAAAATTTATTTTAATTTTAAAAAATATTAAGGTGGAAATGTGAATGGGATAGATGTAAATTAAGTTTTGATAATGAAGATGCTTTCTATAAACATGTTAATCAACATGCAAAAGATTCACAGGTCAATAATTATCAACACTAATCAAGACAATTTTCTTTAGTCATCTTAATACTAAATACAAATATAAAAATCCGTAAAATTTAAATTTGACTGGCGGTTTTCATTTTCTTATATCAACTTTCCTTGTATGTATTATGCCCCTGCAGTTGAAAAACTCATTGGAACTCATTGAAAACCCCACACCAAAGCACAAATAATTGATCAACTCGATGAAAAATGAAAACCACAAATTGAAGTCTAATTTAATAATAAAGCTGTTTTGCCCGTAATTTCAGAAAGAATAGATGTACATAATCATGTACAATGTACATAATCATCTACATTTATTCCTTCTGAAATTACGGGCAAAACAGCTTTTATTATTAAATTAGACTTCAATTTGTGGTTTTCATTTTTCTTTATCAACCTTACTAGTATTATGCACCTACGGTTGAAAAATTTTATTGAATGAGAGAGGAAATATAACCATCGTCACCTCTCTGATATTAACTTTTTAAAATTTAAAGGATAACAAGTGTCACTGGAGAGACTGTAAAAGAGAAGAGCCTTTTCCTCATCCAAGTGACTTGAAACAACATATTGTTGTGCATACCGGAGAAAAGCCTTATGCTTGCGAGGTACTAACTCCAAAAAACTCAGATTTCTTAATATATTCCTTTCCAGCATGTTGATCAAAATGGTGCTCGTTGCGAGGCGAGCTATACTCAGTTGCATAATCTTAAAGATCACAAACGAACTCATGCAGCAGAAAGAATTATTTATGAATGTGCTTACCCTGATTGCGCTAAAGTAGATAATTATATATTTTTAAAATAAAAGTTTGTTTTATTGGGAACAAAAGAGGGATTGGTACTTATCCCTTATACCACACCCCCTCAAAGTAGTGTCCAAAATGTCATATATGGGGTAATAAAGGGTGCTGATCACGATTATGGTGTTTATTTCTCAATATAAGAACCCCCTCACCCATAAATTGTCATGGTTCATAATGGTCAAACTTCAAGTTTGGACGCATTTGACTACCACAATGGCAGAAACGTTCAATATGAAGCAAACCGCAATTTTGAAAAAATTTTACAGCGTTTGATTCATCAGTGTTGTGTCCGCACTTGCAGAAGGAATATAAATGAAAATAAATAACCCAGCATTGGGTTGGATGGTGGCACAGTCGGTTGTGCTTCGGTCTGGGCTCATTCCATGATGGTTCAATTCCATCTCCCATCCACAATTTTTCCACAGCATGAACACATCGGACACTTCAATGGCGCAGTCGCACAGGCCGGGCATAGCCCGAGGAACAAGTGAACCTTCAAATGCTGTGATGATCTGACATTCTGTCACTGTGGAGAGAAAAAGGAGAAGACCCTGTGAGAAATTAAAAAAATGCCTGAGTTGTGATAGGCTAGCCGGTGGTGCGAGGCTAATATATAAATAAAAAAAAAATGCGTAAGGCGCATGAAGCGCAGCATATGCCACAAAATGGGTTTCTGTGTGTGCTCTCCAAAATCGAAACAGATGATAGTTATAGAAGACAAGCAACAAGCGAGGACGCTTGATTTCGCAAGGCGGAAGGAGTGTTGTGTCCGCACTTGCAGAAGGAATATAAATGAAAATAAATAACCCAGCATTGGGTTGGATGGTGGCACAGTCGGTTGTGCTTCGGTCTGGGCTCATTCCATGATGGTTCAATTCCATCTCCCATCCACAATTTTTCCACAGCATGAACACATCGGACACTTCAATGGCGCAGTCGCACAGGCCGGGCATAGCCCGAGGAACAAGTGAACCTTCAAATGCTGTGATGATCTGACATTCTGTCACTGTGGAGAGAAAAAGGAGAAGACCCTGTGAGAAATTAAAAAAATGCCTGAGTTGTGATAGGCTAGCCGGTGGTGCGAGGCTAATATATAAATAAAAAAAAAATGCGTAAGGCGCATGAAGCGCAGCATATGCCACAAAATGGGTTTCTGTGTGTGCTCTCCAAAATCGAAACAGATGATAGTTATAGAAGACAAGCAACAAGCGAGGACGCTTGATTTCGCAAGGCGGAAGGAGTGTTGTGTCCGCACTTGCAGAAGGAATATAAATGAAAATAAATAACCCAGCATTGGGTTGGATGGTGGCACAGTCGGTTGTGCTTCGGTCTGGGCTCATTCCATGATGGTTCAATTCCATCTCCCATCCACAATTTTTCCACAGCATGAACACATCGGACACTTCAATCAGGACATCCCCCCATTAGTGTGTCGTAATTATAGGGCATTTTTTATTTATTTTTATTATTATGGGTTCAAATGAATGAAATCGTTTATATATTCATTAAACGTCCAATAATCACACAGAAAATAAATATTAAATATTAGTGCATTAATAAATATAAGTGCAAAATAAATATTAGTGCATTAATATTGCTCATACCTATATATTTATTTAAATAAAAACTTGAAGTTTGACCATTATGAACCATGACAATTTATGGGTGAGGGGGTTCTTATATTGAGAAATAAACACCATAATCGTGATCAGCACCCTTTATTACCCCATATATGACATTTTGGACACTACTTTGAGGGGGTGTGGTATAAGGGATAAGTACCGAGGGATTGTTTGGGCTGCAAGATGGAAGTAGAAATCTTACATCTTATGATGGATTTCCTGAATTTGTGTTCCTTTGCAGGCAATTCATAATACATATTAGTAGATTCGTACATTTATTGGAATATTGCCTTTTTAACGGGGTTGTTACTAAATGAAAATTAATTTTTAAAATTTTCTAGACTTTTGAAACTTCCGATAGCAAAAAGAAACATGAAAAAACTCATATTAATCCAAACTATTATCGATGTCCAGTATTTGAGTGTCCAAAACCAGAATATAAGTGTCCTTCTTCACTGAGTACACATGTTCGTGCTAAACACGGAAAAAATGTTTGGAATTTCATTAAAGCAAATAGAAAAGCAAATGGTTATAAACTAATTGGAATAAGAGAAGATGGAACTCCTTACGTGTTTGTTTAAATTTTCTATATATTTTTGATTATGGAAACTTGTTAATTAATTTTTAAAATTAATTTGTTAATTAACAATCTAAAGCTATAAATAAATAAAACTTCAGCATGTCAAATGATGGTGCTGGCAGCAGTATTCCGAACTGTGAAGTTGAGGTGAGAAAATATTTTTATATGGAAATTTTCTATTAAATTGAACACAGTTTAATTAGCCAGAAAAACGTCATATTGAAAAGTGCCAATTTTGTTTATTGGCTAAACTCTCTTGTTGCATTCGAACGATTAGTGATGATAGTCATTCATTTTTTCAAATTTTTAATTAATAGTGGGATTCTGATAAAGAAAATTTTTACAAAACTTTTGATTATAATTTTGTTTCTAAACTTTTAAAGGCTGGTCAGACAATATACCCACACCAAGAAGTGCAAGAACATTTTGTTCATCCAGTATACCAGCATGGAGGAGAATTACAACTATTTCCAACAAATGTAGAACATCAAGAAAACAATCATAATGAAGATTATTTAATGGAAGACAATTATCCTAATGAAGATGTAAACACAGATTTGAACCTTTGGTATTAAATCCGCAACAATGAGTCCACAAACTTCCATTTTCAACGCCGCAGGCGAAAATTTTTGACGGAAAATTTTGGAATTTTAAAATTTTAAAAACTCAGCCCATCCCGATAGGGGCATAAAAATACTCGATCTAAACCGAGTATGTCTAGTAGGTTTTCTCTATAATGTTCTATTTCTATATTTTCTCTTTCTATAATTTTTTAGATTTATTTTAAAAAATCGGGTACGGCTAAGCTTTCGGGTAGAAATTTCGGGTTTTAACCAATTTCGGGTTTCGGGTGGAGAAAATATCGGGTACGGGTTTCGGGTTGGATAATTTTCTTTCGGGTAAAAAAATGCTGGGTTTCGGGTATCGGGCGGCAACCCTGATCCGTAACAATTAGTCCACAACAGGATTGTTCCCCGACATATTTTAAAAAGACACAAAACATGAATTTTTATTTTGAAGGAATTTCTTCAAATTTTTTTTTATTTTGATTTTCTATAGTAAAATTTAACTTTATCTTTAAATACCCCCAAAACTATATTCATCTTGTAGTTTTTACATTCCTGATTTTTATCAAATACCAAAGTAATCCATTTATTTATTCATTTCCATTCATTTAGCATAAAGAATTTTCTGTTTTTTTAGATTTTTTAATTTAACCAATTTTGGCAATTTTTTTTCTATTAAAAAAATTATTTTTAGTTTTACTGTTAAATCTTTTGTTCCTTAAACAGAATATTTTTCTTTATTCATTTTAACGTTGTTCCGTTGGCGCTCTTGTTCTTTATTTCTCAGAGATCTAAAAATAATCCAGTTTTTTACACCTTTTCCTATTTTTACTTTAAGGAAAGGTTCCAATAATACGAAATTCATGTTTTTCAAGATCTAAAGATTATTCCCGGACCGGATTAAAGTTTGGCTTCAATTTTTCAGAATTTTTGGCACAATGTAAAGAAATCAAATTGTGCCCGAGAGATGACACCTCGACACATCTCCGATTAGTGTTCGGCAAATGGATTTTTCCAATACGAATACACCGAAAAGTAACAAGTCGACACTATCGGCAGTACTGTGAAGTACCGAACTATGCCGAACACTAAAAATATTCATTACGACAGAAAGGCTGAAAAAAATAAAATTAGAAAAATTTGAATTTATTTTTAAATAAGAGAGGGGGGGGGGTGTATTCAAGAGTATCTCAATCTCTTCTTTCAATCTCTCTCTGGATGGGGTAATCAAACGAGATGGGACAATTAGGGGTATGGTAATTAGTTGAGCATTTACGGTAATTATGTAAGTGTCAGATTAAACGACAATTTTAATATTTCATTTTTACATTTAACATATAGAGAAAATGAATAATTTTAATGAATCTTTAATACAAAATTAATTTAAAATATTTTTATTTAACGTTTGCCTTGTTCAGTTGATTAGAATTATAGTTATCTAAATGGGAGATATATCTAATTCTGATCATCTGACCAAGAGAAACGACAAATAAATTTCAAAAATAATTAATTTTGTGTAGTAATGATTCATTAAAATTTATTATTTAGGTATTTTCTCTTTCCGTTCGCTCTAAAAAATAAAAATTAAAAAATGATCACTTAAATCAAATCACTTTACTTATTTTATAAATTATTAATCCCAAGTAGGGCTCTATAATTTTATTAAAAAAATAAATTTTAAATTTATTTTTTCAGTTTTTTTTTATTTTAATGAGTTTAATTTTTATTTTATTTTTATTTATATCATTGAAGGAGGTTTTATTGTCCGGCCCGGCTAATCTTACCCAAAGGAAGTCTAAATGGAAAACCGTGTTTAGCAACAAAACATGCTCAACCGAAACCTTTCCATGCCCCGATATTTTGAATTTGTTAGAGAAAATAAATAAATGTAATGGGTAAGCTTTAATATAGGTTTCTGATAAAGTGATTTAGTGGTTTATATGTCATTAGTAGAGGGCGTATTTTTATGCAAATGCATATTCTTTGGCAAAATTGTCATGATGTATAATGCACATAAAACACAGTTTCCGCTTGTTTTAAAAAATTTAGAGGGGGTTTCTATTTGCTTATTATGCATAGTAAAGTTATGCTTATTATATGTTATGCTTATTATATGCTTATTATAAAATTATGCTTATTATGCATAGTAAAGATATACACGTCCGAACATTTAAACACGTCAAAAAAATTTTTTATGACAAAGTTTACTCTTTTGCTCAAAGTCATCCAATCTTATTAATTTTGGTACCAATCGACTCTACTAGACGAGTAGCATCGAAATAGCTCATAATTACATTTTTGAAAATTCTACAGGAAAACTACTACTAGGGTACCTAAACGAACGGATTAATCCCATAAAACAGCCGCCGTACCTTGGGTTTTAGTACCTTAACCTGCTCTCGTTGGTAACCCCCTATTTAAGATGCACCTCATTTTAAGATAGAAGATTTTCAAGTGCAAAATCTTATAATGAGGTTCGACTATTTTTAAAATTTTTAGCTAACTTTTTTTAGAGAGAAAAAATGGCTAAAGTAATTAGGCAGTGTTGGGTTTGGAGGAAAAACAACCGTGTTTGGCGTTACTTGCCTCGTCGAGATGATAGACTAAACAGAGTTGATTTGGATTTTTTGGCTGAACAATGCGAAACATTTCCGGATCCAATGCCGGTGGAACCGCCAAAGCTTTGGGTTGCCTGGATTTTTAGAGATTTAGAAAAGACTGATGGAATTTTGCGGCAAGGAATTTTTAAATTTAATTTAAAATAATGGGGATGGTTTATTTAACCACTATTATTTGTGGAAGTTGAATTAGCTATAAAATTTTTAAAATCTAAAAATTTGAGAAAGTTTTAGTCAGAATTATTAAGAATAAAATTTTCGATAAATTTTTCTTTGTTAATTTCCATAAATAAGGAGAGTTGTTCAACCTTAGAGAGAAAATTTAATTTAAAAATATCGTAAATTTTAAAATTTATCTACTAATTTATAATTATTTTTAGTGATCATGTCCGTAAACTTTTTGGAAAATATCCCAAACCTGGCGAACTTCATATATTTATGAATACATTATCAAATAATAAACAACTTTGGAAAATTAAACATTTAATTGAAATTCGTCCAATAAGTTTTCCGAATGGAGAGCCGGGTCCTGAAGATGTTTATAATTTAGAGGTGGTTTTTATGTCTAAAATATTTTTGATAAAAATTAATTTAAAAATATTTTAAATTTGAAAAAAAAGTTAAAAATGTTCCTATTTGGAGGTAAACCTTAGGGTTTCTTAGGGTTAATACACAAACCCGTAGAATTTTTACAAGTGCCTAACAGGCAAAACTATCGCTCCAATCGAGAGATTTTATCTTCAAAAGATTTACAGAATTTCTATCTTATCCCACATATAAAACGGATTAGAGGCGCGCACTTCTCGATTATTTTCCTAAAATATCGAAATGATGTCTGAACTGGCATCCCTACTAATTAAATATATTTTGGGGGGGGGGGGTGTTTCAATTCTAGATTAAAAATTAGTAAAACAAAATTTATAAAATAAAATTTTTTTCTCATTAAAAAAGGTAATGGCAGATGGTAGATGTATTATCGACGAAAATTTGGCAGAAATGTTCAATTATTAGATCCAACCAAACAATTTACAAAAAATTATTTAATGTCTAAATTAAGAAGTAAAGATGCTCGTTTAAAAGAAATTTATGAGGATACTGTTTACAATCCTGAAAATATTTCAATTTGTTGAAAGAAAATTTTGGGAGTTTTTTTGTGTTTTTAGTTTTGTTATTTAAAATTTTGAATAAAAAAATTTTTCAATTTTTAAAATATCCATAATACAAATGTCAATAACCATTTGAAGGGTATCGATGGTTGAAAATAATAATAACCAAAAGTTTGTTGCTTTCGAACAGGCCATCGGCGAAAGTATATCCAAATTTTTAAAAGGGCTAATTCTCTCCTTCAGCTAGTGCAAAAGGTTAATCGGCGGCTGGGAGCGAACCAGCATCTTCAGTAGACCGGATGGGGTAATTAAAGGAGATGAAGTAATTATTTGAGGGAGGGCAATTAATACAGGTTATACTGTATATGCTTTACAACATTTTCTAATTAATTTTAAAATTCTTTTGCCGTAAATTAAAGTATTTTTTAGATTTATTGAATTAAAATTTTTAATAAATTATTTTTTTAATTAAAATTATAAAAAAACTTAATTAATTTAAATTAATTTTTGCAATTTTAATTTAAAAATTGATTTTTAATTTCCTTTTCTAATCAATTTTTTATTTTTTCTTTCTCTATATTTGCTTTCCACATTGATTTGGCCTTTTTTGAGGAATCATGCGCCAATTAAATCAATTCTAAATTTAGATTTTTAAGTGGATGGAGATACATTTGAAGGAAAATCAGTAGACATTCCACTGAATTTATTGGAAATTTTCAAAAAAAACTACAATACTAGAATAACTTATTTGCTATAATAGAACAACATGTCGTTTTATTTTTCAACCTCCCCTCTCAACGTAACGCCGAACAAAATTTTTATTTTTTTGAATTCTTCCTTGGTTGTTGAAGCAAAGGAAGCAAACTTTGAAGCAAACTCCTCCGTTCTTGGAACAACTTCCCCGTTCTTGGAGTAACCTCCCCGTTGTTGAAACACTTTAATATTTGTTTGAAAAATCCCCCGTTGTCGGAACAAGTTCCCAAGGTCAACTCTCCCCATCAATGTAACAAATATTTTTGTTGTAGTTGTTGTTGGAACAACTAATATTCATGTACTGATTTGCGGTACGTTGGGCTCGCAATACGTTGTTTTCAAAAAAACTACAATACAAGAATAACTTATTTCCAATAACCCCGTACCAAAAATAGCAACGGATTGGATGGGACTTAATTCTGAGTCCTCGTATGCAAAGTTATTAACAGCGTACATCACACCACCGAATATCGTTTTTATATTTGCTTTATTTGCTAAGCGAGAGGAAACTTCCCTGGTTGAGTTTATTTTAACAATGTATTCAATTTTCAAAAGATGAAATTTAAACATCATCGTTGAAAAGCATATTCTGTGAAATGTCCTTACATTCCCATTTTTAAATGATAAAGCCTGGCAGAGTCTCATGTAAATTGCCCTGCCCTCTCAAATTTATCTTTATAAATAGTAGCTGCTATAATAAATATTATTAATTTATTTTTTCTTTTTTCTTAATCTTAAATGTTTTATTAAGCTAGGATAAGACTTTTGGGGACCTGACAATTGGGGACAAATTGGGATTTTTAAATAATTGAAAATTAATTTATAGCGGGTTTTAATACTTGGTCGGTTACAAAATATGGTAATTCCACTCAGTTTGATGGTCTGAGACGAATAAGGGGGTGAAAACCAAGGACATTTTCGGAGTAGAAATTCAAATATTCAATAAAGCTCATAAACAGAGCTATCAGCAAAATCAACTCGATCCGACGATTAGACAAGGTTATACAAAAATGAATCAAGTAAACCTTTGGACGTCGGAGAGGCCCCCAAAACTCGCCTCGCGGGAGTTAACGGTTACTGGGTTCTGCACCAGTAACAAAAAACTTTTTCAACTAAAAGTCAAAAGGAAGTATTAGTGACTACAGACGGTTATCAAAATTAAATATTTTTTAAATTCTAAGAAAAATATTTTAAATCTAAATTTAGATCAAAATGATCAAAAAATTCATTGCAATTGTTATTTTATTTTTCATTTTAAAAAATTATTCTGAAGGAGCACCGAAGAAGAGAAAAGGAGAAACAAGTGGGCAACAAACCCAAGGGTTAATAAAAAAATTTATTTTAATTTTAAAAAATATTAAGGAATGCTAATTATTTTGAAGGAGGCTCTTCTTCTTCCCCAGCGTTAACTTTAGTCTCACCCACAAATTTTTCTTGTCAATGGAATGGATGTGAACAAGTTTTCGATAATGAAGAAACTTTTGTGGAGCATGTTAAAGCACATGCAAAAATGGAAAAGGTTAATAATTGTTGATAATAATAGTCTTTTACCTGTTGAATAAGTCCGTAAAAATTCTTGCTGTCCAGTTTAAATTGAAGATTTTATGTTATATCTAGAGCCCGGACCGTACCGTACTACGGCCGTATTTTTCGGTATTTATCGGTATTCCGTATCGGTATTACGGTATGGAATACGGTACGGTACGAAATTCCGGGCTCTAGTTATATCATTATTTTTATTTTCCTATAATTTAAAGGGCCCAAATCCATACTGTCGCTGGTCAAGTTGTAATGAAAGAAAGCCTTTTTTACGACAAAATTTCTCGCAACATATCAGAATGCATACTGGGGAAAAGTTTTATATTTGCGAGGTATTAGCTTCAAAAAACTTAGATTTCTTAATATATATTCCTTTCCAGTATGTTGATGAAAATGGTGTTCGTTGCGACAAGAGCTATACTCATTTGCATAATCTTAAAAATCACCAACAAACTCATGCAGTAGAAAGAATTATTTATAAATGTGCTTACCCTGCTTGCACTAAAGTAGATATTTATATATTTTGCCAAATAAAAGTTTGTTTTATCGGGAATGAGATTCTCCAATATTGAATCTTTTTCTCGGGAATACCTGGTATATTTGCAAGGCACGTTGCTTAAACCAAAAATATTGTCTCTGTTAACGGGGTTGTTACTAAATGAAAATTAATTTTTAAATTTTTTAGAGTTATTTAAATCGAAATGACAAAATCGAACATGAAAGAAGTCATACAGATCCCAACTTCTATCAATGTCCATTTGATAATTGTAGAAAATCGCTTAAAAGTCTTAATGCATTGAAAGATCATGTTCGTAAGGAACATAACGGAACAGATTTTTGGAAATCTATTTTAAAATATAAAAACGATAACAATTTAAAAGGCTATGGGTTAATTGGAATGACTGAAGATGGAATTCCTTACACGTTAGTTTGTTCTTCAGATAAATAATTTATGATGATATAATTTTTTATTTAACAAAAAATATTAATGAAAAAATTAAATTTCAGAAGGAACGATAATGGTGCTGGGAGCAGTAATGCTAACAATCAAGTTAATGTGAGAATATATTTTCTTTTAAAAGAAATTTTCAATTAAATTGTAATTTAGTACACAGAATTTTAAGTTTAAAGCCCGATGGAATTAGCCAGAAAAACGCCTCATTTTAAAATGCCAATCTTGCCTCATGGCAAAATTTTGGTTATTTTTAAATCTTTAAATTCAGTATTAATACTGGGATTCCGATAAATAAAATTTTTACGAAACCTTTTGATTATAATTTTGTTTTAAACTTTTAAAGGTTGGTCAGACACCCCAAGGAGTACAAGAACATTTTGGCCATCCAGCATACCCACCCCAAGGAGTACAAGAACATTTTGGCCATCCAGCATACCCACCCCAAGGAGTACAAGAACATTTTGGCCATCCAGCATACCCACCCCAAGGAGTACAAGAACATTTTGGTCATCCAGCATACCCACCCCAAGGAGTACAAGAACATTTTGGCCATCCAGCATACCAACATGGAGGAGAATTACAACTATTTCCAACAAATGTAGGACATCGGGAAAACAATCAATATGAAGATTATTTAGTTCAAGACAATTATCCTAATGAAGATTTAAACACAGATTTAAGCCTCTGGCATTAAATTCCCGACAATATGTCTATAACTGGAGTGTTGCCCGGCATGTTAAAAAAAACACAAAACATGAATTGTTATTTTTGAAAGAATTTTTTTAAATTTTTTTAATTTCATTTCTACATATACCTCTTTAACCTCCCGAAGTAAGGGACTTAGAAAGGATTAAGGAGGACATTAGTGGACTTTGGCTCCATTCTCCGGAGCTAGCTACTGCAGCCATACACAGCAATGTTCGCCACGGGTGAAAATTTCCTGATTTTTTGAAAGCTAATAAGTAGATTTCTTCCTTTTTTGTGCGCCGCAGGCGAAAATTTTGAAAATTTTGAAGGCTGCATGCAAAAAAATTTCATTTTTTTAAAACACTTCCCCCCATTTATTTGGAAAATTCCCATCATTAGGGGTGTATAATTTTGGCGTTTTGGCGCGCCAAAAGATGAAAATCACGCCAAACGCCAGGACGCCAAAATCGGCCAAAAATCACGACAAAACGTCATGACGCACATCCCTGTTAAGTACTAAAGTAATCCATTTACCTATTTTCTTCTGTTTTGAATTTTCTGTTTTTTAGATTTTTATTGTTTTAACCCATTCTGGCTAGATTGTATTAGGGACGGAATTTTTAACCACAAACGGAAAGGACAATTTTATTTCTATAATATTAAGTCCTCCAAAAGGGCTATATTTATGATAGTTACATTATTAAATATTTACCGGAGGTGTATATGTTGTTCGACCGCAAACGAAATTTTTGAGATTTTTTCTTTCTTGTTTCCGCCTTTAGTCATTAAATTCTAGTCGAAAAATATTAGGTACGAGAACCTGAACGTTTTAACCGGCGGCCAAATTAAATTTAATATTTGATGAAAAATTAAAATTATATTGACTTTTTGTTTTAAATTTTAAAGCTTGGTCAGACAACATACCCACCCCAAGGAGTATAAGTTGATATTATTAAAGCGTTTTTTAAGTTTTTTAAATTTCATTTTTTATAGTAAAATTTAATTTTATCTTTAAATTCCCCAAAAACTAAATTAACCTTGTAGTTTTTACAGTCCTGATTTTTACTAAATACTAAAGTAGGTAATCCATCTAGTTTTTGTTTCCATTCATTTAGCATAAAAAATTTTCTGTTTTTTTAGATTTTTTAATTTTAATAAATTTTGGCTAGATCCGAGGGCGAGATTGGAAAATTGGGGAGAACTTCGGCAAGGCATCAGACTCTCGCAGCTCTAGTTAAAAGAAAGTAAAATTTTTACGAGGGTTTTAGCCGTGTTATTTTAAATTTAATTTGAAAAATTATTTTTCAAAAAAATTTTTTTTTAATTCTTACGACAAAAAATGATTTTTTAAAAAAGAAAAAATTATGTGGCACCGATTTTGAAGTAAAGTGATGAGATTAAAATTCGATCAACTTTCATTGCTTTTATTTAATTTTTAATTTTTATTCAAAATTTCCACACAATTTTTTAATAGGGTTGATAAATTGATAAAATTCTTAGTAAGATTGACTGTCTTTGAGCTGTTTACTTTTTGATAGCTTTTATTATAAACTGTTATTTATGGTTGTCTTTTGAAAAATCTTTGGATATCCAGAACCGGAAAATCCTTGTTTTGATTCCGAAAATTCGACACTTTTGTAAAACTTCACCTTTTTGTCTTAAACTATGAAAAACTTGAAACATAAAAAATAAAATATTTTTTGTTATAAAGTTGGTTTTTATCCCACATTTTTGACAGCTTTAATTTATTGTAAGAAAATGAAACAATTTATTTTTTAAAAAAGAAATTAATTATTCTTTTATTATTTTTCCAATTGTGTCAAATGTTAAAAAATTGTTTTAAAAAATAAATTAATTTTGTTTTGAAAACTTTTAAATAAATATTTTTATTTACTAGAAATTTTAAAAATGAAAGAAAAAAAGTTTATTCTCATTTTTTGACTACCTATCTAAAAACTAATAAAACACAAAATGTTTTATAAATACAAGTCATATTGCAAAGATTTTGTAAAAAATTATTTTTTCTAGCCTTATAAAGCTTACTTCTCTTATATATAAAAATTCAAAAAATTCTTTCGATTTCAAATTTATTCAAAAAATAATTCAAATAAACAAAAATTGTTCAGAGAACTACAAAGCAAAACTTCATTTAATTTTCAACATATTCGAAAACTAAGATGGATTTAAGTATGAAACATTCTTTGTTATTATCCAAAGCTAGTCTCTATTATTTTTATTCTTCCCGTTTATTTTACTCTTCTCTTCTAGATCTCGGTTATTCCTTTGTAGATAATATATCACTAATAGAACAGTTAAATCTCGATTTTAAATACCCTCTTAGGGGCTAAAATAATCGTTTACAGAATTGAGGGAGATCTTAAATTAAGTTTATGCTTAGACATTCCACAGCCCAAATGATTAATCGAATTTAAAGAGTTTTGGGAATTAGTTAAGTTCAAGGATTTACTCTAATTCAATAAAGGAAAGGATATTAACTGATAGTGTAATCTATCAAAAAATACAGTAAAATATAATTTTAGATTGCCCGGACCCAACAAATGATGAAAATGAGGAGGACGATAATCCAGTGATGATAATTATGAAAATGATGTTGATGATACAATTAGTGATAATGATTATTATAGTTTGTATATTATATAAAATTATTAATAATTATGTAATTTAGAAAATTCGAAATTAAAATTTATGGAAATCTTTAAATTTTGTATAGTTTTAATTTTATTATAAGGATTTTCCAGAAATTGTACCGGTAGATGTCAGCTCGGAATCCTTATGTCAGTTATTCTGCAATAGAGAAAATTCTTTATGCAAAATGATTGGAAATAAATAAATAGATTGATTAGTTTTGTATTTAATATATAAATCAAGAATGTACTAAAAACTACAAGGTTAATATAGTTTTGGGGGATTTTATATATAAAGTTAATTTTAATGTAAAATAAAATTAGGAAAAAATTAAAAAAAAATTCCTTTAAAAATAACAATTCATGTTTTGTGTCTTTTTTAAATATGCAGGGGAACACTCCAGTTATAGACTCATTGTCGGGAATTTAATGCCAAAGGCTCAAATCTTTGTTTAAATCTTCATTAGGATTATTTTCTTGCATTAAATAATCTTCATTTTGATAGCTAGATTGGTTCATTCCGTAGATTTCATATAGTTCAGCAAATTTCTTTAATTTTTTTTCGATTTTCCTAGCTAAATTATTTGGATATTATTTTTTAATCTCAAAGACAGAAAATTTTTATGCAAAATGACGAAAACATATTAAATAGTTTTGCATTTGATAAAAATCAGGATTGATCAAGCTAAACTGTGAATATATTTTGAGGGGCTAACAACTACTATTAGATTGAGTTAAATATAATAAATGAATGAAAACGAATAAATAGAAGAATTACTTTAGTATTTGATAAAAATCTAGAATGTAAAAACTACAAGGCTAATATAGTTATGGGGGAATTTTAAGATGAAGTTAAATTTTACTATAAAATGAAATTAAAAAAAATTTTAAAGAAATTCCTTCAAAATAGCATTTCGTGTTTTTAAAACAGAGTAGAACATCTATTGTGGACTCATTGTTGCGAATTTAATGCTAAAGGCCCAAATCTGTGTTTACATCCTCATCCTCATAAGGATAATTGCCCTGATAATACTCTTCATTTTGATGGTCTTCTTGATGTTCTACATTTGTTGGAAATAGTTGTAGTTCTCCTCCATGTTGGTATGTTGGATGAACAAAATGTTCTTGTACTCCTTGGGTTGTCTGACCAACCTTTAAAAGATTAGAAACTGGATTATAATCAAAGGATTGTTTAAAATTTTCTTTCTAAGAATCCAACTATTAATACCTTTGTTTCTGCAAACCAATATTTAAAAAGAGAATCACTAGAGACTGAAACGGAAGAAGCATCCCAATAGTTCGAAAAAGGACTAGAGCCTTAAGCTTAAAATGCCGTCTACCAACCAGAAACGGCTCATTCCCGACTACCAATCTATAAAATTACTATTTAAAAATATCTTCTTACCTCAACTTGATTGTTAGCATTACTGCTCCCAGCACCATTATCGTTCCTTCTGAAATTTAATTTTTCTCACTACTATTAATTGTTAAATAAATTCTCTCATAAATTATTTATCTAAAGAACAAACTAACATGTAAGGAATTCCACCTTCCCCTATTCCAATGAGACCATAGCTTTCTAGTTTGTTATCTTTTTTATATTCCACAATAGACTCCCAAAAATTTGTTCCATATTGTTTATGTTCTTTACGAACATGTCTTTTCAATGCATTAGGAAAATCCCTTATACAGGGATTTTCCATCTAATGAACCTTCCTATGAGTTCATGTCAGACTTCCTGCTCTCTCAGCAGCACTTTGCTACCCAATGCGAATTTGCCCGACAAATGGCCGTTTCAATGGGAATAATTATGGAGGATCTTGGCCGGCTCCCGAAAAATGAGTCAAAGGAAAATGCAGACAGTTCTTGCCCATCTGAAAATGGGCAAGGTATGTAATGAATAAAAAATAAAATATACCGTATTTACTCGATTAATTACCCCCTTCAGCTAGTAAAGAATAATTACCCCGGGTAATTATTCAAGAAAATAAAGTATTGAAACTTTATTAAACAATTCAAAAATAAAGAAAAAAAACATTTTTTAATTAATTTTAAAATTCTTGTGCCGTAAAAAATGTTTTTTTAGATTTATTGGATCTATTTTTAATAAATTATTTTTAATTAAAATTATTAAAAAAACTTAATTAATTTAAATTAATTTTTTCTATTTTAATTTAAAAATTGATTTTTAATTTCCTTTTCTAATCAATTTCTTTTATTTTTTCTTTCTCTATATTGGCTTTCCACATTAATTTGCCCTTTTTAGAGGAATCATGCGCCAATTAAATCAATTAAAAATTTAGATTTTTGAGTGGATGGGGATACATTTGAAGGAAAATTATTGGACATTCCACTGAATAGATTGGAAATTTTCAAAAAAAAACTACAATAATATAATAACTTATTTGCTTAAAAATTATCCTAGGTAAGTATTCTGACCGCAAACTAACTAAAGGTGGTAATTAAGCGAAGGCTAACCATCAATGGGCGTTATTGGCAACAAAGAATAGGTTTGGTCCGAATCCGGTCCGGTCCGAAAGATCGGGCGGGTATCGAAGATTCGGTCGGTTTGGCCCGTTCAAAATGCCAAACCGCCAAAAAGTAAAAAACCACCTCCAAAAAGTTGTTAACCCCGTAGCAAAAATAGCAACGGATTGGATGGGACTTGATTCTGAGTTCTTATATGCAAAGTTATTAACAACCAATTTTCAAAAGAAGAAATTTAAATATCATCGAAAAGCATGTTCTGTGAAATGTCCTTACATTCCCATTTTTAAATGAAAAGCCTGGCAGAGTCTCATGTAAATTGCCCATCCCTCTCAAATAGCTCTTTATAAATATTAATTGCCATAATACATATTATTAATTTATTTTTTTCTTTTTTTTTTAATTTTAAATGCTTATTAAGCTAGGATCGGACTTTTGGGAACCAGACTATTGGGGACTAAATATAATTTTTAAAAATTGAAAATTAACTTATAGCGGGTTTTTAATACGTTGTGGATTTCAAAACATGGTCTTCGATTCAGCTATAGTCTGAGACGAATAAGGGGTGAAAAGCAAGGACATTTTTGGAGTCGAAATTCAAATATGCAATAAAGCTCATAAACAGATTTCGAAGCAAAATCAACTCGATCCAAGTTGATTAGATAAAGTTATAAAAAATGAATCAAGTAAACCTATGGCCGTCGGAGAGGCTTTGTGCAAAACTCGTCTCGCGGGAGTTAACGGTCAATGGATAAATAAACCAAAAATAAAAACGTTTTTCCAGTAGAATTTAAAAGGAAGTATTAGTTACAACAGACGGGAGCAAACCAGTGTACCGCGAGCCCAATCTACCGCCGAGCTATAACTTGGTTCAAAATTGTCGAATCCGTGGCGTCTGGTATGGTTCGATTCAGATGGTCGAGCCACATCGAACCATACCAGGGCGCCACGGATTCGACAATTTCGAACAAAGTTATAGCTCGGCGGTACATTGGGCTCGCGGTACATCGGGGTGTAAAATTATTTTTTTTTAATTCTAAGGAAAATATTTTAAATCAAAATTTAGATTAAAATGTTAAAGAAATTCAATGCAATTGTTATTTTATTTTTCATTTTGAAAAATTATTCTGAAGGAGCACCGAAGAAGAGAAAAGGAGAAACAAGTGGGCAACAAACCCAAGGGTTAATACAAAAATTTATTGTAATTTAAAAAAATATTAAGGAATGCTAATTATTTTGAGGGAGGCTCTTCTTCTTCGCCAGCGTTAACTTTAGTCTCACCTACAAATTTTTCTTGTCAATGGGATGGATGTGGAGAAAATTTTGTTAAACAAGAGGATTTTGTTAACCACGTTAATGGACATGCAGAAATGTCACAGGTCAATAATTCTTGACACTAATCAAGACATTTTTCAGTGGACACTTTATTATTAAATTAGACTTCAACTTTATTTTTTAAATTCTAAGAAAATGCCCCTGCGTTTGAAAAATTTCATTGGATGAGTGAAGGAATATAAGCACGTCACCTCTCTGATTTTAACTTTTTAAAATTTAAAGGATAAGAAGTGTCACTGGAGAGATTGTGAAAGAGAAGAGCCTTTTCAACGTCCAGCTCATTTGAAACGACATATTGTTGGGCATACCGGAGAAAAGCTTTATGTTTGCGAGGTACTAGCTTCAAAAAGCACAGATTTCTTAATATATTCCTTTCCAGCATGTTAATCAAAATGGTGTTCGTTGCGACAAGAGCTATACTCGTGAGCAATATCTTAAAAATCACCAACAAACTCATGCAGGAGAAAGAATTATTTACAAATGTGCTTACCCTCCTTGCGCTAAAGTAGATAATTATATATTTTTAAATGAAAGTTTGTTTAATCGGGAATGAGATTCTCCAATATTGAATCTTCTTTTTGGGAATACCTGGTATATTCGCAAGGCACGATGCCTAAACCAAAAATATTGTCTCTGTTAACGGGGTTGTTACTAAATGAAAATTAATTTTTAAATTTCATAGACTTATTTAAATCAAAGTGACAAAGTCGAACATGAAAGAAGTCATACAGATCCAAACTTTTATCAATGTCCATTAGATAATTGTAGAGAATCGCATAATTATCTTAATGCATTGAAAAACCATGTTCGTAAAGAACATAAACAATATGGAACAAATTTTTGGGAGTCTATTGTGGAATATAAAAAAGATAACAAACTAGAAAGCTATGGTCTCATTGGAATAGGGGAAGGTGGAATTCCTTACATGTTAGTTTGTTCTTTAGATAAATAATTTATGAGAGAATTTATTTAACAATTAATAGTAGTGAGAAAAATTAAATTTCAGAAGGAACGATAATGGTAATGCTAACAATCAAGTTAATGTGAGATATATTTTCTTTTAAAAGGAATTTTCAATTAAATTATAATTTATTACACAGAATTTTAAGTTTAAGGCCCGATGGAATTAAAAAGAAAAACGCCCCATTGTAAAATGCCGATTTTGCTTCTTGGCAAAATTTTGTTTACATAGTTTTTTTAATTTGTAAATCTAGGTATTGATATGGGGATTCTTAGAAAGAAAGTTTTTATAAATCCTTTGATATAAACTTTTATTTTTAATCTTTTAAAGGTTGGTCAGACAACATACCCACTACCACAACATTTCGGCCATGCAACAACCCAACATGGAGGAGAATTACAACTATTTCCAACAAATCTAGAACATCAAGAATGCAATCAAAATGAAGATTATTTAATGGAAGAAAATAATCCTAATGAAGATTTAAACACAGATTTGAGCCTTTGGCATTAAATTCCCTACAATGAGTCTATAACTGGAGTGTTCCCCTGCATATTTAAAAAAGACACAAAACATGAATTGTTATTTTTAAAAGAATTTTTTTTTAATTTTTAAATTTCATTTTTATAGTAAAATTTAACTTTATCTTTAAATTCTCCCAAAACTTTATTAACATTGTAGTTTTTACATTCCTGATTTTTATTAAGTACTAAAGTAATCCATCTGTTTTTTGTTTCCATTCATTTAGCATAAAAATTTTTCATTTTTTTAGATTTTTTAAATTTTAACCAATTTTGGCTAGATTTTATGATGGGAGTAGGAGGTCGGTCGATCCGAGGGCGAGAGATTGGAAAATTGGGGAAGACCTCGGCAAGACACACACACACCTCGAGAACCTCGACATCTCTCGCAGCTCGTTACAATAAAGTAAAATTTTTACGAGGGGTTTTAGCCGTGTTATTTTAAATTTATAATTTGAAGAATTATTTTTCAAAAAAAAACTTTTTTTAAATTTCACGACAAAAAAATGATTTTTTAAAGGAAGAAAGGAAAAATTGTATGCCACCGATTTTGAAGTAAAATAATCAAATTAAAATTCGATCAACTTTCATTGCTTTTATCTCATTTTTAATTTGACTTCAAATCGTTTCCACATAATTTTTGAATAAGGTTGATAAATTGATAAAATTCTTAGTAATATTGACTGTTTTTGAGCTGTTTACTTTTTGCTAGTTTTTATTTTAGACTGTTATTTATGGTTGTCTTTTAAAAATTTTCGACTATCCAGAAACGGGAAATCCTTGTTTTGATTCGAAAAGACGACACCTTTGTAAAACTTCACTTTTTTGTCTTAAACTATGAAAAACTTGAAACATAAAAAATAAAAATATTTTTTGTTATAGAGTGGTTTATTATCCCACATTTTTGTCAGCCTTCTCATTTATTGTAAGAAAATGAAACAATTTATTTTTTGAAAAAAGGAATTAATTATTCCTTTTTTATTATTTTTCCAATTGTGTCAAATGTTAAAAAATTGTTTTAAAAAATAAATTAAGTAATTTTGTATTTGAAAACTTTTAAATAAATATTTTTATTTACTAGAAATGTTAAAAATGAAACAAAAAAAATTCTCATTTTTGGGCCACCAATCTAAAAACTAATAAAACACAAAATGTTTTATAAATACAAGTCATATTGCAAAGATTTTGTAAAAAATTATTTTTTCTAGCCTTATAAAGCTTACTTCTCTTATATATAAAAATTCAAAAAATTCTTTCGATTTCAAATTTATTCAAAAAATAATTCAAATAAACAAAAATTGTTCAGAGAACTACAAAGCAAAACTTCATTTAATTTTCAACATATTCGAAAACTAAGATGGATTTAAGTATGAAACATTCTTTGTTATTATCCAAAGCTAGTCTCTATTATTTTTATTCTTCCCGTTTATTTTACTCTTCTCTTCTAGATCTCGGTTATTCCTTTGTAGATAATATATCACTAATAGAACAGTTAAATCTCGATTTTAAATACCCTCTTAGGGGCTAAAATAATCGTTTACAGAATTGAGGGAGATCTTAAATTAAGTTTATGCTTAGACATTCCACAGCCCAAATGATTAATCGAATTTAAAGAGTTTTGGGAATTAGTTAAGTTCAAGGATTTACTCTAATTCAATAAAGGAAAGGATATTAACTGATAGTGTAATCTATCAAAAAATACAGTAAAATATAATTTTAGATTGCCCGTGTTAGGGTGGCGTGCTTAGTATAAAAGGCGAAGCCTTTTAGTAGTCAGAGAGTCAGTTACCGAGTCAGTCAGTTAGTCTACAGTCAAGCTAAGCCAACGCATAGTCTCGTCATTTCTATTGTATTGTTGTTTGTGATAAACCTTTGTTTGAGAGTCAAGTCTTGTTCTGTTAGTATCGGACACAACCGCTAGTCGATACATAACAGTGGCGCGGTCGCACTTCATTCGAACAGTCAAGTTAGTTTGTTTAGTCAGTAGTAAAATAATTAGTCAATTCAGATGGATCAAAAAGTCCTTGAGCAGCTCATGCAGACGCAAATTCAGATGCTGGAGATGATGAAAGGAAAAAAGTCGGAGGAGCAACAGACCTCTACTGTAAGTTGAAAATGTTAATTACAGAGTTCCAAGCCGACATTGAAAAGGGGGTCACTTTTGAGTCGTGGTACCTCAAAAATAAGTCCTACTTCGAGATAGATGCAAAGTCCTTAGACGAGAAAGTCAAAGTCCGATTGTTAGTAGATAAGTTGGGGCAAGTTGAGTATTCGAAGATGGCGCAAAAGTGCCAGAATGAGAATTAGTAGAGATGGACTTTGAAGAATTAGTCGGGGAGTTGAAAAAGGAATTCTGTGACCCTCGTTCCAAATTAGTCAAACGTTTCGAAGTCATTAAGATGAAATGCCCATGCATTGAAAAGATTCTCGAGTTTGGAACTCTTGTAAACGCCGAGTGTGAAAAGGCTGAAATGGCCTTAACAGTAGAAGAGAGTAAAATTCTTGTATTCATTGCAGGTATTCCAGAAGAAGCGTTGGACGTCCGGCAAATCAGCTTGCGTTTTGTGGAAAAACATTCAAAGTCGGAAGTATGCACATTGAAAACCCTGATGGAAGAAGTCCGTAGTTATTTGGCCAATAAGTCTGAGGCAAAAGTATTCGTGGAGAGTCAACCAAAGGTTAGATTTGAACCTGAATATTCGGTTGAAGTGAATAATGTTAGTAAAATTCCGATTCAGGTCCATCAAAATACAAAAGGGAGTCGAGACGAGAAAGATAAAAGGAATGGAATATTCAGTCAAGCAGAAGAACGACAACACAGTCAGGTCAACGATCGGCAGTACATTCAGACAAGTCGTCCACAGTTCGGACAGAAAGAGTGCTACAATTGTGGAAAGAAAGGACATATCAGCCGATTCTGTAGATACCCTAGAGGTTGGTTAAATCGTAATAGTCGCCCTGAAGTAAATTATATGTCTATTGACCCTAATAATTCAGGTCCATACGTATGCATTGCCGACATAGTTGATCCGACACAGATTCTGTTAAAAGAGAAATGGATTACTCAGGTAGTCAAGTTGAATGACAGAAACGTTGAGATGATTGTTGATTCAGCGGCACAAATCAATTGTATTACCGAAGCGACCTGGAACGAATTGGGGAAGCCTGAGATTAGTCAAGTCAATTATTCTGGAGTCGGGTTAGGCAAATCGAACTTCAAGATAGAATTCGAAATTAAAATTTATGGAAATCTTTAAATTTTGTATAGTTTTAATTTTATTATAAGGATTTTCCAGAAATTGTACCGGTAGATGTCAGTTTGGAATCCTTATGTCAGTAAAACGCATATTCTGCAATAGAGAAAATTCTTTATGCAAAATGATTGGAAATAAATAAATAGAAGGATTAGTTTTGTATTTAATATATAAATCAAGAATGTACTAAAAACTACAAGGTTAATATAGTTTTGGGGGATTTTATATATAAAGTTAATTTTAATGTAAAATAAAATTAGGAAAAAATTAAAAAAAAATTCCTTTAAAAATAACAATTCATGTTTTGTGTCTTTTTTAAATATGCAGGGGAACACTCCAGTTATAGACTCATTGTCGGGAATTTAATGCCAAAGACTCAAATCTGTGTTTAAATCTTCATTAGGATTATCTTCTTGCATTAAATAATCTTCATTTTGATTGTCTTCCTGATGTTCTACATTTGTTGGAAATAGTTGTAATTCTCCTCCATGTTGGTATATTGGATGAACAAAATGTTCTTGTACTCCTTGGGTTGTCTGACCAACCTTTAAAAGTTTAGAAACTGGATTATAATCAAAGGATTGTTTAAAATTTTCTTTCTAAGAATCCAACTATTAATACCTTTGTTTCTGCAAACCAATATTTAAAAAGAGAATCACTAGAGACTGAAACGGAAGAAGCATCCCAATAGTTCGAAAAAGGACTAGAGCCTTAAGCTTAAAATGCCGTCTACCAACCAGAAACGGCTCATTCCCGACTACCAATCTATAAAATTACTATTTAAAAATATCTTCTTACCTCAACTTGATTGTTAGCATTACTGCTCCCAGCACCATTATCGTTCCTTCTGAAATTTAATTTTTCTCACTACTATTAATTGTTAAATAAATTCTCTCATAAATTATTTATCTAAAGAACAAACTAACATGTAAGGAATTCCACCTTCCCCTATTCCAATGAGACCATAGCTTTCTAGTTTGTTATCTTTTTTATATTCCACAATAGACTCCCAAAAATTTGTTCCATATTGTTTATGTTCTTTACGAACATGTCTTTTCAATGCATTAGGAAAATCCCTTATACAGGGATTTTCCATCTAATGAACCTTCCTATGAGTTCATGTCAGACTTCCTGCTCTCTCAGCAGCACTTTGCTACCCAATGCGAATTTGCCCGACAAATGGCCGTTTCAATGGGAATAATTATGGAGGATCTTGGCCGGCTCCCGAAAAATGAGTCAAAGGAAAATGCAGACAGTTCTTGCCCATCTGAAAATGGGCAAGGTATGTAATGAATAAAAAATAAAATATACCGTATTTACTCGATTAATTACCCCCTTCAGCTAGTAAAGAATAATTACCCCGGGTAATTATTCAAGAAAATAAAGTATTGAAACTTTATTAAACAATTCAAAAATAAAGAAAAAAAACATTTTTTAATTAATTTTAAAATTCTTGTGCCGTAAAAAATGTTTTTTTAGATTTATTGGATCTATTTTTAATAAATTATTTTTAATTAAAATTATTAAAAAAACTTAATTAATTTAAATTAATTTTTTCTATTTTAATTTAAAAATTGATTTTTAATTTCCTTTTCTAATCAATTTCTTTTATTTTTTCTTTCTCTATATTGGCTTTCCACATTAATTTGCCCTTTTTAGAGGAATCATGCGCCAATTAAATCAATTAAAAATTTAGATTTTTGAGTGGATGGGGATACATTTGAAGGAAAATTATTGGACATTCCACTGAATAGATTGGAAATTTTCAAAAAAAAACTACAATAATATAATAACTTATTTGCTTAAAAATTATCCTAGGTAAGTATTCTGACCGCAAACTAACTAAAGGTGGTAATTAAGCGAAGGCTAACCATCAATGGGCGTTATTGGCAACAAAGAATAGGTTTGGTCCGAATCCGGTCCGGTCCGAAAGATCGGGCGGGTATCGAAGATTCGGTCGGTTTGGCCCGTTCAAAATGCCAAACCGCCAAAAAGTAAAAAACCACCTCCAAAAAGTTGTTAACCCCGTAGCAAAAATAGCAACGGATTGGATGGGACTTGATTCTGAGTTCTTATATGCAAAGTTATTAACAACCAATTTTCAAAAGAAGAAATTTAAATATCATCGAAAAGCATGTTCTGTGAAATGTCCTTACATTCCCATTTTTAAATGAAAAGCCTGGCAGAGTCTCATGTAAATTGCCCATCCCTCTCAAATAGCTCTTTATAAATATTAATTGCCATAATACATATTATTAATTTATTTTTTTCTTTTTTTTTAATTTTAAATGCTTATTAAGCTAGGATCGGACTTTTGGGAACCAGACTATTGGGGACTAAATATAATTTTTAAAAATTGAAAATTAACTTATAGCGGGTTTTTAATACGTTGTGGATTTCAAAACATGGTCTTCGATTCAGCTATAGTCTGAGACGAATAAGGGGTGAAAAGCAAGGACATTTTTGGAGTCGAAATTCAAATATGCAATAAAGCTCATAAACAGATTTCGAAGCAAAATCAACTCGATCCAAGTTGATTAGATAAAGTTATAAAAAATGAATCAAGTAAACCTATGGCCGTCGGAGAGGCTTTGTGCAAAACTCGTCTCGCGGGAGTTAACGGTCAATGGATAAATAAACCAAAAATAAAAACGTTTTTCCAGTAGAATTTAAAAGGAAGTATTAGTTACAACAGACGGGAGCAAACCAGTGTACCGCGAGCCCAATCTACCGCCGAGCTATAACTTGGTTCAAAATTGTCGAATCCGTGGCGTCTGGTATGGTTCGATTCAGATGGTCGAGCCACATCGAACCATACCAGGGCGCCACGGATTCGACAATTTCGAACAAAGTTATAGCTCGGCGGTACATTGGGCTCGCGGTACATCGGGGTGTAAAATTATTTTTTTTTAATTCTAAGGAAAATATTTTAAATCAAAATTTAGATTAAAATGTTAAAGAAATTCAATGCAATTGTTATTTTATTTTTCATTTTGAAAAATTATTCTGAAGGAGCACCGAAGAAGAGAAAAGGAGAAACAAGTGGGCAACAAACCCAAGGGTTAATACAAAAATTTATTGTAATTTAAAAAAATATTAAGGAATGCTAATTATTTTGAGGGAGGCTCTTCTTCTTCGCCAGCGTTAACTTTAGTCTCACCTACAAATTTTTCTTGTCAATGGGATGGATGTGAACAAGTTTTCGATAATGAAGAAACTTTTGTGGAGCATGTCAAAGCACATGTAAACATGGAAAAGGTTAATAATTGTTGACACTAATCAAGACATTTTTCAGTGAACCCTTTATTATTAAATTAGAGTTCAACTATATTTTTTTAATTCTAAGAAAAAGCCTTGCTGTTGATAAATTCATTGTATGAGAGAGGGAATAGACCTATCGTCGCCTCTCTATTTTAACTTTTTAAAATTTAAAGGATAACAAGTGTCACTGGAGAGATTGTGAAAGAGAAGAGCCTTTTCAACGTTCAGACCATTTGAAACAACATATTGTTGGGCATACCGGAGTAAAGCTTTATGTTTGCGAGGTACTAGCTTCAAAAAGCACAGATTTCTTAATATATTCCTTTCCAGTATGTTAATGAAAATGGTGTTCGTTGCGACAAGAGCTATACTCAGTCGCATAATCTTAAAAAACACAAACAAACTCATGCAGCAGAAAGAATTATTTATAAATGTGCTTACCCTCCTTGCACTAAAGTAGATATTCATATATTTTTTGTCAAATAAAAGTTTGTTTCATTAAACATGAGATTTTCTAATATTGAGTCTTTTTCTTGGGAATACCTGGTATATTTCAAGGCACGATGCTTAAACCAAAAATATTGTCTCTGTTAACGGGGTTGTTACTAAATGAAAATTAATTTTTAAATTTTATAGAGTTATTTAAATCAAAATGACAAAGTCAAACATGAAAGAAGTCATACAGATCCGAACTTCTATCAATGTCCATTAGATAATTGTAGAAAATTGGATAGAAGTCCTAATACATTGAGAGATCATTTTCGTGGAAAACATAAATCATATGGAACAGATTTTTGGGCTTCTATTGTAAAATATAAAAAAGATAACAAACTAAAAAGCTATGGGTTAATCGGAATGACGGAAGATGGAATTCTTTACAAGTCAGTTTGTTTTTCATGTAAATTAGTTTTTTGTTATACATAAATCAAAAACAGTTTGAGATGGCAAAATTAACTTCCTACAAATTAATTTGATTCTAGATAATGATGATAGATTTTTTCTATTTAACAATTAATAGTAGTGAGAAAAATTAAATTTCAGAAGGAACGATAATGGTGCTGGGAGCAGTAATGCTAACAATCAAGTTGAGGTAAGAAGATATTTTTAAATAGTAATTTTATAGATTGGTAGTCGGGAATTAGCCGTTTCTGGTTGGTAGACGGCATTTTAAGCTTAAGGCTCTAGTCCTGTTTCGAACTATTGGGATGCTTCTTGCGTTTCAGTCTCTAGTGATTCTCTTTTTAAATATTGGTTTGCAGAAACAAAGGTATTAATAGTTGGATTCTTAGAAAGAAAATTTTAAACAATCCTTTGAGTATAATCCAGTTTCTAAACTTTTAAAGGTTGGTCAGACAACCCAAGGAGTACAAGAACATTTTGTTCATCCAACATACCAACATGGAGGTGAATTACAACTATTTCCAACAAATGTAGAACATCAAGAAGACCATCAAAATGAAGAGTATTATCAGGGCAATTATCCTTATGAGGATGAGGATGTAAACACAGATTTGAGGATGTAAACACAGAAAAATTAAATTTCAGAAGGAACGATAATGGTGCTGGGAGCAGTAATGCTAACAATCAAGTTGAGGTAAGAAGATATTTTTAAATAGTAATTTTATAGATTGGTAGTCGGGAATGAGCCGTTTCTGGTTGGTAGACGGCATTTTAAGCTTAAGGCTCTAGTCCTTTTTCGAACTATTGGGATGCTTCTTCCGTTTCAGTCTCTAGTGATTCTCTTTTTAAATAGAGAATCACTAGAGAAACTCGAGAGTAAACACAGATCTCGAGTTTGGAACTCTTGTAAACGCCGAGTGTGAAAAGGCTGAAATGGCCTTAACAGTAGAAGAGAGTAAAATTCTTGTATTCATTGCAGGTATTCCAGAAGAAGCGTTGGACGTCCGGCAAATCAGCTTGCGTTTTGTGGAAAAACATTCAAAGTCGGAAGTATGCACATTGAAAACCCTGATGGAAGAAGTCCGTAGTTATTTGGCCAATAAGTCTGAGGCAAAAGTATTCGTGGAGAGTCAACCAAAGGTTAGATTTGAACCTGAATATTCGGTTGAAGTGAATAATGTTAGTAAAATTCCGATTCAGGTCCATCAAAATACAAAAGGGAGTCGAGACGAGAAAGATAAAAGGAATGGAATATTCAGTCAAGCAGAAGAACGACAACACAGTCAGGTCAACGATCGGCAGTACATTCAGACAAGTCGTCCACAGTTCGGACAGAAAGAGTGCTACAATTGTGGAAAGAAAGGACATATCAGCCGATTCTGTAGATACCCTAGAGGTTGGTTAAATCGTAATAGTCGCCCTGAAGTAAATTATATGTCTATTGACCCTAATAATTCAGGTCCATACGTATGCATTGCCGACATAGTTGATCCGACACAGATTCTGTTAAAAGAGAAATGGATTACTCAGGTAGTCAAGTTGAATGACAGAAACGTTGAGATGATTGTTGATTCAGCGGCACAAATCAATTGTATTACCGAAGCGACCTGGAACGAATTGGGGAAGCCTGAGATTAGTCAAGTCAATTATTCTGGAGTCGGGTTAGGCAAATCGAACTTCAAGATAGAATTCGAAATTAAAATTTATGGAAATCTTTAAATTTTGTATAGTTTTAATTTTATTATAAGGATTTTCCAGAAATTGTACCGGTAGATGTCAGTTTGGAATCCTTATGTCAGTAAAACGCATATTCTGCAATAGAGAAAATTCTTTATGCAAAATGATTGGAAATAAATAAATAGAAGGATTAGTTTTGTATTTAATATATAAATCAAGAATGTACTAAAAACTACAAGGTTAATATAGTTTTGGGGGATTTTATATATAAAGTTAATTTTAATGTAAAATAAAATTAGGAAAAAATTAAAAAAAAATTCCTTTAAAAATAACAATTCATGTTTTGTGTCTTTTTTAAATATGCAGGGGAACACTCCAGTTATAGACTCATTGTCGGGAATTTAATGCCAAAGACTCAAATCTGTGTTTAAATCTTCATTAGGATTATCTTCTTGCATTAAATAATCTTCATTTTGATTGTCTTCCTGATGTTCTACATTTGTTGGAAATAGTTGTAATTCTCCTCCATGTTGGTATATTGGATGAACAAAATGTTCTTGTACTCCTTGGGTTGTCTGACCAACCTTTAAAAGTTTAGAAACTGGATTATAATCAAAGGATTGTTTAAAATTTTCTTTCTAAGAATCCAACTATTAATACCTTTGTTTCTGCAAACCAATATTTAAAAAGAGAATCACTAGAGACTGAAACGGAAGAAGCATCCCAATAGTTCGAAAAAGGACTAGAGCCTTAAGCTTAAAATGCCGTCTACCAACCAGAAACGGCTCATTCCCGACTACCAATCTATAAAATTACTATTTAAAAATATCTTCTTACCTCAACTTGATTGTTAGCATTACTGCTCCCAGCACCATTATCGTTCCTTCTGAAATTTAATTTTTCTCACTACTATTAATTGTTAAATAAATTCTCTCATAAATTATTTATCTAAAGAACAAACTAACATGTAAGGAATTCCACCTTCCCCTATTCCAATGAGACCATAGCTTTCTAGTTTGTTATCTTTTTTATATTCCACAATAGACTCCCAAAAATTTGTTCCATATTGTTTATGTTCTTTACGAACATGTCTTTTCAATGCATTAGGAAAATCCCTTATACAGGGATTTTCCATCTAATGAACCTTCCTATGAGTTCATGTCAGACTTCCTGCTCTCTCAGCAGCACTTTGCTACCCAATGCGAATTTGCCCGACAAATGGCCGTTTCAATGGGAATAATTATGGAGGATCTTGGCCGGCTCCCGAAAAATGAGTCAAAGGAAAATGCAGACAGTTCTTGCCCATCTGAAAATGGGCAAGGTATGTAATGAATAAAAAATAAAATATACCGTATTTACTCGATTAATTACCCCCTTCAGCTAGTAAAGAATAATTACCCCGGGTAATTATTCAAGAAAATAAAGTATTGAAACTTTATTAAACAATTCAAAAATAAAGAAAAAAAACATTTTTTAATTAATTTTAAAATTCTTGTGCCGTAAAAAATGTTTTTTTAGATTTATTGGATCTATTTTTAATAAATTATTTTTAATTAAAATTATTAAAAAAACTTAATTAATTTAAATTAATTTTTTCTATTTTAATTTAAAAATTGATTTTTAATTTCCTTTTCTAATCAATTTCTTTTATTTTTTCTTTCTCTATATTGGCTTTCCACATTAATTTGCCCTTTTTAGAGGAATCATGCGCCAATTAAATCAATTAAAAATTTAGATTTTTGAGTGGATGGGGATACATTTGAAGGAAAATTATTGGACATTCCACTGAATAGATTGGAAATTTTCAAAAAAAAACTACAATAATATAATAACTTATTTGCTTAAAAATTATCCTAGGTAAGTATTCTGACCGCAAACTAACTAAAGGTGGTAATTAAGCGAAGGCTAACCATCAATGGGCGTTATTGGCAACAAAGAATAGGTTTGGTCCGAATCCGGTCCGGTCCGAAAGATCGGGCGGGTATCGAAGATTCGGTCGGTTTGGCCCGTTCAAAATGCCAAACCGCCAAAAAGTAAAAAACCACCTCCAAAAAGTTGTTAACCCCGTAGCAAAAATAGCAACGGATTGGATGGGACTTGATTCTGAGTTCTTATATGCAAAGTTATTAACAACCAATTTTCAAAAGAAGAAATTTAAATATCATCGAAAAGCATGTTCTGTGAAATGTCCTTACATTCCCATTTTTAAATGAAAAGCCTGGCAGAGTCTCATGTAAATTGCCCATCCCTCTCAAATAGCTCTTTATAAATATTAATTGCCATAATACATATTATTAATTTATTTTTTTCTTTTTTTTAATTTTAAATGCTTATTAAGCTAGGATCGGACTTTTGGGAACCAGACTATTGGGGACTAAATATAATTTTTAAAAATTGAAAATTAACTTATAGCGGGTTTTTAATACGTTGTGGATTTCAAAACATGGTCTTCGATTCAGCTATAGTCTGAGACGAATAAGGGGTGAAAAGCAAGGACATTTTTGGAGTCGAAATTCAAATATGCAATAAAGCTCATAAACAGATTTCGAAGCAAAATCAACTCGATCCAAGTTGATTAGATAAAGTTATAAAAAATGAATCAAGTAAACCTATGGCCGTCGGAGAGGCTTTGTGCAAAACTCGTCTCGCGGGAGTTAACGGTCAATGGATAAATAAACCAAAAATAAAAACGTTTTTCCAGTAGAATTTAAAAGGAAGTATTAGTTACAACAGACGGGAGCAAACCAGTGTACCGCGAGCCCAATCTACCGCCGAGCTATAACTTGGTTCAAAATTGTCGAATCCGTGGCGTCTGGTATGGTTCGATTCAGATGGTCGAGCCACATCGAACCATACCAGGGCGCCACGGATTCGACAATTTCGAACAAAGTTATAGCTCGGCGGTACATTGGGCTCGCGGTACATCGGGGTGTAAAATTATTTTTTTTTAATTCTAAGGAAAATATTTTAAATCAAAATTTAGATTAAAATGTTAAAGAAATTCAATGCAATTGTTATTTTATTTTTCATTTTGAAAAATTATTCTGAAGGAGCACCGAAGAAGAGAAAAGGAGAAACAAGTGGGCAACAAACCCAAGGGTTAATACAAAAATTTATTGTAATTTAAAAAAATATTAAGGAATGCTAATTATTTTGAGGGAGGCTCTTCTTCTTCGCCAGCGTTAACTTTAGTCTCACCTACAAATTTTTCTTGTCAATGGGATGGATGTGGAGAAAATTTTGTTAAACAAGAGGATTTTGTTAACCACGTTAATGGACATGCAGAAATGTCACAGGTCAATAATTCTTGACACTAATCAAGACATTTTTCAGTGGACACTTTATTATTAAATTAGACTTCAACTTTATTTTTTAAATTCTAAGAAAATGCCCCTGCGTTTGAAAAATTTCATTGGATGAGTGAAGGAATATAAGCACGTCACCTCTCTGATTTTAACTTTTTAAAATTTAAAGGATAAGAAGTGTCACTGGAGAGATTGTGAAAGAGAAGAGCCTTTTCAACGTCCAGCTCATTTGAAACGACATATTGTTGGGCATACCGGAGAAAAGCTTTATGTTTGCGAGGTACTAGCTTCAAAAAGCACAGATTTCTTAATATATTCCTTTCCAGCATGTTAATCAAAATGGTGTTCGTTGCGACAAGAGCTATACTCGTGAGCAATATCTTAAAAATCACCAACAAACTCATGCAGGAGAAAGAATTATTTACAAATGTGCTTACCCTCCTTGCGCTAAAGTAGATAATTATATATTTTTAAATGAAAGTTTGTTTAATCGGGAATGAGATTCTCCAATATTGAATCTTCTTTTTGGGAATACCTGGTATATTCGCAAGGCACGATGCCTAAACCAAAAATATTGTCTCTGTTAACGGGGTTGTTACTAAATGAAAATTAATTTTTAAATTTCATAGACTTATTTAAATCAAAGTGACAAAGTCGAACATGAAAGAAGTCATACAGATCCAAACTTTTATCAATGTCCATTAGATAATTGTAGAGAATCGCATAATTATCTTAATGCATTGAAAAACCATGTTCGTAAAGAACATAAACAATATGGAACAAATTTTTGGGAGTCTATTGTGGAATATAAAAAAGATAACAAACTAGAAAGCTATGGTCTCATTGGAATAGGGGAAGGTGGAATTCCTTACATGTTAGTTTGTTCTTTAGATAAATAATTTATGAGAGAATTTATTTAACAATTAATAGTAGTGAGAAAAATTAAATTTCAGAAGGAACGATAATGGTAATGCTAACAATCAAGTTAATGTGAGATATATTTTCTTTTAAAAGGAATTTTCAATTAAATTATAATTTATTACACAGAATTTTAAGTTTAAGGCCCGATGGAATTAAAAAGAAAAACGCCCCATTGTAAAATGCCGATTTTGCTTCTTGGCAAAATTTTGTTTACATAGTTTTTTTAATTTGTAAATCTAGGTATTGATATGGGGATTCTTAGAAAGAAAGTTTTTATAAATCCTTTGATATAAACTTTTATTTTTAATCTTTTAAAGGTTGGTCAGACAACATACCCACTACCACAACATTTTGTTCATCCAACATACCAACATGGAGGAGAATTACAACTATTTCCAACAAATGTAGAACATCAAGAATGCAATCAAAATGAAGATTATTTAATTCAAGAAGATAATCCTAATGAAGATTTAAACACAGATTTGAGCCTTTGGCATTAAATTCCCTACAATGAGTCTATAACTGGAGTGTTCCCCTGCATATTTAAAAAAGACACAAAACATGAATTGTTATTTTTAAAAGAATTTTTTTTAAATTTTTTAAATTTCATTTTTATAGTAAAATTTAACTTTATCTTTAAATTCTCCCAAAACTTTATCAACATTGTAGTTTTTACATTCCTGATTTTTATTAAGTACTAAAGTAATCCATCTGTTTTTTGTTTCCATTCATTTAGCATAAAAATTTTTCAGTTTTTTAGATTTTTTTAAATTTTAACCAATTTTGGCTAGATTTTATGATGGGAGTAGGAGGTCGGTCGATCCGAGGGCGAGAGATTGGAAAATTGGGGAAGACCTCGGCAAGACACACACCTCGAGAACCTCGACATCTCTCGCAGCTCGTTACAATAAAGTAAAATTTTTACGAGGGGTTTTAGCCGTGTTATTTTAAATTTATAATTTGAAGAATTATTTTTCAAAAAAAACTTTTTTTTAATTTCACGACAAAAAAATGATTTTTTAAAGGAAGAAAGGAAAAATTGTATGCCACCGATTTTGAAGTAAAATAATCAAATTAAAATTCGATCAACTTTCATTGCTTTTATCTCATTTTTAATTTTACTTCAAATCGTTTCCACATAATTTTTGAATAAGGTTGATAAATTGATAAAATTCTTAGTAATATTGACTGTTTTTGAGCTGTTTACTTTTTGCTAGTTTTTATTTTAGACTGTTATTTATGGTTGTCTTTTAAAAATTTTCGACTATCCAGAAACGGGAAATCCTTGTTTTGATTCGAAAAGACGACACCTTTGTAAAACTTCACTTTTTTGTCTTAAACTATGAAAAACTTGAAACATAAAAAATAAAAATATTTTTTGTTATAGAGTGGTTTATTATCCCACATTTTTGACAGCCTTCTCATTTATTGTAAGAAAATGAAACAATTTATTTTTTGAAAAAAGGAATTAATTATTCTTTTATTATTTTTCCAATTGTGTCAAATGTTAAAAAATTGTTTTAAAAAATAAATTAAGTAATTTTGTATTTGAAAACTTTTAAATAAATATTTTTATTTACTAGAAATGTTAAAAATGAAACAAAAAAATTCTCATTTTTGGGCCACCAATCTAAAAACTAATAAAACACAAAATGTTTTATAAATACAAGTCATATTGCAAAGATTTTGTAAAAAATTATTTTTTCTAGCCTTATAAAGCTTACTTCTCTTATATATAAAAATTCAAAAAATTCTTTCGATTTCAAATTTATTCAAAAAATAATTCAAATAAACAAAAATTGTTCAGAGAACTACAAAGCAAAACTTCATTTAATTTTCAACTAAGATGGATTTAAGTATGAAACATTCTTTGTTATTATCCAAAGCTAGTCTCTATTATTTTTATTCTTCCCGTTTATTTTACTCTTCTCTTCTAGATCTCGGTTATTCCTTTGTAGATAATAGATCACTAATAGAACAGTTAAATCTCGATTTTAAATACCCTCTTAGGGGCTAAAATAATCGTTTACAGAATTGAGGGAGATCTTAAATTAAGTTTATGCTTAGACATTCCACAGCCCAAATGATTAATCGAATTTAAAGAGTTTTGGGAATTAGTTAAGTTCAAGGATTTACTCTAATTCAATAAAGGAAAGGATATTAACTGATAGTGTAATCTATCAAAAAATACAGTAAAATATAATTTTAGATTGCCCGGACCCAACAAATGATGAAAATGAGGAGGAAGATAATCCAGTGATGATAATTATGAAAATGATGTTGATGATACAATTGTTGATAATGATTATTATATTTTGTATATTATATAAAATTATTAATAATTATGTAATTTAGAAAATTCGAAATTAAAATTTATGGAAATCTTTAAATTTTGTATAGTTTTAATTTTATTATAAGGATTTTCCAGAAATTGTACCGGTAGATGTCAGCTCGGAATCCTTATGTCAGTAAAACGCATTATTCTGCAATAGAGAAAATTCTTTATGCAAAATGATTGGAAATAAATAAATAGATGAATTAGTTTTGTATTTAATATATAAATCAAGAATGTACTAAAAACTACAAGGTTAATATAGTTTTGGGGGATTTTATATATAAAGGTAATTTTAATGTAAAATAAAATTAGGAAAAAATTTAAAAAAAAATCTTTTAAAAATAACAATTCATGTTTTTTGTAAAAATATGTACTCCCAATGTGGACTAATTGTTTGCGAATTGAGTTAAATATAATAAATGAATGAAAACGAATAAATAGATGAATTACTTTAGTATTTGATAAAAATCAAGAATGTAAAAACTACAAGGCTAATATAGTTATGGGGGAATTTAAAGATGAAGTTAAATTTTACTATAAAATGAAATTAAAAAAAAAATTTAAAGAAATTCCTTCAAAATAGCATTTCGTGTTTTTAAAACAGAGTAGAACATCTATTGTGGACTCATTGTTGCGAATTTAATGCTAAAGGCCCAAATCTGTGTTTACATCCTCATCCTCATAAGGATAATTGCCCTGATAATACTCTTCATTTTGATGGTCTTCTTGATGTTCTACATTTGTTGGAAATAGTTGTAATTCACCTCCATGTTGGTATGTTGGATGAACAAAATGTTCTTGTACTCCTTGGGTTGTCTGACCAACCTTTAAAAGTTTAGAAACTGGATTATACTCAAAGGATTGTTTAAAATTTTCTTTCTAAGAATCCAACTATTAATACCTTTGTTTCTGCAAACCAATATTTAAAAAGAGAATCACTAGAGACTGAAACGCAAGAAGCATCCCAATAGTTCGAAACAGGACTAGAGCCTTAAGCTTAAAATGCCGTCTACCAACCAGAAACGGCTAATTCCCGACTACCAATCTATAAAATTACTATTTAAAAATATCTTCTTACCTCAACTTGATTGTTAGCATTACTGCTCCCAGCACCATTATCGTTCCTTCTGAAATTTAATTTTTCTCACTACTATTAATTGTTAAATAGAAAAAATCTATCATCATTATCTAGAATCAAATTAATTTGTAGGAAGTTAATTTTGCCATCTCAAACTGTTTTTGATTTATGTATAACAAAAAACTAATTTACATGAAAAACAAACTGACTTGTAAAGAATTCCATCTTCCGTCATTCCGATTAACCCATAGCTTTTTAGTTTGTTATCTTTTTTATATTTTACAATAGAAGCCCAAAAATCTGTTCCATATGATTTATGTTTTCCACGAAAATGATCTCTCAATGTATTAGGACTTCTATCCAATTTTCTACAATTATCTAATGGACATTGATAGAAGTTCGGATCTGTATGACTTCTTTCATGTTTGACTTTGTCATTTTGATTTAAATAACTCTATAAAATTTAAAAATTAATTTTCATTTAGTAACAACCCCGTTAACAGAGACAATATTTTTGGTTTAAGCATCGTGCCTTGAAATATACCAGGTATTCCCAAGAAAAAGACTCAATATTAGAAAATCTCATGTTTAATGAAACAAACTTTTATTTGACAAAAAATATATGAATATCTACTTTAGTGCAAGGAGGGTAAGCACATTTATAAATAATTCTTTCTGCTGCATGAGTTTGTTTGTGTTTTTTAAGATTATGCGACTGAGTATAGCTCTTGTCGCAACGAACACCATTTTCATTAACATACTGGAAAGGAATATATTAAGAAATCTGTGCTTTTTGAAGCTAGTACCTCGCAAACATAAAGCTTTACTCCGGTATGCCCAACAATATGTTGTTTCAAATGGTCTGAACGTTGAAAAGGCTCTTCTCTTTCACAATCTCTCCAGTGACACTTGTTATCCTTTAAATTTTAAAAAGTTAAAATAGAGAGGCGACGATAGGTCTATTCCCTCTCTCATACAATGAATTTATCAACAGCAAGGCTTTTTCTTAGAATTAAAAAAATATAGTTGAACTCTAATTTAATAATAAAGGGTTCACTGAAAAATGTCTTGATTAGTGTCAACAATTATTAACCTTTTCCATGTTTACATGTGCTTTGACATGCTCCACAAAAGTTTCTTCATTATCGAAAACTTGTTCACATCCATCCCATTGACAAGAAAAATTTGTAGGTGAGACTAAAGTTAACGCTGGCGAAGAAGAAGAGCCTCCCTCAAAATAATTAGCATTCCTTAATATTTTTTTAAATTACAATAAATTTTTGTATTAACCCTTGGGTTTGTTGCCCACTTGTTTCTCCTTTTCTCTTCTTCGGTGCTCCTTCAGAATAATTTTTCAAAATGAAAAATAAAATAACAATTGCATTGAATTTCTTTAACATTTTAATCTAAATTTTGATTTAAAATATTTTCCTTAGAATTAAAAAAAATAATTTTGATAACCGGTAGTGGGTACACCCCGATGTACCGCGAGCCCAATGTACCGCCGAGCTATAACTTTGTTCGAAATTGTCGAATCCGTGGCGCCCTGGTATGGTTCGATGTGGCTCAACCAGCTGAATCGAACCATACCAGACAATTTTGAACCAAGTTATAGCTCGGCGGTAGATTGGGCTCGCGGTACACTGGCTTGCTCCCGTCTGTTGTAACTAATACTTCCTTTTAAATTCTACTGGAAAAACGTTTTTATGTTATTGGTTTATTTATCCATTGACCGTTAACTCCCGCGAGACGAGTTTTGCACAAAGCCTCTCCGACGCCCATAGGTTTACTTGATTCATTTTTGTATAACTTTATCTAATCAACTTGGATCGAGTTGATTTTGCTGCGACCTCTGTTTATGAGCTTTATTGCATAATTGAATTTCGACTCCAAAAATGTCCTTGGTTTTCACCCCTTATTCGTCTCAGACTATAGCTGAATGGAAGACCATGTTTTGAAATCCACAACGTATTAAAAACCCACTATATGTTAATTTTCAATTTTTAAAAATTATATTTAGTCCCCAATAGTCTGGTTCCCAAAAGTCTGATCCTAGCTTAATAAGCATTTAAAATTAAAAAAAAAGAAAAAAATAAATTAATAATATGTATTATGGCAATTAATATTTATAAAGAGCTATTTGAGAAGGATGGGCAATTTACATGAGACTCTGCCAGGCTTTTCATTTAAAAATGGGAATGTAAGGACATTTCACAGAACATGCTTTTCGATGATATTTAAATTTCTTCTTTTGAAAATTGGTTGTTAATAACTTTGCATATAAGAACTCAGAATCAAGTCCCATCCAATCCGTTGCTATTTTTGCTACGGGGTTAACAACTTTTTGGAGGGGGTTTTTTTACTTTTTGGCGGTTTGGGCATTTTGAACGGGCCAAACCGACCGAATCTTCGATACCCGCCCGATCTTTCGGACCGGACCGGATTCGGACCAAACCTATTCTTTGTTGCCAATAACGCCCATTGATTGTTAGCCTTCGCTTAATTACCACCTTTAGTTAGTTTGAGGTCAGAATACTTACCTAGGATAATTTTTAAGCAAAAAAGTTATTATAGTATTGTAGTTTTTTTGAAAATTTCCAATCTATTCAGTGGAATGTCCAATAATTTTCCTTCAAATGTATCCCCATCCACTCAAAAATCTAAATTTTGAATTGATTTAATTGGCGCATGATTCCTCAAAAAAGGGCAAATTAATGTGGAAAGCCAATATAGAGAAAGAAAAAATAAAAGAAATTGATTAGAAAAGGAAATTAAAAATCAATTTTTAAATTAAAATTAAAAAAATTAATTTAATTAATTAAGTTTTTTAATAATTTTAATTAAAAATAATTTATTAAAAATAATTTATTAAAAATCTAAAATTTCGAAAATTTGGGACTCGTTAAAGTTATACAGAAGCTTTAGGAGAAATTATGGTAGATTTAGAGCATTAACAAGAATAACGAGGATTTTAGAATAGTGGGATTTTATTAAGGGAATTGTTTATTAATCCCCAATATCACTTAAATCCCCCGTTATCCCTCCAAATCCCCTCGACCCCTTTAAATCCCATTTTATCAACTTAATCACTGATCTACGATTCTGATCCTTTTAACCCCATTATCCCCTTTATTAACTCTTAATCTACCGATATCCCACCCCAATCTACGATATTCATTTAAATCGCTTGATCCCTCCAAATCTTCTTATATCCCTCTTAATCACCAGATATCTCTTCAGCCTTTCCTTTACCCTCCAAATTCATCGATATCACCTTGAATTCTCCGATATCCATCCAAATTCACCAATTGCCCGACTTGAAAATGGCAACCCTATTCTTCAAGACTAAAAATATTTTTTATTAAATAAGCTTATTACAAAAAACAATGAAATTAAGAAGAATTTAAGGAGAACTCCAGCCTAAAACGCATGCAAGCCCTATCCACTAAATTCAATCCTTCGAGGGCGATAATTCTGTTTATTTTAATATTAAAAAGGTATTAAAACTTGGATAAATTTAAATTGTTACATTATAACTAAAGTTGAATACAACCCCCGAGTATATCTCTTACATATATCTGTGTAAAATGCAGCAAAGCATTTTTTGCAGAAATGCCTTTTGCGAACATATGTAACGAAACAACAAACAAATTTAAGCCCAACCAAAGGCCGAGCAATTCCAAAATTTTTTTCCAAGTATTAACCACTCTTTCGAGGGTGAAGTTGATTTGTGTCGTTTTATAACTTAAATAAAATCTAAAGGATGCTCGTGGATAATGAAAAAGACGGCCTAACTTCAGGTGGATGTATTATATACAGACTTTTGCTAAATCCTTCCCCATTTACAAATAGCTAGATTGGTTCATTCCGTAGATTTCATATAGTTCAGCAAATTTCTTTAATTTTTTTTCGATTTATCTAGCTAAATTATTAGGATATTATTTTTTAATCTCAAAGACAGAAAATTTTTATGCAAAATGACGAAAACATATTAAATAGTTTTGCATTTGATAAAAATCAGGATTGATCAAGCTAAACTGTGAATATATTTTGAGGGGCTAACAACTACTATTAGATTGAGTTAAATATAATAAATGAATGAAAACGAATAAATAGATGAATTACTTTAGTATTTGATAAAAATCAAGAATGTAAAAACTACAAGGCTAATATAGTTATGGGGGAATTTTAAGATGAAGTTAAATTTTACTATAAAATGAAATTAAAAAAAATTTTAAAGAAATTCCTTCAAAATAGCATTTCGTGTTTTGTGTTTTTAAAACAGAGTAGAACATCTATTGTGGACTCATTGTTGCGAATTTAATGCTAAAGGCCCAAATCTGTGTTTACATCCTCATCCTCATAAGGATAATTGCCCTGATAATACTCTTCATTTTGATGGTCTTCTTGATGTTCTACATTTGTTAGAAATAGTTGTAATTCTCCTCCATGTTGGTATGTTGGATGAACAAAATGTTCTTGTACTCCTTGGAGTGTCTGACCAACCTTTAAAAGTTTAGAAACAAAATTATAATCAAAGGATTATTTAAAATTTTCGTTATCAGAATCCAAATTAAAGTTTAATTAAAGTTAAAAAGTTTAAATCAAAGGATTTATATAAACTTTCTTAAAAGGAATCCCCCTATTAATAGGAATCCCCCTATTATACTTTAGTGCAAGGAGGGTAAGCACATTTGTAAATAATTCTTTCTCCTGCATGAGTTTGTTTGTGTATTGTAAGATTATGCTCACGAGTATAGCTCTTGTCGCAACGAACACCATCTTGATTAACATGCTGGAAAGGAATATGTTAAGAAATCTGTGCTTTTTGAAGCTAGTACCTCGCAAACATAAGGCTTTTCTCCGGTATGCCCAACAATATGACGTTTCAAATGAGCTGGACGTTGAAAAGGCTCTTCTCGTTCACAGTCTCTCCAGTGACACTTCTTATCCTTTAAATTTTAAAAAGTTAAAATAGAGAGGCGACGATAGGTCTATTCCCTCTCTCATACAATGAATTTATCAACAGCAAGGCTTTTTCTTAGAATTAAAAAAATATAGTTGAACTCTAATTTAATAATAAAGGGTTCACTGAAAAATGTCTTGATTAGTGTCAACAATTATTAACCTTTTCCATGTTTGCATGTGCTTTGACATGCTCCACAAAAGTTTCATCATTATCGAAAACTTGTTCACATCCATCCCATTGACAATAAAAATTTGTAGGTGAGACTAAAGTTAACGCTGGCGAAGAAGAAGAGCCTCCCTCAAAATAATTAGCATTCCTTAATATTTTTTTAAATTACAATAAATTTTTGTATTAACCCTTGGGTTTGTTGCCCACTTGTTTCTCCTTTTCTCTTCTTCGGTGCTCCTTCAGAATAATTTTTCAAAATGAAAAATAAAATAACAATTGCATTGAATTTCTTTAACATTTTAATCTAAATTTGGATTTAAAATATTTTCCTTAGATACCGCCTAGTGAGGCGGTATCTAAGGAAATCTCTCCGCCTAGTGAGCGTTTTAAATGCTAGTCAGCTGGATATTTATCTTTCTTAAACTAGTTTAATATATTAATATCTAATAGGTACACAACCGATGTACCGCGAGCCCAATGTACCGCCGGGCTATAACTTTGTTCGAAATTGTCGAATCCGTGGCGCCCTGGTATGGTTCGATGTGGCTCAACCAGCTGAATCGGACCATACCAGAGCGCCACGGATTCGACAATTTTGAACCAAGTTATAGCTCGGCGGTAGATTGGGCTCGCGGTACACTGGCTTGCTCCCGTCTGTTGTAACTAATACTTCCTTTTAAATTCTACTGGAAAAACGTTTTTATGTTATTGGTTTATTTATCCATTGACCGTTAACTCCCGCGAGACGAGTTTAACACAAAGCCTCTCCGACGCCCATAGGTTTACTTGATTCATTTTTGTATAACTTTATCTAATCAACTTGGATCGAGTTGATTTTGCTGCGACCTCTGTTTATGAGCTTTATTGCATAATTGAATTTCGACTCCAAAAATGTCCTTGGTTTTCACCCCTTATTCGTCTCAGACTATAGCTGAATGGAAGACCATGTTTTGAAATCCACAACGTATTAAAAACCCGCTACATGTTAATTTTCAATTTTTAAAAATTATATTTAGTCCCCAATAGTCTGGTTCCCAAAAGTCTGATCCTAGCTTAATAAGCATTTAAAATTAAAAAAAAGAAAAAAATAAATTAATAATATGTATTATGGCAACTACTATTTAGAAAGAGCTATTTGAGAGGGCTAGGCAATTTAAATGAGACTCTGCCAGGCTTTTCATTTAAAAATGGGAATGTAAGGACATTTCACAGAACATGCTTTTCAACGATGTTTTAATTTCGTCTTTTGAAAATTGGTTGTTAATAACTTTGCATATAAGAACTCAGAATCAAGTCCCATCCAATCCGTTGCTATTTTTGCTACGGGGTTAACAACTTTTTGGAGGTGGTTTTTTACTTTTTGGCGTTGGGCATTTTGAACGGGCCAAACCGACCGAATCTTCGATACCCGGAACGGACCTGATTCGGACCAAACCTATTCTTTGTTGCCAATAACGCCCATTGATGGTTAGCCTTCGCTTAATTACCACCTTTAGTTAGTTTGAGGTCAGAATACTTACCTAGGATAATTTTTAAGCAAATAAGTTATTATAGTATTGTAGTTTTTTTTGAAAATTTCCAATCTATTCAGTGGAATGTCCAATAATTTTCCTTCAAATGTATCCCCATCCACTCAAAAATCTAAATTTTGAATTGATTTAATTGGCGCATGATTCCTCAAAAAAGGTCAAATTATGTGGAAAGCCAATATAGAGAAAGAAAAAATAAAAGAAATTGATTAGAAAAGGAAATTAAAATCAATTTTTAAATTAAAATTAAAAAAATTAATTTAAATTAATTAAGTTTTTTAATAATTTTAATTAAAAATAATTTATTAGAAATAGATCCAATAAATCTAAAAAAAATTTTCACGGCACAAGAATTTTAAAATTAATTAAAAAATGTTTTTTCTTTATATTTGTGTTGTGACTCCAAGTACACAACAGAAGTTTATCACGAAGAAAATACAATGAAGATGTCGTTGGGGTTGTAGGGATAGGAGTGAATGGGCGAACTAACTCTTGGCTGGCTTTTATAGTATTATACTTAAGGGCTTACGCCCATACACAACACCTCCCCCTTTGAAAGAAAGGTTCGGGTTTTACTCAAAGCCGAAGCTTTACAATATATTTACACTTTTTGCCAGCCAACAACAAAATTAAATATACATACAAATATTTTGGGAATGGGACAATAGGAACAAAAATACATATTACAACAAAATACAAACAATAATTATATTTATATATTTGGCTCATCTATATTTTTGGCTCATCTACATTTGCATTTTGTCGTCGTCTTTGTCCTCGATTCCTTTCATCTTCGGCTTGTTCCCATTGTAGCCATCTTCGTTGTTGCTGCTGCTGCTGCTAATTGCACTTTCACTAATACTTTCGACGATCTCTAACTTTTTCAAATCCTCGTTGAGCTTCTTCTTGTTATCACTGTACGTATCCTTTCTAATTTCTTTGTACGTACGCGTCACTATACTTTTTAGTATAGGCACTTTCACTTTCCATGCATTGAATGTTTTTCGAACCACTTCAATATGAGCATTAACCCTACTCCCAAACTCAATCACATCTTCAAGCCCCTGGCATTTCAGATTTAATGCCTCATATCTCTTAACTAACTGAGATTTAGGGTCCCCAAACTCCCTTTTCAATTCACTAACTAAGTCCCAAAATTTCATTTCACTAAGCTTAGTTGGCAGCAATTTCCGTTCAATACGGGCGTACTCCTCACTACCTAACTTACTTAATAGCAATCGGACTTTAGAGAATTCTGGCAGGGCCTTCCCCTCCTCCTCAAAGTAAGATTTATTCTTACTGAACCAACTATCGAAGGTAATGTCCCGTGGAATGTCTACACTAAACTCACTAATCAAACTGCTCAACTTACAATAGATCGAAGTTTCGATTTCTTCTTGTCCATTTCCAGCTTGTTTTTTGAGCACTCGTGCAAGCATCTCTTCGAACTTTTCCTGTTTATTTTTTATTCATTACATACCAGGGCGTTGACCGAGAAATTTTGAAGTTGAAAAACAAAAAGTTTAATTTATAAATTTCCGAATGTTTATTCACAAAATTATAGTCACCTGCCCAAGCGCGTTTTGGCAATCTTAATAAATTTATTTTTAATTTTCTTTTTTTTCCAACAGCTTTAACTCTCTGCAATTCTAAACAATTTTGAATTAAATAAATGTTTTCATGTTGTTAATACATAAATGTGCAGAATTAACTTTGCTTATTGTTAGTAGTACAGAAACAGTCCCAGAAACAATAAATAAAAAATTATTGAAATAATTTTTTTTCTTAAAAAATTTGGTAATATTCAATTTCGTACCCCCCCCCCTTTTTTTAATTTTTCAAGGTATTAAAAATGGTCAGTCTTGGGAAGAATGTAGAGCCCAACGAGCTGTATCGAATGACACCAAAATCAAAAAAATCCGACTTGATTTGACCGAGATACAGACCCCTGAAAATTGGAAAACCATAGGTGCGAAAAACCATAGGCTTGAGAGTTGCTACAAATGATAGCTCATTTGAAAGAGCTCGTCGAGCTGAGTCGAATGACACCAAAATCAACGGTGATTGGACCAGATTTGACAAAATTATGACATAAAGTTGCCGACCCCGGTAGGTCTAGATAATGTCATAATTTTGTCAAATCTGGTCCAATCACGTTGATTTTGGTGTCATTCGATACAGCTCGTTGTTCTCTACATTCTTCCCAAGACTGACCATTTTTAACACCTTGAGAAATTTAAAAAAAAGGGGGGGGGGTACGAAATTGAATATTACCAAAAATTTTTTTAATAAATTTTAATTAAAAATTAATAATTATTCTTCAATAGGGTTTCCAAAATGGCCCGACTCGGACCGAAAGATTGAGTCGGGCTTAACTCAATTTTGTCGGCAGTAGTTAAACCAACGTATCCGTAGGCAGAGAAAAAAGGGCAATAGCGTAGGCAGTCGGGAGATAGATAAAGAGATAAATAATTTTAAAATTAAGTCCCTTTATTTTCCTTACTTTTCGTCGACTCCTTTTCCTTTTTTGTTGGATTTAAAAAATTTTATTTTACTAATCCAATTATGTAAAATTTTTATAAAACTTATTTTTAATCATTTGAGGTCATTATTTCTATTCTTCTTTGTATGGAAAGGATTAGCCTAAAAATTTCAATTATTAAAATTCTTTTCAGTGTGAGAGTGAAAAAAAGGAACTGAAATTTTTCTTTTGTATTTATTCTTATTCAAATTTAACCTAAATTTTAAAATTTTTATTCTAAGATTTTTCTATACAAAGATTGACCTAAAAAAACTCAAAATTTTTAGAGGATTAAAATTTCTATCGAAAAATTTTTTTTATTCAAAGATTGACCTAAAACCAATTAAAATTTTCAATAGGCTCAGAATCTTTATTGTATTATGTAGATATCGAAAGATCTTTCTATTCAAAGATTTAATCTACAAAACTGAAATTTCTATTGTATTCAATTTGAAGGAAAAAAGGAGTCCTTGAATTATGTAAATACTTAGGTTTAAGAAATGATGAAAAAACAATGAAATAAATAAAAAATAAAATTGGTTATTAAAAGATAAACATAAAAATACTATCCAGATCTAATAAGTCTTATTTTAAATAATCTTTTTTTAATAAAATATATAATTTCAATATCTCTTTAACATCTTTATATTCCTTTTCTAAGTAAAATTCGAACAAACGCAAAATCCAATGCTATCTGGTGTGTTTAGTATTTAGTCATGCAAACTTAAGATAGTATAAAAACCAGTGAGTCTTAGCCTAATTGGATCATACTAACCGGTTAGTTCCTGATCTCCTTCATCTAATCCTACCCAATCCACTTTGCCTACATTGTTAATATCTATATGTGATAGTGTTATCCTCTCGACACCTTCATCTAGTCTATTTAATGAATTTGCCACATAATTTAACTTTCTCTTTACATTCAATAAATTAATTATCACCTTATAAAATTTTATTTTTCAAAATTTTTATTTTTACCAAAATCTAGGTCAATTTTTTCAAGGTTCTTATTAAAAATTTTAACCTAGTTAGGAAATTTTAAAAAAATCCAGCTGTGTTTAATTTGCAAATCCTTTTAATGGGTGGAGCTAGGACGGAAGTATAAAAAGCGATGAATTTTAACTGGAAAAATCATCTACTGTTCAACGCCTGCTTCTTCACGATCATATCCTACAAATACCACATTCATAACCTTATTTACCCATTGCCTACCTTTATAGAAAATTTAATTTAGCTATAACCTAAAATTTCATTTTTATTGTTAAAAACAAACATTTATTTTTGATTAAATTTCTTTCATATACATATCTTATACCAAATTTAATTTTTCATTTTTAAATTTTATTTTCAAAAATGCAACCTACCCCTCCCAAGAAAATTAAAATCGCCCCTAATGAGAGTCTTGACCTCTATGTTAAAAAACTTGGTCATGAGACCAAGTTTACCCAAAAATTTAATCTTCTTAAGTTATCAACCAAATTCATAATCACAAATGTTCCCAATAATCCAGAAGGTTTACTAGGCTCGATTTTTGAGTATTGTATCGATCAATCTCTATTAGAAAATCATGAACGACAAATGGAACCTGATCAGCTAGGGTGTATAATTTCGAGTCAGAACCTTGACTCAGACATTTGGATCCCGGTTCGAGAAATCACGTCCAACACAATTGATTCAATTTTGAATCAATTCCTAAAGGTTGCCCAGAGTAAGAAACAGGATAATGGTATGTTATGGGGGGCCCCTTTTCTTGTTTCAATAACAACTATACAAAGAGATGGACTTAATTCGCGAACCGTGCATGGTAGCGGTAGAGAGCTACAAACAATTCATCATAGGATTAATGAACAAAACCTTATCAAAATACGAAATACTGATACTTACTGTCTCTTCCACGCATTGATGGCTACTTTTGTTCACGCAATATTTTCCTGGCCAAGATGGAAATTCTATGATTATCTCCATAGTCGAAGGGGGATGAAACAACTTCTCGAAAACGATGTATTAGAGCTGATGGAAGAGATTGGAGCTGAATTTAATCAGGAGGTGTACTGCGCTGAAGAATGGGTTCCACGGGTGGTTGACTTATGGAATACAGTGAACAGAGGATGGTTTAAAGTTTATATATTTGGGGATTTGGGGGGAAAACCTATTTATAAATACGGGCCTGATAATTTTGATATCCCTATAATTTTGTATTATAATAAGGAACACTTTGATGGTGTCCGCAAGGCTAGTGACTTATTCGGTCAACCCTACTGTTTATCTTGTGAAAGCGTTTATAATAGGAAATTGAACCATGCAATTTCGTGTAAATCTAGATGTCTTAACTGTTCTAGGGTTGGCCCAGGGTTTCCATGTAAACCTTTAGATAATTTTTCAGAATTTTGTAAAGGGTGTGAGAAAAACTTTAAGAATGAAAACTGTTACACCCACCATATCACCTCGAATTTTTGTAGTTCCTCTAAGAAATGTAAAAAATGTGGGGTTATCTGGGGTGTTAAGAATAATAATAGGAATGGAAGGGAGGGTCATATTTGCTCCGAACGCTATTGCACAACGTGCGGTAGCTACCACGATCCTAAGCGTGGGTGTTACATCAAGCCCCTTGTCATCAAACCCCCAAAGACGTACCGAATTATCGCCTTTGATTTTGAAACCATGCAGCACCGTGAAGGGGAAAAGGGTAAAATACATGAAGTTAACTTTGTAGGAGTAAAGGTAAACTGTCCCGGGTGTATTACTAATGGACCTACCCCTGAATGTTCCATATGTGATGAGTACCGTACGATCACCTTCTCACACAAACCCTTTTATCATACAAAGGTTGACCAACAAAATATAATCGTAGATCCACTGTCATCATTTGTTTCTTGGTTAATTAAGTCATCAATAACAGATACGATTGCTTTCTCACACTTTGGGGGTAGATTTGATATGGTACTAGTGTTTAAGGAATTGTTTCTTAGAGGGTTGACCCCAGAAATGATTAAAAAAGGTAATAAGTTATACGAAATGAAGGTAAAAGTCGGTAAAGATAATTGGGTTATTTTTAGGGACACTTTTAATTTAATGCCCATGCCCCTTGCTTCCTTGGTCCCTGCCTTTGCACTTAGTGTAGAGGACAAACCCTTCTTTCCGCACTTGTTAAATAGGCCGGAAAATTATGGTAAGGAAATTTTCCCGGTGAAGGAGGACTATCTGGCAAATGGAATGATGCCCGAGAAGAGAGATCAATTTGATAAATGGTATGAAGAACACAAGGATGAGTCTTTCAATCTGGTCGAATCATTGGCGTCATATTGTACCAACGACGTGGAAATTCTAATGGCTGCTTTGGTTGCATTTAGGCGCGAATTCTTGGAGGTTTCAAATGGATTGGATGTTCTGAGGGAGGCAATAACAATCGCCAGTGCATGCATGAAGCACTTTAGGGCAAATCACCTACCGGTTCAACACCTTGGCATTGTTCCTGAGATTGGATATGACAACACAGACACCCAAAGTTTGCTTGCTCTTCGATTCCTTGCCTGGTATGCTGAAGAACACAATGTCAACATACGTAATGCTTATTCTAAAGGAGGGGAAAAGAGATTTGGGGATTATAGGGTAGATGGGTGGGTAGAAGAAAGGAAATTGGTGTTAGAGATTAATGGGTGCTGTTGGCATGGTTGTAGAAAATGTTTCCCTTATGATGAAATAAAACTTCCCAATGGGGTTACAGCAGGGAAGCAAAGAGAAAAGGATGAAAGGCGTTTAGAATTTATTGAGAGTTTTGGGGTAAACGTGGAAGTATATTGGGAGTGTGACATCAGGGGGATGCTTTCAAGGGATAGGGTCATGAGGCTAAAGTTTAAAAATTATTTGGACAATGGACCGATCGATATTCGATCGGCTTTCTTTGGGGGGAGAACGGGACCGCTCAAACTATTTCACAAAGCGGGGACGGGGCAAAAAATTTCCTATTATGATGTGACCTCCTTGTACCCCTTCATTAATATGACAACACGCTACCCAATTGGTCACCCCGAGGTCCATATTCTAAACAACGACGTCAACTGGACTCAACCCTCTGACAACACTTATGAACTGGCTCTTCTAAAAGTTTTTGTAATACCTCCGCGCAGCATCGACATACCAGTCCTACCTATGAAGATCGGAGACGACGACGAAAGACTTCTATTCCCCCTTTGCTCCACTTGTGCAAAGGAAAATCCAAATGGAGATGTGAACGAGAACTACACTTGCAAACACACAAACCAACAACGTGGATGGGTCTCAACATGTACATCAATTGAGTTAAACGAGGCATTGAAGGAAGGATATGTAGTCACCAAAGTATTTCGCGTCTTGGAATATAAGAACTACGACGACAGTCTTTTTCGACCTTATATTCGTGAATTTATGGCACAAAAAATTCACGCTAGCGGCTTTGACAATGACATCAAAGGAGATCAACAGAAGGAAGAGGACTTCATCAAAGAATGTAAGGAAAAGTTTGGAATCATCATCGACAAGGAGAAAATGAAGGTTAATAAAGGTAAAAGGACACAAGCCAAATTATGCTTAAACAACTTATGGGGTCGTTTCTCTCTCCGTAACTTTGGATTATCTCAATGTGTAGTTACGGACGACCCTGCTATGTACATCAAATATTCAAACGACCCTTCAATTATTATTGATACAGTAGAGGGACTAACTGAGGATGTACTTCTTATTTCTTACAGCAAAAAGAAGGAATTTGTGGAAGAACATGACTCATCAAATGTCATCATCTCGTTGTGGACTACATCAGCAGCAAGGATCCACTTGCTACACGCCATGCAACAGGTTGTGAGAACTCCTGATTGCAAATTGCTTTACACCGACACTGACTCCTTAATTTTTTCACACCCGATTGACAACTGCCCTCTTCAATTAGGTCCTCATCTGGGTCAATTCACAGATGAGTACCCAGACTTCAAAATTTTGGAATTTTGTTCTGGTGGCGCGAAACAATATGGTTTGAAGATGGAAAAGAAGGATGTGCCCAACAGTGAACCAGTCTACGTTCTCAAGGTGCGCGGTATCACTCTCAACTGGGATGCAATAATCAATCAAGGATTGCGGTACGAGGCTTTTAAAGAAAAGATTTTCAATTTTGTTAAAGGTGATATTGATCCAATTACTATTTTGTATCCCAATTTTTTACGTCCATCTGTTAAAGATGGATCTGTCACCACTTTACCTCTTAAGAAAAATTATAAGCCCTACGTCGGAAAGGGAGTAGTCCGCCCTTCTGATTTCTCTGTATTGGACTTTGGATTTATCAATTTGTAATTTTTCCCAAAATAACTTGGAGATGGAAAGTAGTCAGGGGTATGGGCACCCAAACTCTATACCAACTATCGTATGTTGTGAGATAATCCTTACATTGAAAATCGGTGGTAGCGGACTTGAGTAAATTCTCAAGTCCCTGGTTGAGTTTGGTGTTGTCTGTCGAATGGCGAAGCCATTCTCCTTCCCTTTTTCTATTTACTATATTTCTCTATTTCTATTTATTTACACATTATTGTATTTAATTTTTATTCGTGATAAAAAATTTATAATATGCTTTTTATTATTTAAAAAATACAATATTAAGAAAAATTAAGATAAAATAAATTACAGAATTAAGAGAAATATCTTTACAATTTTAGGGGTAAAATTGCATAATTAAGGAAAATTGTTTACATTTTTAAAAAATACATTTACATAATTAAGTGCAAAGTGCGGAATTAAGGAAAAGAACATTATAATTTTAGGGGTAAAATTGCGGAATTAAGGAAAAATATCACATTTTTATCATTTTTCAGTGTATATAGGGGTACATACAAGGGGGTGCATATACATATAGGGGGCATAGATATCTTTACCATTTGTCCTGACTTAGGTCTCCTCTATAAATTTCATTATCATCTTCCTTGTTCATAAATATTGTTGGACTTCCAAATGATGAAATTGATTCAGATTGTGATTTATCTTCTTGTAGTGTTAAACGTCCCATCTCTACTGCTAAACGATTTATTTTATCCATGTGTTCTTCATCAACGAACTCCAATACTTCCAAAGGATAAAAACGATCCTTCTCAAAAGGTCTGCGATCAATAACACAATTTAAATAAGGGTTGCGCAGACGAATACGATGTCTTGTGTAAAAATGTTGTGATATAGTAACATTATAATGACTCCTAAGACGTCCATACGCGCGAATTCTGTTTGCGCCTTTTCTTGTCAACCCTCCAAATAAAAAAGTTTTCCTCTGATAATCTTTGTTCAGATAGGTTGTTTGAACTTTACGATCCAAAAATTCTTTCATAACTTTAATACGAGTCTGAGGATTTACTAGATGCACGCTTAGACTGAGAACTGAACATTCAAGGAGGCGCGCGATTTCATCGATTACGCGGACCATTTTTGCAGAAAGAATTTAATAAAATGAAGAATGAAACTTTTGTTACAAGATATTTGGGTTTATATATGCTCCTCCGTACTTTTTTCATAACTGGTTATTAGCCCTATCTACACCTCAATGTGAAGTTAACCTATTATTAGCACACACATCAAAATTTGACTCTTTCTTGGTAAATTGATTCAAAAATTCAAGGTGTTAGGTGAGCTTGATTATTATGGACTTACATCTTAAAATACAATACATTACTAAAATTATTATTGTATTATATTTTTATTATTGATAAAAATTTAGAATGTTTTTTTTATTTAATTTAAATAAATATTTAATTAAAAATATTTAATGCATAATTACTTATTTGATTTTAATGTCACTTTTTTTTTTGCTCAGGTAAATCTAAATTAATTTTATAAAATTTATTATCTTTATATATATTGTTTCTGATAATCCTATTGTAATTTCATTAATTCCTCAACCAGAAGCAACAACAGACCAGAAAATACAAAGATGTAGGCGTTGTAGAGCAGACTTCTTTATTGGTTTGTAATTTTTAAAAAATAAAAATTTATTCACAAGTTAAAAAGGTTTGACCTTCAGATGGTTCTCCTTTACCAGAAACTTAAACAATCTGTACAAGAAACATTTGAAGAACTGGATTAGTGTTTAGAAAAATTAGAGACATTTCAAATTTGTCCTTAGATTGTAGATAATAGATTTATATCTTCCTTAGCTGTAGACACCCAGGTGCACTATTTGCTTTATCGGGGGTATTCACAAATTCATGAGACTGACACCCAGTCGCTTAGATAGTATACTTAATTACTCTTTAATTATTTATTTTCAATTAAATTACTAATTGGACTAAAACAAAGGATTAGAGATATCAGATATCAACCTATACTCAGAGAAGTCAAGTGTAAATTTAACTACCTACTAATTAATTCCATAGAATTCGCACAATATTTAAATTGAGCCAAAGGGTTTAGAGACTTCTCGTACTGACCAATGACGCTTCAATCCAAAAGGCTTTTTTTAATTTTGATAGCTGAGGAAAAGGAGTCAATTAAATAAAATAATAATAAAATGGAAAAAATTAAAAGTTTGTCTGTATTCGAAAAAATTGTATTCGAACAAAATTTTAATTTTTTCCATTTTATTATTATTTTATTTAATTGACTCCTTTTCCTCAGCTATCAAAATTAAAAAAAGCCTTTTGGATTGAAGCGTCATTGGTCAGTACGAGAAGTCTCTAAACCCTTTGGCTCAATTTAAATATTGTGCGAATTCTATGGAATTAATTAGTAGGTAGTTAAATTTACACTTGACTTCTCTGAGTATAGGTTGATATCTGATATCTCTAATCCTTTGTTTTAGTCCAATTAGTAATTTAATTGAAAATAAATAATTAAAGAGTAATTAAGTATACTATCTAAGCGACTGGGTGTCAGTCTCATGAATTTGTGAATACCCCCGATAAAGCAAATAGTGCACCTGGGTGTCTACAGCTAAGGAAGATATAAATCTATTATCTACAATCTAAGGACAAATTTGAAATGTCTAATTTTTCTAAACACTAATCCAGTTCTTCAAATGTTTCTTGTACAGATTGTTTAAGTTTCTGGTAAAGGAGAACCATCTGAAGGTCAAACCTTTTTAACTTGTGAATAAATTTTTATTTTTTAAAAATTACAAACCAATAAAGAAGTCTGCTCTACAACGCCTACATCTTTGTATTTTCTGGTCTGTTGTTGCTTCTGGTTGAGGAATTAATGAAATTACAATAGGATTATCAGAAACAATATATATAAAGATAATAAATTTTATAAAATTAATTTAGATTTACCTGAGCAAAAAAAAAGTGACATTAAAATCAAATAAGTAATTATGCATTAAATATTTTTAATTAAATATTTATTTAAATTAAATAAAAAAAACATTCTAAATTTTTATCAATAATAAAAATATAATACAATAATAATTTTAGTAATGTATTGTATTTTAAGATGTAAGTCCATAATAATCAAGCTCACCTAACACCTTGAATTTTTGAATCAATTTACCAAGAAAGAGTCAAATTTTGATGTGTGTGCTAATAATAGGTTAACTTCACATTGAGGTGTAGATAGGGCTAATAACCAGTTATGAAAAAAGTACGGAGGAGCATATATAAACCCAAATATCTTGTAACAAAAGTTTCATTCTTCATTTTATTAAATTCTTTCTGCAAAAATGGTCCGCGTAATCGATGAAATCGCGCGCCTCCTTGAATGTTCAGTTCTCAGTCTAAGCGTGCATCTAGTAAATCCTCAGACTCGTATTAAAGTTATGAAAGAATTTTTGGATCGTAAAGTTCAAACAACCTATCTGAACAAAGATTATCAGAGGAAAACTTTTTTATTTGGAGGGTTGACAAGAAAAGGCGCAAACAGAATTCGCGCGTATGGACGTCTTAGGAGTCATTATAATGTTACTATATCACAACATTTTTACACAAGACATCGTATTCGTCTGCGCAACCCTTATTTAAATTGTGTTATTGATCGCAGACCTTTTGAGAAGGATCGTTTTTATCCTTTGGAAGTATTGGAGTTCGTTGATGAAGAACACATGGATAAAATAAATCGTTTAGCAGTAGAGATGGGACGTTTAACACTACAAGAAGATAAATCACAATCTGAATCAATTTCATCATTTGGAAGTCCAACAATATTTATGAACAAGGAAGATGATAATGAAATTTATAGAGGAGACCTAAGTCAGGACAAATGGTAAAGATATCTATGCCCCCTATATGTATATGCACCCCCTTGTATGTACCCCTATATACACTGAAAAATGATAAAAATGTGATATTTTTCCTTAATTCCGCAATTTTACCCCTAAAATTATAATGTTCTTTTCCTTAATTCCGCACTTTGCACTTAATTATGTAAATGTATTTTTTAAAAATGTAAACAATTTTCCTTAATTATGCAATTTTACCCCTAAAATTGTAAAGATATTTCTCTTAATTCTGTAATTTATTTTATCTTAATTTTTCTTAATATTGTATTTTTTAAATAATAAAAAGCATATTATAAATTTTTTATCACGAATAAAAATTAAATACAATAATGTGTAAATAAATAGAAATAGAGAAATATAGTAAATAGAAAAAGGGAAGGAGAATGGCTTCGCCATTCGACAGACAACACCAAACTCAACCAGGGACTTGAGAATTTACTCAAGTCCGCTACCACCGATTTTCAATGTAAGGATTATCTCACAACATACGATAGTTGGTATAGAGTTTGGGTGCCCATACCCCTGACTACTTTCCATCTCCAAGTTATTTTGGGAAAAATTACAAATTGATAAATCCAAAGTCCAATACAGAGAAATCAGAAGGGCGGACTACTCCCTTTCCGACGTAGGGCTTATAATTTTTCTTAAGAGGTAAAGTGGTGACAGATCCATCTTTAACAGATGGACGTAAAAAATTGGGATACAAAATAGTAATTGGATCAATATCACCTTTAACAAAATTGAAAATCTTTTCTTTAAAAGCCTCGTACCGCAATCCTTGATTGATTATTGCATCCCAGTTGAGAGTGATACCGCGCACCTTGAGAACGTAGACTGGTTCACTGTTGGGCACATCCTTCTTTTCCATCTTCAAACCATATTGTTTCGCGCCACCAGAACAAAATTCCAAAATTTTGAAGTCTGGGTACTCATCTGTGAATTGACCCAGATGAGGACCTAATTGAAGAGGGCAGTTGTCAATCGGGTGTGAAAAAATTAAGGAGTCAGTGTCGGTGTAAAGCAATTTGCAATCAGGAGTTCTCACAACCTGTTGCATGGCGTGTAGCAAGTGGATCCTTGCTGCTGATGTAGTCCACAACGAGATGATGACATTTGATGAGTCATGTTCTTCCACAAATTCCTTCTTTTTGCTGTAAGAAATAAGAAGTACATCCTCAGTTAGTCCCTCTACTGTATCAATAATAATTGAAGGGTCGTTTGAATATTTGATGTACATAGCAGGGTCGTCCGTAACTACACATTGAGATAATCCAAAGTTACGGAGAGAGAAACGACCCCATAAGTTGTTTAAGCATAATTTGGCTTGTGTCCTTTTACCTTTATTAACCTTCATTTTCTCCTTGTCGATGATGATTCCAAACTTTTCCTTACATTCTTTGATGAAGTCCTCTTCCTTCTGTTGATCTCCTTTGATGTCATTGTCAAAGCCGCTAGCGTGAATTTTTTGTGCCATAAATTCACGAATATAAGGTCGAAAAAGACTGTCGTCGTAGTTCTTATATTCCAAGACGCGAAATACTTTGGTGACTACATATCCTTCCTTCAATGCCTCGTTTAACTCAATTGATGTACATGTTGAGACCCATCCACGTTGTTGGTTTGTGTGTTTGCAAGTGTAGTTCTCGTTCACATCTCCATTTGGATTTTCCTTTGCACAAGTGGAGCAAAGGGGGAATAGAAGTCTTTCGTCGTCGTCTCCGATCTTCATAGGTAGGACTGGTATGTCGATGCTGCGCGGAGGTATTACAAAAACTTTTAGAAGAGCCAGTTCATAAGTGTTGTCAGAGGGTTGAGTCCAGTTGACGTCGTTGTTTAGAATATGGACCTCGGGGTGACCAATTGGGTAGCGTGTTGTCATATTAATGAAGGGGTACAAGGAGGTCACATCATAATAGGAAATTTTTTGCCCCGTCCCCGCTTTGTGAAATAGTTTGAGCGGTCCCGTTCTCCCCCCAAAGAAAGCCGATCGAATATCGATCGGTCCATTGTCCAAATAATTTTTAAACTTTAGCCTCATGACCCTATCCCTTGAAAGCATCCCCCTGATGTCACACTCCCAATATACTTCCACGTTTACCCCAAAACTCTCAATAAATTCTAAACGCCTTTCATCCTTTTCTCTTTGCTTCCCTGCTGTAACCCCATTGGGAAGTTTTATTTCATCATAAGGGAAACATTTTCTACAACCATGCCAACAGCACCCATTAATCTCTAACACCAATTTCCTTTCTTCTACCCACCCATCTACCCTATAATCCCCAAATCTCTTTTCCCCTCCTTTAGAATAAGCATTACGTATGTTGACATTGTGTTCTTCAGCATACCAGGCAAGGAATCGAAGAGCAAGCAAACTTTGGGTGTCTGTGTTGTCATATCCAATCTCAGGAACAATGCCAAGGTGTTGAACCGGTAGGTGATTTGCCCTAAAGTGCTTCATGCATGCACTGGCGATTGTTATTGCCTCCCTCAGAACATCCAATCCATTTGAAACCTCCAAGAATTCGCGCCTAAATGCAACCAAAGCAGCCATTAGAATTTCCACGTCGTTGGTACAATATGACGCCAATGATTCGACCAGATTGAAAGACTCATCCTTGTGTTCTTCATACCATTTATCAAATTGATCTCTCTTCTCGGGCATCATTCCATTTGCCAGATAGTCCTCCTTCACCGGGAAAATTTCCTTACCATAATTTTCCGGCCTATTTAACAAGTGCGGAAAGAAGGGTTTGTCCTCTACACTAAGTGCAAAGGCAGGGACCAAGGAAGCAAGGGGCATGGGCATTAAATTAAAAGTGTCCCTAAAAATAACCCAATTATCTTTACCGACTTTTACCTTCATTTCGTATAACTTATTACCTTTTTTAATCATTTCTGGGGTCAACCCTCTAAGAAACAATTCCTTAAACACTAGTACCATATCAAATCTACCCCCAAAGTGTGAGAAAGCAATCGTATCTGTTATTGATGACTTAATTAACCAAGAAACAAATGATGACAGTGGATCTACGATTATATTTTGTTGGTCAACCTTTGTATGATAAAAGGGTTTGTGTGAGAAGGTGATCGTACGGTACTCATCACATATGGAACATTCAGGGGTAGGTCCATTAGTAATACACCCGGGACAGTTTACCTTTACTCCTACAAAGTTAACTTCATGTATTTTACCCTTTTCCCCTTCACGGTGCTGCATGGTTTCAAAATCAAAGGCGATAATTCGGTACGTCTTTGGGGGTTTGATGACAAGGGGCTTGATGTAACACCCACGCTTAGGATCGTGGTAGCTACCGCACGTTGTGCAATAGCGTTCGGAGCAAATATGACCCTCCCTTCCATTCCTATTATTATTCTTAACACCCCAGATAACCCCACATTTTTTACATTTCTTAGAGGAACTACAAAAATTCGAGGTGATATGGTGGGTGTAACAGTTTTCATTCTTAAAGTTTTTCTCACACCCTTTACAAAATTCTGAAAAATTATCTAAAGGTTTACATGGAAACCCTGGGCCAACCCTAGAACAGTTAAGACATCTAGATTTACACGAAATTGCATGGTTCAATTTCCTATTATAAACGCTTTCACAAGATAAACAGTAGGGTTGACCGAATAAGTCACTAGCCTTGCGGACACCATCAAAGTGTTCCTTATTATAATACAAAATTATAGGGATATCAAAATTATCAGGCCCGTATTTATAAATAGGTTTTCCCCCCAAATCCCCAAATATATAAACTTTAAACCATCCTCTGTTCACTGTATTCCATAAGTCAACCACCCGTGGAACCCATTCTTCAGCGCAGTACACCTCCTGATTAAATTCAGCTCCAATCTCTTCCATCAGCTCTAATACATCGTTTTCGAGAAGTTGTTTCATCCCCCTTCGACTATGGAGATAATCATAGAATTTCCATCTTGGCCAGGAAAATATTGCGTGAACAAAAGTAGCCATCAATGCGTGGAAGAGACAGTAAGTATCAGTATTTCGTATTTTGATAAGGTTTTGTTCATTAATCCTATGATGAATTGTTTGTAGCTCTCTACCGCTACCATGCACGGTTCGCGAATTAAGTCCATCTCTTTGTATAGTTGTTATTGAAACAAGAAAAGGGGCCCCCCATAACATACCATTATCCTGTTTCTTACTCTGGGCAACCTTTAGGAATTGATTCAAAATTGAATCAATTGTGTTGGACGTGATTTCTCGAACCGGGATCCAAATGTCTGAGTCAAGGTTCTGACTCGAAATTATACACCCTAGCTGATCAGGTTCCATTTGTCGTTCATGATTTTCTAATAGAGATTGATCGATACAATACTCAAAAATCGAGCCTAGTAAACCTTCTGGATTATTGGGAACATTTGTGATTATGAATTTGGTTGATAACTTAAGAAGATTAAATTTTTGGGTAAACTTGGTCTCATGACCAAGTTTTTTAACATAGAGGTCAAGACTCTCATTAGGGGCGATTTTAATTTTCTTGGGAGGGGTAGGTTGCATTTTTGAAAATAAAATTTAAAAATGAAAAATTAAATTTGGTATAAGATATGTATATGAAAGAAATTTAATCAAAAATAAATGTTTGTTTTTAACAATAAAAATGAAATTTTAGGTTATAGCTAAATTAAATTTTCTATAAAGGTAGGCAATGGGTAAATAAGGTTATGAATGTGGTATTTGTAGGATATGATCGTGAAGAAGCAGGCGTTGAACAGTAGATGATTTTTCCAGTTAAAATTCATCGCTTTTTATACTTCCGTCCTAGCTCCACCCATTAAAAGGATTTGCAAATTAAACACAGCTGGATTTTTTTAAAATTTCCTAACTAGGTTAAAATTTTTAATAAGAACCTTGAAAAAATTGACCTAGATTTTGGTAAAAATAAAAATTTTGAAAAATAAAATTTTATAAGGTGATAATTAATTTATTGAATGTAAAGAGAAAGTTAAATTATGTGGCAAATTCATTAAATAGACTAGATGAAGGTGTCGAGAGGATAACACTATCACATATAGATATTAACAATGTAGGCAAAGTGGATTGGGTAGGATTAGATGAAGGAGATCAGGAACTAACCGGTTAGTATGATCCAATTAGGCTAAGACTCACTGGTTTTTATACTATCTTAAGTTTGCATGACTAAATACTAAACACACCAGATAGCATTGGATTTTGCGTTTGTTCGAATTTTACTTAGAAAAGGAATATAAAGATGTTAAAGAGATATTGAAATTATATATTTTATTAAAAAAAGATTATTTAAAATAAGACTTATTAGATCTGGATAGTATTTTTATGTTTATCTTTTAATAACCAATTTTATTTTTTATTTATTTCATTGTTTTTTCATCATTTCTTAAACCTAAGTATTTACATAATTCAAGGACTCCTTTTTTCCTTCAAATTGAATACAATAGAAATTTCAGTTTTGTAGATTAAATCTTTGAATAGAAAGATCTTTCGATATCTACATAATACAATAAAGATTCTGAGCCTATTGAAAATTTTAATTGGTTTTAGGTCAATCTTTGAATAAAAAAAATTTTTCGATAGAAATTTTAATCCTCTAAAAATTTTGAGTTTTTTTAGGTCAATCTTTGTATAGAAAAATCTTAGAATAAAAATTTTAAAATTTAGGTTAAATTTGAATAAGAATAAATACAAAAGAAAAATTTCAGTTCCTTTTTTTCACTCTCACACTGAAAAGAATTTTAATAATTGAAATTTTTAGGCTAATCCTTTCCATACAAAGAAGAATAGAAATAATGACCTCAAATGATTAAAAATAAGTTTTATAAAAATTTTACATAATTGGATTAGTAAAATAAAATTTTTTAAATCCAACAAAAAAGGAAAAGGAGTCGACGAAAAGTAAGGAAAATAAAGGGACTTAATTTTAAAATTATTTATCTCTTTATCTATCTCCCGACTGCCTACGCTATTGCCCTTTTTTCTCTGCCTACGGATACGTTGGTTTAACTACTGTCGGCTTACTCGATAATGTTTGGCCTGAAAAAAATTCGGCCCGACTCGAACAAGTCTCGATATTATTTTTACCAGATTTGTTGACAAAAATGGGAGAAATCTGGCCCTTCCAAAATTCGAAAAATTTTCGCTAACGGCACGGAAAAAAGAAGCTATCTGGCTTAATATATAAAAAATTATTGAAAATTATTGAATAAAAAATTATCTAAATAAATCCTTTAAAAAAACTTTTCTAAAATTTCGAAAATTTGGGACTCGTTAAAGTTATACAGAAGCTTTAGGAGAAATTATGGTAGATTTAGAGCATTAACAAGAATAACGAGGATTTTAGAATAGTGGGATTTTATTAAGGGAATTGTTTATTAATCCCCAATATCACTTAAATCCCCCGTTATCCCTCCAAATCCCCTCGACCCCTTTAAATCCCATTTTATCAACTTAATCACTGATCTACGATTCTGATCCTTTTAACCCCATTACCCCTTTATTAACTCTTAATCTACCGATATCCCACCCCAATCTACGATATTCATTTAAATCGCTTGATCCCTCCAAATCTTCTTATATCCCTCTTAATCACCAGATATCTCTTCAGCCTTTCCTTTACCCTCCAAATTCATCGATATCACCTTGAATTCTCCGATATCCATCCAAATTCACAAATTGCCCGACTTGAAAATGGCAACCCTATTCTTCAAGACTAAAAATATTTTTTATTAAATAAGCTTATTACAAAAAACAATGAAATTAAGAAGAATTTAAGGAGAACTCCAGCCTAAAACGCCCTATCCACTAAATTCAATCCTTCGAGGGCGATAATTCTGTTTATTTTAATATTAAAAAGGTATTAAAACTTGGATAAATTTAAATTGTTACATTATAACTAAAGTTGAATACAACCCCCGAGTATATCTCTTACATATATCTGTGTAAAATGCAGCAAAGCATTTTTTGCAGAAATGCCTTTTGCGAACATATGTAACGAAACAACAAACAAATTTAAGCCCAACCAAAGGCCGAGCAATTCCAAAATTTTTTTCCAAGTATTAACCACACTTTCGAGGGTGAAGTTGATTTGTGTCGTTTTATAACTTAAATAAAATCTAAAGGATGCTCGTGGATAATGAAAAAGACGGCCTAACTTCAGGTGGATGTATTATATACAGACTTTTGCTAAATCCTTCCCCATTTACAAATAGCTAGATTGGTTCATTCCTAGATTTCATATAGTTCAGCAAATTTCTTTAATTTTTTTTCGATTTATCTAGCTAAATTATTAGGATATTATTTTTTAATCTCAAAGACAGAAAATTTTTATGCAAAATGACGAAAACATATTAAATAGTTTTGCATTTGATAAAAATCAGGATTGATCAAGCTAAACTGTGAATATATTTTGAGGGGCTAACAACTACTATTAGATTGAGTTAAATATAATAAATGAATGAAAACGAATAAATAGATGAATTACTTTAGTATTTGATAAAAATCAAGAATGTAAAAACTACAAGGCTAATATAGTTATGGGGGAATTTAAAGATGAAGTTAAATTTTACTATAAAATGAAATTAAAAAAAATTTTAAAGAAATTCCTTCAAAATAGCATTTCGTGTTTTGTGTTTTTAAAACAGAGTAGAACATCTATTGTGGACTCATTGTTGCGAATTTAATGCTAAAGGCCCAAATCTGTGTTTACATCCTCATCCTCATAAGGATAATTGCCCTGATAATACTCTTCATTTTGATGGTCTTCTTGATGTTCTACATTTGTTAGAAATAGTTGTAATTCTCCTTTATGTTGGTATGTTGAATGAACAAAATGTTCTTGTACTCCTTGGGTTGTCTGACCAACCTTTAAAAGTTTAGAAACAAAATTATAATCAAAGGATTATTTAAAATTTACGTTATCAAAATTTACGTTACCTAATGAAGATTTAAACACAGATTTAAGCCTCTGGCATTAAATTCCCGACAATGAGTCTATAACTGGAGTGTTCCCCTGCATATTTAAAAAAGACACAAAACATGAATTGTTATTTTTAAAAGAATTTTTTTTAAATTTTTTAAATTTCATTTTTATAGTAAAATTTAACTTTATCTTTAAATTCTCCCAAAACTTTATCAACATTGTAGTTTTTACATTCCTGATTTTTATTAAGTACTAAAGTAATCCATCTGTTTTTTGTTTCCATTCATTTAGCATAAAAATTTTTCAGTTTTTTAGATTTTTTTAAATTTTAACCAATTTTGGCTAGATTTTATGATGGGAGTAGGAGGTCGGTCGATCCGAGGGCGAGAGATTGGAAAATTGGGGAAGACCTCGGCAAGACACACACACACCTCGAGAACCTCGACATCTCTCGCAGCTCGTTACAATAAAGTAAAATTTTTACGAGGGGTTTTAGCCGTGTTATTTTAAATTTATAATTTGAAGAATTATTTTTCAAAAAAAACTTTTTTTTAATTTCACGACAAAAAAATGATTTTTTAAAGGAAGAAAGGAAAAATTGTATGCCACCGATTTTGAAGTAAAATAATCAAATTAAAATTCGATCAACTTTCATTGCTTTTATCTCATTTTTAATTTTACTTCAAATCGTTTCCACATAATTTTTGAATAAGGTTGATAAATTGATAAAATTCTTAGTAAGATTGACTGTTTTTGAGCTGTTTACTATTTGCTAGTTTTTATTTTAGACTGTTATTTATGGTTGTCTTTTGAAAAATCTTTGGATATCCAGAACCGGAAAATCCTTGTTTTGATTCCGAAAATTCGACACTTTTGTAAAACTTCACCTTTTTGTCTTAAACTATGAAAAACTTGAAACATAAAAAATAAAATATTTTTTGTTATAAAGTTGGTTTTTATCCCACATTTTTGACAGCCTTCTCATTTATTGTAAGAAAATGAAACAATTTATTTTTTAAAAAAGAAATTAATTATTCTTTTATTATTTTTCCAATTGTGTCAAATGTTAAAAAATTGTTTTAAAAAATAAATTAATTTTGTTTTGAAAACTTTTAAATAAATATTTTTATTTACTAGAAATTTTAAAAATGAAAGAAAAAAAGTTTATTCTCATTTTTTGACTACCTATCTAAAAACTAATAAAACACAAAATGTTTTATAAATACAAGTCATATTGCAAAGATTTTGTAAAAAATTATTTTTTCTAGCCTTATAAAGCTTACTTCTCTTATATATAAAAATTCAAAAAATTTTTTCGATTTCAAATTTATTCAAAAAATAATTCAAATAAACAAAAATTGTTCAGTTAACTACAAAGCAAAACTTCATTTAATTTTCAACATATTCGAAAACTAAGATGGATTTAAGTATGAAACATTCTTTGTTATTATCCAAAGCTATTCTCTATTATTTTTATTCTTCCCGTTTATTTTACTCTTCTCTTCTAGATCTCGGTTATTCCTTTGTAGATAATATATCACTAATAGAACAGTTAAATCTCGATTTTAAATACCCACTTAGGGGCTAAAATAATCGTTTACAGAATTGAGGGAGATCTTAAATTAAGTTTATGCTTAGACATTCCACAGCCCAAATGATTAATCGAATTTAAAGAGTTTTGGGAATTAGTTAAGTTCAAGGATTTACTCTAATTCAATAAAGGAAAGGATATTAACTGATAGTGTAATCTATCAAAAAATACAGTAAAATATAATTTTAGATTGCCCGGACCCAACAAATGATGAAAATGAGGAGGACGATAATCCAGTGATGATAATTATGAAAATGATGTTGATGATACAATTAGTGATAATGATTATTATAGTTTGTATATTATATAAAATTATTAATAATTATGTAATTTAGAAAATTCGAAATTAAAATTTATGGAAATCTTTAAATTTTGTATAGTTTTAATTTTATTATAAGGATTTTCCAGAAATTGTACCGGTAGATGTCAGCTCGGAATCCTTATGTCAGTAAAACGCATTATTCTGCAATAGAGAAAATTCTTTATGCAAAATGATGGGAAATAAATAAATAGATGGATTAGTTTTGTATTTAATATATAAATCAAGAATGTACTAAAAACTACAAGGTTAATATAGTTTTGGGGGATTTTATATATAAAGTTAATTTTAATGTAAAATAAAATTAGGAAAAAATTCAAAGAAATTGCTTTAAAAATAACAATTCATGTTTTGTGTCTTTTTTAAAAATGCAGGGGAACACTCCAGTTATAGAATCATTGTCGGGAATTTAATGCCAAAGGCTCAAAGTTGTGTTTAAATCTTCATTAGGATTATTTTCTTGCATTAAATAATCTTCATTTTGATTGTCTTCCTGATGTTCTACATTTGTTGGAAATAGTTGTAATTCTCCTCCATGTTGGTATGTTGGATGAACAAAATGTTCTTGTACTCCTTGGGTTGTCTGACCAACCTTTAAATGTTTAGAAACTGGATTATAATCAAAGGATTGTTTAAAATTTTCTTTCTAAGAATCCAACTATTAATACCTTTGTTTCTGCAAACCAATATTTAAAAAGAGAATCACTAGAGACAAACGGAAGAAGCATCCCAATAGTTCGAAACAGGACTAGAGCCTTAAGCTTAAAATGCCGTCTACCAACCAGAAACGGCTCATTCCCGACTACCAATCTATAAAATTACTATTTAAAAATATCTTCTTACATCAACTTGATTGTTAGCATTACTGCTGCCAGCACCTTGATCAAGCATTCTTAAATTTAATTTATTCATTTATAACTTTTTATTGAAAATCGCACAATTATTTACATAAAAAACAAACTAACTCGAAAAGAGTTCCATCTTCTCTTATTCCAATTTTTCCATAACCATTTGCTTTTTTAGCTTTTTTATTTGCTATAATAAAATCCCAAACATTTTGTCCGTGTTTTATACAAACATGGTTACGCATTGTAGCAAGATCCTTATATTCTTGTTTTGGGCACATAAATACTGGACATCCATAATGGTTTGGATTAATATGAATTTTTTCATGTTTAAATTTGCTAGCAAATGTTTCAAAAGTCTAGAAAATTTTAAAGTTAATTTTCATTTAGTAACAACCAGAGGTGGGTCGGAACAGTCAGAGGTGTAGGAAATCGGAACTGCCGTAAATCGGAAATGGCTCAAAAGTCGGAACTCGAAAATCGGAAATCAAAATTTTTATTTTCATAACTGAAATAATATTTAAAATTGTAAGGTGACAAATTATAGGCTTTCTTGAGTGTAATTTGAGTGTGTAAAAGTTCTTTTTGCAACTCAAAAGTCAAATTCGAAGGGATTAAAAGAGATATTGTGGGATTAGGTTGATTAGACGGGATATCAGAGAATTTATAGATTGTCGGAAATCCAAATTTTCGGAAATCGGAAATTTTTCCAAAATTTCGTAAATCGGAAGGAAAAAACGTCTGAAATCGGAATTCCGACCCACCTCTGGTAACAACCCCGATAACAGATACAATATTCCCAAAAAGAAGATTCAATATTGGAGAATCTCATTCCCGATAAACCAAACTTTTATTTAAAAAAATATATGAATATCTACTTTAGTGCAAGGAGGGTAAGCACATTTGTAAATAATTCTTTCTCCTGCATGAGTTTGTTGGTGATTTTTAAGATTATGCGACTGAGTATAGCTCTTGTCGCAACGAACACCATTTTCATTAACATGCTGGAAAGGAATATATTAAGAAATCTAAGTTTTTTTAAGTTATTGCCTCGCAAACATAAAGCTTTTCTCCGGTATGCCCAACAATATGACGTTTCAAATGAGCTGGATGTTGAAAAGGCTCTTCTCTTTCACAGTCTCTCCAGTGACACTTGTTATCCTTTAAATTTTAAAAAGTTAAAATCAGAGAGTGACGTGGTTATATTCCTTCACTCATCCAATGAAATTTTTCAACGCAGGGGCACAAAATTGGCATTTTACAATGGGGCGTTTTTCTGGCTAATTCCATCGGGCTTTAAACTTAAAATTCTGAAAATAAATTCTTACCTCAACTTGATTGTTAGCATTACTGCTCCCAGCACCATTATCGTTCCTTCTGAAATTTAATTTTTTCATTAATATTTCTTGTTAAATAGAAAAAATCTATCATCATTATCTAGAATCAAATTAATTTGTAGGAAGTTAATTTTGCCATCTCAAACTGTTTTTGATTTATGTATAACAAAAAACTCTAATTTACATGAAAAACAAACTGACTTATAAAGAATTCCATCTTCCGTTATTCCGAATAACCCATAGCTTTTTAGTTTGTTATCTTTTTTATATTCCACAATAGAAGCCCAAAAATTTGTTCCATATTGTTTATGTTCTTTACAAACATGATTTTTCAATGCATTAAGACAATTATGCGATTCTCTACAATTATCTAATGGACATTGATAAAAGTTTGGATCTGTATGACTTCTTTCATGTTCGACTTTGTCACTTTGATTTAAATAACTCTATAAAATTTAAAAATTAATTTTCATTTAGTAACAACCCCGTTAACAGGGACAATATTTTTGGTTTAAGCATCGTGCCTTGAAATATATCAGGTATTCCCAAGAAAAAGACTCAATATTAGAAAATCTCATTTTTAATGAAACAAACTTTTATTTGACAAAAAATATATGAATATCTACTTTAGTGCAAGGAGGGTAAGCACATTTATAAATAATTCTTTCTCCTGCATGAGTTTGTTTGTGTTTTTCAAGATTATGCAACTGAGTACAGCTCTTGTCGCAACGAACACCATTTTCATCAATATGCTGCAAAGGAATATATTAAGACATCTAAATTTTTTAAGTTATTACCTCGCAAACATAAAGCTTTTCTCCGGTATGCCCAACAATATGTTGTTTCAAATGAGCTGGACGTTGAAAAGGCTTTTCTCTTTCACAATCTCTCCAGTGACACTTCTTATCCTTAAAATTTTAAAAAGTTAAAATCAGAGAGGCGACGATAGGTCTATTCCCTCTCTCATACAATGAATTTATCAACAGCAAGGCTTTTTCTTAGAATTAAAAAATAAAGTTGAAGTCTAATTTAAAAAAGTGTCCACTGAAAAATGTCTTGATTAGTGTCATCAATTATTAACCTTTTCCATGTTTGCATGTGCTTTGACATGCTCCACAAAAGTTTCTTCATTATCGAAAACTTGTTCACATCCATCCCATTGACAAGAAAAATTTGTAGGTGAGACTAAAGTTAACGCTGGCGAAGAAGAAGAGCCTCCCTCAAAATAATTAGCATTCCTTAATATTTCTTTAAATTACAATAAATTTTTGTATTAACCCTTGGGTTTGTTGCCCACTTGTTTCTCCTTTTCTCTTCTTCGGTGCTCCTTCAGAATAATTTTTCAAAATGAAAAATAAAATAACAATTGCATTGAATTTCTTTAACATTTTAATCTAAATTTTGATTTAAAATATTTTCCTTAGAATTAAAAAAAATAATTTTGATAACCGGTAGTGGGTACACCCCGATGTACCGCGAGCCCAATGTACCGCCGGGCTATAACTTTGTTCGAAATTGTCGAATCCGTGGCGCCCTGGTATGGTTCGATGTGGCTCAACCAGCTGAATCGAACCATACCAGAGCGCCACGGATTCGACAATTTTGAACCAAGTTATAGCTCGGCGGTAGATTGGGCTCGCGGTACACTGGCTTGCTCCCGTCTGTTGTAACTAATACTTCCTTTTAAATTCTACTGGAGAAACGTTTTTATGTTATTGGTTTATTTATCCATTGACCGTTAACTCCCGCGAGACGAGTTTTGCACAAAGCCTCTCCGACGGCCATAGGTTTACTTGATTCATTTTTTATAACTTTGTCTAATCAAGTCGAATCGAGTCGATTTTGCTGCGACCTCTGTTTATGAGCTTTATTGCATAATTGAATTTCGACTCCAAAAGTGTCCTTGGTTTTCACCCCTTATTCGTCTCAGACTATAGCTGAATGGAAGACCATGTTTTGAAATCCACAACGTATTAAAAACCCACTATATGTTAATTTTCAATTTTTAAAAATTATATTTAGTCCCCAATAGTCTGGTTCCCAAAAGTCTGATCCTAGCTTAATAAGCATTTAAAATTAAAAAAAAGAAAAAAATAAATTAATAATATGTATTATGGCAATTAATATTTATAAAGAGCTATTTGAGAAGGATGGGCAATTTACATGAGACTCTGCCAGGCTTTTCATTTAAAAATGGGAATGTAAGGACATTTCACAGAACATGCTTTTCGATGATATTTAAATTTCTTCTTTTGAAAATTGGTTGTTAATAACTTTGCATATAAGAACTCAGAATCAAGTCCCATCCAATCCGTTGCTATTTTTGCTACGGGGTTAACAACTTTTTGGAGGGGGTTTTTTTACTTTTTGGCGGTTTGGGCATTTTGAACGGGCCAAACCGACCGAATCTTCGATACCCGCCAGATCTTTCGGACCGGACCGGATTCGGACCAAACCTATTCTTTGTTGCCAATAACGCCCATTGATTGTTAGCCTTCGCTTAATTACCACCTTTAGTTAGTTTGAGGTCAGAATACTTACCTAGGATAATTTTTAAGCAAAAAAGTTATTATAGTATTGTAGTTTTTTTGAAAATTTCCAATCTATTCAGTGGAATGTCCAATAATTTTCCTTCAAATGTATCCCCATCCACTCAAAAATCTAAATTTTGAATTGATTTAATTGGCGCATGATTCCTCAAAAAAGGGCAAATTAATGTGGAAAGCCAATATAGAGAAAGAAAAAATAAAAGAAATTGATTAGAAAAGGAAATTAAAAATCAATTTTTAAATTAAAATTAAAAAAATTAATTTAATTAATTAAGTTTTTTAATAATTTTAATTAAAAATAATTTATTAAAAATAATTTATTAAAAATCTAAAATTTCGAAAATTTGGGACTCGTTAAAGTTATACAGAAGCTTTAGGAGAAATTATGGTAGATTTAGAGCATTAACAAGAATAACGAGGATTTTAGAATAGTGGGATTTTATTAAGGGAATTTTTTATTAATCCCCAATATCACTTAAATCCCCAGTTATCCCTCCAAATCCCCTCGACCCCTTTAAATCCCATTTTATCAACTTAATCACTGATCTACGATTCTGATCCTTTTAACCCCATTATCCCCTTTATTAACTCTTAATCTACCGATATCCCACCCCTATCTACGATATTCATTTAAATCGCTTGATCCCTCCAAATCTTCTTACCGTATTTCCTCTATTAGAATGCCATGGCATTCTATTTTTCAATCACCTTTAAAGGTGGCATTCTATTAGAGGGTGGCATTCAAATAGAGGGTGGCATTGTATTTTTCGATTAGAAAATTTTAAAATTTGGATAATTTTTGCAAAATTTCGATAAATAAAATCGTAAAAATTCTTTAAAATATTATGGAATATTCTATCGGATTTCGAATAATGCAAAAATTTAAATGATTTAATCATTAAGACTGACTTGGATAGGACAAGGGATTATCGGGGATATCATAAGTAAAGGAGATATCAAGTGATTATGAGGATATGGATATAATATTTAAGGATTAGGATATAGATTAAGTAAGAGATCGAGGAGATATCAAGGGATTTGTAACGAATAAAATTGATTAGGATAAGTTGTGGACTATCGATGGATTTAAAGGGCTTAAGAAGTTTAAAGGAGCTTTAGAATCATTTAAAAAGTTTAAAAGTTCAAAAAGAGAGATAAAGTGAGTTCCTCCACATCTAAGTATCCTTCCTTTACCGAATAATCTTTATCCGCAAATCTTATCTTATTACCGATATCCCTCTATTCCTTCTAATCCCGATATCTCTCATAATCACTCTTTATCCCTCGATATTCTCTTTTAACTCTGAATCAAATTATATCCTCCCAATTCCTAAAAATCCACCGCTATCACTCTGAATTTATCTTAATCCTTTAATCCATATCTGTGATATATATCAGGTCTCTGTATCCCTGATATCTATTACTTAAAAATTTTTAAGTAAAAATCTTAACTCCCAGTTGACATTTTTAAAATCCCGTTAATGGATCTCGGATTTGCCATTTCGGATTGCATAATAATCCAAAATGCTAAGAAAATAAGATAAAGTCAATAGAAACATCTTTGGATTGGATATCATTTTGTATTTGGTAAAATTTTGACATAAAAATGGGTGGCATTCTAATAGAGGGTGGCATTCAATTAGAGGCTGGCATTCTATTTTTCAATCACCGGCCAAGGTGGCATTCTATTAGAGGGTGGCATTCTAATAGAGGGTGGCATTCTAATAGAGGAAATACGGTAAATAAAATCTAAAGGATGCTAGTGGATAATGAAAAAGACGGCCTAACTTCAGGTGGATGTATTATATACAGACTTTTGCTAAATCCTTCCCCATTTACAAATAGCTAGATTGGTTCATTCCGTAGATTTCATATAGTTCAGCAAATTTCTTTAATTTTTTTTCGATTTTCCTAGCTAAATTATTTGGATATTATTTTTTAATCTCAAAGACAGAAAATTTTTATGCAAAATGACGAAAACATATTAAATAGTTTTGCATTTGATAAAAATCAGGATTGATCAAGCTAAACTGTGAATATATTTTGAGGGGCTAACAACTACTATTAGATTGAGTTAAATATAATAAATGAATGAAAACGAATAAATAGATGAATTACTTTAGTATTTGATAAAAATCAAGAATGTAAAAACTACAAGGCTAATATAGTTATGGGGGAATTTAAAGATGAAGTTAAATTTTACTATAAAATGAAATTAAAAAAAATTTTAAAGAAATTCCTTCAAAATAGCATTTCGTGTTTTGTGTTTTTAAAACAGAGTAGAACATCTATTGTGGACTCATTGTTGCGAATTTAATGCTAAAGGCCCAAATCTGTGTTTACATCCTCATCCTCATAAGGATAATTGCCCTGATAATACTCTTCATTTTGATGGTCTTCTTGATGTTCTACATTTGTTGGAAATAGTTGTAATTCACCTCCATGTTGGTATGTTGGATGAACAAAATGTTCTTGTACTCCTTGGAGTGTCTGACCAACCTTTAAAAGTTTAGAAACAAAATTATAATCAAAGGATTGTTTAAAATTTTCGTTATCAGAATCCAAATTAAAGTTTAATTAAAGTTAAAAAGAAAATTAAAGTTAAAAAGTTTAAATCAAAGGATTTATATAAACTTTCTTAAAAGGAATCCCCCTATTAATACCTGGATTTATCCACATCTTTTCCTGGCAGCGGCCATCCAGTGCATATAGCAGCTCACAACAAGGCAAATCGCACGTCCTGATTTGGGGTCACACTTGTTGATCACTGCTTGTCCATAAGCATTTTACTTTTTATCTTTCACTTTTTTTCACTAATTAATTTTTTTCTCACTTTTTATTTCACTTCCATTTTCACACTTTTATATTGCGGCACTACATTTACTTTTCAACACTGTGCCCAATAATAAAATTTCACTGAATTGCATCACTACACTTCATTTCACGACTTAAATGAAGTCAAACACCACAACACTAACATCTAGTTAGTGTGCAGTTCGGTGCCGTTTTCCCGTGTACTTTTAGGATGGCTCGTGGTTTGAATACTAACACTTTGAATACTACTACTAACTAACCACTCAAAGGATGCCTGTTACATCCTGCCTCTGTCAAAGACTCAGGTACCGCAACACTTCACTGAACTTACACTATGTGTAGTCTGGGTTGCTTCACTCACTTGCGCTGGCATAATACTAAAATCACTAATAATACTCATTCCTCAGCGCCTTGACTCACTTCATTATTTGGTCTTACCCACCCTTTTGGCTGCCAAATTTAACTTTAATCACTTCATTATTTGGTCTTACCCACCCTTTAGGCTGCCAAATTTAACTTTAATCACTACAATTCAAACTTCTTTATTTGGTCTTACCCACCCGTAGGCTGCCAAATTTCACTCTTTTACACTTTTCACTTTTCTCAATTTCTGGACTTACATTCTCTTGAATGCCAGACACTTCAAAACTTGATCGGCAAAATCTGCGCACTTCCAGGACCACTAGGCATTTCAGCCTTAAACTTCGACCATTGGCACTCTCACTGAGTCCTTTTTCAGGTCACTACTCACTAACCGGTCCAATGAGCACTAACAATTTACTCAATTCACTTTCGACTCATGCCGATCACTAACTACGACGTCTGTCCACTCACAATTCAAAATAATCACTTTCACTAATTGCCAAAGCAATTCACTACACTTCGCCACACTTCAATCCTGTCGACCGCGCCATTGTTACGACCCGAGGTGTCCGAGGTTCAACTAATGTCAACGAGCACAATAATAACACTTTATCCAATGTAGAAATAAACCATGTGTAGGCGAAGGGAATGGGACAGACGAAGGAGATCAGAGACTAGCCCCGCTAGTATGATCCCCTTAGACTGACGCTTTCACTGGCTTTTATACTAAACACTTTAAGGGCTGACGCCCATACACAACAGTTTTGGGAATTAGTTAAGTTCAAGGATTTACTCTAATTCAATAAAGGAAAGGATATTAACTGATAGTGTAATCTATCAAAAAATACAGTAAAATATAATTTTAGATTGCCCGGACCCAACAAATGATGAAAATGAGGAGGAAGATAATCCAGTGATGATAATTATGAAAATGATGTTGATGATACAATTGTTGATAATGATTATTATAGTTTGTATATTATATAAAATTATTAATAATTATGTAATTTAGAAAATTCGAAATTAAAATTTATGGAAATCTTTAAATTTTGTATAGTTTTAATTTTATTATAAGGATTTTCCAGAAATTGTACCGGTAGATGTCAGCTCGGAATCCTTATGTCAGTAAAACGCATTATTCTGCAATAGAGAAAATTCTTTATGCAAAATGATTGGAAATAAATAAATAGATGGATTAGTTTTGTATTTAATATATAAATCAAGAATGTACTAAAAACTACAAGGTTAATATAGTTTTGGGGGATTTTATATATAAAGTTAATTTTAATGTAAAATAAAATTAGGAAAAAATTCAAAGAAATTGCTTTAAAAATAGCAATTCATGTTTTTTGTAAAAACATGTCAGGAACAGTGTATGTCAGGAACACTCCCAATGTGGACTAATTGTTTGCGAATTGAGTTAAATATAATAAATGAATGAAAACGAATAAATAGATGAATTACTTTAGTATTTGATAAAAATCAAGAATGTAAAAACTACAAGGCTAATATAGTTATGGGGGAATTTAAAGATGAAGTTAAATTTTACTATAAAATGAAATTAAAAAAAATTTTAAAGAAATTCCTTCAAAATAGCATTTCGTGTTTTGTGTTTTTAAAACAGAGTAGAACATCTATTGTGGACTCATTGTTGCGAATTTAATGCTAAAGGCCCAAATCTGTGTTTACATCCTCATCCTCATAAGGATAATTGCCCTGATAATACTCTTCATTTTGATGGTCTTCTTGATGTTCTACATTTGTTAGAAATAGTTGTAATTCTCCTCCATGTTGGTATGTTGGATGAACAAAATGTTCTTGTACTCCTTGGGTTGTCTGACCAACCTTTAAAAGATTAGAAACTGGATTATAATCAAAGGATTGTTTAAAATTTTCTTTCTAAGAATCCAAATTAAATTTGATTAAAGTTAAAAAGAAAATTAAAGTTAAAAAGTTTAAATCAAAGGATTTATATAAACTTTCTTAAAAGGAATCCCCCTATTAATACATGGATTTTCAATTTTTAAAAAGCTAAATAACCGAAATTTTAGCCAAGAGACAAAATTGGCATTTTACAATGGGGCGTTTTTCTGGCTAATTCCATCGGGCTTTAAACTTAAAATTCTGAAAATAAATTCATACATCAACTTGATTGTTAGCATTACTGCTCCCAGCACCATTATCGTTCCTTCTGAAATTTAATTTTTTCATTAATATTTCTTGTTAAATAGAAAAAATCTATCATCATTATCTAGAATCAAATTAATTTGTAGGAAGTTAATTTTGCCATCTCAAACTGTTTTTGATTTATGTATAACAAAAAACTCTAATTTACATGAAAAACAAACTGACTTATAAAGAATTCCATCTTCCGTTATTCCGAATAACCCATAGCTTTTTAGTTTGTTATCTTTTTTATATTCCACAATAGAAGCCCAAAAATTTGTTCCATATTGTTTATGTTCTTTACAAACATGATTTTTCAATGCATTAAGACAATTATGCGATTCTCTACAATTATCTAATGGACATTGATAAAAGTTTGGATCTGTATGACTTCTTTCATGTTCGACTTTGTCACTTTGATTTAAATAACTCTATAAAATTTAAAAATTAATTTTCATTTAGTAACAACCCCGTTAACAGGGACAATATTTTTGGTTTAAGCATCGTGCCTTGAAATATATCAGGTATTCCCAAGAAAAAGACTCAATATTAGAAAATCTCATTTTTAATGAAACAAACTTTTATTTGACAAAAAATATATGAATATCTACTTTAGTGCAAGGAGGGTAAGCACATTTATAAATAATTCTTTCTCCTGCATGAGTTTGTTTGTGTTTTTCAAGATTATGCAACTGAGTACAGCTCTTGTCGCAACGAACACCATTTTCATCAATATGCTGCAAAGGAATATATTAAGACATCTAAATTTTTTAAGTTATTACCTCGCAAACATAAAGCTTTTCTCCGGTATGCCCAACAATATGACGTTTCAAATGAGCTGGACGTTGAAAAGGCTCTTCTCTTTCACAATCTCTCCAGTGACACTTGTTATCCTTTAAATTTTAAAAAGTTAAAATCAGAGAGGTGACGTGCTTATATTCCTTCACTCATCCAATGAAATTTTTCAAACGCAGGGGCATTTTCTTAGAATTTAAAAAATAAAGTTGAAGTCTAATTTAATAATAAAGTGTCCACTGAAAAATGTCTTGATTAGTGTCAAGAATTATTGACCTGTGACATTTCTGCATGTCCATTAACGTGGTTAACAAAATCCTCTTGTTTAACAAAATTTTCTCCACATCCATCCCATTGACAAGAAAAATTTGTAGGTGGGACTAAAGTTAACGCTGGCGAAGAAGAAGAGCCTCCCTCAAAATAATTAGCATTCCTTAATATTTTTTTAAATTACAATAAATTTTTGTATTAACCCTTGGGTTTGTTGCCCACTTGTTTCTCCTTTTCTCTTCTTCGGTGCTCCTTCAGAATAATTTTTCAAAATGAAAAATAAAATAACAATTGCATTGAATTGCTTTAACATTTTAATCTAATTTTGATTTAAAATATTTTCCTTAGAATTAAAAAAAATAATTTTGATAACCGGTAGTGGGTACACCCCGATGTACCGCGAGCCCAATGTACCGCCGAGCTTGTTCGAAATTGTCGAATCCGTGGCGCCCTGGTATGGTTCGATGTGGCTCAACCAGCTGAATCGAACCATGTCTAATCAAGTCGAATCGAGTCGATTTTGCTGCGAGCTCTGTTTATGAGCTTTATCCTTGGTTTCCATCCCTTATTCGTCTCAGAGTCAAGCTGAGTGGAAGGTCCATGTTTTGTAAACGACCACGCATTAAAACCCCGCTATATGTTAATGTCCAATTTTTTAAAATGCTATTTCATCCCCAATTGTTGAGTCCCTAAGTAAGTGCGGGTCCCCAAAAGTCTTATCCTCAAGAGACGATTAGCTTAATAAAGCATTTAAAATTAAGAAAAAAAAATAAAAAATAAATTAATAATATGTATTATGGCAATTAATATTTATAAAGAGCTATTTGAGAGGGCTGGGCAATTTAAATGAGACTCTGACATGCTTTTCATTTAACAAAGATGGGAATGTAAGGACATTTCACAGAACATGCTTTTCAATGATGTTTTAATTTCGTCTTAAATTAAACTCCACCAGGGAAGTTTCCTCTCAGCTTAGCAAATAAGGCAAAAATGAAAACGATATTCGGTGGTGTGATGTACACTGTTAATAACTTTGCATATGATAACTCAGAATCAAGTCCCATCCAATCCGTTGATATTTTTGGTACGGAGTTATTGGAAGATTTATTGGGGGCCGATCGAATCTTTTTCGGGCCAAATTCGATGTCCGACCCGATCTTTCGGACCGGACCGGATTCGGATCAAACCCTAATCCTTAATATATAAACATATTCTTTGTTGCCAAAAACGCCCATTGATGGTTAGCCTCGATTAATTCCACCTTTAGTTAGTTTCAGTTCGTAATACTGACCTAGGATAATAAGTTATTATTAGGGATGGGATTTATATGGATTTCCATATTTTTTCCTGGCCTAGTTGGGTCGTGAAACGAACTAAAAACGTTGTTTTAGGATATGTTGATAAGACTGATGATGAGTTATCAATCCTTATCGTCCATACTTTTCCATATTTCGTCATTTTTTGTAAAATTTTGCCAAAAATTGGTTAAAAATTTCAAATTTATGAAATTTTTAGTGTTGTAGTTTTTTTGAAAATTTCCAATCTATTCAGTAGAATGTCTACTGATTTTCCTTCAAATTATCTCCATCCACTCGAAAATCGAAATTTCGAAACAGCCCTTGATTTCAACCAACATATCGCCCAGGATACATTTTTCCTCTTAATTGCGCATGATTCCTCAAAAAGGTCAAATTATGTGGAAAGCCAATATAGAGAAAGAAAAAATAAAAGAAATTGATTAGAAAAGGAAATTAAAAATAAATTTTTAAATTAAAATTAGAAAAATTAATTTAAATTAATTAAGTTTTTTTATAATTTTAATTAAAAATAATTTATTAAAAATTTCAATTCATTAAATCTAAAAAATACTTTAATTTACGGCACAAAAATTTTAAAATTACAGTCTGCTAAGAAACTTTTTCTTAGATTTTATTTGAAATTTTTAAGACATGGCTTTAGGGGGAAAGATATCTGGCCTTCAAACTCACCGGATTTAAATCCGTAGATTGTCCTATTTGGGCAATTCTGGAGCAAAAAGTATGCCGAATCCGATACGTAACATCGGAGGATGAGATTTGGGGGATCACTCCAGAATATCGACTGATTGTAGCGACCGATCAGGATTCTCCTTGGAGATCGATCACTCTCTCTTTGATTAAACATATTGATCAGATTGATGTTTGTTCCATTGTTGGTACAATTTCCTATGTTAAAAAGACTTCCCCGTCCTTGGAATACGTAATTATGAAATTAAAAAATTTTTCGATATTTTGGATAATGCATCATTTTGGGTGACGATATTTAGGGTGACTATATTTATGGTGGCGATATTCTTTGGTGGAGTCAGTCTTTTTCATTTTTTCTTAGCTCAAATTTTTGTAGATTTTTCCTAATGTTAGAAACACGAAAAGCTGATTATGTGGTGATTGATGCTAATTTTCCTCCTAGGGTAATAGAAAGAGTTTTGTACTGGGCTAATCGTTCAGAAACTAAAAGTTGGTATTTATTTGATTAATTTAATTAGGAACACCCTCTCTAATAAACACACCCTCTCTAGAACGCCTCTCTAGAATGTAATACCCTCGTAACACCCTCTTAACGTATCACTAGAATAGAACGACTCTCTCTAAAAAGACTCCTCAACTTTATTAGAACACCATTCTAGAATAGAATGCCTCTCTTTAATAAAACACCCATCTTTAATCTAAAACCCTTAGAGTATATTAAATATTCTATTAGCGAGAATACTGTATTCATAATACTTAAAAAAAATAATTTTAGTCTGGCTAGATCCGACAGATGCATTAAAAGTTCCATACTTATTTGAAGCTTTAGGAGAATGGCCACTTAAAAATGTGGACGTTTTCTCTCCAAATTTTAATGAATTAAGGGCATTTTCTGTTTGTTTTAGTCAAAAAATTGAAGGAACAGAGGCTTTAGAATGCAGTCTCAAGTTGAAGGTTAGCTCAGTCTAATCCCCATTTTATTAAATATTTAATAGAGAAATTAACCAACAAAAATAATTTTTTATTGGAATGGCTTTCAACTATAAAATTGCCCCGTGCACTCCAGCCAAGAAAATATTTAATAATTACTTTTGATCTTTATGGAGTTTTGATATTTTCTCGAATGGGAAATGATGAATTTTTGGGGGAATTTTTGGTGGCACCTGATTTAAGTAAAGAAGAGATACTTTCGGCTTCAGGCGCTGGAGATTGGTAAAAAAATTTTTTAGGAAAATAAGAAAGTGAAAATCCGGAAAATAATATTCTTGTTGTTTCCTAATTTCCAGAAGCAAAATTCAAGATATTATCGTTTCCGGAAAAACCTGAAACAAATATTGTTCTTTCCTTAATTTTCCTAATTAAAAAACTATATTTTTGTGCTTATAAATACTTGAAAATTACACATATTTTCCTTAAATTTCCTGATATACAAAAATAACGAAAAATTGGCCCCGGTATTTATTTCACTTAGGGTTGCAGTTTTCGAGTTGCATCGAAAGTCGAAGCATTTTTTCGGGCTTGTTTTTATCGTTCCGGGCCGTACGAGTCTGCTTTCCGGGTCAAATATTTTATGCCCTTAATCATATATATATATATTATTAATTTTCTTTTTGCCAGCAGCTTTAATTGTGGATTTCTCTCCGCAATTCTAAACAATTTTGAATTAAATAAATGTCTACAAGTTGGTCGTAAATGTGCCGAATTAAGTTTGCTTAGTTCAGAGACTGTCCCAGAAACAATAAATAAAGAATTATTAAAATAATTTCTTTTTGATAAAAATTTTTTTAACAAATTTTAATTAAAAATTAATAAATACTAAATATTATTTCAGCACTGCAGTGTCAATTTTAGAATTATACTGAGTTGCACATATGTAAAGAAAATAAAAATTTAAAAATTTTTAAAAAAATGTTAAGTAAATCCCGATCCCGATTTTTCAATCCCGGTCCCGATTTGAGATCGGGACCGGGATCGGGATCTCTAGCCCAAATCCCGATCCCGATTTCGGCCAATCCCGATCCCGTGTCGGGATCCGGGATCGGGATCACCATTTCTAAATCCCGATCCCGGGTTTTTCTCAAAATCCCGATACCGCTGAACTCTAGTATTAACCACTCTTTCGAGGGTGAAGTTGATATTAATTCACCTAGATAATCCCCCAAATTCCTCCTTGTACCCTCTATATCCTTTTTAATCCCTCGATATCCTATTCATCCAAAAACATTCGAACCGACAAAACTTATTGCCCAACCTAATAAAAAAATTTGTAATTATCGACTGTCGAATAGATTTGTGTCGTTTTATAACTTAAATAAAATCTAAAGGATGCTCGTGGATAATGAAAAAGACGGCCTAACTTCAGGTGGATGTATTATATACAGACTTTTGCTAAATCCTTCCCCATTTACAAATAGCTAGATTGGTTCATTCCGTAGATTTCATATAGTTCAGCAAATTTCTTTAATTTTTTTTTCGATTTTCCTAGCTAAATTATTTGGATATTATTTTTTAATCTCAAAGACAGAAAATTTTTATGCAAAAAACATATTAAATAGTTTTGCATTTGATAAAAATCAGGATTGATCAAGCTAAACTGTGAATATATTTTGAGGGGCTAACAACTACTATTAGATTGAGTTAAATATAATAAATGAATGAAAACGAATAAATAGATGAATTACTTTAGTATTTGATAAAAATCAAGAATGTAAAAACTACAAGGCTAATATAGTTATGGGGGAATTTAAAGATGAAGTTAAATTTTACTATAAAATGAAATTAAAAAAAATTTTAAAGAAATTCCTTCAAAATAGCATTTCGTGTTTTGTGTTTTTAAAACAGAGTAGAACATCTATTGTGGACTCATTGTTGCGAATTTAATGCTAAAGGCCCAAATCTGTGTTTACATCCTCATCATCATAAGGATAATTGCCCTGATAATACTCTTCATTTTGATGGTCTTCTTGATGTTCTAGATTTGTTGGAAATAGTTGTAATTCACCTCCATGCTGGTATGTTGGATGAACAAAATGTTCTTGTACTCCTTGGGTTGTCTGACCAACCTTTAAAAGTTTAGAAACTGGATTATAATCAAAGGATTGTTTAAAATTTTCTTTCTAAGAATCCAACTATTAATACCTTTGTTTCTGCAAACCAATATTTAAAAAGAGAATCACTAGAGACTGAAACGGAAGAAGCATCCCAATAGTTCGAAACAGGACTAGAGCCTTAAGCTTAAAATGCCGTCTACCAACCAGAAACGGCTCATTCCCGACTACCAATCTATAAAATTACTATTTAAAAATATCTTCTTACCTCAACTTCACGGTTCGGATTACTGCTGCCAGCACCTTGATCAAGCATGCTTAAATTTAATTTATTCATTTATAACTTTTTATTGAAAATCGCACAATTATTTACATAAAAAACAAACTAACTCGAAAAGATTTCCATCTTCTCTTATTCCAATTTTTCCATAACCATTTGCTTTTTTAGCTTTTTTATTTGCTATAATAAAATCCCAAACATTTTGTCCGTGTTTTCTACAAACATGGTCACGCATTGTAGCAAGATTCTTATATTCTTGTTTTGGGCACATAAATACTGGACATCCATAATGGTTTGGATTAATATGAATTTTTTCATGTTTAAATTTGTTAGCAAATCTTTCAAAAGTCTAGAAAATTTTAAAGTTAATTTTCATTTAGTAACAACCAGAGGTGGGTCGGAACAGTCAGAGGTGTAGGAAATCGGAACTGCCGGAAATCGGAAATGGCTCAAAAGTCGGAACTCGAAAATCGGAAATCAAAATTTTTATTTTCATAACTGAAATAATATTTAAAATTGTAAGGTGACAAATTATAGGCTTTCTTGAGTGTAATTTGAGTGTGTAAAAGTTCTTTTTGCAACTCAAAAGTCAAATTCGAAGGGATTAAAAGAGATATTGTGGGATTAGGTTGATTAGACGGGATATCAGAGAATTTATAGATTGTCGGAAATCCAAATTTTCGGAAATCGGAAATTTTTCCAAAATTTCGTAAATCGGAAGGAAAAAACGTCTGAAATCGGAATTCCGACCCACCTCTGGTAACAAACCCGATAACAGATACAATATTCCCAAAAAGAAGATTCAATATTGGAGAATCTCATTCCCGATAAACCAAACTTTCATTTAAAAAAATATATGAATATCTACTTTAGTGCAAGGAGGGTAAGCACATTTGTAAATAATTCTTTCTCCTGCATGAGTTTGTTTGTGTATTGTAAGATTATGCTCACGAGTATAGCTCTTGTCGCAACGAACACCATCTTGATTAACATGCTGGAAAGGAATATGTTAAGAAATCTGTGCTTTTTGAAGCTAGTACCTCGCAAACATAAGGCTTTTCTCCGGTATGCCCAACAATATGACGTTTCAAATGAGCTGGACGTTGAAAAGGCTCTTCTCGTTCACAGTCTCTCCAGTGACACTTCTTATCCTTTAAATTTTAAAAAGTTAAAATAGAGAGGCGACGATAGGTCTATTCCCTCTCTCATACAATGAATTTATCAACAGCAAGGCTTTTTCTTAGAATTAAAAAAATATAGTTGAACTCTAATTTAATAATAAAGGGTTCACTGAAAAATGTCTTGATTAGTGTCAACAATTATTAACCTTTTCCATGTTTGCATGTGCTTTGACATGCTCCACAAAAGTTTCATCATTATCGAAAACTTGTTCACATCCATCCCATTGACAATAAAAATTTGTAGGTGAGACTAAAGTTAACGCTGGCGAAGAAGAAGAGCCTCCCTCAAAATAATTAGCATTCCTTAATATTTTTTTAAATTACAATAAATTTTTGTATTAACCCTTGGGTTTGTTGCCCACTTGTTTCTCCTTTTCTCTTCTTCGGTGCTCCTTCAGAATAATTTTTCAAAATGAAAAATAAAATAACAATTGCATTGAATTTCTTTAACATTTTAATCTAAATTTGGATTTAAAATATTTTCCTTAGATACCGCCTAGTGAGGCGGTATCTAAGGAAATCTCTCCGCCTAGTGAGCGTTTTAAATGCTAGTCAGCTGGATATTTATCTTCCTTAAACTAGTTTAATATATTAATATGTAATAGGTACACAACCGATGTACCGCGAGCCCAATGTACAGCCGAGCTATAACTTTGTTCGAAATTGTCGAATCCGTGGCGCCCTGGTATGGTTCGATGTGGCTCAACCAGCTGAATCGGACCATACCAGAGCGCCACGGATTCGACAATTTTGAACCAAGTTATAGCTCGGCGGTAGATTGGGCTCGCGGTACACTGGCTTGCTCCCGTCTGTTGTAACTAATACTTCCTTTTAAATTCTACTGGAAAAACGTTTTTATGTTATTGGTTTATTTATCCATTGACCGTTAACTCCCGCGAGACGAGTTTAACACAAAGCCTCTCCGACGCCCATAGGTTTACTTGATTCATTTTTGTATAACTTTATCTAATCAACTTGGATCGAGTTGATTTTGCTGCGACCTCTGTTTATGAGCTTTATTGCATAATTGAATTTCGACTCCAAAAATGTCCTTGGTTTTCACCCCTTATTCGTCTCAGACTATAGCTGAATGGAAGACCATGTTTTGAAATCCACAACGTATTAAAAACCCGCTACATGTTAATTTTCAATTTTTAAAAATTATATTTAGTCCCCAATAGTCTGGTTCCCAAAAGTCTGATCCTAGCTTAATAAGCATTTAAAATTAAAAAAAGAAAAAAATAAATTAATAATATGTATTATGGCAACTACTATTTAGAAAGAGCTATTTGAGAGGGCTAGGCAATTTAAATGAGACTCTGCCAGGCTTTTCATTTAAAAATGGGAATGTAAGGACATTTCACAGAACATGCTTTTCAACGATGTTTTAATTTCGTCTTTTGAAAATTGGTTGTTAATAACTTTGCATATAAGAACTCAGAATCAAGTCCCATCCAATCCGTTGCTATTTTTGCTACGGGGTTAACAACTTTTTGGAGGTGGTTTTTTACTTTTTGGCGTTGGGCATTTTGAACGGGCCAAACCGACCGAATCTTCGATACCCGGAACGGACCTGATTCGGACCAAACCTATTCTTTGTTGCCAATAACGCCCATTGATGGTTAGCCTTCGCTTAATTACCACCTTTAGTTAGTTTGAGGTCAGAATACTTACCTAGGATAATTTTTAAGCAAATAAGTTATTATAGTATTGTAGTTTTTTTTGAAAATTTCCAATCTATTCAGTGGAATGTCCAATAATTTTCCTTCAAATGTATCCCCATCCACTCAAAAATCTAAATTTTGAATTGATTTAATTGGCGCATGATTCCTCAAAAAGGTCAAATTATGTGGAAAGCCAATATAGAGAAAGAAAAAATAAAAGAAATTGATTAGAAAAGGAAATTAAAATCAATTTTTAAATTAAAATTAAAAAAATTAATTTAAATTAATTAAGTTTTTTAATAATTTTAATTAAAAATAATTTATTAGAAATAGATCCAATAAATCTAAAAAAAATTTTCACGGCACAAGAATTTTAAAATTAATTAAAAAATGTTTTTTCTTTATATTTGTGTTGTGACTCCAAGTACACAACAGAAGTTTATCACGAAGAAAATACAATGAAGATGTCGTTGGGGTTGTAGGGATAGGAGTGAATGGGCGAACTAACTCTTGGCTGGCTTTTATAGTATTATACTTAAGGGCTTACGCCCATACACAACACCTCCCCCTTTGAAAGAAAGGTTCGGGTTTTACTCAAAGCCGAAGCTTTACAATATATTTACACTTTTTGCCAGCCAACAACAAAATTAAATATACATACAAATATTTTGGGAATGGGACAATAGGAACAAAAATACATATTACAACAAAATACAAACAATAATTATATTTATATATTTGGCTCATCTATATTTTTGGCTCATCTACATTTGCATTTTGTCGTCGTCTTTGTCCTCGATTCCTTTCATCTTCGGCTTGTTCCCATTGTAGCCATCTTCGTTGTTGCTGCTGCTGCTGCTAATTGCACTTTCACTAATACTTTCGACGATCTCTAACTTTTTCAAATCCTCGTTGAGCTTCTTCTTGTTATCACTGTACGTATCCTTTCTAATTTCTTTGTACGTACGCGTCACTATACTTTTTAGTATAGGCACTTTCACTTTCCATGCATTGAATGTTTTTCGAACCACTTCAATATGAGCATTAACCCTACTCCCAAACTCAATCACATCTTCAAGCCCCTGGCATTTCAGATTTAATGCCTCATATCTCTTAACTAACTGAGATTTAGGGTCCCCAAACTCCCTTTTCAATTCACTAACTAAGTCCCAAAATTTCATTTCACTAAGCTTAGTTGGCAGCAATTTCCGTTCAATACGGGCGTACTCCTCACTACCTAACTTACTTAATAGCAATCGGACTTTAGAGGATTCTGGCAGGGCCTTCCCCTCCTCCTCAAAGTAAGATTTATTCTTACTGAACCAACTATCGAAGGTAATGTCCCGTGGAATGTCTACACTAAACTCACTAATCAAACTGCTCAACTTACAATAGATCGAAGTTTCGATTTCTTCTTGTCCATTTCCAGCTTGTTTTTTGAGCACTCGTGCAAGCATCTCTTCGAACTTTTCCTGTTTATTTTTTATTCATTACATACCAGGGCGTTGACCGAGAAATTTTGAAGTTGAAAAACAAAAAGTTTAATTTATAAATTTCCGAATGTTTATTCACAAAATTATAGTCACCTGCCCAAGCGCGTTTTGGCAATCTTAATAAATTTATTTTTAATTTTCTTTTTTTTCCAACAGCTTTAACCCTCTGCAATTCTAAACAATTTTGAATTAAATAAATGTTTTCATGTTGTTAATACATAAATGTGCAGAATTAACTTTGCTTATTGTTAGTAGTACAGAAACAGTCCCAGAAACAATAAATAAAAAATTATTGAAATAATTTTTTTTCTTATAAAATTTTTTTAATAAATTTTAATTAAAAATTAATAATTATTCTTCAATAGGGTTTCCAAAATGGCCCGACTCGGACCGAAAGATTGAGTCGGGCTTAACTCAATTTTGTCGGCTTACTCAATAATGTTTGGCCTGAAAAAAATTCGGCCCGACTCGAACAAGTCTCGATATTATTTTTACCAGATTTGTGGATAAAAATGGGAGAAATCGCTCCTTGGCCTTCCAAAATTCGAAAAATTTTCGCTAACGGCACGGAAAAAAGAAGCTATGTGGCTTAATATATAAAAAATTATTTAAAATTATTGAATAAAAAATTATCTAAATAAATCCTTTAAAAAACTTTTCTAAAATTTCGAAAATTTGGGACTCGTTAAAGTTATACAGAGGCTTTAGGAGAAATTATGGTGGAGTTAGAGAATTAACAAGAATAACGAGGATTTTAGAATAGTGGGATTTTATTAAGGGAATTGTTTATTAATCCCCGATATCACTTAAATCCCCCGTTATCCCTCCAAATCCCCTCGACCCCTTTAAATCCCATTATATCAACGTAATTACTGATTTACGATTCTGATCCTTTTAACCCCATTATCCCATTTATTAACTCTTAATCTACCGATATCCTACCCAAATCCCGATATACATTTAAATCCCTTTAATCCCTCCAAATCTTCTTATATCCCTCTTAATCACCAGATATCTCTTCAGCCTTTCCTTTACCCTCCAAATTCATCGATATCACCTTGAATTCTCCGATATCCATCCAAATTCACCAATTATTTCTAAATAAATCCTTTAAAAACTCGAAAATGTCTCGGTGCCCGACTCGATAAAGTCAGGCCCGAAAAAGACTCGTACAGGCTCGACTCGATAAAATTGAGGACCGAAAAAGTGCTTAGACCGTCGGCCCGACTCGAAAATGGCAACCCTATTCTTCAAGACTAAAAATATTTTTTATTAAATTTTTGGTTATTTTTTGTTTTTTATTTCCTACACAAAAGTCTGGAAAAGTATAAAATGTGGCGACTGAATAGAAAAATAGAAAACATTTTTTTATTTTTTATTAGTATTTTGGTTATTATTTTTGTTGCTGTTTGGCTGATTGCCCGTTTATTTTTTACTAATGTTGGACTAGACTTTTTTTATTCTTTCCATATTTTTAAAGAAAAATCCATATGTACAAATAAAATTTTTGAAGAATTTATTATTTTTTTTGCTTTAGAACATTTTCAGGATTTAGGTATAAGTTCAGATATGTATTTCCGTAAAAAGAGGCATATTTGGAGATGACTTTAATGGTTTATCACCACAACACGCTTTCAAGTTTCAAGGGATGCTTTTGGACAAACTTGCTGAAGACACTAATGAAGTATCGTTATTTTTTAATTGAATTTTAAAAGCTAATTCTCATTGGAAAGCTTCTCAAATATAATTCCCCAAAATTAGGATGAATTTAAAGTAGTGTTGCACCCCGACCCCGTTCCCCGTTCCCCGTCCCCGATCCCGAACGATTTTTTCAGACTTCTCCCCGCCCCGAAACAATTCAAAAACCCCGTCCCCCGACCCGAAAAACTTTCGGGGTTGTCGGGGGTAAGACCCTCATAAAATGCCATTTTTTAGAGGAATCTAAAGAAAAAAATTTAGAAAATTCCCTCCCAATTTACTTTGTACTTATTATTTTTAAAGGAAAAATGAATGTAATAAAAAAATTTTCTTCATATTTTTTCAAAGAAACGGTGGTTGAGTGGTTTAGTTGTTAGATTTGGCTATGGCTGTGGAGTCGCATAAGGAGATCTATTTTATTTTATTTTTCTTTAAAAAATAAATCATAACAAGTGTTCAATTTTATTTTTAAATATTATCTAACATAAAAACAAGCCAAATATTCTTGTTTAGTTCTTGAAATCAAAAAATTTTCGCCTGCGGCGCTATAGAGGAAGAAATCAGGCTTTATGATCTAACAAAATTCTCAAAATTTTCGCCTGAGGATCTAAAATTAATACAACTAATTTACATTCTATACTGAGATATTAGATTTTATCTCAGTTGGAAAGCGTAAAATTAGAGGGTGATCGGTGAACTGGAATCAGAGGTATCAAGGGATTTGTATGAGATCAGAGGATTAAGAGGATTTGAAGGACTAATAGGCGTAAATTAAAGTGGGTTTGAATGAATCACGAGTATTCGAGGATATCGAGGAATTACGGGAGATTAGGAGTGACATTGAGATATTAATCCTCAGATATACCCTGATATCCGAACAAATCCCCTGATCTCCCTTCATTCCCTTCAAATCCCTAATCCGTCAATATCCTTCTAAATAACTGATATTCCTTGAACCACCCTTAATTATTCGAACCTCTTATATCACCAGATATATCAGTTTATCTTTTCAAATCTTCCTTAATCCGTCCGAATTTATTTATCTTCACAGTTATACACCTTAAATCCATTAAAACCATTTAATCCCAACTTATTTCATTAATTTTTGAATAAATTAACAAAAATAGACAGAAAACTTATTTTTAGTTCATTTTTTATTTAAAAATTTTTTTTCTTTAAACCCCCGTTCCCCGTCCCCGTCCCCGACCTAATTTTGCTCCCCGACCCCGCACCCCGCCCCGAAACAATTTGAAAACCCCGTACCCCGACATACCCGCCCCCGAAGCTTCGGGGTGCAACCCTAAAACAAACTACCGTAAATCCTTTAAAATAGGCACTCCTCCTAAATAAGCCCCCCCTCTAAAATAAGCCCACTCTAGAGGTCGATCGAAAAAAATAAGCCATCGATCACTCAAGTCCGGTCTCTAGTATTTATATTATTTTTTTCTGATAAATTCCAATTAAGGAATTTCAAACACTTAAAAAATAATTTCTAAAATAAATACATTTAAATGTGTTTATTTTTTAAATCTACCAAAATCCCTGAATATACATATTTATATCCCTGTAATTCTAATAAATTTGTCATAACTATAGTTCATCGTGGACCAAAAAATTGTTAAAAAAAATTGCCCTAGTGGACCAAAAAATTGTCTTCCGTATTGTTAATTTGTGGTTTTGCGTCTTGGATTCAAGTCTTGATGCTTGGGAAATTTTCGTTCTCACATGTCCCTAATAGTTATAAGCCCATTTACGGCCCTAACATGAATCCGTTTTCTGATAAAATACTGTAATTTTCTGAGTTAGTTACCATTTCAACCACTCGAGGGAGAGCACAAAGTGAGGTAATTGACGGGAGGGTTTCGGCTTTAATTCCAGCTGACAGCCGGCATTCCCAAACAGACTGGAATTAGATAAATCTTTCTAATTTTCTTAAATTTTTATACACATAATTGTCATATTCGGAACTATTATATTTCAATTTTTCAATTTCCAAAATTTTTTTCAAATTTGTAAAACACGCCCTGCTTGGGGGAAAACTAATAACAAGAATCAACGTTAAAAATGTCTTTAAGAAATTTTATCTTCATTTTTCTACTTACTACTTTTCTATTTAAATATTTATCTATGTGAAGGTGAGGGTGGAAACGAAAAAGCTCTAAACTAAACAATAAAAGGCCGCCAACAACATAAAAAAGACCACCGTGTGTGCAGACAAGAGAACAAAACTGCCAGCCAGGCATTTTCCCTCAAAAATATTTTTTCTCCTTTTATTCTTTACTTAGTTGTTTGCTCAAATTTTTATTTTTCTTTTCTCTTCTTTCAACGTGCGTGAGTTGAAAAAAATAAAGTCGATTATTTTTCTTTCTTTTTGGTGCTTAAAAAATTGCTGGACCACGCGCCTCGCTAATTTTTATATAATTTTGAAGAATTGATTTTTTGAGAAAATTAGGCAGATTTCTCAGTGATTTTCCAATTATTCTGATTTTTGAATTTCTTATTATTTATTGGTCAAATATCTTTATAATCTAGAAGCCTGACTGGGAGGATCGTACGAGAATCAAAATTAGTATCTCGAAAAAATCTCGATAGCAATAACCAATATTTTTGATCGAGATATTGTCTCGATCGTCTCTACTAGAGACCCCCTCTTTGACTAATAAACTCTCTCTAAAGACTCCCTTTTGGGATATATTCGATCCAATCTCTACTAGAGATCGGATTAAACTGCTTTCGGGACTTCTGCCTTCTGGGGCAGTGTATATTTTTGAGGAAAACAAGTCTAGATCAGGACCCTAAAAATGTCGTTAAAAGTACCTAGAAAATCTGGCCCAGGCATCTCTGTCTTAAAGTAACAACACATTTATTATTGACACCTACATTTTACACTTTATAAAATTTTAGTTTAACTAGTGGTGCCTATCGGGTGATGGCGGTAAGTTACGTATGCAATTCGTTTTGTTACGATACTTTTTGTTATAATTTTGCTCTGCCCGTTGGAAAGCCTATCGGCTTTGGGGCGCGCTTCGCGCGCTGCTAGAAGTTTTTTCTGCTACATTTAATAAAAGCCATGGATTTAGCGTCGGGCCTTCGGCCCGCCGCGTCTAAACACACTTCTGCATAGCGGAATGGATGCTAATCTCGGGCCTTCGGCCCTCGAACTTTTTTGCCTTGACTCGAGGGATGGATGAAATCTCGGGCCTTCGGCCCTCGAAATTCCTTTGCCTTACCTCGAGGGATGGATGCAAATCTCGGGCTTTCGGCCCTTGAAATTCCTTTGCTTTGCCTCGAGGGATGGATGCAAATCTCGGGCTTTCGGCCCTTGAAATTCCTTTGCCTCGAGGGATGGATGCAAATCTCGGGCCTTCGGCCCTCGAAATTCCTTTGCCTTACCTCGAGGGATGGATGCAAATCTCGGGCTTTCGGCCCTTGAAATTCCTTTGCTTTGCCTCGAGGGATGGATGCAAATCTCGGGCTTTCGGCCCTTGAAATTCCTTTGCTTTGCCTCGAGGGATGGATGCAAATCTCGGGCCTTCGGCCCTCGAAATTCCTTTGCCTTACCTCGAGGGATGGATGCAAATCTCGGGCTTTCGGCCCTTGAAATTCCTTTGCTTTGCTCGAGGGATGGATGCAAATCTCGGGCTTTCGGCCCTCGAAATTCCTTTGCCTTGCCTCGAGGGATGGATGCAAATCTCGGGCCTTCGGCCCTCGAAATTCCTTTGCCTTACCTCGAGGGATGGATGCAAATCTCGGGCTTTCGGCCCTCGAAATTCCTTTGCCTTGCCTCGAGGGATGGATGAAATCTCGGGCCTTTGGCCCTCGAAATTCCTTTGCCTTGCCTCGAGGGATGGATACAAACCTTAGGCCCTTGCACGTCGGGCCTCCTGCCGGCCGGTCGGATCACACTCCCTTAAGTACCCTATGGGTATGGTACCGCCCACCCCCAAAATTTGGAATCTCTACAACTTTTGCCAAAATGGTCAAAAAATATTGCAAAAAATATTTTTATACTCAGGGCGATAAGAGCTTTCGATTGATATAACATTTGCCCTATTTAAGTTCATTTTGGCAAAAATATTTTTTTGGCCGTAAACTCGACCGAAAAATTCATGTGATTATTAAAAAATTCAAAACTACCCAAAAAATGACCCTTTTGAAACATTTTAAAAGTCTAATATATAGCAAAAATTCTGCGCTATTTTATAAAAATATATTTAACCAACCTCAGCCTCGATATACCCCAGAAAATTTCAAAAAAACGAAAAATTTTGAATTTTCAAAAAATCGACCCTACCAGGCCTCGGGCGAAATTTTTCAAAAATTTAAATAGTTCAAAAAATTTGTAATTTTTTACTCTATTTTATAACCCTTAATTCGTCTGGCTACGACAAAAAAGATCAAAGTTATGCCCAATTTAAATTTCACCAAAAAATTTAAAAAGGGTTACCCCTTCAAAAATGGGTCAAAAAATCGATAGTGAGAAAAATATGTTATATGGTGCTCCAATAGATGCTGAAGCCGAATCTGAAGTCCGTTTATTTTTAAAAAGTTTTAAAAAAAAGTTATACTCAAAAAACCAACCACTTTAGCCCCCAAAATGCCAATCTTTGCAATATAACTTTCCCAGACTCAAGTGTACCCGTAATAAAGTATATATTTTTAGAGGTTTCAAGGGACGCTCTACAAGATAGGATACTCAAATCGAGTTTCAATTCACGCGTTAAAAAGTCGATTTTTGCGTGGTCACTTTGGTGCCCATATCTATGTCAGGAAAAAATTTGTGACTCAAGTGTCCCCCAAGGTTTTTGTAGAGCATTTAGTGCCCTAACACATGAAAAAAGAATTGGATCGATTCGGCCAACTTTAAGCATTTTTATAATCAAACTCAATGGGAGCCACCCTTCAAGATAGGTGTTCTGGACATTTTGGACCTTTGACACTTTGTAACTTTGTACAAAATGGTCAGAAAAAATTAAACTAAATTTTCCCTGACTCTACTCACCGAGAGCTTTCGATTGGTATATAATTTGTAAATTGTCGGTCAATTTCGTCGGACACCATGTCACGATTCATGACAAAGTGACTCTCATTTAAGGCGGCACATCGTACTCAAGTGTCAACCCAAAGTTCCCAAATTTTTTCCAGCGATATAGCACACATCCTGGGGGAGTGCCCTTTCCCCAAGCACTTTTTAATCCGACTTCACCCCTCCGAGTTACAGCCGTTTGAAATTTTCACTCGGCCGTTTCGGCGCAGAGGTACGTTTTGGCGCCGAGATCATAATTTTCCTGGATGCACCTCAAAAAGTTGTAGGACCCATCCACAACTTAAAAAAATCCACGACAAAGCCTTAAAGAGATTTTGATTTTGGCAGCGATTTTACCCCCAAAATAAGGGACAAGTTGGGGTTTTTTATATAAGTATTAACTAGCTCTGGGTTACGTATGCGATGGCGGTAACTTACGTATGCAATTCCTATTAGGATACTCTGGCTGTTTAGTTTGGGGTGCCCGTTGGAAAGCCTAACGGCTTTGGGGCGCGCTTCGCGCGCTGCTAGAATGTTTATTTGCGATGGTCGAAGTTTTGCCCAAGAATAACTTTGTACAAAATGGTCAGAAAATTTTTCTGATATTATTTTTTGACTCAGCTCACTGAGAGCTTTCATTTGATATATCATTTGGCCACCTTTAAAATTTTTTTGAAAAATGGATGTTTTCGCCCAGCCTTTTCATTGCTTCGGGCCTTCGGCCCTCGCCGGTAAGTTTTTCCCCGCCTTTTCATTGCTTCGGGCCTGCGGCCCTCGCTATTCGTTGCGGGATGGGTTTTAAGCTCGGGCCTTCGGCCCTCGCCAGTTGTTTTCTCTGCCTTTTACTATTGCTCTGCTTTTCAGATGGGTTGAAAGCTCGGGCCTTCGGCCCTCGCTGGTAAAGTTTAGCCCTGCCTTCAGAGATGGGTTGAAAGCTCGGGCCTTCGGCCCTCGCCTGTAAAGTTAAGCCCTGCATATTCATTCATTGTTCTGTCTTTTAGATGGGTTGAAAGCTCGGGCCTTCGGCCCTCGCCGGTAAAGTTTGCCCATCCTTTTAATTCGTTACTCTGCCGTTTAGATGGGTTGAAAGCTTGGGCCTTCGGCCCTCGCCGGTAAAGTTTGCCCATCCTTTTAATTCGTTGCTCTGCCGTTTAGATGGGTTGAAAGCTCGGCCTCGCCGGTAAAGTTGTGCCCTGCCTTTTAATTCATTGCTCTGTCTTTTAGATGGGTTGAAAGCTCGGGCCTTCGGCCCTCGCCGGTAAAGTTGTGCCCTGCCTTTTAATTCGTTGCTCTGCTTTTTAGATGGGTTGAAAGCTCGGGCCTTCTGCCCTCGCCGGCAAAGTATAGCCCTGCTTTTTAATTCGTTGTGCTGCCTTTTAGATGGGTTGAAAGCTCGGGCCTTCGGCCCTCGCCGGCAAAGTATAGCCCTGCTTTTAATTCGTTGCTCTGCCTTTTAGATGAGTTGAAAGCTCGGGCCTTCGGCCCTCGCCGGCAAAGTTTAGCCCTGCTTTTTAATTCGTTGTGCTGCCTTTTAGATGGGTTGAAAGCTCGGGCCTTCGGCCCTCGCCGGCAAAGTTTAGCCCTGCTTTTTAATTCGTCGTGCTGCCTTTTAGATGGGTTGAAAGCTCGGGCCTTCGGCCCTCGCCAGCAAAGTTTTGCCCTGCTTTTTAATTCGTCGTGCTGCCTTTTAGATGGGTTGAAAGCTCGGGCCTTCGGCCCTCGTAGGTAAAGTATAGCCCTGCTTTTAATTCGTTGCTCTGCCTTTTAGATGGGTTGAAAGCTCGGGCCTTCGGCCCTCGCCGGCAAAGTATAGCCCTGCTTTTAATTCGTTGCTCTGCTTTTTAGATGGGTTGAAAGCTCGGGCCTTCGGCCCTCGCCGGCAAAGTATAGCCCTGCTTTTAATTCGTTGCTCTGCCTTTTAGATGGGTTGAAAGCTCGGGCCTTCGGCCCTCGCCGGCAAAGTTTAGCCCTGCTTTTTAATTCGTTGTGCTGCCTTTTAGATGGGTTGAAAGCTCGGGCCTTCGGCCCGAGCGTTGCTTCGGGCCTTCGGCCCTCGCCGATAAAGTTTGTCCTGCCTTTGACCATTGCTCTGCCTTTTAGAAGGGTTGAAGCTCGGGTCTTCGGCCCGAGCGTTGCTTCGGGTCTTCGGCCCGAGCGTTGCTTCGGGCCTTCGGCCCTCGCCGGTAAAGTTTGCCCTGCCTTTGACATTGCCCTGCCTTTGACATCGCTCGGGCCTTCGGCCCGAGCGTTGCTTCGGGCCTTCGGCCCTCGCCGGTAAAGTTTGCCCTGCCTTTGACCATTGCTCTGCCTTTTAGATGGGTTGAAGCTCGGGCCTTCGGCCCGAGCGTTGCTTCGGGCCTTCGGCCCTCGCCGGTAAAGTTTGCCCTGCCTTTGACCATTGCTCTGCCTTTTAGATGGGTTGAAGCTCGGGCCTTCAGCCCTCGCCGGTAAATTTGCCCTGCGTTTGACTATTGTTCAGCCCTTTAGACGGGTTGAAAGCTCGGGCCTTCGGCCCTCGCCAAACGGCGAGGCCATCTCCTCGCCCTGCCTTCGACTATTTCTCAGCCTTTTAGATGGGTTGAAGCTCGGGCCTTCGGCCCTCGCAAGTAAAGACTGCCCTGCCTTTGACCATTGCTCTGTGTTATAGATGGGTTGAAAGCTCGGGCCTTCGGCCCTCGCATGGCGGGCCTCAGGCCGCCGTTTGGGGGGCCTTGGGCCCCCCACACCCGAAATTTCGACCTTTTGTAACTTTTTACAAAATAGTCAGAAAATTTTGCAAAAAATATTTTTATACTCAGCTCGATAAGAGCTTTCGATTGATATAACATTTGGCCTATTTATGGCCATTTTGAAAAATTTATTTTTTTGGCCGAAAATTTGGGCCAGAAAAATCACCGAATTTTTAAAAAATTCATAACTTTTTCAAAGTTGACCTTTTTGAAAAATTTTAAAAGCTTATTCTATAGAGAAAAATAAGCTCTATTCAGGAAAAATACTTTTAGCGCGAAACGCCGGCAAAAATCCCGAAAATTTTTCGAAAAACCGAAAAATTTTGAGTTTTTCGAAATTCGACCCCCACGGGTTCAATTTCAACTTTTTTCGAAATTTTTTCGGCTTCAAAAATTTCTAATTTTTAGTTCTATTTTTATAAAGAAACCCCATCCCAATCCGAAAATTCTAAAAAAAATTATGGTCACTTAAAATTATCCGAAAATCCCCCAAAAGGGGTACCCCTTTAGGAATGGGGTCGGGAAAAAATTTTCGAATTTTTTCACCAAAAACGACCTATGTGGTGTATTAATATGCGCTGAGTCCATATCCGGTCTCAGAAAAAATTTTAAAAAATTCGCAGGGACGTTAGAGTCTCAAAAATATTTCCGACATTTGCGAACATTGGACATAACTTTTTAAGACTCAAGTGGATCCTCAAAAAAGTAATGTTTTTTGGTGGGTTTCAGGATGCTCTACAATATAACGTAAGTCTTTTTAATTTATTACCCCTCCTTTGGTACCCCACCAGGGATAAGTACCCCCAGACTCAAAACTTTAACCGTCTATAACTTTGGACAAAATGTTTAGAAAATTTTACAAAATTATTTTTAAACATAGCTCAATGAGAGCTTTCGATTAATATATCATTTGGCCCATTTATATCCATTTTGAAAAAAATATTTTTTAGGCCGAAAATTTTGGCCGGAAAAATCACCCAAATTTTAAAAAATTCATAACTTTTTTAAAGTTAACCTTTCTTGAACATTTTAATAGCTTATTTTATGCAGAAAAATCTGCTCTATCCAGGAAAAATACGTTCGAGTAGAATCGCCGGCAAAAATGTCGAAAATTTTTCGAAAAACCGAAAAATTTTGGGTTTTTCGAAATTCGATCCCTATGGGTTCAATTTCGACTTTTTTCGAAATTTTCTTCGGTGATAAAATTTCTAATTTTTAGGACTATTTTTCAAAAGAAACCCCATCCCAATCCGAAAATCCCATAAAAAGTTATGGTCACTTTAAAATTCGCGAAAATCCCCCAAAAGGGGTACCCCTTTTGGAATGGGGTCGGGAAAAAATTTTTTTAATTTTAGGTCAAAAAACGACCAATATGGTGTATTTAGATGCGCTGTATCCATATTAGGTCTCAGAAAAATTAATAAAAAATTCCCTGGGACGTTAGAGTCTCAAAAAGATTTGCGACATTTGCGAACATCCGCTATAACTTTTTGAGACTCAAGTGGACCCCCAACAAAGTATACCTTTTTCGGAGCCCCAGGAAACGCTCTTTCGAATAGGCAATAGAAAAAAGCTGACCCGACTCTTCAGAAAAAGTTTATTGTAAAACCGCGACTCATTGACCCATATGACCCCCAAAAGTTCATCTGAGACTCAAGTGTCCAACTATTTATAAGTTTCTCACAGCCTCCCCTACAACAAAACTCCCAGGCCCCAGAACCCCCCACTTCTCAAAAACCCGTTATAACACTTTGAATTTTTCATCCGGCCATTTCGGTGCCACACTCAAGTGCGGCACCAAAACGGCCATGCCTATCAAACTCCCCATACGCAACTACCTAATATCCCCCAAGTCCCATCCAATTCCCAACAGCCGTTCCCGAGATATAAAAAAGGTACAAAAGACCGCTACCCATAAAAAACGACAAAATGTTTTGGGCCCACAAGGGAACACGAGGGAAAAAAAATTTTTTAATTTTGGGTCAAAAAACGTCCTATATGGTGCTTTAGAACCCGCTGAGTCGATATCCGGTCTCAGAAAAATTTTTGAAAAATTCCCCGGGAAGTTAGAGTCTAAAAACCGATTTGCGACATTTGGCCATTTTGGCTATAACTTTTCTAGACTCAAGTGGACCCCCAACAAAGTATATATTTTTCTGACCGCCAGGGGACGCTCTTTCACTTAGGCTATCGAAAACGGGTGACTCGACCTCTTACAAAAAGTCGATTTTTCGACTTCTACCTTTTGAACCATATCACCCCCAAATCAAAGTCCCAGACTCAAGTGTCTCCCAACAAAATTTTAGTACACTTAGGGCCCCAACATATGAAAAAAGAGTTGGAGCGATTTGGCTTCTCATAAGCACTTTTATAATCAGACCCAATGGGAGCCACCCTTCCCGATAGGGGTCCTGGACATTTTGACCCTTTGGCGTTTTATAACTTTGTACAAAATGGTCAGAAAAAATTAAACTAAATTTTTTCAGACTTAGCTCGACGAGAGCTTTCGAATGGTATATAATTTGTAAATTGTCGGTGAATTTCGTCGGACACCATGTCTCGATTTTGGACAAAGTGTACCATTTTTGTCATCGCCTACCGCCTCAGGGCATGATCCGAGGACTCCAAATTTTTTTCAGAGTTTTAGACCTTGAACCGGACCAGTGCCCTTTCCCCAAGCGTTTTTCGATCTGACTTTCGCATTCCGAGTTACACCCGTTTGAATTTTCAACTTGGCCGTTTCGGCGCAGCGGTACGTTTTGGCGCCAAATCTATAATTTTCCCAAATGCGCGACAAAAAGTTGTAGGACCAATGTACAACTCAAAAAAATACTCGAGCAAACATGGAGGCTGTGCACTTTTTTGAATGAAAATCCCCCCCAAAAAGAGGGCCACCAGGAGGTTTTTTTTAGTATAATATAACTAGCTCTGGGTTACGTATGCGATGGCGGTAACTTACGTATGCAATTCCTATTAGGATACTCTGGCTGTTTAGTTTGGGGTGCCCGTTGGAAAGCCTAACGGCTTTGGGGCGCGCTTCGCGCGCTGCTAGAATGTTTATTTGCGATGGTCGAAGTTTTGCCCAAGAATAACTTTGTACAAAATGGTCAGAAAATTTTTCTGATATTATTTTTTGACTCAGCTCACTGAGAGCTTTCATTTGATATATCATTTGGCCACCTTTAAAATTTTTTTGAAAAATGGATGTTTTCGCCCAGCCTTTTCATTGCTTCGGGCCTTCGGCCCTCGCCGGTAAGTTTTTCCCCGCCTTTTCATTGCTTCGGGCCTGCGGCCCTCGCTATTCGTTGCGGGATGGGTTTTAAGCTCGGGCCTTCGGCCCTCGCCAGTTGTTTTCTCTGCCTTTTACTATTGCTCTGCTTTTCAGATGGGTTGAAAGCTCGGGCCTTCGGCCCTCGCTGGTAAAGTTTAGCCCTGCCTTCAGAGATGGGTTGAAAGCTCGGGCCTTCGGCCCTCGCCTGTAAAGTTAAGCCCTGCATATTCATTCATTGTTCTGTCTTTTAGATGGGTTGAAAGCTCGGGCCTTCGGCCCTCGCCGGTAAAGTTTGCCCATCCTTTTAATTCGTTACTCTGCCGTTTAGATGGGTTGAAAGCTTGGGCCTTCGGCCCTCGCCGGTAAAGTTTGCCCATCCTTTTAATTCGTTGCTCTGCCGTTTAGATGGGTTGAAAGCTCGGCCTCGCCGGTAAAGTTGTGCCCTGCCTTTTAATTCATTGCTCTGTCTTTTAGATGGGTTGAAAGCTCGGGCCTTCGGCCCTCGCCGGTAAAGTTGTGCCCTGCCTTTTAATTCGTTGCTCTGCTTTTTAGATGGGTTGAAAGCTCGGGCCTTCTGCCCTCGCCGGCAAAGTATAGCCCTGCTTTTTAATTCGTTGTGCTGCCTTTTAGATGGGTTGAAAGCTCGGGCCTTCGGCCCTCGCCGGCAAAGTATAGCCCTGCTTTTAATTCGTTGCTCTGCCTTTTAGATGAGTTGAAAGCTCGGGCCTTCGGCCCTCGCCGGCAAAGTTTAGCCCTGCTTTTTAATTCGTTGTGCTGCCTTTTAGATGGGTTGAAAGCTCGGGCCTTCGGCCCTCGCCGGCAAAGTTTAGCCCTGCTTTTTAATTCGTCGTGCTGCCTTTTAGATGGGTTGAAAGCTCGGGCCTTCGGCCCTCGCCAGCAAAGTTTTGCCCTGCTTTTTAATTCGTCGTGCTGCCTTTTAGATGGGTTGAAAGCTCGGGCCTTCGGCCCTCGTAGGTAAAGTATAGCCCTGCTTTTAATTCGTTGCTCTGCCTTTTAGATGGGTTGAAAGCTCGGGCCTTCGGCCCTCGCCGGCAAAGTATAGCCCTGCTTTTAATTCGTTGCTCTGCTTTTTAGATGGGTTGAAAGCTCGGGCCTTCGGCCCTCGCCGGCAAAGTATAGCCCTGCTTTTAATTCGTTGCTCTGCCTTTTAGATGGGTTGAAAGCTCGGGCCTTCGGCCCTCGCCGGCAAAGTTTAGCCCTGCTTTTTAATTCGTTGTGCTGCCTTTTAGATGGGTTGAAAGCTCGGGCCTTCGGCCCGAGCGTTGCTTCGGGCCTTCGGCCCTCGCCGATAAAGTTTGTCCTGCCTTTGACCATTGCTCTGCCTTTTAGAAGGGTTGAAGCTCGGGTCTTCGGCCCGAGCGTTGCTTCGGGTCTTCGGCCCGAGCGTTGCTTCGGGCCTTCGGCCCTCGCCGGTAAAGTTTGCCCTGCCTTTGACATTGCCCTGCCTTTGACATCGCTCGGGCCTTAGGCCCGAGCGTTGCTTCGGGCCTTCGGCCCTCGCCGGTAAAGTTTGCCCTGCCTTTGACCATTGCTCTGCCTTTTAGATGGGTTGAAGCTCGGGCCTTCGGCCCGAGCGTTGCTTCGGGCCTTCGGCCCTCGCCGGTAAAGTTTGCCCTGCCTTTGACCATTGCTCTGCCTTTTAGATGGGTTGAAGCTCGGGCCTTCAGCCCTCGCCGGTAAATTTGCCCTGCGTTTGACTATTGTTCAGCCCTTTAGACGGGTTGAAAGCTCGGGCCTTCGGCCCTCGCCAAACGGCGAGGCCATCTCCTCGCCCTGCCTTCGACTATTTCTCAGCCTTTTAGATGGGTTGAAGCTCGGGCCTTCGGCCCTCGCAAGTAAAGACTGCCCTGCCTTTGACCATTGCTCTGTGTTATAGATGGGTTGAAAGCTCGGGCCTTCGGCCCTCGCATGGCGGGCCTCAGGCCGCCGTTTGGGGGGCCTTGGGCCCCCCACACCCGAAATTTCGACCTTTTGTAACTTTTTACAAAATAGTCAGAAAATTTTGCAAAAAATATTTTTATACTCAGCTCGATAAGAGCTTTCGATTGATATAACATTTGGCCTATTTATGGCCATTTTGAAAAATTTATTTTTTTGGCCGAAAATTTGGGCCAGAAAAATCACCGAATTTTTAAAAAATTCATAACTTTTTCAAAGTTGACCTTTTTGAAAAATTTTAAAAGCTTATTCTATAGAGAAAAATAAGCTCTATTCAGGAAAAATACTTTTAGCGCGAAACGCCGGCAAAAATCCCGAAAATTTTTCGAAAAACCGAAAAATTTTGAGTTTTTCGAAATTCGACCCCCACGGGTTCAATTTCAACTTTTTTCGAAATTTTTTCGGCTTCAAAAATTTCTAATTTTTAGTTCTATTTTTATAAAGAAACCCCATCCCAATCCGAAAATTCTAAAAAAAATTATGGTCACTTAAAATTATCCGAAAATCCCCCAAAAGGGGTACCCCTTTAGGAATGGGGTCGGGAAAAAATTTTCGAATTTTTTCACCAAAAACGACCTATGTGGTGTATTAATATGCGCTGAGTCCATATCCGGTCTCAGAAAAAATTTTAAAAAATTCGCAGGGACGTTAGAGTCTCAAAAATATTTCCGACATTTGCGAACATTGGACATAACTTTTTAAGACTCAAGTGGATCCTCAAAAAAGTAATGTTTTTTGGTGGGTTTCAGGATGCTCTACAATATAACGTAAGTCTTTTTAATTTATTACCCCTCCTTTGGTACCCCACCAGGGATAAGTACCCCCAGACTCAAAACTTTAACCGTCTATAACTTTGGACAAAATGTTTAGAAAATTTTACAAAAATTATTTTTAAACATAGCTCAATGAGAGCTTTCGATTAATATATCATTTGGCCCATTTATATCCATTTTGAAAAAAATATTTTTTAGGCCGAAAATTTTGGCCGGAAAAATCACCCAAATTTTAAAAATTCATAACTTTTTTAAAGTTAACCTTTCTTGAACATTTTAATAGCTTATTTTATGCAGAAAAATCTGCTCTATCCAGGAAAAATACGTTCGAGTAGAATCGCCGGCAAAAATGTCGAAAATTTTTCGAAAAACCGAAAAATTTTGGGTTTTTCGAAATTCGATCCCTATGGGTTCAATTTCGACTTTTTTCGAAATTTTCTTCGGTGATAAAATTTCTAATTTTTAGGACTATTTTTCAAAAGAAACCCCATCCCAATCCGAAAATCCCATAAAAAGTTATGGTCACTTTAAAATTCGCGAAAATCCCCCAAAAGGGGTACCCCTTTTGGAATGGGGTCGGGAAAAAATTTTTTTAATTTTAGGTCAAAAAACGACCAATATGGTGTATTTAGATGCGCTGTATCCATATTAGGTCTCAGAAAAATTAATAAAAAATTCCCTGGGACGTTAGAGTCTCAAAAAGATTTGCGACATTTGCGAACATCCGCTATAACTTTTTGAGACTCAAGTGGACCCCCAACAAAGTATACCTTTTTCGGAGCCCCAGGAAACGCTCTTTCGAATAGGCAATAGAAAAAAGCTGACCCGACTCTTCAGAAAAAGTTTATTGTAAAACCGCGACTCATTGACCCATATGACCCCCAAAAGTTCATCTGAGACTCAAGTGTCCAACTATTTATAAGTTTCTCACAGCCTCCCCTACAACAAAACTCCCAGGCCCCAGAACCCCCCACTTCTCAAAAACCCGTTATAACACTTTGAATTTTTCATCCGGCCATTTCGGTGCCACACTCAAGTGCGGCACCAAAACGGCCATGCCTATCAAACTCCCCATACGCAACTACCTAATATCCCCCAAGTCCCATCCAATTCCCAACAGCCGTTCCCGAGATATAAAAAAGGTACAAAAGACCGCTACCCATAAAAAACGACAAAATGTTTTGGGCCCACAAGGGAACACGAGGGAAAAAAATTTTTTAATTTTGGGTCAAAAAACGTCCTATATGGTGCTTTAGAACCCGCTGAGTCGATATCCGGTCTCAGAAAAATTTTTGAAAAATTCCCCGGGAAGTTAGAGTCTAAAAACCGATTTGCGACATTTGGCCATTTTGGCTATAACTTTTCTAGACTCAAGTGGACCCCCAACAAAGTATATATTTTTCTGACCGCCAGGGGACGCTCTTTCACTTAGGCTATCGAAAACGGGTGACTCGACCTCTTACAAAAAGTCGATTTTTCGACTTCTACCTTTTGAACCATATCACCCCCAAATCAAAGTCCCAGACTCAAGTGTCTCCCAACAAAATTTTAGTACACTTAGGGCCCCAACATATGAAAAAAGAGTTGGAGCGATTTGGCTTCTCATAAGCACTTTTATAATCAGACCCAATGGGAGCCACCCTTCCCGATAGGGGTCCTGGACATTTTGACCCTTTGGCGTTTTATAACTTTGTACAAAATGGTCAGAAAAAATTAAACTAAATTTTTTCAGACTTAGCTCGACGAGAGCTTTCGAATGGTATATAATTTGTAAATTGTCGGTGAATTTCGTCGGACACCATGTCTCGATTTTGGACAAAGTGTACCATTTTTGTCATCGCCTACCGCCTCAGGGCATGATCCGAGGACTCCAAATTTTTTTCAGAGTTTTAGACCTTGAACCGGACCAGTGCCCTTTCCCCAAGCGTTTTTCGATCTGACTTTCGCATTCCGAGTTACACCCGTTTGAATTTTCAACTTGGCCGTTTCGGCGCAGCGGTACGTTTTGGCGCCAAATCTATAATTTTCCCAAATGCGCGACAAAAAGTTGTAGGACCAATGTACAACTCAAAAAAATACTCGAGCAAACATGGAGGCTGTGCACTTTTTTGAATGAAAATCCCCCCCAAAAAGAGGGCCACCAGGAGGTTTTTTTTAGTATAATATAACTAGCTCTGGGTTACGTATGCGATGGCGGTAACTTACGTATGCAATTCCTATTAGGATACTCTGGCTGTTTAGTTTGGGGTGCCCGTTGGAAAGCCTAACGGCTTTGGGGCGCGCTTCGCGCGCTGCTAGAATGTTTATTTGCGATGGTCGAAGTTTTGCCCAAGAATAACTTTGTACAAAATGGTCAGAAAATTTTTCTGATATTATTTTTTGACTCAGCTCACTGAGAGCTTTCATTTGATATATCATTTGGCCACCTTTAAAATTTTTTTGAAAAATGGATGTTTTCGCCCAGCCTTTTCATTGCTTCGGGCCTTCGGCCCTCGCCGGTAAGTTTTTCCCCGCCTTTTCATTGCTTCGGGCCTGCGGCCCTCGCTATTCGTTGCGGGATGGGTTTTAAGCTCGGGCCTTCGGCCCTCGCCAGTTGTTTTCTCTGCCTTTTACTATTGCTCTGCTTTTCAGATGGGTTGAAAGCTCGGGCCTTCGGCCCTCGCTGGTAAAGTTTAGCCCTGCCTTCAGAGATGGGTTGAAAGCTCGGGCCTTCGGCCCTCGCCTGTAAAGTTAAGCCCTGCATATTCATTCATTGTTCTGTCTTTTAGATGGGTTGAAAGCTCGGGCCTTCGGCCCTCGCCGGTAAAGTTTGCCCATCCTTTTAATTCGTTACTCTGCCGTTTAGATGGGTTGAAAGCTTGGGCCTTCGGCCCTCGCCGGTAAAGTTTGCCCATCCTTTTAATTCGTTGCTCTGCCGTTTAGATGGGTTGAAAGCTCGGCCTCGCCGGTAAAGTTGTGCCCTGCCTTTTAATTCATTGCTCTGTCTTTTAGATGGGTTGAAAGCTCGGGCCTTCGGCCCTCGCCGGTAAAGTTGTGCCCTGCCTTTTAATTCGTTGCTCTGCTTTTTAGATGGGTTGAAAGCTCGGGCCTTATGCCCTCGCCGGCAAAGTATAGCCCTGCTTTTTAATTCGTTGTGCTGCCTTTTAGATGGGTTGAAAGCTCGGGCCTTCGGCCCTCGCCGGCAAAGTATAGCCCTGCTTTTAATTCGTTGCTCTGCCTTTTAGATGAGTTGAAAGCTCGGGCCTTCGGCCCTCGCCGGCAAAGTTTAGCCCTGCTTTTTAATTCGTTGTGCTGCCTTTTAGATGGGTTGAAAGCTCGGGCCTTCGGCCCTCGCCGGCAAAGTTTAGCCCTGCTTTTTAATTCGTCGTGCTGCCTTTTAGATGGGTTGAAAGCTCGGGCCTTCGGCCCTCGCCAGCAAAGTTTTGCCCTGCTTTTTAATTCGTCGTGCTGCCTTTTAGATGGGTTGAAAGCTCGGGCCTTCGGCCCTCGTAGGTAAAGTATAGCCCTGCTTTTAATTCGTTGCTCTGCCTTTTAGATGGGTTGAAAGCTCGGGCCTTCGGCCCTCGCCGGCAAAGTATAGCCCTGCTTTTAATTCGTTGCTCTGCTTTTTAGATGGGTTGAAAGCTCGGGCCTTCGGCCCTCGCCGGCAAAGTATAGCCCTGCTTTTAATTCGTTGCTCTGCCTTTTAGATGGGTTGAAAGCTCGGGCCTTCGGCCCTCGCCGGCAAAGTTTAGCCCTGCTTTTTAATTCGTTGTGCTGCCTTTTAGATGGGTTGAAAGCTCGGGCCTTCGGCCCGAGCGTTGCTTCGGGCCTTCGGCCCTCGCCGATAAAGTTTGTCCTGCCTTTGACCATTGCTCTGCCTTTTAGAAGGGTTGAAGCTCGGGTCTTCGGCCCGAGCGTTGCTTCGGGTCTTCGGCCCGAGCGTTGCTTCGGGCCTTCGGCCCTCGCCGGTAAAGTTTGCCCTGCCTTTGACATTGCCCTGCCTTTGACATCGCTCGGGCCTTCGGCCCGAGCGTTGCTTCGGGCCTTCGGCCCTCGCCGGTAAAGTTTGCCCTGCCTTTGACCATTGCTCTGCCTTTTAGATGGGTTGAAGCTCGGGCCTTCGGCCCGAGCGTTGCTTCGGGCCTTCGGCCCTCGCCGGTAAAGTTTGCCCTGCCTTTGACCATTGCTCTGCCTTTTAGATGGGTTGAAGCTCGGGCCTTCAGCCCTCGCCGGTAAATTTGCCCTGCGTTTGACTATTGTTCAGCCCTTTAGACGGGTTGAAAGCTCGGGCCTTCGGCCCTCGCCAAACGGCGAGGCCATCTCCTCGCCCTGCCTTCGACTATTTCTCAGCCTTTTAGATGGGTTGAAGCTCGGGCCTTCGGCCCTCGCAAGTAAAGACTGCCCTGCCTTTGACCATTGCTCTGTGTTATAGATGGGTTGAAAGCTCGGGCCTTCGGCCCTCGCATGGCGGGCCTCAGGCCGCCGTTTGGGGGGCCTTGGGCCCCCCACACCCGAAATTTCGACCTTTTGTAACTTTTTACAAAATAGTCAGAAAATTTTGCAAAAAATATTTTTATACTCAGCTCGATAAGAGCTTTCGATTGATATAACATTTGGCCTATTTATGGCCATTTTGAAAAATTTATTTTTTTGGCCGAAAATTTGGGCCAGAAAAATCACCGAATTTTTAAAAAATTCATAACTTTTTCAAAGTTGACCTTTTTGAAAAATTTTAAAAGCTTATTCTATAGAGAAAAATAAGCTCTATTCAGGAAAAATACTTTTAGCGCGAAACGCCGGCAAAAATCCCGAAAATTTTTCGAAAAACCGAAAAATTTTGAGTTTTTCGAAATTCGACCCCCACGGGTTCAATTTCAACTTTTTTCGAAATTTTTTCGGCTTCAAAAATTTCTAATTTTTAGTTCTATTTTTATAAAGAAACCCCATCCCAATCCGAAAATTCTAAAAAAATTATGGTCACTTAAAATTATCCGAAAATCCCCCAAAAGGGGTACCCCTTTAGGAATGGGGTCGGGAAAAAATTTTCGAATTTTTTCACCAAAAACGACCTATGTGGTGTATTAATATGCGCTGAGTCCATATCCGGTCTCAGAAAAAATTTTAAAAAATTCGCAGGGACGTTAGAGTCTCAAAAATATTTCCGACATTTGCGAACATTGGACATAACTTTTTAAGACTCAAGTGGATCCTCAAAAAAGTAATGTTTTTTGGTGGGTTTCAGGATGCTCTACAATATAACGTAAGTCTTTTTAATTTATTACCCCTCCTTTGGTACCCCACCAGGGATAAGTACCCCCAGACTCAAAACTTTAACCGTCTATAACTTTGGACAAAATGTTTAGAAAATTTTACAAAAATTATTTTTAAACATAGCTCAATGAGAGCTTTCGATTAATATATCATTTGGCCCATTTATATCCATTTTGAAAAAAATATTTTTTAGGCCGAAAATTTTGGCCGGAAAAATCACCCAAATTTTAAAAAATTCATAACTTTTTTAAAGTTAACCTTTCTTGAACATTTTAATAGCTTATTTTATGCAGAAAAATCTGCTCTATCCAGGAAAAATACGTTCGAGTAGAATCGCCGGCAAAAATGTCGAAAATTTTTCGAAAAACCGAAAAATTTTGGGTTTTTCGAAATTCGATCCCTATGGGTTCAATTTCGACTTTTTTCGAAATTTTCTTCGGTGATAAAATTTCTAATTTTTAGGACTATTTTTCAAAAGAAACCCCATCCCAATCCGAAAATCCCATAAAAAGTTATGGTCACTTTAAAATTCGCGAAAATCCCCCAAAAGGGGTACCCCTTTTGGAATGGGGTCGGGAAAAATTTTTTTAATTTTAGGTCAAAAAACGACCAATATGGTGTATTTAGATGCGCTGTATCCATATTAGGTCTCAGAAAAATTAATAAAAAATTCCCTGGGACGTTAGAGTCTCAAAAAGATTTGCTACATTTGCGAACATCCGCTATAACTTTTTGAGACTCAAGTGGACCCCCAACAAAGTATACCTTTTTCGGAGCCCCAGGAAACGCTCTTTCGAATAGGCAATAGAAAAAAGCTGACCCGACTCTTCAGAAAAAGTTTATTGTAAAACCGCGACTCATTGACCCATATGACCCCCAAAAGTTCATCTGAGACTCAAGTGTCCAACTATTTATAAGTTTCTCACAGCCTCCCCTACAACAAAACTCCCAGGCCCCAGAACCCCCCACTTCTCAAAAACCCGTTATAACACTTTGAATTTTTCATCCGGCCATTTCGGTGCCACACTCAAGTGCGGCACCAAAACGGCCATGCCTATCAAACTCCCCATACGCAACTACCTAATATCCCCCAAGTCCCATCCAATTCCCAACAGCCGTTCCCGAGATATAAAAAAGGTACAAAAGACCGCTACCCATAAAAAACGACAAAATGTTTTGGGCCCACAAGGGAACACGAGGGAAAAAAATTTTTTAATTTTGGGTCAAAAAACGTCCTATATGGTGCTTTAGAACCCGCTGAGTCGATATCCGGTCTCAGAAAAATTTTTGAAAAATTCCCCGGGAAGTTAGAGTCTAAAAACCGATTTGCGACATTTGGCCATTTTGGCTATAACTTTTCTAGACTCAAGTGGACCCCCAACAAAGTATATATTTTTCTGACCGCCAGGGGACGCTCTTTCACTTAGGCTATCGAAAACGGGTGACTCGACCTCTTACAAAAAGTCGATTTTTCGACTTCTACCTTTTGAACCATATCACCCCCAAATCAAAGTCCCAGACTCAAGTGTCTCCCAACAAAATTTTAGTACACTTAGGGCCCCAACATATGAAAAAAGAGTTGGAGCGATTTGGCTTCTCATAAGCACTTTTATAATCAGACCCAATGGGAGCCACCCTTCCCGATAGGGGTCCTGGACATTTTGACCCTTTGGCGTTTTATAACTTTGTACAAAATGGTCAGAAAAAATTAAACTAAATTTTTTCAGACTTAGCTCGACGAGAGCTTTCGAATGGTATATAATTTGTAAATTGTCGGTGAATTTCGTCGGACACCATGTCTCGATTTTGGACAAAGTGTACCATTTTTGTCATCGCCTACCGCCTCAGGGCATGATCCGAGGACTCCAAATTTTTTTCAGAGTTTTAGACCTTGAACCGGACCAGTGCCCTTTCCCCAAGCGTTTTTCGATCTGACTTTCGCATTCCGAGTTACACCCGTTTGAATTTTCAACTTGGCCGTTTCGGCGCAGCGGTACGTTTTGGCGCCAAATCTATAATTTTCCCAAATGCGCGACAAAAAGTTGTAGGACCAATGTACAACTCAAAAAAATACTCGAGCAAACATGGAGGCTGTGCACTTTTTTGAATGAAAATCCCCCCCAAAAAGAGGGCCACCAGGAGGTTTTTTTTAGTATAATATAACTAGCTCTGGGTTACGTATGCGATGGCGGTAACTTACGTATGCAATTCCTATTAGGATACTCTGGCTGTTTAGTTTGGGGTGCCCGTTGGAAAGCCTAACGGCTTTGGGGCGCGCTTCGCGCGCTGCTAGAATGTTTATTTGCGATGGTCGAAGTTTTGCCCAAGAATAACTTTGTACAAAATGGTCAGAAAATTTTTCTGATATTATTTTTTGACTCAGCTCACTGAGAGCTTTCATTTGATATATCATTTGGCCACCTTTAAAATTTTTTTGAAAAATGGATGTTTTCGCCCAGCCTTTTCATTGCTTCGGGCCTTCGGCCCTCGCCGGTAAGTTTTTCCCCGCCTTTTCATTGCTTCGGGCCTGCGGCCCTCGCTATTCGTTGCGGGATGGGTTTTAAGCTCGGGCCTTCGGCCCTCGCCAGTTGTTTTCTCTGCCTTTTACTATTGCTCTGCTTTTCAGATGGGTTGAAAGCTCGGGCCTTCGGCCCTCGCTGGTAAAGTTTAGCCCTGCCTTCAGAGATGGGTTGAAAGCTCGGGCCTTCGGCCCTCGCCTGTAAAGTTAAGCCCTGCATATTCATTCATTGTTCTGTCTTTTAGATGGGTTGAAAGCTCGGGCCTTCGGCCCTCGCCGGTAAAGTTTGCCCATCCTTTTAATTCGTTACTCTGCCGTTTAGATGGGTTGAAAGCTTGGGCCTTCGGCCCTCGCCGGTAAAGTTTGCCCATCCTTTTAATTCGTTGCTCTGCCGTTTAGATGGGTTGAAAGCTCGGCCTCGCCGGTAAAGTTGTGCCCTGCCTTTTAATTCATTGCTCTGTCTTTTAGATGGGTTGAAAGCTCGGGCCTTCGGCCCTCGCCGGTAAAGTTGTGCCCTGCCTTTTAATTCGTTGCTCTGCTTTTTAGATGGGTTGAAAGCTCGGGCCTTATGCCCTCGCCGGCAAAGTATAGCCCTGCTTTTTAATTCGTTGTGCTGCCTTTTAGATGGGTTGAAAGCTCGGGCCTTCGGCCCTCGCCGGCAAAGTATAGCCCTGCTTTTAATTCGTTGCTCTGCCTTTTAGATGAGTTGAAAGCTCGGGCCTTCGGCCCTCGCCGGCAAAGTTTAGCCCTGCTTTTTAATTCGTTGTGCTGCCTTTTAGATGGGTTGAAAGCTCGGGCCTTCGGCCCTCGCCGGCAAAGTTTAGCCCTGCTTTTTAATTCGTCGTGCTGCCTTTTAGATGGGTTGAAAGCTCGGGCCTTCGGCCCTCGCCAGCAAAGTTTTGCCCTGCTTTTTAATTCGTCGTGCTGCCTTTTAGATGGGTTGAAAGCTCGGGCCTTCGGCCCTCGTAGGTAAAGTATAGCCCTGCTTTTAATTCGTTGCTCTGCCTTTTAGATGGGTTGAAAGCTCGGGCCTTCGGCCCTCGCCGGCAAAGTATAGCCCTGCTTTTAATTCGTTGCTCTGCTTTTTAGATGGGTTGAAAGCTCGGGCCTTCGGCCCTCGCCGGCAAAGTATAGCCCTGCTTTTAATTCGTTGCTCTGCCTTTTAGATGGGTTGAAAGCTCGGGCCTTCGGCCCTCGCCGGCAAAGTTTAGCCCTGCTTTTTAATTCGTTGTGCTGCCTTTTAGATGGGTTGAAAGCTCGGGCCTTCGGCCCGAGCGTTGCTTCGGGCCTTCGGCCCTCGCCGATAAAGTTTGTCCTGCCTTTGACCATTGCTCTGCCTTTTAGAAGGGTTGAAGCTCGGGTCTTCGGCCCGAGCGTTGCTTCGGGTCTTCGGCCCGAGCGTTGCTTCGGGCCTTCGGCCCTCGCCGGTAAAGTTTGCCCTGCCTTTGACATTGCCCTGCCTTTGACATCGCTCGGGCCTTCGGCCCGAGCGTTGCTTCGGGCCTTCGGCCCTCGCCGGTAAAGTTTGCCCTGCCTTTGACCATTGCTCTGCCTTTTAGATGGGTTGAAGCTCGGGCCTTCGGCCCGAGCGTTGCTTCGGGCCTTCGGCCCTCGCCGGTAAAGTTTGCCCTGCCTTTGACCATTGCTCTGCCTTTTAGATGGGTTGAAGCTCGGGCCTTCAGCCCTCGCCGGTAAATTTGCCCTGCGTTTGACTATTGTTCAGCCCTTTAGACGGGTTGAAAGCTCGGGCCTTCGGCCCTCGCCAAACGGCGAGGCCATCTCCTCGCCCTGCCTTCGACTATTTCTCAGCCTTTTAGATGGGTTGAAGCTCGGGCCTTCGGCCCTCGCAAGTAAAGACTGCCCTGCCTTTGACCATTGCTCTGTGTTATAGATGGGTTGAAAGCTCGGGCCTTCGGCCCTCGCATGGCGGGCCTCAGGCCGCCGTTTGGGGGGCCTTGGGCCCCCCACACCCGAAATTTCGACCTTTTGTAACTTTTTACAAAATAGTCAGAAAATTTTGCAAAAAATATTTTTATACTCAGCTCGATAAGAGCTTTCGATTGATATAACATTTGGCCTATTTATGGCCATTTTGAAAAATTTATTTTTTTGGCCGAAAATTTGGGCCAGAAAAATCACCGAATTTTTAAAAAATTCATAACTTTTTCAAAGTTGACCTTTTTGAAAAATTTTAAAAGCTTATTCTATAGAGAAAAATAAGCTCTATTCAGGAAAAATACTTTTAGCGCGAAACGCCGGCAAAAATCCCGAAAATTTTTCGAAAAACCGAAAAATTTTGAGTTTTTCGAAATTCGACCCCCACGGGTTCAATTTCAACTTTTTTCGAAATTTTTTCGGCTTCAAAAATTTCTAATTTTTAGTTCTATTTTTATAAAGAAACCCCATCCCAATCCGAAAATTCTAAAAAAAATTATGGTCACTTAAAATTATCCGAAAATCCCCCAAAAGGGGTACCCCTTTAGGAATGGGGTCGGGAAAAAATTTTCGAATTTTTTCACCAAAAACGACCTATGTGGTGTATTAATATGCGCTGAGTCCATATCCGGTCTCAGAAAAAATTTTAAAAAATTCGCAGGGACGTTAGAGTCTCAAAAATATTTCCGACATTTGCGAACATTGGACATAACTTTTTAAGACTCAAGTGGATCCTCAAAAAAGTAATGTTTTTTGGTGGGTTTCAGGATGCTCTACAATATAACGTAAGTCTTTTTAATTTATTACCCCTCCTTTGGTACCCCACCAGGGATAAGTACCCCCAGACTCAAAACTTTAACCGTCTATAACTTTGGACAAAATGTTTAGAAAATTTTACAAAAATTATTTTTAAACATAGCTCAATGAGAGCTTTCGATTAATATATCATTTGGCCCATTTATATCCATTTTGAAAAAAATATTTTTTAGGCCGAAAATTTTGGCCGGAAAAATCACCCAAATTTTAAAAAATTCATAACTTTTTTAAAGTTAACCTTTCTTGAACATTTTAATAGCTTATTTTATGCAGAAAAATCTGCTCTATCCAGGAAAAATACGTTCGAGTAGAATCGCCGGCAAAAATGTCGAAAATTTTTCGAAAAACCGAAAAATTTTGGGTTTTTCGAAATTCGATCCCTATGGGTTCAATTTCGACTTTTTTCGAAATTTTCTTCGGTGATAAAATTTCTAATTTTTAGGACTATTTTTCAAAAGAAACCCCATCCCAATCCGAAAATCCCATAAAAAGTTATGGTCACTTTAAAATTCGCGAAAATCCCCCAAAAGGGGTACCCCTTTTGGAATGGGGTCGGGAAAAAATTTTTTTAATTTTAGGTCAAAAAACGACCAATATGGTGTATTTAGATGCGCTGTATCCATATTAGGTCTCAGAAAAATTAATAAAAAATTCCCTGGGACGTTAGAGTCTCAAAAAGATTTGCTACATTTGCGAACATCCGCTATAACTTTTTGAGACTCAAGTGGACCCCCAACAAAGTATACCTTTTTCGGAGCCCCAGGAAACGCTCTTTCGAATAGGCAATAGAAAAAAGCTGACCCGACTCTTCAGAAAAAGTTTATTGTAAAACCGCGACTCATTGACCCATATGACCCCCAAAAGTTCATCTGAGACTCAAGTGTCCAACTATTTATAAGTTTCTCACAGCCTCCCCTACAACAAAACTCCCAGGCCCCAGAACCCCCCACTTCTCAAAAACCCGTTATAACACTTTGAATTTTTCATCCGGCCATTTCGGTGCCACACTCAAGTGCGGCACCAAAACGGCCATGCCTATCAAACTCCCCATACGCAACTACCTAATATCCCCCAAGTCCCATCCAATTCCCAACAGCCGTTCCCGAGATATAAAAAAGGTACAAAAGACCGCTACCCATAAAAAACGACAAAATGTTTTGGGCCCACAAGGGAACACGAGGGAAAAAAATTTTTTAATTTTGGGTCAAAAAACGTCCTATATGGTGCTTTAGAACCCGCTGAGTCGATATCCGGTCTCAGAAAAATTTTTGAAAAATTCCCCGGGAAGTTAGAGTCTAAAAACCGATTTGCGACATTTGGCCATTTTGGCTATAACTTTTCTAGACTCAAGTGGACCCCCAACAAAGTATATATTTTTCTGACCGCCAGGGGACGCTCTTTCACTTAGGCTATCGAAAACGGGTGACTCGACCTCTTACAAAAAGTCGATTTTTCGACTTCTACCTTTTGAACCATATCACCCCCAAATCAAAGTCCCAGACTCAAGTGTCTCCCAACAAAATTTTAGTACACTTAGGGCCCCAACATATGAAAAAAGAGTTGGAGCGATTTGGCTTCTCATAAGCACTTTTATAATCAGACCCAATGGGAGCCACCCTTCCCGATAGGGGTCCTGGACATTTTGACCCTTTGGCGTTTTATAACTTTGTACAAAATGGTCAGAAAAAATTAAACTAAATTTTTTCAGACTTAGCTCGACGAGAGCTTTCGAATGGTATATAATTTGTAAATTGTCGGTGAATTTCGTCGGACACCATGTCTCGATTTTGGACAAAGTGTACCATTTTTGTCATCGCCTACCGCCTCAGGGCATGATCCGAGGACTCCAAATTTTTTTCAGAGTTTTAGACCTTGAACCGGACCAGTGCCCTTTCCCCAAGCGTTTTTCGATCTGACTTTCGCATTCCGAGTTACACCCGTTTGAATTTTCAACTTGGCCGTTTCGGCGCAGCGGTACGTTTTGGCGCCAAATCTATAATTTTCCCAAATGCGCGACAAAAAGTTGTAGGACCAATGTACAACTCAAAAAAATACTCGAGCAAACATGGAGGCTGTGCACTTTTTTGAATGAAAATCCCCCCCAAAAAGAGGGCCACCAGGAGGTTTTTTTTAGTATAATATAACTAGCTCTGGGTTACGTATGCGATGGCGGTAACTTACGTATGCAATTCCTATTAGGATACTCTGGCTGTTTAGTTTGGGGTGCCCGTTGGAAAGCCTAACGGCTTTGGGGCGCGCTTCGCGCGCTGCTAGAATGTTTATTTGCGATGGTCGAAGTTTTGCCCAAGAATAACTTTGTACAAAATGGTCAGAAAATTTTTCTGATATTATTTTTTGACTCAGCTCACTGAGAGCTTTCATTTGATATATCATTTGGCCACCTTTAAAATTTTTTTGAAAAATGGATGTTTTCGCCCAGCCTTTTCATTGCTTCGGGCCTTCGGCCCTCGCCGGTAAGTTTTTCCCCGCCTTTTCATTGCTTCGGGCCTGCGGCCCTCGCTATTCGTTGCGGGATGGGTTTTAAGCTCGGGCCTTCGGCCCTCGCCAGTTGTTTTCTCTGCCTTTTACTATTGCTCTGCTTTTCAGATGGGTTGAAAGCTCGGGCCTTCGGCCCTCGCTGGTAAAGTTTAGCCCTGCCTTCAGAGATGGGTTGAAAGCTCGGGCCTTCGGCCCTCGCCTGTAAAGTTAAGCCCTGCATATTCATTCATTGTTCTGTCTTTTAGATGGGTTGAAAGCTCGGGCCTTCGGCCCTCGCCGGTAAAGTTTGCCCATCCTTTTAATTCGTTACTCTGCCGTTTAGATGGGTTGAAAGCTTGGGCCTTCGGCCCTCGCCGGTAAAGTTTGCCCATCCTTTTAATTCGTTGCTCTGCCGTTTAGATGGGTTGAAAGCTCGGCCTCGCCGGTAAAGTTGTGCCCTGCCTTTTAATTCATTGCTCTGTCTTTTAGATGGGTTGAAAGCTCGGGCCTTCGGCCCTCGCCGGTAAAGTTGTGCCCTGCCTTTTAATTCGTTGCTCTGCTTTTTAGATGGGTTGAAAGCTCGGGCCTTATGCCCTCGCCGGCAAAGTATAGCCCTGCTTTTTAATTCGTTGTGCTGCCTTTTAGATGGGTTGAAAGCTCGGGCCTTCGGCCCTCGCCGGCAAAGTATAGCCCTGCTTTTAATTCGTTGCTCTGCCTTTTAGATGAGTTGAAAGCTCGGGCCTTCGGCCCTCGCCGGCAAAGTTTAGCCCTGCTTTTTAATTCGTTGTGCTGCCTTTTAGATGGGTTGAAAGCTCGGGCCTTCGGCCCTCGCCGGCAAAGTTTAGCCCTGCTTTTTAATTCGTCGTGCTGCCTTTTAGATGGGTTGAAAGCTCGGGCCTTCGGCCCTCGCCAGCAAAGTTTTGCCCTGCTTTTTAATTCGTCGTGCTGCCTTTTAGATGGGTTGAAAGCTCGGGCCTTCGGCCCTCGTAGGTAAAGTATAGCCCTGCTTTTAATTCGTTGCTCTGCCTTTTAGATGGGTTGAAAGCTCGGGCCTTCGGCCCTCGCCGGCAAAGTATAGCCCTGCTTTTAATTCGTTGCTCTGCTTTTTAGATGGGTTGAAAGCTCGGGCCTTCGGCCCTCGCCGGCAAAGTATAGCCCTGCTTTTAATTCGTTGCTCTGCCTTTTAGATGGGTTGAAAGCTCGGGCCTTCGGCCCTCGCCGGCAAAGTTTAGCCCTGCTTTTTAATTCGTTGTGCTGCCTTTTAGATGGGTTGAAAGCTCGGGCCTTCGGCCCGAGCGTTGCTTCGGGCCTTCGGCCCTCGCCGATAAAGTTTGTCCTGCCTTTGACCATTGCTCTGCCTTTTAGAAGGGTTGAAGCTCGGGTCTTCGGCCCGAGCGTTGCTTCGGGTCTTCGGCCCGAGCGTTGCTTCGGGCCTTCGGCCCTCGCCGGTAAAGTTTGCCCTGCCTTTGACATTGCCCTGCCTTTGACATCGCTCGGGCCTTCGGCCCGAGCGTTGCTTCGGGCCTTCGGCCCTCGCCGGTAAAGTTTGCCCTGCCTTTGACCATTGCTCTGCCTTTTAGATGGGTTGAAGCTCGGGCCTTCGGCCCGAGCGTTGCTTCGGGCCTTCGGCCCTCGCCGGTAAAGTTTGCCCTGCCTTTGACCATTGCTCTGCCTTTTAGATGGGTTGAAGCTCGGGCCTTCAGCCCTCGCCGGTAAATTTGCCCTTCGTTTGACTATTGTTCAGCCCTTTAGACGGGTTGAAAGCTCGGGCCTTCGGCCCTCGCCAAACGGCGAGGCCATCTCCTCGCCCTGCCTTCGACTATTTCTCAGCCTTTTAGATGGGTTGAAGCTCGGGCCTTCGGCCCTCGCAAGTAAAGACTGCCCTGCCTTTGACCATTGCTCTGTGTTATAGATGGGTTGAAAGCTCGGGCCTTCGGCCCTCGCATGGCGGGCCTCAGGCCGCCGTTTGGGGGGCCTTGGGCCCCCCACACCCGAAATTTCGACCTTTTGTAACTTTTTACAAAATAGTCAGAAAATTTTGCAAAAAATATTTTTATACTCAGCTCGATAAGAGCTTTCGATTGATATAACATTTGGCCTATTTATGGCCATTTTGAAAAATTTATTTTTTTGGCCGAAAATTTGGGCCAGAAAAATCACCGAATTTTTAAAAAATTCATAACTTTTTCAAAGTTGACCTTTTTGAAAAATTTTAAAAGCTTATTCTATAGAGAAAAATAAGCTCTATTCAGGAAAAATACTTTTAGCGCGAAACGCCGGCAAAAATCCCGAAAATTTTTCGAAAAACCGAAAAATTTTGAGTTTTTCGAAATTCGACCCCCACGGGTTCAATTTCAACTTTTTTCGAAATTTTTTCGGCTTCAAAAATTTCTAATTTTTAGTTCTATTTTTATAAAGAAACCCCATCCCAATCCGAAAATTCTAAAAAAAATTATGGTCACTTAAAATTATCCGAAAATCCCCCAAAAGGGGTACCCCTTTAGGAATGGGGTCGGGAAAAAATTTTCGAATTTTTTCACCAAAAACGACCTATGTGGTGTATTAATATGCGCTGAGTCCATATCCGGTCTCAGAAAAAATTTTAAAAAATTCGCAGGGACGTTAGAGTCTCAAAAATATTTCCGACATTTGCGAACATTGGACATAACTTTTTAAGACTCAAGTGGATCCTCAAAAAAGTAATGTTTTTTGGTGGGTTTCAGGATGCTCTACAATATAACGTAAGTCTTTTTAATTTATTACCCCTCCTTTGGTACCCCACCAGGGATAAGTACCCCCAGACTCAAAACTTTAACCGTCTATAACTTTGGACAAAATGTTTAGAAAATTTTACAAAAATTATTTTTAAACATAGCTCAATGAGAGCTTTCGATTAATATATCATTTGGCCCATTTATATCCATTTTGAAAAAATATTTTTTAGGCCGAAAATTTTGGCCGGAAAAATCACCCAAATTTTAAAAAATTCATAACTTTTTTAAAGTTAACCTTTCTTGAACATTTTAATAGCTTATTTTATGCAGAAAAATCTGCTCTATCCAGGAAAAATACGTTCGAGTAGAATCGCCGGCAAAAATGTCGAAAATTTTTCGAAAAACCGAAAAATTTTGGGTTTTTCGAAATTCGATCCCTATGGGTTCAATTTCGACTTTTTTCGAAATTTTCTTCGGTGATAAAATTTCTAATTTTTAGGACTATTTTTCAAAAGAAACCCCATCCCAATCCGAAAATCCCATAAAAAGTTATGGTCACTTTAAAATTCGCGAAAATCCCCCAAAAGGGGTACCCCTTTTGGAATGGGGTCGGAAAAAATTTTTTTAATTTTAGGTCAAAAAACGACCAATATGGTGTATTTAGATGCGCTGTATCCATATTAGGTCTCAGAAAAATTAATAAAAAATTCCCTGGGACGTTAGAGTCTCAAAAAGATTTGCGACATTTGCGAACATCCGCTATAACTTTTTGAGACTCAAGTGGACCCCCAACAAAGTATACCTTTTTCGGAGCCCCAGGAAACGCTCTTTCGAATAGGCAATAGAAAAAAGCTGACCCGACTCTTCAGAAAAAGTTTATTGTAAAACCGCGACTCATTGACCCATATGACCCCCAAAAGTTCATCTGAGACTCAAGTGTCCAACTATTTATAAGTTTCTCACAGCCTCCCCTACAACAAAACTCCCAGGCCCCAGAACCCCCCACTTCTCAAAAACCCGTTATAACACTTTGAATTTTTCATCCGGCCATTTCGGTGCCACACTCAAGTGCGGCACCAAAACGGCCATGCCTATCAAACTCCCCATACGCAACTACCTAATATCCCCCAAGTCCCATCCAATTCCCAACAGCCGTTCCCGAGATATAAAAAAGGTACAAAAGACCGCTACCCATAAAAAACGACAAAATGTTTTGGGCCCACAAGGGAACACGAGGGAAAAAAAATTTTTTAATTTTGGGTCAAAAAACGTCCTATATGGTGCTTTAGAACCCGCTGAGTCGATATCCGGTCTCAGAAAAATTTTTGAAAAATTCCCCGGGAAGTTAGAGTCTAAAAACCGATTTGCGACATTTGGCCATTTTGGCTATAACTTTTCTAGACTCAAGTGGACCCCCAACAAAGTATATATTTTTCTGACCGCCAGGGGACGCTCTTTCACTTAGGCTATCGAAAACGGGTGACTCGACCTCTTACAAAAAGTCGATTTTTCGACTTCTACCTTTTGAACCATATCACCCCCAAATCAAAGTCCCAGACTCAAGTGTCTCCCAACAAAATTTTAGTACACTTAGGGCCCCAACATATGAAAAAAGAGTTGGAGCGATTTGGCTTCTCATAAGCAAAGTTATAATCAGACCCAATGGGAGCCACCCTTCCCGATAGGGGTCCTGGACATTTTGACCCTTTGGCGTTTTATAACTTTGTACAAAATGGTCAGAAAAAATTAAACTAAATTTTTTCAGACTTAGCTCGACGAGAGCTTTCGAATGGTATATAATTTGTAAATTGTCGGTGAATTTCGTCGGACACCATGTCTCGATTTTGGACAAAGTGTACCATTTTTGTCATCGCCTACCGCCTCAGGGCATGATCCGAGGACTCCAAATTTTTTTCAGAGTTTTAGACCTTGAACCGGACCAGTGCCCTTTCCCCAAGCGTTTTCGGATCTGACTTTCGCATTCCGAGTTACACCCGTTTGAATTTTCAACTTGGCCGTTTCGGCGCAGCGGTACGTTTTGGCGCCAAATCTATAATTTTCCCAAATGCGCGACAAAAAGTTGTAGGACCAAGGTACAACTCAAAAAATACTCGAGCAAACATGGAGGCTGTGCACTTTTTTGAATGAAAATCCCCCCCAAAAAGAGGGCCACCAGGAGGTTTTTTTTAGTATAATATAACTAGCTCTGGGTTACGTATGCGATGGCGGCGTAGTGCGTATGCAATTCCTATTAGGATACTTTGGCGGTAAAATTTTGGGGTGCCCGTTGGAAAGCCTAACGGCTTTGGGGCGCGCTTCGCGCGCCGCTAGAAACAATTACATTCTTTATTATAATTCAAATCATCCCGTTTTTTACCGTGCTTAGCCATTGTTGTATAACATTTTATTATTATACAACAATGCCCAGGGTACACCACGTGGAGGTGCACGGAGGTAAACGGGCAAACCCTGTACCCCGCCCCGGTGGGGTCGGAATTCTTACTTATAGTTTTAAAGTGGTCTGACTCTTGGCCATTTTTTTTTATTTATTTTGGCCTTTTTTATTTTAGAACGTTGAAGTGGTCTCGTTCTTTCTAAAGAGTGTTGAAGTGGTCTCACTCTTTTGGCCTTTTTTATTTTATTTATTTTGGCCTTTTTTTTTGGCCTTTTTTATTTTTAGAACGTTGAAGTGGTCTCGTTCTTTTTAAAGAGTGTTGAAGTGGTCTCACTCTTTTGGCCTTTTTTATTTTATTTATTTTGGCCTTTTTTTATTTTGGCCTTTTTTATTTTTAGAACGTTGAAGTGGTCTCGTTCTTTTTAAAGAGTGTTGAAGTGGTCTCACTCTTTTGGCCTTTTTTTATTTTTTTTTTATTTTGGCCTATTATTTTTTAGAACGTTGAAGTGGTCTCGTTCTTTTAAAGAGTGTTGAAGTGGTCTCACTCTTTTGGCCTTTTTTTATATATCTTTTGGCCTTTTTATTTTTTAGAACGTTGAAGTGGTCTCGTTCTTTTTAAAGAGTGTTGAAGTGGTCTCACTCTTTTGGCCTTTTTTTATTTTTTTTATTTTGGCCTTTTTATTTTTTAGAACGTTGAAGTGGTCTCGTTCTTTTTTAAAGAGTGTTGAAGTGGTCTCACTCTTTTGGCCTTTTTTATTTTTTTATTTATTTTGGCCTTTTTGTTTTTTTAATGTAAGTTTACCCCTAAAATTTAACCTTCGTTTTTTTTGATTTTAAAGTATACCCCTAAAAGAAGTTTTACCTAAATTTTAACACTATTTTTCCATTCTACTATATTATTAAATTTAATCAAAACGGATTCCTCTTGCTACTACATTTCTCATCGAAATATTACCATTATTATCGGGCGTTTTACCGGGTGCAAATACTCTTATATTTTCCCCACTTCTGCATCTTGAAAAAGCCGTATAAGTCTGACCATGTGCGAATGGTTCATCAAGAATATCAAGTCCTAAACGTTCACATGTTTGCCCCTGGGCTTTAGTTATTGTCATACAAAATGCTACCCTTACTGGGAATTGGAATCTTTCAAAACTAACTCCGTCCGGACGAAGTTCCTTATAGCTATTTCTTGCTCTGCAAATTCCCACAACAATACCACGTTCTGAAGAACCACTTATAGTTTCCGCTTCAATTAAATCTTGATGTAAACGCCTAACTATCATTCTGGTACCGTTACATAAACCCTTTTGGGTATTTAAATTTTGAAGTAATACTATTACTGCACCTACTTTAAGCTTTATATTGTGCGCTGGCAACCCCTTAGGCGTTAGTCTGTTTAATTGGGCTACTTCATAATCGGCTAAGTTATAAGCAAAAGGGTTCTCACTTGTAGGGCTATCTATTGACAAATACTCGTGAAGAGGCGCGTTTATTAAATCAATAATTTCTGAGTTAATCACATCTACTACTCTATTAGTTGGTGAAAGAATTAAACGTTTTAACAAATCTGTAACAGGTGCATCAAAACCTGTGTTAAAAACAAATGCATACAATTCTTGCCTTGAATTAACTCGCATAGCTTCAGGAATTATAACTGAATCGCCTGTTTGACCTGTTCCTATACTATAAAGCCAATCCTTAAATTGAATTTCAGATGGAATTACTCTCATATTCTGCATTAACCTATGTTTTTCAAATCTTCCATACAACTCCGAGGATTGAATCGACGCTGCTACCTGTGCTCCAGGAGCCGAAGATTCCTCAACTACAGGAAGAGACTGCTTCCAATCACCTGATATTATTACAATTTTTCCCGCAAACGGTTCGTTTTTATATTGAGGAATTAACTTCTTACATAAAAGATTTACGTTTTCAAAAATTGTTTTATTTAATATTGTGACTTCATCTACTATTACCAAATTAGCTTCAATTATTCTGCGCCCAAAGTAACTATCTACGGTTACGGGTGGAATTACATCAGGTTCCACATTAATACCGAATCTAAAAGCTGAATGGAATGTCATTCCTCCCGCGTAAAAATTAGTGGCTGCTATACCGGTCGAGGCGGTTGCTAATACTTTTAATCTCATTTCTCGTAATTTATAAATAATATAATTAAGGAGGAAAGTTTTCCCCGTACCACCATCACCAGACAAGAAAAATAATTTATTTTAGTATTAGGATCTAAAACTGAAGCTCTAATTAAATTAAAAAATCTTTGCTGTTCTGGATTTAAGTTTGTGTTATCGTAAATAGACGTATCTATAGCTTCATCCATTTCATCATCATTAATATGATGTGGAAAGAAAAATTCATCAAGAGCTCTGTCAGGATTGTTTCTTATTGAATTATTGGGAAGAGGGAGGTTAAATTCTTGTAAACTACGACCGTTACTTAATAAAAGTTTTTCTATAATTGCTAAAGCTCTGTCAATACGTATTAATTTCTCTGCTTCTGTACACCTCCTATCATAAAAATGATCAACAAACATATTCCAAAGTAAAAGCCCATCTATCACACACTTTTCAGTACCACCAAATACGAGTATATTTGCAAACAACTGTCTCATTTGGGAAGGATTGAGAGATATTGACCCTTCTCTTAAAGTACGCTCCCATACATTATTATCTTCAAATAACCCTCGCAATCTTGCCGCTTCGGCAAAGGTTTGACATTCATGTCCATTAACAGTTAACAAATCTTTTGGTGTCCCAGGAAAATGTTTTGTTAAAATATATAAGCGAACAATTCTGGATCTCTTGGGGACACGGTATAAATTCTCCCGATACGAGGTTTACGATTTTTATTTTTCTCAGAAATATTTAACTTTTTCCAAACTTTATCATTTTTATTAAATGCATATGTTTCAGGAATATTTTCAAAAAGAATATTTTTAGCTGCAGAATCAGAAATACATAACTTCCAATAAGCCGAAAGACGGGAATCTGGAATTTTACCTGCATTAATAGCACTAATAATTTTACTTGCATTTTTACTCGTAAAATAAATTTTCTGGTTGTCTGGTAAATGAATACTTAACGGTATTACTATATGTGATAAAAATGCATATTTGAAAGACATAATCCGAGAATATGCTTCATTAGCGATTTATTATTAAACAAAAACAATTCCGAATAAAGACAAACATAAAACCCACAATTAATCCCATCTCTTTGTTCAGTAAATTGAGAACGGGGCAAAACTTGAATATTTATATTGTCAATAAAAAGACCAGGTGTCAAATCACAAATACACCTTTTAATTAAATCAACACGCCGCTGATCGAAAACACCACAAGAAACATCGGTTAAACGATTAACAGAAGGCAAAGAATCAACAAAAATGCAAGAAAGATTTGCACGATCTGAACGATCAAAAACTACCAACCCAAAATGACCAGGAAAAATAATTGGAATTAATAAAATATCATAATCCTGGTTATAATTAAAACAACAATCAAAAATATTAGGAGGCTCAACACCCTGCCCAAAATGGTAATCAACAACAGCAAATTGAGGCGAGACAACAACAACATTTAAATTAGAACGATATGATAAAAATTTTAAGTAAATAAAAACGAAACTATCTTGTAACCACATATTAGGATCTGACCACAAACTATTAATTTCGGGCCTTTGAAAAACAATATCATCGGTAAAAATCCTATTATCATCATTAGGCATAGGACCAAAAGGAATATCTAACAAATCAATAGACAAAAATTCAGGAACAAAATTAATATTCATATTATCATTAGAATCAATTGATTTATTTGCAAAAGTATGCTTCCCCACACTATCTCGTTTCGGCCTACCGCCAGCTCTCTTAATCTTCCTAGGTCTACCACCTTTATTATTATTTAAACTGGTATCCATCAATTCACTACCCATGGAAACACTCTGAGACACTACAGATATTTTGTCTTGGTCTCTTAAACAACTTAAATTCCCTTCAACACCAGAACTCCCAACTAAAGAACCATCTACCAAAAAATTATCAACCAAAAATTTTCAACAATAAAACTTTCATCCAATGAACTCCCAGGTAACGAACCATCAACATTAGAACCCCTAATTTCAGAACCATCAACCATTAAAACACTACCATTCGTACCTTTAACCATACTACTTACAGCACTACTCCCACACTCAACCAAACATTCTCTGAATGTAATTCAACACCATCAACCATTGATACACTATCTAAAATACCATCACCTAAACTAACCCCGGTGAATTAACATTCAAATATTTACCATCATTGGAAACCCCGTCAACCTCGCAACTATTAGTTGCATCACTACCAAACTTACTTTCAGCCAAATAACTTAACTTACGTTTCCTCCGGTTGTTTTGCTGTCTTGAAGGCATTTAAAATATAGAAAATAAAATAATTATTTAAAATATCTGAAAAAAAAGAAAATAAATTAAGAGCAATTCGCCACAAAACGCGAAAACAATGTGAAATGACAAAACGCGATGAAGATTCAATAAAAAGTTAAAAAAACTAATGAAAATAATAACGCGACGGATCTCATAGAAAAAGGCTAAAACATTAAAAACAAAATATAACAAAAAAACAAATTGAATTAATTTAACAAAAAGTAGAGTTGCCAACCATGTTAAACATGGTTTTCACTCTACGACCAAAAATTGTGAAAAGGGGGGTACTGGTGTCCCAACCATTAACAACTGGTCAGGCTGAGAACAGTTGGAAAGTCCGCCAGCAGACTATTTTTTCTGGTGCATCAAGCCCACCAGCGGCCATTTTTAATTTGGGGACAGATGTGTGGTATCCCCATCTGTAAAGGATATTTTTCACGTGGTGTGTAATTGGCCCACCACGCAAAGCCATTTTTAAAGGCTGAGTCGTACTGCAACGTTAGTGCAGCCGTCTCTCAGGGGTCAATAATAAAATTTAAATTTTGAAAAAAAATATCGAAAAGTTTCAAAAATTTAAATTTTAAAGAATTTAGATATTTTAAGTTTGAAAAATAAAATTTTTTCCGAAAAAGCCGAAAATAAAAAAAACAAAAACACATTACGATACGAAACCAAAGCAAGCCACCAAAATTTGATTCAAAGATAGAGCATGTATTGACACTAAAATGAAAATTTTTAAAATTAAAAAATTTAAGTTTTTTAAAAAGTTTTATTAAATTTTGAAAAATTTTGGCATGACCCGTCGGCACAGTGAAGCATCAATACAAGGAGTTATTCTTCCCCCAAGTATTGGTGCTCCACGTTCTCATCCCATCCCGTGGGCCTTCAAGGCGAGGACCCGAAACCTTATTATACAGGTTTTTCCACGGAATGGGGCACAAAGAAGAACTTGCATGCCTCTCTGTGCTTCTAGTGCAGAAGAGGTCATGCATAGGCCCCTTTTTGTGGGAAAGGAAGCACCCCTCCGAACAGACGCATAAAACAAAAAAATGAAAATTTAAAATTTTAGACAAAATTTTTAAAAATATTTTATCGAATTTTTTTGAAAAAATGTTTTGCTATTTTCAGGTTTTTCCCAGAAAATTCAAAAATGATTTAAAAATTAGCCAAAAAATATTTTTCACTGAAAGTTTAGTTAATAAAAAAATTTAAAAATTGTTAACAATAAACTCACTTAGAACAAAGCAAAGCACCCACCAAGCATATTGAAGAAGGGAGCAGTAAGTTGAGAAACTATAAAATAAAAAATTGTAAAAAATTTAATGTTTATTAAAGTAAAAAAAATTTTGGCATGACCCCTAGCACAAGTGAGGCATCAAGACGCGTATTTGTTCTCCCCGCGTCCTGGTGCCCCACACTCTCCCCATACGGGGGTTTCAAGATCTCCTTCCCCCGACAGGGAAGGAAACCGGATTGGGGAATATAAATATAAAAAAATAAACTCACGAGAAAAGACCAACCACCAAGCATATTGGATGACCGCAGCAGGCGTTGAGAAACCTTAAAAATAAAAAATTGTAAAAAAATTTTAGGTTAGTTTAAAATTAAAAAAAATTTGGGCATGACCCGTCCGCACAAGAGAGGCGTAGGAACGCGTATTTGTTTTGTTCTCTCCCCCGCGTACTGGTGCCCCCCACTCTCCCCATACGGGGGTACAAGACCTCCCCCCCCCGACAGGGAAGGAAACCGGATTGGGGAATAAAAATATTTTAAAAAAGTAAAACTCACAAATAAGACCAACCACCAAACAAATTGGATGACGGCAACAGGCGTTGAGAAACCTTAAAAATAAAAAAATCGTAAAAAAATTTTTAAAGTGAATTTAAATTTAAAAAAAAATTTGGGCATGACCGTCCGCACAGTGGTTGTACTGTCCCACTGTGCAGAAGGAAGGGGGAGCCTTCCCCATACCACAAAAAGGGGAAACGGGCATGACCCAATCCCCGATCATGCCGGCTCCGCCCATTTCTGGAAAAAAACCGGCATGACCCGTCCGCACAGTGGTTGTACTGTCCCACTGTGCAGAAGGAAAGGGGGAGCCTTCCCATACCCCCAAAAGGGGAAAACGGGCATGACCCAATCCCCGATCATGCCGGCTCCGCCCATTTCTGGGAAAAAACCGGCATGACCCCTCCGCACAGTGGTCATACAAGTTCGCTACCCACATCCGTGGGATTTTATTCTTTAAAAAAATTGTTTTTTTTGAAAAAAAAATCATAAATTAGTGAAAAAAATTTTGTTTTTTTAAAAAAAATTATAAATTATAAAACAAACCATAATGATTTGTTTGTAGGTGTTGAGTTGATGTTGAAGAATTTATAAAAATATTTGAAGAAATTGGATGTTGTTGTTGATGAAAAAATAAAATTAATTTTTTGTGTTGTTGTCGAAAAAATTTAAATTTTTGAAAAATAGAATAATTATGTTGATGTTGAATGAAAATAATTTTTTGAATTAAAATATTTTAATTTTTTAGGCTAAAATAAAAAAAAAATATATAAAAGTTTATTAAAAATTAATTTTGGGGTATTTGGAAAAAAAGACCGTTTCAGTGCCACACTCAAGTGTGGCACCAAAACGACCATGCTAGCTGAATTCCCCAAGGTTGATTACCTATATCCCCAAGTTTAAACCCAAAACGCACAAAAAGTTCCGAAGTAGGACGTTTCAGTGCCACACTCAAGTGTGGCACCAAAATGAACATGCCCAATGAAACTCCCAGGTCCGATTACCTACTACCCCAAATTCCGCTAAAAAGCCCCAGCGGTTCCCCATTAAAGTAAAATTAAATTTAGGGGGATTTTTAAAAAAGTAAAAAAATTAAAAAAATGGAAAAATAAAAGCTCCAGCCCTTTTTCGACAAAGGGTACATGGAAAAATGGTCAAAATCTAAAAAAGACCAAATGGGGCAATAACTTATTGGGATTATAGGTAATCGGCCATGGGGAATTCAATGGGCATGGCCATTTTGGTGCCGCACTAAAGTGTGGCACTGAAACGTCCGGATGAATACTTCAACTGCTCATAGCGGTTTTTTGGAGGCCGGGGGGGTTTCGCGTCTGGGAGTGATGTTGTAGGGCTGCGTGTGGGGAACTTATAAGTAGTTGGTCATTTGAGTCTGGAATATACTTTAGGATGTGATATGAGTATGAGAGTATCCCCACCCCCGAAATTTCGACCTTTTGTAACTGTACAAAATGGTCAGAAAAATCTCGGAAAAATTATTTTTATTCTCCCCTCATTAATGGCTTTCGAATGATATGACATTTGGCCCATTTATATCGATTTTGAAAAAAATTTTTTTTGGCCGAAAATTTCGGCAGAAAAAATCGACCAAATTTTTAAAAATTCATAACTTTTTCAAATTTGAACTTTTTGAAAAATTTTAAAAGCTTATTCTATGGAGAAAAATAAGCTCTATCCAGGAAAAATAGCTTCGTTCCGAACCGTCGGCAAAAATCCCGGAATTTTTTCGAAAAACCGAAAATTTTTGGGTTTTTCGAAATTCGACCCCTACACCCTCAGTTTCGACTTTTTTCGAAATTTTTTCCACTCAAAAAATACCTAATTTTTTGCTTGATTTTATGAAAGAAACCCCAACCCAATCCGAAAATCCCAAAAAAAAAGTTATGGTCCCCTAAAAATTCCAAAAATCCCCCAAAGGGGTACCCCTTTGAAAATAGGCGTGGAAACAAAAATTTTCGAATTTTGACCCGAAATTCGACCTATATGGTGCTCTGACACCCGCTGAGTACGAATCCGGTGTAAGAAAAATTTTAAAAATCTTCCCCGGGACGTTAGAGTCTCAAAAAGATTCACGACATTTGCCAAATTGGCTATAACTTTTTGAGACTCAAGTGGACCCCCAACATATTATACCTTTTTCGGAGCCCCAGGGGACGCTCTTTCGAATAGGGTATCGAAGAAACCCGAAACGACCCTCTACAAAAAATCGACTTTTCGACTTAGACACTTTGGACCATATGACCCCCAAAAGTTCACCCGAGACTCTAATGTCCAACACCAAATATTTTCCCAACATCCAGCCCTACAATATCAATCCCAAGCCCCAAGACACCCCACTTCTCAAAAAAGCGTTATAACGCTTTGAAGCACTCATCCGGCCATTTCGGTGCCACACTCAAGTGCGGCACCAAAACGACCTATCCCAAAAAATTCCCCATAGCCACTTACCTATAACCCTCCAGGTCCCATCTAAATCCCCCCAGCCGTTTCCAAGATATAGCTTAAAAACAACACTCAAGTCCGACAAAATCGACATTTCACCGTCAGTCGTTGAGTTTTTGGAAAGGCATAAGTACCCTCCAAGTTCGGATTTCGGGTCCGGTTTTTTTTCCTGCATATATCTACCTACTCCAACTTAAAATCCTACCAGCAGAAGTTTTTTGCTCCAGGTTCTGGTTCACGAGATATAAAATCACATGGGGTCGTTTCGGCGCAAAGGAAAAAGTCATGGCGCCAAAGTCGGATTTTTCCTGAATAGCCCTCAAAAAGTTGTAGACCCTTCCACAACTTTCAGGAGCGGCCCGGCCTTCGGCCGGGCCAGGGACTTTTTTTAAAATCGAAGTTGGGGTTTTTTTTATACTATTATAACTAGCTCTGGGTTACGTATGCGATGGCGGTAACTTACGTATGCAATTCCTATTAGGATACTCTGGCTGTTTAGTTTGGGGTGCCCGTTGGAAAGCCTAACGGCTTTGGGGCGCGCTTCGCGCGCTGCTAGAATGTTTATTTGCGATGGTCGAAGTTTTGCCCAAGAATAACTTTGTACAAAATGGTCAGAAAATTTTTCTGATATTATTTTTTGACTCAGCTCACTGAGAGCTTTCATTTGATATATCATTTGGCCACCTTAAAATTTTTTTGAAAAATGGATGTTTTCGCCCAGCCTTTTCATTGCTTCGGGCCTTCGGCCTCGCCGGTAAGTTTTTTTTCCCCGCCTTTTCATTGCTTCGGGCCTGCGGCCCTCGCTATTCGTTGCGGGATGGGTTTTAAGCTCGGGCCTTCGGCCCTCGCCAGTTGTTTTCTCTGCCTTTTACTATTGCTCTGCTTTTCAGATGGGTTGAAAGCTCGGGCCTTCGGCCCTCGCTGGTAAAGTTTAGCCCTGCCTTCAGAGATGGGTTGAAAGCTCGGGCCTTCGGCCCTCGCCTGTAAAGTTAAGCCCTGCATATTCATTCATTGTTCTGTCTTTTAGATGGGTTGAAAGCTCGGGCCTTCGGCCCTCGCCGGTAAAGTTTGCCCATCCTTTTAATTCGTTACTCTGCCGTTTAGATGGGTTGAAAGCTTGGGCCTTCGGCCCTCGCCGGTAAAGTTTGCCCATCCTTTTAATTCGTTGCTCTGCCGTTTAGATGGGTTGAAAGCTCGGCCTCGCCGGTAAAGTTGTGCCCTGCCTTTTAATTCATTGCTCTGTCTTTTAGATGGGTTGAAAGCTCGGGCCTTCGGCCCTCGCCGGTAAAGTTGTGCCCTGCCTTTTAATTCGTTGCTCTGCTTTTCAGATGGGTTGAAAGCTCGGGCCTTCGGCCCTCGCTGGTAAAGTTTAGCCCTGCCTTCAGAGATGGGTTGAAAGCTCGGGCCTTCGGCCCTCGCCTGTAAAGTTAAGCCCTGCATATTCATTCATTGTTCTGTCTTTTAGATGGGTTGAAAGCTCGGGCCTTCGGCCCTCGCCGGTAAAGTTGGCCCATCCTTTTAATTCGTTACTCTGCCGTTTAGATGGGTTGAAAGCTTGGGCCTTCGGCCCTCGCCGGTAAAGTTTGCCCATCCTTTTAATTCGTTGCTCTGCCGTTTAGATGGGTTGAAAGCTCGGCCTCGCCGGTAAAGTTGTGCCCTGCCTTTTAATTCATTGCTCTGTCTTTTAGATGGGTTGAAAGCTCGGGCCTTCGGCCCTCGCCGGTAAAGTTGTGCCCTGCCTTTTAATTCGTTGCTCTGCTTTTTAGATGGGTTGAAAGCTCGGGCCTTATGCCCTCGCCGGCAAAGTATAGCCCTGCTTTTTAATTCGTTGTGCTGCCTTTTAGATGGGTTGAAAGCTCGGGCCTTCGGCCCTCGCCGGCAAAGTATAGCCCTGCTTTTAATTCGTTGCTCTGCCTTTTAGATGAGTTGAAAGCTCGGGCCTTCGGCCCTCGCCGGCAAAGTTTAGCCCTGCTTTTTAATTCGTTGTGCTGCCTTTTAGATGGGTTGAAAGCTCGGGCCTTCGGCCCTCGCCGGCAAAGTTTAGCCCTGCTTTTTAATTCGTCGTGCTGCCTTTTTGATGGGTTGAAAGCTCGGGCCTTCGGCCCTCGCCAGCAAAGTTTTGCCCTGCTTTTTAATTCGTCGTGCTGCCTTTTAGATGGGTTGAAAGCTCGGGCCTTCGGCCCTCGTAGGTAAAGTATAGCCCTGCTTTTAATTCGTTGCTCTGCCTTTTAGATGGGTTGAAAGCTCGGGCCTTCGGCCCTCGCCGGCAAAGTATAGCCCTGCTTTTAATTCGTTGCTCTGCTTTTTAGATGGGTTGAAAGCTCGGGCCTTCGGCCCTCGCCGGCAAAGTATAGCCCTGCTTTTAATTCGTTGCTCTGCCTTTTAGATGGGTTGAAAGCTCGGGCCTTCGGCCCTCGCCGGCAAAGTTTAGCCCTGCTTTTTAATTCGTTGTGCTGCCTTTTAGATGGGTTGAAAGCTCGGGCCTTCGGCCCGAGCGTTGCTTCGGGCCTTCGCCTCGCCGATAAAGTTTGTCCTGCCTTTGACCATTGCTCTGCCTTTAGAAGGGTTGAAGCTCGGGTCTTCGGCCCGAGCGTTGCTTCGGGTCTTCGGCCCGAGCGTTGCTTCGGGCCTTCGGCCCTCGCCGGTAAAGTTTGCCCTGCCTTTGACATTGCCCTGCCTTTGACATCGCTCGGGCCTTCGGCCCGAGCGTTGCTTCGGGCCTTCGGCCCTCGCCGGTAAAGTTTGCCCTGCCTTTGACCATTGCTCTGCCTTTTAGATGGGTTGAAGCTCGGGCCTTCGGCCCGAGCGTTGCTTCGGGCCTTCGGCCCTCGCCGGTAAAGTTTGCCCTGCCTTTGACCATTGCTCTGCCTTTTAGATGGGTTGAAGCTCGGGCCTTCAGCCCTCGCCGGTAAATTTGCCCTGCGTTTGACTATTGTTCAGCCCTTTAGACGGGTTGAAAGCTCGGGCCTTCGGCCCTCGCCAAACGGCGAGGCCATCTCCTCGCCCTGCCTTCGACTATTTCTCAGCCTTTTAGATGGGTTGAAGCTCGGGCCTTCGGCCCTCGCAAGTAAAAGACTGCCCTGCCTTTGACCATTGCTCTGTGTTATAGATGGGTTGAAAGCTCGGGCCTTCGGCCCTCGCATGGCGGGCCTCAGGCCGCCGTTTGGGGGGCCTTGGGCCCCCCACACCCGAAATTTCGACCTTTTGTAACTTTTTACAAAATAGTCAGAAAATTTTGCAAAAAATATTTTATACTCAGCTCGATAAGAGCTTTCGATTGATATAACATTTGGCCTATTTATGGCCATTTTGAAAAATTTATTTTTTTGGCCGAAAATTGGGGCCAGAGAAATCACCGAATTTTTAAAAAATTCATAACTTTTTCAAAGTTGACCTTTTTGACAAATTTTAAACGCTTATTCTATAGAGAAAAATAAGCTCTATTCAGGAAAAATACTTTTAGCGCGAAACGCCGGCAAAAATCCCGAAAATTTTTCGAAAAACCGAAAAATTTTGAGTTTTTCGAAATTCGACCCCCACGGGTTCAATTTCAACTTTTTTCGAAATTTTTTCGGCTTCAAAAATTTCTAATTTTTAGTTCTATTTTTATAAAAGAAACCCCATCCCAATCCGAAAATTCTAAAAAAAATTATGGTCACTTAAAATTATCCGAAAATCCCCCAAAAGGGTACCCCTTTAGGAATGGGGTCGGGAAAAAAATTTTCGAATTTTTTCACCAAAAAACGACCTATGTGGTGTATTAATATGCGCTGAGTCCATATCCGGTCTCAGAAAAAATTTTAAAAATTCGCAGGGACGTTAGAGTCTCAAAAATATTTCCGACATTTGCGAACATTGGACATAACTTTTTAAGACTCAAGTGGATCCTCAAAAAAGTAATGTTTTTTGGTGGGTTTCAGGATGCTCTACAATATAACGTAAGTCTTTTTAATTTATTACCCCTCCTTTGGTACCCCACCAGGGATAAGTACCCCCAGACTCAAAACTTTAACCGTCTATAACTTTGGACAAAATGTTTAGAAAATTTTACAAAATTATTTTTAAACATAGCTCAATGAGAGCTTTCGATTAATATATCATTTGGCCCATTTATATCCATTTTGAAAAAATATTTTTTAGGCCGAAAATTTTGGCCGGAAAAATCACCCAAATTTTAAAAAATTCATAACTTTTTTAAAGTTAACCTTTCTTGAACATTTTAATAGCTTATTTTATGCAGAAAAATCTGCTCTATCCAGGAAAAATACGTTCGAGTAGAATCGCCGGCAAAAATGTCGAAAATTTTTCGAAAAACCGAAAATTTTGGGTTTTTCGAAATTCGATCCCTATGGGTTCAATTTCGACTTTTTTCGAAATTTTCTTCGGTGATAAAATTTCTAATTTTTAGGACTATTTTTCAAAAGAAACCCCATCCCAATCCGAAAATCCCATAAAAAGTTATGGTCACTTTAAAATTCGCGAAAATCCCCAAAAGGGGTACCCCTTTTGGAATGGGGTCGGGAAAAAATTTTTTTAATTTTAGGTCAAAAAACGACCAATATGGTGTATTTAGATGCGCTGTTTCCAAATTAGGTCTCACGAAAATTAATAAAAAATTCCCTGGGACGTTAGAGTCTCAAAAAGATTTGCGACATTTGCGAACATCCGCTATAACTTTTTGAGACTCAAGTGGACCCCCAACAAAGTATACCTTTTTCGGAGCCCCAGGAAACGCTCTTTCGAATAGGCAATAGAAAAAAGCTGACCCGACTCTTCAGAAAAAGTTTATTGTAAAACCGCGACTCATTGACCCATATGACCCCCAAAAGTTCATCTGAGACTCAAGTGTCCAACTATTTATAAGTTTCTCACAGCCTCCCCTACAACAAAACTCCCAGGCCCCAGAACCCCCCACTTCTCAAAAACCCGTTATAACACTTTGAATTTTTCATCCGGCCATTTCGGTGCCACACTCAAGTGCGGCACCAAAACGGCCATGCCTATCAAACTCCCCATACGCAACTACCTAATATCCCCCAAGTCCCATCCAATTCCCAACAGCCGTTCCCGAGATATAAAAAAGGTACAAAAGACCGCTACCCATAAAAAACGACAAAATGTTTTGGGCCCACAAGGGAACACGAGGGAAAAAAAATTTTTAATTTTGGGTCAAAAAACGTCCTATATGGTGCTTTAGAACCCGCTGAGTCGATATCCGGTCTCAGAAAATTTTTGAAAAATTCCCCGGGAAGTTAGAGTCTAAAAACCGATTTGCGACATTTGGCCATTTTGGCTATAACTTTTCTAGACTCAAGTGGACCCCAACAAAGTATATATTTTTCTGACCGCCAGGGGACGCTCTTTCACTTAGGCTATCGAAAACGGGTGACTCGACCTCTTACAAAAAGTCGATTTTTCGACTTCTACCTTTTGAACCATATCACCCCCAAATCAAAGTCCCAGACTCAAGTGTCTCCCAACAAAATTTACGTACACTTAGGGCCCCAACATATGAAAAAAGAGTTGGAGCGATTTGGCTTCTCATAAGCACTTTTATAATCAGACCCAATGGGAGCCACCCTTCCCGATAGGGGTCCTGGACATTTTGACCCTTTGGCGTTTTATAACTTTGTACAAAATGGTCAGAAAAAATTAAACTAAATTTTTTCAGACTTAGCTCGACGAGAGCTTTCGAATGGTATATATAATTTGTAAATTGTCGGTGAATTTCGTCGGACACCATGTCTCGATTTTGGACAAAGTGTACCATTTTTGTCATCGCCTACCGCCTCAGGGCATGATCCGAGGACTCCAAATTTTTTTCAGAGTTTTAGACCTTGAACCGGACCAGTGCCCTTTCCCCAAGCGTTTTTTCGATCTGACTTTCGCATTCCGAGTTACACCCGTTTGAATTTTCAACTTGGCCGTTTCGGCGCAGCGGTACGTTTTGGCGCCAAATCTATAATTTTCCCAAATGCGCGACAAAAAGTTGTAGGACCAATGTACAACTCAAAAAAATACTCGAGCAAACATGGAGGCTGTGCACTTTTTGAATGAAAATCCCCCCCAAAAAGAGGGCCACCAGGAGGTTTTTTTTAGTATAATATAACTAGCTCTGGGTTACGTATGCGATGGCGGTAACTTACGTATGCAATTCCTATTAGGATACTCTGGCTGTTTAGTTTGGGGTGCCCGTTGGAAAGCCTAACGGCTTTGGGGCGCGCTTCGCGCGCTGCTAGAATGTTTATTTGCGATGGTCGAAGTTTTGCCCAAGAATAACTTTGTACAAAATGGTCAGAAAAATTTTCTGATATTATTTTTTGACTCAGCTCACTGAGAGCTTTCATTTGATATATCATTTGGCCACCTTTAAAATTTTTTTGAAAAATGGATGTTTTCGCCCAGCCTTTTCATTGCTTCGGGCCTTCGGCCCTCGCCGGTAAGTTTTTCCCCGCCTTTTCATTGCTTCGGGCCTGCGGCCCTCGCTATTCGTTGCGGGATGGGTTTTAAGCTCGGGCCTTCGGCCCTCGCCAGTTGTTTTCTCTGCCTTTTACTATTGCTCTGCTTTTCAGATGGGTTGAAAGCTCGGGCCTTCGGCCCTCGCTGGTAAAGTTTAGCCCTGCCTTCAGAGATGGGTTGAAAGCTCGGGCCTTCGGCCCTCGCCTGTAAAGTTAAGCCCTGCATATTCATTCATTGTTCTGTCTTTTAGATGGGTTGAAAGCTCGGGCCTTCGGCCCTCGCCGGTAAAGTTTGCCCATCCTTTTAATTCGTTACTCTGCCGTTTAGATGGGTTGAAAGCTTGGGCCTTCGGCCCTCGCCGGTAAAGTTTGCCCATCCTTTTAATTCGTTGCTCTGCCGTTTAGATGGGTTGAAAGCTCGGCCTCGCCGGTAAAGTTGTGCCCTGCCTTTTAATTCATTGCTCTGTCTTTTAGATGGGTTGAAAGCTCGGGCCTTCGGCCCTCGCCGGTAAAGTTGTGCCCTGCCTTTTAATTCGTTGCTCTGCTTTTTAGATGGGTTGAAAGCTCGGGCCTTATGCCCTCGTAGGTAAAGTATAGCCCTGCTTTTAATTCGTTGCTCTGCCTTTTAGATGGGTTGAAAGCTCGGGCCTTCGGCCCTCGCCGGCAAAGTATAGCCCTGCTTTTAATTCGTTGCTCTGCTTTTTAGATGGGTTGAAAGCTCGGGCCTTCGGCCCTCGCCGGCAAAGTATAGCCCTGCTTTTAATTCGTTGCTCTGCCTTTTAGATGGGTTGAAAGCTCGGGCCTTCGGCCCTCGCCGGCAAAGTTTAGCCCTGCTTTTTAATTCGTTGTGCTGCCTTTTAGATGGGTTGAAAGCTCGGGCCTTCGGCCCGAGCGTTGCTTCGGGCCTTCGGCCCTCGCCGATAAAGTTTGTCCTGCCTTTGACCATTGCTCTGCCTTTTAGAAGGGTTGAAGCTCGGGTCTTCGGCCCGAGCGTTGCTTCGGGTCTTCGGCCCGAGCGTTGCTTCGGGCCTTCGGCCCTCGCCGGTAAAGTTTGCCCTGCCTTTGACATTGCCCTGCCTTTGACATCGCTCGGGCCTTCGGCCCGAGCGTTGCTTCGGGCCTTCGGCCCTCGCCGGTAAAGTTTGCCCTGCCTTTGACCATTGCTCTGCCTTTTAGATGGGTTGAAGCTCGGGCCTTCGGCCCGAGCGTTGCTTCGGGCCTTCGGCCCTCGCCGGTAAAGTTTGCCCTGCCTTTGACCATTGCTCTGCCTTTTAGATGGGTTGAAGCTCGGGCCTTCAGCCCTCGCCGGTAAATTTGCCCTGCGTTTGACTATTGTTCAGCCCTTTAGACGGGTTGAAAGCTCGGGCCTTCGGCCCTCGCCAAACGGCGAGGCCATCTCCTCGCCCTGCCTTCGACTATTTCTCAGCCTTTTAGATGGGTTGAAGCTCGGGCCTTCGGCCCTCGCAAGTAAAGACTGCCCTGCCTTTGACCATTGCTCTGTGTTATAGATGGGTTGAAAGCTCGGGCCTTCGGCCCTCGCATGGCGGGCCTCAGGCCGCCGTTTGGGGGGCCTTGGGCCCCCCACACCCGAAATTTCGACCTTTTGTAACTTTTTACAAAATAGTCAGAAAATTTTGCAAAAAATATTTTTATACTCAGCTCGATAAGAGCTTTCGATTGATATAACATTTGGCCTATTTATGGCCATTTTGAAAAATTATTTTTTTGGCCGAAAATTTGGGCCAGAAAAATCACCGAATTTTTAAAAAATTCATAACTTTTTCAAAGTTGACCTTTTTGAAAAATTTTAAAAGCTTATTCTATAGAGAAAAATAAGCTCTATTCAGGAAAAATACTTTTAGCGCGAAACGCCGGCAAAAATCCCGAAAATTTTTCGAAAAACCGAAAAATTTTGAGTTTTTCGAAATTCGACCCCCACGGGTTCAATTTCAACTTTTTTCGAAATTTTTTCGGCTTCAAAAATTTCTAATTTTTAGTTCTATTTTTATAAAGAAACCCCATCCCAATCCGAAAATTCTAAAAAAAATTATGGTCACTTAAAATTATCCGAAAATCCCCCAAAAGGGGTACCCCTTTAGGAATGGGGTCGGGAAAAAATTTTCGAATTTTTTCACCAAAAACGACCTATGTGGTGTATTAATATGCGCTGAGTCCATATCCGGTCTCAGAAAAAATTTTAAAAAATTCGCAGGGACGTTAGAGTCTCAAAAATATTTCCGACATTTGCGAACATTGGACATAACTTTTTAAGACTCAAGTGGATCCTCAAAAAAGTAATGTTTTTTGGTGGGTTTCAGGATGCTCTACAATATAACGTAAGTCTTTTTAATTTATTACCCCTCCTTTGGTACCCCACCAGGGATAAGTACCCCCAGACTCAAAACTTTAACCGTCTATAACTTTGGACAAAATGTTTAGAAAATTTTACAAAAATTATTTTTAAACATAGCTCAATGAGAGCTTTCGATTAATATATCATTTGGCCCATTTATATCCATTTTGAAAAAATATTTTTTAGGCCGAAAATTTTGGCCGGAAAAATCACCCAAATTTTAAAAAATTCATAACTTTTTTAAAGTTAACCTTTCTTGAACATTTTAATAGCTTATTTTATGCAGAAAAATCTGCTCTATCCAGGAAAAATACGTTCGAGTAGAATCGCCGGCAAAAATGTCGAAAATTTTTCGAAAAACCGAAAAATTTTGGGTTTTTCGAAATTCGATCCCTATGGGTTCAATTTCGACTTTTTTCGAAATTTTCTTCGGTGATAAAATTTCTAATTTTTAGGACTATTTTTCAAAAGAAACCCCATCCCAATCCGAAAATCCCATAAAAAGTTATGGTCACTTTAAAATTCGCGAAAATCCCCCAAAAGGGGTACCCCTTTTGGAATGGGGTCGGGAAAAAATTTTTTTAATTTTAGGTCAAAAAACGACCAATATGGTGTATTTAGATGCGCTGTATCCATATTAGGTCTCAGAAAAATTAATAAAAAATTCCCTGGGACGTTAGAGTCTCAAAAAGATTTGCGACATTTGCGAACATCCGCTATAACTTTTTGAGACTCAAGTGGACCCCCAACAAAGTATACCTTTTTCGGAGCCCCAGGAAACGCTCTTTCGAATAGGCAATAGAAAAAAGCTGACCCGACTCTTCAGAAAAAGTTTATTGTAAAACCGCGACTCATTGACCCATATGACCCCCAAAAGTTCATCTGAGACTCAAGTGTCCAACTATTTATAAGTTTCTCACAGCCTCCCCTACAACAAAACTCCCAGGCCCCAGAACCCCCCACTTCTCAAAAACCCGTTATAACACTTTGAATTTTTCATCCGGCCATTTCGGTGCCACACTCAAGTGCGGCACCAAAACGGCCATGCCTATCAAACTCCCCATACGCAACTACCTAATATCCCCCAAGTCCCATCCAATTCCCAACAGCCGTTCCCGAGATATAAAAAAGGTACAAAAGACCGCTACCCATAAAAAACGACAAAATGTTTTGGGCCCACAAGGGAACACGAGGGAAAAAAAATTTTTTAATTTTGGGTCAAAAAACGTCCTATATGGTGCTTTAGAACCCGCTGAGTCGATATCCGGTCTCAGAAAAATTTTTGAAAAATTCCCCGGGAAGTTAGAGTCTAAAAACCGATTTGCGACATTTGGCCATTTTGGCTATAACTTTTCTAGACTCAAGTGGACCCCCAACAAAGTATATATTTTTCTGACCGCCAGGGGACGCTCTTTCACTTAGGCTATCGAAAACGGGTGACTCGACCTCTTACAAAAAGTCGATTTTTCGACTTCTACCTTTTGAACCATATCACCCCCAAATCAAAGTCCCAGACTCAAGTGTCTCCCAACAAAATTTTAGTACACTTAGGGCCCCAACATATGAAAAAAGAGTTGGAGCGATTTGGCTTCTCATAAGCACTTTTATAATCAGACCCAATGGGAGCCACCCTTCCCGATAGGGGTCCTGGACATTTTGACCCTTTGGCGTTTTATAACTTTGTACAAAATGGTCAGAAAAAATTAAACTAAATTTTTTCAGACTTAGCTCGACGAGAGCTTTCGAATGGTATATAATTTGTAAATTGTCGGTGAATTTCGTCGGACACCATGTCTCGATTTTGGACAAAGTGTACCATTTTTGTCATCGCCTACCGCCTCAGGGCATGATCCGAGGACTCCAAATTTTTTCAGAGTTTTAGACCTTGAACCGGACCAGTGCCCTTTCCCCAAGCGTTTTTCGATCTGACTTTCGCATTCCGAGTTACACCCGTTTGAATTTTCAACTTGGCCGTTTCGGCGCAGCGGTACGTTTTGGCGCCAAATCTATAATTTTCCCAAATGCGCGACAAAAAGTTGTAGGACCAATGTACAACTCAAAAAAATACTCGAGCAAACATGGAGGCTGTGCACTTTTTTGAATGAAAATCCCCCCCAAAAAGAGGGCCACCAGGAGGTTTTTTTTAGTATAATATAACTAGCTCTGGGTTACGTATGCGATGGCGGTAACTTACGTATGCAATTCCTATTAGGATACTCTGGCTGTTTAGTTTGGGGTGCCCGTTGGAAAGCCTAACGGCTTTGGGGCGCGCTTCGCGCGCTGCTAGAATGTTTATTTGCGATGGTCGAAGTTTTGCCCAAGAATAACTTTGTACAAAATGGTCAGAAAATTTTCTGATATTATTTTTTGACTCAGCTCACTGAGAGCTTTCATTTGATATATCATTTGGCCACCTTTAAAATTTTTTTGAAAAATGGATGTTTTCGCCCAGCCTTTTCATTGCTTCGGGCCTTCGGCCCTCGCCGGTAAGTTTTTCCCCGCCTTTTCATTGCTTCGGGCCTGCGGCCCTCGCTATTCGTTGCGGGATGGGTTTTAAGCTCGGGCCTTCGGCCCTCGCCAGTTGTTTTCTCTGCCTTTTACTATTGCTCTGCTTTTCAGATGGGTTGAAAGCTCGGGCCTTCGGCCCTCGCTGGTAAAGTTTAGCCCTGCCTTCAGAGATGGGTTGAAAGCTCGGGCCTTCGGCCCTCGCCTGTAAAGTTAAGCCCTGCATATTCATTCATTGTTCTGTCTTTTAGATGGGTTGAAAGCTCGGGCCTTCGGCCCTCGCCGGTAAAGTTTGCCCATCCTTTTAATTCGTTACTCTGCCGTTTAGATGGGTTGAAAGCTTGGGCCTTCGGCCCTCGCCGGTAAAGTTTGCCCATCCTTTTAATTCGTTGCTCTGCCGTTTAGATGGGTTGAAAGCTCGGCCTCGCCGGTAAAGTTGTGCCCTGCCTTTTAATTCATTGCTCTGTCTTTTAGATGGGTTGAAAGCTCGGGCCTTCGGCCCTCGCCGGTAAAGTTGTGCCCTGCCTTTTAATTCGTTGCTCTGCTTTTTAGATGGGTTGAAAGCTCGGGCCTTATGCCCTCGCCGGCAAAGTATAGCCCTGCTTTTTAATTCGTTGTGCTGCCTTTTAGATGGGTTGAAAGCTCGGGCCTTCGGCCCTCGCCGGCAAAGTATAGCCCTGCTTTTAATTCGTTGCTCTGCCTTTTAGATGAGTTGAAAGCTCGGGCCTTCGGCCCTCGCCGGCAAAGTTTAGCCCTGCTTTTTAATTCGTTGTGCTGCCTTTTAGATGGGTTGAAAGCTCGGGCCTTCGGCCCTCGCCGGCAAAGTTTAGCCCTGCTTTTTAATTCGTCGTGCTGCCTTTTAGATGGGTTGAAAGCTCGGGCCTTCGGCCCTCGCCAGCAAAGTTTTGCCCTGCTTTTTAATTCGTCGTGCTGCCTTTTAGATGGGTTGAAAGCTCGGGCCTTCGGCCCTCGTAGGTAAAGTATAGCCCTGCTTTTAATTCGTTGCTCTGCCTTTTAGATGGGTTGAAAGCTCGGGCCTTCGGCCCTCGCCGGCAAAGTATAGCCCTGCTTTTAATTCGTTGCTCTGCTTTTTAGATGGGTTGAAAGCTCGGGCCTTCGGCCCTCGCCGGCAAAGTATAGCCCTGCTTTTAATTCGTTGCTCTGCCTTTTAGATGGGTTGAAAGCTCGGGCCTTCGGCCCTCGCCGGCAAAGTTTAGCCCTGCTTTTTAATTCGTTGTGCTGCCTTTTAGATGGGTTGAAAGCTCGGGCCTTCGGCCCGAGCGTTGCTTCGGGCCTTCGGCCCTCGCCGATAAAGTTTGTCCTGCCTTTGACCATTGCTCTGCCTTTTAGAAGGGTTGAAGCTCGGGTCTTCGGCCCGAGCGTTGCTTCGGGTCTTCGGCCCGAGCGTTGCTTCGGGCCTTCGGCCCTCGCCGGTAAAGTTTGCCCTGCCTTTGACATTGCCCTGCCTTTGACATCGCTCGGGCCTTCGGCCCGAGCGTTTCTTCGGGCCTTCGGCCCTCGCCGGTAAAGTTTGCCCTGCCTTTGACCATTGCTCTGCCTTTTAGATGGGTTGAAGCTCGGGCCTTCGGCCCGAGCGTTGCTTCGGGCCTTCGGCCCTCGCCGGTAAAGTTTGCCCTGCCTTTGACCATTGCTCTGCCTTTTAGATGGGTTGAAGCTCGGGCCTTCAGCCCTCGCCGGTAAATTTGCCCTGCGTTTGACTATTGTTCAGCCCTTTAGACGGGTTGAAAGCTCGGGCCTTCGGCCCTCGCCAAACGGCGAGGCCATCTCCTCGCCCTGCCTTCGACTATTTCTCAGCCTTTTAGATGGGTTGAAGCTCGGGCCTTCGGCCCTCGCAAGTAAAGACTGCCCTGCCTTTGACCATTGCTCTGTGTTATAGATGGGTTGAAAGCTCGGGCCTTCGGCCCTCGCATGGCGGGCCTCAGGCCGCCGTTTGGGGGGCCTTGGGCCCCCCACACCCGAAATTTCGACCTTTTGTAACTTTTTACAAAATAGTCAGAAAATTTTGCAAAAAATATTTTTATACTCAGCTCGATAAGAGCTTTCGATTGATATAACATTTGGCCTATTTATGGCCATTTTGAAAAATTTATTTTTTTGGCCGAAAATTTGGGCCAGAAAAATCACCGAATTTTTAAAAAATTCATAACTTTTTCAAAGTTGACCTTTTTGAAAAATTTTAAAAGCTTATTCTATAGAGAAAAATAAGCTCTATTCAGGAAAAATACTTTTAGCGCGAAACGCCGGCAAAAATCCCGAAAATTTTTCGAAAAACCGAAAAATTTTGAGTTTTTCGAAATTCGACCCCCACGGGTTCAATTTCAACTTTTTTCGAAATTTTTTCGGCTTCAAAAATTTCTAATTTTTAGTTCTATTTTTATAAAGAAACCCCATCCCAATCCGAAAATTCTAAAAAAAATTATGGTCACTTAAAATTATCCGAAAATCCCCCAAAAGGGGTACCCCTTTAGGAATGGGGTCGGGAAAAAATTTTCGAATTTTTTCACCAAAAACGACCTATGTGGTGTATTAATATGCGCTGAGTCCATATCCGGTCTCAGAAAAAATTTTAAAAAATTCGCAGGGACGTTAGAGTCTCAAAAATATTTCCGACATTTGCGAACATTGGACATAACTTTTTAAGACTCAAGTGGATCCTCAAAAAAGTAATGTTTTTTGGTGGGTTTCAGGATGCTCTACAATATAACGTAAGTCTTTTTAATTTATTACCCCTCCTTTGGTACCCCACCAGGGATAAGTACCCCCAGACTCAAAACTTTAACCGTCTATAACTTTGGACAAAATGTTTAGAAAATTTTACAAAAATTATTTTTAAACATAGCTCAATGAGAGCTTTCGATTAATATATCATTTGGCCCATTTATATCCATTTTGAAAAAAATATTTTTTAGGCCGAAAATTTTGGCCGGAAAAATCACCCAAATTTTAAAAAATTCATAACTTTTTTAAAGTTAACCTTTCTTGAACATTTTAATAGCTTATTTTATGCAGAAAAATCTGCTCTATCCAGGAAAAATACGTTCGAGTAGAATCGCCGGCAAAAATGTCGAAAATTTTTCGAAAAACCGAAAAATTTTGGGTTTTTCGAAATTCGATCCCTATGGGTTCAATTTCGACTTTTTTCGAAATTTTCTTCGGTGATAAAATTTCTAATTTTTAGGACTATTTTTCAAAAGAAACCCCATCCCAATCCGAAAATCCCATAAAAAGTTATGGTCACTTTAAAATTCGCGAAAATCCCCCAAAAGGGCCCATTCCCTTTTGGAATGGGGTCGCCCCCATTCCCTTTTGGAATGGGGTCGGGAAAAAATTTTTTTAATTTTAGGTCAAAAAACGACCAATATGGTGTATTTAGATGCGCTGTATCCATATTAGGTCTCAGAAAAATTAATAAAAAATTCCCTGGGACGTTAGAGTCTCAAAAAGATTTGCTACATTTGCGAACATCCGCTATAACTTTTTGAGACTCAAGTGGACCCCCAACAAAGTATACCTTTTTCGGAGCCCCAGGAAACGCTCTTTCGAATAGGCAATAGAAAAAAGCTGACCCGACTCTTCAGAAAAAGTTTATTGTAAAACCGCGACTCATTGACCCATATGACCCCCAAAAGTTCATCTGAGACTCAAGTGTCCAACTATTTATAAGTTTCTCACAGCCTCCCCTACAACAAAACTCCCAGGCCCCAGAACCCCCCACTTCTCAAAAACCCGTTATAACACTTTGAATTTTTCATCCGGCCATTTCGGTGCCACACTCAAGTGCGGCACCAAAACGGCCTTGCCTATCAAACTCCCCATACGCAACTACCTAATATCCCCCAAGTCCCATCCAATTCCCAACAGCCGTTCCCGAGATATAAAAAAGGTACAAAAGACCGCTACCCATAAAAAACGACAAAATGTTTTGGGCCCACAAGGGAACACGAGGGAAAAAAAATTTTTTAATTTTGGGTCAAAAAACGTCCTATATGGTGCTTTAGAACCCGCTGAGTCGATATCCGGTCTCAGAAAAATTTTTGAAAAATTCCCCGGGAAGTTAGAGTCTAAAAACCGATTTGCGACATTTGGCCATTTTGGCTATAACTTTTCTAGACTCAAGTGGACCCCCAACAAAGTATATATTTTTCTGACCGCCAGGGGACGCTCTTTCACTTAGGCTATCGAAAACGGGTGACTCGACCTCTTACAAAAAGTCGATTTTTCGACTTCTACCTTTTGAACCATATCACCCCCAAATCAAAGTCCCAGACTCAAGTGTCTCCCAACAAAATTTTAGTACACTTAGGGCCCCAACATATGAAAAAAGAGTTGGAGCGATTTGGCTTCTCATAAGCACTTTTATAATCAGACCCAATGGGAGCCACCCTTCCCGATAGGGGTCCTGGACATTTTGACCCTTTGGCGTTTTATAACTTTGTACAAAATGGTCAGAAAAAATTAAACTAAATTTTTTCAGACTTAGCTCGACGAGAGCTTTCGAATGGTATATAATTTGTAAATTGTCGGTGAATTTCGTCGGACACCATGTCTCGATTTTGGACAAAGTGTACCATTTTTGTCATCGCCTACCGCCTCAGGGCATGATCCGAGGACTCCAAATTTTTTTCAGAGTTTTAGACCTTGAACCGGACCAGTGCCCTTTCCCCAAGCGTTTTTCGATCTGACTTTCGCATTCCGAGTTACACCCGTTTGAATTTTCAACTTGGCCGTTTCGGCGCAGCGGTACGTTTTGGCGCCAAATCTATAATTTTCCCAAATGCGCGACAAAAAGTTGTAGGACCAATGTACAACTCAAAAAAATACTCGAGCAAACATGGAGGCTGTGCACTTTTTTGAATGAAAATCCCCCCCAAAAAGAGGGCCACCAGGAGGTTTTTTTTAGTATAATATAACTAGCTCTGGGTTACGTATGCGATGGCGGTAACTTACGTATGCAATTCCTATTAGGATACTCTGGCTGTTTAGTTTGGGGTGCCCGTTGGAAAGCCTAACGGCTTTGGGGCGCGCTTCGCGCGCTGCTAGAATGTTTATTTGCGATGGTCGAAGTTTTGCCCAAGAATAACTTTGTACAAAATGGTCAGAAAATTTTTCTGATATTATTTTTTGACTCAGCTCACTGAGAGCTTTCATTTGATATATCATTTGGCCACCTTTAAAATTTTTTTGAAAAATGGATGTTTTCGCCCAGCCTTTTCATTGCTTCGGGCCTTCGGCCCTCGCCGGTAAGTTTTTCCCCGCCTTTTCATTGCTTCGGGCCTGCGGCCCTCGCTATTCGTTGCGGGATGGGTTTTAAGCTCGGGCCTTCGGCCCTCGCCAGTTGTTTTCTCTGCCTTTTACTATTGCTCTGCTTTTCAGATGGGTTGAAAGCTCGGGCCTTCGGCCCTCGCTGGTAAAGTTTAGCCCTGCCTTCAGAGATGGGTTGAAAGCTCGGGCCTTCGGCCCTCGCCTGTAAAGTTAAGCCCTGCATATTCATTCATTGTTCTGTCTTTTAGATGGGTTGAAAGCTCGGGCCTTCGGCCCTCGCCGGTAAAGTTTGCCCATCCTTTTAATTCGTTACTCTGCCGTTTAGATGGGTTGAAAGCTTGGGCCTTCGGCCCTCGCCGGTAAAGTTTGCCCATCCTTTTAATTCGTTGCTCTGCCGTTTAGATGGGTTGAAAGCTCGGCCTCGCCGGTAAAGTTGTGCCCTGCCTTTTAATTCATTGCTCTGTCTTTTAGATGGGTTGAAAGCTCGGGCCTTCGGCCCTCGCCGGTAAAGTTGTGCCCTGCCTTTTAATTCGTTGCTCTGCTTTTTAGATGGGTTGAAAGCTCGGGCCTTATGCCCTCGCCGGCAAAGTATAGCCCTGCTTTTTAATTCGTTGTGCTGCCTTTTAGATGGGTTGAAAGCTCGGGCCTTCGGCCCTCGCCGGCAAAGTATAGCCCTGCTTTTAATTCGTTGCTCTGCCTTTTAGATGAGTTGAAAGCTCGGGCCTTCGGCCCTCGCCGGCAAAGTTTAGCCCTGCTTTTTAATTCGTTGTGCTGCCTTTTAGATGGGTTGAAAGCTCGGGCCTTCGGCCCTCGCCGGCAAAGTTTAGCCCTGCTTTTTAATTCGTCGTGCTGCCTTTTAGATGGGTTGAAAGCTCGGGCCTTCGGCCCTCGCCAGCAAAGTTTTGCCCTGCTTTTTAATTCGTCGTGCTGCCTTTTAGATGGGTTGAAAGCTCGGGCCTTCGGCGGCGTTGTGCGTATGCAATTCCTATTAGGATACTCTGGCAGTAAAATTTTGCTCTGCTCGTTGGAAAGCCTAACGGCTTTGGGGCGCGCTTCGCGCGCGGCTAGAAACAGTCACATAATTTATTTAATTTCAACTCTTCCCGTTTTTTACCGTGCTTAGCCATTGTTGTATAACATTTTTTAATTATACAACAATGCCCAGGGTACACCACGTGGAGGTGCACGGAGGTAAACGGGCAAACCCTGTACCCCGCCCCATTGGGGTCGGAATTCTTACTTATAATGTTAAAGTGGTCTGACTCTTGGCCATTTTTTATTTATTTTGGCCTTTTTTATTTTTAGAACGTTGAAGTGGTCTCGTTCTTTTTAAAGAGTGTTGAAGTGGTCTCACTCTTTTGGCCTTTTTTATTTTATTTATTTTGGCCTTTTTTTATTTAGGCCTTTTATTTTTTAGAACGTTGAAGTGGTCTCGTTCTTTTTAAAGAGTGTTGAAGTGGTCTCACTCTTTTGGCCTTTTTTTATTTTTTTATTTATTTTGGCCTTTTTTTAGAACGTTGAAGTGGTCTCGTTCTTTATAAAGAGTGTTGAAGTGGTCTCACTCTTTTGGCCTTTTTTTATTTTTTTATTTTGGCCTTTTTTTAGAACGTTGAAGTGGTCTCGTTCTTTTTTATAGAGTGTTGAAGTGGTCTCACTCTATTTGGCCTTTTTTATTTTATTTATTTTGGCCTTTTTATTTTTTAGAACGTTGAAGTGGTCTCGTTCTTTTTAAAGAGTGTTGAAGTGGTCTCACTCTTTTGGCCTTTTTATTTTTTATTTATTTTGGCCTTTTATTTTTTAGAACGTTGAAGTGGTCTCGTTCTTTTTTAAAGAATGTTGAAGTGGTCTCATTCTTTTTTATGGCCTTTTTGTTATTTTTAATTTAAAGTTTGCCTATAAAATTTATCCTTTTTTTTTATTTGAAAGTATACCCCTAAAATTTAACCTTATTTTTTTATTTGAAAGTATACCCCTAAAAGAAGTTTAACCTAAATTTTAATACTATTTTTCATTCTACTATATTATAAAACTTAATCAAAACGGATTCCTCTTGCTACTACATTTCTCATTGATACATTCCCATTATTATCGGGCGTTTTTCCAGGTGCAAATACTCTAATATTTTCCCCACTTCTGCATCTCGAAAAAGCCGTATAAGTCTGACCATGTGCGAATGGTTCATCAAGAATATCAATTCCTAAACGTTCGCATGTTTGCCCCTGAGCTTTAGTTATTGTCATACAAAATGCTACCCTTATTGGGAATTGGAATCTTTCAAAACTAACTCCGTCCGGACGCAGTTCCTTATAGCTATTTCTTGCTCTGCAAATTCCCACAACAATACCACGTTCTGAAGAACCACTTATAGTTTCCGCTTCAATTAAATCTTGATGTAAACGCCTAACAATCATTCTGGTACCGTTACACAACCCCTTTTGAGTATTTAAATTTTGAAGCAATACTATTACTGCACCCACTTTAAGCTTTATATTGTGCGCTGGCAACCCCTTAGGTGTTAATCTGTTTAATTGAGCTACTTCATAATCGGCTAAGTTATAAGCAAACGGGTTCTCACTTGTAGGGCTATCTATTGACAAATACTCGTGAAGAGGCGCGTTTATTAAATCAATAATTTCTGAGTTGATCACATCTACTACTCTATTAGTTGGCGAAAGAATCAAACGTTTTAACAAATCTGCAACAGGTGCATCAAAACCTGTATTAAATACGAATCTATACAATTCTTGCCTTGAATTAACTCGCATTGCTTCTGGGATTATAACAGAATCACCCATTTGTCCTGTTCCTATACTATAAAGCCAATCCTTAAATGCGATTTCCGACTGAATTACTCTCATATTCTGCATTAATCTATGTTTTTCAAATCTTCCATACAACTCCGAGGATTGAATCGACGCTGCTACCTGTGCTCCAGGAGCCGAAGATTCCTCAACTACAGGAAGAGACTGCTTCCAATCACCTGATATTATTACAATTTTTCCCGCAAACGGTTCGTTATTATATTGAGGAATTAACTTCTTACATAAAAGATTTACGTTTTCAAAAATTGTTTTATTTAATATTGTGACTTCATCTACTATTACCAAATTAGCTTCAATTATTCTGCGCCCAAAGTAACTATCTACGGTTACGGGTGGAATTACATCAGGTTCCACATTAATACCGAATCTAAAAGCTGAATGGAATGTCATTCCTCCCGCGTAAAAATTTGTGGCTGCTATACCGGTCGAAGCGGTTGCTAATACTTTTAATCTCATTTCTCGTAATTTATAAATAATATAATTAAGGAGGAAAGTTTTCCCCGTACCTCCATCTCCAGACAAGAAAAATAATTTATTTTTAGTATTAGGATCTAAAACTGAAGCTCTAATTAAATTAAAAAATCTTTGCTGTTCAGGATTTAAGTTTGTGTTATCATAAATAGAGGTATCTATAGCTTCATCCATTTCATCATCATTAATATGATGTGGAAAGAAAAATTCATCAAGAGCTCTATCAGGATTGTTTCTTATTGAATTATTGGGAAGAGGGAGGTTAAATTCTTGTAAACTACGACCGTTACTTAATAAAAGTTTTTCTATAATTGCTAAAGCTCTATCAATACGTATTAATTTCTCTGCTTCTGTACACCTCCTATCATAAAAATGATCAACAAACATGTTCCAAAGTAAAAGCCCATCTATCACACACTTTTCAGTACCACCAAATACAAGTATATTTGCAAACAACTGTCTCATTTGGGAAGGATTGAGAGATATTGACCCTTCTCTTAAAGTACGCTCCCATACATTATTATCTTCAAATAACCCTCGCAATCTTGCCGCTTCGGCAAAGGTTTGACATTCATGTCCATTAACAGTTAACAAATCTTTTGGTGTCCCAGGAAAATGTTTAGTTAAAATATATAAAGCGAACAATTCTGGATCTCTCGGGGACACGGTATAAATTCTTCCGATACGAGGTTTACGATTTTTATTTTTCTCAGAAATATTTAACTTTTTCCAAACTTTATCATTTTTATTAAATGCATATGTTTCAGGAATATTTTCAAAAAGAATATTTTTAGCTGCAGAATCAGAAATACATAACTTCCAATAAGCCGAAAGACGTGAATCTGGAATTTTACCTGCATTAATAGCACTAATAATTTTACTTGCATTTTTACTCGTAAAATAAATTTTCTGGTTGTCTGGTAAATGAATACTTAACGGTATTACTATATGTGATAAAAATGCATATTTGAAAGACATAATCCGAGAATATGCCTCAGTCGGGCTACGGTATATCATTCTTGCATAATGCAACGGTTCATCTACAGTTATAAGACCGTTAACTTCACTCCGTACGTAAGAAAAGCTGGACCCCTTAAAAGGATATTTTAACGCATATTTTAAATTATCTGTTTGGCCGTAAGCGAATTCTAAATTATGGTGGCATTCAAACATAACTAAAATGAGCGGATTATATGGCACTACTTTCGTATTATCATAAGTTATCCACGCTCTACCCCGTTTTATTTTAATGTTTCACCGCCATCGTCTGGACTGGGCCGATAATATACTGCCGGCTTATTAGCGTGTAAAATTGTTATGTTACTATAAGGTTTCGGAAAGTCCTTTTTACATTTCCCATTAGCTTTCTTACAATGTTCCCCACAGTCATGAAACTGATAAAAGGGTAATAATTCGCGGACCTTTCTCATAAAATTAGCCCATGGTGAATTATCGGTTGCAGGAGGTTCAGGAGGTATATGTGCCCAAATTAAATTAGAAATATTATCGGGCGTTGCAACAATATCAGTACAAAAAACTCTATGTAAATGAGGACCGCCAATCCTTTTTTGGAACTCCCTACTTTCTGCATAACCTAAAATTTTTCCGAAAATATGTTTTTTATTTAATAAGTAATGAATTTCTCTTAGTTTATCTTCATATACTCTGCTAATAATATCAAATCTATCCACGCTTTTCTGGTTATCACGTAACATATTTCTTTTAATTTCTGGCCACCGTGGATTACTCGTAAATGTAAACATAAAGGACGCATTTTCAGGTTTTCGGCTTCTTGCCATAAGAGTAGTCGCGTCGTAAAACATGTCTTGAAAATATGGCCTTGTGCCAGGATGCTCTTTTCTAAACATAACACAGTGTCCTATATCTGCAATACTATTGGCATTACTGTCTCTTGCTAACCATCTTAAAGCAGGCTCAGGAAGAGAAGCTCTTAAATCTAAATCGTCCCTTCGCAAATAATCTGCCACATCAGAATCTATCCTTGCTGTGTAGTCTAAAGCAAATTTTTGACTTAAGCCTCCCCCAGAATTCCAAATATTATGATAATCTTCCTGTTTTCTTACTGCTAATCTATATTTAACATAATCACGAATACTAATAGTTTTGCGCTTAGTATCTAAAAGAGGATCATCTTCGCAATCAGAACACTCATTATCACTTGTATCTTCATTTAACACTTTTCTAGCAAAAGGAATCTTAGGGTGGTAACTATCATCCCCACACGGAAATAAAAGAGGGTAACACAAAGTGTCAGTTTGAGGATGATGTGGTTTAAAAATAAATAATTTCCCTTCCTCATTAGTGATAAAAAGCCCTTTAATAATAGGAGGTTCACTTGATTCGGTATGTAATGAAAATAAAGTTTCCTCTGTAGGAAGGTTCACTTGTCTGACATGTAAGGAATTATCTTTTATCAACTCAGGCGCTTCACGCTCTTCCAAAAGTACAAGTCTAAAATTTTCCACTGAATCTGGGCCATCCCTGCTTAATTTATCTAAATATTGTTCATGAAAATTTTTATAAGTATTTGCGAGAGGGTGGCAATCTCTAAGAAGAGTGTCTAAACGCTTTAACACATCTGGATTGACTCTATCCCCACCATATGCAATATTAGAAACTCTGTGTTTAAATGCTGTATCAGCATCTAATATATATAATTGGGAAAATGAGGGCCCTGAATCGCCTGAAATCATCGAACTCAGTTTCCTAACAAATTCACCGTTTAACATGTAACTAATACCACCATCGAGTTTGGTTTCTCTATGTGCAACGAAAACAGACGCAAACGCCAATAGAGAATTATAAATATTTTGTTTCTTTAAAAAATCTAAAGATTCTTGTGTATCGCCCATAGTTAAATCTCTTAATAACTGCGGATGCGGTTTAAATGAAGGGAGAACAACTAAACCACAACGACAACAATACGAAGATGAAGTTTTTTTAAATTTTTTAAAGTGTGCATCATTAACTTCAGATTTAAATAACATTGCACCGCAATAATAGCAATCTTCATCTCCTAGATTTCCTGAATCGTAATAATTAACGACGTGTCTAGCTCGCACATCTGCACACGGAAATAATTTATGAGCTCTATGACAATTAGATGTAATTTCGTTCAACGTTTTAAGTGAAATTTTACTTATATTTAATTCAGAAACATCATTCTTTTGCATCAACTTAATCCTTTCAGACCTCCTTAAATTTTCTGAAGGTGGATCTGGTTCAATATTGACTACTGGAAAATTATTAACAACACAATTATCATCTAAATCAGTACCAAAATCAAGATTAAAATTAAAAACATTTTCATTCACTTGTACATTTCTAGGATTATAATCAAAAATCCCAACATAATCAATATCATTCGAAAGAAGCAATTGCGAAAGGTGCCATAAAATACGTTTCCTCTCATACTGAATATTTAAATTTGGAATTATTAACGATTTATTATTAAATAAAAACAATTCCGAATAAAGACAAACATAAAATCCACAATTAATCCCATCTCTTTGTTCAGTAAATTGAGAACGTGGCAAAACTTGAATATTAATACTGTCAACAAAAAGACCAGGTGTCAAATCACAAATACACCTTTTAATCAAATCAACACGCCTTTGATCAAAAACACCGCAAGAAACATCGGTTAAACGATTAACAGAAGGCAAGGAGTCAACAAAAATACAAGAAAAAGTAGCACGATCAGAACGATCAAAAATTACCAACCCAAAATGTCCAGGAAATACAATTGGAATCAACAAAATATCATAATCCTGGTTATAGTTATAACAATAATCAAAAATATTAAGAGGATCAACACCCTGCCCAAAATGATAATCCACAACAGCAAACTGAGGCGAGACAACAACAACATTTAAATTAGAACGATATGACAAAAATTTTAAATAGATAAACACGAAACTATCTTGTAACCACATATTAGGATCTGACCACAAACTATTAATTTCGGGCCTTGAAAAAACAATATCATCACTAAAAATTCTATTTGCAATATTAGGCATTGGACCAAACGGAACATCTAACAAATCAATAGATAAAAATTCTGGAACACAGTTCATATTATTATTACATGGAGCATTAACTATGTGTAGAGGCTCGTTAATATTAAAAGTTTCGTTATTGTTCTGCATTGACATTAAAGTTTGAACATTATTATTTACTTCCATAACACAACTATTTGCAATCACATTGGATTTCTTAGGCCGACCACTACGTTTAACTTTTTTAGGTCTACCCCTTGAACTTTTTTCATACGACACTTCACTACCCATAGAAACACTCTGAGACACTACAGACACAGTATCTTGGTCTCCTAACAAAAAATTGCTTAAATTCCCTTTGTCAACAGAATTCCCAACTAAAGAACCATCAACCAAAAAACTATCAACCAAAATATTTTCAAAAATAACACCATCACCCAAAGAACTCCCAGGTAACGAACCATCAACATTAGAACCCCTAATTTCAGAACCATCACCCATTAAAACCCTATCATTCGTACCTTCAACCACACTATTTAAAGCACTACTCCCACATTCAACCAAAACATTTTCTGAATGTAATTCAACACCATCAACCATTGATACACTATCTAAAATACCATCACCAAAACTAACCCCGGGTGAATTAACATTCAAAGATTTACCATCATTGGAAACACCTTCAACATCGCAACTATTAGTTGCATCACTACCAAACGTACCTTCAGCCAAATAACTTAACTTACGTTTCCTCCGGTTGTTTTGCTGTCTTGAAGGCATTTAAAATAAAGAAAATAAATAAATTATTTAAAATATCTGAAAAAAAGAAAATAAATTAAGTGTAACTCGAAAAAAAACGAAAAATGCGAAAACAATGTAAAACGACAAAACGCGATAAAGTTTCAATCAAAAATTAAAAACACTAATGAAAATAATAACGCGACGGATCAAGGCAAAAAAGAAAACGAATTAAAGGCAACAAAATAATAAAAAAAATAAGATGAATTAATTTAACAAAAAGTAGAGTTGCCCACCGTGTTGAACACGGCTTTCACTCTACGACCAAAAAAGTGCAAAATGGGTACTGGTGTCCCAACCATTAACAGCTGGTCAGGCTGAGAACAGTTGAAGAGTCCGCCAGCAGACTATTTTTCCTGGTGCATCAAGCCCACCAGAGGCCATTTTTAATTTGGGGACAGATGTGTGGCATCCCCATCTGTAAAGGATATTTTTCACGTGGTGTGTAATTGGCCCACCACGCAAAGCCATTTTTAAAAGGCTGAGTCGTACTGCAACGTTAGTGCAGCCGTCTCTCAGGGGTCAATAATAAAATTAAAATTTTGAATTCTGAAAAAAATATCGAAAAGTATCGAAAATTTCTAAATTTTTAAAGAATTTAGCAAATTTAGTTTAAAAAAATTTTTCCGAAAAAGCCGAAAAGATTAAAAACAAAAATATTACGAAACCAAAAGCAAACCACCAAAAGTTGATTCAAAGATAGAGCAAGTGTTGACACTAAAATGATAAATGTAAAAATTAAAAAATTTTAGTTTTTTTGATTTTTGAAAAATTTTGGCATGACCCGTCGGCACAGTGAAGCATCAATACAAGGAGTTATTCTTCCCCCAAGTATTGTTGCTCCACGTTCTCATCCCATCCCGTGGGCCTTCAAGGCGAGGACCCGAAACCTTGTGATACAGGTTTTTCCACGGAATGGGGCACAAGGGGAACTTGCATGCCTCTCTGTGTTTCTAGTGCAGAAGAGGTCATGCATAGTCCCCTTTTAATGTGAACGGAAGTAAACCCTTCGCAAAAACGGATAAAACAAAAAAAAAATTGAAAATTAAAATTTTAGATATGAAATTTCAAAAATATTTATCAAAAATTTTTTGGAAAAATGTTTAACTATTTAAAGTTTTTCCCCAAAAATTGCGAAAATGTTTAAGAATTTTCCCAAAAAAATATTTTTCAATAAAAGTTTAGTTAAAAACATATTTAAAATTTTTTCAACAATAAACTCACTCAAAACAAAGACCACCAACCAAGTATATTGAACTAAGGGAGCAGTAAGTTGAGAAACACTGAAAATAAAAATATTGTAAAAAAGTAAGTTTATTTAAATTAAAAAAAATTTTGGCATGACCCCTCCGCACAAGTGAGGCATCAAGACGCGTATTTGTTCTCCCCCGCGTCTTGGTGCCCCACATTCTCCCCATACGGGGGTACAAGATCTCCTTCCCCCGACAGGGAAGGAAACCGAATTGGGGAATTAAAATATTTAAAAAACAAAACTCACAAGAAAGACCACCCACCAAACATATTGATTAAGGGGAGCAGGCGTTGAGAAACCTTAAAAATAAAAAAATTTTTTAAAAATTTTGAAGTTAATTAAAATTAAAAAAATTTTGGCATGACCCGTCCGCACAGTGGTTGTCCTTTCCCACTGTGCAGAAGGAATGGGGAGCTTTCCCGTACCCCCAAAAGGGGAAACGGGCATGACCCAATCCCCGATCATGCCGGCTCCGCCCATTTATGGGAAAAAACCGGCATGACCCGTCCGCACAGTGGTTGTACTGTCCCACTGTGCAGAAGGAAGGGGGAGCCTTCCCATACCCCCAAAAGGGGAAACGGGCATGACCCAATCCCCGATCATGCCGGCTCCGCCCATTTCTGAGAAAAAACCGGCATGACCCCTCCGCATAGTGGTCATACAAATGCGCTACCCACATCCGTGGGATTTTTTTCTTTCAAAAAAAATTTGTTTTTAAAAAAATTATAAATGTTAAAACAAACCATAATTGTATTTTTGAAGAGATGTGTTGGTGTTGAGTTGATTTTGAATAAATTAATAAAAATATTTGAAGAAACTGGATGTTGTTGTTGATGAAAAAATAAAATTAATTGAAGTTTGTTGTTGTTGTCGAAAAATTTAAATTTTTGGAAAAATAGAAAAATTATGTTATGTTGAATAAAAATAATTTTTTGAATTAAAATATTTTAATTTTTTAGGCTAGAAATGAAAAAATATATAAAAGTTTAATTAAAAATTAATTTTGGGGTATTTGGAAAAAAACGACCGTTTCAGTGCCACACTCAAGTGTGGCACCAAAACGACCATGCTAGCTGAATTCCCCAAGGTCGATTACCTATATCCCCATGTTTAAACCCAAACGGAGAAAAAGTTCCCGAAGTAGGACCTTTCAGTGCCACACTCAAGTGTGGCACCAAAATGAACATGCCCAATGAACTCCCCAGGTCCTATTACCTACTACCCCAAATTTCCGCTAAAAAGCCCCAGCAGTTCCCCATTAAAGTAAAATTAAATTTTAGGGGGATTTTTAAAAAATTAAAAAAATTAAAAAAATGGAAAAATAAAAGCTGCAGCCCTTTTTTCGACAAAAGGGTACATGGAAAAATGGTCAAAATCAAAAAAAGACCAAATGGGGCAAAAATGCAATGGGATTATAGGTAATCGACCATGGGGAATTCAATGAACAGGGCCATTTTGGTGCCGCACTCAAGTGTGGCACTGAAATGGCCGGTTGAAAATTTCAACGCGTTATAATGGTTTTTTGAAAGGCCGGAGGGTTTAGTGGCTGGGAGTTATGTTGCAGGGTATAATGCGGGGAACTTATAAGCAGTTGGGCATTTGAGTCTGGGACGAACTTTTGACGGTGATAAAAGTATGCGAGTACCCCCACCCCCAAAATTTTGACCTTTTGTAACTTTGGCCAAAATAGTCAGAAAATTTTGGAAAAAATATTTTTAGACTCCCCTCGATAAGTGCTCTCAAATGATATAACATTTGGTCCATTTATGGCCATTTTGAAAAATTTATTTTTTTGGCCGAAAATTTTGGCCGAAAAATTCAACGAAATTTTCAAAAAATCATAACTTTTTCGAGGTTAACCTTTTTTGAAAATTTTAAAAGCTTATCCTATGCAGAAAAATCTCCTCTATACAGGAAAAATACATGCGGCTCGAACGGTCGGCAAAAATCCCGAAAAAGTTTCGAAAAACCGAAAAATTTTGGGTTTTTCTAAATGAGACCCCTACACCCCCAATTTCGAATTTTTTCGAAATTTTCTTCGGTCAAAAAACACCTAATTTTTAGGTCTATTTTTAGAAAGAAACCCCATCCCAATCCGAGAATTCCAAAAAAAGTTATGTCGACTTAAAAAATCCCGAAAATCCCCCAAAAGGGGATTCCCCAAAAGATCCCCCAAAAGGGGATCCCTTTGGAAATAAGGGGTGGGACAAAATTTTCGAATTTTGACCCGAAATTCGACCTATATAGTGCTCTGGCATGCGCTGAGTACGAATCCGGTGTCAGAAAAATTTTTAAAAATTGATCCGGGACGTTAGAGTCTCAAAAAGGTTCACGACATTTTGCCACACTGGCTATAACTTTTCGAGACTCAAGTGGACCCCCAACATATTATACCTTTTTCTGACCGCCAGGGGACGCTCTTTCGGACTGGCTATCGAAGAGACCCGAAACGACCTTTTAAAAAAAGTCGACTTTCCGACCCCGACTCTTTGAGTCTTATCACCCCCAAAAGTTCATCCAAGACTCAAATGTCCAACACCAAATATTTTCCCAACATCCCACCCTCCAACAACACTCCCAGGCCAAAGAACCCCCCACTTCTCAAAAACGCGTTATAACGCGTTGAATTATGCATCCGGACGTTTCAGTGCCACACTTCAGTGCGGCACCAAAATGACCCACCCCAAAAAATTCGCCGTAGCCACATACCTAATACCCCCCAGACCGCATCTAAATCTCCCCAACCATTCCCGAGATATACCTCAAAAACATCGGCCAAGTCCGACAAAATCGACAATTCACGGACATTATGTGAATTTTTGGAAAGGCATAAGTACCCTCCAAGTTCGGATTTCGGGTCCGGGTTTTTTCCTGCATATATCTACCTACTCCAACTTAAAATCCTACCAGCAGAAGTTTTTTGCTCCAGGTTCTGGTTCACGAGATATAAAATCACATGGGGTCGTTTCGGCGCAAAGGAAAAGTCATGGCGCCAAAGTCGGATTTTTCCTGAATAGCCCTCAAAAAGTTGTAGGACCCTTCCACAACTTTCAGGAGCGGCCCGGCCTTCGGCCGGGCCAGGGACTTTTTTTAAAATCGAAGTTGGGGTTTTTTTTAGTATAATATAACTAGCTCTGGGTTACGTATGCGATGGCGGCGTTGTGCGTATGCAATGCGTTTTGTAGCTCTCTGGCGGTAAAATTTTGGGGTGCCCGTTGGAAAGCCTAACGGCTTTGGGGCGCGCTTCGCGCGCTGCTAGAAACAATTAAGATTTGCCCTGCCTTTTCATTGCTTCGGGCCTTCGGCCCTCGCCGGAAAGATTAGCCCTGCCTTTTCATTGCTTCGGGCCTTCGGCCCTCGCCCCCAAACTCCTCGGCCTTCGGCCTCGGTGAATCTTTGCTCTGCCTTCCGGGATGGGTCGCAGCTCGGGCCTTCGGCCCTCGCCCCCAAACTCCTCGGCCTTCGGCCTCGGTGAGTCTTTGCTCTGCCTTCAGGGATGGGTCGAAGCTCGGGCCTTCGGCCCTCGCCCCCAAACTCCTCGGCCTTCGGCCTCGGTGGGTCTTTGCTCTGCCTTTCGGGATGGGTCTTAAGCTCGGGCCTTCGGCCCTCACCCCAAACTCCTCGGCCTTCGGCCTCGATAGGTCTTTGCTCTGCCTTTCGGGATGGGTCTTAAGCTCGGGCCTTCGGCCCTCGCCCCCAAACTCCTCGGCCTTCGGCCTCGGTAGGTCTTTGCTCTGCCTTTCGGGATGGGTCTTAAGCTCGGGCCTTCGGCCCTCACCCCAAACTCCTCGGCCTTCGGCCTCGATAGGTCTTTGCTCTGCCTTTCGGGATGGGTCTTAAGCTCGGGCCTTCGGCCCTCGCCCCCAAACTCCTCGGCCTTCGGCCTCGGTGAGTCTTTGCTCTGCCTTCAGGGATGGGTCGAAGCTCGGGCCTTCGGCCCTCGCCCCCAAAATCCTCGGCCTTCGGCCTCGGTGGGGGCCTTCGGCCCCCAAACCCCCACACCTGAAATTTCGACCTTTTGTAACTTTGTACAAAATGGTCAGAAAATTTTGAAAAAAATATTTTCATGCTCAGCTCGATGAGAGCTTTCGATTGATATAACATTTGGCCCATCTATACCCATTTTTGGAAAAAAATTTTTTTGGCCGAAAATTTCGACCGAAAAATTTACGTAATTTTTCAAAAATTCATAACTCCCCAAAAATAAACCCTTTTGTAACATTTTAAAAGCTTAATATATAGTAAAAATTCTGCTCTATTTTATAAAAATATTTGCAACAACCCTCAGCCTCGATATACCCCAAAAATTTCAAAAAACCGAAAAATTTTGAATTTTGAAAAAATCGACCCTACCAGGCCTCGGGTGAAATTTTTCAAAAAGTTAAATAGCTCAAAAAATTTGTAATTTTTTATTCGATTTTATAAACTTTAATTCGTTTAATTACGACAAAATCTCGAAAAGTTGCACTCGATATAAATTTCACCTAAAAATTTCGATAGGTGTACCTCTTCAAAAATGTCTCAAAAAATCGATATCGAGATTAATGTGTTTTATGGTACTCTAATAGGTGCTGAATCCGAATCCGAAGTCCGTTTATTTTTAAAAATTTTTTAAAAAAAGTTATACCCAAAAAACCGACCAATTTTGACCCCCAAAATGTCACTTTTTGGGCTATAACTTTCTGAGACTCAAGTGGACCCGCAACAAACTATATATTTTTAGAGGTTTCAAGGGACGCTCTATAACATAGGATATTCAAATCGAGTTTCAATTCACGCGTTAAAAAGTCGACTTTTCGACCCGGACCTTTTGAACCATAACACCCCCAGAACCAAATCCCAGACTCAAGTGTCCACCAACAAAATTTTAGCCAACTATGTCCCCTAACATACTAAAAAAGAGTTGGAGCGATTTGGCCTCTCATAAGCAAAGTTATAATTACATCCAATGGGAGCCACCCTTCCCGATAGGGGTCCTGGACATTTTGACCCTTTGACACTTTGTAACTTTTGTAAAAATGGTCAGAAAAAATTAAACTAAATTTTTTCAGACTCAGCTCGATGAGAGCTTTCGATTGGTATATAATTTGTAAATTGTCGGTGATTTTCGTCGGACACGGTAGGACAATTCACCGACAATCGGTGAATTTTTGCCAACCTCCACAGGTCGGACAGTTGATCCCAGGGGTCTGAAATTTTTTTCACGATATAGTACCCATTTCAACTTAAAATCCTCCCCCCAAGCGTTTTTCGATCTGACTTTCGCATCCTGAGTTATAGCCGTTTGAATTTTCAACTTGGCCATTTCGGCGCGGGGGTACGTTTTGGCGCCAAATCTATAATTTTCCTGAATGCGCCATCAAAAGTTGTAGGACTAATGTGCAACTCAAAAAAATCCTCTGGAAAGCCTACGACCCGTGCACTTTTTTGAATGAAAAATGGCCGTTTTCCCCCCCAAAAGAAGGGGCAACATGAGGTTTTTTTTAGTATAATATAACTAGCTCTGGGTTACGTATGCGATGGCGGTAACTTACGTATGCAATTCCTATTAGGATACTCTGGCTGTTTAGTTTGGGGTGCCCGTTGGAAAGCCTAACGGCTTTGGGGCGCGCTTCGCGCGCTGCTAGAATGTTTATTTGCGATGGTCGAAGTTTTGCCCAAGAATAACTTTGTACAAAATGGTCAGAAATTTTTCTGATATTATTTTTTGACTCAGCTCACTGAGAGCTTTCATTTGATATATCATTTGGCCACCTTTAAAATTTTTTTGAAAAATGGATGTTTTCGCCCAGCCTTTTCATTGCTTCGGGCCTTCGGCCCTCGCCGGTAAGTTTTTCCCCGCCTTTTCATTGCTTCGGGCCTGCGGCCCTCGCTATTCGTTGCGGGATGGGTTTTAAGCTCGGGCCTTCGGCCCTCGCCAGTTGTTTTCTCTGCCTTTTACTATTGCTCTGCTTTTCAGATGGGTTGAAAGCTCGGGCCTTCGGCCCTCGCTGGTAAAGTTTAGCCCTGCCTTCAGAGATGGGTTGAAAGCTCGGGCCTTCGGCCCTCGCCTGTAAAGTTAAGCCCTGCATATTCATTCATTGTTCTGTCTTTTAGATGGGTTGAAAGCTCGGGCCTTCGGCCCTCGCCGGTAAAGTTTGCCCATCCTTTTAATTCGTTACTCTGCCGTTTAGATGGGTTGAAAGCTTGGGCCTTCGGCCCTCGCCGGTAAAGTTTGCCCATCCTTTTAATTCGTTGCTCTGCCGTTTAGATGGGTTGAAAGCTCGGCCTCGCCGGTAAAGTTGTGCCCTGCCTTTTAATTCATTGCTCTGTCTTTTAGATGGGTTGAAAGCTCGGGCCTTCGGCCCTCGCCGGTAAAGTTGTGCCCTGCCTTTTAATTCGTTGCTCTGCTTTTTAGATGGGTTGAAAGCTCGGGCCTTATGCCCTCGCCGGCAAAGTATAGCCCTGCTTTTTAATTCGTTGTGCTGCCTTTTAGATGGGTTGAAAGCTCGGGCCTTCGGCCCTCGCCGGCAAAGTATAGCCCTGCTTTTAATTCGTTGCTCTGCCTTTTAGATGAGTTGAAAGCTCGGGCCTTCGGCCCTCGCCGGCAAAGTTTAGCCCTGCTTTTTAATTCGTTGTGCTGCCTTTTAGATGGGTTGAAAGCTCGGGCCTTCGGCCCTCGCCGGCAAAGTTTAGCCCTGCTTTTTAATTCGTCGTGCTGCCTTTTAGATGGGTTGAAAGCTCGGGCCTTCGGCCCTCGCCAGCAAAGTTTTGCCCTGCTTTTTAATTCGTCGTGCTGCCTTTTAGATGGGTTGAAAGCTCGGGCCTTCGGCCCTCGTAGGTAAAGTATAGCCCTGCTTTTAATTCGTTGCTCTGCCTTTTAGATGGGTTGAAAGCTCGGGCCTTCGGCCCTCGCCGGCAAAGTATAGCCCTGCTTTTAATTCGTTGCTCTGCTTTTTAGATGGGTTGAAAGCTCGGGCCTTCGGCCCTCGCCGGCAAAGTATAGCCCTGCTTTTAATTCGTTGCTCTGCCTTTTAGATGGGTTGAAAGCTCGGGCCTTCGGCCCTCGCCGGCAAAGTTTAGCCCTGCTTTTTAATTCGTTGTGCTGCCTTTTAGATGGGTTGAAAGCTCGGGCCTTCGGCCCGAGCGTTGCTTCGGGCCTTCGGCCCTCGCCGATAAAGTTTGTCCTGCCTTTGACCATTGCTCTGCCTTTTAGAAGGGTTGAAGCTCGGGTCTTCGGCCCGAGCGTTGCTTCGGGTCTTCGGCCCGAGCGTTGCTTCGGGCCTTCGGCCCTCGCCGGTAAAGTTTGCCCTGCCTTTGACATTGCCCTGCCTTTGACATCGCTCGGGCCTTCGGCCCGAGCGTTGCTTCGGGCCTTCGGCCCTCGCCGGTAAAGTTTGCCCTGCCTTTGACCATTGCTCTGCCTTTTAGATGGGTTGAAGCTCGGGCCTTCGGCCCGAGCGTTGCTTCGGGCCTTCGGCCCTCGCCGGTAAAGTTTGCCCTGCCTTTGACCATTGCTCTGCCTTTTAGATGGGTTGAAGCTCGGGCCTTCAGCCCTCGCCGGTAAATTTGCCCTGCGTTTGACTATTGTTCAGCCCTTTAGACGGGTTGAAAGCTCGGGCCTTCGGCCCTCGCCAAACGGCGAGGCCATCTCCTCGCCCTGCCTTCGACTATTTCTCAGCCTTTTAGATGGGTTGAAGCTCGGGCCTTCGGCCCTCGCAAGTAAAGACTGCCCTGCCTTTGACCATTGCTCTGTGTTATAGATGGGTTGAAAGCTCGGGCCTTCGGCCCTCGCATGGCGGGCCTCAGGCCGCCGTTTGGGGGGCCTTGGGCCCCCCACACCCGAAATTTCGACCTTTTGTAACTTTTTACAAAATAGTCAGAAAATTTTGCAAAAAATATTTTTATACTCAGCTCGATAAGAGCTTTCGATTGATATAACATTTGGCCTATTTATGGCCATTTTGAAAAATTTATTTTTTTGGCCGAAAATTTGGGCCAGAAAAATCACCGAATTTTTAAAAAATTCATAACTTTTTCAAAGTTGACCTTTTTGAAAAATTTTAAAAGCTTATTCTATAGAGAAAAATAAGCTCTATTCAGGAAAAATACTTTTAGCGCGAAACGCCGGCAAAAATCCCGAAAATTTTTCGAAAAAACCGAAAAATTTTGAGTTTTTTCGAAATTCGACCCCCACGGGTTCAATTTCAACTTTTTTCGAAATTTTTTCGGCTTCAAAAATTTCTAATTTTTAGTTCTATTTTTATAAAGAAACCCCATCCCAATCCGAAAATTCTAAAAAAAATTATGGTCACTTAAAATTATCCGAAAATCCCCCAAAAGGGGTACCCCTTTAGGAATGGGGTCGGGAAAAAATTTTCGAATTTTTTCACCAAAAACGACCTATGTGGTGTATTAATATGCGCTGAGTCCATATCCGGTCTCAGAAAAAATTTTAAAAAATTCGCAGGGACGTTAGAGTCTCAAAAATATTTCCGACATTTGCGAACATTGGACATAACTTTTTAAGACTCAAGTGGATCCTCAAAAAAGTAATGTTTTTTGGTGGGTTTCAGGATGCTCTACAATATAACGTAAGTCTTTTTAATTTATTACCCCTCCTTTGGTACCCCACCAGGGATAAGTACCCCCAGACTCAAAACTTTAACCGTCTATAACTTTGGACAAAATGTTTAGAAAATTTTACAAAAATTATTTTTAAACATAGCTCAATGAGAGCTTTCGATTAATATATCATTTGGCCCATTTATATCCATTTTGAAAAAAATATTTTTTAGGCCGAAAATTTTGGCCGGAAAAATCACCCAAATTTTAAAAAATTCATAACTTTTTTAAAGTTAACCTTTCTTGAACATTTTAATAGCTTATTTTATGCAGAAAAATCTGCTCTATCCAGGAAAAATACGTTCGAGTAGAATCGCCGGCAAAAATGTCGAAAATTTTTCGAAAAACCGAAAAATTTTGGGTTTTTCGAAATTCGATCCCTATGGGTTCAATTTCGACTTTTTTCGAAATTTTCTTCGGTGATAAAATTTCTAATTTTTAGGACTATTTTTCAAAAGAAACCCCATCCCAATCCGAAAATCCCATAAAAAGTTATGGTCACTTTAAAATTCGCGAAAATCCCCCAAAAGGGGTACCCCTTTTGGAATGGGGTCGGGAAAAAATTTTTTTAATTTTAGGTCAAAAAACGACCAATATGGTGTATTTAGATGCGCTGTATCCATATTAGGTCTCAGAAAAATTAATAAAAAATTCCCTGGGACGTTAGAGTCTCAAAAAGATTTGCTACATTTGCGAACATCCGCTATAACTTTTTGAGACTCAAGTGGACCCCCAACAAAGTATACCTTTTTCGGAGCCCCAGGAAACGCTCTTTCGAATAGGCAATAGAAAAAAGCTGACCCGACTCTTCAGAAAAAGTTTATTGTAAAACCGCGACTCATTGACCCATATGACCCCCAAAAGTTCATCTGAGACTCAAGTGTCCAACTATTTATAAGTTTCTCACAGCCTCCCCTACAACAAAACTCCCAGGCCCCAGAACCCCCCACTTCTCAAAAACCCGTTATAACACTTTGAATTTTTCATCCGGCCATTTCGGTGCCACACTCAAGTGCGGCACCAAAACGGCCATGCCTATCAAACTCCCCATACGCAACTACCTAATATCCCCCAAGTCCCATCCAATTCCCAACAGCCGTTCCCGAGATATAAAAAAGGTACAAAAGACCGCTACCCATAAAAAACGACAAAATGTTTTGGGCCCACAAGGGAACACGAGGGAAAAAAAATTTTTTAATTTTGGGTCAAAAAACGTCCTATATGGTGCTTTAGAACCCGCTGAGTCGATATCCGGTCTCAGAAAAATTTTTGAAAAATTCCCCGGGAAGTTAGAGTCTAAAAACCGATTTGCGACATTTGGCCATTTTGGCTATAACTTTTCTAGACTCAAGTGGACCCCCAACAAAGTATATATTTTTCTGACCGCCAGGGGACGCTCTTTCACTTAGGCTATCGAAAACGGGTGACTCGACCTCTTACAAAAAGTCGATTTTTCGACTTCTACCTTTTGAACCATATCACCCCCAAATCAAAGTCCCAGACTCAAGTGTCTCCCAACAAAATTTTAGTACACTTAGGGCCCCAACATATGAAAAAAGAGTTGGAGCGATTTGGCTTCTCATAAGCACTTTTATAATCAGACCCAATGGGAGCCACCCTTCCCGATAGGGGTCCTGGACATTTTGACCCTTTGGCGTTTTATAACTTTGTACAAAATGGTCAGAAAAAATTAAACTAAATTTTTTCAGACTTAGCTCGACGAGAGCTTTCGAATGGTATATAATTTGTAAATTGTCGGTGAATTTCGTCGGACACCATGTCTCGATTTTGGACAAAGTGTACCATTTTTGTCATCGCCTACCGCCTCAGGGCATGATCCGAGGACTCCAAATTTTTTTCAGAGTTTTAGACCTTGAACCGGACCAGTGCCCTTTCCCCAAGCGTTTTTCGATCTGACTTTCGCATTCCGAGTTACACCCGTTTGAATTTTCAACTTGGCCGTTTCGGCGCAGCGGTACGTTTTGGCGCCAAATCTATAATTTTCCCAAATGCGCGACAAAAAGTTGTAGGACCAATGTACAACTCAAAAAAATACTCGAGCAAACATGGAGGCTGTGCACTTTTTTGAATGAAAATCCCCCCCAAAAAGAGGGCCACCAGGAGGTTTTTTTTAGTATAATATTTTTTGCCCAAGAATAACTTTGTACAAAATGGTCAGAAAATTTTTCTGATATTATTTTTTGACTCAGCTCACTGAGAGCTTTCATTTGATATATCATTTGGCCACCTTTAAAATTTTTTTGAAAAATGGATGTTTTCGCCCAGCCTTTTCATTGCTTCGGGCCTTCGGCCCTCGCCGGTAAGTTTTTCCCCGCCTTTTCATTGCTTCGGGCCTGCGGCCCTCGCTATTCGTTGCGGGATGGGTTTTAAGCTCGGGCCTTCGGCCCTCGCCAGTTGTTTTCTCTGCCTTTTACTATTGCTCTGCTTTTCAGATGGGTTGAAAGCTCGGGCCTTCGGCCCTCGCTGGTAAAGTTTAGCCCTGCCTTCAGAGATGGGTTGAAAGCTCGGGCCTTCGGCCCTCGCCTGTAAAGTTAAGCCCTGCATATTCATTCATTGTTCTGTCTTTTAGATGGGTTGAAAGCTCGGGCCTTCGGCCCTCGCCGGTAAAGTTTGCCCATCCTTTTAATTCGTTACTCTGCCGTTTAGATGGGTTGAAAGCTTGGGCCTTCGGCCCTCGCCGGTAAAGTTTGCCCATCCTTTTAATTCGTTGCTCTGCCGTTTAGATGGGTTGAAAGCTCGGCCTCGCCGGTAAAGTTGTGCCCTGCCTTTTAATTCATTGCTCTGTCTTTTAGATGGGTTGAAAGCTCGGGCCTTCGGCCCTCGCCGGTAAAGTTGTGCCCTGCCTTTTAATTCGTTGCTCTGCTTTTTAGATGGGTTGAAAGCTCGGGCCTTATGCCCTCGCCGGCAAAGTATAGCCCTGCTTTTTAATTCGTTGTGCTGCCTTTTAGATGGGTTGAAAGCTCGGGCCTTCGGCCCTCGCCGGCAAAGTATAGCCCTGCTTTTAATTCGTTGCTCTGCCTTTTAGATGAGTTGAAAGCTCGGGCCTTCGGCCCTCGCCGGCAAAGTTTAGCCCTGCTTTTTAATTCGTTGTGCTGCCTTTTAGATGGGTTGAAAGCTCGGGCCTTCGGCCCTCGCCGGCAAAGTTTAGCCCTGCTTTTTAATTCGTCGTGCTGCCTTTTAGATGGGTTGAAAGCTCGGGCCTTCGGCCCTCGCCAGCAAAGTTTTGCCCTGCTTTTTAATTCGTCGTGCTGCCTTTTAGATGGGTTGAAAGCTCGGGCCTTCGGCGGCGTTGTGCGTATGCAATTCCTATTAGGATACTCTGGCAGTAAAATTTTGCTCTGCTCGTTGGAAAGCCTAACGGCTTTGGGGCGCGCTTCGCGCGCGGCTAGAAACAGTCACATAATTTATTTAATTTCAACTCTTCCCGTTTTTTAACGTGCTTAGCCATTGTTGTATAACATTTTTTAATTATACAACAATGCCCAGGGTACACCACGTGGAGGTGCACGGAGGTAAACGGGCAAACCCTGTACCCCGCCCCATTGGGGTCGGAATTCTTACTTATAATGTTAAAGTGGTCTGACTCTTGGCCATTTTTTATTTATTTTGGCCTTTTTTATTTTTAGAACGTTGAAGTGGTCTCGTTCTTTTTAAAGAGTGTTGAAGTGGTCTCACTCTTTTGGCCTTTTTTATTTTATTTATTTTGGCCTTTTTTTATTTAGGCCTTTTATTTTTTAGAACGTTGAAGTGGTCTCGTTCTTTTTAAAGAGTGTTGAAGTGGTCTCACTCTTTTGGCCTTTTTTTATTTTTTTATTTATTTTGGCCTTTTTTTAGAACGTTGAAGTGGTCTCGTTCTTTATAAAGAGTGTTGAAGTGGTCTCACTCTTTTGGCCTTTTTTTATTTTTTTATTTTGGCCTTTTTTTAGAACGTTGAAGTGGTCTCGTTCTTTTTTATAGAGTGTTGAAGTGGTCTCACTCTATTTGGCCTTTTTTATTTTATTTATTTTGGCCTTTTTATTTTTTAGAACGTTGAAGTGGTCTCGTTCTTTTTAAAGAGTGTTGAAGTGGTCTCACTCTTTTGGCCTTTTTATTTTTTATTTATTTTGGCCTTTTATTTTTTAGAACGTTGAAGTGGTCTCGTTCTTTTTTAAAGAATGTTGAAGTGGTCTCATTCTTTTTTATGGCCTTTTTGTTATTTTTAATTTAAAGTTTGCCTATAAAATTTATCCTTTTTTTTTATTTGAAAGTATACCCCTAAAATTTAACCTTATTTTTTTATTTGAAAGTATACCCCTAAAAGAAGTTTAACCTAAATTTTAATACTATTTTTCATTCTACTATATTATAAAACTTAATCAAAACGGATTCCTCTTGCTACTACATTTCTCATTGATACATTCCCATTATTATCGGGCGTTTTTCCAGGTGCAAATACTCTAATATTTTCCCCACTTCTGCATCTCGAAAAAGCCGTATAAGTCTGACCATGTGCGAATGGTTCATCAAGAATATCAATTCCTAAACGTTCGCATGTTTGCCCCTGAGCTTTAGTTATTGTCATACAAAATGCTACCCTTATTGGGAATTGGAATCTTTCAAAACTAACTCCGTCCGGACGCAGTTCCTTATAGCTATTTCTTGCTCTGCAAATTCCCACAACAATACCACGTTCTGAAGAACCACTTATAGTTTCCGCTTCAATTAAATCTTGATGTAAACGCCTAACAATCATTCTGGTACCGTTACACAACCCCTTTTGAGTATTTAAATTTTGAAGCAATACTATTACTGCACCCACTTTAAGCTTTATATTGTGCGCTGGCAACCCCTTAGGTGTTAATCTGTTTAATTGAGCTACTTCATAATCGGCTAAGTTATAAGCAAACGGGTTCTCACTTGTAGGGCTATCTATTGACAAATACTCGTGAAGAGGCGCGTTTATTAAATCAATAATTTCTGAGTTGATCACATCTACTACTCTATTAGTTGGCGAAAGAATCAAACGTTTTAACAAATCTGCAACAGGTGCATCAAAACCTGTATTAAATACGAATCTATACAATTCTTGCCTTGAATTAACTCGCATTGCTTCTGGGATTATAACAGAATCACCCATTTGTCCTGTTCCTATACTATAAAGCCAATCCTTAAATGCGATTTCCGACTGAATTACTCTCATATTCTGCATTAATCTATGTTTTTCAAATCTTCCATACAACTCCGAGGATTGAATCGACGCTGCTACCTGTGCTCCAGGAGCCGAAGATTCCTCAACTACAGGAAGAGACTGCTTCCAATCACCTGATATTATTACAATTTTTCCCGCAAACGGTTCGTTATTATATTGAGGAATTAACTTCTTACATAAAAGATTTACGTTTTCAAAAATTGTTTTATTTAATATTGTGACTTCATCTACTATTACCAAATTAGCTTCAATTATTCTGCGCCCAAAGTAACTATCTACGGTTACGGGTGGAATTACATCAGGTTCCACATTAATACCGAATCTAAAAGCTGAATGGAATGTCATTCCTCCCGCGTAAAAATTTGTGGCTGCTATACCGGTCGAAGCGGTTGCTAATACTTTTAATCTCATTTCTCGTAATTTATAAATAATATAATTAAGGAGGAAAGTTTTCCCCGTACCTCCATCTCCAGACAAGAAAAATAATTTATTTTTAGTATTAGGATCTAAAACTGAAGCTCTAATTAAATTAAAAAATCTTTGCTGTTCAGGATTTAAGTTTGTGTTATCATAAATAGAGGTATCTATAGCTTCATCCATTTCATCATCATTAATATGATGTGGAAAGAAAAATTCATCAAGAGCTCTATCAGGATTGTTTCTTATTGAATTATTGGGAAGAGGGAGGTTAAATTCTTGTAAACTACGACCGTTACTTAATAAAAGTTTTTCTATAATTGCTAAAGCTCTATCAATACGTATTAATTTCTCTGCTTCTGTACACCTCCTATCATAAAAATGATCAACAAACATGTTCCAAAGTAAAAGCCCATCTATCACACACTTTTCAGTACCACCAAATACAAGTATATTTGCAAACAACTGTCTCATTTGGGAAGGATTGAGAGATATTGACCCTTCTCTTAAAGTACGCTCCCATACATTATTATCTTCAAATAACCCTCGCAATCTTGCCGCTTCGGCAAAGGTTTGACATTCATGTCCATTAACAGTTAACAAATCTTTTGGTGTCCCAGGAAAATGTTTAGTTAAAATATATAAAGCGAACAATTCTGGATCTCTCGGGGACACGGTATAAATTCTTCCGATACGAGGTTTACGATTTTTATTTTTCTCAGAAATATTTAACTTTTTCCAAACTTTATCATTTTTATTAAATGCATATGTTTCAGGAATATTTTCAAAAAGAATATTTTTAGCTGCAGAATCAGAAATACATAACTTCCAATAAGCCGAAAGACGTGAATCTGGAATTTTACCTGCATTAATAGCACTAATAATTTTACTTGCATTTTTACTCGTAAAATAAATTTTCTGGTTGTCTGGTAAATGAATACTTAACGGTATTACTATATGTGATAAAAATGCATATTTGAAAGACATAATCCGAGAATATGCCTCAGTCGGGCTACGGTATATCATTCTTGCATAATGCAACGGTTCATCTACAGTTATAAGACCGTTAACTTCACTCCGTACGTAAGAAAAGCTGGACCCCTTAAAAGGATATTTTAACGCATATTTTAAATTATCTGTTTGGCCGTAAGCGAATTCTAAATTATGGTGGCATTCAAACATAACTAAAATGAGCGGATTATATGGCACTACTTTCGTATTATCATAAGTTATCCACGCTCTACCCCGTTTTATTTTTAATGTTTCACCGCCATCGTCTGGACTGGGCCGATAATATACTGCCGGCTTATTAGCGTGTAAAATTGTTATGTTACTATAAGGTTTCGGAAAGTCCTTTTTACATTTCCCATTAGCTTTCTTACAATGTTCCCCACAGTCATGAAACTGATAAAAGGGTAATAATTCGCGGACCTTTCTCATAAAATTAGCCCATGGTGAATTATCGGTTGCAGGAGGTTCAGGAGGTATATGTGCCCAAATTAAATTAGAAATATTATCGGGCGTTGCAACAATATCAGTACAAAAAACTCTATGTAAATGAGGACCGCCAATCCTTTTTTGGAACTCCCTACTTTCTGCATAACCTAAAATTTTTCCGAAAATATGTTTTTTATTTAATAAGTAATGAATTTCTCTTAGTTTATCTTCATATACTCTGCTAATAATATCAAATCTATCCACGCTTTTCTGGTTATCACGTAACATATTTCTTTTAATTTCTGGCCACCGTGGATTACTCGTAAATGTAAACATAAAGGACGCATTTTCAGGTTTTCGGCTTCTTGCCATAAGAGTAGTCGCGTCGTAAAACATGTCTTGAAAATATGGCCTTGTGCCAGGATGCTCTTTTCTAAACATAACACAGTGTCCTATATCTGCAATACTATTGGCATTACTGTCTCTTGCTAACCATCTTAAAGCAGGCTCAGGAAGAGAAGCTCTTAAATCTAAATCGTCCCTTCGCAAATAATCTGCCACATCAGAATCTATCCTTGCTGTGTAGTCTAAAGCAAATTTTTGACTTAAGCCTCCCCCAGAATTCCAAATATTATGATAATCTTCCTGTTTTCTTACTGCTAATCTATATTTAACATAATCACGAATACTAATAGTTTTGCGCTTAGTATCTAAAAGAGGATCATCTTCGCAATCAGAACACTCATTATCACTTGTATCTTCATTTAACACTTTTCTAGCAAAAGGAATCTTAGGGTGGTAACTATCATCCCCACACGGAAATAAAAGAGGGTAACACAAAGTGTCAGTTTGAGGATGATGTGGTTTAAAAATAAATAATTTCCCTTCCTCATTAGTGATAAAAAGCCCTTTAATAATAGGAGGTTCACTTGATTCGGTATGTAATGAAAATAAAGTTTCCTCTGTAGGAAGGTTCACTTGTCTGACATGTAAGGAATTATCTTTTATCAACTCAGGCGCTTCACGCTCTTCCAAAAGTACAAGTCTAAAATTTTCCACTGAATCTGGGCCATCCCTGCTTAATTTATCTAAATATTGTTCATGAAAATTTTTATAAGTATTTGCGAGAGGGTGGCAATCTCTAAGAAGAGTGTCTAAACGCTTTAACACATCTGGATTGACTCTATCCCCACCATATGCAATATTAGAAACTCTGTGTTTAAATGCTGTATCAGCATCTAATATATATAATTGGGAAAATGAGGGCCCTGAATCGCCTGAAATCATCGAACTCAGTTTCCTAACAAATTCACCGTTTAACATGTAACTAATACCACCATCGAGTTTGGTTTCTCTATGTGCAACGAAAACAGACGCAAACGCCAATAGAGAATTATAAATATTTTGTTTCTTTAAAAAATCTAAAGATTCTTGTGTATCGCCCATAGTTAAATCTCTTAATAACTGCGGATGCGGTTTAAATGAAGGGAGAACAACTAAACCACAACGACAACAATACGAAGATGAAGTTTTTTTAAATTTTTTAAAGTGTGCATCATTAACTTCAGATTTAAATAACATTGCACCGCAATAATAGCAATCTTCATCTCCTAGATTTCCTGAATCGTAATAATTAACGACGTGTCTAGCTCGCACATCTGCACACGGAAATAATTTATGAGCTCTATGACAATTAGATGTAATTTCGTTCAACGTTTTAAGTGAAATTTTACTTATATTTAATTCAGAAACATCATTCTTTTGCATCAACTTAATCCTTTCAGACCTCCTTAAATTTTCTGAAGGTGGATCTGGTTCAATATTGACTACTGGAAAATTATTAACAACACAATTATCATCTAAATCAGTACCAAAATCAAGATTAAAATTAAAAACATTTTCATTCACTTGTACATTTCTAGGATTATAATCAAAAATCCCAACATAATCAATATCATTCGAAAGAAGCAATTGCGAAAGGTGCCATAAAATACGTTTCCTCTCATACTGAATATTTAAATTTGGAATTATTAACGATTTATTATTAAATAAAAACAATTCCGAATAAAGACAAACATAAAATCCACAATTAATCCCATCTCTTTGTTCAGTAAATTGAGAACGTGGCAAAACTTGAATATTAATACTGTCAACAAAAAGACCAGGTGTCAAATCACAAATACACCTTTTAATCAAATCAACACGCCTTTGATCAAAAACACCGCAAGAAACATCGGTTAAACGATTAACAGAAGGCAAGGAGTCAACAAAAATACAAGAAAAAGTAGCACGATCAGAACGATCAAAAATTACCAACCCAAAATGTCCAGGAAATACAATTGGAATCAACAAAATATCATAATCCTGGTTATAGTTATAACAATAATCAAAAATATTAAGAGGATCAACACCCTGCCCAAAATGATAATCCACAACAGCAAACTGAGGCGAGACAACAACAACATTTAAATTAGAACGATATGACAAAAATTTTAAATAGATAAACACGAAACTATCTTGTAACCACATATTAGGATCTGACCACAAACTATTAATTTCGGGCCTTGAAAAAACAATATCATCACTAAAAATTCTATTTGCAATATTAGGCATTGGACCAAACGGAACATCTAACAAATCAATAGATAAAAATTCTGGAACACAGTTCATATTATTATTACATGGAGCATTAACTATGTGTAGAGGCTCGTTAATATTAAAAGTTTCGTTATTGTTCTGCATTGACATTAAAGTTTGAACATTATTATTTACTTCCATAACACAACTATTTGCAATCACATTGGATTTCTTAGGCCGACCACTACGTTTAACTTTTTTAGGTCTACCCCTTGAACTTTTTTCATACGACACTTCACTACCCATAGAAACACTCTGAGACACTACAGACACAGTATCTTGGTCTCCTAACAAAAAATTGCTTAAATTCCCTTTGTCAACAGAATTCCCAACTAAAGAACCATCAACCAAAAAACTATCAACCAAAATATTTTCAAAAATAACACCATCACCCAAAGAACTCCCAGGTAACGAACCATCAACATTAGAACCCCTAATTTCAGAACCATCACCCATTAAAACCCTATCATTCGTACCTTCAACCACACTATTTAAAGCACTACTCCCACATTCAACCAAAACATTTTCTGAATGTAATTCAACACCATCAACCATTGATACACTATCTAAAATACCATCACCAAAACTAACCCGGGTGAATTAACATTCAAAGATTTACCATCATTGGAAACACCTTCAACATCGCAACTATTAGTTGCATCACTACCAAACGTACCTTCAGCCAAATAACTTAACTTACGTTTCCTCCGGTTGTTTTGCTGTCTTGAAGGCATTTAAAATAAAGAAAATAAATAAATTATTTAAAATATCTGAAAAAAAGAAAATAAATTAAGTGTAACTCGAAAAAAAACGAAAAATGCGAAAACAATGTAAAACGACAAAACGCGATAAAGTTTCAATCAAAAATTAAAAACACTAATGAAAATAATAACGCGACGGATCAAGGCAAAAAAGAAAACGAATTAAAGGCAACAAAATAATAAAAAAAATAAGATGAATTAATTTAACAAAAAGTAGAGTTGCCCACCGTGTTGAACACGGCTTTCACTCTACGACCAAAAAAGTGCAAAATGGGTACTGGTGTCCCAACCATTAACAGCTGGTCAGGCTGAGAACAGTTGAAGAGTCCGCCAGCAGACTATTTTTCCTGGTGCATCAAGCCCACCAGAGGCCATTTTTAATTTGGGGACAGATGTGTGGCATCCCCATCTGTAAAGGATATTTTTCACGTGGTGTGTAATTGGCCCACCACGCAAAGCCATTTTTAAAAGGCTGAGTCGTACTGCAACGTTAGTGCAGCCGTCTCTCAGGGGTCAATAATAAAATTAAAATTTTGAATTCTGAAAAAAATATCGAAAAGTATCGAAAATTTCTAAATTTTTAAAGAATTTAGCAAATTTAGTTTAAAAAAATTTTTCCGAAAAAGCCGAAAAGATTAAAACAAAAATATTACGAAACCAAAAGCAAACCACCAAAGTTGATTCAAAGATAGAGCAAGTGTTGACACTAAAATGATAAATGTAAAAATTAAAAAATTTTAGTTTTTTTGATTTTTGAAAAATTTTGGCATGACCCGTCGGCACAGTGAAGCATCAATACAAGGAGTTATTCTTCCCCCAAGTATTGTTGCTCCACGTTCTCATCCCATCCCGTGGGCCTTCAAGGCGAGGACCCGAAACCTTGTGATACAGGTTTTTTTCCACGGAATGGGGCACAAGGGGAACTTGCATGCCTCTCTGTGTTTCTAGTGCAGAAGAGGTCATGCATAGTCCCCTTTTAATGTGAACGGAAGTAAACCCTTCGCAAAAACGGATAAAACAAAAAAAAAATTGAAAATTAAAATTTTAGATATGAAATTTCAAAATATTTATCAAAAATTTTTTGGAAAAATGTTTAACTATTTAAAGTTTTTCCCCAAAAATTGCGAAAATGTTTAAGAATTTTCCCAAAAAAAAATATTTTTCAATAAAAGTTAGTTAAAAACATATTTAAAATTTTTCAACAATAAACTCACTCAAAACAAAGACCACCAACCAAGTATTGATTGAAGGGAGGGAGCAAGTTGAGTAACACTGAAAATAAAAATATTGTAAAAAAGTAAGTTTATTTAAATTAAAAAAAATTTTGGCATGACCCCTCCGCACAAGTGAGGCATCAAGACGCGTATTTGTTCTCCCCCGCGTCTTGGTGCCCCCACATTCTCCCCATACGGGGGTACAAGATCTCCTTCCCCCGACAGGGAAGGAAACCGAATTGGGGAATTAAAATATTTAAAAAACAAAACTCACAAGAAAGACCACCCACCAAACATATTGATTAAGGGGAGCAGGCGTTGAGAAACCTTAAAAATAAAAAAATTTTTTAAAAATTTTGAAGTTAATTAAAATTAAAAAAATTTTGGCATGACCCGTCCGCACAGTGGTTGTCCTTTCCCACTGTGCAGAAGGAATGGGGAGCTTTCCCGTACCCCCAAAAGGGGAAACGGGCATGACCCAATCCCCGATCATGCCGGCTCCGCCCATTTATGGGAAAAAAAACCGGCATGACCCGTCCGCACAGTGGTTGTACTGTCCCACTGTGCAGAAGGAAGGGGGAGCCTTCCCATACCCCAAAAGGGGAAACGGGCATGACCCAATCCCCGATCATGCCCCGGCTCCGCCCATTTCTGAGAAAAAACCGGCATGACCCCTCCGCATAGTGGTCATACAAATGCGCTACCCACATCCGTGGGATTTTTTTCTTTCAAAAAAATTTGTTTTTAAAAAAATTATAAATGTTAAAACAAACCATAATTCCTATTAGGATACTCTGGCTGTTTAGTTTGGGGTGCCCGTTGGAAAGCCTAACGGCTTTTGGGGGTGGCGCGCTTCGCGCGCTGCTAGAATGTTTATTTGCGATGGTCGAAGTTTTGCCCAAGAATAACTTTGTACAAAAATGTCAGAAAATTTTTCTGATATTATTTTTTGACTCAGCTCACTGAGAGCTTTCATTTGATATATCATTTGGCCACCTTTAAAATTTTTTGAAAAATGGATGTTTTCGCCCAGCCATTTTCATTGCTTCGGGGCTTCGGCCCTCGCCGGTAAGTTTTCCATTTTTTCCCTTTCCCCGCCTTTTCATTGCTTCGGGTCGGGCCTGCGGCCCTCGCTATTCGTTGCGGGATGGGTTTTAAGCTCGGGCCTTCGGCCCTCGCCAGTTGTTTTCTCTGCCTTTTACTATTGCTCTGCTTTTCAGATGGGTGAAAGCTCGGGCCTTCGGCCCCTCGCTGGTAAAGTTTAGCCCTGCCTTCATCAGAGATGGGTTTGAAAGCTCGGGGCCTTCGGCCCTCGCCTGTAAAGTTAAGCCCTGCTATTCATTCATTGTTCTGTCTTTTAGATGGGTTGAATGAATGAAAGCTCGGGCCTTCGGCCCTCGCCGGTAAAGTTTGCCCATCCTTTTTAATTCGTTACTCTGCCGTTTAGAGGGGTTTGAAAGCTTGGGCCTTCGGCCCTCGCCGGTAAAGTTTGCCATCCTTTTAATTCGTTGCTCTGCCGTTTTAGATGGGGTTGAAAGCTCGGCCTCGCCGGTTGGTAAAGTTGTGCCCTGCCTTTTAATTCATTGCTCTGCTTTTAGATGGGTTGAAAGCTCGGGCCTTCGGCCCTCGCCGGTAAAGTTGTGCCCTGCCTTTAATTCGTTGCTCTGCTTTTTAGATGGGTTGAAAGCTCGGGCCTTATGCCCTCGCCGGCAAGTATAGCCTGCTTTTTTAATTCGTTAATTCGTTGTGCTTGCCTTTTAGATGGTTGAAAGCTCGGGCCTTCGGCCCTCGCCGGCAAAGTATAGCCCTGCTTTTAATTCGTTGCTCTGCCTTTTAGATGAGTTGAAAGCTCGGGCCTTCGGCCCTCGCCGGCAAAGTTTAGCCCTGCTTTTTAATTCGTTGTGCTGCCTTTTAGATGGGTTGAAAGCTCGGGCCTTCGGCCCTCGCCGGCAAAGTTTAGCCCTGCTTTTTAATTCGTCGTGCTGCCTTTTAGATGGGTTGAAAGCTCGGGCCTTCGGCCCTCGCCAGCAAAGTTTTGCCCTGCTTTTTAATTCGTCGTGCTGCCTTTTAGATGGGTTGAAAGCTCGGGCCTTCGGCCCTCGTAGGTAAAGTATAGCCCTGCTTTTAATTCGTTGCTCTGCCTTTTAGATGGGTTGAAAGCTCGGGCCTTCGGCCCTCGCCGGCAAAGTATAGCCCTGCTTTTAATTCGTTGCTCTGCTTTTTAGATGGGTTGAAAGCTCGGGCCTTCGGCCCTCGCCGGCAAAGTATAGCCCTGCTTTTAATTCGTTGCTCTGCCTTTTAGATGGGTTGAAAGCTCGGGCCTTCGGCCCTCGCCGGCAAAGTTTAGCCCTGCTTTTTAATTCGTTGTGCTGCCTTTTAGATGGGTTGAAAGCTCGGGCCTTCGGCCCTCGTAGGTAAAGTATAGCCCTGCTTTTAATTCGTTGCTCTGCCTTTTAGATGGGTTGAAAGCTCGGGCCTTCGGCCCTCGCCGGCAAAGTATAGCCCTGCTTTTAATTCGTTGCTCTGCTTTTTAGATGGGTTGAAAGCTCGGGCCTTCGGCCCTCGCCTCCCCGGCAAAAGTATAGCCTGCTTTTAATTCGTTGCTCTGCCTTTTAGAGGGTTGAAAGCTCGGGCCTTCGGCCCTCGCCGGCAAAGTTTAGCCCTGCTTTTTAATTCGTTGTGCTGCCTTTTAGATGGGTTGAAAGCTCGGGCCTTCGGCCGAGCGTTGCTTTCGGGCCTTCGGCCCTCGCCGATAAAGTTTGTCCTGCCTTTGACCATTGCTCTGCCTTTAGAAGGGTTGAAGCTCGGGTCTTCGGCCCGAGCGTTGCTTCGGGTCTTCGGCCGAGCGTTGCTTCGGGCCTTCGGCCCTCGCCGGTAAAGTTTGCCCTGCTTGACATTGCCCTGCCTTTGACATCGCTCGGGCCTTCGGCCCGAGCGTTGCTTCGGGCCTTCGGCCCTCGCCGGTAAAGTTTGCCCTGCCTTTGACCATTGCTCTGCCGTTTAGAGGGGTTGGAGCGCGGGCCTTCGGCCCGGGCCGCGGTACCGTCCCTCGGCCCTCGCCGGTAAAGTTTGCCCTGCCTTTGACCATTGCTCTGCCTTTTAGATGGGTTGAAGCTCGGGCCTTCAGCCCTCGCCGGTAAATTTGCCCTGCGTTTGACTATTGTTCAGCCCTTTAGACGGGTTGAAAGCTCGGGCCTTCGGCCCTCGCCAAACGGCGAGGCCATCTCCTCGCCCTGCCTTCGACTATTTCTCAGCCTTTTAGATGGGTTGAAGCTCGGGCCTTCGGCCCTCGCAAGTAAAGACTGCCCTGCCTTTGACCATTGCTCTGTGTTATAGATGGGTTGAAAGCTCGGGCCTTCGGCCCTCGCATGGCGGGCCTCAGGCCGCCGTTTGGGGGGCCTTGGGCCCCCACACCCGAAATTTCGACCTTTTGTAACTTTTTACAAAATAGTCAGAAATTTTGCAAAAATTTTTATACTCAGCTCGATAAGAGCTTTCGATTGATATAACATTTGGCCTATTTATGGCCATTTTGAAAAATTTATTTTTTTTTGGCCGAAAATTTGGGCCAGAGAAAAATCACCGAATTTTTAAAAAATTCATAACTTTTTCAAAGTTGACCTTTTTGAAAAATTTTAAAAGCTTATTCTATAGAGAAAAATAAGCTCTATTCAGGAAAAATACTTTTAGCGCGAAACGCCGGCAAAAAATCCCGAAAATTTTTCGAAAAACCGAAAAATTTTGAGTTTTTCGAAATTCGACCCCCACGGGTTCAATTTCAACTTTTTTCGAAATTTTTTCGGCTTCAAAAATTTCTAATTTTTAGTTCTATTTTTATAAAGAAACCCCATCCCAATCCGAAAATTCTAAAAAAAATTATGTCACTTAAAATTATCCGAAAATCCCCAAAAGGGGTACCCCTAGGAATGGGGTCGGGAAAAAATTTTCGAATTTTTTCACCAAAAACGACCTATGTGGTGTATTAATATGCGCTGAGTCCATATCCGGTCTCAGAAAAAATTTAAAAAAATTCGCAGGGACGTTAGAGTCTCAAAAATATTTCCGACATTTGCGAACATTGGACATAACTTTTTAAGACTCAAGGATCCTCAAAAAAGTAATGTTTTTTGGTGGGTTTCAGGATGCTCTACAATATAACGTAAGTCTTTTTAATTTATTACCCCTCCTTTGGTACCCCACCAGGGATAAGTACCCCCAGACTCAAAACTTTAACCGTCTATAACTTTGGACAAAATGTTTAGAAAATTTTACAAAAATTATTTTTAAACATAGCTCAATGAGAGCTTTCGATTAATATATCATTTGGCCCATTTATATCCATTTTGAAAAAAATATTTTTAGGCCGAAAATTTGGCCGGAAAAATCACCCAAATTTTAAAAAATTCATAACTTTTTTAAAGTTAACCTTTCTTGAACATTTTAATAGCTTATTTTATGCAGAAAAATCTGCTCTATCCAGGAAAAAATACGTTCGAGTAGAATCGCCGGCAAAAATGTCGAAAATTTTTCGAAAAACCGAAAAATTTTGGGTTTTTCGAAATTCGATCCCTATGGGTTCAATTTCGACTTTTTTCGAAATTTTCTTCGGTGATAAAATTTCTAATTTTTAGGACTATTTTTCAAAAGAAACCCCATCCCAATCCGAAAATCCCATAAAAGTTATGGTCACTTTAAAATTCGCGAAAATCCCCCAAAAGGGGTACCCCTTTTGGAATGGGGTCGGGAAAAAATTTTTTTAATTTTAGGTCAAAAAACGACCAATATGGTGTATTTAGATGCGCTGTATCCATATTAGGTCTCAGAAAAATTAATAAAAAATTCCCTGGGACGTTAGAGTCTCAAAAAGATTTGCTACATTTGCGAACATCCGCTATAACTTTTTGAGACTCAAGTGGACCCCCAACAAAGTATACCTTTTTCGGAGCCCAGGAAACGCTCTTTCGAATAGGCAATAGAAAAAAGCTGACCCGACTCTTCAGAAAAAGTTTATTGTAAAACCGCGACTCATTGACCCATATGACCCCCAAAAGTTCATCTGAGACTCAAGTGTCCAACTATTTATAAGTTTCTCACAGCCTCCCCTACAACAAAACTCCCAGGCCCCAGAACCCCCCACTTCTCAAAAACCCGTTATAACACTTTGAATTTTTCATCCGGCCATTTCGGTGCCACACTCAAGTGCGGCACCAAAACGGCCATGCCTATCAAACTCCCCATACGCAACTACCTAATATCCCCCAAGTCCCATCCAATTCCCAACAGCCGTTCCCGAGATATAAAAAAGGTACAAAAGACCGCTACCCATAAAAAACGACAAAATGTTTTGGGCCCACAAGGGAACACGAGGGAAAAAAAATTTTTTAATTTTGGGTCAAAAACGTCCTATATGGTGCTTTAGAACCCGCTGAGTCGATATCCGGTCTCAGAAAAATTTTTGAAAAATTCCCCGGGAAGTTAGAGTCTAAAAACCGATTTGCGACATTTGGCCATTTTGGCTATAACTTTTCTAGACTCAAGTGGACCCCCAACAAAGTATATATTTTTCTGACCGCCAGGGGACGCTCTTTCACTTAGGCTATCGAAAACGGGTGACTCGACCTCTTACAAAAAGTCGATTTTTCGACTTCTACCTTTTGAACCATATCACCCCCAAATCAAAGTCCCAGACTCAAGTGTCTCCCAACAAAATTTTAGTACACTTAGGGCCCCAACATATGAAAAAAGAGTTGGAGCGATTTGGCTTCTCATAAGCACTTTTATAATCAGACCCAATGGGAGCCACCCTTCCCGATAGGGGTCCTGGACATTTTGACCCTTTGGCGTTTTATAACTTTGTACAAAATGGTCAGAAAAAATTAAACTAAATTTTTTCAGACTTAGCTCGACGAGAGCTTTCGAATGGTATATAATTTGTAAATTGTCGGTGAATTTCGTCGGACACCATGTCTCGATTTTGGACAAAGTGTACCATTTTTGTCATCGCCTACCGCCTCAGGGCATGATCCGAGGACTCCAAATTTTTTCAGAGTTTTAGACCTTGAACCGGACCAGTGCCCTTTCCCCAAGCGTTTTTCGATCTGACTTTCGCATTCCGAGTTACACCCGTTTGAATTTTCAACTTGGCCGTTTCGGCGCAGCGGTACGTTTTGGCGCCAAATCTATAATTTTCCCAAATGCGCGACAAAAAGTTGTAGGACCAATGTACAACTCAAAAAAATACTCGAGCAAACATGGAGGCTGTGCACTTTTTTGAATGAAAATCCCCCCCAAAAAGAGGGCCACCAGGAGGTTTTTTTTAGTATAATATAACTAGCTCTGGGTTACGTATGCGATGGCGGTAACTTACGTATGCAATTCCTATTAGGATACTCTGGCTGTTTAGTTTGGGGTGCCCGTTGGAAAGCCTAACGGCTTTGGGGCGCGCTTCGCGCGCTGCTAGAATGTTTATTTGCGATGGTCGAAGTTTTGCCCAAGAATAACTTTGTACAAAATGGTCAGAAAATTTTTCTGATATTATTTTTTGACTCAGCTCACTGAGAGCTTTCATTTGATATATCATTTGGCCACCTTAAAATTTTTTTGAAAAATGGATGTTTTCGCCCAGCCTTTTCATTGCTTCGGGCCTTCGGCCCTCGCCGGTAAGTTTTTCCCCGCCTTTTCATTGCTTCGGGCCTGCGGCCCTCGCTATTCGTTGCGGGATGGGTTTTAAGCTCGGGCCTTCGGCCCTCGCCAGTTGTTTTCTCTGCCTTTTACTATTGCTCTGCTTTTCAGATGGGTTGAAAGCTCGGGCCTTCGGCCCTCGCTGGTAAAGTTTAGCCCTGCCTTCAGAGATGGGTTGAAAGCTCGGGCCTTCGGCCCTCGCCTGTAAAGTTAAGCCCTGCATATTCATTCATTGTTCTGTCTTTTAGATGGGTTGAAAGCTCGGGCCTTCGGCCCTCGCCGGTAAAGTTTGCCCATCCTTTTAATTCGTTACTCTGCCGTTTAGATGGGTTGAAAGCTTGGGCCTTCGGCCCTCGCCGGTAAAGTTTGCCCATCCTTTTAATTCGTTGCTCTGCCGTTTAGATGGGTTGAAAGCTCGGCCTCGCCGGTAAAGTTGTGCCCTGCCTTTTAATTCATTGCTCTGTCTTTTAGATGGGTTGAAAGCTCGGGCCTTCGGCCCTCGCCGGTAAAGTTGTGCCCTGCCTTTTAATTCGTTGCTCTGCTTTTTAGATGGGTTGAAAGCTCGGGCCTTATGCCCTCGCCGGCAAAGTATAGCCCTGCTTTTTAATTCGTTGTGCTGCCTTTTAGATGGGTTGAAAGCTCGGGCCTTCGGCCCTCGCCGGCAAAGTATAGCCCTGCTTTTAATTCGTTGCTCTGCCTTTTAGATGAGTTGAAAGCTCGGGCCTTCGGCCCTCGCCGGCAAAGTTTAGCCCTGCTTTTTAATTCGTTGTGCTGCCTTTTAGATGGGTTGAAAGCTCGGGCCTTCGGCCCTCGCCGGCAAAGTTTAGCCCTGCTTTTTAATTCGTCGTGCTGCCTTTTAGATGGGTTGAAAGCTCGGGCCTTCGGCCCTCGCCAGCAAAGTTTTGCCCTGCTTTTTAATTCGTCGTGCTGCCTTTTAGATGGGTTGAAAGCTCGGGCCTTCGGCCCTCGTAGGTAAAGTATAGCCCTGCTTTTAATTCGTTGCTCTGCCTTTTAGATGGGTTGAAAGCTCGGGCCTTCGGCCCTCGCCGGCAAAGTATAGCCCTGCTTTTAATTCGTTGCTCTGCTTTTTAGATGGGTTGAAAGCTCGGGCCTTCGGCCCTCGCCGGCAAAGTATAGCCCTGCTTTTAATTCGTTGCTCTGCCTTTTAGATGGGTTGAAAGCTCGGGCCTTCGGCCCTCGCCGGCAAAGTTTAGCCCTGCTTTTTAATTCGTTGTGCTGCCTTTTAGATGGGTTGAAAGCTCGGGCCTTCGGCCCGAGCGTTGCTTCGGGCCTTCGGCCCTCGCCGATAAAGTTTGTCCTGCCTTTGACCATTGCTCTGCCTTTTAGAAGGGTTGAAGCTCGGGTCTTCGGCCCGAGCGTTGCTTCGGGTCTTCGGCCCGAGCGTTGCTTCGGGCCTTCGGCCCTCGCCGGTAAAGTTTGCCCTGCCTTTGACATTGCCCTGCCTTTGACATCGCTCGGGCCTTCGGCCCGAGCGTTGCTTCGGGCCTTCGGCCCTCGCCGGTAAAGTTTGCCCTGCCTTTGACCATTGCTCTGCCTTTTAGATGGGTTGAAGCTCGGGCCTTCGGCCCGAGCGTTGCTTCGGGCCTTCGGCCCTCGCCGGTAAAGTTTGCCCTGCCTTTGACCATTGCTCTGCCTTTTAGATGGGTTGAAGCTCGGGCCTTCAGCCCTCGCCGGTAAATTTGCCCTGCGTTTGACTATTGTTCAGCCCTTTAGACGGGTTGAAAGCTCGGGCCTTCGGCCCTCGCCAAACGGCGAGGCCATCTCCTCGCCCTGCCTTCGACTATTTCTCAGCCTTTTAGATGGGTTGAAGCTCGGGCCTTCGGCCCTCGCAAGTAAAGACTGCCCTGCCTTTGACCATTGCTCTGTGTTATAGATGGGTTGAAAGCTCGGGCCTTCGGCCCTCGCATGGCGGGCCTCAGGCCGCCGTTTGGGGGGCCTTGGGCCCCCCACACCCGAAATTTCGACCTTTTGTAACTTTTTACAAAATAGTCAGAAAATTTTGCAAAAAATATTTTTATACTCAGCTCGATAAGAGCTTTCGATTGATATAACATTTGGCCTATTTATGGCCATTTTGAAAAATTTATTTTTTTGGCCGAAAATTTGGGCCAGAAAAATCACCGAATTTTTAAAAAATTCATAACTTTTTCAAAGTTGACCTTTTTGAAAAATTTTAAAAGCTTATTCTATAGAGAAAAATAAGCTCTATTCAGGAAAAATACTTTTAGCGCGAAACGCCGGCAAAAATCCCGAAAATTTTTCGAAAAACCGAAAAATTTTGAGTTTTTCGAAATTCGACCCCCACGGGTTCAATTTCAACTTTTTTCGAAATTTTTTCGGCTTCAAAAATTTCTAATTTTTAGTTCTATTTTTATAAAGAAACCCCATCCCAATCCGAAAATTCTAAAAAAAATTATGGTCACTTAAAATTATCCGAAAATCCCCCAAAAGGGGTACCCCTTTAGGAATGGGGTCGGGAAAAAATTTTCGAATTTTTTCACCAAAAACGACCTATGTGGTGTATTAATATGCGCTGAGTCCATATCCGGTCTCAGAAAAAATTTTAAAAAATTCGCAGGGACGTTAGAGTCTCAAAAATATTTCCGACATTTGCGAACATTGGACATAACTTTTTAAGACTCAAGTGGATCCTCAAAAAAGTAATGTTTTTGGTGGGTTTCAGGATGCTCTACAATATAACGTAAGTCTTTTTAATTTATTACCCCTCCTTTGGTACCCCACCAGGGATAAGTACCCCCAGACTCAAAACTTTAACCGTCTATAACTTTGGACAAAATGTTTAGAAAATTTTACAAAAATTATTTTTAAACATAGCTCAATGAGAGCTTTCGATTAATATATCATTTGGCCCATTTATATCCATTTTGAAAAAAATATTTTTAGGCCGAAAATTTTGGCCGGAAAAATCACCCAAATTTTAAAAAATTCATAACTTTTTTAAAGTTAACCTTTCTTGAACATTTTAATAGCTTATTTTATGCAGAAAAATCTGCTCTATCCAGGAAAAATACGTTCGAGTAGAATCGCCGGCAAAAAATGTCGAAAATTTTTCGAAAAACCGAAAAATTTTGGGTTTTTCGAAATTCGATCCCTATGGGTTCAATTTCGACTTTTTTCGAAATTTTCTTCGGTGATAAAATTTCTAATTTTTAGGACTATTTTTCAAAAGAAACCCCATCCCAATCCGAAAATCCCATAAAAAGTTATGGTCACTTTAAAATTCGCGAAAATCCCCCAAAAGGGGTACCCCTTTTGGAATGGGGTCGGGAAAAAATTTTTTTAATTTTAGGTCAAAAAACGACCAATATGGTGTATTTAGATGCGCTGTATCCATATTAGGTCTCAGAAAAATTAATAAAAAATTCCCTGGGACGTTAGAGTCTCAAAAAGATTTGCTACATTTGCGAACATCCGCTATAACTTTTTGAGACTCAAGTGGACCCCCAACAAAGTATACCTTTTTCGGAGCCCCAGGAAACGCTCTTTCGAATAGGCAATAGAAAAAAGCTGACCCGACTCTTCAGAAAAAGTTTATTGTAAAACCGCGACTCATTGACCCATATGACCCCCAAAAGTTCATCTGAGACTCAAGTGTCCAACTATTTATAAGTTTCTCACAGCCTCCCCTACAACAAAACTCCCAGGCCCCAGAACCCCCCACTTCTCAAAAACCCGTTATAACACTTTGAATTTTTCATCCGGCCATTTCGGTGCCACACTCAAGTGCGGCACCAAAACGGCCATGCCTATCAAACTCCCCATACGCAACTACCTAATATCCCCCAAGTCCCATCCAATTCCCAACAGCCGTTCCCGAGATATAAAAAAGGTACAAAAGACCGCTACCCATAAAAAACGACAAAATGTTTTGGGCCCACAAGGGAACACGAGGGAAAAAAAATTTTTTAATTTTGGGTCAAAAAACGTCCTATATGGTGCTTTAGAACCCGCTGAGTCGATATCCGGTCTCAGAAAAATTTTTGAAAAATTCCCCGGGAAGTTAGAGTCTAAAAACCGATTTGCGACATTTGGCCATTTTGGCTATAACTTTTCTAGACTCAAGTGGACCCCCAACAAAGTATATATTTTTCTGACCGCCAGGGGACGCTCTTTCACTTAGGCTATCGAAAACGGGTGACTCGACCTCTTACAAAAAGTCGATTTTTCGACTTCTACCTTTTGAACCATATCACCCCCAAATCAAAGTCCCAGACTCAAGTGTCTCCCAACAAAATTTTAGTACACTTAGGGCCCCAACATATGAAAAAAGAGTTGGAGCGATTTGGCTTCTCATAAGCACTTTTATAATCAGACCCAATGGGAGCCACCCTTCCCGATAGGGGTCCTGGACATTTTGACCCTTTGGCGTTTTATAACTTTGTACAAAATGGTCAGAAAAAATTAAACTAAATTTTTTCAGACTTAGCTCGACGAGAGCTTTCGAATGGTATATAATTTGTAAATTGTCGGTGAATTTCGTCGGACACCATGTCTCGATTTTGGACAAAGTGTACCATTTTTGTCATCGCCTACCGCCTCAGGGCATGATCCGAGGACTCCAAATTTTTTTCAGAGTTTTAGACCTTGAACCGGACCAGTGCCCTTTCCCCAAGCGTTTTTCGATCTGACTTTCGCATTCCGAGTTACACCCGTTTGAATTTTCAACTTGGCCGTTTCGGCGCAGCGGTACGTTTTGGCGCCAAATCTATAATTTTCCCAAATGCGCGACAAAAAGTTGTAGGACCAATGTACAACTCAAAAAAATACTCGAGCAAACATGGAGGCTGTGCACTTTTTTGAATGAAAATCCCCCCCAAAAAGAGGGCCACCAGGAGGTTTTTTTTAGTATAATATAACTAGCTCTGGGTTACGTATGCGATGGCGGTAACTTACGTATGCAATTCCTATTAGGATACTCTGGCTGTTTAGTTTGGGGTGCCCGTTGGAAAGCCTAACGGCTTTGGGGCGCGCTTCGCGCGCTGCTAGAATGTTTATTTGCGATGGTCGAAGTTTTGCCCAAGAATAACTTTGTACAAAATGGTCAGAAAATTTTTCTGATATTATTTTTTGACTCAGCTCACTGAGAGCTTTCATTTGATATATCATTTGGCCACCTTTAAAATTTTTTTGAAAAATGGATGTTTTCGCCCAGCCTTTTCATTGCTTCGGGCCTTCGGCCCTCGCCGGTAAGTTTTTCCCCGCCTTTTCATTGCTTCGGGCCTGCGGCCCTCGCTATTCGTTGCGGGATGGGTTTTAAGCTCGGGCCTTCGGCCCTCGCCAGTTGTTTTCTCTGCCTTTTACTATTGCTCTGCTTTTCAGATGGGTTGAAAGCTCGGGCCTTCGGCCCTCGCTGGTAAAGTTTAGCCCTGCCTTCAGAGATGGGTTGAAAGCTCGGGCCTTCGGCCCTCGCCTGTAAAGTTAAGCCCTGCATATTCATTCATTGTTCTGTCTTTTAGATGGGTTGAAAGCTCGGGCCTTCGGCCCTCGCCGGTAAAGTTTGCCCATCCTTTTAATTCGTTACTCTGCCGTTTAGATGGGTTGAAAGCTTGGGCCTTCGGCCCTCGCCGGTAAAGTTTGCCCATCCTTTTAATTCGTTGCTCTGCCGTTTAGATGGGTTGAAAGCTCGGCCTCGCCGGTAAAGTTGTGCCCTGCCTTTTAATTCATTGCTCTGTCTTTTAGATGGGTTGAAAGCTCGGGCCTTCGGCCCTCGCCGGTAAAGTTGTGCCCTGCCTTTTAATTCGTTGCTCTGCTTTTTAGATGGGTTGAAAGCTCGGGCCTTATGCCCTCGCCGGCAAAGTATAGCCCTGCTTTTTAATTCGTTGTGCTGCCTTTTAGATGGGTTGAAAGCTCGGGCCTTCGGCCCTCGCCGGCAAAGTATAGCCCTGCTTTTAATTCGTTGCTCTGCCTTTTAGATGAGTTGAAAGCTCGGGCCTTCGGCCCTCGCCGGCAAAGTTTAGCCCTGCTTTTTAATTCGTTGTGCTGCCTTTTAGATGGGTTGAAAGCTCGGGCCTTCGGCCCTCGCCGGCAAAGTTTAGCCCTGCTTTTTAATTCGTCGTGCTGCCTTTTAGATGGGTTGAAAGCTCGGGCCTTCGGCCCTCGCCAGCAAAGTTTTGCCCTGCTTTTTAATTCGTCGTGCTGCCTTTTAGATGGGTTGAAAGCTCGGGCCTTCGGCCCTCGTAGGTAAAGTATAGCCCTGCTTTTAATTCGTTGCTCTGCCTTTTAGATGGGTTGAAAGCTCGGGCCTTCGGCCCTCGCCGGCAAAGTATAGCCCTGCTTTTAATTCGTTGCTCTGCTTTTTAGATGGGTTGAAAGCTCGGGCCTTCGGCCCTCGCCGGCAAAGTATAGCCCTGCTTTTAATTCGTTGCTCTGCCTTTTAGATGGGTTGAAAGCTCGGGCCTTCGGCCCTCGCCGGCAAAGTTTAGCCCTGCTTTTTAATTCGTTGTGCTGCCTTTTAGATGGGTTGAAAGCTCGGGCCTTCGGCCCGAGCGTTGCTTCGGGCCTTCGGCCCTCGCCGATAAAGTTTGTCCTGCCTTTGACCATTGCTCTGCCTTTTAGAAGGGTTGAAGCTCGGGTCTTCGGCCCGAGCGTTGCTTCGGGTCTTCGGCCCGAGCGTTGCTTCGGGCCTTCGGCCCTCGCCGGTAAAGTTTGCCCTGCCTTTGACATTGCCCTGCCTTTGACATCGCTCGGGCCTTCGGCCCGAGCGTTGCTTCGGGCCTTCGGCCCTCGCCGGTAAAGTTTGCCCTGCCTTTGACCATTGCTCTGCCTTTTAGATGGGTTGAAGCTCGGGCCTTCGGCCCGAGCGTTGCTTCGGGCCTTCGGCCCTCGCCGGTAAAGTTTGCCCTGCCTTTGACCATTGCTCTGCCTTTTAGATGGGTTGAAGCTCGGGCCTTCAGCCCTCGCCGGTAAATTTGCCCTGCGTTTGACTATTGTTCAGCCCTTTAGACGGGTTGAAAGCTCGGGCCTTCGGCCCTCGCCAAACGGCGAGGCCATCTCCTCGCCCTGCCTTCGACTATTTCTCAGCCTTTTAGATGGGTTGAAGCTCGGGCCTTCGGCCCTCGCAAGTAAAGACTGCCCTGCCTTTGACCATTGCTCTGTGTTATAGATGGGTTGAAAGCTCGGGCCTTCGGCCCTCGCATGGCGGGCCTCAGGCCGCCGTTTGGGGGGCCTTGGGCCCCCCACACCCGAAATTTCGACCTTTTGTAACTTTTTACAAAATAGTCAGAAAATTTTGCAAAAAATATTTTTATACTCAGCTCGATAAGAGCTTTCGATTGATATAACATTTGGCCTATTTATGGCCATTTTGAAAAATTTATTTTTTTGGCCGAAAATTTGGGCCAGAAAAATCACCGAATTTTTAAAAAATTCATAACTTTTTCAAAGTTGACCTTTTTGAAAAATTTTAAAAGCTTATTCTATAGAGAAAAATAAGCTCTATTCAGGAAAAATACTTTTAGCGCGAAACGCCGGCAAAAATCCCGAAAATTTTTCGAAAAACCGAAAAATTTTGAGTTTTTCGAAATTCGACCCCCACGGGTTCAATTTCAACTTTTTTCGAAATTTTTTCGGCTTCAAAAATTTCTAATTTTTAGTTCTATTTTTATAAAGAAACCCCATCCCAATCCGAAAATTCTAAAAAAAATTATGGTCACTTAAAATTATCCGAAAATCCCCCAAAAGGGGTACCCCTTTAGGAATGGGGTCGGGAAAAAATTTTCGAATTTTTTCACCAAAAACGACCTATGTGGTGTATTAATATGCGCTGAGTCCATATCCGGTCTCAGAAAAAATTTTAAAAAATTCGCAGGGACGTTAGAGTCTCAAAAATATTTCCGACATTTGCGAACATTGGACATAACTTTTTAAGACTCAAGTGGATCCTCAAAAAAGTAATGTTTTTTGGTGGGTTTCAGGATGCTCTACAATATAACGTAAGTCTTTTTAATTTATTACCCCTCCTTTGGTACCCCACCAGGGATAAGTACCCCCAGACTCAAAACTTTAACCGTCTATAACTTTGGACAAAATGTTTAGAAAATTTTACAAAAATTATTTTTAAACATAGCTCAATGAGAGCTTTCGATTAATATATCATTTGGCCCATTTATATCCATTTTGAAAAAAATATTTTTTAGGCCGAAAATTTTGGCCGAAAAAATCACCCAAATTTTAAAAAATTCATAACTTTTTTAAAGTTAACCTTTCTTGAACATTTTAATAGCTTATTTTATGCAGAAAAATCTGCTCTATCCAGGAAAAATACGTTCGAGTAGAATCGCCGGCAAAAATGTCGAAAATTTTTCGAAAAACCGAAAAATTTTGGGTTTTTCGAAATTCGATCCCTATGGGTTCAATTTCGACTTTTTTCGAAATTTTCTTCGGTGATAAAATTTCTAATTTTTAGGACTATTTTTCAAAAGAAACCCCATCCCAATCCGAAAATCCCATAAAAAGTTATGGTCACTTTAAAATTCGCGAAAATCCCCCAAAAGGGGTACCCCTTTTGGAATGGGGTCGGGAAAAATTTTTTTAATTTTAGGTCAAAAAACGACCAATATGGTGTATTTAGATGCGCTGTATCCATATTAGGTCTCAGAAAAATTAATAAAAAATTCCCTGGGACGTTAGAGTCTCAAAAAGATTTGCTACATTTGCGAACATCCGCTATAACTTTTTGAGACTCAAGTGGACCCCCAACAAAGTATACCTTTTTCGGAGCCCCAGGAAACGCTCTTTCGAATAGGCAATAGAAAAAAGCTGACCCGACTCTTCAGAAAAAGTTTATTGTAAAACCGCGACTCATTGACCCATATGACCCCCAAAAGTTCATCTGAGACTCAAGTGTCCAACTATTTATAAGTTTCTCACAGCCTCCCCTACAACAAAACTCCCAGGCCCCAGAACCCCCCACTTCTCAAAAACCCGTTATAACACTTTGAATTTTTCATCCGGCCATTTCGGTGCCACACTCAAGTGCGGCACCAAAACGGCCATGCCTATCAAACTCCCCATACGCAACTACCTAATATCCCCCAAGTCCCATCCAATTCCCAACAGCCGTTCCCGAGATATAAAAAAGGTACAAAAGACCGCTACCCATAAAAAACGACAAAATGTTTTGGGCCCACAAGGGAACACGAGGGAAAAAAAATTTTTTAATTTTGGGTCAAAAAACGTCCTATATGGTGCTTTAGAACCCGCTGAGTCGATATCCGGTCTCAGAAAAATTTTTGAAAAATTCCCCGGGAAGTTAGAGTCTAAAAACCGATTTGCGACATTTGGCCATTTTGGCTATAACTTTTCTAGACTCAAGTGGACCCCCAACAAAGTATATATTTTTCTGACCGCCAGGGGACGCTCTTTCACTTAGGCTATCGAAAACGGGTGACTCGACCTCTTACAAAAAGTCGATTTTTCGACTTCTACCTTTTGAACCATATCACCCCCAAATCAAAGTCCCAGACTCAAGTGTCTCCCAACAAAATTTTAGTACACTTAGGGCCCCAACATATGAAAAAAGAGTTGGAGCGATTTGGCTTCTCATAAGCACTTTTATAATCAGACCCAATGGGAGCCACCCTTCCCGATAGGGGTCCTGGACATTTTGACCCTTTGGCGTTTTATAACTTTGTACAAAATGGTCAGAAAAAATTAAACTAAATTTTTTCAGACTTAGCTCGACGAGAGCTTTCGAATGGTATATAATTTGTAAATTGTCGGTGAATTTCGTCGGACACCATGTCTCGATTTTGGACAAAGTGTACCATTTTTGTCATCGCCTACCGCCTCAGGGCATGATCCGAGGACTCCAAATTTTTTTCAGAGTTTTAGACCTTGAACCGGACCAGTGCCCTTTCCCCAAGCGTTTTTCGATCTGACTTTCGCATTCCGAGTTACACCCGTTTGAATTTTCAACTTGGCCGTTTCGGCGCAGCGGTACGTTTTGGCGCCAAATCTATAATTTTCCCAAATGCGCGACAAAAAGTTGTAGGACCAATGTACAACTCAAAAAAATACTCGAGCAAACATGGAGGCTGTGCACTTTTTTGAATGAAAATCCCCCCCAAAAAGAGGGCCACCAGGAGGTTTTTTTTAGTATAATATAACTAGCTCTGGGTTACGTATGCGATGGCGGTAACTTACGTATGCAATTCCTATTAGGATACTCTGGCTGTTTAGTTTGGGGTGCCCGTTGGAAAGCCTAACGGCTTTGGGGCGCGCTTCGCGCGCTGCTAGAATGTTTATTTGCGATGGTCGAAGTTTTGCCCAAGAATAACTTTGTACAAAATGGTCAGAAAATTTTTCTGATATTATTTTTTGACTCAGCTCACTGAGAGCTTTCATTTGATATATCATTTGGCCACCTTTAAAATTTTTTTGAAAAATGGATGTTTTCGCCCAGCCTTTTCATTGCTTCGGGCCTTCGGCCCTCGCCGGTAAGTTTTTCCCCGCCTTTTCATTGCTTCGGGCCTGCGGCCCTCGCTATTCGTTGCGGGATGGGTTTTAAGCTCGGGCCTTCGGCCCTCGCCAGTTGTTTTCTCTGCCTTTTACTATTGCTCTGCTTTTCAGATGGGTTGAAAGCTCGGGCCTTCGGCCCTCGCTGGTAAAGTTTAGCCCTGCCTTCAGAGATGGGTTGAAAGCTCGGGCCTTCGGCCCTCGCCTGTAAAGTTAAGCCCTGCATATTCATTCATTGTTCTGTCTTTTAGATGGGTTGAAAGCTCGGGCCTTCGGCCCTCGCCGGTAAAGTTTGCCCATCCTTTTAATTCGTTACTCTGCCGTTTAGATGGGTTGAAAGCTTGGGCCTTCGGCCCTCGCCGGTAAAGTTTGCCCATCCTTTTAATTCGTTGCTCTGCCGTTTAGATGGGTTGAAAGCTCGGCCTCGCCGGTAAAGTTGTGCCCTGCCTTTTAATTCATTGCTCTGTCTTTTAGATGGGTTGAAAGCTCGGGCCTTCGGCCCTCGCCGGTAAAGTTGTGCCCTGCCTTTTAATTCGTTGCTCTGCTTTTTAGATGGGTTGAAAGCTCGGGCCTTATGCCCTCGCCGGCAAAGTATAGCCCTGCTTTTTAATTCGTTGTGCTGCCTTTTAGATGGGTTGAAAGCTCGGGCCTTCGGCCCTCGCCGGCAAAGTATAGCCCTGCTTTTAATTCGTTGCTCTGCCTTTTAGATGAGTTGAAAGCTCGGGCCTTCGGCCCTCGCCGGCAAAGTTTAGCCCTGCTTTTTAATTCGTTGTGCTGCCTTTTAGATGGGTTGAAAGCTCGGGCCTTCGGCCCTCGCCGGCAAAGTTTAGCCCTGCTTTTTAATTCGTCGTGCTGCCTTTTAGATGGGTTGAAAGCTCGGGCCTTCGGCCCTCGCCAGCAAAGTTTTGCCCTGCTTTTTAATTCGTCGTGCTGCCTTTTAGATGGGTTGAAAGCTCGGGCCTTCGGCCCTCGTAGGTAAAGTATAGCCCTGCTTTTAATTCGTTGCTCTGCCTTTTAGATGGGTTGAAAGCTCGGGCCTTCGGCCCTCGCCGGCAAAGTATAGCCCTGCTTTTAATTCGTTGCTCTGCTTTTTAGATGGGTTGAAAGCTCGGGCCTTCGGCCCTCGCCGGCAAAGTATAGCCCTGCTTTTAATTCGTTGCTCTGCCTTTTAGATGGGTTGAAAGCTCGGGCCTTCGGCCCTCGCCGGCAAAGTTTAGCCCTGCTTTTTAATTCGTTGTGCTGCCTTTTAGATGGGTTGAAAGCTCGGGCCTTCGGCCCGAGCGTTGCTTCGGGCCTTCGGCCCTCGCCGATAAAGTTTGTCCTGCCTTTGACCATTGCTCTGCCTTTTAGAAGGGTTGAAGCTCGGGTCTTCGGCCCGAGCGTTGCTTCGGGTCTTCGGCCCGAGCGTTGCTTCGGGCCTTCGGCCCTCGCCGGTAAAGTTTGCCCTGCCTTTGACATTGCCCTGCCTTTGACATCGCTCGGGCCTTCGGCCCGAGCGTTGCTTCGGGCCTTCGGCCCTCGCCGGTAAAGTTTGCCCTGCCTTTGACCATTGCTCTGCCTTTTAGATGGGTTGAAGCTCGGGCCTTCGGCCCGAGCGTTGCTTCGGGCCTTCGGCCCTCGCCGGTAAAGTTTGCCCTGCCTTTGACCATTGCTCTGCCTTTTAGATGGGTTGAAGCTCGGGCCTTCAGCCCTCGCCGGTAAATTTGCCCTGCGTTTGACTATTGTTCAGCCCTTTAGACGGGTTGAAAGCTCGGGCCTTCGGCCCTCGCCAAACGGCGAGGCCATCTCCTCGCCCTGCCTTCGACTATTTCTCAGCCTTTTAGATGGGTTGAAGCTCGGGCCTTCGGCCCTCGCAAGTAAAGACTGCCCTGCCTTTGACCATTGCTCTGTGTTATAGATGGGTTGAAAGCTCGGGCCTTCGGCCCTCGCATGGCGGGCCTCAGGCCGCCGTTTGGGGGGCCTTGGGCCCCCCACACCCGAAATTTCGACCTTTTGTAACTTTTTACAAAATAGTCAGAAAATTTTGCAAAAAATATTTTTATACTCAGCTCGATAAGAGCTTTCGATTGATATAACATTTGGCCTATTTATGGCCATTTTGAAAAATTTATTTTTTTGGCCGAAAATTTGGGCCAGAAAAATCACCGAATTTTAAAAAATTCATAACTTTTTCAAAGTTGACCTTTTTGAAAAATTTTAAAAGCTTATTCTATAGAGAAAAATAAGCTCTATTCAGGAAAAATACTTTTAGCGCGAAACGCCGGCAAAAATCCCGAAAATTTTTCGAAAAACCGAAAAATTTTGAGTTTTTCGAAATTCGACCCCCACGGGTTCAATTTCAACTTTTTTCGAAATTTTTTCGGCTTCAAAAATTTCTAATTTTTAGTTCTATTTTTATAAAGAAACCCCATCCCAATCCGAAAATTCTAAAAAAAATTATGGTCACTTAAAATTATCCGAAAATCCCCCAAAAGGGGTACCCCTTTAGGAATGGGGTCGGGAAAAAATTTTCGAATTTTTTCACCAAAAACGACCTATGTGGTGTATTAATATGCGCTGAGTCCATATCCGGTCTCAGAAAAAATTTTAAAAAATTCGCAGGGACGTTAGAGTCTCAAAAATATTTCCGACATTTGCGAACATTGGACATAACTTTTTAAGACTCAAGTGGATCCTCAAAAAAGTAATGTTTTTTGGTGGGTTTCAGGATGCTCTACAATATAACGTAAGTCTTTTTAATTTATTACCCCTCCTTTGGTACCCCACCAGGGATAAGTACCCCCAGACTCAAAACTTTAACCGTCTATAACTTTGGACAAAATGTTTAGAAAATTTTACAAAAATTATTTTTAAACATAGCTCAATGAGAGCTTTCGATTAATATATCATTTGGCCCATTTATATCCATTTTGAAAAAAATATTTTTTAGGCCGAAAATTTTGGCCGGAAAAATCACCCAAATTTTAAAAAATTCATAACTTTTTTAAAGTTAACCTTTCTTGAACATTTTAATAGCTTATTTTATGCAGAAAAATCTGCTCTATCCAGGAAAAATACGTTCGAGTAGAATCGCCGGCAAAAATGTCGAAAATTTTTCGAAAAACCGAAAAATTTTGGGTTTTTCGAAATTCGATCCCTATGGGTTCAATTTCGACTTTTTTCGAAATTTTCTTCGGTGATAAAATTTCTAATTTTTAGGACTATTTTTCAAAAGAAACCCCATCCCAATCCGAAAATCCCATAAAAAGTTATGGTCACTTTAAAATTCGCGAAAATCCCCCAAAAGGGGTACCCCTTTTGGAATGGGGTCGGGAAAAAATTTTTTTAATTTTAGGTCAAAAAACGACCAATATGGTGTATTTAGATGCGCTGTATCCATATTAGGTCTCAGAAAAATTAATAAAAAATTCCCTGGGACGTTAGAGTCTCAAAAAGATTTGCTACATTTGCGAACATCCGCTATAACTTTTTGAGACTCAAGTGGACCCCCAACAAAGTATACCTTTTTCGGAGCCCCAGGAAACGCTCTTTCGAATAGGCAATAGAAAAAAGCTGACCCGACTCTTCAGAAAAAGTTTATTGTAAAACCGCGACTCATTGACCCATATGACCCCCAAAAGTTCATCTGAGACTCAAGTGTCCAACTATTTATAAGTTTCTCACAGCCTCCCCTACAACAAAACTCCCAGGCCCCAGAACCCCCCACTTCTCAAAAACCCGTTATAACACTTTGAATTTTTCATCCGGCCATTTCGGTGCCACACTCAAGTGCGGCACCAAAACGGCCATGCCTATCAAACTCCCCATACGCAACTACCTAATATCCCCCAAGTCCCATCCAATTCCCAACAGCCGTTCCCGAGATATAAAAAAGGTACAAAAGACCGCTACCCATAAAAAACGACAAAATGTTTTGGGCCCACAAGGGAACACGAGGGAAAAAAAATTTTTTAATTTTGGGTCAAAAAACGTCCTATATGGTGCTTTAGAACCCGCTGAGTCGATATCCGGTCTCAGAAAAATTTTTGAAAAATTCCCCGGGAAGTTAGAGTCTAAAAACCGATTTGCGACATTTGGCCATTTTGGCTATAACTTTTCTAGACTCAAGTGGACCCCCAACAAAGTATATATTTTTCTGACCGCCAGGGGACGCTCTTTCACTTAGGCTATCGAAAACGGGTGACTCGACCTCTTACAAAAAGTCGATTTTTCGACTTCTACCTTTTGAACCATATCACCCCCAAATCAAAGTCCCAGACTCAAGTGTCTCCCAACAAAATTTTAGTACACTTAGGGCCCCAACATATGAAAAAAGAGTTGGAGCGATTTGGCTTCTCATAAGCACTTTTATAATCAGACCCAATGGGAGCCACCCTTCCCGATAGGGGTCCTGGACATTTTGACCCTTTGGCGTTTTATAACTTTGTACAAAATGGTCAGAAAAAATTAAACTAAATTTTTTCAGACTTAGCTCGACGAGAGCTTTCGAATGGTATATAATTTGTAAATTGTCGGTGAATTTCGTCGGACACCATGTCTCGATTTTGGACAAAGTGTACCATTTTTGTCATCGCCTACCGCCTCAGGGCATGATCCGAGGACTCCAAATTTTTTTCAGAGTTTTAGACCTTGAACCGGACCAGTGCCCTTTCCCCAAGCGTTTTTCGATCTGACTTTCGCATTCCGAGTTACACCCGTTTGAATTTTCAACTTGGCCGTTTCGGCGCAGCGGTACGTTTTGGCGCCAAATCTATAATTTTCCCAAATGCGCGACAAAAAGTTGTAGGACCAATGTACAACTCAAAAAAATACTCGAGCAAACATGGAGGCTGTGCACTTTTTTGAATGAAAATCCCCCCCAAAAAGAGGGCCACCAGGAGGTTTTTTTTAGTATAATATAACTAGCTCTGGGTTACGTATGCGATGGCGGCGTAGTGCGTATGCAATTCCTATTAGGATACTTTGGCGGTAAAATTTTGGGGTGCCCGTTGGAAAGCCTAACGGCTTTGGGGCGCGCTTCGCGCGCCGCTAGAAACAATTACATTCTTTATTATAATTCAAATCATCCCGTTTTTTACCGTGCTTAGCCATTGTTGTATAACATTTTATTATTATACAACAATGCCCAGGGTACACCACGTGGAGGTGCACGGAGGTAAACGGGCAAACCCTGTACCCCGCCCCGGTGGGGTCGGAATTCTTACTTATAGTTTTAAAGTGGTCTGACTCTTGGCCATTTTTTTTTATTTATTTTGGCCTTTTTTATTTTTAGAACGTTGAAGTGGTCTCGTTCTTTCTAAAGAGTGTTGAAGTGGTCTCACTCTTTTGGCCTTTTTTATTTTATTTATTTTGGCCTTTTTTTTTGGCCTTTTTTATTTTTAGAACGTTGAAGTGGTCTCGTTCTTTTTAAAGAGTGTTGAAGTGGTCTCACTCTTTTGGCCTTTTTTATTTTATTTATTTTGGCCTTTTTTTATTTTGGCCTTTTTTATTTTTAGAACGTTGAAGTGGTCTCGTTCTTTTTAAAGAGTGTTGAAGTGGTCTCACTCTTTTGGCCTTTTTTTATTTTTTTTTTATTTTGGCCTATTATTTTTTAGAACGTTGAAGTGGTCTCGTTCTTTTAAAGAGTGTTGAAGTGGTCTCACTCTTTTGGCCTTTTTTTATATCTTTTGGCCTTTTTATTTTTTAGAACGTTGAAGTGGTCTCGTTCTTTTTAAAGAGTGTTGAAGTGGTCTCACTCTTTTGGCCTTTTTTATTTTTTTTATTTTGGCCTTTTTATTTTTTAGAACGTTGAAGTGGTCTCGTTCTTTTTTAAAGAGTGTTGAAGTGGTCTCACTCTTTTGGCCTTTTTTATTTTTTTATTTATTTTGGCCTTTTTGTTTTTTTAATGTAAGTTTACCCCTAAAATTTAACCTTCGTTTTTTTTGATTTTAAAGTATACCCCTAAAAGAAGTTTTACCTAAATTTTAACACTATTTTTCCATTCTACTATATTATTAAATTTAATCAAAACGGATTCCTCTTGCTACTACATTTCTCATCGAAATATTACCATTATTATCGGGCGTTTTACCGGGTGCAAATACTCTTATATTTTCCCCACTTCTGCATCTTGAAAAAGCCGTATAAGTCTGACCATGTGCGAATGGTTCATCAAGAATATCAAGTCCTAAACGTTCACATGTTTGCCCCTGGGCTTTAGTTATTGTCATACAAAATGCTACCCTTACTGGGAATTGGAATCTTTCAAAACTAACTCCGTCCGGACGAAGTTCCTTATAGCTATTTCTTGCTCTGCAAATTCCCACAACAATACCACGTTCTGAAGAACCACTTATAGTTTCCGCTTCAATTAAATCTTGATGTAAACGCCTAACTATCATTCTGGTACCGTTACATAAACCCTTTTGGGTATTTAAATTTTGAAGTAATACTATTACTGCACCTACTTTAAGCTTTATATTGTGCGCTGGCAACCCCTTAGGCGTTAGTCTGTTTAATTGGGCTACTTCATAATCGGCTAAGTTATAAGCAAAAGGGTTCTCACTTGTAGGGCTATCTATTGACAAATACTCGTGAAGAGGCGCGTTTATTAAATCAATAATTTCTGAGTTAATCACATCTACTACTCTATTAGTTGGTGAAAGAATTAAACGTTTTAACAAATCTGTAACAGGTGCATCAAAACCTGTGTTAAAAACAAATGCATACAATTCTTGCCTTGAATTAACTCGCATAGCTTCAGGAATTATAACTGAATCGCCTGTTTGACCTGTTCCTATACTATAAAGCCAATCCTTAAATTGAATTTCAGATGGAATTACTCTCATATTCTGCATTAACCTATGTTTTTCAAATCTTCCATACAACTCCGAGGATTGAATCGACGCTGCTACCTGTGCTCCAGGAGCCGAAGATTCCTCAACTACAGGAAGAGACTGCTTCCAATCACCTGATATTATTACAATTTTTCCCGCAAACGGTTCGTTTTTATATTGAGGAATTAACTTCTTACATAAAAGATTTACGTTTTCAAAAATTGTTTTATTTAATATTGTGACTTCATCTACTATTACCAAATTAGCTTCAATTATTCTGCGCCCAAAGTAACTATCTACGGTTACGGGTGGAATTACATCAGGTTCCACATTAATACCGAATCTAAAAGCTGAATGGAATGTCATTCCTCCCGCGTAAAAATTAGTGGCTGCTATACCGGTCGAGGCGGTTGCTAATACTTTTAATCTCATTTCTCGTAATTTATAAATAATATAATTAAGGAGGAAAGTTTTCCCCGTACCACCATCACCAGACAAGAAAAATAATTTATTTTTAGTATTAGGATCTAAAACTGAAGCTCTAATTAAATTAAAAAATCTTTGCTGTTCTGGATTTAAGTTTGTGTTATCGTAAATAGACGTATCTATAGCTTCATCCATTTCATCATCATTAATATGATGTGGAAAGAAAAATTCATCAAGAGCTCTGTCAGGATTGTTTCTTATTGAATTATTGGGAAGAGGGAGGTTAAATTCTTGTAAACTACGACCGTTACTTAATAAAAGTTTTTCTATAATTGCTAAAGCTCTGTCAATACGTATTAATTTCTCTGCTTCTGTACACCTCCTATCATAAAAATGATCAACAAACATATTCCAAAGTAAAAGCCCATCTATCACACACTTTTCAGTACCACCAAATACGAGTATATTTGCAAACAACTGTCTCATTTGGGAAGGATTGAGAGATATTGACCCTTCTCTTAAAGTACGCTCCCATACATTATTATCTTCAAATAACCCTCGCAATCTTGCCGCTTCGGCAAAGGTTTGACATTCATGTCCATTAACAGTTAACAAATCTTTTGGTGTCCCAGGAAAATGTTTTGTTAAAATATATAAAGCGAACAATTCTGGATCTCTTGGGGACACGGTATAAATTCTCCCGATACGAGGTTTACGATTTTTATTTTTCTCAGAAATATTTAACTTTTTCCAAACTTTATCATTTTTATTAAATGCATATGTTTCAGGAATATTTTCAAAAAGAATATTTTTAGCTGCAGAATCAGAAATACATAACTTCCAATAAGCCGAAAGACGGGAATCTGGAATTTTACCTGCATTAATAGCACTAATAATTTTACTTGCATTTTTACTCGTAAAATAAATTTTCTGGTTGTCTGGTAAATGAATACTTAACGGTATTACTATATGTGATAAAAATGCATATTTGAAAGACATAATCCGAGAATATGCTTCATTAGCGATTTATTATTAAACAAAAACAATTCCGAATAAAGACAAACATAAAACCCACAATTAATCCCATCTCTTTGTTCAGTAAATTGAGAACGGGGCAAAACTTGAATATTTATATTGTCAATAAAAAGACCAGGTGTCAAATCACAAATACACCTTTTAATTAAATCAACACGCCGCTGATCGAAAACACCACAAGAAACATCGGTTAAACGATTAACAGAAGGCAAAGAATCAACAAAAATGCAAGAAAGATTTGCACGATCTGAACGATCAAAAACTACCAACCCAAAATGACCAGGAAAAATAATTGGAATTAATAAAATATCATAATCCTGGTTATAATTAAAACAACAATCAAAAATATTAGGAGGCTCAACACCCTGCCCAAAATGGTAATCAACAACAGCAAATTGAGGCGAGACAACAACAACATTTAAATTAGAACGATATGATAAAAATTTTAAGTAAATAAAAACGAAACTATCTTGTAACCACATATTAGGATCTGACCACAAACTATTAATTTCGGGCCTTGAAAAAACAATATCATCGGTAAAAATCCTATTATCATCATTAGGCATAGGACCAAAAGGAATATCTAACAAATCAATAGACAAAAATTCAGGAACAAAATTAATATTCATATTATCATTAGAATCAATTGATTTATTTGCAAAAGTATGCTTCCCCACACTATCTCGTTTCGGCCTACCGCCAGCTCTCTTAATCTTCCTAGGTCTACCACCTTTATTATTATTTAAACTGGTATCCATCAATTCACTACCCATGGAAACACTCTGAGACACTACAGATATTTTGTCTTGGTCTCTTAAACAACTTAAATTCCCTTCAACACCAGAACTCCCAACTAAAGAACCATCTACCAAAAAATTATCAACCAAAAAATTTTCAACAATAAAACTTTCATCCAATGAACTCCCAGGTAACGAACCATCAACATTAGAACCCCTAATTTCAGAACCATCAACCATTAAAACACTACCATTCGTACCTTTAACCATACTACTTACAGCACTACTCCCACACTCAACCAAAACATTCTCTGAATGTAATTCAACACCATCAACCATTGATACACTATCTAAAATACCATCACCTAAACTAACCCCGGGTGAATTAACATTCAAATATTTACCATCATTGGAAACCCCGTCAACCTCGCAACTATTAGTTGCATCACTACCAAACTTACTTTCAGCCAAATAACTTAACTTACGTTTCCTCCGGTTGTTTTGCTGTCTTGAAGGCATTTAAAATATAGAAAATAAAATAATTATTTAAAATATCTGAAAAAAAAGAAAATAAATTAAGAGCAATTCGCCACAAAACGCGAAAACAATGTGAAATGACAAAACGCGATGAAGATTCAATAAAAAGTTAAAAAAACTAATGAAAATAATAACGCGACGGATCTCATAGAAAAAGGCTAAAACATTAAAAACAAAATATAACAAAAAAACAAATTGAATTAATTTAACAAAAAGTAGAGTTGCCAACCATGTTAAACATGGTTTTCACTCTACGACCAAAAATTGTGAAAAGGGGGTACTGGTGTCCCAACCATTAACAACTGGTCAGGCTGAGAACAGTTGGAAAGTCCGCCAGCAGACTATTTTTTCTGGTGCATCAAGCCCACCAGCGGCCATTTTTAATTTGGGGACAGATGTGTGGTATCCCCATCTGTAAAGGATATTTTTCACGTGGTGTGTAATTGGCCCACCACGCAAAGCCATTTTTAAAGGCTGAGTCGTACTGCAACGTTAGTGCAGCCGTCTCTCAGGGGTCAATAATAAAATTTAAATTTTGAAAAAAAATATCGAAAAGTTTCAAAAATTTAAATTTTTAAAGAATTTAGATATTTTAAGTTTGAAAAATAAAATTTTTTCCGAAAAAGCCGAAAATAAAAAAAAACAAAAACATTACGAAACCAAAAGCAAGCCACCAAAATTTGATTCAAAGATAGAGCATGTATTGACACTAAAATGAAAAATTTTTAAAATTAAAAAATTTAAGTTTTTTAAAAAGTTTTATTAAATTTTGAAAAATTTTGGCATGACCCGTCGGCACAGTGAAGCATCAATACAAGGAGTTATTCTTCCCCCAAGTATTGGTGCTCCACGTTCTCATCCCATCCCGTGGGCCTTCAAGGCGAGGACCCGAAACCTTATTATACAGGTTTTTCCACGGAATGGGGCACAAAGAAGAACTTGCATGCCTCTCTGTGCTTCTAGTGCAGAAGAGGTCATGCATAGGCCCCTTTTTGTGGGAAAGGAAGCACCCCTCCGAACAGACGCATAAAACAAAAAAAATGAAAATTTAAAATTTTAGACAAAAATTTTAAAAAATATTTATCGAATTTTTTTGAAAAAATGTTTTGCTATTTTCAGGTTTTTCCCAGAAAATTTCAAAAATGATTTAAAAATTAGCCAAAAAATATTTTTCACTGAAAGTTTAGTTAATAAAAAAATTTAAAAATTGTTAACAATAAACTCACTTAAAACAAAGCACCCACCAAGCATATTGAAGAAGGGGAGCAGTAAGTTGAGAAACTATAAAAATAAAAAATTGTAAAAAATTTAATGTTTATTTAAAGTAAAAAAAATTTTGGCATGACCCCTAGCACAAGTGAGGCATCAAGACGCGTATTTGTTCTCCCCCGCGTCCTGGTGCCCCACACTCTCCCCATACGGGGGTTCAAGATCTCCTTCCCCCGACAGGGAAGGAAACCGGATTGGGGAATATAAATATAAAAAAATAAACTCACGAGAAAAGACCAACCACCAAGCATATTGGATGACCGCAGCAGGCGTTGAGAAACCTTAAAAATAAAAAATTGTAAAAAAATTTTAGGTTAGTTTAAAATTAAAAAAAATTTGGGCATGACCCGTCCGCACAAGTGAGGCATCAGAACGCGTATTTGTTCTCCCCCGCGTACTGGTGCCCCACACTCTCCCCATACGGGGGTACAAGATCTCCTTCCCCCGACAGGGAAGGAAACCGGATTGGGGAATAAAAATATTTTAAAAAAGTAAAACTCACAAATAAGACCAACCACCAAACAAATTGGATGACGGCAACAGGCGTTGAGAAACCTTAAAAATAAAAAAATCGTAAAAAAATTTTTAAAGTGAATTTAAATTTAAAAAAAATTTGGGCATGACCCGTCCGCACAGTGGTTGTACTGTCCCACTGTGCAGAAGGAAGGGGGAGCCTTCCCATACCCACAAAAGGGGAAACGGGCATGACCCAATCCCCGATCATGCCGGCTCCGCCCATTTCTGGAAAAAAACCGGCATGACCCGTCCGCACAGTGGTTGTACTGTCCCACTGTGCAGAAGGAAGGGGGAGCCTTCCCATACCCCCAAAAGGGGAAACGGGCATGACCCAATCCCCGATCATGCCGGCTCCGCCCATTTCTGGGAAAAAACCGGCATGACCCCTCCGCACAGTGGTCATACAAGTTCGCTACCCACATCCGTGGGATTTTATTCTTTAAAAAAATTGTTTTTTTTGAAAAAAAAATCATAAATTAGTGAAAAAAATTTTGTTTTTTAAAAAAAATTATAAATTATAAAACAAACCATAATGATTTGTTTGTAGGTGTTGAGTTGATGTTGAAGAATTTATAAAAATATTTGAAGAAATTGGATGTTGTTGTTGATGAAAAAATAAAATTAATTTTTTGTTGTTGTTGTCGAAAAAATTTAAATTTTTGAAAAATAGAATAATTATGTTGATGTTGAATGAAAATAATTTTTTGAATTAAAATATTTTAATTTTTTAGGCTAAAAATAAAAAAAATATATAAAAGTTTAATTAAAAATTAATTTTGGGGTATTTGGAAAAAAGACCGTTTCAGTGCCACACTCAAGTGTGGCACCAAAACGACCATGCTAGCTGAATTCCCCAAGGTTGATTACCTATATCCCCAAGTTTAAACCAAAACGCACAAAAAGTTCCGAAGTAGGACGTTTCAGTGCCACACTCAAGTGTGGCACCAAAATGAACATGCCCAATGAACTCCCCAGGTCCGATTACCTACTACCCCAAATTTCCGCTAAAAAGCCCCAGCGGTTCCCCATTAAAGTAAAATTAAATGTTAGGGGGATTTTTAAAAAAGTAAAAAAATTAAAAAAATGGAAAAATAAAAGCTCCAGCCCTTTTTTCGACAAAAGGGTACATGGAAAAATGGTCAAAATCTAAAAAAGACCAAATGGGGCAATAACTTATTGGGATTATAGGTAATCGGCCATGGGGAATTCAATGGGCATGGCCATTTTGGTGCCGCACTAAAGTGTGGCACTGAAACGTCCGGATGAATACTTCAACTGCTCATAGCGGTTTTTTGGAGGCCGGGGGGGTTTCGCGTCTGGGAGTGATGTTGTAGGGCTGCGTGTGGGGAACTTATAAGTAGTTGGTCATTTGAGTCTGGAATATACTTTAGGATGTGATATGAGTATGAGAGTATCCCCACCCCCGAAATTTCGACCTTTTGTAACTGTACAAAATGGTCAGAAAATCTCGGAAAAATTATTTTTATTCTCCCCTCATTAATGGCTTTCGAATGATATGACATTTGGCCCATTTATATCGATTTTGAAAAAAATTTTTTTTTGGCCGAAAATTTCGGCAGAAAAAATCGACCAAATTTTTAAAAATTCATAACTTTTTCAAATTTGAACTTTTTGAAAAATTTTAAAAGCTTATTCTATGGAGAAAAATAAGCTCTATCCAGGAAAAATAGCTTCGTTCCGAACCGTCGGCAAAAATCCCGGAATTTTTTCGAAAAACCGAAAATTTTTGGGTTTTTCGAAATTCGACCCCTACACCCTCAGTTTCGACTTTTTTCGAAATTTTTTCCACTCAAAAAATACCTAATTTTTTGCTTGATTTTATGAAAGAAACCCCAACCCAATCCGAAAATCCCAAAAAAAAGTTATGGTCCCCTAAAAATTCCCAAAAATCCCCCAAAAGGGGTACCCCTTTGAAAATAGGCGTGGAAACAAAATTTTCGAATTTTGACCCGAAATTCGACCTATATGGTGCTCTGACACCCGCTGAGTACGAATCCGGTGTAAGAAAAATTTTAAAAATCTTCCCCGGGACGTTAGAGTCTCAAAAAGATTCACGACATTTTGCCAAATTGGCTATAACTTTTTGAGACTCAAGTGGACCCCCAACATATTATACCTTTTTCGGAGCCCCAGGGGACGCTCTTTCGAATAGGGTATCGAAGAAACCCGAAACGACCCTCTACAAAAAATCGACTTTTCGACTTAGACACTTTGGACCATATGACCCCCAAAAGTTCACCCGAGACTCTAATGTCCAACACCAAATATTTTCCCAACATCCAGCCCTACAATATCAATCCCAAGCCCCAAGACACCCCACTTCTCAAAAAAGCGTTATAACGCTTTGAAGCACTCATCCGGCCATTTCGGTGCCACACTCAAGTGCGGCACCAAAACGACCTATCCCAAAAAATTCCCCATAGCCACTTACCTATAACCCTCCAGGTCCCATCTAAATCCCCCCAGCCGTTTCCAAGATATAGCTTAAAAACAACACTCAAGTCCGACAAAATCGACATTTCACCGTCAGTCGTTGAGTTTTTGGAAAGGCATAAGTACCCTCCAAGTTCGGATTTCGGGTCCGGGTTTTTTCCTGCATATATCTACCTACTCCAACTTAAAATCCTACCAGCAGAAGTTTTTTGCTCCAGGTTCTGGTTCACGAGATATAAAATCACATGGGGTCGTTTCGGCGCAAAGGAAAAGTCATGGCGCCAAAGTCGGATTTTTCCTGAATAGCCCTCAAAAAGTTGTAGGACCCTTCCACAACTTTCAGGAGCGGCCCGGCCTTCGGCCGGGCCAGGGACTTTTTTAAAATCGAAGTTGGGGTTTTTTTTATACTATTATAACTAGCTATGGGTTACGTATGCGATGGCGGCGTTGTGCGTATGCAATTCCTATTAGGATACTCTGGCAGTAAAATTTTGCTCTGCTCGTTGGAAAGCCTAACGGCTTTGGGGCGCGCTTCGCGCGCGGCTAGAAACAGTCACATAATTTATTTAATTTCAACTCTTCCCGTTTTTTACCGTGCTTAGCCATTGTTGTATAACATTTTTTAATTATACAACAATGCCCAGGGTACACCACGTGGAGGTGCACGAAGGTAAACGGGCAAACCCTGTACCCCGCCCCATTGGGGTCGGAATTCTTACTTATAATGTTAAAGTGGTCTGACTCTTGGCCATTTTTTATTTATTTTGGCCTTTTTTATTTTTAGAACGTTGAAGTGGTCTCGTTCTTTTTAAAGAGTGTTGAAGTGGTCTCACTCTTTTGGCCTTTTTTATTTTATTTATTTTGGCCTTTTTTTATTTAGGCCTTTTATTTTTTAGAACGTTGAAGTGGTCTCGTTCTTTTTAAAGAGTGTTGAAGTGGTCTCACTCTTTTGGCCTTTTTTTATTTTTTTATTTATTTTGGCCTTTTTTTAGAACGTTGAAGTGGTCTCGTTCTTTATAAAGAGTGTTGAAGTGGTCTCACTCTTTTGGCCTTTTTTTATTTTTTTATTTTGGCCTTTTTTTAGAACGTTGAAGTGGTCTCGTTCTTTTTTATAGAGTGTTGAAGTGGTCTCACTCTATTTGGCCTTTTTTATTTTATTTATTTTGGCCTTTTTATTTTTTAGAACGTTGAAGTGGTCTCGTTCTTTTTAAAGAGTGTTGAAGTGGTCTCACTCTTTTGGCCTTTTTATTTTTTATTTATTTTGGCCTTTTATTTTTTAGAACGTTGAAGTGGTCTCGTTCTTTTTTAAAGAATGTTGAAGTGGTCTCATTCTTTTTTATGGCCTTTTTGTTATTTTTAATTTAAAGTTTGCCTATAAAATTTATCCTTTTTTTTTATTTGAAAGTATACCCCTAAAATTTAACCTTATTTTTTTATTTGAAAGTATACCCCTAAAAGAAGTTTAACCTAAATTTTAATACTATTTTTCATTCTACTATATTATAAAACTTAATCAAAACGGATTCCTCTTGCTACTACATTTCTCATTGATACATTCCCATTATTATCGGGCGTTTTTCCAGGTGCAAATACTCTAATATTTTCCCCACTTCTGCATCTCGAAAAAGCCGTATAAGTCTGACCATGTGCGAATGGTTCATCAAGAATATCAATTCCTAAACGTTCGCATGTTTGCCCCTGAGCTTTAGTTATTGTCATACAAAATGCTACCCTTATTGGGAATTGGAATCTTTCAAAACTAACTCCGTCCGGACGCAGTTCCTTATAGCTATTTCTTGCTCTGCAAATTCCCACAACAATACCACGTTCTGAAGAACCACTTATAGTTTCCGCTTCAATTAAATCTTGATGTAAACGCCTAACAATCATTCTGGTACCGTTACACAACCCCTTTTGAGTATTTAAATTTTGAAGCAATACTATTACTGCACCCACTTTAAGCTTTATATTGTGCGCTGGCAACCCCTTAGGTGTTAATCTGTTTAATTGAGCTACTTCATAATCGGCTAAGTTATAAGCAAACGGGTTCTCACTTGTAGGGCTATCTATTGACAAATACTCGTGAAGAGGCGCGTTTATTAAATCAATAATTTCTGAGTTGATCACATCTACTACTCTATTAGTTGGCGAAAGAATCAAACGTTTTAACAAATCTGCAACAGGTGCATCAAAACCTGTATTAAATACGAATCTATACAATTCTTGCCTTGAATTAACTCGCATTGCTTCTGGGATTATAACAGAATCACCCATTTGTCCTGTTCCTATACTATAAAGCCAATCCTTAAATGCGATTTCCGACTGAATTACTCTCATATTCTGCATTAATCTATGTTTTTCAAATCTTCCATACAACTCCGAGGATTGAATCGACGCTGCTACCTGTGCTCCAGGAGCCGAAGATTCCTCAACTACAGGAAGAGACTGCTTCCAATCACCTGATATTATTACAATTTTTCCCGCAAACGGTTCGTTATTATATTGAGGAATTAACTTCTTACATAAAAGATTTACGTTTTCAAAAATTGTTTTATTTAATATTGTGACTTCATCTACTATTACCAAATTAGCTTCAATTATTCTGCGCCCAAAGTAACTATCTACGGTTACGGGTGGAATTACATCAGGTTCCACATTAATACCGAATCTAAAAGCTGAATGGAATGTCATTCCTCCCGCGTAAAAATTTGTGGCTGCTATACCGGTCGAAGCGGTTGCTAATACTTTTAATCTCATTTCTCGTAATTTATAAATAATATAATTAAGGAGGAAAGTTTTCCCCGTACCTCCATCTCCAGACAAGAAAAATAATTTATTTTTAGTATTAGGATCTAAAACTGAAGCTCTAATTAAATTAAAAAATCTTTGCTGTTCAGGATTTAAGTTTGTGTTATCATAAATAGAGGTATCTATAGCTTCATCCATTTCATCATCATTAATATGATGTGGAAAGAAAAATTCATCAAGAGCTCTATCAGGATTGTTTCTTATTGAATTATTGGGAAGAGGGAGGTTAAATTCTTGTAAACTACGACCGTTACTTAATAAAAGTTTTTCTATAATTGCTAAAGCTCTATCAATACGTATTAATTTCTCTGCTTCTGTACACCTCCTATCATAAAAATGATCAACAAACATGTTCCAAAGTAAAAGCCCATCTATCACACACTTTTCAGTACCACCAAATACAAGTATATTTGCAAACAACTGTCTCATTTGGGAAGGATTGAGAGATATTGACCCTTCTCTTAAAGTACGCTCCCATACATTATTATCTTCAAATAACCCTCGCAATCTTGCCGCTTCGGCAAAGGTTTGACATTCATGTCCATTAACAGTTAACAAATCTTTTGGTGTCCCAGGAAAATGTTTAGTTAAAATATATAAAGCGAACAATTCTGGATCTCTCGGGGACACGGTATAAATTCTTCCGATACGAGGTTTACGATTTTTATTTTTCTCAGAAATATTTAACTTTTTCCAAACTTTATCATTTTTATTAAATGCATATGTTTCAGGAATATTTTCAAAAAGAATATTTTTAGCTGCAGAATCAGAAATACATAACTTCCAATAAGCCGAAAGACGTGAATCTGGAATTTTACCTGCATTAATAGCACTAATAATTTTACTTGCATTTTTACTCGTAAAATAAATTTTCTGGTTGTCTGGTAAATGAATACTTAACGGTATTACTATATGTGATAAAAATGCATATTTGAAAGACATAATCCGAGAATATGCCTCAGTCGGGCTACGGTATATCATTCTTGCATAATGCAACGGTTCATCTACAGTTATAAGACCGTTAACTTCACTCCGTACGTAAGAAAAGCTGGACCCCTTAAAAGGATATTTTAACGCATATTTTAAATTATCTGTTTGGCCGTAAGCGAATTCTAAATTATGGTGGCATTCAAACATAACTAAAATGAGCGGATTATATGGCACTACTTTCGTATTATCATAAGTTATCCACGCTCTACCCCGTTTTATTTTTAATGTTTCACCGCCATCGTCTGGACTGGGCCGATAATATACTGCCGGCTTATTAGCGTGTAAAATTGTTATGTTACTATAAGGTTTCGGAAAGTCCTTTTTACATTTCCCATTAGCTTTCTTACAATGTTCCCCACAGTCATGAAACTGATAAAAGGGTAATAATTCGCGGACCTTTCTCATAAAATTAGCCCATGGTGAATTATCGGTTGCAGGAGGTTCAGGAGGTATATGTGCCCAAATTAAATTAGAAATATTATCGGGCGTTGCAACAATATCAGTACAAAAAACTCTATGTAAATGAGGACCGCCAATCCTTTTTTGGAACTCCCTACTTTCTGCATAACCTAAAATTTTTCCGAAAATATGTTTTTTATTTAATAAGTAATGAATTTCTCTTAGTTTATCTTCATATACTCTGCTAATAATATCAAATCTATCCACGCTTTTCTGGTTATCACGTAACATATTTCTTTTAATTTCTGGCCACCGTGGATTACTCGTAAATGTAAACATAAAGGACGCATTTTCAGGTTTTCGGCTTCTTGCCATAAGAGTAGTCGCGTCGTAAAACATGTCTTGAAAATATGGCCTTGTGCCAGGATGCTCTTTTCTAAACATAACACAGTGTCCTATATCTGCAATACTATTGGCATTACTGTCTCTTGCTAACCATCTTAAAGCAGGCTCAGGAAGAGAAGCTCTTAAATCTAAATCGTCCCTTCGCAAATAATCTGCCACATCAGAATCTATCCTTGCTGTGTAGTCTAAAGCAAATTTTTGACTTAAGCCTCCCCCAGAATTCCAAATATTATGATAATCTTCCTGTTTTCTTACTGCTAATCTATATTTAACATAATCACGAATACTAATAGTTTTGCGCTTAGTATCTAAAAGAGGATCATCTTCGCAATCAGAACACTCATTATCACTTGTATCTTCATTTAACACTTTTCTAGCAAAAGGAATCTTAGGGTGGTAACTATCATCCCCACACGGAAATAAAAGAGGGTAACACAAAGTGTCAGTTTGAGGATGATGTGGTTTAAAAATAAATAATTTCCCTTCCTCATTAGTGATAAAAAGCCCTTTAATAATAGGAGGTTCACTTGATTCGGTATGTAATGAAAATAAAGTTTCCTCTGTAGGAAGGTTCACTTGTCTGACATGTAAGGAATTATCTTTTATCAACTCAGGCGCTTCACGCTCTTCCAAAAGTACAAGTCTAAAATTTTCCACTGAATCTGGGCCATCCCTGCTTAATTTATCTAAATATTGTTCATGAAAATTTTTATAAGTATTTGCGAGAGGGTGGCAATCTCTAAGAAGAGTGTCTAAACGCTTTAACACATCTGGATTGACTCTATCCCCACCATATGCAATATTAGAAACTCTGTGTTTAAATGCTGTATCAGCATCTAATATATATAATTGGGAAAATGAGGGCCCTGAATCGCCTGAAATCATCGAACTCAGTTTCCTAACAAATTCACCGTTTAACATGTAACTAATACCACCATCGAGTTTGGTTTCTCTATGTGCAACGAAAACAGACGCAAACGCCAATAGAGAATTATAAATATTTTGTTTCTTTAAAAAATCTAAAGATTCTTGTGTATCGCCCATAGTTAAATCTCTTAATAACTGCGGATGCGGTTTAAATGAAGGGAGAACAACTAAACCACAACGACAACAATACGAAGATGAAGTTTTTTTAAATTTTTTAAAGTGTGCATCATTAACTTCAGATTTAAATAACATTGCACCGCAATAATAGCAATCTTCATCTCCTAGATTTCCTGAATCGTAATAATTAACGACGTGTCTAGCTCGCACATCTGCACACGGAAATAATTTATGAGCTCTATGACAATTAGATGTAATTTCGTTCAACGTTTTAAGTGAAATTTTACTTATATTTAATTCAGAAACATCATTCTTTTGCATCAACTTAATCCTTTCAGACCTCCTTAAATTTTCTGAAGGTGGATCTGGTTCAATATTGACTACTGGAAAATTATTAACAACACAATTATCATCTAAATCAGTACCAAAATCAAGATTAAAATTAAAAACATTTTCATTCACTTGTACATTTCTAGGATTATAATCAAAAATCCCAACATAATCAATATCATTCGAAAGAAGCAATTGCGAAAGGTGCCATAAAATACGTTTCCTCTCATACTGAATATTTAAATTTGGAATTATTAACGATTTATTATTAAATAAAAACAATTCCGAATAAAGACAAACATAAAATCCACAATTAATCCCATCTCTTTGTTCAGTAAATTGAGAACGTGGCAAAACTTGAATATTAATACTGTCAACAAAAAGACCAGGTGTCAAATCACAAATACACCTTTTAATCAAATCAACACGCCTTTGATCAAAAACACCGCAAGAAACATCGGTTAAACGATTAACAGAAGGCAAGGAGTCAACAAAAATACAAGAAAAAGTAGCACGATCAGAACGATCAAAAATTACCAACCCAAAATGTCCAGGAAATACAATTGGAATCAACAAAATATCATAATCCTGGTTATAGTTATAACAATAATCAAAAATATTAAGAGGATCAACACCCTGCCCAAAATGATAATCCACAACAGCAAACTGAGGCGAGACAACAACAACATTTAAATTAGAACGATATGACAAAAATTTTAAATAGATAAACACGAAACTATCTTGTAACCACATATTAGGATCTGACCACAAACTATTAATTTCGGGCCTTGAAAAAACAATATCATCACTAAAAATTCTATTTGCAATATTAGGCATTGGACCAAACGGAACATCTAACAAATCAATAGATAAAAATTCTGGAACACAGTTCATATTATTATTACATGGAGCATTAACTATGTGTAGAGGCTCGTTAATATTAAAAGTTTCGTTATTGTTCTGCATTGACATTAAAGTTTGAACATTATTATTTACTTCCATAACACAACTATTTGCAATCACATTGGATTTCTTAGGCCGACCACTACGTTTAACTTTTTTAGGTCTACCCCTTGAACTTTTTTCATACGACACTTCACTACCCATAGAAACACTCTGAGACACTACAGACACAGTATCTTGGTCTCCTAACAAAAAATTGCTTAAATTCCCTTTGTCAACAGAATTCCCAACTAAAGAACCATCAACCAAAAAACTATCAACCAAAATATTTTCAAAAATAACACCATCACCCAAAGAACTCCCAGGTAACGAACCATCAACATTAGAACCCCTAATTTCAGAACCATCACCCATTAAAACCCTATCATTCGTACCTTCAACCACACTATTTAAAGCACTACTCCCACATTCAACCAAAACATTTTCTGAATGTAATTCAACACCATCAACCATTGATACACTATCTAAAATACCATCACCAAAACTAACCCCGGGTGAATTAACATTCAAAGATTTACCATCATTGGAAACACCTTCAACATCGCAACTATTAGTTGCATCACTACCAAACGTACCTTCAGCCAAATAACTTAACTTACGTTTCCTCCGGTTGTTTTGCTGTCTTGAAGGCATTTAAAATAAAGAAAATAAATAAATTATTTAAAATATCTGAAAAAAAGAAAATAAATTAAGTGTAACTCGAAAAAAAAACGAAAAATGCGAAAACAATGTAAAACGACAAAACGCGATAAAGTTTCAATCAAAAATTAAAAACACTAATGAAAATAATAACGCGACGGATCAAGGCAAAAAAGAAAACGAATTAAAGGCAACAAAATAATAAAAAAAATAAGATGAATTAATTTAACAAAAAGTAGAGTTGCCCACCGTGTTGAACACGGCTTTCACTCTACGACCAAAAAAGTGCAAAATGGGTACTGGTGTCCCAACCATTAACAGCTGGTCAGGCTGAGAACAGTTGAAGAGTCCGCCAGCAGACTATTTTTCCTGGTGCATCAAGCCCACCAGAGGCCATTTTTAATTTGGGGACAGATGTGTGGCATCCCCATCTGTAAAGGATATTTTTCACGTGGTGTGTAATTGGCCCACCACGCAAAGCCATTTTTAAAAGGCTGAGTCGTACTGCAACGTTAGTGCAGCCGTCTCTCAGGGGTCAATAATAAAATTAAAATTTTGAATTCTGAAAAAAATATCGAAAAGTATCGAAAATTTCTAAATTTTTAAAGAATTTAGCAAATTTAGTTTAAAAAAATTTTTCCGAAAAAGCCGAAAAGATTAAAAACAAAAATATTACGAAACCAAAAGCAAACCACCAAAAGTTGATTCAAAGATAGAGCAAGTGTTGACACTAAAATGATAAATGTAAAAATTAAAAAATTTTAGTTTTTTTGATTTTTGAAAAATTTTGGCATGACCCGTCGGCACAGTGAAGCATCAATACAAGGAGTTATTCTTCCCCCAAGTATTGTTGCTCCACGTTCTCATCCCATCCCGTGGGCCTTCAAGGCGAGGACCCGAAACCTTGTGATACAGGTTTTTCCACGGAATGGGGCACAAGGGGAACTTGCATGCCTCTCTGTGTTTCTAGTGCAGAAGAGGTCATGCATAGTCCCCTTTTAATGTGAACGGAAGTAAACCCTTCGCAAAAACGGATAAAACAAAAAAAAATTGAAAATTAAAATTTTAGATATGAAATTTCAAAAATATTTATCAAAAATTTTTTGGAAAAATGTTTAACTATTTAAAGTTTTTCCCCAAAAATTGCGAAAATGTTTAAGAATTTTCCCAAAAAAATATTTTTCAATAAAAGTTTAGTTAAAAACATATTTAAAATTTTTTCAACAATAAACTCACTCAAAACAAAGACCACCAACCAAGTATATTGAACTAAGGGAGCAGTAAGTTGAGAAACACTGAAAATAAAAATATTGTAAAAAAGTAAGTTTATTTAAATTAAAAAAAATTTTGGCATGACCCCTCCGCACAAGTGAGGCATCAAGACGCGTATTTGTTCTCCCCCGCGTCTTGGTGCCCCACATTCTCCCCATACGGGGGTACAAGATCTCCTTCCCCCGACAGGGAAGGAAACCGAATTGGGGAATTAAAATATTTAAAAAACAAAACTCACAAGAAAGACCACCCACCAAACATATTGATTAAGGGGAGCAGGCGTTGAGAAACCTTAAAAATAAAAAAATTTTTTAAAAATTTTGAAGTTAATTAAAATTAAAAAAATTTTGGCATGACCCGTCCGCACAGTGGTTGTCCTTTCCCACTGTGCAGAAGGAATGGGGAGCTTTCCCGTACCCCCAAAAGGGGAAACGGGCATGACCCAATCCCCGATCATGCCGGCTCCGCCCATTTATGGGAAAAAACCGGCATGACCCGTCCGCACAGTGGTTGTACTGTCCCACTGTGCAGAAGGAAGGGGGAGCCTTCCCATACCCCCAAAAGGGGAAACGGGCATGACCCAATCCCCGATCATGCCGGCTCCGCCCATTTCTGAGAAAAAACCGGCATGACCCCTCCGCATAGTGGTCATACAAATGCGCTACCCACATCCGTGGGATTTTTTTCTTTCAAAAAAAATTTGTTTTTAAAAAAATTATAAATGTTAAAACAAACCATAATTGTATTTTTGAAGAGATGTGTTGGTGTTGAGTTGATTTTGAATAAATTAATAAAAATATTTGAAGAAACTGGATGTTGTTGTTGATGAAAAAATAAAATTAATTGAAGTTTGTTGTTGTTGTCGAAAAATTTAAATTTTTGGAAAAATAGAAAAATTATGTTATGTTGAATAAAAATAATTTTTTGAATTAAAATATTTTAATTTTTTAGGCTAGAAATGAAAAAATATATAAAAGTTTAATTAAAAATTAATTTTGGGGTATTTGGAAAAAAACGACCGTTTCAGTGCCACACTCAAGTGTGGCACCAAAACGACCATGCTAGCTGAATTCCCCAAGGTCGATTACCTATATCCCCATGTTTAAACCCAAACGGAGAAAAAGTTCCCGAAGTAGGACCTTTCAGTGCACACTCAAGTGTGGCACCAAAATGAACATGCCCAATGAACTCCCCAGGTCCTATTACCTACTACCCCAAATTTCCGCTAAAAAGCCCCAGCAGTTCCCCATTAAAGTAAAATTAAATTTTAGGGGGATTTTTAAAAAATTAAAAAAATTAAAAAAATGGAAAAATAAAAGCTGCAGCCCTTTTTTCGACAAAAGGGTACATGGAAAAATGGTCAAAATCAAAAAAAGACCAAATGGGGCAAAAATGCAATGGGATTATAGGTAATCGACCATGGGGAATTCAATGAACAGGGCCATTTTGGTGCCGCACTCAAGTGTGGCACTGAAATGGCCGGTTGAAAATTTCAACGCGTTATAATGGTTTTTTGAAAGGCCGGAGGGTTTAGTGGCTGGGAGTTATGTTGCAGGGTATAATGCGGGGAACTTATAAGCAGTTGGGCATTTGAGTCTGGGACGAACTTTTGACGGTGATAAAAGTATGCGAGTACCCCCACCCCCAAAATTTTGACCTTTTGTAACTTTGGCCAAAATAGTCAGAAAATTTTGGAAAAAATATTTTTAGACTCCCCTCGATAAGTGCTCTCAAATGATATAACATTTGGTCCATTTATGGCCATTTTGAAAAATTTATTTTTTTGGCCGAAAATTTTGGCCGAAAAATTCAACGAAATTTTCAAAAAATCATAACTTTTTCGAGGTTAACCTTTTTTGAAAATTTTAAAAGCTTATCCTATGCAGAAAAATCTCCTCTATACAGGAAAAATACATGCGGCTCGAACGGTCGGCAAAAATCCCGAAAAAGTTTCGAAAAACCGAAAAATTTTGGGTTTTTCTAAATGAGACCCCTACACCCCCAATTTCGAATTTTTTCGAAATTTTCTTCGGTCAAAAAACACCTAATTTTTAGGTCTATTTTTAGAAAGAAACCCCATCCCAATCCGAGAATTCCAAAAAAAGTTATGTCGACTTAAAAAATCCCGAAAATCCCCCAAAAGGGGATTCCCCAAAAGATCCCCCAAAAGGGGATCCCTTTGGAAATAAGGGGTGGGACAAAATTTTCGAATTTTGACCCGAAATTCGACCTATATAGTGCTCTGGCATGCGCTGAGTACGAATCCGGTGTCAGAAAAATTTTTAAAAATTGATCCGGGACGTTAGAGTCTCAAAAAGGTTCACGACATTTTGCCACACTGGCTATAACTTTTCGAGACTCAAGTGGACCCCCAACATATTATACCTTTTTCTGACCGCCAGGGGACGCTCTTTCGGACTGGCTATCGAAGAGACCCGAAACGACCTTTTAAAAAAAGTCGACTTTCCGACCCCGACTCTTTGAGTCTTATCACCCCCAAAAGTTCATCCAAGACTCAAATGTCCAACACCAAATATTTTCCCAACATCCCACCCTCCAACAACACTCCCAGGCCAAAGAACCCCCCACTTCTCAAAAACGCGTTATAACGCGTTGAATTATGCATCCGGACGTTTCAGTGCCACACTTCAGTGCGGCACCAAAATGACCCACCCCAAAAAATTCGCCGTAGCCACATACCTAATACCCCCCAGACCGCATCTAAATCTCCCCAACCATTCCCGAGATATACCTCAAAAACATCGGCCAAGTCCGACAAAATCGACAATTCACGGACATTATGTGAATTTTTGGAAAGGCATAAGTACCCTCCAAGTTCGGATTTCGGGTCCGGGTTTTTTCCTGCATATATCTACCTACTCCAACTTAAAATCCTACCAGCAGAAGTTTTTTGCTCCAGGTTCTGGTTCACGAGATATAAAATCACATGGGGTCGTTTCGGCGCAAAGGAAAAGTCATGGCGCCAAAGTCGGATTTTTCCTGAATAGCCCTCAAAAAGTTGTAGGACCCTTCCACAACTTTCAGGAGCGGCCCGGCCTTCGGCCGGGCCAGGGACTTTTTTTAAAATCGAAGTTGGGGTTTTTTTTATACTATTATAACTAGCTCTGGGTTACGTATGCGATGGCGGCGTAGTGCGTATGCAATTCCTATTAGGATACTTTGGCGGTAAAATTTTGGGGTGCCCGTTGGAAAGCCTAACGGCTTTGGGGCGCGCTTCGCGCGCCGCTAGAAACAATTACATTCTTTATTATAATTCAAATCATCCCGTTTTTTACCGTGCTTAGCCATTGTTGTATAACATTTTATTATTATACAACAATGCCCAGGGTACACCACGTGGAGGTGCACGGAGGTAAACGGGCAAACCCTGTACCCCGCCCCGGTGGGGTCGGAATTCTTACTTATAGTTTTAAAGTGGTCTGACTCTTGGCCATTTTTTTTTATTTATTTTGGCCTTTTTTATTTTTAGAACGTTGAAGTGGTCTCGTTCTTTCTAAAGAGTGTTGAAGTGGTCTCACTCTTTTGGCCTTTTTTATTTTATTTATTTTGGCCTTTTTTTTTGGCCTTTTTTATTTTTAGAACGTTGAAGTGGTCTCGTTCTTTTTAAAGAGTGTTGAAGTGGTCTCACTCTTTTGGCCTTTTTTATTTTATTTATTTTGGCCTTTTTTTATTTTGGCCTTTTTTATTTTTAGAACGTTGAAGTGGTCTCGTTCTTTTTAAAGAGTGTTGAAGTGGTCTCACTCTTTTGGCCTTTTTTTATTTTTTTTTTATTTTGGCCTATTATTTTTTAGAACGTTGAAGTGGTCTCGTTCTTTTAAAGAGTGTTGAAGTGGTCTCACTCTTTTGGCCTTTTTTTATATCTTTTGGCCTTTTTATTTTTTAGAACGTTGAAGTGGTCTCGTTCTTTTTAAAGAGTGTTGAAGTGGTCTCACTCTTTTGGCCTTTTTTTATTTTTTTTATTTTGGCCTTTTTATTTTTTAGAACGTTGAAGTGGTCTCGTTCTTTTTTAAAGAGTGTTGAAGTGGTCTCACTCTTTTGGCCTTTTTTATTTTTTTATTTATTTTGGCCTTTTTGTTTTTTTAATGTAAGTTTACCCCTAAAATTTAACCTTCGTTTTTTTTGATTTTAAAGTATACCCCTAAAAGAAGTTTTACCTAAATTTTAACACTATTTTTCCATTCTACTATATTATTAAATTTAATCAAAACGGATTCCTCTTGCTACTACATTTCTCATCGAAATATTACCATTATTATCGGGCGTTTTACCGGGTGCAAATACTCTTATATTTTCCCCACTTCTGCATCTTGAAAAAGCCGTATAAGTCTGACCATGTGCGAATGGTTCATCAAGAATATCAAGTCCTAAACGTTCACATGTTTGCCCCTGGGCTTTAGTTATTGTCATACAAAATGCTACCCTTACTGGGAATTGGAATCTTTCAAAACTAACTCCGTCCGGACGAAGTTCCTTATAGCTATTTCTTGCTCTGCAAATTCCCACAACAATACCACGTTCTGAAGAACCACTTATAGTTTCCGCTTCAATTAAATCTTGATGTAAACGCCTAACTATCATTCTGGTACCGTTACATAAACCCTTTTGGGTATTTAAATTTTGAAGTAATACTATTACTGCACCTACTTTAAGCTTTATATTGTGCGCTGGCAACCCCTTAGGCGTTAGTCTGTTTAATTGGGCTACTTCATAATCGGCTAAGTTATAAGCAAAAGGGTTCTCACTTGTAGGGCTATCTATTGACAAATACTCGTGAAGAGGCGCGTTTATTAAATCAATAATTTCTGAGTTAATCACATCTACTACTCTATTAGTTGGTGAAAGAATTAAACGTTTTAACAAATCTGTAACAGGTGCATCAAAACCTGTGTTAAAAACAAATGCATACAATTCTTGCCTTGAATTAACTCGCATAGCTTCAGGAATTATAACTGAATCGCCTGTTTGACCTGTTCCTATACTATAAAGCCAATCCTTAAATTGAATTTCAGATGGAATTACTCTCATATTCTGCATTAACCTATGTTTTTCAAATCTTCCATACAACTCCGAGGATTGAATCGACGCTGCTACCTGTGCTCCAGGAGCCGAAGATTCCTCAACTACAGGAAGAGACTGCTTCCAATCACCTGATATTATTACAATTTTTCCCGCAAACGGTTCGTTTTTATATTGAGGAATTAACTTCTTACATAAAAGATTTACGTTTTCAAAAATTGTTTTATTTAATATTGTGACTTCATCTACTATTACCAAATTAGCTTCAATTATTCTGCGCCCAAAGTAACTATCTACGGTTACGGGTGGAATTACATCAGGTTCCACATTAATACCGAATCTAAAAGCTGAATGGAATGTCATTCCTCCCGCGTAAAAATTAGTGGCTGCTATACCGGTCGAGGCGGTTGCTAATACTTTTAATCTCATTTCTCGTAATTTATAAATAATATAATTAAGGAGGAAAGTTTTCCCCGTACCACCATCACCAGACAAGAAAAATAATTTATTTTTAGTATTAGGATCTAAAACTGAAGCTCTAATTAAATTAAAAAATCTTTGCTGTTCTGGATTTAAGTTTGTGTTATCGTAAATAGACGTATCTATAGCTTCATCCATTTCATCATCATTAATATGATGTGGAAAGAAAAATTCATCAAGAGCTCTGTCAGGATTGTTTCTTATTGAATTATTGGGAAGAGGGAGGTTAAATTCTTGTAAACTACGACCGTTACTTAATAAAAGTTTTTCTATAATTGCTAAAGCTCTGTCAATACGTATTAATTTCTCTGCTTCTGTACACCTCCTATCATAAAAATGATCAACAAACATATTCCAAAGTAAAAGCCCATCTATCACACACTTTTCAGTACCACCAAATACGAGTATATTTGCAAACAACTGTCTCATTTGGGAAGGATTGAGAGATATTGACCCTTCTCTTAAAGTACGCTCCCATACATTATTATCTTCAAATAACCCTCGCAATCTTGCCGCTTCGGCAAAGGTTTGACATTCATGTCCATTAACAGTTAACAAATCTTTTGGTGTCCCAGGAAAATGTTTTGTTAAAATATATAAAGCGAACAATTCTGGATCTCTTGGGGACACGGTATAAATTCTCCCGATACGAGGTTTACGATTTTTATTTTTCTCAGAAATATTTAACTTTTTCCAAACTTTATCATTTTTATTAAATGCATATGTTTCAGGAATATTTTCAAAAAGAATATTTTTAGCTGCAGAATCAGAAATACATAACTTCCAATAAGCCGAAAGACGGGAATCTGGAATTTTACCTGCATTAATAGCACTAATAATTTTACTTGCATTTTTACTCGTAAAATAAATTTTCTGGTTGTCTGGTAAATGAATACTTAACGGTATTACTATATGTGATAAAAATGCATATTTGAAAGACATAATCCGAGAATATGCTTCATTAGCGATTTATTATTAAACAAAAACAATTCCGAATAAAGACAAACATAAAACCCACAATTAATCCCATCTCTTTGTTCAGTAAATTGAGAACGGGGCAAAACTTGAATATTTATATTGTCAATAAAAAGACCAGGTGTCAAATCACAAATACACCTTTTAATTAAATCAACACGCCGCTGATCGAAAACACCACAAGAAACATCGGTTAAACGATTAACAGAAGGCAAAGAATCAACAAAAATGCAAGAAAGATTTGCACGATCTGAACGATCAAAAACTACCAACCCAAAATGACCAGGAAAAATAATTGGAATTAATAAAATATCATAATCCTGGTTATAATTAAAACAACAATCAAAAATATTAGGAGGCTCAACACCCTGCCCAAAATGGTAATCAACAACAGCAAATTGAGGCGAGACAACAACAACATTTAAATTAGAACGATATGATAAAAATTTTAAGTAAATAAAAACGAAACTATCTTGTAACCACATATTAGGATCTGACCACAAACTATTAATTTCGGGCCTTGAAAAAACAATATCATCGGTAAAAATCCTATTATCATCATTAGGCATAGGACCAAAAGGAATATCTAACAAATCAATAGACAAAAATTCAGGAACAAAATTAATATTCATATTATCATTAGAATCAATTGATTTATTTGCAAAAGTATGCTTCCCCACACTATCTCGTTTCGGCCTACCGCCAGCTCTCTTAATCTTCCTAGGTCTACCACCTTTATTATTATTTAAACTGGTATCCATCAATTCACTACCCATGGAAACACTCTGAGACACTACAGATATTTTGTCTTGGTCTCTTAAACAACTTAAATTCCCTTCAACACCAGAACTCCCAACTAAAGAACCATCTACCAAAAAATTATCAACCAAAAAATTTTCAACAATAAAACTTTCATCCAATGAACTCCCAGGTAACGAACCATCAACATTAGAACCCCTAATTTCAGAACCATCAACCATTAAAACACTACCATTCGTACCTTTAACCATACTACTTACAGCACTACTCCCACACTCAACCAAAACATTCTCTGAATGTAATTCAACACCATCAACCATTGATACACTATCTAAAATACCATCACCTAAACTAACCCCGGGTGAATTAACATTCAAATATTTACCATCATTGGAAACCCCGTCAACCTCGCAACTATTAGTTGCATCACTACCAAACTTACTTTCAGCCAAATAACTTAACTTACGTTTCCTCCGGTTGTTTTGCTGTCTTGAAGGCATTTAAAATATAGAAAATAAAATAATTATTTAAAATATCTGAAAAAAAAGAAAATAAATTAAGAGCAATTCGCCACAAAACGCGAAAACAATGTGAAATGACAAAACGCGATGAAGATTCAATAAAAAGTTAAAAAAACTAATGAAAATAATAACGCGACGGATCTCATAGAAAAAGGCTAAAACATTAAAAACAAAATATAACAAAAAAACAAATTGAATTAATTTAACAAAAAGTAGAGTTGCCAACCATGTTAAACATGGTTTTCACTCTACGACCAAAAATTGTGAAAAGGGGGTACTGGTGTCCCAACCATTAACAACTGGTCAGGCTGAGAACAGTTGGAAAGTCCGCCAGCAGACTATTTTTTCTGGTGCATCAAGCCCACCAGCGGCCATTTTTAATTTGGGGACAGATGTGTGGTATCCCCATCTGTAAAGGATATTTTTCACGTGGTGTGTAATTGGCCCACCACGCAAAGCCATTTTTAAAGGCTGAGTCGTACTGCAACGTTAGTGCAGCCGTCTCTCAGGGGTCAATAATAAAATTTAAATTTTGAAAAAAAATATCGAAAAGTTTCAAAAATTTAAATTTTTAAAGAATTTAGATATTTTAAGTTTGAAAAATAAAATTTTTTCCGAAAAAGCCGAAAATAAAAAAAAACAAAAACATTACGAAACCAAAAGCAAGCCACCAAAATTTGATTCAAAGATAGAGCATGTATTGACACTAAAATGAAAAATTTTTAAAATTAAAAAATTTAAGTTTTTTAAAAAGTTTTATTAAATTTTGAAAAATTTTGGCATGACCCGTCGGCACAGTGAAGCATCAATACAAGGAGTTATTCTTCCCCCAAGTATTGGTGCTCCACGTTCTCATCCCATCCCGTGGGCCTTCAAGGCGAGGACCCGAAACCTTATTATACAGGTTTTTCCACGGAATGGGGCACAAAGAAGAACTTGCATGCCTCTCTGTGCTTCTAGTGCAGAAGAGGTCATGCATAGGCCCCTTTTTGTGGGAAAGGAAGCACCCCTCCGAACAGACGCATAAAACAAAAAAAATGAAAATTTAAAATTTTAGACAAAAATTTTAAAAAATATTTATCGAATTTTTTTGAAAAAATGTTTTGCTATTTTCAGGTTTTTCCCAGAAAATTTCAAAAATGATTTAAAAATTAGCCAAAAAATATTTTTCACTGAAAGTTTAGTTAATAAAAAAATTTAAAAATTGTTAACAATAAACTCACTTAAAACAAAGCACCCACCAAGCATATTGAAGAAGGGGAGCAGTAAGTTGAGAAACTATAAAAATAAAAAATTGTAAAAAATTTAATGTTTATTTAAAGTAAAAAAAATTTTGGCATGACCCCTAGCACAAGTGAGGCATCAAGACGCGTATTTGTTCTCCCCCGCGTCCTGGTGCCCCACACTCTCCCCATACGGGGGTTCAAGATCTCCTTCCCCCGACAGGGAAGGAAACCGGATTGGGGAATATAAATATAAAAAAATAAACTCACGAGAAAAGACCAACCACCAAGCATATTGGATGACCGCAGCAGGCGTTGAGAAACCTTAAAAATAAAAAATTGTAAAAAAATTTTAGGTTAGTTTAAAATTAAAAAAAATTTGGGCATGACCCGTCCGCACAAGTGAGGCATCAGAACGCGTATTTGTTCTCCCCCGCGTACTGGTGCCCCACACTCTCCCCATACGGGGGTACAAGATCTCCTTCCCCCGACAGGGAAGGAAACCGGATTGGGGAATAAAAATATTTTAAAAAAGTAAAACTCACAAATAAGACCAACCACCAAACAAATTGGATGACGGCAACAGGCGTTGAGAAACCTTAAAAATAAAAAAATCGTAAAAAAATTTTTAAAGTGAATTTAAATTTAAAAAAAATTTGGGCATGACCCGTCCGCACAGTGGTTGTACTGTCCCACTGTGCAGAAGGAAGGGGGAGCCTTCCCATACCCACAAAAGGGGAAACGGGCATGACCCAATCCCCGATCATGCCGGCTCCGCCCATTTCTGGAAAAAAACCGGCATGACCCGTCCGCACAGTGGTTGTACTGTCCCACTGTGCAGAAGGAAGGGGGAGCCTTCCCATACCCCCAAAAGGGGAAACGGGCATGACCCAATCCCCGATCATGCCGGCTCCGCCCATTTCTGGGAAAAAACCGGCATGACCCCTCCGCACAGTGGTCATACAAGTTCGCTACCCACATCCGTGGGATTTTATTCTTTAAAAAAATTGTTTTTTTTGAAAAAAAAATCATAAATTAGTGAAAAAAATTTTGTTTTTTTAAAAAAAATTATAAATTATAAAACAAACCATAATGATTTGTTTGTAGGTGTTGAGTTGATGTTGAAGAATTTATAAAAATATTTGAAGAAATTGGATGTTGTTGTTGATGAAAAAATAAAATTAATTTTTTGTTGTTGTTGTCGAAAAAATTTAAATTTTTGAAAAATAGAATAATTATGTTGATGTTGAATGAAAATAATTTTTTGAATTAAAATATTTTAATTTTTTAGGCTAAAAATAAAAAAAATATATAAAAGTTTAATTAAAAATTAATTTTGGGGTATTTGGAAAAAAGACCGTTTCAGTGCCACACTCAAGTGTGGCACCAAAACGACCATGCTAGCTGAATTCCCCAAGGTTGATTACCTATATCCCCAAGTTTAAACCAAAACGCACAAAAAGTTCCGAAGTAGGACGTTTCAGTGCCACACTCAAGTGTGGCACCAAAATGAACATGCCCAATGAACTCCCCAGGTCCGATTACCTACTACCCCAAATTTCCGCTAAAAAGCCCCAGCGGTTCCCCATTAAAGTAAAATTAAATGTTAGGGGGATTTTTAAAAAAGTAAAAAAATTAAAAAAATGGAAAAATAAAAGCTCCAGCCCTTTTTTCGACAAAAGGGTACATGGAAAAATGGTCAAAATCTAAAAAAGACCAAATGGGGCAATAACTTATTGGGATTATAGGTAATCGGCCATGGGGAATTCAATGGGCATGGCCATTTTGGTGCCGCACTAAAGTGTGGCACTGAAACGTCCGGATGAATACTTCAACTGCTCATAGCGGTTTTTTGGAGGCCGGGGGGGTTTCGCGTCTGGGAGTGATGTTGTAGGGCTGCGTGTGGGGAACTTATAAGTAGTTGGTCATTTGAGTCTGGAATATACTTTAGGATGTGATATGAGTATGAGAGTATCCCCACCCCCGAAATTTCGACCTTTTGTAACTGTACAAAATGGTCAGAAAATCTCGGAAAAATTATTTTTATTCTCCCCTCATTAATGGCTTTCGAATGATATGACATTTGGCCCATTTATATCGATTTTGAAAAAAATTTTTTTTTGGCCGAAAATTTCGGCAGAAAAAATCGACCAAATTTTTAAAAATTCATAACTTTTTCAAATTTGAACTTTTTGAAAAATTTTAAAAGCTTATTCTATGGAGAAAAATAAGCTCTATCCAGGAAAAATAGCTTCGTTCCGAACCGTCGGCAAAAATCCCGGAATTTTTTCGAAAAACCGAAAATTTTTGGGTTTTTCGAAATTCGACCCCTACACCCTCAGTTTCGACTTTTTTCGAAATTTTTTCCACTCAAAAAATACCTAATTTTTTGCTTGATTTTATGAAAGAAACCCCAACCCAATCCGAAAATCCCAAAAAAAAGTTATGGTCCCCTAAAAATTCCCAAAAATCCCCCAAAAGGGGTACCCCTTTGAAAATAGGCGTGGAAACAAAATTTTCGAATTTTGACCCGAAATTCGACCTATATGGTGCTCTGACACCCGCTGAGTACGAATCCGGTGTAAGAAAAATTTTAAAAATCTTCCCCGGGACGTTAGAGTCTCAAAAAGATTCACGACATTTTGCCAAATTGGCTATAACTTTTTGAGACTCAAGTGGACCCCCAACATATTATACCTTTTTCGGAGCCCCAGGGGACGCTCTTTCGAATAGGGTATCGAAGAAACCCGAAACGACCCTCTACAAAAAATCGACTTTTCGACTTAGACACTTTGGACCATATGACCCCCAAAAGTTCACCCGAGACTCTAATGTCCAACACCAAATATTTTCCCAACATCCAGCCCTACAATATCAATCCCAAGCCCCAAGACACCCCACTTCTCAAAAAAGCGTTATAACGCTTTGAAGCACTCATCCGGCCATTTCGGTGCCACACTCAAGTGCGGCACCAAAACGACCTATCCCAAAAAATTCCCCATAGCCACTTACCTATAACCCTCCAGGTCCCATCTAAATCCCCCAGCCGTTTCCAAGATATAGCTTAAAAACAACACTCAAGTCCGACAAAATCGACATTTCACCGTCAGTCGTTGAGTTTTTGGAAAGGCATAAGTACCCTCCAAGTTCGGATTTCGGGTCCGGGTTTTTTCCTGCATATATCTACCTACTCCAACTTAAAATCCTACCAGCAGAAGTTTTTTGCTCCAGGTTCTGGTTCACGAGATATAAAATCACATGGGGTCGTTTCGGCGCAAAGGAAAAGTCATGGCGCCAAAGTCGGATTTTTCCTGAATAGCCCTCAAAAAGTTGTAGGACCCTTCCACAACTTTCAGGAGCGGCGGCCTTCGGCCGGGCCAGGGACTTTTTTAAAATCGAAGTTGGGGTTTTTTATACTATTATAACTAGCTCTGGGTTACGTATGCGATGGCGGCGTAGTGCGTATGCAATTCCTATTAGGATACTTTGGCGGTAAAATTTTGGGGTGCCCGTTGGAAAGCCTAACGGCTTTGGGGCGCGCTTCGCGCGCCGCTAGAAACAATTACATTCTTTATTATAATTCAAATCATCCCGTTTTTTACCGTGCTTAGCCATTGTTGTATAACATTTTATTATTATACAACAATGCCCAGGGTACACCACGTGGAGGTGCACGGAGGTAAACGGGCAAACCCTGTACCCCGCCCCGGTGGGGTCGGAATTCTTACTTATAGTTTTAAAGTGGTCTGACTCTTGGCCATTTTTTTTTATTTATTTTGGCCTTTTTTATTTTTAGAACGTTGAAGTGGTCTCGTTCTTTCTAAAGAGTGTTGAAGTGGTCTCACTCTTTTGGCCTTTTTTATTTTATTTATTTTGGCCTTTTTTTTGGCCTTTTTTATTTTTAGAACGTTGAAGTGGTCTCGTTCTTTTTAAAGAGTGTTGAAGTGGTCTCACTCTTTTGGCCTTTTTTATTTTATTTATTTTGGCCTTTTTTTATTTTGGCCTTTTTTATTTTTAGAACGTTGAAGTGGTCTCGTTCTTTTTAAAGAGTGTTGAAGTGGTCTCACTCTTTTGGCCTTTTTTTATTTTTTTTATTTTGGCCTATTATTTTTTAGAACGTTGAAGTGGTCTCGTTCTTTTAAAGAGTGTTGAAGTGGTCTCACTCTTTTGGCCTTTTTTTATATCTTTTGGCCTTTTTATTTTTTAGAACGTTGAAGTGGTCTCGTTCTTTTTAAAGAGTGTTGAAGTGGTCTCACTCTTTTGGCCTTTTTTTATTTTTTATTTTGGCCTTTTTATTTTTTAGAACGTTGAAGTGGTCTCGTTCTTTTTTAAAGAGTGTTGAAGTGGTCTCACTCTTTTGGCCTTTTTTATTTTTTTATTTATTTTGGCCTTTTTGTTTTTTTAATGTAAGTTTACCCCTAAAATTTAACCTTCGTTTTTTTTGATTTTAAAGTATACCCCTAAAAGAAGTTTTACCTAAATTTTAACACTATTTTTCCATTCTACTATATTATTAAATTTAATCAAAACGGATTCCTCTTGCTACTACATTTCTCATCGAAATATTACCATTATTATCGGGCGTTTTACCGGGTGCAAATACTCTTATATTTTCCCCACTTCTGCATCTTGAAAAAGCCGTATAAGTCTGACCATGTGCGAATGGTTCATCAAGAATATCAAGTCCTAAACGTTCACATGTTTGCCCCTGGGCTTTAGTTATTGTCATACAAAATGCTACCCTTACTGGGAATTGGAATCTTTCAAAACTAACTCCGTCCGGACGAAGTTCCTTATAGCTATTTCTTGCTCTGCAAATTCCCACAACAATACCACGTTCTGAAGAACCACTTATAGTTTCCGCTTCAATTAAATCTTGATGTAAACGCCTAACTATCATTCTGGTACCGTTACATAAACCCTTTTGGGTATTTAAATTTTGAAGTAATACTATTACTGCACCTACTTTAAGCTTTATATTGTGCGCTGGCAACCCCTTAGGCGTTAGTCTGTTTAATTGGGCTACTTCATAATCGGCTAAGTTATAAGCAAAAGGGTTCTCACTTGTAGGGCTATCTATTGACAAATACTCGTGAAGAGGCGCGTTTATTAAATCAATAATTTCTGAGTTAATCACATCTACTACTCTATTAGTTGGTGAAAGAATTAAACGTTTTAACAAATCTGTAACAGGTGCATCAAAACCTGTGTTAAAAACAAATGCATACAATTCTTGCCTTGAATTAACTCGCATAGCTTCAGGAATTATAACTGAATCGCCTGTTTGACCTGTTCCTATACTATAAAGCCAATCCTTAAATTGAATTTCAGATGGAATTACTCTCATATTCTGCATTAACCTATGTTTTTCAAATCTTCCATACAACTCCGAGGATTGAATCGACGCTGCTACCTGTGCTCCAGGAGCCGAAGATTCCTCAACTACAGGAAGAGACTGCTTCCAATCACCTGATATTATTACAATTTTTCCCGCAAACGGTTCGTTTTTATATTGAGGAATTAACTTCTTACATAAAAGATTTACGTTTTCAAAAATTGTTTTATTTAATATTGTGACTTCATCTACTATTACCAAATTAGCTTCAATTATTCTGCGCCCAAAGTAACTATCTACGGTTACGGGTGGAATTACATCAGGTTCCACATTAATACCGAATCTAAAAGCTGAATGGAATGTCATTCCTCCCGCGTAAAAATTAGTGGCTGCTATACCGGTCGAGGCGGTTGCTAATACTTTTAATCTCATTTCTCGTAATTTATAAATAATATAATTAAGGAGGAAAGTTTTCCCCGTACCACCATCACCAGACAAGAAAAATAATTTATTTTTAGTATTAGGATCTAAAACTGAAGCTCTAATTAAATTAAAAAATCTTTGCTGTTCTGGATTTAAGTTTGTGTTATCGTAAATAGACGTATCTATAGCTTCATCCATTTCATCATCATTAATATGATGTGGAAAGAAAAATTCATCAAGAGCTCTGTCAGGATTGTTTCTTATTGAATTATTGGGAAGAGGGAGGTTAAATTCTTGTAAACTACGACCGTTACTTAATAAAAGTTTTTCTATAATTGCTAAAGCTCTGTCAATACGTATTAATTTCTCTGCTTCTGTACACCTCCTATCATAAAAATGATCAACAAACATATTCCAAAGTAAAAGCCCATCTATCACACACTTTTCAGTACCACCAAATACGAGTATATTTGCAAACAACTGTCTCATTTGGGAAGGATTGAGAGATATTGACCCTTCTCTTAAAGTACGCTCCCATACATTATTATCTTCAAATAACCCTCGCAATCTTGCCGCTTCGGCAAAGGTTTGACATTCATGTCCATTAACAGTTAACAAATCTTTTGGTGTCCCAGGAAAATGTTTTGTTAAAATATATAAAGCGAACAATTCTGGATCTCTTGGGGACACGGTATAAATTCTCCCGATACGAGGTTTACGATTTTTATTTTTCTCAGAAATATTTAACTTTTTCCAAACTTTATCATTTTTATTAAATGCATATGTTTCAGGAATATTTTCAAAAAGAATATTTTTAGCTGCAGAATCAGAAATACATAACTTCCAATAAGCCGAAAGACGGGAATCTGGAATTTTACCTGCATTAATAGCACTAATAATTTTACTTGCATTTTTACTCGTAAAATAAATTTTCTGGTTGTCTGGTAAATGAATACTTAACGGTATTACTATATGTGATAAAAATGCATATTTGAAAGACATAATCCGAGAATATGCTTCATTAGCGATTTATTATTAAACAAAAACAATTCCGAATAAAGACAAACATAAAACCCACAATTAATCCCATCTCTTTGTTCAGTAAATTGAGAACGGGGCAAAACTTGAATATTTATATTGTCAATAAAAAGACCAGGTGTCAAATCACAAATACACCTTTTAATTAAATCAACACGCCGCTGATCGAAAACACCACAAGAAACATCGGTTAAACGATTAACAGAAGGCAAAGAATCAACAAAAATGCAAGAAAGATTTGCACGATCTGAACGATCAAAAACTACCAACCCAAAATGACCAGGAAAAATAATTGGAATTAATAAAATATCATAATCCTGGTTATAATTAAAACAACAATCAAAAATATTAGGAGGCTCAACACCCTGCCCAAAATGGTAATCAACAACAGCAAATTGAGGCGAGACAACAACAACATTTAAATTAGAACGATATGATAAAAATTTTAAGTAAATAAAAACGAAACTATCTTGTAACCACATATTAGGATCTGACCACAAACTATTAATTTCGGGCCTTGAAAAAACAATATCATCGGTAAAAATCCTATTATCATCATTAGGCATAGGACCAAAAGGAATATCTAACAAATCAATAGACAAAAATTCAGGAACAAAATTAATATTCATATTATCATTAGAATCAATTGATTTATTTGCAAAAGTATGCTTCCCCACACTATCTCGTTTCGGCCTACCGCCAGCTCTCTTAATCTTCCTAGGTCTACCACCTTTATTATTATTTAAACTGGTATCCATCAATTCACTACCCATGGAAACACTCTGAGACACTACAGATATTTTGTCTTGGTCTCTTAAACAACTTAAATTCCCTTCAACACCAGAACTCCCAACTAAAGAACCATCTACCAAAAAATTATCAACCAAAAAATTTTCAACAATAAAACTTTCATCCAATGAACTCCCAGGTAACGAACCATCAACATTAGAACCCCTAATTTCAGAACCATCAACCATTAAAACACTACCATTCGTACCTTTAACCATACTACTTACAGCACTACTCCCACACTCAACCAAAACATTCTCTGAATGTAATTCAACACCATCAACCATTGATACACTATCTAAAATACCATCACCTAAACTAACCCCGGGTGAATTAACATTCAAATATTTACCATCATTGGAAACCCCGTCAACCTCGCAACTATTAGTTGCATCACTACCAAACTTACTTTCAGCCAAATAACTTAACTTACGTTTCCTCCGGTTGTTTTGCTGTCTTGAAGGCATTTAAAATATAGAAAATAAAATAATTATTTAAAATATCTGAAAAAAAGAAAATAAATTAAGAGCAATTCGCCACAAAACGCGAAAACAATGTGAAATGACAAAACGCGATGAAGATTCAATAAAAAGTTAAAAAAACTAATGAAAATAATAACGCGACGGATCTCATAGAAAAAGGCTAAAACATTAAAAACAAAATATAACAAAAAAACAAATTGAATTAATTTAACAAAAAGTAGAGTTGCCAACCATGTTAAACATGGTTTTCACTCTACGACCAAAAATTGTGAAAAGGGGGTACTGGTGTCCCAACCATTAACAACTGGTCAGGCTGAGAACAGTTGGAAAGTCCGCCAGCAGACTATTTTTTCTGGTGCATCAAGCCCACCAGCGGCCATTTTTAATTTGGGGACAGATGTGTGGTATCCCCATCTGTAAAGGATATTTTTCACGTGGTGTGTAATTGGCCCACCACGCAAAGCCATTTTTAAAGGCTGAGTCGTACTGCAACGTTAGTGCAGCCGTCTCTCAGGGGTCAATAATAAAATTTAAATTTTGAAAAAAATATCGAAAAGTTTCAAAAATTTAAATTTTTAAAGAATTTAGATATTTTAAGTTTGAAAAATAAAATTTTTTCCGAAAAAGCCGAAAATAAAAAAAAACAAAAACATTACGAAACCAAAAGCAAGCCACCAAAATTTGATTCAAAGATAGAGCATGTATTGACACTAAAATGAAAAATTTTTAAAATTAAAAAATTTAAGTTTTTTAAAAAGTTTTATTAAATTTTGAAAAATTTTGGCATGACCCGTCGGCACAGTGAAGCATCAATACAAGGAGTTATTCTTCCCCCAAGTATTGGTGCTCCACGTTCTCATCCCATCCCGTGGGCCTTCAAGGCGAGGACCCGAAACCTTATTATACAGGTTTTTCCACGGAATGGGGCACAAAGAAGAACTTGCATGCCTCTCTGTGCTTCTAGTGCAGAAGAGGTCATGCATAGGCCCCTTTTTGTGGGAAAGGAAGCACCCCTCCGAACAGACGCATAAAACAAAAAAAATGAAAATTTAAAATTTTAGACAAAAATTTTAAAAAATATTTATCGAATTTTTTTGAAAAAATGTTTTGCTATTTTCAGGTTTTTCCCAGAAAATTTCAAAAATGATTTAAAAATTAGCCAAAAAATATTTTTCACTGAAAGTTTAGTTAATAAAAAAATTTAAAAATTGTTAACAATAAACTCACTTAAAACAAAGCACCCACCAAGCATATTGAAGAAGGGGAGCAGTAAGTTGAGAAACTATAAAAATAAAAAATTGTAAAAAATTTAATGTTTATTTAAAGTAAAAAAAATTTTGGCATGACCCCTAGCACAAGTGAGGCATCAAGACGCGTATTTGTTCTCCCCCGCGTCCTGGTGCCCCACACTCTCCCCATACGGGGGTTCAAGATCTCGTTGCCCGACAGGGAAGGAAACCGGATTGGGGAATATAAATATAAAAAAATAAACTCACGAGAAAAGACCAACCACCAAGCATATTGGATGACCGCAGCAGGCGTTGAGAAACCTTAAAAATAAAAAATTGTAAAAAAATTTTAGGTTAGTTTAAAATTAAAAAAAATTTGGGCATGACCCGTCCGCACAAGTGAGGCATCAGAACGCGTATTTGTTCTCCCCCGCGTACTGGTGCCCCACACTCTCCCCATACGGGGGTACAAGATCTCCTTCCCCCGACAGGGAAGGAAACCGGATTGGGGAATAAAAATATTTTAAAAAAGTAAAACTCACAAATAAGACCAACCACCAAACAAATTGGATGACGGCAACAGGCGTTGAGAAACCTTAAAAATAAAAAAATCGTAAAAAAATTTTTAAAGTGAATTTAAATTTAAAAAAAATTTGGGCATGACCCGTCCGCACAGTGGTTGTACTGTCCCACTGTGCAGAAGGAAGGGGGAGCCTTCCCATACCCACAAAAGGGGAAACGGGCATGACCCAATCCCCGATCATGCCGGCTCCGCCCATTTCTGGAAAAAACCGGCATGACCCGTCCGCACAGTGGTTGTACTGTCCCACTGTGCAGAAGGAAGGGGGAGCCTTCCCATACCCCCAAAAGGGGAAACGGGCATGACCCAATCCCCGATCATGCCGGCTCCGCCCATTTCTGGGAAAACCGGCATGACCCCTCCGCACAGTGGTCATACAAGTTCGCTACCCACATCCGTGGGATTTTATTCTTTAAAAAAATTGTTTTTTTTGAAAAAAAAATCATAAATTAGTGAAAAAAATTTTGTTTTTTTAAAAAAAATTATAAATTATAAAACAAACCATAATGATTTGTTTGTAGGTGTTGAGTTGATGTTGAAGAATTTATAAAAATATTTGAAGAAATTGGATGTTGTTGTTGATGAAAAAATAAAATTAATTTTTTGTTGTTGTTGTCGAAAAAATTTAAATTTTTGAAAAATAGAATAATTATGTTGATGTTGAATGAAAATAATTTTTTGAATTAAAATATTTTAATTTTTTAGGCTAAAAATAAAAAAAATATATAAAAGTTTAATTAAAAATTAATTTTGGGGTATTTGGAAAAAAGACCGTTTCAGTGCCACACTCAAGTGTGGCACCAAAACGACCATGCTAGCTGAATTCCCCAAGGTTGATTACCTATATCCCCAAGTTTAAACCAAAACGCACAAAAAGTTCCGAAGTAGGACGTTTCAGTGCCACACTCAAGTGTGGCACCAAAATGAACATGCCCAATGAACTCCCCAGGTCCGATTACCTACTACCCCAAATTTCCGCTAAAAAGCCCCAGCGGTTCCCCATTAAAGTAAAATTAAATGTTAGGGGGATTTTTAAAAAAGTAAAAAAATTAAAAAAATGGAAAAATAAAAGCTCCAGCCCTTTTTTCGACAAAAGGGTACATGGAAAAATGGTCAAAATCTAAAAAAGACCAAATGGGGCAATAACTTATTGGGATTATAGGTAATCGGCCATGGGGAATTCAATGGGCATGGCCATTTTGGTGCCGCACTAAAGTGTGGCACTGAAACGTCCGGATGAATACTTCAACTGCTCATAGCGGTTTTTTGGAGGCCGGGGGGGTTTCGCGTCTGGGAGTGATGTTGTAGGGCTGCGTGTGGGGAACTTATAAGTAGTTGGTCATTTGAGTCTGGAATATACTTTAGGATGTGATATGAGTATGAGAGTATCCCCACCCCCGAAATTTCGACCTTTTGTAACTGTACAAAATGGTCAGAAAATCTCGGAAAAATTATTTTTATTCTCCCCTCATTAATGGCTTTCGAATGATATGACATTTGGCCCATTTATATCGATTTTGAAAAAAATTTTTTTTGGCCGAAAATTTCGGCAGAAAAAATCGACCAAATTTTTAAAAATTCATAACTTTTTCAAATTTGAACTTTTTGAAAAATTTTAAAAGCTTATTCTATGGAGAAAAATAAGCTCTATCCAGGAAAAATAGCTTCGTTCCGAACCGTCGGCAAAAATCCCGGAATTTTTTCGAAAAACCGAAAATTTTTGGGTTTTTCGAAATTCGACCCCTACACCCTCAGTTTCGACTTTTTTCGAAATTTTTTCCACTCAAAAAATACCTAATTTTTTGCTTGATTTTATGAAAGAAACCCCAACCCAATCCGAAAATCCCAAAAAAAGTTATGGTCCCCTAAAAATTCCCAAAAATCCCCCAAAAGGGGTACCCCTTTGAAAATAGGCGTGGAAACAAAATTTTCGAATTTTGACCCGAAATTCGACCTATATGGTGCTCTGACACCCGCTGAGTACGAATCCGGTGTAAGAAAAATTTTAAAAATCTTCCCCGGGACGTTAGAGTCTCAAAAAGATTCACGACATTTTGCCAAATTGGCTATAACTTTTTGAGACTCAAGTGGACCCCCAACATATTATACCTTTTTCGGAGCCCCAGGGGACGCTCTTTCGAATAGGGTATCGAAGAAACCCGAAACGACCCTCTACAAAAAATCGACTTTTCGACTTAGACACTTTGGACCATATGACCCCCAAAAGTTCACCCGAGACTCTAATGTCCAACACCAAATATTTTCCCAACATCCAGCCCTACAATATCAATCCCAAGCCCCAAGACACCCCACTTCTCAAAAAAGCGTTATAACGCTTTGAAGCACTCATCCGGCCATTTCGGTGCCACACTCAAGTGCGGCACCAAAACGACCTATCCCAAAAAATTCCCCATAGCCACTTACCTATAACCCTCCAGGTCCCATCTAAATCCCCCAGCCGTTTCCAAGATATAGCTTAAAAACAACACTCAAGTCCGACAAAATCGACATTTCACCGTCAGTCGTTGAGTTTTTGGAAAGGCATAAGTACCCTCCAAGTTCGGATTTCGGGTCCGGTTTTTTTCCTGCATATATCTACCTACTCCAACTTAAAATCCTACCAGCAGAAGTTTTTTGCTCCAGGTTCTGGTTCACGAGATATAAAATCACAGGGGGTCGTTTCGGCGCAAAGGAAAGGTCGTGGCGCCGAGGTTAGAGTTTTCCTGAATAGCCATCAAAAAGTTGTAGGACCCTTCCATAACTTTCCGGGGGCTCCCGGCCTTCGGCCGGGAGCCTGAGTTTTTAAAGTTGAAGTTGGGGTTTTTTTTATACTATTATAACTAGCTCTGGGTTACGTATGCGATGGCGGTAACTTACGTATGCAATTCCTATTAGGATACTCTGGCTGTTTAGTTTGGGGTGCCCGTTGGAAAGCCTAACGGCTTTGGGGCGCGCTTCGCGCGCTGCTAGAATGTTTATTTGCGATGGTCGAAGTTTTGCCCAAGAATAACTTTGTACAAAATGGTCAGAAAATTTTTCTGATATTATTTTTTGACTCAGCTCACTGAGAGCTTTCATTTGATATATCATTTGGCCACCTTTAAAATTTTTTTGAAAAATGGATGTTTTCGCCCAGCCTTTTCATTGCTTCGGGCCTTCGGCCCTCGCCGGTAAGTTTTTCCCCGCCTTTTCATTGCTTCGGGCCTGCGGCCCTCGCTATTCGTTGCGGGATGGGTTTTAAGCTCGGGCCTTCGGCCCTCGCCAGTTGTTTTCTCTGCCTTTTACTATTGCTCTGCTTTTCAGATGGGTTGAAAGCTCGGGCCTTCGGCCCTCGCTGGTAAAGTTTAGCCCTGCCTTCAGAGATGGGTTGAAAGCTCGGGCCTTCGGCCCTCGCCTGTAAAGTTAAGCCCTGCATATTCATTCATTGTTCTGTCTTTTAGATGGGTTGAAAGCTCGGGCCTTCGGCCCTCGCCGGTAAAGTTTGCCCATCCTTTTAATTCGTTACTCTGCCGTTTAGATGGGTTGAAAGCTTGGGCCTTCGGCCCTCGCCGGTAAAGTTTGCCCATCCTTTTAATTCGTTGCTCTGCCGTTTAGATGGGTTGAAAGCTCGGCCTCGCCGGTAAAGTTGTGCCCTGCCTTTTAATTCATTGCTCTGTCTTTTAGATGGGTTGAAAGCTCGGGCCTTCGGCCCTCGCCGGTAAAGTTGTGCCCTGCCTTTTAATTCGTTGCTCTGCTTTTTAGATGGGTTGAAAGCTCGGGCCTTATGCCCTCGCCGGCAAAGTATAGCCCTGCTTTTTAATTCGTTGTGCTGCCTTTTAGATGGGTTGAAAGCTCGGGCCTTCGGCCCTCGCCGGCAAAGTATAGCCCTGCTTTTAATTCGTTGCTCTGCCTTTTAGATGAGTTGAAAGCTCGGGCCTTCGGCCCTCGCCGGCAAAGTTTAGCCCTGCTTTTTAATTCGTTGTGCTGCCTTTTAGATGGGTTGAAAGCTCGGGCCTTCGGCCCTCGCCGGCAAAGTTTAGCCCTGCTTTTTAATTCGTCGTGCTGCCTTTTAGATGGGTTGAAAGCTCGGGCCTTCGGCCCTCGCCAGCAAAGTTTTGCCCTGCTTTTTAATTCGTCGTGCTGCCTTTTAGATGGGTTGAAAGCTCGGGCCTTCGGCCCTCGTAGGTAAAGTATAGCCCTGCTTTTAATTCGTTGCTCTGCCTTTTAGATGGGTTGAAAGCTCGGGCCTTCGGCCCTCGCCGGCAAAGTATAGCCCTGCTTTTAATTCGTTGCTCTGCTTTTTAGATGGGTTGAAAGCTCGGGCCTTCGGCCCTCGCCGGCAAAGTATAGCCCTGCTTTTAATTCGTTGCTCTGCCTTTTAGATGGGTTGAAAGCTCGGGCCTTCGGCCCTCGCCGGCAAAGTTTAGCCCTGCTTTTTAATTCGTTGTGCTGCCTTTTAGATGGGTTGAAAGCTCGGGCCTTCGGCCCGAGCGTTGCTTCTGGCCTTCGGCCCTCGCCGATAAAGTTTGTCCTGCCTTTGACCATTGCTCTGCCTTTTAGAAGGGTTGAAGCTCGGGTCTTCGGCCCGAGCGTTGCTTCGGGTCTTCGGCCCGAGCGTTGCTTCGGGCCTTCGGCCCTCGCCGGTAAAGTTTGCCCTGCCTTTGACATTGCCCTGCCTTTGACATCGCTCGGGCCTTCGGCCCGAGCGTTGCTTCGGCCTTCGGCCCTCGCCGGTAAAGTTTGCCCTGCCTTTGACCATTGCTCTGCCTTTTAGATGGGTTGAAGCTCGGGCCTTCGGCCCGAGCGTTGCTTCAGGCCTTCGGCCCTCGCCGGTAAAGTTTGCCCTGCCTTTGACCATTGCTCTGCCTTTTAGATGGGTTGAAGCTCGGGCCTTCAGCCCTCGCCGGTAAATTTGCCCTGCGTTTGACTATTGTTCAGCCCTTTAGACGGGTTGAAAGCTCGGGCCTTCGGCCCTCGCCAAACGGCGAGGCCATCTCCTCGCCCTGCCTTCGACTATTTCTCAGCCTTTTAGATGGGTTGAAGCTCGGGCCTTCGGCCCTCGCAAGTAAAGACTGCCCTGCCTTTGACCATTGCTCTGTGTTATAGATGGGTTGAAAGCTCGGGCCTTCGGCCCTCGCATGGCGGGCCTCAGGCCGCCGTTTGGGGGCCTTGGGCCCCCCACACCCGAAATTTCGACCTTTTGTAACTTTTTACAAAATAGTCAGAAAATTTTGCAAAAAATATTTTTATACTCAGCTCGATAAGAGCTTTCGATTGATATAACATTTGGCCTATTTATGGCCATTTTGAAAAATTTATTTTTTTGGCCGAAAATTTGGGCCAGAAAAATCACCGAATTTTTAAAAAATTCATAACTTTTTCAAAGTTGACCTTTTTGAAAAATTTTAAAAGCTTATTCTATAGAGAAAAATAAGCTCTATTCAGGAAAAATACTTTTAGCGCGAAACGCCGGCAAAAATCCCGAAAATTTTTCGAAAAACCGAAAAATTTTGAGTTTTTCGAAATTCGACCCCCACGGGTTCAATTTCAACTTTTTTTCGAAATTTTTTCGGCTTCAAAAATTTCTAATTTTTAGTTCTATTTTTATAAAGAAACCCCATCCCAATCCGAAAATTCTAAAAAAAATTATGGTCACTTAAAATTATCCGAAAATCCCCCAAAAGGGGTACCCCTTTAGGAATGGGGTCGGGAAAAAATTTTCGAATTTTTTCACCAAAAACGACCTATGTGGTGTATTAATATGCGCTGAGTCCATATCCGGTCTCAGAAAAAATTTTAAAAAATTCGCAGGGACGTTAGAGTCTCAAAAATATTTCCGACATTTGCGAACATTGGACATAACTTTTTAAGACTCAAGTGGATCCTCAAAAAAGTAATGTTTTTTGGTGGGTTTCAGGATGCTCTACAATATAACGTAAGTCTTTTTAATTTATTACCCCTCCTTTGGTACCCCACCAGGGATAAGTACCCCCAGACTCAAAACTTTAACCGTCTATAACTTTGGACAAAATGTTTAGAAAATTTTACAAAAATTATTTTTAAACATAGCTCAATGAGAGCTTTCGATTAATATATCATTTGGCCCATTTATATCCATTTTGAAAAAAATATTTTTTAGGCCGAAAATTTTGGCCGGAAAAATCACCCAAATTTTAAAAAATTCATAACTTTTTTAAAGTTAACCTTTCTTGAACATTTTAATAGCTTATTTTATGCAGAAAAATCTGCTCTATCCAGGAAAAATACGTTCGAGTAGAATCGCCGGCAAAAATGTCGAAAATTTTTCGAAAAACCGAAAAATTTTGGGTTTTTCGAAATTCGATCCCTATGGGTTCAATTTCGACTTTTTTCGAAATTTTCTTCGGTGATAAAATTTCTAATTTTTAGGACTATTTTTCAAAAGAAACCCCATCCCAATCCGAAAATCCCATAAAAAGTTATGGTCACTTTAAAATTCGCGAAAATCCCCCAAAAGGGGTACCCCTTTTGGAATGGGGTCGGGAAAAAATTTTTTTAATTTTAGGTCAAAAAACGACCAATATGGTGTATTTAGATGCGCTGTATCCATATTAGGTCTCAGAAAAATTAATAAAAAATTCCCTGGGACGTTAGAGTCTCAAAAAGATTTGCGACATTTGCGAACATCCGCTATAACTTTTTGAGACTCAAGTGGACCCCCAACAAAGTATACCTTTTTCGGAGCCCCAGGAAACGCTCTTTCGAATAGGCAATAGAAAAAAGCTGACCCGACTCTTCAGAAAAAGTTTATTGTAAAACCGCGACTCATTGACCCATATGACCCCCAAAAGTTCATCTGAGACTCAAGTGTCCAACTATTTATAAGTTTCTCACAGCCTCCCCTACAACAAAACTCCCAGGCCCCAGAACCCCCACTTCTCAAAAACCCGTTATAACACTTTGAATTTTTCATCCGGCCATTTCGGTGCCACACTCAAGTGCGGCACCAAAACGGCCATGCCTATCAAACTCCCCATACGCAACTACCTAATATCCCCCAAGTCCCATCCAATTCCCAACAGCCGTTCCCGAGATATAAAAAAGGTACAAAAGACCGCTACCCATAAAAAACGACAAAATGTTTTGGGCCCACAAGGGAACACGAGGGAAAAAAATTTTTTAATTTTGGGTCAAAAAACGTCCTATATGGTGCTTTAGAACCCGCTGAGTCGATATCCGGTCTCAGAAAAATTTTTGAAAAATTCCCCGGGAAGTTAGAGTCTAAAAACCGATTTGCGACATTTGGCCATTTTGGCTATAACTTTTCTAGACTCAAGTGGACCCCCAACAAAGTATATATTTTTCTGACCGCCAGGGGACGCTCTTTCACTTAGGCTATCGAAAACGGGTGACTCGACCTCTTACAAAAAGTCGATTTTTCGACTTCTACCTTTTGAACCATATCACCCCCAAATCAAAGTCCCAGCCTCAAGTGTCTCCCAACAAAATTTTAGTACACTTAGGGCCCCAACATATGAAAAAAGAGTTGGAGCGATTTGGCTTCTCATAAGCACTTTTATAATCAGACCCAATGGGAGCCACCCTTCCCGATAGGGGTCCTGGACATTTTGACCCTTTGGCGTTTTATAACTTTGTACAAAATGGTCAGAAAAAATTAAACTAAATTTTTTCAGACTTAGCTCGACGAGAGCTTTCGAATGGTATATAATTTGTAAATTGTCGGTGAATTTCGTCGGACACCATGTCTCGATTTTGGACAAAGTGTACCATTTTTGTCATCGCCTACCGCCTCAGGGCATGATCCGAGGACTCCAAATTTTTTTCAGAGTTTTAGACCTTGAACCGGACCAGTGCCCTTTCCCCAAGCGTTTTTCGATCTGACTTTCGCATTCCGAGTTACACCCGTTTGAATTTTCAACTTGGCCGTTTCGGCGCAGCGGTACGTTTTGGCGCCAAATCTATAATTTTCCCAAATGCGCGACAAAAAGTTGTAGGACCAATGTACAACTCAAAAAAATACTCGAGCAAACATGGAGGCTGTGCACTTTTTTGAATGAAAATCCCCCCCAAAAAGAGGGCCACCAGGAGGTTTTTTTTAGTATAATATAACTAGCTATGGGTTTGACCACTGGGGTGCCTATTACGATACTGTGGCAGTAAAATACATTGGGGGGAGCCTTTGGTACCATACTTTTTGGTTTTGGAAAGCCTAACGGCTTTGGGGGCGCGCTTCGCGCGCCGCTAGCGATTTTTAATGCCTGGAACGATTTTTTAAGAACATTTAGTTAGGAATCAGAATTCCAATCAGAATTCCAATCAGAATTCGAAACCTGTAGCAAAAAGCATTTTTGCTTTAACTTTTAAAAATTCAAAACTTGAAGTGCTTCAGGTTTCAAAATTTCGAAACTCGAAGCAAATTTGCTTCAAGTTTCAAAAAGGGGGGGGGGGTTTTAGGGCCTTCGGCCCTAAGTGAGGGCCTTCGGACCTCGCCCCATTACTTTTAAACTTCGGGCCTTCGGCCCTCGTCTTTCTCCCGTTCGGACTCATCCTTTCAATTAGAGACACTTCAGGTCTCGTCTTTCTCACGTTGGGACTCATCCTTCGACTTAGAGTCACTTCGCGCCTCTTTTAGATGGGTGTCAGCTCGGGCCTTCGGCCCTCGCCCTTCCTTTTAGATGGGTGTCAGCTCGGGCCTCCGGCCCTCGCCATCTCTTTTAAATGGGTGTCAGCTCGGGCCTTCGGCCCTCGCCCTCCCTTTTAGATGGGTGTCAGCTCGGGCCTTCGGCCCTCGCCCTCTCTTTTAGATGGGTGTCAGCTCGGGCCTTCGGCCCGAGCCCTCGCCCTTCCTTTTAGATGGGTGTCAGCTCGGGCCTTCGGCCCTCGCCCTCTCTTTTAGATGGGTGTCAGCTCGGGCCTTCGGCCCGAGCCCTCGCCCTTCCTTTTAGATGGGTGTCAGCTCGGGCCTTCGGCCCTCGCCCTCTCTATTAGATGGGTGTCAGCTCGGGCCTTCGGCCCTCGCACTTCCTTTTAGATGTGTGTTCAGCTCGGGCCTTCGGCCCTCGCCCTCCCTTTTAGATGTGTGTTCAGCTCGGGCCTTCGGCCCTCGCCCTCTCTATTAGATGGGTGTCAGCTCGGGCCTTCGGCCCTCGCACTTCCTTTTAGATGCGTCTTCAGATCGGGCCTTCGGCCCTCGCCCTTCCTTTTAGATGGGTGTTCAGCTCGGGCCTTCGGCACTCGCGACTTCTTTTAGATCTTTTTCTTCGGGCCTTCGGCCCTCGTCTTCCCACCATTGGGGCTCTTCCTTCCATTTAGAGTCACTTCGGGCCTTTATCCTTTATCTCATTAAACTCCCCTCATTATCCCCTCTTGAATGAGTACCCACTCACCCATACTTAACACTTTTCGAAAAATTCGAATTTCGAACTTGAAAAAATTTTTCAAAAATCTGAAGCAATTTGCTTCTAAAACCAAAATTTTCAAAAGTTGAAGCATTTTTGCTTCAAAAATCAAAATTTCAAAAGTTGAAGCAAATTTGCTTCAGGTTTCGCATTTTCGAAACTCGAAGCAAATTTGCTTCATGTTTTGAAAAATCAAAACTTGAAGCATGTTTTGAAAAATCAAAACTTGAAGCAACTTTGCTTCGAGTTTCGAAAATTCAAAACCTAAAGCAAATTTGCTTAAGGTTTCAAAATTCGAAACGTAAAGCAAAAATGTGAAGCAGAAGCATGCTTCTGCTTCGGATCCATAACAGGATCCAGCTTATCCCCCCACAAAATTTCCCCCAATATACAAAATTCGCATTTAAACTCTTCTACGGTTTGCCCCTCATGGTCAGAGACGGATAAAATTTCGCCTCTCTGCCATCAACTTCACCTGTCAATCATTTTTCCTTCCTCCCTCCCATCATTTCTCCGGATACTGTACTCCACCCAGAAATTTTCGAACTTCTGTACATTCGTCAAAATGTACCTAAAAAATTCGAAAAAAATATTTCTATATCCGACTCGATGAGAGCTTTCGAATGATATATCATTTGCCATATCTATTTTGATTTTAAAAATTAAAATTTTTTGGCCTTAAATTTCTATCTGAAAAAATCACTGAAATTTTCAAAAAATCATAACTTTTTCAAATAGGCCTTTTTTCAAAATTTTAAAATCTTATCCGATGAAGAAAAATCTGCTCTATCCAAGAAAAATACTTTCGGTTTAAAACGCAGACAAAAATCTCGAAAATTTTTAGAAAAACCGGAAAATTTTGGATTTTTAAAAAATTGAACCCTAAGGCTCCAGTTTTGAAATTTTTAAAACTTTTTTGACTTTAAAAAATTCTTAAATTTAAGTACTATTTTATAAAAGAAATTCCATCCAAAAATCTCAATCCCCTAAGTAGTTATGATTTTTTAAAAATTCCCGAATATTTTTCAGAAGGGGTACCCCTTTTGAAAAATTCGAGGGTATAAAATTTTTTAATTTTAGCTCAAAAAACATGTTCTATGGTAAAACCAAACATGATGAGTCCGAATCTGAAGACGAAAAAATTTTAAAAAATTTTCCCGAAAAGTTATGGTCGAAAAACCATTTCAGTCCCTGACTCAAATCCCGGATCTCGAACTACAAACTTCGAAATTAGTCTTTTTGGTTAATCCCAATGTAATCCACATTAGATATGCTTTCGAATGATTACTCATTCGACAATATCCCTTGAAATCTCAAATCCACGAAATGTCGAATCTCGACTTTGACTTCTAAAAGTTCAAATTTTGACATTTTTACTAATAACACGGAATTCCCCTTACTTCCCGCTCTCGAATGACTACTCATTCGACCATATTAATACTAACTCTAAATCCCGGATTTCGAAGTTCGACTTCGAACTTCGACTTTCGACATTCTCCTTTATCCCTCTACACTCCCCTCGATATCCCCTCTCGAATGAGTACTCATTCGACCATATTTGTCCCAACTCTAAATCCCGGATTTCGATGTTCGACTTCGAACTTCGACTTTCGACATTCTCCTTTATCCCACTACACTCCCCTCGATATCCCCTCTCGAATGAATACTCATTCGACCATATTTATCCCAACTCTAAATCCCGGATTTCGAAGTTCGACTTCGAACTTCGACTTCCGACCTTATCCTTTATCCCACTACACACCCCACAATGTCCCCTCTTGAACGAATACCCACACACCCATATATCCCGATTCCGAAAATCCCGGATTTCGAAGTTCGACTCCGAACTTCGACTTTTATTCTTATCCTTCATCCCCCTGAACTCCCCTGATCATCCCCTCTCGAATGACTACCCACACACCAACACTTCCCAATCCCGAAAATACCGGATTTCGAAGTTCGAACTCCAACTTCGACTTTCATACTTATCCTTTATCCCTTTAGACTCCCCTCATTATCCCCTCTCGAATGACTACCCACACACCAACACTTCCCAATCCCGAAAATCCCGGATTTCGAAGTTCGAACTCCGAACTTCGACTTTCGGCTTTATCATTTATCCCATTCAACTCCCCTCATTATCCGCTTTCGAATGACTACTCATTCGACCATATTCCAAAATCCCTAAAAATCCCGAAATCCCGGATCCCTAATTTCGAATTCCCCCTATAATTCCCCCCAATTTACCCTCCCTCAACTCGAAACTTGCTTAAGTTTCGAAATCCCAGTGTTTTAGCTCGAAATTTCACTTGTCCATCAAAATTTCTCTCTCAACTATGAGATTTGCCCCCCGGCTTTCCTCACTTTGAAGAAATCGACAGTTATCGGTAAGACCATTCTCTTACAAAAATTTTTGCCCCCCTATAAGTACCCCTAAATTTTGAATTTCGACTTTGAGATTTTTCCTACCTATATCTACCAGTTCTAACTTAATTTCCTACCAGCAAAAATTTTCCTCTATCTTTATCCATTTTCGAGTTATTTTGAAAAAACGTTAATTTTAAATCCCGACAAACCTGACAATTAACCGAAAAGTCTGAATTTTGTGTCACGCATAAGTACCCTCCAGATTCGAATTTCGACTTTGAATTTTTTCCTACATATACAGAAAATAGTTGATTCCCTTCAATTCTAAGTTTGATCAATTTGTTTAGAACGTTGAACCTCATCCAACTGCCAATTGTCTGCTTTATATCTAAAAAGTAAAAAGAACTCGAGTAGGCCTAGGCCCTTCCTTCAAAAGTTTGTACACTTCTGGATAACCCAATCCTGTAACATTTGACTTACAAAATCAAATGTTCCCAGACTTACAAAATTCACCCCAAGGTTCTTCACCGGTTTGCCCGGCATGGTCAGAGACGCAGAAAAATTTCGCTTCTCTGCCACCTATTTCACCTGTCAATCATTTTTCCTTTCTCCATCTCATCATTTCTCCGGATACTGTACTCCACCCAGAAATTTTCGAACCTCTGTACATTCGTCAAAATGTACCGAAAACTTTTGAAAAAAATATTTTTATATCCAGCTCGATGAGAGCTTTCGAATGATATCTCATTAGCCACATCCATTTTGATTTTTAATATTAAAATTTTTCGGCCGGAAATTTTGGCCGGAAAAAATCACTGAAATTTTTAAAAAATCATATCTAGGCCAAAGTTTACATTTTTAAAAATTTTAAAATCACATAATATGTAGAAAAATCTGCTTTATCAAGGAAAAATACATTCGGCCTGAACGGCTTACAAAAAACTCAAAAAATTTTCGAAAAACCGAAAAATTTTGGGTTTTTCGTAAATCGACCCCTACACCCCCAATTTAAAATTTTTTCGAAATTTTTTGGGCTCAAAAAATTTTTAATTTTTTACTCTATTTTATAAACGAAACCACATCCCAATCCGAGAATCCCAAAAAAAGTTATGCCAATTTAAAAAATCCCGAATATCCCCCAAAAGGGGTACCCCTTTAAAAATAGGGGTGGGGACAAAATTTTCGAATTTTGACCCAAAAAATATCCTATATGGTACTCTGACATGCGCTGAGTACGAATCCGGTCTCAGAAAAATTTTAAAAAATTTTTCGACAAAGTTAGAGTCAATTAAAATTTCGCGACATTTGCGAACATTGGCCATAACTTTTTGAGACTCTATCGGACCCCCGACATATTATACCTTTTTCGGACCGCCAGGGGACGCTCTACAACATAGGATATCGAAAACGGGTTTCAATTCACTTTTGACAATTGGAGCCATCCTTCCCAATTTTACAAGCCCGAATTTTAAACTTTTGGTCTACTGTAACTCGGCCCAAAGTGGTCCAAAAATTTTGAACTAAATTTTTCCAGACTCAGCTCACTCAGAGCTTTCATTTGAGGTATTATACGTGAATTGTCGATGAGTTTCGAAAATTTCGACTTTACCGACAGGGGGGGAAATTCACCAAAGTCCGAATTTTGTGTCAAGCATAAGTACCCTTCAAATTGGAATTTTGACTTCGGATTTTTTGGATTTGACATCCACAGTCAATGCTTCAGTGCCCTCCCAGCGGAACTTTTCTTGGAACTTTACTCATTAAAAAGATAGCCCCGGTACCTATATTATTTAGGTACCAAGGGGGTCCCAAAATTAATTCGACATAATTTTCCTAGATGCGCCATAAAAAGTTGTAGGACTAATCCACAACTCAAAAAAATTCATTAGCAAACCTTAATCAGATCTGAGTTTTTAAACCACTTTCCCCCCAAAATGATTGGCGTCCACCCCACAAAAAACCAATACTTTTATAGGAATATATAACAATCTTCGATCTACATTTTTCTTCTTTCTTTTCTTCACATAAGCAACAAAAAAATAAGCTGGTAATAAAGCCGGAACATTTACTTTTTGATTTTTTAATTTATTCAACTCTTTTCTTTCCTTTTCTCTTTTGTTTTTCTTCTCTCTTCTTCTATGTTTCTCTCTCATTTTTGTTGACAACCGACTATTAATGTTTAGACGCAACATTGTTTGTTGCTGGTTGAAAGTAAGAGAAAACATTAAAACATTGACAGAGAAAAACAGAAAAGAAAATAGTGTTGTGTTTATTTTGTGTTTAAACTACTTTTCTTTGGCCATAAATATTTTTTTCTCTAACAACTGCCCCTATTTTCCTTTAGTTTATTTTCAAGTCCCAAACGCGTACTAAAAAAATTTTTTTTTCAAAAAAAAAAATTTTGTTAAACATCTTTTCTTCGTTTTCCTTCTCTCACTCTTCGGAAAAAATATTCTCAGGCCAAGTAATTCCCCCTGCACGCACTCAAAGACACGTTCGCTCCTAAAACATCTTCTTCTTCCCCTCTTGTAAAAATATATATTTTTTAGATGCGACATCACGGCCCAGGGTGGTCTCTTTTCCTTTTTCTTTGAAATAAACCTTAACCACTTTTTAAGGTTTACAAACATTTGCCAGTCATTTTTTTTCAATTTTTGTCCAAAAATCGAATGATTTTGTTTGAAATTTTTTATCATTTTAAATTGAACATTTTGCCAATTTTTAATTGTTTTTATATTTTTAATTTTTAATTTTGTCATTTTTACGTTCCGCTTATTGTAGTAAAATTCTATAAATTTGTCCAGACACTATTTTGGTCTGTTGATTTGCCACTTTCCCAATCAATCGCGAGATTATTTTCAGATGTATTTTGAGACGATTTTCCGTTTTATAAACAATCCGACCTCGATAAGTTACAGCCAAATTAGACTTTGTTTAAAATATAGTACACCTCAGTATATGCTACTTGTTTCTTCCCTTAGGGGTATTTTATGATAAGACTTGATCGCTTATTTTAAACAACCTTGTTCTTAATCTCTTATTCCGTGGCACAATATAGGGCGTCGGACAGAACATACCTGATTCGTGCCTCCTTTATTTAATATAAGATTCTTATCTTTTCCAACTTCTGAACTTTTAGGCCAGCCCTTTATCATTCATCCCAACTAAGTTTTAGAGCTCAAGATCGAATTGAGACGTGATCTCATTCAAAATTCTAGATTATCAAGTTGTCAATTTGAATTTCAGTCGATCCTCTCAATTCCTGTCTCCATTTAAAATCTATTTCTGTTGTTCTTTGCCAGACATTTATTTAACAATTAGTAGCTATATCAACATAAGCCCACACACAAAAAATTTTGTATTTATTTTTATATTTTTTATTGTCTAACTTTCCCACTTTTCTAAATGTTTATTCAAACTGGTTGTCATGAGGAAAAACTATTAAGTATCAGTTAGTGGGAGTTATTTTATTTTTTTAAAAATTACTTCCTTATAATTAATTTTAATAGTCAAAGTATCTTTAAATTATGCTTGAGTTATTTTAATTATAATTATTCTCACAATATAACTTTATTTTTTACTTTTATTCACTCGTCCTCATTAAGTATCACCACAAAAAATCTGTCGTTAAATTGAGTAACACAAGCACATCTGGCACATACAATTGAGTGTCAAGGCGAAAGTGAACCATAATTCTATGAGTAATCTGAAAAAAGTCGGGTCGGATTTCGGGTCGGGTTTTCAAAATTTTCCTCGGGTCGGGTTTCGGGTCGAAAAAAAGTCCGGGTTTCGAGTCTCGGGTCGGGTTTCGGGTCGGGTCAATTAAAAATTTGAACATGTATCCAGATTTTTCGAAGTGCTGGGGGATATCAGTGATTTGGGGAATAATTAGAGCGATACCTGCGGAATTACAGGGATAAATGATGAGCTGGATGGATTAAAGCAATATCAGGGTTTGGGGATTAAGAGGGATATAAAGATTATTTGGGGAAGATACTTCACCAATTAAAAGAATTAGGAGAAGATATCGAATCTAATAATCTACCTAAAACCCATGATGCCCTCTCCAAATTGTTTGATAGTTAACTTTTCTGAGCCGTCCCATGATGTAAAATTGTTATTTAAATACTCTACTTTTAGCGCCGCAGGCGAAAATTTTGAGAATTATGGAGGATAGAAGCCAGTTTTCTTCCTTTTTCAGCGCCGCAGGCGAAAATTTTGAGAATTATGGAGGATAGAAGCCAGTTTTCTTCCTTTTTCAGCGCCGCAGGCGAAAATTTTGAGAATTATGGAAAGCTAGAAGCCAGATTTCTGCCTTTTTCTGCGCCGCAGGCGAAAATTTTCAGAAATTTGGAAGGCCAAGAAGCCAGATTTTCTCTTTTAATGGTGAAAAGTTCTATGGAAAAAGTCGGGTTTCGGGTCGGGTTTTCCAAATTTTCCTCGGGTCGGGTTTCGGGTCGAAAAAAAGTCCGGGTATCGGGTTTCGGGTAACCCGAGACATCCCTGCTTGGCACGCCAAACGCCACTTTTAAAATTTTTAAAATACGCCAAACGCAAAGCCTCCTTTTCGTATCCTTACTGGAATATAATCCAGATGGGTCTTGTATTCCGGATACGTAGCTAGTCAGACTATTCACATTCGTAACTAGAATTGCTAGGACAGACATTTTCCGAAACTTAAGACCCACATCTTTCCTCACATCCGTATACTATACCTGCATAAACTTGAAAAAACAAAACCAAGACTCGAGTTGAGCGTCTCTACCATATACCACAAATTAATCCAATAAGCTTCCCTATATTATTCCTATTCATTTCCCTTTAGGGTATCTTTACAAAATAAATCTCTTAAAATAAATCCCTTTACAAAACAGATCTTTTGTCTCAATAAATTTCTATTTTTGGCTATTTTTCTAAAACAATACATTTTTTTAAAATTTATTTTTTTTGCAACATAAATAAATAAAAATATTTATTTTATACGCTCCATTCACCCACTTATTTATTTATATAATTTATGACATCTAGACACATATCCTACTAATTTGTTCGATGGTCTCTTAATATTTTTTACATTATTTGGCCTCCTTTCCTTCCATAATATCATCGTTATTTTTTTGTTATTAATGGGTGGCTAGAAAATTAACTAGGGAGGAGAATGGACATTAAGGCGCAGAACTGTTAAGGCGTGGGGTTGTTTAGGATGATTGTCTAGAAGAGCTATTAGAGGCTTGAACCTATCCACAAATATTTTTCATTGAGAGCAGGGTGAACATAAATTTATTTTAAATAGCGTTAAATATCGTTAAAGAGATTTCAATGGTCGAAAATGAATACATATAGAGCGATTTATATGGAATATCTTGAGGGGGATGGATTAAGTAGGATTTGAGGTGGATTAAGTTGAATATGGGGAAATTATTAGGGATTTAGAGAGAGATATGGGGAGGTATCTAAGTAATTGTGATTAAAAAGATATTGGATGATTGAGTAGGATATCGTTGGATATCAAAGATTTGATCAAATTCTCAAGATTGATACCGGGGTACGAAATGCCAGAAAGGAAAAAATCTGAGGAAGATGAAGGAATGAAGGGTGAAATTGACTCACTCAGGACATCTAACTTCTTTGATTTCTGCGTTATCCTCTCTTGATTACTGACACCTTGCATTACTCTCTGAGATACTCTCTAAGAATCTCAGAATATATCTGATACTATTATATGACGTCTCCCAACGTTTCTGCGCCCAATCAACCCCTAACTCAGGAAGAGGAAGCAATTTTACTCCTCTAATTCCCTTCATTTTAGCTCCAAACATCTTCCCATTTTCTGACTGTTTCTAATTTTTTAAGACTGATTTTCACGCCCTTTCCACTAAAAAATAATATTTTCAGTTGGTGTTCCTTTCTTACTTCCTCCCCTCTTTTCCCTTCCTCTCTTCTTTTTTCCCTCCTTGCACTACCTTCCGCCATCAACAACTTCCGATAATATTTAATTTTTATACCTCTTCTACTCTTTATTATCTACAAATATAATCATTTTTTAATCAATCTGACTCTCTTTAATTGAGTTTTAGCGCCATCTGTATTGACACAAATTAATAATTTTTTTAAAAAAGAGTTGCTGTTTGGTCAGCAATTTTTTAGTTGGAACGTATAGATAAGTTATTTAATGGGTTAAATTTATGAAAAAGTAAAATATTATCTGAAGAGTTGAAATAATTAAAAAAAATTTTTTTATTACTTTGAGCGAAGATGTCTAAGTCAGATTATGATATTTTGTGGAGATTTAAAAATTAAAATAAAAACAAATACTTCTAAAATACGAGAGAATATTACCGTATAAACTTTATTAATTACTCTGGGTAATTATTTTTAACTTCTCGTTGGAAGGGTAAATAATAGAGAAGAGTGAGCTATTCGAGAGTGTAGTACTTTTTTCCTTTATTTTTCGATTGAACTTTTCTATTAGAAACTTTATATAATTTACCCTCTTTTTAAGAGATACTTTTGAGCCGATTTTTTAGTTATTGGTAAATTATACTATAAAGATTGGAATGGAATCAAAACCTATAGTTTCGTCAAAGCTTTTGTCTTGACTCGAAACTTTTGAAGGATTATCGGTTTTGTTTTCGTCTCTTTTGAGGTTTGAGGAAATTTACCCTTATTTACCCTTACCCTTATTGGAATAAAAGTCAAAAAAATTTTTCTTCTCTCTATAACATATAAATCTTCGCCTGCGTTGCTAAAATGTAAAATTTTGTTTTTCCCGTCATTTAAATCCCAGGACCTTATAATAGTGGAATAAAAGTGAAATTTATAGTTATCATTGCCTATGCTGCGAAGAAATAAAAAAAAAAGTTTCAGGAAATTTTCATAACTTGAACGTCATTAAGTAAATATTTCAAAAAATCTTCAGAATTTATTGCGTTTGTTAAAAAATTAATTCAGATTTTTTAACTTAATTTTTATTATTTATTTTTTCTGGTTTGCGTGTTTTAGTTGTATATTTTTCTGTTCTCATTTTATGTATTTTTTATTATTTCAATTAAATTAATTTTCTTTATATAGCCTTTCAGTCTTTTATAAATTTTATTTTCTTAGCTAAACTTTACTTTTAAAAAATAAATAAATTATTTAAATTATTTTCGAGAAAATAATTTTTTCAAAAAAAAATAAAAATACGTCAATTAAAATTAAAAAAATTTTTTTTAAATTTAAATATCTATATATTAACTATATATTTATTTAAAGTATACAAATATTTAATTGCCTAAAATAAACAAAAAAAACCCCAAAAAAATTTTTTTTGAGTACAAAATAAAATATCAGAAATTAAGGAATTTAGTTTATAAAGGAAGGATTAACATATATTTAATTTTAATTACTTTTTCGTTATTAATATTTTGGTTCTCAGCTTTAGTTTCGTTAAAAAATTGAAAAATAAGCATTTAATTTAAATTAATCAGAAATTAATAATTAAATAAATTCAAAATAAGAATTTTCAGAATTTAAATTTCAGAATTTATTTTTGGGTATTTTTATTTCTGTTTCTGTTTAAAAAGTTTATTTATTTAATTAATTAAAATCAGAATTTTTATCAGAATTAAACTTGAAGCAGCAACTTTAAAAACAGATAAACTTGTTTTCTAAACATGTTTTGTATTCCTCTCTGTTTAATTTTTTTTTGATTTAATTATTTTTTAAAAGCTTTTCTAACTTATTAAAATAAATTTTTTTTTATTTTTTAATTTTAATTTTAACCTTTTTTTCGATTTAATTACTCTAATTTATTCTATATTTTACAGGGTGCGGCAAATTTTCCGCCCCTTTTGTTTTGGTCATAACTCGGTTCAAACTTTACAAAAATTAATAATTCTTTTTTTATTTTATTCACAACTCTCTGAGAAAATTTTTGGTACCAAAATGAAGAAATTTAGTTAACAAATGGTAAAGTTACGCCGTTCCGAACATAAAAATGCATCAAAAAACATTTTTTCTTGCCAAACTTTAATTGGTCATAACTTCGTCCAAAATATTTCAATCCCAATGATTTTTGTACCAATCGACTTAACTCGTTGAGGCGCATCGAAATAGCTTATAATTCCATTTTTGAAAATTTTATTCAAAAATTTTATTTTTGCCAAAATTATTTTAATTTATCATTCAGAGGACTGTATCTCATTCGATTTTTGTCTTAGCGCCCTGATTTTGATGTCATTCGAATCAGAATGAAGAGCTGATTCGAATGGTATAAAATTTTCCAATATCAAAATCTCAGCCTTGAATCTAGGCCAATTTTTATCCAAAAAATTTTGCTCAAACTTTGAGAGAAGTTTTATCAGAGTAAACTTAAAATTTAAAGGTGATTTTGGTATCAAAAATTTTCTCAGAGAGTTGTCAATAAAATAAAAAAAGAATTATTAATTTTTGTTGAGTTTAAGCCGAGATATGACAAAAACAAAAGGGGCGGAAAATTTGCCGCACCCTGTATATTTTTTTTTTAATTTTTAAAACAAAACAAAAAGTGCACTAGTACTTTATAGACTTTTTAATTTATTAATTTCATTATTATATTAAAAAATATATCATTCACTACCAGCCTCGATTTTGCACCTATACTTTTATTTTATTATATTACTTTCTGGCCCATTTCTAAATTAAATTTTGGAGTGCTTTTTGGCATAGAAAAAAGTTTGGGTAAAATAAAAATCTTTTTTTTTTCATCAAAAAATCTTTTTTCCCCCACTTCCTCCCCAAAAAAAATAATTTTGCAAATTGCCCACAGATTTTCCGGGAAAAAAATTTTTTTTGTTTCTGTACTTTATTTTTTTTTAATTTTTAACGAGAAAATCGAAGCTATTTAAATAATATTTTTAGTAAAAAATAGGTGAATGTACTACTTAAATAAATAATTTTTTAATAAAAAATAAATAGTAGTCATCATTAAAAATTCTATTAAAAATTAAAAAAAAATATTCAGCACTTTTTTCCGTTTTTACAAACATTTGTAGCTTTGCGACTTGGTTATTAAAAAGACTGTAGGAAACTAAGAGAAATTTCTCTGACAAGTTTATTTATTTATTCTGAAAAAGTTTTGTTTTTATCAATTCTGAAAATGTCTCTCTTCTTTTAACACACTCTTTTTTAAAAGATGTTTTTATTTTTAATTTGAGACATTTTACCGAAAGACAATTTACTGAAAATAATAAATATGAGGTTTGTGGGGAGTTTTTTTCTTGGAAAAATTTTTCTTTCTTCTTTTATTTATTTTATTATTCTGAAAATATTTATTGACCAGTCTAATGACCAGCTACATGGATATTTTTTCACCTTAGTTCATATTTTCTTTTTCAATTTTTCAGTAGGGATCGTTTCCTTGACGATCTCTACCTGGATGATTCCGCCTCAAAAACCCCAGTGATTTTCCCTTCAATTCTGAAATTCCGGACTCGGATCTACATTTCTATAGCTTCCTAATTATCTTAAAAATATAAAAATCTAACCAAAAAATTTATATCAACGAGACTCCGTTCAAGAAAAATATTTTAGGGAACAAAGGTCAGAAATTCAATTATGGAGACTTTTTTCTTAAAAAAATATTTTTATCATTAAAAAAGGCAAATGCTGCGCATTCCACGTTTTTTTCATTTTATTAATTCACACATTTAAAATATACATTCACATATTTTTCTTATTTTCCCCTTTCTTATTTTTATTTTTTTTATTTCTTCGGCCGTGCCTGTCTCCGCCGTTCGCCCTTAAACGATCCCCGAGAGTTGCGGATAGAAAAATTAAAAAAAAATTATTTATTAGAGAAGGAGAAAAATAAAAAATGAAATTTTCTTTATTTTTTCCCTTTAATGTTGTTATCACAATAAAAATTTAAAATAAATTTATTTAAATATTGTAATTCACCGAATAGACAATTCACCGAAATACTTGTTAAATTATTTTAATTTACACTATTAGTTATCTAATTATTTTTTAAATATTTATATTTATTTTTTAAATATCTAAATATTTTTTAAAAATTCTCCTCTCATAAATTTATCACGTATCTCCTTTGTATGACACACTTGAAAAATCTGTCTTTAACCTAAGAGTTCGACAGGCAGATGTTTGTCTGATTTTGTTTATAATTTTTCTTTATACGTCACCTTTTGACAAGGAAGAAAAATTTATTTTCGTTAATAAAGGACCCTTGTACAAGGTGGAGCCCGGGTATTTTTAAATGTTGCATTTAAGTGCATGTGTGTGTGGTATTTATTTGTTAATTTATTTTTTGTCTGGTCAAAAATTAAATTTCTTAAACATTGTTTATTTAATAAATTAATATTTATTTTTGATTATAAATAATTTAAAAATTAACTCGTTTTTTCAATTAAAATTTTTCTTTTTGAGTTTTATTTCAATAAAATACACAAGATTAGGGTTCTCTGTTCTCTTTGAGTTTTATTTTAATAAAAAGACACGAGATTAGGGTTTACGGTTCGTAGAACATCCCTCTGGATACCCAGAAACGAATTGACCTCTAACTTTAAGATACTTTTAATAAGATTTTTTACACCAAAAATTATTTGATTACCACAGTCTCTCTAAAAATGCAATTTTTATAAACTAATAAATCTAACAAATCTTTTTTCCATTCTTTTTTGTGTGCTTTGTTTGTTGTAAATAAATACATTTTTTAAATATTTTTCTGAAATTGGCCAAAAAATTTTTGGGAACAATTTTTCTGTTAAATTTTTTGCCTTTTTAATGACTAATAAACAAAAAAACAACTGATTTTTATTTTTTATTTTTGTTTTTTAATTAATTAAATAGTCTCTTTTATTTAATTAACACTTTTTAATGTGCTTTACCCCCCTCCCTAAAAATCACAAAAAAAATTTTTTTTTTCTCCCAAAAGCTAAAATACTCCTCCTTCCTTTCTTTCCTCTCCTCCATTCATCAAAAAATAAAAAAACATCTACTATGCCAATATAAAAATATTTTTTTTATTTTTACTTGCAAAAAGCAAAAATAGCCAATTGTCAGCCTCTTTCCTTCCCTCTAAACTTTCTTCATCTCTCTTTTTTTATTTAATTCCCCCCATCCTTCCAACTGAGAGAAAAATGTGTCAGTTCGCTACAGCTACATATTCTTTGGCCTTTTTTTAATTTTTTTATATTTATCCTTCCTTTCCCATTCATCTTTTGTCCATTTTTCTTGGTCAGACTTTGTCTTTTTTAATGAACCCTTTTCTTCTACCAGCCGTTTTTAGCTAGTCCCCCTAGGGAATTTTTTTAGTTTTCTGTTTTGCTCAAAAAATATTTTTATTTATAGTTGCAAAAAATTTTTTGGCGTTCTGTCATTTTTACAAATAAAACAATAAATATTGGAAAGATTTGTGGTATAAATAAGTAGCCATAGGGGATTAAGTCTGAACGAATAACTTAGTTCAGTCGACCTTCTCTTATTTGGCACTCTCTCCAATGTCACTTTACATCATATGTCAGTTCAATTCGGTCCTGAGTGTTGTGATATATTAGAGAGATTTTCTAGTGTAGTTACTCCTTCGAGCTTTCGACAGTTATTCGAGTAATGGGAAGCAATTGTCAAGGATCTCAGAGAGTCCCCCTAGCCTTAGATTTCTTTCCTATTTTTAAATATTCTTATGAAAATCGACTATTTCGACTGCTAAATTTACCATGATTAACACGTATCTCGTCGAGCTATATTGGATTATACCTCAATTAACTTGCCCTGACAATTTTACTTTTTCTCGTAATTCTACGGTAGACTGGCATGATTCCACTCATTTCCAGTCGTCTGCATTTTTTTATTTTCCATATTTTTTATTATAAAATTATTTACTCTATTTTTAGTAAATTAAATAATTCGCAACATCAGCAGTATTATTTTAAAAAAAAATAAATATTCTAATCTTCCTCTCATTTAACAAAAAAATAATAATAAACCTCCCTCTCATGCATTTTTCTGCCGTTATTTTTCCTTCCCCTCCTTCCCCCGTCTTCTTCATCAATTTAAATGTTCACTCCTTTATATCATTTTATAGTTTCCATTTTTGAATGTTTAATTCTCTCTTCTCCTTTCTTCTTCATTTCTTTACCCATTTTTTTCTAAAACACAATCGGCTGGCACCGACATATCCGGCCGCCGCTGACTGACTGGCCTTTGGTTTATTTTGTGCTCGGGTAGGGGGGTGGTTTATATATTTATTACAATATAAATAAACAACAACACACACATGCTTATTTTTGTGTTAAAAATAACTTCATATTTTTTGTTGCAAAAAATTTTTTTGTTTTTTAAAAAATTTTTTATTGGGCGGAATGGAAGGATGGATTGTTCAGATGGGTTGTTGTTTGATTGTTATTTGTGGTTGTTCCATGGGCTTCGGAGAAATTTTTTGAGGAGAAAGCGAAATGGGTTACTCAGAAAGGTGGATGCTAGGGGGACTATTCTCAAATTAAAAGACGTTTGGGGGCTGGGACAGGAGAGAGGGTCAGAGGAATTGGACAGGGGAGAGGGTCAGAGGGATGGGACAAAAGAAAGAAGGACAAAAGTGGACTAGAAGAGGGGGACTGGGGCAAGATAGGTGGCAGCATGGGAATGAGACAGGATAAGGTGACAGGAGAGAGTAGATGGGTACGGCTCTAAAAAATATTTGGGGAATTCAAAAATTAATGGAAGAAGAACGGAAATACAGTCAGACCCCAAAATTTTTTTCATTTTTCAGAATTTTCTAATTTAAATGTTATTTAGTTAGAAGTTTGAACTTTAAAATAAGCTTAATTATTCAACTATTAATTTTTTTCAAAAATAAAACTGTTCAAATTAACCGCGTGTCGAGAACGTTAACTTTACACTTTATAAACGTTGACCTGTTTACCGGAAATTAAATTAAAATTAAAAAAAATTTCAAAAAAAAATTTAAAATTCCGGTCACACAAAAATATTTTTTTTAATTTTTTATTTTTCAACCCAAATTTAAGCGAAAAAATTTTTTTTAATAAATTAAAAAATAATATTTATTTCCACCCAATTATATTTACTCATCTGTTTATTTTTCTGCTTAAAAATCCCTACTATAAAATATTTATTTATTAATTTTCTCATAAAATGCTCTAAGTTTTTAATTTATTTTTCCAACTTTATTTTAATTTCACTCCCTTTTAAATCAATAATTTTAATATTAAAAACTTTGTTTGTTTAAAGAAAATAAGCATTTTTTCACGCTCAATTTGCTTTTATATGAACATTTTTTCTCTCACTTTGCGCATTCTTAAAAACTTGGAAAAATAAATAAACTTTTTTTAAATAAACTTTTTTTTTCTTTGTATTCTTTACTCTTTTATTTTTAAAATTAAAACTTTGTTTAAAAATTAAACTTTTTTCCTTTAAGCTTTATTTAAAATATACCTAAGTTTACTTTCTTTTTATATGTAGTCAGTCTAGTATTTTATATCAACCCGAAAAAAAATTTTTTTAATCGAACCCGAAATTTAAATTTTTGAATTTTTGATTTTTTTCTCAAGTATCCCTTAAATTTTCCTATTTTTTCATTATAAATCTGATCAAATTTTGATTTCTTTATCAATACCCAACAAGCCATTCTTGTAGGTTAACTCACACACAAACAAAAATCTCAACAGCCAACCTAACAATGAGATAGGACATATCCAGAACTAATTTTAATTTTTTCTGGCTTTTCCTAGAGGAAGTCGAACTCCTCAATTTTCGGATGAGTACAACCCGATTTTCTTTTATTTTGCCACGGAGTGAGAGAGCTTCAAGAAAAGGCCAATCCCCTCAAGGGGGATTTCAAGGGGATTTATTTTTTCACCTTTAACACACAAATATTTTAACTGTCATGTTTGGGCGCGGGGGTGGTGTTATATGTATGATCGCTTATAATTTTGTCGAATGATCAACTTTTTTTTCTGAAATTTTGCACAAATATCTATAATGATGTCTTCTAATGTCGACCAGAATTTCAGAATTTCTGATTATTTATTTTTGAAATTCTGGTCGAAAATGTCAAAGTTTCCCCGTAAAACCAAGTATTTTCTGGTTTTTTGATCATAACTTTTGAAATTCTGAACCTAAAATTCTGAAATTTTCAGAATTTTTAGCTAACACTATTAACTACATTTATGCAAAATTTCAGAATTTTACCTCTTCATTTGACTATTTTATAAGCTTTCGCCCATCGTCACAACGCCCAAAAGTCCCCCTCTTTACCCCACAGGTGTTTCTTTCATTTTCCCACCTTTTCATTCTCCGTTCTTTTAAAAAATACATTTTTGTTCTCATTTTATAAATTTTTTTCTTCTCTTCATTCTTCACCTCATCAATCTCTTTATTTTTCTTCCCGTTCATTTTTGACCATTTTTCTTCAAAAAAATTTAGTTAATACGCGCTCATTTCTTTGCACACCCAAAAATTGCGCGCGTGCCCATTTTCAGAAAAATACAAAAAAAATACAAAAAACACGTATTTCTGATGTTTGGAAACCCTAAAAATTATTTATCATTTTAAATCAAAAATTTATTCCAAAAAAAAAAGAACGTCAAACAAAATTTATTTTTAACAGCAAAACTTGTCTTTATAGTCCCCCCCCCCCCCCCCGGCGTAGTGACAGAAGACCCACAGACAGAAGACCCAAGGACAGAAGAACCACAGACAAAAGACCCACAGACAGAAGACCCACAAGGACAGAATACCCACAGACAAAAGACCCACAAGAAAAATATTTTAACCAAAACTTAAGAAGAAATTTTTTTTAATTTTTGAAAAAGTCTTGTCTATTTTTCTAGGCAAAAAATTAAAAAAAAATCTTAAAACATTAAAAAAATTTTATCCCAAAGTTAATCAATAAAAAGTTGATTAATGAAGAAGTGTATTGAGGAGTCGGGTGATTAATTGGTGTAGGATATATTCAGAAGATATAGGGCTAAAACCTTAAATTTACCGATGTCTATTCTTTAACCGTACATTGTCTATAACAGGAACCAGGAGAAGGAATACTCTGATATCTCTCTTAACATGAAAATCGGATATGTCGGGGGATTTAAAGGAATGTAAACGGATTTGAACCTTGTAAGCTTTTATAATTCTACTAATCTGCTTTAGTCCACCGATATCCCTTCATCTTACTCGAAGTACTTATAATTAACTAATCTCTGCTAATACCAATGATCCACGATATGCTTGCATATCTCCAATACCCTTGACTACTTCACTTCTATATCCCTACATGTAGACTTAACTAACTCTCGTTATAATCCAGTTAATCATAAATATCCTTGATACTAATGTCCCTTTGATCTACCTTTCCCTTTCATCGTATCAGACAAAAATTTTGGGAATTTTGAAAGGGAAAGAAGCAAGGTTTCTACTTTTTTAGCAACACAGGTGGAAATTCTGAGAATTTTGGAAGGCCAACTAGCGATTTTTATACTATCTTTATATCTGAACCTGATCGTATTATGTTTTTTGAGACAACCTGGACCGGATTTTCCGTTTCAAAATCCCAAAAATCCGGGAAATCAAGATCCCCCTTCGTTAAATAAGTTCATGTCATTGGGACAAGATTCCCATCGTTGGAACAACTTCACCCCTTTTTGCAACAACATCCCCCATTGTTAAAATATTATCCCCGTTGTTGGAACAACATCCCACATTGTTGGGACAACCTTCCAGATTATTGGAACAACCTTCCCTAATATTGAAACAACTTTTCCCATTATTGGATAACCTCTTATTGTGAAAACTAATAAAAATAACAACATCCCTCGCGCCAAGACTTATGCACAATAAAACTGAAAAATAGTTGTGGGTCTTTTGTCTGTGGGTATTCTGTCCTTGTGGGTCTTCTGTCTGTGGGTCTTTTGTCTGTGGGTCTTCTGTCCTTGGGTCTTCTGTCTGTGGGTCTTCTGCGTCGACACGACCCCCCCCCCTGCCTTATTAAAATGCTTTCCCCTTAAAAAACGTCGCGTTCGCGCTTTCCACGTCTTTCAATCTTCATCATCATTATTGCCTTCCAGTAATTTTTTTTGTAATTATCGCCAATAAAACGAACACTTTGTTTAATCCCACCCTAAAAATAGAGTAAAGAAACATTTTTAGATTTTTATTTATTTATTAGTGCAGCTATTTTCTTTCCATTAATTTTATCTTTAAAGCTAAAAATTGTCTGTCAGAAAATGGAAAAATTAAAAAATGTTACTTTATTAATGAAGGGAGGAGGATGTCTTTATTATTTTTAAAATTTATTTAGTAAATTTGTTTCGACTTTTCTTTTTTTTTGACAGCCATAAGCATCTTTCTATTCGCTACACCCTCTATTTTATCTACATTTATATATTCCTAATTTAGAGAACAGCCTCTCACTCACGTGTCCGTGATTTGTCTGAATTTTCGACAAGTCTACAAGCACACGTCCACAGGTGTTATCGCGTATAGAAAGAACAAAAAAGGTTGTTGAAGACAAGATAATTAGCACTAACAGACTGTATGTATTAAACCGTTAAAATGGCTTTCGCCAGACTGCGAAACCCTTTCAAGCCATTATAAAAAAATTTTTATCAAAAAATTTTCTGTTTTCAGCCTATATAGAATTGCATCAGAACGTTTATATAAATTTAATTTAATCCCGGTTTTCTACTGCTTTTGTCTCTTAAAAATTTACTATTAAAAAATAAATATCCACACCAATTCAAGTCTTTAAAATATTTTTTATTTTATTAAAAACAACTTAAAAAAGGCTATAAACTTTAAAATAAATAAATAAACTTGGAAAATAACTCAAAATTACATTTAAACAACAAAAACGGCTGACTCCGCCCACTTTTGGCTCGTGCCAATCTTTTTGTTTTATACGGGGAATTTTTTATTGTTTATGCCTCGACGTTGGCTGCGGACATTTTTAATATCTTTATGCAACAGATTGAGGTATTTTAGAGTTGGTTATTAAATTAATATACCGTAATCTCTTTGTCTAATAAACTTCTAGTTAATAACACATGCATTATAGTAGCATATCTCTCTATTAAAAAGACCCTCTCTCACGAAAATTTGAAAATTAATTTGAAGCAAAAGACGAAACACCGATAAGTCGAAAAACTGATTTATTGACCACTTGATGGGGGAGTTAGTATCAGGGCACCTCTTATTTAATGTACAACTTCGATACATTTTCTAATAAGATATCTTTATTGAGGGGTGTGCTATCTTTAGCCTTTTGTTCTGAACAATAGGGTTGTCGGATAGTTGGAAATCCTCGGATATCCGGATTCGATATCCGAACCGAAAATTTCCAAATATCCTCCCTTTTTTTCGGATCCGGACATCCGTATCCGACAACCCACTAGTCTATTTTACAATTAATTTGTCTATTAATAACCCATCTTCATTAAACGCTATCAGAGAACCACTAAAATTAACCAAAAAATTTTTAAGAAAAAAAATTTTTTCAATCCAAAAATAGGAATCAACCACTTCCTCTTCTTCTTCCTTCTCCGCCTGCTCCTCACCTTCCGCCATTACATCTACAAATACAGCAACTACAGCAAAGGCAGCCCAATTAGTACGTTTAATGACACAAAATGGAAGTAGCGATAATAATAATGCCTCTATCGGTGGGTGCGGTAATGAGGGAGACGGTAATCAAAAAAATATTGGCAAATACAACAATTTAAATTGTAATAAAAATAACAACTCGAGAATTAATAATGAAAAAATGGTAAATAAATAATGTTAAAAAGTTAATAATAAAAATGTGATAATAGTAGTGTATAGTAGGGTTACGTCGGGGGATTAAGAGGTTGATTAGGAGGGGATTAGGAGGGGATTAGGAGGCGATGTTTGGGAGCGGCATCCTTTGAAGCCGCTCCCGACAACATTTCCTCTTCTTTTACAAGAGGAGGGGTCCGACAAAACCAAAAGGGAGAGTGAATGCCGCGGTAAAATCAAAAGGATGAGGACATATCGGCAGTGTCGGGGGCGAGGAGTGGCCAGACAAAAAAAAGATAGTATGTATATTATTGGAAGTAAATCAAAATTATGAACATGTGTAGTAGTTTTAAGAGGTACTAATTAAGTAATTAACCGTATGATACGAGGGATCCACTCAAACCAAAGGATGTAAACAGGTTTATTAATATGACTAATTGACCAAATGAGAGGTTTGTGGAATAATTGATCAATTAGCACTACTAATTGGTTTCTGTTAGTAGTGCTAATCGCTTCTCCTCACCTCCTACTACTCCTCTTCCCTTCTCCTCTCCTCCTACTACTCCTCTTCCCTTCTCCTCTTCCCCTCTCCTCCTACTACTCCTCTTCCCCTCTCCTTTCCTCCTACTACTCCTCCTCTTCTCCTTCTCTCATTTCCTTCTACTCCTCTCCTTAACTCCTAATTCTCTACTACTACTCTTCAACCATTTCCTCCTCCTACCCTCCACCTACCACTACCCTTCTCTTCTCCTACTACTCCTAATCCTCTACTCCTCTTCTTTCCTCATATTCCTCCCGTACTTTTCCTTTCATTTCCTCCTCCTCCACTCCACATACCACTACTCTTCTCCTTTCCTTTCCTCCTCTCCACCTACCACTACTCTACTCTTCTCCTTTCCTCCTACTCCTACTCCTCTTCCCCTCTCCTTTCCTCCTACTACACCTCCTCTTCTCCTACTCCCCTCCTTTCCTCCTACTCCTTTGCTCCTCTCCTTTTCTCCCCTCCTTTCTCCCCGTCATAAATCCTTTGGCAAAACTACAGTATAAAATTGATTCAAGGAAAATTTGAAAAGATTTTTTAAGTGTTTTGGTTAAAGATTGGGAGAAGTGAAATTTAATTTAAATTTATTTTTAATTAAACTACAAGTTGGGCTAGGACCATAGTAGCAACTTGGTATTTCTAACATCCTTGGAGTCTCCTCCCCCTCCCTCAAAAGTAATTTTTTAATATAATTCTTATTTTTTTACATTTAAATAAATTTTTTATAAAAATTTGTGCAAATTTAACGTTTAGAAGTAGTAGTTTTTAAGGAGAAAAGTGCACAATTAAGAGTTAGGAAAAGCAATGAGCATAATTAACGTTTAGAAGTTGTTGATTTTAGGGAGAAAAGTGCATAATTAAGCAAAAGAAATTGCAAAATGCATAGTTTACAGTTTGAAATAGGTGATTTTAGGGGAAAAGTGCATATTTTAACAAAAGAAAATGTAATTTTTAAATTTTGATAAAATTCATGCATATCGGGTATGTGTGCGTGCTCTGGGGGTGTACGCGTGTTTAGGGTATGCGTGTGTGTTTTTAGGGTGTGCATGTGTGTTTAGACCATGCGTATGTGTTTTTAAGGGGCGTGCACGTTTGGAATGTTGTAATCCACTGAAAACTGGGTATAAAAGGAGGGAGATTTTTGACTTTGTATCATTATTCCAAAATGAATCAAAATTTATTTTCCCAAATCCTCCCAGAAGTAGATTTTAATATCTCCTCGAGTGGAATAACTGTTTTAAGTTCCCGTCTTACAACTCCTCGATTTATTCCTTACGATCAGCCAGGGAGATGTAAGGAGTGTAAGAGTACAGAAGGGGAGATTGACTTTATTGTCACTAAGGAAGGAATTACTATCTACTACACACGAATCGGATCAGGTACTCGATTTGTTCCTTTCGATACAGTTCACGATTTGCCCACCCATTGCTTTTTCAAAATCAGAAATAAGGGAAGAGTGTTCAATGTCCCACATGGAGTACAACCTCAACAAATTATCCATCAAAATCCAAAGAGAGGGAAAAGGAAATTGGACGAATTGTCTACTCTTGCTCCTCCCATCAATAGTATGCCTTCACCTCCCCGCCATGTCTCTCCACCTCCTCTCGCTACTGATTTGTCTTCTCCTCCTCACTCTACTACTTCTACTCCTTGCGCTACTCGTTTACCTTCTCCTCCTCATATTACCCCAACTCTTCTTAAATCTCCTCCTCGTATTCCCCCAGCAAATCTTTTGCATTCTCCTCCTCTAGTCGATACTCTTCGTCCTGGTATACCTCCGGATAATGTAGTGTTAGAGAAGGAGCTCCAAGAATTTTATGATAGTTTAATGGCAGCTACAACTGGAATAACTTCATCTCCGAAGAAGTTAGAAGAGACAGAACATAAAAAGGATGTTACAAGAAATGCTCCTATATAAACCTTAATTTTTTCTGTAATGTTAAATTTTCCACTTAATATGGAATCACAATCATTTACTAATAAAGATTTGCACTTTAAATTACCATTTGGTATGATTTTGTCTGGTCCAAGCTCAAGTGGGAAGAGCTCATTCCTATTGAAATTTATAGCAGACTCACAAGATTTGATTGATCCCCCTCCACAGAGTGTACTGTATTGTTTTGGTGAGATGAACGATAATATTCCTATCCTTCAAAAGTCAGGAGTTAAAGTATATGCGGGAGTTCCCCCAGAGGAGTTAATAAAAAGCTATTCAAAACCTTTACTCTTAATTCTAGATGACTTGCTCCTGTCTATAGATGAAAAATATCTTTCGGAGCTATTTACAAAAAAATCTCACCATCAGAATTTTGCAATAATTTTTGTAACTCAAAACCTCTTTGAAAAAAAGATTAAGGTCGCCCGCCAAAATGCTCAATATATTATACTTATGCGCTCTCCAAATTCTGCTCTTTCTATTAGAAATATAGGTGTACAACTATTTCCACGACAACTCGATTATTTTTTAGACGCGTATAAACAAGCTACTAATATACCTTATGGATACTTACTTATCGATTTGCATGCCTCATCAGATCCTAATCTAAGACTTAGGACAAACATATTTAAGGACGACGAAGAGAAGATAATTTTTATTTCAAAAAATGTTTAGTCAATTAATTTGCGAGAATAGAGATTTTTTACGCTCTTTAGCGCTTACAAAATCTGAAAGGAGAAACAAGAAACTTTTACGAAAAGCTGATACTAACCAATTGTTATCAATTGTTGAAATTTGTCTAAATATTTTAAAATCACGTTTCAAACTTACTACTCGTCAAAAGAATCGTTTATTACCTTATGTAGAATTTATTCGTCACATGAGCCGTACTAGGAGTGAAAGAGGAGTAAGAAAAGTTTTGAAGCAAAAAGGTGGAGGAATAGGACTATTTGCTGCTCTTCTCACTCCTGTTTTAATGGAACTAGCTCGAGCAATTAGTATAAAAGCCTATCAAAATAATTCAAATCAATCATAAAATGGCAAAAAAATTAATTCTTGTTCCAGAAGAGATTTATAGAGGGCTTACTTCAAATAATTATGGGGACCCAAATTTAGATTTTACCAAAAAAGAAGTTGAGAATGCTCAAAGTAAAAAAGAAAACCTCTCCGCCAAAAATATTCATTACAACCAAGAACTAAGACGATATCTGAAATTAAGGAATGAGATTGAAAATAGACCTGTTAGAGTTGAAATGGTTGCTAACTCCAAAGGAGCTATTATGAATAGAGATGTTATTAGACCTGCCTCAAACATTGTAGACGACGAAGATGATGATTTATGGATGAGTGATGATCTTTCCTTTTCCGCATACCCAAGGGAGCCTCCAGCCTTATCATATAATATTGTTCCTCCTCTTTCAGATTCTTTAAACGAGCAAATAGCCCCCGAAACTCGACGTAGAAACTTCTTAAGAGATGGAATTTCCCCCACTCCTCCAAACCCTAGACAAGAAATAAAGAGAAAAATCGAGGAGGAAGATTATGGACAAAATAAAAGACGACATTTGATTAATTATAAAAATGAGGCTCGAGATGAGTATATGAAAATTTCTGAAAAGGCTAGGAATAAAATGCAAAAGTTTGAAAGGAAAAAGATGTTGAAAAATTGGAGAATTCCTTATACTCCTGAATATAATACTCCCGGTGATAATGATATTCCTCCATCTCGTCCCAACCCAATTCTCCCTAATATTCCTGAAGGTATTGATGCTCCTCTTGTATCAGACCCTCCTCCAACTAGGCAAATTACAAAAAGAGGACAGTCAGAAGAGTTTGAAGGTACAAAGAGATGGAAAAAAGGATATGATGAACATGAAGAATCAAAATTAAAGCGTGAACAGAAAAGAAGGGAATATTTACAAAGAAAAATTAATATTCGAGAACAAAGGGTTCCCATTGATCAATCAGCGCTAGCTAAATACCGTAAGGAAGATGATATTCAAAGACGTCTAAAATTAAAAAGAAAATGGGAAGGTCTAGATGAAAGTCCTCTAATTGCCTTGAAAAAAGTAAAACCTGTCACAAAAATTCAATCAGCAAAAGCAGGTAGAGAATGGATGTTACGACTTATAAAAGCTAAACGTAAAGAAGCTGGTATAAAAAGATTTAAACCAACACTTTGGTAAAAATGGCAGACCCCACACAGCTAAAAAATCAATCGACTTTACAATAACACAGATTCAAGTTTTGCAATCTATGCAAAGGGACTTACTGAAAATATGATTGTAGGAAATTCTCTAAGTTCTCTACTCCGAATAGTTTCTGTCTCAGGAGCAATACCTGGAGAGTACCACGAGCAAATTTATGATTCTCCCATCTATGATAGAGTGCTCCCCAGAGAAGTTAATGAGATTTAAGTTGAATTAATAACGATGGATAATGGAAGATTTGTACCATTTGCTTACGGTACAGTGAGCATAGTGTTGATTTTTAAAAAAGTGATAAACTTTTGAGACTATATAAACCATCGCTTTATTTTGTAATTATTTTATTATTGATAAAAATGGTTCATGTTCAATTTGATACAAACTTAGAAGGGTACAATTTTGTTGTAGATCAGTGTGGGAGTGGTACGGAAAATTATTATTTTAAAGGAGCACCGCCATATCAGCGTGGATATGGGCAAAGAGGAGCAGGAGTAGGGGATATTATGAGGGGATTGTGGAGATTTTTTCTCCCTATTATTCGACAAATAGGTAGTACAGTATCTGCTGAGGCACTTAATACAGGACAGCGCGTACTAGAAGGTGTCAATCAAGGTCTACCGATAAAGGAGGCATTCATCAGTGAAGGAAAAAGAGGAATCGATACATTATTAGAGAAAGGAGGACTGCCAAAACAATTTGGGGTAGGAAGAAAAAGTATAAAAAGGACTAAATTCCCCTCCCATCAAACATTTATTAGACGAAAGAAAAAACGTGTAGACGCTTTTGGATTTTATTAAGAATGTCTTTTAAAAAGATTGATAGAGATAGCCTTGATACAATTACAAATGCTGTAAAACTTTTTCAAGTTCCTCCTACCAATGTTACCATTTCATCCTCAAAAACATTTGAAATACTTCCCAGTAATCCTTTAACTGACACCCCCTTTCATTTTAAAATTCATTCAAGTGAAAATTTTATTGATCTCTCGAAATGTTACCTATTCACTGAATTTCGAATCCGAAAAGAGAATACAACAGGTCAATATGTAAATATTACTCTTGATGAAAATGTTGCTCCTATACAAATGATAGGGAGCACATTTATTAATAATATGAGAATAAGTGTAAATGGAAGAGAAATATTTAATTCAAACTCTCTTTATGCCTATAAGACGTATTTTTCCCATGAGCTCTCTTACTCTTTAGGAGCAAAAAATTCTCACCTAAATGCAGCAGGATATTATTACGATTCAGGTGTATCACAAGAGTCAGGAGCCAGTTTTAATTCAAGAAAAAATTTATTTGTAAATAGCCGAACAGCTCAGTTTATTTCAAAAATTGATGCCGATTTATTTAATCAGCCTCAATATCTCATAAATCATTGTGAAATTGACATTGAAATATTACCCAATGAACCAAAGTTTGTACTTATTGCTCCTCTTCCTGTCGGAGCTCAACCTACACGTTATATTTTTGAAGTGATAAGTTGTAAGTTATATGTAAAAAAGTTGGACTTGATGGATGGTCTTGCTCTTGATATTGCCAGAAGACTTGACGTTAATCCTGCTCGATATGCAATTAGAAAAACAATGATGAAACCATTATTTATTAGTCAAGGAAGATATGAATTCAATGCAAATCTTTTTATGGATCAAATCCCCCGTCGTGTTACCTTAGGATTAGTTGCAAACTCAGACTATGTAGGGACACCAGAGCGGAGCCCTTTTAATTTTCAACCTTTTAGAGTTAGAGAAATTAGTATTATTGCAAATGGACGCTCATATCCACAATCTCCATATGATTTTGACTATGGTTCAAATCGATATGTGAGAGCGTTTCATGACATGAATGATGCTATAGGGTTTTCTGGTACACCAGATAACAATGGGATAACATACCAACAATATGGGCGAACTCACTGTATCTATGTCTTCAATCTTACAAATAGTGGTGAGGATAATGGTGGGACATTTGATTTAATAAAGAATGGGTCGACAGCCGTAAATATTAAATTTAGTCAAGCTGTTCCAGAAGGAGGAGTTATGCTCATAGTAATGGGTGAAACAGATGCACTAATAATGTTAGACAAAAATCGAATAATAACAAGTGATACTACTATATAAACTCAAAATTGTGCATTTTCTATTCATTTTAAATAAAAATGTTTTTTAAAAATATTGCAAAAGTTTTATTTTTAATTAGTACTCCTTTTGTTAATACTCTTAGTACTGACGGTAGTGTGGATGTTCAAAACCTTCCAGAATATGGGGAATATTTACAAAGAATGGGATATTCCCCTAAGAGGAACATTACTGTTCCAAGTATATCTGTTCCCCCTATTTCTGCTCCTCAACCTTTTGGTAGTCTCCCTCAAATTCAACTATGTAAGGAGTCACCTCAAGATATATATGGACATATATTTTGTTGGGGAATGATTTGTATGTACATTCTTCTTATTATAAGTCTTGTTATTTATCAATTTCGATCAATACTTTGGGTCAGATTAAATATTTTGCGAAGAGATGTACAGCAGTCAGATAACTCAAATTTTGAGATCAAACCCAAAGACGAACAAAATTTTCAAGGGATGCTTCCCATGTGACTTGCTCCCTACTCTTAAAAAATATTCGGGAGCTTTTATTGTTAATTTGGACTCTCATGATAAAGAAGGCTCACATTGGATTACTCTTTATGTGGAAAAAGATGAAATATTTTATTTTGATAGTCTTGCATTACCTATAAGTTCATGTATTATAAACTCATTTTTAAAAAATTTTAAAATTGTAAAAAGAAATTTTATTCCATACCAATCACCCCTATCAAAGACTTGTGCTCACCATTGTATTTCCCTAATTTATTATTTATCCCAAGGCTACTCGATTTTCAAATATATAACATTATTAGATTCAATTAATAATACAGATTTATTTGTAACTAAAATTGTAAACAATATGATAAATAATTAATTATTATGTATTTCAAGATAACTTTTTGTGATTAGTAAAACATTATGCACAACGTAAAACTTATAATTGTGTTCATATTTGGGTACTATAATCTTAGACACACAACAACTTGTTCTGGTGAGGAGCGCATAAGATGGAGAAAATAATTTTGATATTCGTAATTAATTCTAATTAATTTGGTTTTGAAAAAATTTTTGTATTCACGAGTAAAACACGCGTACACCCCCAGAGCACGCACACATACCCGATATGCATGAATTTTATCAAAATTTAAAAATTACATTTTCTTTTGTTAAAATATGCACTTTTCCCCCTAAAATCACCTATTTCAAACTGTAAACTATGCATTTTGCAATTTCTTTTGCTTAATTATGCACTTTTCTCCCTAAAATCAACAACTTCTAAACGTTAATTATGCTCATTGCTTTTCCTAACTCTTAATTGTGCACTTTTCTCCTTAAAAACTACTACTTCTAAACGTTAAATTTGCACAAATTTTTATAAAAAATTTATTTAAATGTAAAAAAATAAGAATTATATTAAAAAATTACTTTTGAGGGAGGGGAGGAGACTCCAAGGATGTTAGAAATACCAAGTTGCTACTATGGTCCTAGCCCAACTTGTAGTTTAATTAAAAATAAATTTAAATTAAATTTCACTTCTCCCAATCTTTAACCAAAACACTTAAAAAATCTTTTCAAATTTTCCTTGAATCAATTTTATACTGTAGTTTTGCCAAAGGATTTATGACGGGGAGAAAGGAGGGGAGAAAAGGAGAGGAGCAAAGGAGTAGGAGGAAAGGAGGGGAGTAGGAGAAGAGGAGGTGTAGTAGGAGGAAAGGAGAGGGGAAGAGGAGTAGGAGTAGGAGGAAAGGAGAAGAGTAGAGTAGTGGTAGGTGGAGAGGAGGAAAGGAAAGGAGAAGAGTAGTGGTATGTGGAGTGGAGGAGGAGGAAATGAAAGGAAAAGTACGGGAGGAATATGAGGAAAGAAGAGGAGTAGAGGATTAGGAGTAGTAGGAGAAGAGAAGGGTAGTGGTAGGTGGAGGGTAGGAGGAGGAAATGGTTGAAGAGTAGTAGTAGAGAATTAGGAGTTAAGGAGAGGAGTAGAAGGAAATGAGAGAAGGAGAAGAGGAGGAGTAGTAGGAGGAAAGGAGAGGGGAAGAGGAGTAGTAGGAGGAGAGGGGAAGAGGAGAAGGGAAGAGGAGTAGTAGGAGGAGAGGAGAAGGGAAGAGGAGTAGTAGGAGGTGAGGAGAAGCGATTAGCACTACTAACAGAAACCAATTAGTAGTGCTAATTGATCAATTATTCCACAAACCTCTCATTTGGTCAATTAGTCATATTAATAAACCTGTTTACATCCTTTGGTTTGAGTGGATCCCTCGTATCATACGGTTAATTACTTAATTAGTACCTCTTAAAACTACTACACATGTTCATAATTTTGATTTACTTCCAATAATATACATACTATCTTTTTTTTGTCTGGCCACTCCTCGCCCCCGACACTGCCGATATGTCCTCATCCTTTTGATTTTACCGCGGCATTCACTCTCCCTTTTGGTTTTGTCGGACCCCTCCTCTTGTAAAAGAAGAGGAAATGTTGTCGGGAGCGGCTTCAAAGGATGCCGCTCCCAAACATCGCCTCCTAATCCCCTCCTAATCCCCTCCTAATCAACCTCTTAATCCCCCGACGTAACCCTACTATACACTACTGATAATATTTTGATAAATTTAAAGAACACATTTTTAAACGGCAATTTTTTTATAAAGTCAAAACTATCGAAAATAAGTACTTAGTTCAAGATACTTTTTTGATTGGCCAAAAGGGAAAAATACCCTTTTCTTTAAAGGTAAGAACACCACCTTCTTTAATTTCTGGTATGTCGAGTACAACTGATGCTAGTATTGGAACAAAAACAACTAATAGTTCATCGGAAGGCTCTTCTTCTTTTTCGGGTTGGATTAGTTAATAAATTTTTTCAGCCAAAATTCTCCAAAAAAATATAAAGTACAGTAATATGTATAAACAATGTGATAAAACTTTTGACTGTATCTTTTGAGTTTATTCATAGATTCTGGTCGGCTCAGTGGAAGGCAATTTTCTCTAAGGACAATTTTGTATCTCATTCTTTAGACTTCCAAAATCGAATGGCTTTAAACCATGAGACACCCGATAATAGATACCTCTCAATCTATTATCGGGAAATATTATCAATTTAAATGGGTCCGACCTTTTAACATTCTAGATTGAGGAAAATTAAAAAACATTCAAAAATTCAAAAAAAAACATTTTTCTTCTAGCCAACGAAAGAACAGCAGCATTCGATCCCGACTTATCAACAATTAGAGCGCGTACAGAAGGAGCCGAATTAGTTAATATAGGTGGTTGTGGGGGAGCATTTAACAATAACAACAATAATAATATAACAACAATACATCCAAACACCCCAACAAACAATATTGGGGGAATAACTACAAATATAGCTCCAAATACAGGATTGCCCCCTCTTTCACCTGAACAACACCAATTACTCTCCACAATGTTTGCAAGTCCTCCAGCTAGCCATTCAGCAATTTTACAACTTTATATGGCTTTGAGAGGGAACAATAATAATGGAAATGAACAAAATTTTCAAGGTGTAGTGATTGAATGCTTGAGAATTTTTTTGCAAGATAACAGAAAAATTAAAATTTGAAAAATTATTAAAAATGTTCGGGCAGTAGACTCCTAAAAATAATTAAAATTCTATTAGAATATCACTATAAAATACATCCAATACAAGACACCGCGGTGAAGATACGTTTTTTTAAATCTGGCTGGCAACTGGATGTGAGAGCCTTTTAAGCAACACCCCCCCTATCCTCCTCCTCCCCCTCCCTCTCCATTTAATATACTCTCGGTATAAGAGACTTTTCAGTCCCAAAGATTTTATCACAAAGTGAGGTCCAACTTATTCCCCTTTTTTATTTAAAGGTATTTGTTCATCTCCAATCTTAACCAACAGTAATAATATGTCATTAAATAACAGTCAACCCCCAAGTAGTCATTCCTCAATTACACCCAAACAACAATCACAACAACAACAAAGACAAAGCCCCTCAACAACTAAATTTTCCCCTCCAAGTATTCCAACAATTGAAGGGCCTTCCTCTTTTAGTAGACCAGTATCACAACAACACACACCTTTACAAGCACAAACAGCATTTCAAGCAACGCCTGGAATTCTTCAGCAACAACAGCAACATTTATTTAATTGGTTAAGTTATGCTACTTTATTTAATCAACAACAACAAAGGAATTTTGCGTTGGTTTTTTATGAGCATCTAAACTTAAAACATGTTTTTAAGCATTATACTTAAGCTTTAAACTTGTCCGAACAAAATTTTAAAAATTGAACATACTACAAACTTGATTGTCTGACGGGCAAGTTTTAAGCTTAAGCATAATGCTTAAAACATGTTTGAGGGCCCGAAAACATGTTTTCCAAACATGTTAAGTTTAGAATAAACATAAAAACATCAGAACGTGTTAAAAACATTCTAAACCCAAAACATGTTCTCTTAACCTTATACCTAAGCTTTAAATTTGTACGTTAATAACTTTAAAATTTGAACTAAAACTTGCTTGTTTGAACGGAAAGTCTTAAACTTAAGTATATTGTTTAGATATAGGTACATACATAATGTTTAAAAAACAAGTTTTGAGTTCAGAAACATGTTTTATGTTTAAAGTTTAAGAAACAAGTTTTAAGTTTATAATAAACATCAAAACCTGATTGTTAAGAACATTCTAAACTTTTCAACGAACATAAAAACACAAACTTTAAAACATGTTCGTTTAAAATCTCTAAACTTTAAAACGTGATAATCAAAAACAATTCTCTCTTTCCTCTTCAAGTTCTTTACAACAACAACGAGTTCCACAAACATTCCAACATCAAAGCAACAATCATTTAAACGGATTTAATTTAAATTTGTTGTTGCAGCAATTAGCAGCACAACAACAACAACAAACTAATAATGGATGTTGTAATAATAATACTGCTTTTAGACCTGTTGCTTGTAATTCTAATCCTTCAACTACACAATTTCCTCTACATTCGTCTGTTCCTCAATCTCCCGTGAATTTCAGATTTGAGCAGACTGGGACAGGAACAGCTAAAAGAGGTGATGATGTTACTCGAGTTGATGTTATTTCAACGATAAGATAGCCAAAAAAAGTTAAAATGGGTCTTTCCCGAAGTCGAATATTGGATCTGAGGCTCTTCAGGGAAACTCCACGACTAAAAATAAATTTTATTTTAAACAGATATTGTTGATTCTTCGGCAACAAATCAAAAATCAACCACCAAACGACGTTCTTCCATGCACAGCCACAGCAGTAGTGCAACAAACTCAACTAGCTGTATCTATACCCAAATTTTAACTCTTTAATTTCTAAATGTTTTTAGCCCAACAAGGCTACAATTTAAATTATCCACCACAAAACCAAACAATGGATAACTTAAACAACAACAATTTTAATTTGCAACAAGTCCCAAAAATTAGACAAAAACAGCAAAGACGGAATGGCGGCACTGATAAAGATTTGGCTAGTGGTAATGGGACAAATACTGGGGGTCGTATTCCAAAAAAGCAACGTAGAATGAGGTGAATTTTTCGTTATAGAATCTAAATTGAGTAATAGATATAGGGTTTTGAAGTATCCTAGCATGCTTAAACTTGCACTATAATACAGGGAGTCAAAAACAATGATAGTGCCTGTACCTGAGAAACGTTTTTTGAACGGAAGAACATTATTTCGAGGAGCTCTTTCGGAGCTCCGATTCCTGGCATCTTAAAATCTTAATTCCGCCCTGAGCCTTTTTTCATGACTCACGGAGCCATACCCAGTACTGGAAATAAATTTTGAACATTGGACGAAATATTTTATAAGATTCCAAAAAATGACTTCATCCTGAGAGATCTAGTATATAATTGTTGTCCTCCCTTTACTCTTTCTAAATTATTTATTTAGTGTTGATGGTGATCACCTAATCAACATCGAATCAACATCCTTTAAAAATAACATAAATAATCAGCAAAAGAGTAAGGAAAATATTTTTAGACATTTAGACTTACTCATTTATTTTTCCAGACAATCTTGATCATTCCGGCCATTATGCTATATTACCATATAACTCAGTGGTACAACAACAAAAACACCAGAAACCCTCCTTAAATGAACACAATGCCAACAATATAAACAACCATTATGAAAACAATAATATGCCCTCAATGACCCAAAGTGTCTCTCCCAGTGGGTCGGGTTATGGCTCTTCATCCTCCCCAGCTGGCACTATAGCCTCCCCTACAGATGGAGAATTTCGTAGGCGCACAAATATATCTTGTGAATGGGACAGGTGTAAAGAAGTTTTTAATAATGAGGATACTTTTGTGGAACATGTAAATAATGTACACGTGAGAATGGAACAGGTAATAGTAGATTAAAAGTGGGATGATAGAAATAAGTTAATAACTGGAGATTTGGGTATATCAACCCACGTTATAATGTCATTAGAAAGAACTGGAGGTTTTAGGCTTTAGAGCTGTCCAAGCCAGAACATCTTCCTGGATCGAGATAGCCTGTAAACCAAGACAGACCAAGCCCTAAACACCCCAAGAAAAATTTTGGGATCAGGCTTAAATCGAAGAAGCTTCCAAGGATATATAATTAATACGATTAGCCAACTTTTTGACTTTATGAAATTTAAAGGCACCACATTTCTTCTGTCGATGGTCAAGTTGTAAAAGGGAACAGCCTTTCAATGCTCAATATATGTTGGCACAACATGTTAGAAAACACAGTGGAGAAAAGCCTTATACTTGCGAGGTACTACAAGCTTTACAAATTTTCCATTAAATTGTTTTTCAGCATGTTGATCCAGATGGTGTTCGTTGTGTTAAAAGATATAGTCGGTTGGAAAATCTTAAAACACATCAACGTTCTCATACAGGAGATAGACCTTATCAGTGTGCTCATTGCAATAAAGTACTTTACTATATTTTTTGGCTCTTGTCCATTTTATGCGTCCAATCAAAGTTTATGCGTCCAATAAACAAAAAATTGGATTTTTCTTAGTATTGCAAAGTTAGGGTATTGCTCCAAAACATTTCTTTATGTTTAGGACCTACTGCCACATGGTCTGGGACCGTTCTTTGCCCTATCCCTCGAAATTTCGGAAAGTTATAGCCAATTTTTTAAAATTTCGGAAAAACAATTATAACTTTCCGAAATTTCGAGGGATAGGGCAAGGAACGTTCCCAGACCATGTGGCCGTAGGTCCCGAACATGAAGAAATGCTTTGGAGCCATACCCCATCTTTGCAACACCAAGAAAAATCCAATTTTTTGTTTATTGGACGCATAAACTTTCATTGGACGCATAAAAGTCGATTGGACGCATAAACTGGACAAGAGCCTATTTTTTATATTAGAATTCATTTTTTGGAATGAGAGGAAGTGATGAATTGCTCTAAAGAGTGATAGGGACAGTAAATATTGCCATTGAGAGAAAATAAACAGTTGTCCTTGGAGTTTCGGTTGTCCTTTTCCTAGGACTGATTGGAACAGCGAAACCCAATGAGATCTATTTACTTCCCTCTACAACTCTTTATTAGTGATATATCGTGGCTGGAGGGAATGCTGATCATAACGCTAGCCTATAGCGAGATTCTCCATTAATCCTATTGGATTGTAGATTGTCATATTTTCTTTAATAAAACACCACCTTGAAGAGCCCCACCTTGGAATAAAGCCCCTCTGAATGAGAGCCACCATGAAATGGTGATATATTAAAAATATCGTTGTTGTCTATATTAACGGGATCTCTATCAAGAGAGCCTTGACTTTTCGGCCTATTTCAGTTTTTAAATCTTCAATCATTACAGACCTTTACAAATGCTTCAGACAAAGCCAAGCATCAAAACCGAACACATAAAGACGAAAAAGATTATGGATGTCCAGTATTTCAATGTTCTAAACGCTATACAGATCCCTCTTCACTCAGAAAACACGTTTTTCATGAACACGGGGAAACTGTTTGGACTTTTGCCAAAGCAAATAAAGAAAGGAAAAAAGCAAAAGATTATGGGCTAATTGGAATAAGGCCAGATGGAACTCCTTACGCGTTAGTGGATTTTTTATGAGAAATATTTTTTAAATGAGATTTTGATAATTTTTTTTTGATTTTCTTATCTAAAAATGAAAAATAATTAAATTTCAGGATGCCTTATGGTGCTAGCAGTAGTGATGAGGATCGCGAAGTTGATGTGAGCATTTTTTGCCTTTACTAACTAAATTATGACATGATAATTATGTTGATATCCTACCGTTTTCAGAAATAGATCAAGATTAAAATTTGATTGAATTATAGTCAAATTTTGGGTCAATATTATTTTGAGAGATTTTAAAAAGGTAAAATTGGTCTGACCCGAATTTTGACTAGACAAAAGTTCGGTCCGCGTGTACCTATTTTTAAAATATTTTTGGATTTTTTAAATCACTTCCCGGAATAAAAAAAATTTAATCCTCTCTCTTTTAAAATAAAGGTTTGCTATACAACCCCTCCACCCGACTCAACAGGAGAACATCAACAACAACAACATCAAAACATTACAAAATTGCCAACACTTAGAGAACATCACCAAGAAGATGATGAAAATTGTGTTGATTTAATTGAAGAAATAATTCCCTGTTCAAATGAAAGTGTGGAAAGACAACAAAAACAAAATAATGGAGGAGGGGGGAATTCTTTAAATAATTCCCCAGCAACAAATACTTCACAACAACAAAATATTGGAAATTCTGTAGAAAATCAAAGCAAAAATCAGTCGCCTTCTTCCTCCATCCAAAATCCTTCAAATACTTCACAGCTTCAAAGGCAACCTTCTTTAGAACAGAAACAACGATTTCTATCTAACAATGGTTCTCCAAGTGGAAATTCTGAGGGTGGAATAATTAACCAGTCTAAAGCTTCGAATAAATCCCTTGCGTCTGTAGCCCCAATGCTACAATATTCACCGCAACAAGGGTTTAACTGGCAGGTAAATAATTTTGTATTTCTCTCGATAACTTTGGATTATCTAGCTTTCTGAGTTTAACGTTTCTTTAATTCATCCCAAGTCCATAACCGTGGAAAATGATAAAAGTGCATTGCCCGTCAAGTATTCATCTCAATAGATGAATATTCAACCTACTGGGCTACTGGTTTCACATTATCTTTTAAAACCCCCGCCCTAGCTCATGCTTACCCCCGACTTTATTTTCTTGGATTATTCTTTCATTTATAAGGATTCTACTTAAAACACTTGTGATCTGTCTCTTTTACCCAAACATTATCATTTTTTCATGAAAATTCAAAACAACTTTAGGATTCAACCGGGCTTCAACCAAATAGTAATACATCCAACAATCCACAACCAGCTCCACAGAAAAGAGCCACAGCTACAGTTGCCCCCGGTTTGCGTCGTCAATATGAAGACAATAGCCAATGGATTGAATCAACTACAGACTCTAATTCTCCTATTACCCAAATGCAACGTTTTAGCATTTCAAATACTCCACAAAACGAAGTTTTAATGCAACAACAGGCTTTTAGACAACAACAAACAAAACAACAAAATGTTTGGCCTACAGACACAGGGCAGTCAACAACAAGAAATGTTCCTTTTAACCCTTCTGTTGCTGCCTTTTCACAACAACGACAAAAACATCCTTCCTATTTTTATAATACAAACACAACAAACGATGGTTTAACAACATACAATTCTATACCTAGTCCAGATGTTTCTAAACATTTGCAACAACAACAACAAACATTCTATTCTCCCCAACATTCAAATGAACATTCTTGTGGGACAACAATAGCAACAAATGTTCAACATGTTATTCCTGTTGAGAATAGAGTTAAATCAAAATGGACAACTGAACAACAAGAACAACAACAAAATGAAGTGTTTGCTCTAGATAATTCTATTATGCCTGTTGCTGCTAATTATACTGTTGAAAATACACCTGCTCACCAATATCGTCATTATGGTTCGTTTTTAACTTATCTATGGTGTAGGACCAAAAACATGGGGGTGGTGTTAAAAATACTGGTCAACAACTCTTAGCATTGAGAAGACATTTTAAATAAAAATATTAAACAATATTTCTAGGTTATCACCCAAAATTCTATTATCAAAATCAACCAACTCAGTCAGACTCAACTGTCTCTTTTATGCCTACAGCAGAAACATCGTTTTCTGGCTATCCCCAACATTCCCATTCACAACAACAGCAACTACAAAACTTTCAACAAAAACAGCAACAAAACAAGCAACAAAATAGACAACATTTATATCATAATAATCAAATGCTTCCTTCTCTTTTGTCACCAGAAACATCGCCTTTGCAAACAAACAATGTTGTTGTTCCTTCTGTTAATTATACTCCTCAACAACATCAAAAGCAACAACAAAGACAACAAGAATATCACCAACATCAACAATATCAACAAACACACCCTTCTTCTGTTATTGCAAACACACAACAACATTATGATGTTTACCAACAACAGCATCATTTAATGTTTGGTCAAAATTATCAACATTATAATCAACAAATGGGAGGACAACATCCACAAGCACAACCATCCCAACACAGTTTTCCTAAAAACAATGTTCTTAAAAACAATGTTTCTAGACAACAAAATGTTGTTGGAGTCAATTACAACAATTATCCAAGCCAACAACACTACTCTCAACAAAAACATCAACAACAACATTTGGAAGGAAGAGGGATGTTTGAACAAACATCTTTTAATTACCAACAACAACAATGTTCGAATTACCAACAACAAAAACATCAACAAACCTTGCCATTACAACATCAACAACAACATTTTGAGTCTACTCAACAACAACAAATGTTGCCTCAACAACAAACAATGGTTAAAATAATTTTTATTATTTCTCAAAACATTTGAAAAAACATTCCCAAACATTTTATTTAAAAACATTAAAATAAATGTTTTTAAGGTTTGTCAACAACAACAACAATTACCACCACAAAATTTACCTTCTATTGACGATGAGGATTTGGATGAAGAAGCTAGTAGTCTCATAAGTGATTTGCAAATTAGCAAACAACAGAGATAGGATTGTTTTAAAATATGAGAAATAAATTATTTTGTTTATTGAAGGGATTTTTAAATTATTTTAAAAAAATTATTTTTTATTTCCTTCCCCTAGAATAATTTTTTCAAAATTAATTTCCCCACTCAAAAAAATTTTTTGGGTAATGAGAATCAGAGAAAAAAATTAATTTTTGAATATTTTCCTTTCCTCTCTTAATGTAAATAAATAAATAATTATTAAAAATACTCTAATTGAAAATTATAAAAATTAATTTTATTTAAAGAGAATTTTGGGCATTTTAAATTTTTTTAATAAAACCTGAGAAAAATTTAGAAAAATTCGAAAAAAAATTTTTTTGAATTAAATTTAAATATTTAAGATGCCCAACATTTTTAAATATGTTTTAATATGTTATTATTGTTTCTATGCCCTCTTAATGTGCAAAACCATTAAATATCCGGTTTGCGCCGCACTTCATCACGCGTCAAAAAATTTAAATTTTTAACGGGCCATGCTTTTATTTTTTTTTAATTTTTTTTCTAAAATTTTCAAAAAGTCAATTAAATTTCTTAATTGAAAATTTTATTTAAAAATGGACTTTTGTTTGTTTAAATAATTCTTCATATATTTTTATTAATAAATGATTAAAATAAATATTTTCAAGGTTTTTCGTTTTTTATTTTTTTATTTCAATTTCCCCCACCCAAAAAAAATTTTTTTTGGGTAATAAGAAGAGAGGAATTTTTATATTTTTTTTTTCAAATTTTTATTCTTAAATATCTAAATTATTTTCGGATTCCCGAAATATCTTTCGAATTCTCGAACATAAATTTAGAGATCTGGGGAATTTAGTGACTTGGAGGTGCTTTATCAAACATTGTATATTCAAATAAATTCCCCGTATTTTCTCTAATTGAATGTCCGCCGCTCTATGATTCTCCTCACAAAGGGCTGCTCTAATGGATACCAGAAATGAACAGATTGAGAAAAGAAAGTCCTGTCAGATTTAGGGTCAAAAAAGTTAACCCCATCACTGAAGGATATGTGTTGTGCATGGACGTCAGCCCTTAGAGTGATTAGTATAAAAGCCATTCCAATAGTTAGTTCTCTCTCCCAGTTTTAGTTCTTCTGCCTACCTTCACCTGCTCTGTATTTCTTTGTGCGATAAACGTTTTGTTCTGATCTATTCGTAAGCGGGGTCATAACAATATGGCAGTTCTATTTCAATTTATTAATAAATGATTATATATCTCTGATAATATTTCAGAACAAGGTTTTAATGCGGATGAGTATCTACTTGAAATTCATTATGAAATCAACTCCTTGTTTAAACTTGCTAGAAAATAATTTTATAAAAAGGGGGTTTTCTTAAATTAAAAATTCTGAACTTTAAATTAAAAAAAATAATACAATTGGGAAACAACAAAAAATTCTTTTTTGAGGAAAGCAGCAAAAAAAAAATAAATTTTAATTAGCAAAAAAATAGGAAGATAAAAAAATGTTTTTGGAAAATAGGAAGAAAATTGTGAATTTAAAAAAATATTTTTTTAGAAAAAAAAATTTTTTTTGATTTTAAAAAATGTAAATTTAAGTGTACAAGCATATAAAGCATAAAATAAAAAAATCAGTTTGTATATCAAAAAATTAATTTAATAGAAGGGAAATTTTTGGAATTTTTGTCGTAGAAACCTGGGTCAGTCGGTCTTTGAAAGGTTAAAAAAATTTTTTTAATTCTTTGGAGATTCATAATTTTAATTTTTTAGAAACGGGCACACTCCGATATACAGCGAGACCAATAAACCACGAAGCTATAACTTGGTTCAAAATTGAGCCGCATCGAACCAAACCAGGGCATGCCGTGTCAAATTTTCTCTTTAAAACACTGATTTCATTAAAATTCCCAACCACTAAACTTTTATTTAGTCACAAAACGAATGATCTACTATTCCAAACTCGATTTAATCAACTCTGCCAGAAAGATCGAGATATCTTTGCCCTTCTATTAAATTTATCAATATAGAGAATGTGAAAAGAGGCAGAATTAAAACAATTGCTAGGGAAATATTTTCAAAAGACATTTACAGGGAAATTCAGATTCACAAATTTTATCCGCAAAAGAATTTTAGTCCCAAAACATTTTTTCAAAGCAATTGTTTTCCTTTTTAAATAAACATTGAATAGAGTCAATATGTAAATTATTTACTAACAAGGGTTACCACTTAAGGGTAAATGTCCAGCTCATTGTCCTCAACATGTCCGCAGATGACTTTCTGCAAAAATTGCGTTTTTGCAGAAACACATTTGCGGACATTTGGAGGACAAGCTGGACATTTACCACACTTAAGAAAAAAAATTTTTTTTAATTTTAAATACAACAAAATTCCAAAAATTATATCTATTTTTTTCAGATTCTTGTTTGTAACCCTCTCTAAAATTTAAAATATAAGTAAGTACTATTTTAAGAAAACAAAATTTTTTAAAGATCAAAAAAACAAATAATTAATTATTTTTAATTTAATATAGGCCGCATCCTCGCAAATTATTGGCGATTATAACATCTGTTACGGCATCAAATACAAATTGAATGTTTGTGGTATCTGTAGCACAAGTCATGTGACAATAGATTTCTTTTTTTGTAGAACGATTTTTGGCTTCGAATTGGGCTTGGATGTAGGCGGAAGCTTCGTGGTAGTCGGGACGGCCTATTTAAAAATTTTTTTTTTGATTTTTTGAAAATTTTTAAAATTTTTGTGCATTTAAAACGAATTATAAAAATTTAAAAAAAAACAAAAAAAAATTTTCAATAAAAAATTATTTAATATTAAGTAAAATTAAAATTTAATTTTTACCGTTATATTCTGGGAAGCAAACAGTAAGTTGAGACTTTTTAATTTTTTCTTCAAATAAATCTTTTTTATTGAGAAATAGAATTATGGACCTTAAAAAGAATTTTTTAATTTTTAAAATAAATTAAAATCCAAAAAAAATTATTTTTAATCAAAAAACCCACGTATCAGTAAACCACTTATTGTTGCAAATTGAATCAAATAATTTAAGAGACTCGTGCATTCGGTTCTAAATGAATTTAAATAAATTTTAGAAATTTGTAAAAATTTTTTCGAAGTTAAAAAAATTTCTCTCATTTATTTTCAATTTTTAAACATTTAAATAATCTCAAAAAAATTTATTTCCCGTGCCGGGAATCGAACCCGGGCCGCGTGGGTGAAAACCACGAATCCTAACCACTAGACCACACGGGAACACACTAGGTTTTCTTAAATAACTAATATCACTAAATAAAATAAATGCTTTTTATGCAATTTACCGTTGTTTCGTCCTCATGCAATACTTGGTCATACTCTGACATTGCCACACAAAAAATAATTGCTGTAACATCCTAAAAATTTTTAAAATTATTTTTATATATCAAGTACACTCTCTAGTAACCTCAAAACAGTGAATCCATTTTTTCCGTTCAGAACGTTGCCCTCCAACGTCAAATAATTTGAAATTTAGACATTTAAAGGTGAAAAAGACCTAAATTTTAAAAAATTTAAAAAATTTTAGAAATTTTTTAAAAATTTTAAAATTCAAAAATTATGGCACCTCAACAATTCCAGTAGTTTTAACCCTAGTTCTAAGTATATCTTGCTCTGTAGGTTCGTAATTGGGCTGTCCTAAACGTTCCAAATCGTCGAGAAAGCTGAAAAAATAGAGAGGAAATAATTTTTAAAGATTTTTAGTTGTTTAAACTATTTAGCAGAATCATTCAATTGATATTCATTAGAACGTGAAAAGCATTCCTCAACACCAGAATCAGTCCACAATCGCTTCATTGCTGCGTGTAATTCTTCACTGAAAGGTTCTGTATCTTCCATGCGGGAAACTACGTCCATTACTAATTTGGAGTCTAACTGAAAGTTTTTAAATTATTTTTATTATTTTAGAGGTTATTCATCGCTTAAAAACATCCCTTCCATTTAATTAAATAAATATTTTCAAAATTCAGATCGAAATCCAAGCACTCACTAAATAAAACTAGGGATAAAATGGTTTTGATAACTAGCTTTTGATAATTTATGGAGTAATTCTGAGGTGCCTTAGGTAATTTTAGAGTGAATACTTATAAACTTAATCAACAAGAAAAAATATTTTTTAAATAAAGGCACTTTACGGTTTCCAGCAAGTTAATAATGGACAAACAAAAAATTATAAGTCGAGGTTTCTTTAATAATTTTTTTCACTTAGTTATCGAGATAAATTGATAAAAAAAATATCTATTTTACCTCTCTTTCAGGCAATCCAAAAGGAATAGATAAATTGCCCATAGCTCGTAAAATAGCTACTAATGATTGGATTGTGTTGCTATAAACTACCGGTTTATACTGTTTGTAGTCCTCTGCTGTAAAGCCTGACTCGTGGATAATTCTTGAAAATTTTTTTGTTTTTAAAAATTAAAAAAATTTTAACTTCATCTGTTTCACAATAGTCGATTTTCCAGATTCTCCAGCACCGAGCAGAAGTAATTTGATGTCCCTGGAGGCCTGAAATGGATAAAAATGAATAAATAAATTGTAAATATTAAGAATCCAATAAGGGAGTTAGCAATTTGAATTGAATTTCTGGGTAAATTTTTTTTCATTTCCCTTCCATTCTAAAATCCAAAGAGAGAAATTAATTACGATCATCTTTCTATTTACTCCTAGTATTATTGAAAGAAAAGAGTTTTTAAAGAAAACCTAGTGTGTTCCCGTGTGGTCTAGTGGTTAGGATTCGTGGTTTTCACCCACGCGGCCCGGGTTCGATTCCCGGCACGGGAAATTATTTTTTTGAAAATATTTAATTGTTTAAAAACTTCAGAGATATTTTTTTGGATCTATAAAAATTTCTAGAAATTTTTTTCAAGTATTTATAAAAAATAAAAAGATTACGTGAACAAATTCCTCCTTCAGATTCTTCTCTATCATTTTTGATCTCTCCAAGGCCGCCCTCTCCTCTTGACTCATTGTGCAGCCCATTGTTTTGAAACACGCTGTTAATCTCTCCGACTTCAGGATTGAAGGCGTCGTTTTGAAAACTTTTTTTGTTGTTTTGTTTTATCGTTTCGAGAGGTAAACGACAACGAATTACTCTTACACGACGTAAACAGACACGGACAATATTAACTGTTGTTTCTGTAAAATGTGATGATTTTCGATCGAGTTGGTTGTTGTGATTCTGGGCTTCTAAAATGTTTAAATTTTAAATAAAAATAGTTATATACTAACTATTAAGTTTGGCAACAAAGTTAAAGGGTGGTATATGGGGAATCTGGGTATATGGGGAATATGGGTAGAAGGATGAGGGGAGGGAATGATAGAAGGGTTTCTAAGTAAAAAATTCAGTAATAGAATTGGAAATCGGTAAAGAATTTCATGGACATTTCATTTTAGATTTGTCAATATACATAAGAGAACTTTAGTTAAGTTTTTATATAATTTCGTAGGATTATTGGATGTCGAATCTGTAGTATTATTTCTTAGATAAATCCTTGGCCTGTTTTTCTATATACATATATGATGGGATAACAGCAAATTGTAGCTCATTCTTCTCAGCCTGACAAGGCCTGTCGATGAGCTACATAACATTTTTATATTTTGACCCAAATACAACCAATTTTGGGCCACAGAGTGGGCAGAGGGATGAATAATGACAAAAGTTACAAAATACATATTAATAATCCAAGTCCTTATAACCAGAGGTGAATCGGAACTCCGATTTCCAACTTCCGAGCTCATACTTTTGAGTCATTTCTTATTTCCGACAGTTCCGATTTCCGGGTCCTTTGTCATTTCCGATTCACCTTGCTTATAATTTACCCGAAAAATTTGTTTTTTTTTAATTAAAAAATTTAAAAAATCACCACAATTTTCTGCAATTGTTGTTTCTTTTTCTATTTAAATTCCTCTACTTTCCAATTAATTATAAAAAAACAATTTTTAGCTATACAATAATTAATTTATAACTAATATTGGGGCTTCCGGCCCCTCAGAAATTTGTTTAATTCTGGAATTTTTTTTGACGTTTTAAGACAAATAAAGATTGATTTTTTGTTGTTTTTTTGAATATTTTTATGAATTTTTAAAGAATTTTTTAGACAAAAATGTCTGTAGCAAAATAATAAAATAAATTTATTAAAAGAGAGAAAGAATAGGGTAATTAGCTAAAAAAATAATTTTTTTAAATAATTATATATTTAAAATTTTGTAAATAAAAATTATATTTTTATTATAAAAAATAACAAAAAAATTTTAAAAAATTGTATAGTGAAGGAGGGTAAAAATTTAATTATTATTTTTGATTAAAAAGTTTTCTGATTTTTTTGTAAAAAAGTGAGGGGTGAGGGGTAACTTAAACGATTTTGGAGGGTACAGCCCGAATAGTCGCGCGGCCATAAGGTCTCATAGCCATAACTTGAAAAAAGTTCTGGCCCTTATTAAGGTAACAATCTCTTTAGCTCGATGAGAGGAATTGTTTAATATTAATTTTGGAAAGATTCGGAAATCTTAAAGCAAGTTATGACTTGGCGACCCGTGCGACTATTCGGGCGTGTCCCGATTTTGGAGGTTTCATTAAAAATAAATATTTTTGTTTGTCTAAATCTTCTTTCCAAGCCCATCCAACTTTGGTTGGGAGGAAACTGTCATTTTTAGTAAATTTTAAGGAAATTTTCTGAATTTTTTCCTTAAATTCCCTTTAAGAATGGCATTTTATGGGATAATAACTCTAGTGTTAGGCATGGTACGGTAAACCGCGATATTTTTTCCGAGTATACCGATACGTACTTGTCAAGGAAAATTTTTTTGATATATATTTTTGTATTTGGAGTGACAGAAGGATATCGGTGATTTACAGGGATAAGGTGATTTGGTAATATATCGAGGGATCTATAGTGATAAAGGGAAGGCAAAAAAGAAATCTGAGGTAATAAAGTGTTGTGAGTTAACTCAATAATTTTTGTATAGGCACCGCCATAAAAATAAATCAGGCTCATAAAAAATACAAAAATGATTATATAAAACGTAATTATACTAAATAATTAATTAATTAACACCACGTAATTAATTAAATTCCAAAACACAAAAAATAAAAATAATAAAATAAACACACACAAAGAATACCAAACACACGAACATTTTTAAATAAAAAAATAAAACAAATATATTTAAATAACCCATATTTGATAAAAAAAATAAAAATTACGTATTTAAAAAATTTTTTAAAAATGTCAAAAAAAATTTTTTCTATTTAAAAATGCATATAAAAATAAAAACAAAAATAAAAAAATATTTTTTTAAATAAAAAAGCTAATATTTTTATTTATTTTATTGTACTCCTTTCCAAATAAAAACATTTTTCTCTTTCTAATAAAAATTTTCTTATGTTGACATGTATCATGCAATGAGTCAAAAAATAAGAGAAAAAAATGTAATTTAAGGGGGAAATTGTTAAAAAAATATATCTATTTTTTTGATAAATAAACAAGGATTTGAATAGATTGATTTATTGGAGAAATAAATAAACTGAAAATTTTGTTTTTGGAAAACATGAAGCCCGCCGTAGGCCACTAACTGTAAAAATGCGCATCAGAGGTGAATCGGAAATGACGAAGGTGCCGGAAATCGGAACTGTCGGAAATCGGAAATGGCTCAAAAATCGGAACTCGGAAATCAGAATAAATTATGGAAATCAAAAGTCGAATTCCGATTCACCTCTAATGCGCACATGGGACAAAAACTAAATAGAGGGTACCTATCTGCTTTTTCCCTCTAGCGGTCAACTAAATATCTGCAATATTTAGTTGGCTGCTAGTTGTTGACAGATCCTGTCGAAAAAAGTCAGGTTATCCAAAAAAGTTCAGTCTATACATCCAATCCCGATAACCAGGGGAGTATCCGCCAATCTATGGCCAACTAAATTTTCTAAACTGTGTTAGGTATTGGATGTATTTTTTAATTAAAAAATTTTTTCCTTAACTAAACTCCTAGAAAAAGTGTTGAAACACAAAAAAGGTTCTCTCATCTTAATAACCTCAAAACATTATTTGGCCACACGGCGGAAGGGAAGAAACCTATCGATGAAGTAAGGGAAATAAGAAAATAATGTAGAGTAGAAGGGAGGGTTATCCACACAAGAGAAGCACATTAAAATGAGGAAAAAAAATATATTTTAGATGAGGGAGAAAGTGAGGGAGGAAGAATAAGAAAAAAACAAAAAAAATTTTGGCCTATATTTGAAATAATGCCTGAAGGATTTTGGAGAATAGATAGAGAATATTGAAAGAGGATGGAAAGAAAATAAAAAACAAATATAAAAAGTTGTTAAAAAGGATAGAAATAATGAAGATGATGAGTAAAATTAAGTTTTATTTGACAAAAAACAAGGCACGACAAAATGCCAGATAGGGTAAAATTAGACAATTTACCAATACGACAAAATGTCACAACCCCATAAAAATGACAAAATGTCCAAAATCTTAATGCCAAACGTTTTAAAATGTTAATATGTCGACTTGGTTAAATTGGACAATTTGGTAAAAATGCCAAAATAACATTTTGCCATTTAAGAAAATTTGTCATTTATCGCTTCCTCAAAGTGACACATCTCATAATATTATGTGTAAAGTTAAAATGAGGTTAAAAGAACAATGCTGAGAGAGGGAAAATAAATTTCAAAAAAAAAAAAAGAGTGAAAAAGCCCTCATATTTCTGATAACAAAAAATAAAAGCAAAATTTTTTACAAAAGGTCTAAGTAAAAAAAAGAAAAAGAGTAAAAAAGCTAGAGAGAGTACATATTATTTTAAAAGCAATTTATCGATGAATTTGGCCATTTTCTAGCAAAAAAAGCAAAAAAAAAATATTGAGAGAGATGTACCCCCTACTGGTCTGTCAGAGAGATATAGTAGATATTTAATGGAGGGATATTAAAGGGGAAGGGAAGGAGCATTTCTCGTCCTTGCCACATTGCCAGATGGGGAGGTATATATTTTCTAGTATATTTCTCTCTTAGAGTGTATATACATAAAGGCCAAAGAGGGGTATTAGCAGCAACCGGAAGTCGGAAAAGCCAATAATAAGTGAAGCGGAGAGGAAGCTGATATGTCTCTTTTAAATATTAGGTATGTTTGCCCTCTCTCACCCCACTAGGTTTTTAAACCCAAAAGATCGAGGTCTTTGGAGATAAAAAAGTAAGAAAGGATGGGGACTATTAGAGAAAGTACGGGGCGAATTTCAAGTCTAAAGAGTCGAAGTTTCTGTTCATGTATAACTAACAGAATCTCTTATCTAAAGGGTAAAATTTTGACGGCTCGTCAAAATAGGGTCGAGCCGAAAGTGTCGGGGCCGTAAATGTCTGGGCCGCCACAAAAGTCGCATCACCAAACTAATCACCTAGTTCAAGTTCACCTAGTTCTAGTCTTCAAAATCGCCTAGTTCAAAACTCCAATATAAGACTCATTTGGGTGTTGATCATTCGGGTAGATAGGGGTTCGAGTACACTAACGAGATCTCTTATTTGGAGGGTAAATATTGGAAAATATAAATAATCCTCTATGTTCCCCTTAGTTCAAGACTTAAACAGATTAGTTGATCCTTTGGGTGTTGTCCATTTGGGTCTCTAGTATAAAACTCAAGGAGAATGAAAAACAAAAAAATGTCAAACAAACAAAAATGCACATGCATATAAAATTCTTTAAAAAAGCCATTCATTGAATAAAAAAAATAAAAAAAAGAAATGATAAGAAGTTTAATGACAAGAGGGGAGGGGGATTATACTTTGAATTACAAGAATTTAATTAAAAGAGCAAAAAATACAACGTGTTTTGTAAAATAAGTAATATTTTTTTGCTTGTTCCGGTGCAAAAATCAAAGAAAAATTAATTTATTGAAAAATAAACAAGTCGAATGTCTTAAAAAACTTGTGTTTTTGTTGTTGTTTTGGGGGTAAATTGGGGTAAATCCAAAAGTCGAAAACTTTGAACCCCTATAACTTTTCGAAATGGGGGTCAGGGGGGAAAAGAAACCTACTATAATAGGTTTTCGACCCTGCTCTACACGATGGTGCAGAAAAAATACAAAATTTCACATACAGTTCGGGATGTTCCCTTGTAAACTCTTTCAATTAGGGATAACTAGGGAAAAATTAACAATTAAAAAGATGACTGTTATATTATTGAAGATATGAATCAACAAGACTAAACACTTAAATTTTAGTAATTTCTAGATGAAAAGCTCGAACGTACAGGTCTACAAAATGCCGCAGGATGTAAATTAAAGAAAGGCTAACTATTAGGGTTGGTCCCCGTCCCCGTCCCCGAAAGTCGGGGAATTTGAGAGATTTTTTGAAAATTCCCCCGCCCCCTCCCCCCCCCCCCCCCCGTGAAAAATGAAAAAATTTTCCCCGTCCCCGTCCCCTCCCGTGCCAGAATTTTCCCCGAGCTCCCCCCGAAATTTTTATGAAGAACTAAAAATATATTCTTTCACTTGATATTTCTTTTTCACAGTAAGAGAAACACATTTTCTTTCAACAATAACTAAATAGGCGGTTGGTTGAGTGGTTAAGGCGCTTGTCTTTATTTAAAGGAGTGTTAGGTTCGAGTACTACTCGTCGGCCTAGACTTATTTTCAGAGTATTTTAACTTTTTTGATTCATGAGAACGATTTTAAACCTTTAATATTATATTTTAAACTTCAAAAACCTAGATTTTTCGCCTGCGGCGCAAAAAATGGACGAAATCCGGCTTCTGAAGATCTAAAATTCTCGAAATTTTCGCCTGCGGAGCAAAAAAAATGAAAATTTTTGGCGCCGAAGGCGCCAAAAAAATTTTTGATTCCCCGAAATTTCCCCGTAAAAATTTTTCCCCCGTCCCCCCCCCCCCCCGTAAAAAATGAAAAAATTTTCCCCGTCCCCGTCCCCCCCCCCCGTGGCGCTGACTCCCCGAAAATTTTCCCCGTGGCCCTCCCCCCCGTCGGGGACCAACCCTACTAACTATAGGTGATAGAACTTCACCGAAAGTTCCGGTCCCGGTAGGCTGGAAGTTCCGGGATTTTTTGGTTTTGGTTCCGGTTGTAAAGTTGGTTGTAAAGTTTCGGTCCCGTCCAAATTTATTCTACTAATAGATGACAATCAATTAGGGATTACGGTTCTAACAAATATTTTTCCGGATACCTGAAATTGATCAAAAAAGGACCGTCGGTTCCGAACCGACAGCTCTAAAGTCGAGGCTTAAATAAAATCAATTTTTCCAACTAAACTAAAACAAAAAATAAAAAATTTTATTTTTTACCCAAAAAATTCCCCAATAAATAAATATATTCCTGCAATTTAAAAATGAGTGTCTTGGGAGTTTGCCTAAGAAAAAAAAATTCAAAAAAGGGCATTTTTAAAAGACAAATTATGGATAGAAAGGAGGTTTTTGTTCTTCCAAAAAAATATTTTTTTGAGTAAATAATTCTTCAAAAAAAATTTTTTTTTCACATAAAAATAAGAGAAAAGTATTTAAAGTAAAGTAGTAATGTTAAATAAAAGCATCGATTTCGTTAAAGTATTAAATTGAAGAAAAATGGGGAGGCTTTAAATAAAATATATAAAAAAATGTCAATAAATTGTGGAAAAGAATAAAAAAAAGAGAAGAAGAAGAAGAGGTTTTAAGAGTAAAATCCTTTTAATAAATAAATAAATTTTGAGGGAAGGGGAAAAATATTTTTCTAAAAATTTTTTTTGGAAAATTTTTTGAAAAAAAATTTTTTTTAAATTTATTATGAGCTTAATACAGAAGTCAAATTTTTGGAAATGGGTATTAGAGAAGGGTTGAACAAAATAAAATTTTTTTAAAAATGATAGGAGGATACGAGAAATCGTCTAGCTTTCGAAATCAGAAACCGTTTGGTCTATTCTACCTTCTATTCTGCCTTAAATTTAATTTTGGGTTTGGACAAAAGTTTTGCTTTGGTAATGAAATCTAGAATGAATATAGTTTTTTTACCTCCAGAAATACAGACTACATTAAAATAGTAGGAACCGAATAGGAAGAGTCGAGATATCTCGTACAATTCTTGGACGACGTCGTCCAAGAATTGTACGAGATATCTCGAAAAATCATTATCCCGATTATCAATATTTTTGTTTGAGATTCTCGTTTCTATCCGTTCTCTAATTAGAACCCTTAACAGCAGAACTTTATTTTATTTAGGAAATATTTTCCTCAGAATAAAAATTTTCTTATATTAGGAAATAGAGGTATTAATTAAAATCTCCTCTTAAAGATTGTTTTTAAAAAGCTAGTAAATAATTAATTAATTCTATAAGCATTTACTATATTTAAAAATAATAATTAAAAAATAAATGTTACTAAAAACATTTATTTGGCATTTTTATTAAAAAAAGTTTTTTTACATAAATAATATCTTTTATCAAAAAATAAGAATAAAAATATTCACTATTTGTCACGTTTATAAAATATTTTTTTCATTAATAAATAAACGAAAAAATTATTTTTATTTTATTAATCTAAAAATAGATTATTCTTTTAATTAATTAATTAATATTTTTATTTTTGACCACAATTTAGGACAAAAATAGAAAAATTAATAAAAAAATTGGGAACTTTTGATTAAATAAATAAATTATTGATTTAATTAATATTAAGTAAAAAAGTATTAATGAAGAGGAAAAATAAATAAATCAAGTTTTAAAATAAAAGTTTATATTTACTTAGAATTTTTGTGAGAAAATATGTATTAAAAATAAAGGTGGGAAATAATAGGTGGGCTAGAAAAAAGTTTGTGGACATTCTTCGGGCATTAATTAACTAGAAAAAACTTTCCGCGCGTTTAATTATGTCCTAACTATGTTGTTAGTCATATGTTAATTCATATAACCTTAGGGGAACAAAAGTACTAAATAGACTTTGGCTTTTGTCGGAAAATGGCTTTTGTCGGAAAGGTTTCTGGCCTTCAAACTCATCGGATTTAAATCCCTGGATTATTCTATTTGGGCCATTCTGGAGCAAAAAGTATGCCGAATCCGATACGCAACATCGGAGGAACTGAAAATTGTTTTGGAGCGGACCAGGAGCGAAATAACCGATGAACAATGGGCGACCATTGTGAGTAACATCCGTAACTGTTTGGATGCTTGTATTTCAGTCAGGGGCGGTCATTTTGAGCAATTGCTCTAATAAAATGATCATTATACCCTATTAATTATATTTTATAATTTTTTTATTTTAAATAAATTTTTTTACAATTTATTAAAAACATTTGTCGCCGAACTTTTGCCCCACCCTGTATGTTCATTCATATAACCTCATGGTAACAAATGTACTAAATAGAGACAGCGTTTAAGGATTGAGCAAGATTCGATATGTATTTCCAAAAAAGTCTATCTCGACAAGCGGGATATTTTAAACGGACTCTTAAATAGATTCGATAACTACTAACCAAGAATCAATCTGAAACCCGATCGAAGAAAATATTAAACCCGACTTGAAACTCGATACGATTTTATTCTTAGCCCCGAAATTATCTATGCTAAGAACCAAATACATACTAAACTAGCATCAGAGTAAAAAAAAGAAACGACCAAATTAAATGTTTTTTAGTTAATCAAATTTTATGGTCAAAAAGGTTCAGCTAAAATTTAAAATTTAAGAAAAAAAGTTAAATTTATTCGTCATTCTGGAAAGGAAAAAAATATGTAGAGAGACTAGCCTAGCAAGCCTTGCAGTAATATATACACAAATTTTTTTCTTCTTTTTTCGTGCCACTTTTTACTGCGAGGACTCTCTCAGTATATAGCTTCCGGCGGTGAATACAAAATCGATGGAAACTTCGAGAAAAAAGAGGGAAGATACTTTATTGGAGAAAATTATAGGGAAAAACTGAGGTTTACGTCGAGACCAGACCTGGGCGAAACTCCAAATTTTTTTCCGACGAAACGAAACGAAACAAAATTTTTTAAAAATCGTTTCGTTAACAAAACGAAACGAAACAGTCAAAATTTAACGAAACGAAACGAAACAAAACGAAACATTTTAATTTTCAAAAAAATCTCAAAAAACTTAATTATTTTATTAACTATCCAAGTTTAATGATGTTAATGGGCCACTAGTGAAATATATGTTATCATATAATTATGTGGGACACAAATGGTGGTCCCATTAGCCATTTGTTGTAGGCCCAATCAGTTCAAACGCCAGTGTTTCCCTTAATCTCATCTAATTCTCTATCCAGGATATCTAGGTTTAAATTTAAAGCGTCATGTGCAATAATTTTTGAATCAAAATTTCTTCTTTCTACAGCGCCGCAGGCGAAAATTTTAGAAATCAGAAGGTCGTAGGCGAAAAAAATCACTTCTTATTGGTCAAAGGAAAATTTTTTAAGAATTTTAGAGGGCCAAAAACTCATAATCCCTCCATGTATAATTACCCAGTCGATTTTTCTATTAATACTAGAGTACGTCGAGTACCGAGTAATTGGGAAAAAATAGCTCGAGTATGCTGGGTTAAGGGAGAAATTTGGAAGGTATTGACAATTGTCAGTGTTGGGTAATGGCCATTTGTTGGCAGTAATGCGGTGGATCTTCATCCAAATCCCAGTATGTTCGTTAAAATATAAAATAATATTATTTAAATATTTCGGGGATTTACGTAGATTAAGTGGGCCAAGAAACCTTCCTTAATTTATGTTTCCCCCTTAATTTATGTAGATTAAGGGAGAAATTTGGAAGGCCAAGAAACCAGATTTTTCATTTTCAGCGCGCAGGCGAAATTTTTGAGAATATTGGAAGGAAAAGAAGCCAAATTTCTTCCCTTTTCAGCGCCGCAGGCGAAAATTTTGCGGATTTTGGAAGGCCAAAGGTGAAATTTTTTCAGTTTTTGGGTAATATTTTTTCTTAAAAATAGGTAATGTTTCGTTAACAAAACACAGGTGTTTCGTTAACAAAACGAAACGAAACAATTAAAAACTGTTTCGTCACGAAACGAAACGAAACAGTAAAAAACATAACGAAACTAACGAAACAACGAAACGAAACGAAACGTTTCGCCCACGTCTGGTCGAGACTTAAAAAACTTCTACTATTTTTAAGTACACCCTTGGGAAAGATAAAAAAATTTTTGTGACTTCCGGCGGTTTTTAAAATATTTGTTGGGTGGTGTTTAAACCCTAATCTTAAAATCGAGAATTTCTGCTATAGTTTATATGTATTAGACTAGCCACTATATGCCATCCACTAAATTACGCCGCCTCGTGCATAGCAGGGATGTCTCGGGTTACCCGAAACCCGATACCCGAAACCCGAAACCCGGACTTTTTTTCGACCCGAAACCCGAAACCCGACCCGAGGAAAATTTGGAAAACCCGACCCGAAACCCGACTTTTTCCATAGAACTTTTCACCATTAAAAGAGAAAATCTGGCTTCTTGGCCTTCCAAATTTCTGAAAATTTTCGCCTGCGGCGCAGAAAAAGGCAGAAATCTGGCTTTTAGCTTTCCATAATTCTCAAAATTTTCGCCTGCGGCGCTGAAAAAGGAAGAAAACTGGCTTCTATCCTCCATAATTCTCAAAATTTTCGCCTGCGGCGCTAAAAGTAGAAATCCTACTTAAATCAACCCAAAATAATTATTTAGAGGATATAATCTTATTTAGAGGAATTATTTAAAGTATATAATCTATATTTCCCTAATATATTCCTATATAATGTACCCTAAAGTGGTACCATACCAGCAATACAGCCGTCTTGGGATATATAAAGACGCATAGTCTATCGCAAATTATATTAAAGGACATAGGAAATATCAGAGAATTTGGAGATATGCATAGAAGGATTAAGGCTTATCGTATAAATACCTCGATATCTTTTAACAACTTATTAATCTCCCATTATTTCTCCCCAAATCTTCTTCATCTCTCGATAATCTCTTATTCCACAGAAATCCCCGATATCCTCCCAAAATTCTTTCAATCTATCAATTTATTTTTTTATGTTTTTCCTATAATATTTTATAATTAAAATTGATAATGATTTTTAATATATACTTTTAAAATCAATTTAGAGAAAAATAGGGGGTAATTATTTAAAAGAGGGCAATTATATTTTCGATCTCTCGCTGAAGGGGGTAATTATTAGGGCGGGGGTAATTATTTGAGAGAGGGTAATTATTTCAGCATTTACGGTATTTAAATAACAATTTTACATCATGGGACGGCTCAGAAAAGTTAACTATCAAACAATTTGGAGAGGGCATCATGGGTTTTAGGTAGATTATTAGATTCGATATCTTCTCCTAATTCTTTTAATTGGTGAAGTATCTTCCCAAATAATCTTTATATCTCTCTTAATCCCCAATCCCCTGATATTGCTTTAATCCATCCAGCTCATCATTTATCCCTGTAATTCCGCAGGTATCGCTCTAATTATTCCCCAAATCACTGATATCCCCCAGCACTTCGAAAAATCTGGATACATGTTCAAATTTTTAATTGACCCGACCCGAAACCCGACCCGAGACCCGAAACCCGGACTTTTTTTCGACCCGAAACCCGAAACCCGACCCGAGGAAAATTTTGAAAACCCGACCCGAAATCCGACCCGACTTTTTTCCCGACCCGAGACATCCCTGGTGCATAGCCTTAGAAATAAAATATTTAAAACCGAAACCGATATCCTAACTAGGGTTGTCGGAACCGGATATCGGAATCCGGAAAAAAGGCCGGATATCCTGAAATTTTCGGTTTGCATACGGATCCGGATATACAAAATTTTGGATCCGCCGGATATCCGAGGATTTCGAACTAAGCGATAACCCTACTCCTAACTGATACTCTATTATATTCGAAACTGGTATTCGAACAGAAAATTTCGGATATTCTTTGGGTAAGCCGAAATTAACCAAAAACAGTAATTAATAAGTGGGGCGTACTTATTTGAGAGTGAGTAATTTTCGCGATGTAGTTGGATGTCATTATCAGTTGGATGTCGTTAATCGCCAAGCTTCCAAACACAACACAAACCTAACAAAAATGTTTTTCTTAAAAATTTCTATTAAACTTTCAACACATTCTAGAAATACATAAAGGATTATATATAAAATGCCTGATATCCAAGTCCATTCCCAAAGGATTTAAGAGGATTGAAAAAGACATAAAAACGTGGGAAAGTTTGGGAAACAACAAAACTCATTATTTATTTAAATTATATTTTTTTTATGTTCATTTATTCTCGCTTAAGATACAGGGCGGGAAATAGTGGAGGGGATAATCATTTATTTTTTACGTTACCTCGAATTATCAAGTGAGAAAAAATGAAAGGAAGAGGGATAATTAAAGTTTTGGGGCCCCACTTTTTACTTAGAATCCAAGCATTCATGTTTAATCAGAATGTGAGACAGAGCAAAAGTATCGAAATGCTTGAAAATCTGCTGTATATGCAGTTTGATCCAGAAATATCTGGATTAGACTAACCTTTACTCCCTTGTGAAAACCTACACACACCATACCCAACATTATTTTCCGGTCCACAACAGGGATGTCACGGGTTAACCGAAACCCGATCCGAGAAAAATTTTGGAAACCCGACCCGACATTTTTCTCAACCCGTGACATTCCTGGTAATTTTTTGAGGGCTACAAGCAGATTTTTAAATCAATTAAGAACCATGGATTAATTAGTCTCTCTATGCGGTCCCTCAAATAGGCTGTTGCGGACAACGGACTGCGTCCGCATAAATTTTTCCTAATTGCGGACAAATAAGTGCTACAAGAAATAGATTAAACTAAAAATTGGGAATCAATTTGTAATTTTATTGGATAGAAAAAATTTTTTTAATTTAAAATTCGTCATAAATAAACAAAAAACTAATAAAAAAAGTTCCACAAATGAAGGCAAAAAAAAGTTTTTTTTCTATTCACTCTCCTTTTTGGCTTTTCAACTTTTGCGTGTATAAAAGCGCCACAAAGTTTTTGGCAAATGTAAAAAAAAGTTTTTTTATAAAGAAAAAAATTATTTTACGGCGCTATGAGTAGAATTGAATTGAATATATTTTTCTTTTTTTTTTATTTTTTTAGATGGACTTGTATAGGAGAAAATGAATAAAACAAACATAGACAAAACAATGCTTTTGATGATGAAAAAAAATTTTTTTTTGTTTGTGGGAGTATTAGGCGGAAGTTGACGGTTCTCGTTTCTCTCTAGTCTGTCGAGAGGAGAAAGTGGAAAAATTGAGAAGAAAAAGGAATGAGAGAGGAAAAATTATTGAATTTATGTAAAATAGGGGAGAAGCCAGTCTACCGCTGCTAGGACTGCCGCAACGCATAACTTAACGTAAAAATGTCGTAGGACGTCGATTTTGGTACCATTCGACGCAGCTTGAAGAGCTGCGTCTAAAAATACCAAAATCGTCTAGATTCAACATTTTTGAACCGAGTTATGAGCTCTGAAGTAGACTGGGTTGGGGTAGACAGAAGTGTACTATGTAAAATGTTTGCGTGCTTATATGCAAAGAAGTTAATAATTTTTTTGTTTTTAAAAGTTTTTGTATTTGTTATGATGAATTAAATGGGGTTTAAAACAAAAATAATAATAATGCACAGCAGATTGCCAAGTGTCCGCAAGAGAAGAAAGTTTAGGAAGCATTTGCGGACAGACTTTTTTACTGAGGAACTGAAAAATAATTATAAGAGTATAACGGTCTTAACTAATTAAAGATCTTAACTAATAAACAATTGTTATAAATTATTATCCAAGCTCGTGAATTATGAATGCGTAGTTATATCACAGCAGTGAACAGAATGGGAGCAGGCCAGTGTACAGAGCGAGCCCAATGTACCGTCGAGCTATAACTTTGTCCAAAATTTCGAATCCGTGGCGCCTTGGTATGGTTCGATTCAGCTGGTCGAGACGCATCGAATCAGCTGGTCGAGACGCATCGAATTCGACAATTTTGAAGAAAGTTATAGCTCGGCGGTACATTGGGCTCGCGGTACTTCGTGGTGAATCCGAACAGAATTGAACCAATGGTTCTTTTGAGAGGCAGCTGAGAGGCAGGGAGTGCCGTTTCACCCTTGGTTTTTAAAATCAATTTCGGCAAACCCCTGCCAAGAAACACGTTATTGAGGTTCTACTAGATACAGTCGATATAACGATTTCGAAGGGGCTGAAAAGAATCAAAGGTCCAACATTATTAAATAAAAAGGGTGAGTAAGCAACCTCAATCTCTAAACTTAAATAGAATTAAAATGTCACTCATAAATTGGTTTAGAATAAATTTTTAAAATAAAAAATCTTTATCTGTTTCAATAATACTATACATTCTTTTCAAAATAAAATTTCCAAACAATCAATAATTGGCCATATTTTGGGCCAAAGTTTGTGTGTAAAAATAAAATAATAAGCAACAATTTATTTAAAAATTTTTGTTATTTCAATAATATGTTGAAGAATTAAACGATAAAATTAAAAAAAAGAAACATTCATATTATGGATAATACAGTAAAAAATGGGGTCAAAAAGATATGTTGATATTTTTGTTATAGAAAAGCCTATGCAGATAATTCTGAGAATCCCGTCAATTTCTCGTAACAGGGGAAAACAGAACCTAAAAACACAGAAAAAACTTCAAGATTTAAAAGCACCGATCAAATTTTGTTTAAAATAATATTTTAATTTGGCAAGAACTACTTGGTCTAATTATAACTCTCGAATGTAATAAAAAAATATGCGAACACTTATCTATGTAAATAAATTATTTTTTTTTATCAAAATCAAATAAATATTAACAAGTGAGACAAAAAATTAGCAAAAAAAGGAAAAACAAAGATAGGTAACAGGGCTGGAGAATTTTGAATTTTAAAAAGCGGAAGACGGAAGGCGGAAGAAACGGAAGAAAATAAAAAAACGGAAGACGAAAGACGGAAGCGGAAGGGTCAAAAAAGACGGAATTCGGCGGAAGACGGAAGACGGAAGCGGAAGAAAATCCAGCCCTGATAGGTAAGTCAAAGAAAAAATAAATATTAATTATGATTAATTATCAATTATTAATAAATTAAAATATTATTTTTACCCGATATAAATTTTATATACAGGGTGCGGCAAATTTTGCGCCACTTTTGTTTTTGCCATAACTTTCTTCAAAGTCGATGAAAATTGCTAATTCATTTTTTATTTTATTCCCAACTCTATAAGCAATTTTTTGGTACCAAAATATTCTCTAAATTTTAGAAATTAGCTTGATTATTTTTGATTAAAATTTTGGAAAAAATTTTTGGACCAAAAGTCGTCTGATTTAAAAGCTATGTGCTTTATATTTGAGAAGTTAATATCATTCGAATAAGCTCTTTAAGCAGATTCGATGACGTCAAAACCAAGCGATTATCTTGTTCTTGAGCTGAGATATCGGTCTTTGAATGATAGATTAGGAGCAAAATGCTAAATTTCACTTTTTTTGTTAAAATTTTCAAAAATGAAATTATAGACTATTTCGATGCTCCTCGTCGAGACGAGTCGATTGGTACCAAAATTAGTAAGATTGGGTGACTTTGAGCGAAGTTATGTCAAAGTAAACTTTGACATGAAAAAATATTTTTTGATGCGATTCGAACTTTAGACGGGTATATCTTTATTAGCTCTGAACCAAAATTTTATTATTTGGTACCAAAAAATTGCTTAGAGTGTCGGGAATAAAATAAAAAAAGAATTATCAATTTTCATCGACATTGAAGAAATTTATGGCAAAAACAAAAGTGGCGCAAAATTTGCCGCACCCTGTATTTTTCACTAATTATCATCACACTTTTTCGTATTTTTTAAGAACCCGTCTAACCTTTGAAAGACTACACAATTTTTGTTTCGCTGTCAAAAACCAAAGACCGTTTATAGCCTGCCTAAATTAAATGATTTAAGATACGGTTTTGATCTAGTTAGCCATTGGGCGAGGGGGCATAAGCGATTCCCACTATCTAATATACATAGATCTCCATTCCGAATTACTAATATCGGTAATTAAATTTTTCTCGGGAATTCCCAGTGATGTAAATTTATTTTTTATGGAGGCAGGATATTATAGGATAAATTCATATGGACATAAGTGTTTGAAAATACCAAAATGCATAATCGTACAGTGGAAAAACAAGTCATGTACGGGAATAAGAGTGTACAAGTATATTTTACGCTTCCAAACAAAGCTCAAAGGAGTAATTTATGGCGAGGTATAAGATTAAGGAAATTTAAAAATTAGATTTCTATTACCTAGCCATTTTATTATGCACTCCAACATAAAAATTATTATTTACAATATAAGGCCAATGCCCAACTTTTTTAGCAGCTCTAAGCCGTTCTGTTTCGCTTAATTTAAGCCAGGCACCATCGGCTATATCGGACCTATCAAAATCACGACAGACAAGTCCAGAATATTGACTAGAACATAATTCGTTGAGGACATCCTATTGATAAAATGATAATTCATTAAAGGCTATCTAGAAGATATACTCATTTATTTCCATATTTCTTGAACTGCTTCCAAAACCTTGGAGCTTTTGGAAACATTTAGGGACTTGAACTACGGAACCGTTATATCGGCAGAAGTTAAGGAACAGGTTCCGACATCACAGCCAAAATTTATTCTTTGTTGGAAGAAGTCTAATTTGTTGCCCCTTGAGAATCAAAAAGTTGATGCCCTATAATGGTTATAGTGCTTGGTCGCATAGAACTTATTTCTTAATTTAATGCTCGGGCATTATATAATATTTTCCTGTCACCATCCAAAGGGGCAGTTCATTAGACTAGTATTGGAATTAAAAAAATATATACTTGATCCATCAAAGAAGTCGAAGAATTCTCTCCATTTAATAATTTATTCATCCTTTGTAAAGCCAATCTAGTAGCATTTGTTGCAAAAGCAAACATGGGATTAAAAGCAAATCTTTGCCCTTTAATTTGCCCACTTTGAGAATTTAAAGGCAAAACTAAATCCACATCATCCAATGAATTAAGATTTGAAAATAATTCCTCAAATGGATTCCTTAACCAAATAGCATCGCTTTCGGCCAACACAAAAGGAATTGATTCCTTACAAAATAATTTTTAAATTAAAGGGATGCTGAACAAGAAAAGCCAAAGATTCGTCAAATGGATTCCTTAACCCATTACTTCCAACAAAACTGGGATTGACCCTTACGAATTTTAAAAAGCGGAAGTGGAAGGGTCAGAAAAGACTGAATTAGTGTGAGCATATCGAAAGAGTTCCAACCTTGCTACAAAAGTGCAAGGAAGTAAATCCGAGCTCTCACAAGCGGAGTCGCTTCCAATAAAACTCTTCTTGAATCTCTTTGACATCCTACAAGTGGGCTGGGATATCCCTCACATATCCATGCGGATGGGGATCTTAAAGTCTAAAAAGTATACCATAATTTTCCATTGGAACTTTAAATATATTTATTGTCCCAGACCCATTTTATTCTTTCTAATTAAGAATTTTTTTGTTAAAATCACCTCTCCCAATTTTGCAAGTAATTGTGCACGTGCATTAAGTATTTGCACATAACGTAGTCTACCCCAACTCAATGGTTCGTCCAAAGCTTTTTGTTCTTCTTCATCAATTTGTGCATGCTTCACATTTTGTGAGTCAAATAATGTCAAACAAGTAACCGAAAATTAATTAAATAAAAAATTTTGTCCAACATGGCTATAAGAAATCCCCTTGAAATACAAAAATTCTACCTTATACTGAGAGCCAGGGTAAGAAAAAATTAGGATCGGTGTTTAAAATTTTCTTCAAGAGAGGTTCCAGGCAGGGTGGTCTTTTTACCTCATATATAGAGGATTTTCTCTATTTTATACATTTGTCATATTTTTCCCTATTTTTGAGGGGATGTTCCCTATTTTGGTGTTTTGGAAATGGCTTTTGAAAAATACAAAAATTCTACCTTATACTGAGAGCCAGGGTAAGAAAAAATTAGGATCGGTGTTTAAAATTTTCTTCAAGAGAGGTTCCAGGCAGGGTGGTCTTTTTACCTCATATATAGAGGATTTTCTCTATTTTATACATTTGTCATATTTTTCCCTATTTTTGAGGGGATGTTCCCTATTTTGGTGTTTTGGAAATGGCTTTTGAAAAATACAAAAATTCTACCTTATACTGAGAGCCACCCTTCCAGATTAAAAAAAGCTTTGGTTACTGTATCACCCGGCCCTCGATGCTGAGGGGGATCTTAAATAGGGGTTAATGCTTCGGCAGCTTCCCACCAGATAAACCATGTATTTTTGTGAGGTTCAATTAGAATATATCTCAAAAGTTAAGTTTTAAAAAATACTTGGGGCCAACTCTTGTTGATTTGTGAACATATTTTGCCCGAATCCAACCCAACAAATAAAGTAACATTTAATAACTCAATGTTCCCCTCATTTAAATTAATTTGCCTCTTTTTATTATTTTTTCCAATTTTTTTAATTTTTGGAAGCCCATAAATATTACAAAGCCAATTCATTGTTAATTCTAAATAGGCCTGATTCAATACTCCCCCAAACAGTATAAAATTGCCAGGCAATGTACTTTTTTCTTTCAACATTTTCGCTGATTTTTTGAATTTCTGGAATAATAAATAAATTTAGAGAAAATTTTAGAGGCATAGAGGGCAATTAAGACCTTTTAGTTTACTTTTCCCTCAAAATCAACATAAGAATAGGGAACGGACAGGCATGTTTATGTATGTGGAAAATTTCCACGGTAACCTGAGATCCAATGACGGATATGGTAAAAAGTGCGGATGGATATAAACATGTATATATGGAGGGATAATTTTATCGGTTCTACTTGACTTTATGAGTCCAATCAAACTTTATGAGTCCAATCAAAAAATAATTGGATTTTTCTTGGTATTGCAAAGTAAGGGTATGGTTCCAAAACATTTCTTCATATTCAGAACCTACGCCCACTGGGTTTGGGACCGTTCCTTACCCTATCCCTCGAAATTACTGAAAGTTATAGCCAATTTTTAAAAATTTCAGAAAAACGATTTTAACTTTCAGAAATTTCGAGGGATAGGGTAAGGAACGGTCCCAGACCCAGTGGGCGTAGGTCCCAAACATGAAGAAATGTTTTGGAACCATACCCTTACTTTGCAATACCAAGAAAAACCCAATTATTTTTTGATTGGACTCATAAAGTTTGATTGGACTCATAAAGTCAAGTAGAACCATTTTATCTAGATATGAATATTAAAATTTGTAACAGTATCATGCCTGATCGGAACATGAAACTTAAATTACCTAAATTATTTCTAAATTTATATTATTGAAAGAATCGTAATTTGATCCCTGGTTCCTCTTGATTTTCTTCCAGCTACAGTTCCCGTCTCTAGGTCCTAGCTTTTATCCAAAATTTCGATCCCTACTCTATGTACTTAAAAACAGTAAAATATTTTCATCACCAATCTCTCTACGAAATAATTTCAGTTATTTTTAAACATTTAATTTAAGTAGAGGTACTTACATTCAAAAAAGACAGACTTATCGGCAAAGGCTTAATCGGCTTTTTAAAATTGTTTGTCAGCATTTCTCTAATTTTATATTCAACATTATGATTCCCTTTATTTAGTTTTCTAAATTTTTCTTTTGTTGTTCCAACAAAAAGTAATCCATCACTCATTAGTAAAGGTCCGTCTGGATGCTTTTTACTGGGAGAGTCTGTTGCATAACTTTAATTTGACTTTAAAATAAATGGGTCATTCATATAGGTCGTTAGATCATTTTAAAAAATGTTTTGGGACTGTTAGGAAGAAAGCAAAATAAAATATCGGGGAGGGGGTTCTTGGACTCTTTCCCTTTTTCATTAAAATATATATTTTCTCGGTTTTTAGGTCTCGATTTCCCGTCTCGGACCTAATTCTCGTTTCGATCTCAGTTCTTGAGTCTATGTAAATTTTCATTCCCGAGTATCACTAATACTCTCCTCTCGGTCTTCTACATAGTAGCTCCCAGTCTTTCAGTAGGACAGGAAACGTTTCCAGCCAGCTAGGGACCGGAAAACGGGAATTGGAGATGAAAGAAAACCGGGAGGGATAAGAGAGCTCGACTAGAGCTAAAAAGTTCGGAAGAGACTTGAGTAGTGAATCGAAATGTAAAACTTAATAAATTAGGCTAGAAAAGTCTGAAAGGTTCAGTCTAAAAACCGATAATAAAATAGACTCGTAGGACTTGAGTTCGGTAAAAACGTCTCAAACGACTACTAAAGTCGAAAGTCTCAACTGTTTCATTGTGGGTGTTTCATTCTCAGTTAAAAATTCTTAAATTAAAGGATTTTTAATCAAGAGTATTTTTGAATGATCTTTGATGGAATTCTGCTTAAGAATTTAAAAATAAGATTTTCAACCTTAAATCATCTGGTCTGGGAGGCATCCATTCTAAATCCCTACGATAAATTAAAAGCAAAATGTGGAGAGTAACAATATAAAAAAATAAAATAAATACACACAATTTGCAACAAAACCAACGATTTTTGTTGCCAAAATTGAAAAATAATGTTGATAATTGCATCCCTAACTGATTAAAAATTCTATATATTTTTCGTTTAAAATAAAATAAAAAAAACAAATTTTTTCTCAATCCTATAAAAGAAAGTTTCTCATTGTTTTCTGAATTTTCCGGTATGGAATACTGATTATTTCTTATTTTTTTTAATATGCATAGTATTTTTCTGTTTCTTCCGGAAAGCTTTTATATCAGAAAAACAACCGGAAAAGCTTATCAGATTTTATTATTAAAATGAATCCGGTCAGTATTCTTTCCGGAAGAATAATTTCAGGTATAAAAGCTTTCCGGAAAACACAGAAAAATACACAAAATTATAATGATTATTTAATAAGATCCGGAAAAGTATTCCGGAAAGTTTATTTAATTTATTTATATTCTCTTGAGAAATAATAAATTCTTCGGTAATTTTCACCTTCGTTCCCCCCCTCCTTTTTCCTTCCTCAATGTATTACAAAATGGTCAGTCTGAACCACAATTGTAGAACCCATCGAGCTGTGTCGAATGACACCAAAATCAACAAAATCTGACTTGATTGGACCGAAATACAGACCCCTGAAAATTGAACAACCATGGGGGCGAAAAACCATAGGTACCACATTTCATACAAATGATAGCTCATTCGAAAGAGCTATTCGATCTGAGTCGAATGATACCAAAATCAATGTGATTGGACAAGATTTGAAAAAGTTATGACATAAGTCGCCGACTCCGTTAGGTCTATTTCACGTCATAACTTTGTCAAACCATGTCTAATCGTGTTGATTTTGGTGTTATTCGACTCAGCTCGACGAGCTCTTTCGAATGAGCTATCATTTGCTTAAATTTTTTTAATTTCAAAAAATCACCCCCATGGTTGTTCAATTTTCAGGGGTCTGTATTTCGGTCCAATCAAGTCAGATTTTGTTGATTTTGGTGTCATTCGACACAGCTCGATGGGTTCTACAATTGTGGTTCAGACTGACCATTTTGTAATACATTGAGGAAGGAAAAAGGAGGGGGGGAACGAAGGTGAAAATTACCAATTCTTCTTCCGGAAAGTTTTATTATTATATTTAAATATTCTGCATTAAATTCTTTCCGGAAGAATAATAAAAATCCGGAAAAATTAATTTCTGATTCGGAAAGTTCTCTTTTTCTTACAAACTATTTTCTTTTGGAGAAGAAAAAAAACTTGTATTAATAATAAATTTATGGGCGTAATATTAGCGCATTTAGTAATATAAAAAGCTTTGCAATGTAATAGCAATAAATTAAAAATGCTATAGAAAAAGATGCGGAAATAAAAAAAGAGAGTTGAGAGAGAATGATTATTAGAAAATGAAAAAAATTTTGGAAAAAATTATTTTTTGGGGAAAAATTAATTGAATTTAGTTAGATTTTGAGTGTTAAATTGTCTCGAAAAATAGAAAATAATTTTAAAAATTTTGGTTATATTTCTGAAGGGTTGAAAATTTGGTAAAAAGTGATCATCAAAAATAATGGGTGTAAAAATTAAAGTAAATTAGCCTAGCGCTTTCTTAAGGTTTACAAAAAAATTTTTTTTAATTCTTAAAAATAACTATTTATGTACATATTTGAAAAAAAATTTATCAAGTCATTTTAAGAAAATAAAGTAAAAAAAATAATTTTCTTAGTCTTATAAATAAAATAAGAAAATCGAGAAAGAAAGAGCACACACAAAACAACTTTTCCTTTTTGTTGTTCAACATCGCCGATACCCCCTTAATATTAGTCGCGCAAATCAATTTCTTTTTTACTTTTAACTTTTAATATAAGAAATGGGGGAGGGGTAGAGTTAAAATTAGTTAAGTTAAAATTGTGTGACCATCAACAGTAAGGATGGCGGATCCAGATCTGAAAAAGGCCGGATATCCGGAAATTTTTGGTTCGGATATCGGATGTCAGAATTTTTCCAACTATCCGCCAACCTTAATCAACAGACACCGATTGTTTGAATTATAGTTTGGATATCTTTGGAAAAGCTTGTCGAGCTGAGTCGAATTCATCCAACTCAAAAAGTTACCGATTTCTATGGAAATTTAAAATCAAAAATTAAAAAAAAAACTAATTTTATAGACTACTGTGTAATGTTCACTCATGAAACTAATCATCGAAAATACCAGACCTGTGCACAGAAACGGATAATATACGGATATCCGCGGATATAACCTGATACGGACGGATATGAACATTGTTTTTTGAAAATCGGGCGGATACGGACGGATCGGATATGATGCTCCAAATCCGCGGATATCCGCCCCTAATTTTTGCGAAAAACATCACTAATTAAATTTTAAAAATATATTTACAAATAAGAAATAATTATATTCGCAACGCGGAAGATCATAGATTTGGGTTCGATCCCTGATCTGACGAAGGGACCTTTATGTTTCATTTTTACTCTAATTTTGTTCGCGGCGTAGTAAAAGGAAGAAATCTTGCTTGTTGGCCTTCCAAAATTCCCAAAAAAAATTCGAAATCAACGTTTCAGTTAACCGAAATTTTTATTTTGACACCAAATCGGTTATTTAAATTATGTTTTGCTGGGGAGGTTTGTCGGAGTTTGGGGTTTAGGTGAAAAAATGTCGAACACCCGCAGAATTCACTTTTTCAGCGCCGCAGACGAAAATTTTGAGAATTTCGGAAGGCCGAGAAGACAGATTTTTTCCATTTTTCTTCCAATTTTGAAAAAGTTATCAGAAGGAAAAACGTCGAAAATAAAAATTTAAATGCAAATGGCCATTTTGAAAATTTATAGTCAAGTTGACCATTTTGAGAAAAAGCGAGTATATCCGCGGATAGCCGCGGATGGATATGCCTAAATAGTTGGATGGATACAGACGGATACGGATATTAACCTCTCGGATATTTCCGGATACGTATTTCAAAATCCGTGTCCATGCACAGGTCTGGAAAGCATTAAATCATCTTGAATTTTAACTAGAGTTCAGCGGGATCGGGATCCCGGTCGGGATCGGGCGGGATTATCCCGGGTTTTTCGAATCCCGATCCCGAAATATATATCCCGATCCCGATCCCGGCCAATCTCAATCCCGAGCCGGGATCCGGGATCGGGATGTCCATCAGATCTCGATGCAAATCCCGACTTTATAAATTGACTAGAAGTCTGTGAAATAAAGTTAAAAGAAGAGGGGAGGCATGAAAGAAAGAAAAATTTTCGCCCGCGGCGCAGAAAATGGAAGAAATCCCATTTATTCCCCTCATTACCTTATGCCGCCTTAATCCCCTGAACCGGAAAGTAAACTTAAACTCAATATTTCAGCACGCAATGGCAATTTTAGACTGAGTTGTATGTTAAGAAAATAAAAATTTAAAATTTTTTAAAATTTTTTAGTCAAACCCGATCCCGATTTTTCAATCCCGGTCCCGATTCGGGATCGGGATCGGGATCTCCAGTCCAAATCCCGATTTCGGCCAATCCCGATCCCGTGTCGGGATCCGGATCGGGATCACCATTCCTAAATCTCGGGATCACCATTTCCTAAAAAAAGATTAGAAGTAATTACTAGGGGTTAGATGTACTAGAGGTTCTTACTTGATTAATGGATATTTAAGCGATATAAGTGTATCAAGGATAAAGGGATTTGAGGTAATAAAGATGGACTGAGGCCCTTGATATCACGTGCAAATATGGATTTCAGAGGATTCGAAGAGATATAAGAAGAACAAGAGTGATGTGGGCCAGGGGATGTGGATCAGCTGAAGCCTAATAGTCATTATCACTCAATCCCTCCTTATCCGCCCAAATTTATTTTCTCTCTTATTATCCTCCTTATCCATGATGTGGACCTCGCAGTCTGGAAAGATACCGAGATTACGAAATATGTAAAAAGATAAAAGGGATATGGGGGATGATACCTGGAATTAAGGAGGATTTGGAAGTATCTCTCTAAATCTTTCGATCTCCTCATAACTATTCCAGTTTTAGCGCCGTAGGCAAAAAATTTGTGAAATTTGGAGCTCAAGCAGCCAGCTTTCTTCCATTTTCAGCGCCGCAGGCAAAAATTTTAAGAATTTTTGAAGACCAAGTCACCAGATTTCTTCCTTTTTTAGCTCCCATAATTACTAAAAATTCCCGATTTTTTCCCGATTTTCAGAAAAAATGTCGTGAATCGTGAATTCACGAGCCAAAAATCGTCGGGAATTCACGATTTTCGGGAATCGTGAATCGGGTCGGCGCGATCCCTGATATGTATACTTCAATTAAATAATTTCAAAATTTGTTGGTCATTTAGTGGCTAATCAATGTTGTGATCTGACTCTATTATCTATCTAGTTTTATATCTAATTTTCCCATTTGACTGATCCCGTAAGATTTACTGAAAATATGATCCAAAATAAAATAAAGACCGATTAGTAATTTGAAGGAAAATTAATAAAAATAGTAAAGATTTAGAGGAAAGTATTTGGGTTAACAAGTTTCATATAAGTTGAAGCAGTCGGATCTCTATATAAGATAACCCCAAATCCAAAATAAAATAAAGACCGATTGTTGTTTAATAAAGACCGATTGTTAATCCTTTCAGTTTTTATAAAAGATTTAAAGGAAAGTCTAGGATAGATTTGTTGCTACAATAACAAAAAAACAATGTTTTCATTGTTTAAACTTCAAATAATCAGTAAACTAGTTCCCCTCAAATACTCAATCTTCATCTCGTTAATGATGCATTTTACCCTTTCCTTTATCTGTAAAAATTATTTTTAATTTAAATGTTTTACAAATATTCTTTCTAAAAATCATTTAATTGATAATTTTAATTTTTGTGAATAAAAGTTATAGTTCTGTATTGAACTTTTATTGTCATTTATTCGAAAAAACGTGCTATTTAGAAAAATATAAATATAAAATCCACTAGCTAACGTGGGTGTGGTAGATATTTTTGATCTTTAAGTCAATAAAATACCTTCCGGACGTGAACTTCCTCGACGGCTTGCTCTTCCTCTTTGACGTGAACGTCCTTCTAAATTATAATTTAATTCAATATTTTATTAACCAATAGAGACTGTGTTCTAATAGAAAACGTGTGACAGGGACCGTTTGTGCCCCCTAACTATTTTTATATATGTTCAATTAAAACTAAATGGTCGAAAATATCCCTGGAAATAACAAAAGATCATGTAGGATTGATAAGTATTATCTTCGGAGATGATTATTACGGAATAAAAATATTTGTTTAACAAATGAACATTAAAGAATATTACACGATTTTTCAGCATCAAAAAATTTAAATTAAAGGTAATTCATTACCACCAATTGCCAGGTTCCCCGATCTGAAATGAGCGCTTCGAGCTGACTCTTCTTGTGCACGTAAAAGCACTGAAATATTAAAATTTTTTAGTCAACAAAAAAGTATTGTGTGGTTATCCGCCATGTGTCAAATGTTTGAAGAGAGAAATTGAAGATAGAAAAATGTGGGCGGATAGCCACATAGTAGAACCCGGACTGGACGAGATCTCGATAGAAAATCTCGGTTGTCGAGGTTTTTCGTGATCTCGATTCTTGTACGACCCTCCCATTTGGGGCTCTTCCACATAGTATGTATAACAAAATTTAATATAAATATTACTCCGTTGTTCTTCCTCTTCAGTGCTAGGATATAAATATGCAGGAAATGTCGCATCTTTATATTAAAAATTATTAACAATTTAAAATATATATTTCATATATACTAGGGTTGCACCCCGAACGCTCGGGAGCGGTTATGTCGGGGTACGGGGTTTTGAATTGTTTCGGGGCGGGGTTAGGGGCGGGGGACCAAAACATGGTCGGGGTACGGGGGTTTATTATGTAGTACCCTTCCACTTTTAAATTAATTTTTTATATTTATTCATTTTAATTAAAAATAAACACCTTGATCTTCTACAAAATTTTTGTTAGAATCTTGATCGTTGACATAAATGTCCTTTCCAAATAATCTAAGATGATATTGATGATCCGGCAAACCTCCTATAAATATTTACATATATGTATATTCAGTTTAGAGACCGGCAAAATCGCATTTCCGGGATCCCGAGTCGGGATTTTTTTCTAGACCGATGCCGGGACGGGATCCCGAGGGATAAATCCCGAAAAAATCCCGGATTTCAAAAATCCCGAAAATAATTATCCGGGATCCCGACCGGGATTCGGGATTTTTTCAAGATAAAAAATTTAAACTTTTTATGAATAATGTTCAACAAAATATTGCAATCTAGGACCTTATTTACTTTAACTACCCACCCCAAAATTTTACCGAGGGAGTTTTCATTTAGATTTGAACAATATATACGTCATTCGAAAGAGCTCGACGAGCTGAATCGAATGACACCAAGATCAGATTTATTTTATGATTTTGAACAAAATTACGAGCAACTGAATTTTCGCTGGAATAACGCTTATGTGCGGCTAGGGGATATGTCCGCATTTCAAGGCTGAAAATCGGCAAAAAGTATAGGTTTATGTTTCTGGTGTAGAACTCAGTGACCGTTGACTCTCCGTGAGGCGTGTGCTGCCAAACCACTCTCGAAACGCGGGTTTTCTATGTATATAGCTAGAAAACTATGGGTCAATTTTGCATAGGTTTGAACGAATGGGCAAAAAATCAGCATTTACATATACAAAAACAATTATTTTTTCGAGGAGAAAAGAACAAAGGTAAATTAATCTGCGACCCAAATATGTATAGGCGGGGACTGGGGTAGTAATAAAGAAATGTTGAAATAAAGACTTGTGTACTGAAATTTTGTTAATTTTTTATGTAAAAATTTAAAAGAAAAGATTTCAAAAAAATCTCTTAAAATTGTTAATTATAGTTTTTATTTTAAAAATATGACTGGGAAGTATTATGGATTAAGATTTCACCTTCATTTCATTATTTTCTTGATTTTCTGTAAATCCTCCTTGGTGTGTGTAAGCTGAATAGTCAAAAGGTTGATGTCCTCCGGATTGGTATGCGGGATGAACAAAATTTAATTGTCCTTCTTCTGGAATGTATTGAGGATAATCTCCCTCGTGTAGATTTGTTGCATGACCAATCTTTAAAAAATAAAAGTATTTTCAATAAACTGCGCAAGAAAAGAAGCGCAAATCCTTCTTTTCTTGCGGCGCAAGAAAAGAAGGATTTTTTGTATATTCACGATTTAGTTTCCCAAATAATGTTGTCGGATCCGAAATCCGGATCGTAAATAAGAACGGATATCGGAAATTTTACGTTCGGATACCGGATATCCGAAGATTTCCAACTATCCGACAACCTTATTGCCGAAGTGAGATGGCAGTGAGAATAAATATCCTCATAAAGCCAGGTGCAAAATAAGAAAGAATTCTGACTTACAGCTTTACAAACTGCTCAAAATTTTCGACTGCGGCGCTGAAGGAAAAATTTTGCAACTTGACAATCCGAGAGCCAAGATTTTTTATCCGCTGATATCCCTTTATCCTCCGATATCGCTCTTAATCCACAAATCCCTTGAAATCCATCCTGATCTCACAAATCCACAATATCCCTCTTACTCCCTTTAAATCTCTCGATACTCACTCAGTCCTCCAATACCCCCTTAATTCCTTAAAATCCATTATTCCAAGTTAAAATCCACTTGTATCCCACTTGATACTTCGATATCAACTACAAGTCCCTTGATATTCCATTTAATCCGTCCAAATCTACTAATATCACATTTAATCAATCTTAATTTCATTAAACTATTTGGTCTATTTTGTTATTCATTGGTTATAAAAAATTTTTGAAAAATCGAAAAATATCGGGTTTTTTTTCGATATCCATCGAAAAATATCGACCGAGCCCTCTAGCCGGGCTCTAATTAATACCAATGATTTTAATTAACTGATTTTAGATACGAATGACTGAAATCGTAAACTGAAAATTAAATAAAGGAATAAAAAAATAATTAGAACAGGAAAAGGTAGAGAGAGATTTTGGTAGAAGATTTTTGGTACTTATTTTATACGACTGTAACGTTTTTTAAAATCCCTTCTCTCCTTTCTTTTAATTTTGTTGCTAAAATTACGTCATATGTCTCGGAAAGTTGAAAGAAATCTGAGTATTTATCGCTAAATATTTAGGCTGAATACAAATTCTGAATGTGTAGAGGCTTTATTTTCCCATCAATCATTTCTGGGAAAACATCGATCGAAAATTCATAATAAGAAAAAAGTTCTTACAACAGCTTCATTGTCTGCATTACTGCAAGCAGCATGTTTGCGTTTTTCATGATAATATTTGCCCCGTTGAGACGTAAAAGTCTAGAAAATATAAAAATTAATTTCTTTTTCGGTTTCGTTAGTTGAAAAAGTTTCTGAAAATTTTCCTAATTCGATTGGCCTTTGTTAAATGCTTCATAAATTACTCCTCATTCCCAATATAACCAAATTTTATTTAAAAATATATAATTAATTACCTGAGGACAATGAGCACATTTATACTTAATTTTTTCCCCTGTATGATTACGTTGATGTACTTTAAGAGTTTCCTGGCGTTTATATTCCTTATTACAACTAACACCATCTTGATCAACATACTGGAAAGGAATATTTTATAACTTTGCTAAAAAGTTTTCTGAAGTTATTACCTTGCAAACATAAGGCTTTACTCCTGTATGTGTTCTAATATGTTTTGCGAAATTTGTTGAGAAAATAGACTTTCCATTACATCCTGACCAAAAACAGTTGCGATGAAAACCCTTTAAATTAAAATATTAAAACTGGAATGTAAACTAAAAATTTTATGTTGACTGAAGAAAGCCCATTTTCACGGACTTTATTAAGCAGGAAAATGACTTTATTATCAAATAATTAGTGACCTTTTGATCTTTTGTATGTTCTTTAACATGTTCCACAAAAGCATCTTTAATAGAAAAAACACTTCCACATCCGTCCCATTCACATTTGGCAGAATAACTTTCACTTCTTAATTTTTTAAATTAAAATAAATTACCTATTTCTATTAACCCTTGGTTTTCCATTAACCCTTGTTCTGCATTCATTTGTTGATGTTGAGGTGAAAATAAAAACGGATGATTGCCTAAATCTTGATTCAAATTTGACAAAATTTGAAAAGTTTCTAGGCCAGAAGGATTCCCTTCCTGAGTGTATCCTTCAGTATTTGAGGGTATGCTTCCTGTTCCAGTTCCTACATGACCAGTAGTTCCAGTTTCGCTTGTTCCGACATTTCGAGGTTGAAAAGGATTGAAATCATCCGTTTCATCATCACTATTATTTGAATGAAGAAGATGAGGCGTTAATAATAAGCAAAAAAGCAAAAATATTGAAAGCTTCATTGCTTACTGGAATTGTTTTAAATATTTTCTGAATTAAAAAAATTTTTGTGTATATTTTTTACATGAGCAATATAAGCAATGAAAATTATACAGCGGCGGAAATTTAGTTTTGATGGATTTTATAGAATTAAAGTGTATATCCGGGATATACATATGGTGATTTGAGGGATTAAGGGTAGTTTCAATGTCAATTTAAAGACAGTTCCTGAGTTCAAATTCTAGAGAAAGAGTTGATGTGAGAGATGTGTTGTCTTTCCAATGTAATAAAAAATATTTTCTATGTAAGGATAAAGATAAATAATAAAAATGGGGCCGAAAATGCGATAGTAATCCTCTATCGTAGTTATTTCAGTAAACATCGCCCAACTTTAGTTAGCTTTTACATGTAAGAATTATCGAATGAGAATCTAGGCACTTCACTTCATTTTCTAATTTGTGTTAAGGAGTAAGAGAATGATTCAATCAACCATTTTTGGACTGTTTATAAAGGGAAATTTAAAGAAGCTGAATAAGTGGTAGTGAATAAGTCTGCTTTCTCCCCCCCCCCCATTGACAAAAATCAAGATTAAGAGGACATTTTACCAAATATGTTATTTTTCGGATTTTTAGATTTTGTTTTTAAATGTTTATTCGACAGCTATTTGACGATGTACTTATCCTAATAAGAAACCTTCGTTATTTATAAATTCCCAGATACCGTATTTTCTCTAGTAATTCCCCAGTGGGATTATTGTTTCAACCCATCGCTAGAGTGGGGAATTAATAGAGACTGGGGAATTACTAGAGAAAATACGGTATTCTGGCAAACCTTACGTATAAAGATGGTTATCATACCTCGCAATTAATTTATGGCCGTTACATTCATAAGCTCATCAATGTCTAGTCCAAACAATTAAGTCATTGGACCTCGACCTTTTTCGAACCGAAACTTCATCCGACGAAAAATTTTAAAATTCCGGAATGAATTTTTTTCAGCCCATAACATCGGGTCTTTAAGAAATTAGCACGTCTATTGTTTAAAGAAAATGCCTGAAGTACATGTTTCGTTTCCATTAACCGAGTTTTTATTTAGATTTATTAAAAATAATACAGATTTACAGCTAGAACAACATTTACCGAATAATTTCAAAATCTAGTCTGTAAAATATCCGTCGATTTTCCGTCAAATGTAACTTTACCGTATTCACGCAAAATCACATGAATTAAGTCTTGGCAGGGCATTAATATAAGTGCAGCGCTTTTTATTTTTCACTCCTCTTTCATTCACCACAACCCTTTCTGCTCTCAAATTTGTTTACGTGGAGCAGGGATGGGGCACTTATCCAAGTAAAATCACATGAATTGAGTCTTGGCAGGGCATTAACGGCGCTTTTTATCTTTAACTCCTCTCCTCTCTTTTTTCCTCTGTTTCTTCATAGGCTCTCCAACTCATCGAATCCTTAACTCATCGACAAGGCTCATTTATTTTAATTGGCGCATGATTCCTCAAAAAAGGTCAAATTAAAGTGGAAAGCCAATATAGAGAAAAAAAATAAGAAATTGATTAGAAAAGGAAATTAAAAATCAATTTTTAAATTAAAATTAGAAAAATTAATTTAAATATTTTTATAATTTTAATTAAAAATAATTTATTAAAAATTTTATCCAATAAATCTAAAAATACTTTAATTTACGGCAAAAGAATTTTAAAATTACAGTCGAAAAATCTCAATTCCAATAACTGAGGTTTTTATTAGAGGTCTTCATTTCAGCCTTCTTATTTTCTGTTAGGGTGGCGTGTTTAGTATAAAAGGCTTCGCCTTTTATAAGGCGAAGCAGTCAAGGAGTCAGTTAGTAAGTCTACATCAGTCTATTGTTAGTGTTATTCTAGTCGCAGCCAACGCATAGTCCCGCCTATTTCTATTGTATTGTTGTCTAGTAGAATCAAACCAAAAACGCTGTGATTATACAAGTTTTGATAAATTTATGATAAAAATTAACAAATAACTCTAATTGAGTCGGCAAGATTAGACTGTAAAAAACCCCGAGCTTCGCTCGGGCATAAGTGTTAATTCAGTTGAAATTGGGGTATAATTTCATCAAAAATTGATCAATTACAAAATCCACCTACCAAATTTTAACATTAAATAGGAATAGGGATGTTCTAGTAAATAATAACCTTTTCCCAATGTCTAAAAGACCAATACCATCTCTCCACTTAGCTAAACAATAAAAATATAAAGTTTATAATTAAGGACGACAGAATCAGGGACAAGGATCGGGGTCTAATCAAGGTAAAAATTTAAATCTGTTTTTAGATTAAATAATTAATTTAGGAGGAAGTTCTCGTCAACGAGGCACACCACGCCGAGGACGAGAATTTGGAGGTTTTTATTGAAATCATAAAAACAATTTTTAATAGACAATCTCTTCAGATAAAGGAAAGGGAAAAGCACTAGATTAAAGAGATGGAAACACAATATTTGATGACTGGAGAATTATTCTCTATAGATCGAAAAATTAAACATGAAGAATTGATAGTTATCAACATAATCTACCAACCGTATATGCTTGAATAATTACCCATTCTCAAATAATCACTCCTCTTGATTAATTACCCACTTTAGTGAGATGTTGGAACAATTTTTAAAATTATTCCAGCATATACGGTATTTTAAACAAAAACTTTTAAGTAAAGATTTATTTATGATTGATGGGTTTTCTTTCATTTGGGACTTTTATTTTTAACACTATCTAATTTTTTCATTTCACTCTTTAATTGTTTTCACACCCCCACTATCTTAGACAAAAATGGTCTTGATATTTTGTGAAATTTATTTTCTAGCTCCAATTGAGTTTATTTTCGTTTGATTTTTTAGTTAAATTTCACCACAAAAACTTTCATTTTTAAGTGTATTTTGTTTTCCAATGTGTATGCAACGTATTTTCTAGTAAATCTCGGGTATGGAAGGACTTTTAATCCGATTGACTCTTTTGATTTAATTCTGGGTAAATTTATATGAAGTCAAAAACTGAAAATTATGCAATAAATTTTACTCAGAAAATAATCATAAAAGAAAGGAATTAAAAATATTTTGATAATACATATAGGTAAATAAAGTATTTTAATGCTAACGTTTCAAAAAGTTCTCTGATACAGTCGGATCTCCCAATAAGATTTAACAAATACACAGCAAATTAAGATTTTAAATTCTACTTGGATGTCGAGTTGGGTAGCTGATTAACCTAGTAAATAAGTGCAGAGACTGTAAACCTTCCCAACACAATCAAATCACTTTTGAATTTTAACTAATAATTTGAAACCGAAAAAAAGGATGGAAATATAAATGCCCAAAATTTTAAAATCTTGAATTTAAAATAAGCTTTAAAAGACATAGATATACTTCAATTAAATAAATTTTAAAATTTGTTGGTATTTAGTGACTAATCAATGTTGAGATCCGACTGTATTATCTATCTAGTTTTACATTTAATTTTCCCTATGACTGATCGCGTAAGATCTTAACTGAAAATATGACCGAAAATAAAATAAAGACCGATTAGTAATCTGAAGGAAAAATTATAAAAATAGTAAAGATTTAAAGGAAAGTATTTGGGTTAACAAGTTTCATATAAGTTGAAGCAGTCGGATCTCTATATAAGATAACCCCAAATCCAAAATAAAATAAAAAACAATTGATAATCATAGGAAAATTAATAAAAACAGTAAAGATTTAAAGGAAAGTCTAGGATAGATTTGTTGCTACAATAACAAAAAAAACAATGTTTTCATTGTTTAAACTTCAAATAATCAGTAAACTAGTTCCCCTCAAATACTCAATCTTCATCTCGTTAATCATGCATTTTACCCTTTCCTTTATCTGTAAAAATTATTTTTAATTTAAATATTTTACAAATATTCTTTTTCTAAAAATCATTTAATTGATAATTTTAATTTTTGTGAATAAAAGTTATAGTTCTGTATTGAACTTTTATTGTCATTTATGCGAAAAACGTGCTATTTAGAAAAATATAGATCTGAAAATCCACTGGATAACGTGGTTGTGGTAAATATTTTTACTTTTTGTTAATCAAATACCTTCCGGACGTGAACTTCCTCGGCGGCTTGCTCCTCCTCTTTGACGTGAACGTCCTTCTAAAGTATAATTTAGTTCAATATTTTATTAAACAATAGAGACTGTGTTCAAATAGAAACCGTGTGACAGGGACCGTTTGTGCCCCCTAACCGTGTGTGTTCTTTTTTGTATTATATATAAATGTTAAAATTTCCAAATCCATGATTAAACGTAAACATTTACATAAAGTATTGGTTGGCTTTATAGTTATGTATATGTGGAGATTAATATTTCCTTGACCTATGCGGTCTCTTTGACATAGACCCTCCTCATAATATTTTTACCTTGGTTAGACATTGATACCTGTCCTTGGTTATGTTGTCCTTAATTATTGAAAATTTATACCCATATAACCCCATTTGTAGTCTATTTTTATATATGTTCGATCAAAACTAAATGGTCGAACATATCCTTCAAAATAACAAATATTATGCAGGATTGATAAGTATTAGCTTCGGAGATGATAATTACGGAATAAAAATACTTTATTAACTAATGAACATTAAAAACATTACACGATTTTTCAGCATCAAAAAATTTAAATTAAAGGTAATTCATTACCACCAATTGACAGGTTCCCCGATCTGAAAGGAGCGCTTCGAGCTGACTCTTCTTGTGCACGTAAAAGCACTGAAATATTAAAATTTTTTAGTCCACAAAAAAGTATTGTGTGGTTATCCGCCATGTGTCAAATGTTTGAAGAGAGAAATTGAAGATAAAAAAATGTAGGCGGATAGCCACATAATAGAGCCCGGACCTGGACGAGATCTCGATAGAAAATCTCGGTTATCGAGATCGAGGTTTTTCGAGATCTCGATTCTTGTACGACACTCCCATTTGGGGCTCTTCCACATAGTATGTATAACAAAATTTAATATAAATATTACTCCGTTGTTCTTCCTCTTCAGTGCTAGGATATAAATATGCAGGAAATGTCGCATCTTGATATTAAAAATTATTAACAATTTAAAATATATATTTCATATATACTAGGGTTGCACCCCAAACGCTCGGGAGTATGTCGGGGTACGGGTTTTGAATTGTTTCGGTGCGGGGTTAGGGACGGGGTACGGGGGTTTAGTACGAGGTTTTAGTAGTACCCTTCCACTTTTAAATTAATTTTTTATATTTGTTCATTTTAATTAAAAATAAACACCTTGATCTTCTACAAAATTTTTGTCAGAATCTTGATTTTTGACATAAATGTCCTTTCCAAATAATCTAAGATGAGATTGATGATCCGGCAAACCTCCTATAAATATTTACATATATGTATATTCAGTTATTTTTCTATGTATATAGCTAGAAAACTATGGGTCAATTTTGCATAGGTTTGAACGAATGGGCAAAAAATCACCATTTACATATACAAAAACAATTATTTTTTCGAGGAGAAAAGAACAAATGTAAATTAATCTGCGACCCAAATATGTATAGGCGGGGAGCGGGGACTGGGGTAGTAATAAAGTAATGTTGAAATAAAGACTTGTGTACTGAAATTTTGTTAATTTTTTATGTAAAAATTTAAAAGAAAAGATTTCAAAAAAATCTCTTAAAATTGTTAATTATAGTTTTTATTTTAAAAACATGACTGGGAACCCCAGTATTATGGATTAAAATTTCACCTTCATTTTCATTATTTTCTTGATTTGCTGTAAATCCTCCTTGGTGTGTGTAAGCTGAATAGTCAAAAGGTTGATGTCCTCCGGATTGGTATGCGGGATGAACAAAATTTAATCCTTCTTCTGGAATGTATTGAGGATAATCTCCCTCGTGTAGATTTGTTGCATGACCAATCTTTAAAAAATAAAAGTATTTTCAATAAACTGCGCAAGAAAAGAAGCGCAAATCCTTCTTTTCTTGCAGCGCAAGTGAAGGATTTTTTTGTATATTCACGATTTAGTTTCCCAAATAATGTTGTCGGATCCGGATATCGTGATCATAAATAAGAACGGATATCGGAAATTTTACGTTCGGATACCGGATCCGGATATCCGAAGATTTCCAACTATCCGACAGCCTTATTGCCGAAGTGAGATGGCAGTGAGAATAAATATCCTCATAAAGTACTACAAGTCCCTTGATATTCCATCTAATCCGTCCAAATCTACTAATATCACATTTAATCAATCTTAATCTCATTAAACTATTTGGTCTATTTTGTTATTCATTGGTTATAAAAAATTTTTGAAAAATCGAAAAATATCGGGTTTTTTCGATATTTTTCGATATCCATCGAAAAATATCGACCGAGCCCTCTAGCCGGGCTCTAATTAATACCAAGGATTTTATTAAACTGATTTTAGATACGAATGACTGAAATCGTAAACTGAAAATTAAATAAAGGAATAAAAAAATAATTAGAACAGGAAAAGGTAGAGAGAGAATTTGGTAGAAGCTTTTGGTACTTATATTATACGACTTTAACGTTTTTTAAAATCCCTTCTCTCCTTTCTTTTAAATTTTGCTGCTAAAATTACGTCATATGTCTATTATTTTCCCATCAATCATTTCTGGGAAAACATCGATCGAAAATTTATAATAAGACAAATGTTCTTACAACAGCTTCATTATCTGCACTGCTGCCAGCACCATGTTTGCGTTTTTCATGATGATATTTGCCCCGTTGAGACGTAAAAGTCTAGAAAATATAAAAATTAATTTCTTTTTCGGTTTCGTTAGTTGAAAAAGTTTCTGAAAATTTTCCTAATTCGATTGGCCTTTGTTAAATGCTTCATAAATTACTCCTCATTCCCAATATAACAAAATTTTATTTAAAAATATATAATTAATTACCAGAGGACAATGAGCACATTTATACTCAATTTTTTCTCCTGTATGATTACGTTGATGTACTTTAAGATTTTCCTGGCGTTTATATTCCTTATTACAACTAACACCATCTTGATCAACATACTGGAAAGGAATATTTTATAACTTTGCTAAAAAGTTTTCTGAAGTTATTACCTTGCAAACATAATAACATCGCGGTCTTTAAGAAATTAACAACTCTATTGCTTAAGAATTCGCCTGAGAGTCATGTTTAGTTTTCGTTTAGCGAGTTTTGTGTTTAAATTCATTATACTTATAAATTATGAAAATTTACAGCTAGAACAACATTTACCGAATAATTTCATGATCGATTCTGTAAAATATCCTACGATTTTCCGTAAAATGCACCTTCATCGTAGACACTCACCCAAGTAAAATCACATGAATTAAGTCTTGGTAAGGCATTAATTAAGTGCAGCGCTTTACTTCTCTTTGCCCTTTCTGACCCGCCGATTTATGTAAATGAGAGGGATGGGGGATTTCATCCCTTTTAACTCTTTCGTACTCTTATTTCGTATCTCTGTTTAGGTACGAAACAAAAAATTTAAGGCTGAAATTCCCAAACTCAACTTTAGAAAATGTGGAAAAAATAGAACGAAAAATTAAAAATAAGGTAAACAAGCTGCAAATAGAGTAAAAAGTTTAGTACTGCCGGTTGATGAATTAATTGAATATATTATACATTATACCCCCGATCCCCTAACATTTCTTTTGAATTTCCGGCTGCCATCCAATCCCAATAATTTTGGTACCAATCGACTTATCTCGTTCAGGCGTATCGAAATAGCTAATACATAATCTCATTTTTTAAAATTTCACACAAAAAATTCATATTTGCCAAAATTTGTTTAATTTATCATTCAGTGAGCCGTATCTCGGTTCATATATGTGATAGCGGAATGATTTTTACGTCATTCGAATCGGATTTTGGAGCTGATTCGAATGATATATAAATTTTACATATCGAAATCATACCCTCGACTCCAGGCCAATTTTTATCGAAAAAATTTTGCTTAAACTTTGACGGGAAATTAATCATACTGAATTGTAAAATTCAGAAGGGATTTTGGTATCAATAAATTTCCTAAAGTGTTAGGTGTAAAATAAAAAAAGAATTATCAATTTTCGATAAAAATGAAGAAAGTTATGTTAAAAACAAAAAGTTAAGCGAATTTGCCGCACCCTGTAATTTTTCTACAGGTATGCTAGCCTTCGTTATTATAACTTTATAAAATCACTGATATTCCTGCAAACTTTACAAATAAAGTTGGTTCCTCTTCCTCGCGATTATATTTAAAGCCGCTACATTTATAAGCTCATCAAAGTCTAGTCCCAAACAAATAAATAATTGAACCTCAACTTTTTCGATCTGAAACTTGATCCGATTAAAATTTCCTCAGCCTATAACACCTGGACCATAAGACATTAACACGTCAGTTACTTAAAGAATTCGCATGAGGGCCCTGTTCCGTTTTTAGTTTACCGAGGTTTGTGTTTAGATTCATTATAAATCATAAAGATTTACAGCTAGAACACCATCTACCGAATAATTTTAAAATTTAGTCTGTAAAATATCCGACGATTTTCCGTCAAATGTATCTTTACCGTATTCACGCAAAATCACATGAATTGAGTCTTGGCAAGGCATAATTTAAGTGTAGCGCATTTTCCCCTCTCTCTCTTTATTTCCCCTCTCTCCCTTTATTTCCCCTCTCTCACTCCGATTTTTTAAATAGAGTTGAGATGGACAAATTTAATCCCGTTTAACTATTTCGTACTTTATTTTCGTATCCTTGTTTGGGTACGAAACAGATAAAATTTAGGGCCGAAAATAAATATTGAAAAATAAGGCGAAAATTAAAAAATAGTGCAAACATGTTAAAAAGTTTAGTATTGCCATTTGATGGAGGTTAATCTTTAGATAATTGGTAGTAAATAATTTTGTAATGGTAGCAAATAAGAGAGTCTCCTTTCATATAGAACCAATAATTTTTAGATATTTGGTAGGCCAGTAATTCACATTTCATCCTTTTCAGCACAGCGGAATATCAGTGGATTAAGGAGTTACAAACGGAGTTGAAGGTGAATCTCACAAATCCGCGATATCTTCCCCAAATCTTTTATCGAATATCCCAATACCTTCATCAACTGGCAGTACTAAATTTTTTAACATATTTGCATTGTATTTGCCCTATTTTTGTTTTTCGCCTTACTTTTCCATATTAATTTTCGGCCCTAAATTTTATCTGTTTCGTACCGAAACAAGGATACGAAAAAAAGTACGAAATAGTTAAACGGGATTAAATCTGTCCATCCCATCTCTATGTAAAAAATCGGAGGGCAGAGAGGATTGAAGAGAAATAAATAGAGGAGAGAGAGATGAAAAAGCCCTGCTAGTGTCTTAATTTCATAATTGTCTATATAATCCATTTTTATAATTTTTCCCATATATGCCCTTTCATTTTCTTTCATAACATAGCTAGGTAATTAATTTTAAATTTCTTAAATTAAATCGAAAGAATGTATTTTTAAATAAATTTTTATAAAAAATATTTTAATTTTTTATTTTCAACTGTCGCGAGCTGCTTTCAGCGGAACGGAACGGAAAAGATTCTCCAACAGCCGCTGTTCTATATCAGTTATTTTTTTCTAAAATTGAGCCACAACGTGCTTTAATTGTCTATTTCCTGTATATGCAATAGCATCGAAGTGCCTTGATGACTAGAGATCGGACCGTACCGTACTACGGCCGTATTTTTCGGTATTCCGTACCGTTCTACGGTACGGAAAAATCTAAATACCGATAATACCGACCGATAAAAATTGTTGAGGTTTTATTTTATTTTAAGGGGAAAAGTCTCTTTGGACTTTGATAATTTTAAAAATTTTATATATATATAATTTTAATTTTAAAAATTTTTCGGTATTTATCGGTATGGAAAAGATTCTCCAATTTTTAATTTTAAAAATTTTCGCCTGCGGCGCTAAAAAGGAAGAAATTTTGCTTCCTGGACTAACATCTTTTCAAAATTTTCGTCTGAGGATTTGAAATTTTGAGTTACAATTGAGGGTTATGGAGGGTTTTGGAGTAATTAAATAGATTTAGAAAATCTTTAGAGGATGCTAATTCACTTGCCCTCTAATTCCACTTATATCCACATTAGACATCCGATATACGAATCCCACTTATCACTACAAAACTAACGATATCCCCTCAATCTCAAGATATCCATTCAACTCCTCTTAATCACTGAAAATCCATCATATCTCTCTAAATCCTTAGATATCCCTCCAAATCAATCTTAATCCACGCAACTCACTGATATCCTCTTTATCCCTCAAATCTATATATAAAAATAATTATTTTTAAATAAATTATTTTTTTTTAAATACGGTACGGAATACCGATAAATTTTTATCGGTATTTATCGGTATCGGTATTTTTCGGTATTCCGTACCGTTCTACGGAACGGTAGAATTTTAATTTTATCGGTATTTATCGGTATCGGTATTATACGGTATTACGGTACGGAATACGGTATGGAACGAAATTCCGATCTCTATTGATGACAATGACTTGTGATGCGCTGGAATGGACTAACAAAAACGTTAGGCCAAAATGGGCTAATCGGTCTTAGCCGCAACGGGCTATAATCCTATGGCTGTTACGAATTGGAGGACAATATCCCCATTTTTAAGAAATGTCCTAAACATAACTCATAACGGTCTGGGACTTGGCTAGGGTACGCCCTAAATAATTTGTTTCAGACAATAAGAATAAATAACAATATTTAATAGCTTTAGTGTTCTAAAAACATGAACAAAATATTTTTTCAATTCTGAAAATATTTAAAACAATTCCAGTAAGCAATGAAGCTTTCAATATTTTTGCTTTTTTGCTTATTTTTTATACTTGATCTTGCTAATTCAACTAAAAAAAATTATGGAAAGAGTGGACAAAATAATTTCAATCCTTCACAATACCGTGATGTTGAAACAAGCGAAACAGAAACAAGTGGTCATGTAGTAACTGGAACAGGAAGCATACCCTCAAATACTGAAGGATACACTCAAGAAGTGAATTCTTCTGGCCTAGAAGCTTTTCAACCTTTGTCAAATTTAAATCAAGATTTAGGCAATCATCCGTATTTATTTTCACCTCAACATCAACAAATGAATGTAGGACAAGGGTTAATGGAAAACCAATGGTTAATAGAAATAATTTATTTTAATTTAAAAAATTAAGGAGTGAAAGTTATTCTGCCAAATGTGAATGGGACGGATGTGGAAGTGTTTTTTCTATTAAAGATGCTTTTGTGGAACATGTTAAAGAACATACAAAAGATCAAAAGGTCACTAATTATTTAATAAAGAATTCATTTTCCTGCTTAATAAAGTCCGTGAAAATGGGCTTTCTTCAGTCAACTTAAAATTTTTAGTTTACATTCCTGTTTTAATATTTTAATTTAAAGGGTCCCCGTCGCAACTGTTTTTGGTCAGGATGTAATGGAAAGTCTATTTTCTCAACAAATTTCGCAAAACATATTAGAACACATACAGGAGTAAAGCCTTATGTTTGCAAGGTAATAACTTCAGAAAACTTTTTAGCAAAGTTATAAAATATTCCTTTCCAGTATGTTGATCAAAATGGTGTTATTTGTAATAAGGAATTTACTCGTCAGGAAAATTTTAAAATACATCAACGTAATCATACAGGAGAAGAAATTGAGTATAAATGTGATCATTGTCCTCGGGTAATTAATTATATATTTTTAAATAAAATTTTGTTATATTGGGAATGAGGAGTAATTTATGAAGCATTTAACAAAGGCCAATCGAATTAGGAAAATTTTCAGAAACTTTTTCAACTAACGAAACCGAAAAAGAAATTAATTTTTATATTTTCTAGACTCTTACGACTCGATGGAACAAAGATAGACATGAAAAACGCAAACATTCTGCTGGCAGCAGTGCAGATAATGAAGCTGTTGTAAGAACATTTTTCTTATTATGAATTTTCGATCGATGTTTTCCCAGAAATGATTGATGGGAAAATAGATATCTACACATTCAGAATTTGTATTCAGCCTAAATATTTAGCGATAAGTACTCAGATCTCTTTCAACTTTCCTAGACATATGACGTAATTTTGCAACATAATCTATTTATACGAAAGGAGAGAAGGGATTTTAAAAAGCGTTAAAGTCGTATAATATAAGTACCAAAAATCTTCTACCAAAATCTCTCTCTACCTTTTCCTGTTCTAATTATTTTTTTATTCCTTTATTTAATTTTCAGTTTACGATTTCAGTCATTCGTATCTAAAATCAGTTTATTAAAATCCTTGGTATTAATTAGAGCCCGGCTAGAGGGCTCGGTCGATATTTTTCGATGGATATCGAAAAATATCGAAAAAATTCGATATTTTTCGATTTTTCAAAAATTTTTTATAACCAATGAATAACAAAATAGACCAAATAGTTTAATGAGATTAAGATTGATTAAATGTGATATTAGTAGATTTGGACGGATTAAATGGAATATCAAGGGACTTGTAGTTGATATCGAAGTATTATGTGGGATACAAGTGGATTTTAACTTGGAATAATGGATTTTAAGGAATTAAGGGGGTATTGGAGGACTGAGTGAGTATCGAGAGATTTAAAGGTAGTAAGAGGGATATTGTGGATTTGTGAGATCAGGATGGATTTCAAGGGATTTGTGGATTAAGAGCGATATCGGAGGATAAAGGGATATCAGCGGATAAAAAATCTTGGCTCTGTCAAGTTGCAAAATTTTTCCTTCAGCGCCGCAGTCGAAAATTTTGAGCAGTTTGTAAAGCTGTAAGTCAGAATTCTTTCTTATTTTGCACCTGGCTTTATGAGGATATTTATTCTCACTGCCATCTCACTTCGGCAATAAGGTTGTCGGATAGTTGGAAATCTTCGGATATCCGGATCCGGTATCCGAACGTAAAATTTCCGATATCCGTTCTTATTTACGATCCGGATATCCGGATCCGACAACATTATTCGGGAAACTAAATCGTGAATATACAAAAAAATCCTTCTTTTCTTGCGCTGCAAGAAAAGAAGGATTTGCGCTTATTTCTTGCGCAGTTTATTGAAAATACTTTTATTTTTTAAAGATTGGTCATGCAACAAATCTACACGAGGGAGATTATCCTCAATACATTCCAGAAGAAGGACAATTAAATTTTGTTCATCCCGCATACCAATCCGGAGGACATCAACCTTTTGACTATTCAGCTTACACACACCAAGGAGGATTTACAGCAAATCAAGAAAATAATGAAAATGAAGGTGAAATTTTAATCCATAATACTGGGGTTCCCAGTCATATTTTTAAAATAAAAACTATAATTAACAATTTTAAGAGATTTTTTTGAAATCTTTTCTTTTAAATTTTTACATAAAAAATTAACAAAATTTCAGTACACAAGTCTTTATTTCAACATTACTTTATTACTACCCCAGTCCCCGCCTATACATATTTGTGTCGCAGATTAATTTACCTTTATATAATTGTTTTTGTATATGTAAATGGTGATTTTTTGCCCATTCGTTCAAACCTATGCAAAATTGACCCATAGTTTTCTAGCTATATACATAGAAAATAACTGAATATACATATATGTAAATATTTATAGGAGGTTTGCCGGATCATCAATCTCATCTTAGATTATTTGGAAAGGATATTTATGTCAAAAATCAAGATTCTGACAAAAATTTTGTAGAAGATCAAGGTGTTTATTTTTAATTAAAATGAATAAATATAAAAAATTAATTTAAAAGTGGAAGGGTACTACTAAAACCTCGTACTAAACCCCCGTACCCCGTCCCTAACCCCGCACCGAAACAATTCAAAACCCGTACCCCGACATACTCCCGAGCGTTTGGGGTGCAACCCTAGTATATATGAAATATATATTTTAAATTGTTAATAATTTTTAATATCAAGATGCGACATTTCCTGCATATTTATATCCTAGCACTGGAGAGGAAGAACAACGGAGTAATATTTATATTAAATTTTGTTATACATACTATGTGGAAGAGCCCCAAATGGGAGGGTCGTACAAGAATCGAGATCTCGAAAAACCTCGATTTCGATAACCGAGATTTTCTATCGAGATCTCGTCCAGGTCCGGGCTCTATTGTAGGACTTTTAAAATAGGGTGAGTCCCCGTAACCTTTTCTCAATAATTTCTCAAACACACAAATAAAGAGTCTTTTACTTCTCTCTTTTAAATAAAATAAATTAACAACGAACAAATATTGAATGGGGAGGGGTTTACAATATATGGGAAGGGGGAATATTTTATGAGGTCAAAATAAGGGTGAGAGAAACGAGAGGAAATATAATACTATTTCTTTTTCGGCACGACACACTTATGTGGCTATCCGCCCACATTTTTTATCTTCAATTTCTCTCTTCAAACATTTGACACATGGCGGATAACCACACAATACTTTTTTGTTGACTAAAAAATTTTAATATTTCAGTGCTTTTACGTGCACAAGAAGAGTCAGCTCGAAGCGCTCATTTCAGATCGGGGAACCTGACAATTGGTGGTAATGAATTACCTTTAATTTAAATTTTTTGATGCTGAAAAATCGTGTAATATTCTTTAATGTTCATTAGTTAATAAAATATTTTTATTCCGTAATTATCATCTCCGAAGCTAATACTTATCAATCCTAAATAATCTTTTGTTATTTCGAGGGATATGTTCGACCATTTAGTTTTGATCGAACATATATAAAAATAGACTACAAATGGGGTTATATGGGTATAAATTTTCAATAATTAAGGACAACATAATTAAGGACAGGTATCAATGTCTAACCAAGGTAAAAATATTATGAGGAGGGTCTATGTCAAAGAGACCGCATAGGTCAAGGAAATATTAATCTCCACATATACATAACTATAAAGCCAATCAATAATTTATGTAAATGTTTACGTTTAATCATGGATTTGGAAATTTTAACATTTATATATAATACAAAAAAGAACACACACGGTTAGGGGGCACAAACGTTCCCTGTCCACGGTTTCTATTTGAACACAGTCTCTATTGTTTAATAAAATATTGAATTAAATTATAATTTAGAAGGACGTTCACGTCAAAGAGGAGGAGCAAGCCGCCGAGGAAGTTCACGTCCGGAAGGTATTTGATTAACAAAAAGTAAAAATATTTACCACACCCACGTTATCTAGTGGATTTTCAGATCTATATTTTTCTAAATAGCACGTTTTTCGCATAAATGACAATATAAGTTCAATACAGAACTATAACTTTTATTCACAAAAATTAAAATTATCAATTAAATGATTTTTAGAAAAAGAATATTTGTAAAACATTTAAATTAAAAATAATTTTTACAGATAAAGGAAAGGGTAAAATGCATGATTAACGAGATGAAGATTGAGTATTTGAGGGGAACTAGTTTACTGATTATTTGAAGTTTAAACAATGAAAACATTGTTTTTTTGTTATTGTAGCAACAAATCTATCCTAGACTTTCCTTTAAATCTTTACTGTTTTTATTAATTCTCCTATGATTATCAATTGTTTTTTATTTTATTTTGGATTTGGGGTTATCTTATATAGAGATCCGACTGCTTCAACTTATATGAAACTTGTTAACCCAAATACTTTCCTCTAAATCTTTACTATTTTTATAATTTTTCCTTCAGATTACTAATCGGTCTTTATTTTATTTTCGGTCATATTTTCAGTTAAGATCTTACGCGATCAGTCATAGGGAAAATTAAATGTAAAACTAGATAGATAATACAGTCGGATCTCAACATTGATTAGCCACTAAATACCAACAAATTTTAAAATTTATTTAATTGAAGTATATCTATGTCTTTTAAAGCTTATTTTAAATTCAAGATTTTCAAAATTTTGGGGATTTATATTTCCATCCTTTTTTTTCGGTTTCAAATTATTAGTTAAAATTCAAGAGTGATTTGATTGTGTTGGAAAGGTTTACAGTCTCTGTACTTATTTACTCGGTTAATCAGCTACCCAACTCGACATCCAAGTAGAATTTAAAATCTTAATTTGCTGTGTATTTGTTAAATCTTATTGTGAGATCCGAATGTATCAGAGAACTTTTTGAAACGTTAGCATTAAAATACTTTATTTACCTATATGTATTATCAAAATATTTTTAATTCCTTTCTTTTATGATTATTTTCTGAGTAAAATTTATTGCATAATTTTCAGTTTTTGACTTCATATAAATTTACCCAGAATTAAATCAAAAGAGTCAATCAGATTAAAAGTCCTTCCATACCCGAGATTTACTAGAAAATACGTTGCATACACATTGGAAAACAAAATACACTTACAAATAAAAGTTTTTGTGGTGAAATTTAACTAAAAAATCAAACGAAAATAGAGCTAGAAAATAAATTTCACAAAATATCAAGACCATTTTCGTCTAAGATAGTGGGGGTGTGAAAACAATTAAAGAGTGAAATAAAAAAATTAGACAGTGTTAAAAATAAAAGTCCCAAATGAAAGAAAACCCATCAATCTTAAATAAATCTTTACTTAAAAGTTTTTGTTTAAAATACCGTATATGCTGGAATAATTTTAAAAATTGTTCCAACATCTCGCTAAAGTGGGTAATTAATCAAGAGGAGTGATTATTTGAGAATGGGTAATTATTCAAGCATATACGGTTGGTAGATTATGTTGATAACTATCTATTCTTCATGTTTAATTTTTCGATCTATAGAGAATAATTCTCCAGAATAATTCTCCAGTCATCAAATATTGTGTTTCCATCTCTTTAATCTAGTGCTTTTCCCTTTCCTTTATCTGAAGAGATTGTCTATTAAAAATTGTTTTTATGATTTCAATAAAAACCTCCAGATTCTCGTCCTCGGCGTGGTGTGCCTCGTTGACGAGAACTTCCTCCTAAATTAATTATTTAATCTAAAAACAGATTTAAATTTTTACCTTGAGTAGACCCCGATCCTTGTCCCTGATTCTGTCGTCCTTAATTATAAACTTTATATTTTTATTGTTTAGCTAAGTGGAGAGATGGTATTGGTCTTTTAGACATTGGGAAAAGGTTATTATTTACTAGAACATCCCTATTCCTATTTAATGTTAAAATTTGGTAGGTGGATTTTGTAATTGATCAATTTTTGATGAAATTATACCCCAATTTAAACTGAATTAACACTTATGCCCGAGCGAAGCTCGGGGTTTTTTACAGTCTAATCTTGCCGACTCAATTAGAGGTATTTTGTTAATTTTTATCATAAATTTATCAAAACTTGTATAATCACAGCGTTTTTGGTTTGATTCTACTAGATAGACTAAATCCAGAAAACATTTTGGGTTTATACCAAATTTGACCCCTGTACTCAGCTCTGAGATTTTTCAACAAAACATTAAACAAAAATTGACGGGGTTGAGGGGGGGGGGGAGAAGAGTATAAAAAATTAAAATATTTATTTATTTTGATAATTAGGTTACTTGATTGTTGACGCGCCTCTTGTCTTGACTGATTTTGAGCAATTAAAATCACTGAGAGATACATTTATAATTAAACAAAATTTAATAAAATACTCTCGTTTTCCTCTTCTTCATTGCGAGCAAAATCTTGTGGAATTATTGCATCTTTTCATTAAATTTTGTTAATAATTTAATAAAATTAGATTTATATTTGTAAGATATTATGTATTTAAATATTTTATTAAATAAAGATACTAATTTACTTAATTTGTAATGCTAAACATTGTAATCTTCTCAAAGATACTTTTAAGTACTATCGACATTCTCTCTCATAAATAATTAGGTATTATGGTGATAAGTAGGGAACGGATTTATATGGACTATTAAATGAAAAATATGGACATATAATATGAACTAAAAATCTTAAAATATGGACTGAAATATGGACTAAAATCCAAAATATGGATAAAATATGGGCCGAAAACTGAAAATTTTTAACGAAAAATTTCCTTTTTAAGCATCAAAATATTAATTACGTTAATTTTGATGAACAATATTACAAGTAAATCAATTTATAGTAATTATTTTGTTTCTAAAAATATTTTGGATAATATTTGAGTCAAAAATTTTTTGAAAAATTTTTGAGTAGTAATTTTTTGAAAAATTTCAAAAAATTTTTTCCAAAAAATTTTTATAAAAAATATTTTTGCCTAAAAAATTCCATAAATTTGAAAATTTTGACCAATTTTTGGCAAAATTTTACAAAAAATGACGAAATATGGACGAAATATGGAAAATATGGACGCAACGCCAACATAATATGGAAAAATATGGAAAATATGGATTGATAACTCGTTATCGGCCTTATCAACATATGCTAAAACTGTTTTTTGGACGTTTCAGAGCCCAGCTAGGCCAGGAAAAAATATGGAAATCCATATAAATCCGTTCCCTAGTTATAAGTTATTTTTAACCCTTTCTGCTGTTTTACACCCTAATGTCCGCAAATGTCGTTCCGCAAAATTCAATCCGCAATTGTCGATCCGCAAATGTCGTTCCGCAAGTGTCAGGTAACCGTTTTACAACCTAATGTCAGTATTTAAAAAAACATAATTTTAGTTTACAAAAAAAATTAAAAAATATGACTACTGGCTTTCTAAAAACTATATACCGGAATTTAATTGTTTAATGATTTTAATTTTCCCGTTTTTAAATTATTTTATTTTTACTCATTTTATTTCAAGATAAACACCTTGATCTCCGACATGAATTTCCTTTCCAAATAATCTAAAATTGGATGTGGTATTACTGCCATATCCATCACTATGAGGTATGTGTATTGTATGGCCAGAATGGTGTTCATTCTGTTCTATATGAGATGGAAATTGTGGAAAATCTTGTTCTTCTCCTTGAGGTAGGTATGCTGAATAGTCGAAATGTTGTGGCCCTCCTTGGTGTGTGTAAGCTGGATATTCGAAATGTCCTCCGGATTGGTATACTGGATGACCAAAATTTTGTTGCCATCCTTGGTGTGGGTATGCTTGATCACCAAAATGTTGTGGTCCGTCTTTGGGTGTTTGTGTACTAACCTTTAAATTTGAAAGGGTTAAACAGAAGTTACTATTATGTTTTTATTGTGTTAGAATTTCTCTTTAACTTTATAAAAATAATCTTATCAGAAAAACTCTATCAATTACATAAACCATCTCAAAATTCAGAATAATATTATCAATTCTTCTTCTAACATATAAATTTAAAAAGTAACAAACTTACATCAATTACTAGATTGCCAGAATGGTGACGTTTTTGATGTTTTGCTTTGCCATATCGACTTTTAAATGACTAGAACATTTAAAAGTTTATTTTCATTTGGTAACTACCCCCCCCCCCGTTATCAAGGTACTGACATTTTTTCATTAGAATTCCAAGTGGAATTAGTAAGTGCTAATCTCGTTATAGGCTTCAGAATAAAACATAAAGAATCAAGAATCCCTGTATGGGAAAGCTTTTAAATGGACTTTCAATAAAGAAATTACTCCATGGCTCAGGATAAAAGAAAGAGTATCTTGGAAGTCTTCACCAATTCCTCTCATTCTTCTCATTAAAATAGATATGTATTTATATGAAAAGAATTTCATATTTTATCTCAATCAGGATGAACACAATTATATTTTTTGACGTATATGCCCTGTATGATCGAGATCATGTATTTCAAGATTTTCAAACTTATATGGCTTATTACAGCGATCACAATTTTGATCACCATACTGGAAAAATTTGTTCACCACAGTCACTTATTCTCAATAAACCAAAATAAGTATAATTATTTATACTTTATTGCAAGAAGGGTAAGCACAATGTATAATATTTTCTCCAGTATGGGAGCGTTGATGCGCTTCAAATTTTTTTTATGTACAAAATCCCTCTCACAACGAACACCATCTTGATCAACATACTGGAAAGGAATATTTTAGAAAATTTAAAAGTCCTTTGAAACTAGTACGTCGCAAACAAAAGGCTTTTCTTCAGTATGCGTTATAAGGTGTTGTTTGAGGTTAGCTCGACGAGAAAAAGCGTCTGTTCTATTGCAATCTGACCATTGACATTGATAAGGCTCCTAAAAATTTTAGAAAGTTAGAAACTGTGTATCTTTGAGAAGAATACTCCAGCCTATTGGTAATGCGCCATGATGTTAATATTTTCTTAAAATTCGAAATTTAACTACTGTAATCAAAGCAAGTTTAATTTAAGTCAATCTGATGCTCCCTTATATTTTTACCGACTCTTTTTCAAATATATATTTTTATTGTTTATACATACACCCAAGTATTTAGAAGAATCCTCGAAAAAATAATTCATTAATGTCAATATTCTACCTCTTCATTCCCTGCATGTTTATAAACATGTTCATAAAAAGCCTTTTCATCACCAATATCAAATTCTCTATTGCATTCACCCCACCGACAAACAAGTTTACTTGATGGAGCCCCAGTATCTACTGGGACATCAGAAGAGCCTCCTTCAAAAGAACTAGCACTCCTTAATATTTTTTTAATTAAAATAAATTATTTGTATTAACCCTTGGTCTTGTTGTCCATATTTAATAGGGGTTTCCGGGTAATGATCACTAGTTTCATCTCTTCCTCTCTCTCTAGTTTTTCTCTCTTTCGGCCCTCCTTCAGAATAATTTTTTAAAAGGAAAAATAAAATGACAATTGATTTGAATTTTTGATTTAACATTGTAAGTCAATTTTGACTTAAAATAATTTAAATAAGAACAAAAAATTAATTTTAATGGTTCAGTGACTTTTGCGCCGGACTTTACCACTATCATTAAAATATATTAACTAATCCAGAATAATTGGAAATCTTCGGATAACCGAACCGAAAATTTCTCGATAATGGCCTTTTATCTTTTCAGACTAATTAATCAGTTACCGGACCTCTATTGTATGTACATCTAACTTTCTTCAGTCCTGGATCCTATTTTTCAAATCACACTATAGTGAGGTCCGATTGTATTTATGATTTTATTTTTTAAATAATGGCGGCGCAACAGTCGCGGCGCAAATGATCTCGGCGCAAAAGTCGTGATACCATTTCTATAACTATATTTCTGATAAATTTATCCAACTGTAAGGAAATTTATATATGAAATTGATCCTATGAGTGAGGTTCAAAGAAATTTTAAAAAATTTCTTTTCATTTTCCATAAATACAATAGTATAAAGTAATTTCGTTAAGACTTGTGCCATGTACTGCACCTTTTTGCCTTGAACCTCTTCTAGCATTTCTAGTTTTGCCCTTAAAGCAGATAACTGGATGATATCACCTCTGTCTACGAGTACAATTACGAATTTGGTCCAGGCATCCAAGCAATGCCCTTCACTTAGTTTCCTGATTTGTGTTAGATATTTAATAAGCGAGTGATTCCATCCAACATTTTTGGCCTGTTTATAAAGGAAAATTTTAAGAGGCAGAATAAATTGCATTAGACACTGCGTCTCTCTCTCTCTCCCTCCCCTCCATTGCAAAAAATTGAGATTAAGAGGGCATTTCACCAAATATGTTATTCTTCGAACTTTTTAATTTTTTAAAGTTTAATTTACAGCATTCTGACGATGTTTTTGATGAGAGAAAAAAATTCAGTTAATATAGCATTATAAGGCGAATTTTAGAATTAAATTTGTTCCGCATACATCGGCATTATACATAGAGTTGGACAGGACGAGACCGATACCGAGACCGAGACTCTCGGCTTTTTTCCAATATCGGTCTCGATTTTTTCATTCTCGGTCTCGAAACCGATACCGATATTCTCGGTCCATTTCTCGGCGAGAAACGATACTGACTCAAAGAAACAAAATCCTCAATATTGTCCAAGTTTTTCGTCCATAATTTTTTCGGATATCCGTCCATAACATAGAAAGTGATTTTGGTAAAATTTCGGTATACGACACAGACGCCGATTAAGTCGAATGATATGTCATTCGAAAGAGCTCGTCGAGTTGAGTCGAATGGTGAAAAAATTTTCGTGCGGACTCATAGAGGGGCTGAGATATAAGCCCCCAAAAATCGAAAAACCAAATGGGGGACCAAGCACTTTTTTGGGGTCTCGGGTTGACCGATACCAGTATCGTTTTGTCCAACTCTAATTATACATAGAGCCATTACAGTGATATGCAGTGCTTGGTATCGGGCATTGTTGGCTCCGGTTCTATTCTTGGCTCCGGCTCCGGGGTTTTAAAACTTAGCTCAGGATCTGGCACCGCCGCTCATGAGCCATACCCAGCACATGATACATATAAACATATCTACGTATAGTCTCAAAAATAGTAAGTCAACTGACCTGGACTTTCTCGAACATAAACTTAATCAGATGAATGCTTTTAATATTCCATTACGACTATACCCTTATCCCACAACATCCTTATCCCATCCTTATACATCCTTATCCCATCCTTATACCCTTATCCCACAACATTGCTTAAAGAATTCGACTTGTTGACCTTGTTCAGTTTTATGTGCATCGTGTTTCATTTTTAGATTTTTGAAATATCTTAGATTACAGCTAGAACAACAGTTTACGAACAATTTAATAATCTATTCTGTATGATATACAGCAATTTCCGTGAAATGGACCTTTATCGACGGAAACTCATCCAAATAAAATCGCATGAATCAAGTCTTACAGTTTCGCGGGACGCATATACTTTCATGTGACACATATACATTCATGGGACGCTTACACTTTTGCGGGACGCATATACTTGCATGTGACGCATATTCATTCATGGGACGATTACACTTTCGCGGGACGCATATACTTTCATGTGACACATATACATTCATGGGACGCTTACACTTTTGCGGGACGCATATACTTGCATGTGACGCATATTCATTCATGGGACGATTACACTTTCGCGGGACGCATATACTTTCATGTGACGCATATTCATTCATGGGCTCGAGGACTCGGCTCGAGGAGCTCGGCTTGCAGCGCATTTTATCTTGCAGCGCATTTTATCTCTCTTTCATTCACTTCACTTGAAAGTAGAATGTTAAAAAAAGTGAAAATTGGCAGCTAGCGAAAGCGTAAGACCAAAGTGAAGTAAAATAAAATTTGGCAGCCAAAGGATGAGTAAGACCAAATGAATAATGAAGTTTGAATTGTTTGTAAGATCTGTGGATCTTAATATAGATCTTAATAAGATCTTAATAAATTAATTTCTATCGAATTAACTTATTTTTAGTCTTTCAAATATGAGGAATTAGTTTTAAACGATTTATTTAAGATTTATTTTATTTTTAAGTTAAGTTCAATTTAAGGAAAGCTGAATATGTTTAAGGTTGGTTTATAGGTTTGTAAGTCACTGAACGTAGACTTTTGCCGGTAGACCTTATATCACGTAGACCTTCACAGCATGCCCGTTTGTTGGAACAATTCTATCGAATTAAAGAAGTTGGTCATCCGTGTTGAAACTAGATTTGCGCAAGGTCGAGGTTTTACGGATAAACCGAAAATAGAGCTAATATGAGGATTGGACTAGTGCAAATTTTTTACATAAGTACTGCATAACGGAATTTAATTGTTTTAATTGGCTGTTAATTGGCGGGCCCCTTCACTTCTCTTCGTAAATCTAAAAAATAAAAAATAAGAAGATTTGTAGGGTTTGAGTATGTTTTTTTGCCTTTTTACTAAGCGTTAGGGATCGTGTAGTACCAATTCAAGATTTACGATTGTGGACAGCCATTTTTGAAAAAGACTGTTAATTTAACAGATATTTCATAATTAATTAATTTTGTCTTTCTTCATAAGATATTATATATTGACATTAAAAACAGTAAAAGTTGCAGGTGACAATTAATTTTAACAAAGTTTTATCTAAAACATAAATATTTTCTCGCGAATAAAATTTAAACAAGTATTAAATTATTTTAATGACAGGGGTATTTTAAGGGTAATGTAAACGTAAACAGAATATGTAATTAGTTCTAAATAACAATTTTATTTTATACTTTATTATTTTTTAAGCATATTATTTTTAGTTGAACTTTTAAAATTTTTATTAGAAAATTTATTTAATTAATTTAAAACAAAATTATATTCAATAAAATAATTGGAATATGGACGGTAAAATTTTCTATAATGTAAGTTTACTTATTTAATAATTTTTATTTTGTCAAAGCTACCGAGACGAGATCTGGGGAATACTCTTTGATATTAAGAGGTTTTTTGATCCACCTCATATGACGTCAAGGTCCGGATCAGGGCTAACGAAGTCATGTTTAAATAAATAAATATTATATTATTTAGCCTAATAGTTTGACATATAAAGATGCTGGTGTTATATTTGAATTTCTTTTGCCATCAATTATTGGTTCATCTTTTGGATTTATTGGAATATTATCTAACTTCAGTGTTTGCTACATAACTATAAAATATCGGTAATTAATAAAACTAGAGACCGGACTGAGAGTATCGTAGGAGAAACATATCTTAGATGTCTCCTACAGATATCTTCTACTAAATCTAAAACTTTTTTCGAATATTTTAGATATTTATAAAATTTTCATTTATCGTCAGGGAGATATATAGAATCAAGGATAAGAATTATTAAAATATTCCAAGGTATCTCACATTCTCTGATATCCTATTATCCCCCAACCCCCCATAATCTCACGGGATTCTCGTAATCCAATAAACTCTTTTCTATTTTCTGACGGCGAAGATGCGAAATTTCGAAAAAATCTCGAAAAATTGTTTACGAAAATCATACGGATATAATCGAGATTTTCGTTCGAAATATCCGGTCTCTCTAAATAAAATTTAAAAAGATAATTTAAAAATAAATATTTAGAAAAAAATATGATGCACTTAGAAGCAATACAGCCATTCTTTTAACGGCAAACTCGTTTTTCGAAATTCTTAATTTGTCTGGTCTTTTCATAACTTTAGCAGTTACAGCAAGCGGAATTAACATAATTCCTTATGGAACAGCTGTTTTTTTACAATCTCATTCATTTATTGGATTCTTTTCTGCTGTTTTTACGATTACATCTCTTAGTTTTGACCGATTCTTGGCTGTAGCATTTCCAATTTAGTAGGAATTTTGATACAAAATCTCTCAGCATCCATTTTTATCGAACTAAGAGAACTTTTAAGTGGAGCTGGGAGAAATATTTTGACAAGTTTACAACTAATTTATACCAAATTTTAGCTACAAATCCATTAACAAGAAGCTATATATTTGTGGCCATTTTGCTACTTTGTTCATTTTTATATTTTATATAATATTTCTTATCATAAAGTCAGCTATTAATTTTGGTGATTGGCCAGTAAATGGAAGTCGTACTGATTATTTTAAAATATTAACAAATGAAAATATTATATCTTCATTTATATATATTTTGTTTGTTCCAGCTATAGTTTTATATGGTCTTGTTGGCTTGATTTTAATATTTAAAAAAGGTAATTTATTTTTGCTTTTGGGTACCTTTTCGATTTACAAAATCATAACAGAATTGAACGGATAGTGTCTTTATCCAACCATATTATTTTGAATTACTGTTATAATTCGACCATACGAACTATCCCGCATTCGACAATTTTAAACAAAGCTCGGCTGTATATTGATGTCCCGTTTCCGTGCTCGGTTTTTAAATTTTGTTTTAAGTTTAAAAATCAGTTTGTAACAAACAGGGATCGATGGGAAATGACGAAGGTGCCGGAATTCGGAAATCGCCTAAATTTAATGAAATAGAAGTCGGAAATCGGAATTCCGGTCGACCTTTGGTAACACCCTGATACATTTCATTTGTTATTTTTAGTTATTGACGATGAGAAAATGAGAAAAGTATATCGCTCATTGTTTTTGATTGTATTCTTCAATATTGGAGGATATTTTTTTTCTTTGTTGATAGGCGTTTACATTATCAACCCTCTTGGGGCTGCCGATCCATTACATGCTCAGTTATATATAATGTTTGGCGCATTAATTCTTAATATTGCGGGGTCTTCTAATGCTCCAATTCTTTACATAAATAGGTCTTTTATTTGTAAAATCGAAAAACATTTTTATACAAAAAATTTCAGTAGCGACTATAACGAGGCCTATAAAAAGGAATTCTATTTATTAATAAAATCTTTAAAGAAATTGCTAAATATAGGACAACAAACTACAACTTCAAGTGTTTTTGTATTATAAAGAGGAAATTGGGGGAAGAAACATAGCAATCAAATTTTTTATTGTCTCAAAGTTTAATTAGTTATCTATTCTTCTGTCTATACAAGTTCCAGAAAATTTAATTATTAACTTGTCTTCCTTCCTAAATCCCTTATTGTCATATTTATTTTAAATTAGTTCAAAGGGTCATACGACACTTGCAGATATGACATTTGCAGACCCGACATTTGCAGACGACTTTTGCAGATCGACATTTGCAGATATGACACTTGCAGATCAGACATTTGCAGATCCGACTTTTGCAGATATTAATTTTTGAAAAAAATTTTAAATATTAAAAAAAATTTAAAAATCTTAAAAGATCAAAGGATATAGTATAGTATACCGGTGGAAAGGTTTTGATATAAGACCCATACCAATTCGTCTCAACGAGCTGAGTCGAACGGCACCACTCTTTTTTACGGAGAAATGTTCAACGTAGACCTATGAAGCGTCGGCGAGGCGCTTGTGCAAAACCCCGCGCTTCGCGCGGGGTTCCCCTTCAAATCCCCTCAATCCTTTTAAATGCTATTACATCGCCTTAATCCTTAGATATACGATCCTGATCCCCTTAATCCTCATATCTCCTTTAATAACTCCTAGTCTACCGATATCCCGCCTCAATCCTCCGATATATATTCAAATCCTCCAAATTTTCAAAACCACTGATATCAATTTTAATCACCAGACATCTCGTCAGCCCTTACTTATCCCTCTAAATCTATCGATATGATGACTTTATAGTTGAATTATAATTTTTATAAAGAGAGATGAGCATAATTAATGATTTTTCATTGATTTTTTTGATTATGAATTGATTTTAAAAAATTTTAAAAATAAACGGTAAAAGGACGTTTAAACGGGGTCTTCAAAAATAAACGAAACGGTATAACGGCATAAACTGTATACGGTTTTTTCAAAATTAAACGGTTTTGTGCTACTCTAGTGTATAGGTAAGGTAAAGAAGAGAGCGAAATGGGTCTAATCTGCAAAAGTCGGATCTGCAAGTGTCATATCTGCAAGTGTCGGTATCTGCAAGTGTCGGGTCTGCAAATGTCATATCTGCAAGTGTCGTGACACGGTTCAAAGTAGTGTTCGGCAAATGGATTTTTTCAGTACCGGGAGTACCGAAACAGGACTCAGTACCGGGAGTATAATGGAAACACAGTGTTTAGATAAGTTAACAACATAATTTATCCTAAACAATTAAATATAAATGAATTTTAATTCTAACGTTTCAAAAAGTTCTCTGATACAGTCGGACTCACAATAAGATTTAACAAATACTAGATAAATACACAGATAATTAAGATTTTAATTCTACTTGGACGTTGAGTTGGGTAGCTAATTAAACTAGGAAATAAGTGCAGAGATCTGACTGTATGTATGATCTACTGTTAACCTTCCCAACAGAAACAAATCACTCTTGAATTTTAACTAAGAATAAGACCGATTAGTAATCTGAAGGAAAAAATATAAAAATAGTAAAGATATAAAGAAGGTAACAAGTTTGGTAACAAGTTTCATATAAGTTGAAGCATTCGGATCTCTATATAAGATAACCCCAAATCCAAAATAAAATAAAGACCGATTGTTGTTTAATAAAGACCGATTGTTAATCCTTTCAGTTTTTATAAAAGATTTAAGGGAAAGTCTAGGATAGATTTGTTGCTACAATAACAAAAAAACAATGTTTTCATTGTTTAAACTTCAAATAATCAGTAAACATTTAAATTATTGGCTGGCTTTATAGTTAGTTACATATTTGTGGAGATAAACGTCTCCCTGACCTAAACGGTCTCTTTGACTTTGAAATTTATACCCATATAACCCCATTTATAGTCTAATTTTATATTATGTTCAGTCAAAACTAAATGGTCGAACATATCCCTCGAAATAACAAAAGATTATGCAGGATTGATAAGTATTAGCTTCGGAGATGATAATTACGGAATAAAAATATTTTATTAACTAATGAACATTAAAGAATATTACACGATTTTTCAGCATCAAAAAATTTAAATTAAAGGTAATTCATTACCACCAATTGTCAGGTTCCCCGATCTGAAATGAGCGCTTCGAGCTGACTCTTCTTGTGCACGTAAAAGCACTGAAATATTAAAAAATTTTAGTCAACAAAAAAGTATTGTGTGGTTATCCGCCATGTGTCAGATGTTTGAAGAGAGAAATTGAAGATAAATAATGTGGGCGGATAGCCACATAGTATCTCGATAGAAAATCTCGGTTATCGAGATCGAGGTTCTTCGTGATCTCGATTCTCGTACGACCCTCTCATTTGGAAGACTCAATTCATGTGATTTTACTTGCATAAGTGCCCCATCCCTGCTCCACGTAAACAAATTTGAGAGAAGAAAGGGTTGTAGTTAGAGTACGTCCGAGTCGGGTCGAGTACGAGTATACCCGACTCGATCTCTCGGCTTTTTTACGACTTTACTCGTACTCGATACTCGAGGTCCTAGTACTCGAAAACTTCATACTCGACGTACTCGGTGTAAATCGAGTATTTTTATGCCCCTATCTGCGGCGCAATAATGAAGATTTTTGGTTTAAGTATCTTCGAAATTTCCAAAAATTTTCGCCTGCGGCGCTGAAAAAGGAAGAAATTCTGTCATTGGCCTTCCAAATTTCTCAAAATTTTCGCCTGCGGCGCTGAAAAAGGAAGAAATTTTGCTCCTTGGTCTTCGAAAATTCTCAAAATTTTCGCCTTCGGCGCTGAAAACGAATACTTATGTGTATATTGGAGGATGTGAATGGACTTGGGTGGATTTTAGTGATAGTCGGATATTTCAAAGGAAGGAACTGGCCTTCCGGAACTTGGGTGTTCCCACTTGGCCTTCAGTAATTTTCAAAGGTTCTGAAGGCCAAACAGAGGGATCGAGAAACGGATCTTGTTATCACCTTTCGACGATATACCTAATCCGACGATATCACAATTAATATCTCGAATTTCCCAGATTTTGATCTTAATACTCCCAAATCCCAGATAATCAGCCCAAATACCGCTTAATCCCTTGATATCCATCTCCTTCCTCTGTTATCACTTATATCCGCATAACCTACACAAATCCCCCGAAATTATATTTTCCACCAGAAGCCCGGAGACAACATGGATCTTGGGTGATATCATGGAATTTCGGTGGATTAACAGGGATATCGGCGGATTAACGAAAATAACTTGGATTTGTATGATGATCCCCCGCATCACTGTCAACAAATGCCCAATACCCTCATTTATGATGAATAAAAGTGTTGTTTTTATTAAAATTATTTTAAAATACTGTTTTATAAAAATTACTCGTTTTACCCGTTTTAACGTACTCGTACTCGGCCTAAAAATTGAAACTCGTACTCGTACCCGGACTTTTCATACTCGGCTTTACTCGTACTCGGGTTTTTCCAGATTACTCGTACCCGGATGCACTCTAGTTGTAGTGAATTAAAGAGAGGAGTGAAAGTTAAAAAGCTCTGCACTTATATTAATGCCCTGCCAAGACTCAATTCATGTGATTTTACTTGCATAAGTGCCCCATCCCTGCTCCACGTAAACAAATTTGAGAGCAGAAAGGGTTGTAGTGAATGAAAAAGAGGAGTGAAAGTTAAAAAGCTCTGCACTTGTATTAATGCCCTGCCAAGAATCAATTCATGTGATTTTACTTGCATAAGTGCCCCATCCCTGCTCCACGTAAACAAATTTGAGAGAAGAAAGGGTTGTAGTTAGAGTACGTCCGAGTCGGGTCGAGTACGAGTATACCCGACTCGATCTCTCGGCTTTTTTACGACTTTACTCGTACTCGGGTTTTTCCAGATTACTCGTACCCGGATGCACTCTAGTTGTAGTGAATTAAAGAGAGGAGTGAAAGTTAAAAAGCTCTGCACTTATATTAATGCCCTGCCAAGACTCAATTCATGTGATTTTACTTGCATAAGTGCCCCATCCCTGCTCCACGTAAACAAATTTGAGAGCAGAAAGGGTTGTAGTGAATGAAAAAGAGGAGTGAAAGTTAAAAAGCTCTGCACTTGTATTAATGCCCTGCCAAGAATCAATTCATGTGATTTTACTTGCATAAGTGCCCCATCCCTGCTCCACGTAAACAAATTTGAGAGAAGAAAGGGTTGTAGTTAGAGTACGTCCGAGTCGGGTCGAGTACGAGTATACCCGACTCGATCTCTCGGCTTTTTTACGACTTTACTCGTACTCGGGTTTTTCCAGATTACTCGTACCCGGATGCACTCTAGTTGTAGTGAATTAATGAGAGGAGTGAAAGTTAAAAACCTCTGCACTTATATTAATGCCCTGCCAAGACTCAATTCATGTGATTTTACTTGCATAATTGCCCCATTCCTGCTCCACGTAAACAAATTTGAGAGCAGAAAGGGTTGTAGTGAATGAAAAAGAGGAGTGAAAGTTAAAAAGCTCTGCACTTATATTAATGCCCTGCAAAGACTCAATTCATTTGATTTTACTTGCATAAGTGCCCCATCCCTGCTCCACGTAAACAAATTTGAGAGCAGAAAGGGTTGTAGTGAATGAAAGAGAGGAGTGAAAGTTAAAAAGCTCTGCACTTATATTAATGCCCTGCAAAGACTCAATTCATGTGATTTTACTTGCATTTTGCCCCATTCCTGCTCCACGTAAACAAATTTGAGATCAGAAAGGGTTGTAGTGAATGAAAAAGAGGAGTGAAAGTTAAAAAGCTCTGCACTTATATTAATGCCCTGCCAAGACTCAATTCATGTGATTTTACTTGCATAATTGCCCCATTCCTGCTCCACGTAAACAAATTTGAGAGCAGAAAGGGTTGTAGTGAATGAAAAAGAGGAGTGAAAGTTAAAAAGCTCTGCACTTATATTAATGCCCTGCCAAGACTCAATTCATGTGATTTTACTTGCATAATTGCCCCATCCCTGCTCCACGTAAACAAATTTGAGAGCAGAAAGGGTTGTAGTGAATGAAAAAGAGGAGTGAAAGTTAAAAAGCTCTGCACTTGTATTAATGCCCTGCCAAGAATCAATTCATGTGATTTTACTTGCATAATTGCCCCATTCCTGCTCCACGTAAACAAATTTGAGAGCAGAAAGGGTTGTAGTGAATGAAAAAGAGGAGTGAAAGTTAAAAAGCTCTGCACTTATATTAATGCCCTGCCAAGACTCAATTCATGTGATTTTACTTGCATAATTGCCCCATCCCTGCTCCACGTAAACAAATTTGAGAGCAGAAAGGGTTGTAGTGAATGAAAAAGAGGAGTGAAAGTTAAAAAGCTCTGCACTTATATTAATGCCCTGCCAAGACTCAATTCATGTGATTTTACTTGCATAATTGCCCCATTCCTGCTCCACGTAAACAAATTTGAGAGCAGAAAGGGTTGTAGTGAATGAAAAAGAGGAGTGAAAGTTAAAAAGCTCTGCACTTATATTAATGCCCTGCCAAGACTCAATTCATGTGATTTTACTTGCATAATTGCCCCATTCCTGCTCCACGTAAACAAATTTGAGAGCAGAAAGGGTTGTAGTGAATGAAAAAGAGGAGTGAAAGTTAAAAAGCTCTGCATTTATATTAATGCCCTGCAAAGACTCAATTCATGTGATTTTACTTGCATTTTGCCCCATTCCTGCTCCACGTAAACAAATTTGAGAGCAGAAAGGGTTGTAGTTAGAGTACGTCCGAGTCGGGTCGAGTACGAGTATACCCGACTCGATCTCTCGGCTTTTTTACGACTTTACTCGTACTCGGGTTTTTCCAGATTACTCGTACCCGGATGCACTCTAGTTGTAGTGAATTAAAGAGAGGAGTGAAAGTTAAAAAGCTCTGCACTTATATTAATGCCCTGCCAAGACTCAATTCATGTGATTTTACTTGCATAAGTGCCCCATCCCTGCTCCACGTAAACAAATTTGAGAGCAGAAAGGGTTGTAGTGAATGAAAAAGAGGAGTGAAAGTTAAAAAGCTCTGCACTTGTATTAATGCCCTGCCAAGAATCAATTCATGTGATTTTACTTGCATAAGTGCCCCATCCCTGCTCCACGTAAACAAATTTGAGAGAAGAAAGGGTTGTAGTTAGAGTACGTCCGAGTCGGGTCGAGTACGAGTATACCCGACTCGATCTCTCGGCTTTTTTACGACTTTACTCGTACTCGGGTTTTTCCAGATTACTCGTACCCGGATGCACTCTAGTTTAGTGAATTAAAGAGAGGAGTGAAAGTTAAAAAGCTCTGCACTTATATTAATGCCCTGCCAAGACTCAATTCATGTGATTTTACTTGCATAAGTGCCCCATCCCTGCTCCACGTAAACAAATTTGAGAGCAGAAAGGGTTGTAGTGAATGAAAAAGAGGAGTGAAAGTTAAAAAGCTCTGCACTTGTATTAATGCCCTGCCAAGAATCAATTCATGTGATTTTACTTGCATAAGTGCCCCATCCCTGCTCCACGTAAACAAATTTGAGAGAAGAAAGGGTTGTAGTTAGAGTACGTCCGAGTCGGGTCGAGTACGAGTATACCCGACTCGATCTCTCGGCTTTTTACGACTTTACTCGTACTCGGGTTTTTCCAGATTACTCGTACCCGGATGCACTCTAGTTTAGTGAATTAAAGAGAGGAGTGAAAGTTAAAAAGCTCTGCACTTATATTAATGCCCTGCCAAGACTCAATTCATGTGATTTTACTTGCATAAGTGCCCCATCCCTGCTCCACGTAAACAAATTTGAGAGCAGAAAGGGTTGTAGTGAATGAAAAAGAGGAGTGAAAGTTAAAAAGCTCTGCACTTGTATTAATGCCCTGCCAAGAATCAATTCATGTGATTTTACTTGCATAAGTGCCCCATCCCTGCTCCACGTAAACAAATTTGAGAGAAGAAAGGGTTGTAGTTAGAGTACGTCCGAGTCGGGTCGAGTACGAGTATACCCGACTCGATCTCTCGGCTTTTTTACGACTTTACTCGTACTCGGGTTTTTCCAGATTACTCGTACCCGGATGCACTCTAGTTGTAGTGAATTAATGAGAGGAGTGAAAGTTAAAAACCTCTGCACTTATATTAATGCCCTGCCAAGACTCAATTCATGTGATTTTACTTGCATAATTGCCCCATTCCTGCTCCACGTAAACAAATTTGAGAGCAGAAAGGGTTGTAGTGAATGAAAAAGAGGAGTGAAAGTTAAAAAGCTCTGCACTTATATTAATGCCCTGCAAAGACTCAATTCATTTGATTTTACTTGCATAAGTGCCCCATCCCTGCTCCACGTAAACAAATTTGAGAGCAGAAAGGGTTGTAGTGAATGAAAGAGAGGAGTGAAAGTTAAAAAGCTCTGCACTTATATTAATGCCCTGCAAAGACTCAATTCATGTGATTTTACTTGCATTTTGCCCCATTCCTGCTCCACGTAAACAAATTTGAGATCAGAAAGGGTTGTAGTGAATGAAAAAGAGGAGTGAAAGTTAAAAAGCTCTGCACTTATATTAATGCCCTGCCAAGACTCAATTCATGTGATTTTACTTGCATAATTGCCCCATTCCTGCTCCACGTAAACAAATTTGAGAGCAGAAAGGGTTGTAGTGAATGAAAAAGAGGAGTGAAAGTTAAAAAGCTCTGCACTTATATTAATGCCCTGCCAAGACTCAATTCATGTGATTTTACTTGCATAATTGCCCCATCCCTGCTCCACGTAAACAAATTTGAGAGCAGAAAGGGTTGTAGTGAATGAAAAAGAGGAGTGAAAGTTAAAAAGCTCTGCACTTGTATTAATGCCCTGCCAAGAATCAATTCATGTGATTTTACTTGCATAATTGCCCCATTCCTGCTCCACGTAAACAAATTTGAGAGCAGAAAGGGTTGTAGTGAATGAAAAAGAGGAGTGAAAGTTAAAAAGCTCTGCACTTATATTAATGCCCTGCCAAGACTCAATTCATGTGATTTTACTTGCATAATTGCCCCATCCCTGCTCCACGTAAACAAATTTGAGAGCAGAAAGGGTTGTAGTGAATGAAAAAGAGGAGTGAAAGTTAAAAAGCTCTGCACTTATATTAATGCCCTGCCAAGACTCAATTCATGTGATTTTACTTGCATAATTGCCCCATTCCTGCTCCACGTAAACAAATTTGAGAGCAGAAAGGGTTGTAGTGAATGAAAAAGAGGAGTGAAAGTTAAAAAGCTCTGCACTTATATTAATGCCCTGCCAAGACTCAATTCATGTGATTTTACTTGCATAATTGCCCCATTCCTGCTCCACGTAAACAAATTTGAGAGCAGAAAGGGTTGTAGTGAATGAAAAAGAGGAGTGAAAGTTAAAAAGCTCTGCATTTATATTAATGCCCTGCAAAGACTCAATTCATGTGATTTTACTTGCATTTTGCCCCATTCCTGCTCCACGTAAACAAATTTGAGAGCAGAAAGGGTTGTAGTGAATGAAAGAGAGGAGTGAAAGTTAAAAAGCTCTGCACTTATATTAATGCCCTGCAAAGACTCAATTCATGTGATTTTACTTGCATTTTGCCCCATTCCTGCTCCACGTAAACAAATTTGAGATCAGAAAGGGTTGTAGTGAATGAAAGAGAGGAGTGAAAGTTAAAAAGCTCTGCACTTATATTAATGCCCTGCCAAGACTCAATTCATGTGATTTTACTTGCTTGCCCCATCCCTGCTCCACGTAAACAAATTTGAGAGCAGAAAGGGTTGTAGTGAATGAAAAAGAGGAGTGAAAGTTAAAAAGCTCTGCACTTATATTAATGCCCTGCCAAGACTCAATTCATGTGATTTTACTTGCATAATTGCCCCATCCCTGCTCCACGTAAACAAATTTGAGAGCAGAAAGGGTTGTAGTGAATGAAAAAGAGGAGTGAAAGTTAAAAAGCTCTGCACTTATATTAATGCCCTGCCAAGACTCAATTCATGTGATTTTACTTGCTTGCCCCATCCCTGCTCCACGTAAACAAATTTGAGAGCAGAAAGGGTTGTAGTGAATTAAAGAGAGGAGTGAAAGTTAAAAAGCTCTGCACTTATATTAATGCCCTGCAAAGACTCAATTCATTTGATTTTACTTGCATAAGTGCCCCATCCCTGCTCCACGTAAACAAATTTGAGAGCAGAAAGGGTTGTAGTGAATGAAAGAGAGGAGTGAAAGTTAAAAAGCTCTGCACTTATATTAATGCCCTGCAAAGACTCAATTCATGTGATTTTACTTGCATTTTGCCCCATTCCTGCTCCACGTAAACAAATTTGAGATCAGAAAGGGTTGTAGTGAATGAAAGAGAGGAGTGAAAGTTAAAAAGCTCTGCACTTATATTAATGCCCTGCAAAGACTCAATTCATGTGATTTTACTTGCATAATTGCCCCATTCCTGCTCCACGTAAACAAATTTGAGAGCAGAAAGGGTTGTAGTGAATGAAAAAGAGGAGTGAAAGTTAAAAAGCTCTGCACTTATATTAATGCCCTGCCAAGACTCAATTCATGTGATTTTACTTGCTTGCCCCATCCCTGCTCCACGTAAACAAATTTGAGAGCAGAAAGGGTTGTAGTGAATTAAAGAGAGGAGTGAAAGTTAAAAAGCTCTGCACTTATATTAATGCCCTGCAAAGACTCAATTCATTTGATTTTACTTGCATAAGTGCCCCATCCCTGCTCCACGTAAACAAATTTGAGAGCAGAAAGGGTTGTAGTGAATGAAAGAGAGGAGTGAAAGTTAAAAAGCTCTGCACTTATATTAATGCCCTGCAAAGACTCAATTCATGTGATTTTACTTGCTTGCCCCATCCCTGCTCCACGTAAACAAATTTGAGAGCAGAAAGGGTTGTAGTGAATGAAAGAGAGGAGTGAAAGTTAAAAAGCTCTGCACTTATATTAATGCCCTGCAAAGACTCAATTCATGTGATTTTACTTGCTTGCCCCATCCCTGCTCCACGTAAACAAATTTGAGAGCAGAAAGGGTTGTAGTGAATGAAAGAGAGGAGTGAAAGTTAAAAAGCTCTGCACTTATATTAATGCCCTGCAAAGACTCAATTCATGTGATTTTACTTGCATTTTGCCCCATTCCTGCTCCACGTAAACAAATTTGAGAGCAGAAAGGGTTGTAGTGAATTAATGAGAGGAGTGAAAGTTAAAAAGCTCTGCACTTATATTAATGCCCTGCAAAGACTCAATTCATTTGATTTTACTTGCATTTTGCCCCATTCCTGCTCCACGTAAACAAATTTGAGATCAGAAAGGGTTGTAGTGAATTAATGAGAGGAGTGAAAGTTAAAAAGCTCTGCACTTATATTAATGCCCTGCCAAGACTCAATTCATGTGATTTTACTTGCATAATTGCCCCATTCCTGCTCCACGTAAACAAATTTGAGAGCAGAAAGGGTTGTAGTGAATGAAAAAGAGGAGTGAAAGTTAAAAAGCTCTGCACTTATATTAATGCCCTGCAAAGACTCAATTCATGTGATTTTACTTGCATTTTGCCCCATTCCTGCTCCACGTAAACAAATTTGAGATCAGAAAGGGTTGTAGTGAATGAAAGAGAGGAGTGAAAGTTAAAAAGCTCTGCACTTATATTAATGCCCTGCCAAGACTCAATTCATGTGATTTTACTTGCTTGCCCCATCCCTGCTCCACGTAAACAAATTTGAGAGCAGAAAGGGTTGTAGTGAATGAAAAAGAGGAGTGAAAGTTAAAAAGCTCTGCACTTATATTAATGCCCTGCCAAGACTCAATTCATGTGATTTTACTTGCATAATTGCCCCATCCCTGCTCCACGTAAACAAATTTGAGAGCAGAAAGGGTTGTAGTGAATGAAAAAGAGGAGTGAAAGTTAAAAAGCTCTGCACTTATATTAATGCCCTGCCAAGACTCAATTCATGTGATTTTACTTGCATGCCCCATCCCTGCTCCACGTAAACAAATTTGAGAGCAGAAAGGGTTGTAGTGAATTAAAGAGAGGAGTGAAAGTTAAAAAGCTCTGCACTTATATTAATGCCCTGCAAAGACTCAATTCATTTGATTTTACTTGCATAAGTGCCCCATCCCTGCTCCACGTAAACAAATTTGAGAGCAGAAAGGGTTGTAGTGAATGAAAGAGAGGAGTGAAAGTTAAAAAGCTCTGCACTTATATTAATGCCCTGCAAAGACTCAATTCATGTGATTTTACTTGCATTTTGCCCCATTCCTGCTCCACGTAAACAAATTTGAGATCAGAAAGGGTTGTAGTGAATGAAAGAGAGGAGTGAAAGTTAAAAAGCTCTGCACTTATATTAATGCCCTGCCAAGACTCAATTCATGTGATTTTACTTGCTTGCCCCATCCCTGCTCCACGTAAACAAATTTGAGAGCAGAAAGGGTTGTAGTGAATGAAAAAGAGGAGTGAAAGTTAAAAAGCTCTGCACTTATATTAATGCCCTGCAAAGACTCAATTCATGTGATTTTACTTGCATAATTGCCCCATTCCTGCTCCACGTAAACAAATTTGAGATCAGAAAGGGTTGTAGTGAATGAAAGAGAGGAGTGAAAGTTAAAAAGCTCTGCACTTATATTAATGCCCTGCCAAGACTCAATTCATGTGATTTTACTTGCTTGCCCCATCCCTGCTCCACGTAAACAAATTTGAGATCAGAAAGGGTTGTAGTGAATGAAAGAGAGGAGTGAAAGTTAAAAAGCTCTGCACTTATATTAATGCCCTGCAAAGACTCAATTCATGTGATTTTACTTGCATAATTGCCCCATTCCTGCTCCACGTAAACAAATTTGAGAGCAGAAAGGGTTGTAGTGAATGAAAAAGAGGAGTGAAAGTTAAAAAGCTCTGCACTTATATTAATGCCCTGCCAAGACTCAATTCATGTGATTTTACTTGCTTGCCCCATCCCTGCTCCACGTAAACAAATTTGAGAGCAGAAAGGGTTGTAGTGAATTAAAGAGAGGAGTGAAAGTTAAAAAGCTCTGCACTTATATTAATGCCCTGCCAAGACTCAATTCATGTGATTTTACTTGCTTGCCCCATCCCTGCTCCACGTAAACAAATTTGAGAGCAGAAAGGGTTGTAGTGAATGAAAAAGAGGAGTGAAAGTTAAAAAGCTCTGCACTTATATTAATGCCCTGCAAAGACTCAATTCATGTGATTTTACTTGCATAATTGCCCCATTCCTGCTCCACGTAAACAAATTTGAGATCAGAAAGGGTTGTAGTGAATGAAAGAGAGGAGTGAAAGTTAAAAAGCTCTGCACTTATATTAATGCCCTGCCAAGACTCAATTCATGTGATTTTACTTGCTTGCCCCATCCCTGCTCCACGTAAACAAATTTGAGATCAGAAAGGGTTGTAGTGAATGAAAGAGAGGAGTGAAAGTTAAAAAGCTCTGCACTTATATTAATGCCCTGCAAAGACTCAATTCATGTGATTTTACTTGCATAATTGCCCCATTCCTGCTCCACGTAAACAAATTTGAGAGCAGAAAGGGTTGTAGTGAATGAAAAAGAGGAGTGAAAGTTAAAAAGCTCTGCACTTATATTAATGCCCTGCCAAGACTCAATTCATGTGATTTTACTTGCTTGCCCCATCCCTGCTCCACGTAAACAAATTTGAGAGCAGAAAGGGTTGTAGTGAATTAAAGAGAGGAGTGAAAGTTAAAAAGCTCTGCACTTATATTAATGCCCTGCAAAGACTCAATTCATTTGATTTTACTTGCATAAGTGCCCCATCCCTGCTCCACGTAAACAAATTTGAGAGCAGAAAGGGTTGTAGTGAATGAAAGAGAGGAGTGAAAGTTAAAAAGCTCTGCACTTATATTAATGCCCTGCAAAGACTCAATTCATGTGATTTTACTTGCATTTTGCCCCATTCCTGCTCCACGTAAACAAATTTGAGAGCAGAAAGGGTTGTAGTGAATTAATGAGAGGAGTGAAAGTTAAAAAGCTCTGCACTTATATTAATGCCCTGCAAAGACTCAATTCATTTGATTTTACTTGCATTTTGCCCCATTCCTGCTCCACGTAAACAAATTTGAGATCAGAAAGGGTTGTAGTGAATTAATGAGAGGAGTGAAAGTTAAAAAGCTCTGCACTTATATTAATGCCCTGCCAAGACTCAATTCATGTGATTTTACTTGCATAATTGCCCCATTCCTGCTCCACGTAAACAAATTTGAGAGCAGAAAGGGTTGTAGTGAATGAAAAAGAGGAGTGAAAGTTAAAAAGCTCTGCACTTATATTAATGCCCTGCCAAGACTCAATTCATGTGATTTTACTTGCTTGCCCCATCCCTGCTCCACGTAAACAAATTTGAGAGCAGAAAGGGTTGTAGTGAATTAAAGAGAGGAGTGAAAGTTAAAAAGCTCTGCACTTATATTAATGCCCTGCCAAGACTCAATTCATTTGATTTTACTTGCATAAGTGCCCCATCCCTGCTCCACGTAAACAAATTTGAGAGCAGAAAGGGTTGTAGTGAATGAAAGAGAGGAGTGAAAGTTAAAAAGCTCTGCACTTATATTAATGCCCTGCCAAGACTCAATTCATGTGATTTTACTTGCATAAGTGCCCCAACCCTGCTCCACGTAAACAAATTTGAGAGCAGAAAGGGTTGTAGTGAATGAAAGAGAGGAGTGAAAGTTAAAAAGCTCTGCACTTATATTAATGCCCTGCAAAGACTCAATTCATGTGATTTTACTTGCATTTTGCCCCATTCCTGCTCCACGTAAACAAATTTGAGATCAGAAAGGGTTGTAGTGAATGAAAGAGAGGAGTGAAAGTTAAAAAGCTCTGCACTTATATTAATGCCCTGCCAAGACTCAATTCATGTGATTTTACTTGCTTGCCCCATCCCTGCTCCACGTAAACAAATTTGAGAGCAGAAAGGGTTGTAGTGAATGAAAAAGAGGAGTGAAAGTTAAAAAGCTCTGCACTTATATTAATGCCCTGCCAAGACTCAATTCATGTGATTTTACTTGCATAATTGCCCCATCCCTGCTCCACGTAAACAAATTTGAGAGCAGAAAGGGTTGTAGTGAATGAAAAAGAGGAGTGAAAGTTAAAAAGCTCTGCACTTATATTAATGCCCTGCCAAGACTCAATTCATGTGATTTTACTTGCTTGCCCCATCCCTGCTCCACGTAAACAAATTTGAGAGCAGAAAGGGTTGTAGTGAATTAAAGAGAGGAGTGAAAGTTAAAAAGCTCTGCACTTATATTAATGCCCTGCAAAGACTCAATTCATTTGATTTTACTTGCATAAGTGCCCCATCCCTGCTCCACGTAAACAAATTTGAGAGCAGAAAGGGTTGTAGTGAATGAAAGAGAGGAGTGAAAGTTAAAAAGCTCTGCACTTATATTAATGCCCTGCAAAGACTCAATTCATGTGATTTTACTTGCATTTTGCCCCATTCCTGCTCCACGTAAACAAATTTGAGAGCAGAAAGGGTTGTAGTGAATGAAAGAGAGGAGTGAAAGTTAAAAAGCTCTGCACTTATATTAATGCCCTGCAAAGACTCAATTCATTTGCTTTTACTTGCATAAGTGCCCCATCCCTGCTCCACGTAAACAAATTTGAGAGCAGAAAGGGTTGTAGTGAATGAAAGAGAGGAGTGAAAGTTAAAAAGCTCTGCACTTATATTAATGCCCTGCCAAGACTCAATTCATGTGATTTTACTTGCTTGCCCCATCCCTGCTCCACGTAAACAAATTTGAGAGCAGAAAGGGTTGTAGTGAATGAAAGAGAGGAGTGAAAGTTAAAAAGCTCTGCACTTATATTAATGCCCTGCCAAGACTCAATTCATGTGATTTTACTTGCTTGCCCCATCCCTGCTCCACGTAAACAAATTTGAGAGCAGAAAGGGTTGTAGTGAATGAAAGAGAGGAGTGAAAGTTAAAAAGCTCTGCACTTATATTAATGCCCTGCAAAGACTCAATTCATGTGATTTTACTTGCATAATTGCCCCATTCCTGCTCCACGTAAACAAATTTGAGAGCAGAAAGGGTTGTAGTGAATGAAAAAGAGGAGTGAAAGTTAAAAAGCTCTGCACTTATATTAATGCCCTGCCAAGACTCAATTCATGTGATTTTACTTGCTTGCCCCATCCCTGCTCCACGTAAACAAATTTGAGAGCAGAAAGGGTTGTAGTGAATTAAAGAGAGGAGTGAAAGTTAAAAAGCTCTGCACTTATATTAATGCCCTGCAAAGACTCAATTCATTTGATTTTACTTGCATAAGTGCCCCATCCCTGCTCCACGTAAACAAATTTGAGAGCAGAAAGGGTTGTAGTGAATGAAAAAGAGGAGTGAAAGTTAAAAAGCTCTGCACTTATATTAATGCCCTGCCAAGACTCAATTCATGTGATTTTACTTGCTTGCCCCATCCCTGCTCCACGTAAACAAATTTGAGAGCAGAAAGGGTTGTAGTGAATGAAAGAGAGGAGTGAAAGTTAAAAAGCTCTGCACTTATATTAATGCCCTGCAAAGACTCAATTCATGTGATTTTACTTGCATAATTGCCCCATTCCTGCTCCACGTAAACAAATTTGAGAGCAGAAAGGGTTGTAGTGAATGAAAGAGAGGAGTGAAAGTTAAAAAGCTCTTCACTTATATTAATGCCCTGCAAAGACTCAATTCATGTGATTTTACTTGCATTTTGCCCCATTCCTGCTCCACGTAAACAAATTTGAGAGCAGAAAGGGTTGTAGTGAATTAATGAGAGGAGTGAAAGTTAAAAAGCTCTGCACTTATATTAATGCCCTGCAAAGACTCAATTCATTTGATTTTACTTGCATTTTGCCCCATTCCTGCTCCACGTAAACAAATTTGAGATCAGAAAGGGTTGTAGTGAATTAATGAGAGGAGTGAAAGTTAAAAAGCTCTGCACTTATATTAATGCCCTGCCAAGACTCAATTCATGTGATTTTACTTGCATAATTGCCCCATTCCTGCTCCACGTAAACAAATTTGAGAGCAGAAAGGGTTGTAGTGAATTAATGAGAGGAGTGAAAGTTAAAAAGCTCTGCACTTATATTAATGCCCTGCCAAGACTCAATTCATGTGATTTTACTTGCTTGCCCCATCCCTGCTCCACGTAAACAAATTTGAGAGCAGAAAGGGTTGTAGTGAATTAAAGAGAGGAGTGAAAGTTAAAAAGCTCTGCACTTATATTAATGCCCTGCCAAGACTCAATTCATTTGATTTTACTTGCATAAGTGCCCCATCCCTGCTCCACGTAAACAAATTTGAGAGCAGAAAGGGTTGTAGTGAATGAAAGAGAGGAGTGAAAGTTAAAAAGCTCTGCACTTATATTAATGCCCTGCCAAGACTCAATTCATGTGATTTTACTTGCATAAGTGCCCCATCCCTGCTCCACGTAAACAAATTTGAGAGCAGAAAGGGTTGTAGTGAATGAAAGAGAGGAGTGAAAGTTAAAAAGCTCTGCACTTATATTAATGCCCTGCCAAGACTCAATTCATGTGATTTTACTTGCATAAGTGCCCCATCCCTGCTCCACGTAAACAATTTGAGAGCAGAAAGGGTTGTAGTGAATGAAAGAGAGGAGTGAAAGTTAAAAAGAGAAGGCAGACTTATTCACTACCACTTATTCAGCTTCTTTAAATTTCCCTTTATAAACAGTCCAAAAATGGTTGATTGAATCATTCTCTTACTCCTTAACACAAATTAGAAATTGAAGTGAAGTGCCTAGATTCTCATTCGATAATTCTTACATGTAAAAGCTAACTAAAATTGGGCGATGTTTATTAAAATAACTGAGATAGAGGATTACCATCGCGTTATCGGCCCCCATTTTTATTATCTTTATCCTCGGAACTAGCCAGTTGAGCCCCGCCAGTTGAGACCGGGCAGTTGAGCCCGGGCCGGTTGAGACCGAGGCCAGTTGAGCCCGGGCCAGTTGAGCGCGGCCAGTTGTTTACAAGAAATCAAAATTCGTAAAGTCAAGTTGTTCTAACAACGGGGGATGTTGTTCCAACAAAAGGAGTAAATTTTACAAAATATTCTGACTTTTTGGTCGATTCTGGCTCCCTAAACATCCAAAAATTGAAAAATTTTCGCCTGCGGCGCTAGACCTATCTCTTAATCCTTCCAAATTACCGGTTTAATAATGACACTCTCTCAGATCGACTCTTTCTCTAGAATTCGAACAGGAACTGTCCTTAAATTAACTTGAAACTACCCTTAATCCCTCAAATCACCTCATGTATATCCCGGATATACACTTTAATTCTATAAAATCCCATTTAATTAAGAAGAAATTAATGAAAATAGAACTTTATTCTTAAAAATTCTTTTTTTTATTTTTTTCTCACCTAGACCTGAACCCATACAATATTTTGCCCCCTCGGCCCGACTAAAAACAATGTGTAATCCTAACCATCATTCTTTCATATCAGGAAACGAGCCGACAAATAAACAAAATTCCCGAATTTCGGTAATTTCTGGGAATTTCGGGATTTTTGTTGTCATTGGACGGGGCAATGCCAGAGACATCGGTAAGAGAGCCAGAGACTTAGGAGCCAGAGACTTAATTTTGTCAATGGAGAGGGGAGGGAGAAAGTAAGCAGACTTATTCAATGCCACTTATTAACCTCTTAAAATTTCCCTTCATATACAATCAAAAATGGTTGTTGGAATCTTTTATTGTCAATGGAGAGTGGAGGGAGAAAGACTGAGATAGAGGATTCTTAGTCCTTAAGTGCAGTGCCTAGATTCTCATTCGATAATTCTTACATGTAAAAGCTACCTAAAGTTGGGCGATGTTTATTGAAATAACTGAGATAGAGGATTACTATCGCATTATCTGCCCACTTTTTTATTTTCTTATTCTCAATTAGGAAAATATTTTTTTATTATATTGGAAAAACGACACTCTTTCACGTCGGCTACCTTTCTTTAGAATTACATTCGTGAACTATCCATAAATTAACATGAAACAGTACATACACTCTCAAAATCCTCTTATATCCCCAGTTATTCTCAAATCGCCTTTGAATTCTGAAGAAATTAACGAAAATGAACGAGAACGTATTATTTTTGGAAATTCATTTTTTAAATTTTTTCCTAAAACCCGGTAACCGACCTGGCGCTGAAGGCAAAAATGTTTTGCATTATGAAGAGCATTATTCTAGAATTTATATTTTCCCAGATTATGAAGAGTATTTATCTGATGATTTGATAATAAAAATAATGAATAAATTATTTTTACACGTATTTTTGACATAAAATAAAAATTTCTGATAGTCTCGGTCAGTATCGTTTCTCGGTATCGGTCTCGGCTCAAAATGATGGTATCGGTCTCGGTATCGGGTTTTTGAGTATCGGTCAATCTCGGCCTCGGGTTGACCGATACCAGTATCGTTTATTCCAACTCTAGAATTGAGGACAATAGCCCTCAAAGAGTTAAGAAATGTCCTAAACTCAACTCAGAACGGTCTGGGATTTGGCTAGGGTACGCCCTAAATTATTTGTTTCAGACAATAGGAATAAATAACAATATTTAATAGCTTTACTGTTCTAAAAACATGAACAAAATATTTTTTCAATTCTGAAAATATTTAAAACAATTCCAGTAAGCAATGAAGCCTTCAATATTTTTGCTTTTTTGCTTATTTTTTATACTTGATCTTGCTAATTCAACTAAAAAAAATTATGGAAAGAGTGGACAAAATAATTTCAATCCTTCACAATACCGTGATGTTGAAACAAGCGAAACAGAAACAAGTGGTCATGTAGTAACTGGAACAGGAAGCATACCCTCAAATACTGAAGGATACACTCAAGAAGGGAATCCTTCTGGCCTAGAAACTTTTCAAATTTTGTCAAATTTGGATCAAGCTTTAGGCAGTCATCCGTTTTTATTTTCACCTCAACATCAACAAATGAATGTAGGACAAGTGTTAATGGAAAACCAAGGGTTAATAGAAATAATTTATTTTAATTTAAAAAATTAAGGAGTGATAGTTATTCTGCCAAATGTGAATGGAACGGATGTGGAAGTGTTTTTTCTATTAAAGATGCTTTTGTGGAACATGTTAAAGAACATACAAAAGATCAAAAGGTCACTAATTATTTAATAAAGAATTCATTTTCCTGCTTAATAAAGTCCGTGAAAATGGGCTTTCTTCAGTCAACTTAAAATTTTTAGTTTACATTCCTGTTTTAATATTTTAATTTAAAGGGTGAATATCGCTACTGTAACTGGACTGGGTGTGACGGAAAGGTTATTTTACAAAGAAATTTCGCACAACATATTAGAACACATACAGGAGTAAAGCCTTATGTTTGCAAGGTAATAACTTCAGAAAACTTTTTAGCAAAGTTATAAAATATTCCTTTCCAGTATGTTGATCAAAATGGTGTTATTTGTAATAAGGAATATAAACGCCAGGAAGATCTTAAAATACATCAAAATAAGCATACAGGAGAAAAAATTGAGTATAAATGTGATCATTGTCCTCGGGTAATTAATTATATATTTTTAAATAAAATTTTGTTATATTGGGAATGAGGAGTAATTTATGAAGCATTTAACAAAGGCCAATCGAATTAGGAAAATTTTCAGAAACTTTTTCAACTAACGAAACCGAAAAAGAAATTAATTTTTATATTTTCTAGACTTTTATGACTCGAACGGGCAAATATTATCATGAAAAACGCAAACATGCTGCTGGCAGTAATGCAGATAATGAAGCTGTTGTAATAACATTTTTCTTATTATAAATTTTCGATCGATGTTTTCCCAGAAATGATTGATGGGAAAATAGAGATCTACACATTCAGAATTTGTATTCAGCCTAAATATTTAGCGAAAAGTACTCAGATTTCTTTCGACTTTCCGAGACATATGACGTAATTTTAGCAACAAAATTTAAAAGAAAGGAGAGAAGGGATTTTAAAAAACGTTAAAGTCGTATAATATAAGTACCAAAAATCTTCTACCAAAATCTCTCTCTACCTTTTCCTGTTCTAATTATTTTTTTATTCCTTTATTTAATTTTCAGTTTACGATTTCAGTCATTCGTATCTAAAATCAGTTTATTAAAATCCTTGGTATTAATTAGAGCCTGGCTAGAGGGCTCGGTCGATATCGAAAAAACTCGATATTTTTCGATTTTTCAAAAATTTTTTATAACCAATGAATAACAAAATAGACCAAATAGTTTAATGAGATTAAGATTGATTAAATGTGATATTAGTAGATTTGGACGGATTAAATGGAATATCAAGGGACTTGTAGTTGATATCGAAGTATTAAGTGGGATACAAGTGGATTTTAACTTGGAATAATGGATTTTAAGGAATTAAGGGGGTATTGGAGGACTGAGTGAGTATCGAGAGATTTAAAGGTAGTAAGAGGGATATTGTGGATTTGTGAGATCAGGATGGATTTCAAGGGATTTGTGGATTAAGAGCGATATCGGAGGATAAAGGGATATCAGCGGATAAAAAATCTTGGCTCTCGGATTGTCAAGTTGCAAAATTTTTCCTTCAGCGCCGCAGTCGAAAATTTTGAGCAGTTTGTAAAGCTGTAAGTCAGAATTCTTTCTTTTTTTGCACCTGGCTTTATGAGGATATTTATTCTCACTGCCATCTCACTTCGGCAATAAGGTTGTCGGATAGTTGGAAATCCTCGGATATCCGGATCCGGTATCCGAACGTAAAATTTCCGATATCCGTTCTTATTTACGATCCGTATATCCGGATCCGACAACATTATTTGGGAAACTAAATCGTGAATATACAAAAAAATCCTTCACTTGCGCTGCAAGAAAAGAAGGCCTTGCGCTTCTTTTCTTGCGCAGTTTATTGAAAATACTTTTATTTTTTAAAGATTGGTCATGCAACAAATCTACACGAGGGAGATTATCCTCAATACATTCCAGAAGAAGGACAATTAAATTTTGTTCATCCCGCATACCAATCCGGAGGACATCAACCTTTTGACTATTCAGCTTACACACACCAAGGAGGATTTACAGCAAATCAAGAAAATAATGAAAATGAAGGTGAAATTTTAATCCATAATACTGGGGTTCCCAGTCATATTTTTAAAATAAAAACTATAATTAACAATTTTAAGAGATTTTTTTTTGAAATCTTTTCTTTTAAATTTTTACATAAAAAATTAACAAAATTTCAGTACACAAGTCTTTATTTCAACATTAATTTATTACTACCCCAGTCCCCGCCTATACATATTTGGGTCGCAGATTAATTTACCTTTATATAATTGTTTTTGTATATGTAAATGGTGATTTTTTGCCCATTCGTTCAAACCTATGCAAAATTGACCCATAGTTTTCTAGCTATATACATAGAAAAATAACTGAATATACATATATGTAAATATTTATAGGAGGTTTGCCGGATCATCAATCTCATCTTAGATTATTTGGAAAGGACATTTATGTCAAAAATCAAGATTCTGACAAAAATTTTGTAGAAGATCAAGGTGTTTATTTTTAATTAAAATGAATAAATATAAAAAATTAATTTAAAAGTGGAAGGGTACTACTAAACCTCCGTCCTAAACCCCCGTACCCCGTCCCTAACCCCGCACCGAAACAATTCAAAACCCGTACCCCGACATACTCCCGAGCGTTTGGGGTGCAACCCTAGTATATATGAAATATATATTTTAAATGGTTAATAATTTTTAATATCAAGATGCGACATTTCCTGCATATTTATATCCTAGCACTGAAGAGGAAGAACAACGGAGTAATATTTATATTAAATTTTGTTATACATACTATGTGGAAGAGCCCGAGGGTCCTACAAGAATCGAGATCTCGAAAAACCTCGATCTCGATAACCGAGATTTTCTATCGAGATCTCGTCCAGGTCCGGGCTCTATTATGTGGCTATCCGCCTACATTTTTTTATCTTCAATTTCTCTCTTCAAACATTTGACACATGGCGGATAACCACACAATACTTTTTTGTGGACTAAAAAATTTTAATATTTCAGTGCTTTTACGTGCACAAGAAGAGTCAGCTCGAAGCGCTCCTTTCAGATCGGGGAACCTGACAATTGGTGGTAATGAATTACCTTTAATTTAAATTTTTTGATGCTGAAAAATCGTGTAATATTCTTTAATGTTCATTAGTTAATAAAGTATTTTTATTCCGTAATTATCATCTCCGAAGCTAATACTTATCAATCCTAAATAATCTTTTGTTATTTCGAAGGATATGTTCGACCATTTAGTTTTGATCGAACATATATAAAAATAGACTACAAATGGGGTTATATGGGTATAAATTTTCAATAATTAAGGACAACATAACCAAGGACAGGTATCAATGTCTAACCAAGGTAAAAATATTATGAGGAGGGTCTATGTCAAAGAGACCGCTTAGTTTAAAGAAACATTTATCTCCACAAATACCTAACTATAAAGCCAACCAATAATTTGAATGTTTACGTTTAATCATGGATTGGAAATTTTAACATTTAAATATAATACACAAAGAGCACACGGTTAAGGGACACAAACGGTCTCTGTCACACGGTTTCTATTAGAACACAGTCTCTATTATTTAATAAAATATTGAATTAAATTATAATTTAGAAGGACGTTCACGTCAAAGAGGAGGAGCAAGCCGCCGAGGATCTTCACGTCCTGGAGGTATTTTATTAACTAAAAGATAAAAATATCTACATCACCCACGTTATCTAGTGGATTTTCAGATTTATATTTTTCTAAATAGCACGTTTTTTCGAATAAATGACAATATAATTTCCCTACAGAACTATAACTTTTATTCACAAAAATTAGAATTATCAATTAAATGATTTTTAGAAAAGAATATTTGTAAAATATTTAAATTAAAAATAATTTTTACAGATAAAGGAAAGGGTAAAATTGATGATTAACGAGTTGAAAATTGAGTATTTGAGGGGAACTAGTTTACTGATTATTTGAATTTAAACAATGAAAACATTGTTTTTTTGTTATTGTAGCAACAAATCTATCCTAGACTTTCCTTTAAATCTTTTATATAAACTGAAAGGATTAACAATCGGTCTTTATTTTATTTTGGATTTGGGGTCATTTTATATTGAGATCCGACTGCTTCAACTTATATGAAACTTGTTAACCCAAATACTTTCCTCTAAATCTTTACTATTTTTATATTTTTTCCTTCAGATTACTAATCGGTCTTTATTTTATTTTCGGTCATATTTTCAGTTAAGATCTTACGCGATCAGTCAAAGGGAAAATTAAATGTAAAACTAGATAGATAATACAGTCGGATCTCAACATTGATTAGTCACTAAATACCAACAAATTTTAGGAATTATTTAATTGAAGTATATTCAAGGCTTTTAAAGCTTATTTTCAAAATTTTGGGCATTTATATTTCCATCCTTTTTTTTCGGTTTCAAATTATTAGTTAAAATTCAAGAGTGATTTGATTGTGTTGGGAAGGTTTACAGTCTCTGCACTTATTTACTAGGTTAATCAGCTACCCAACTCGACATCCAAGTAGAATTTAAAATCTTAATTTGCTGTGTATTTGTTAAATCTTATTGTGAGATCCGACTGTATCAGAGAACTTTTTGAAACGTTAGCATTAAAATACTTTATTTACCTATATGTATTATCAAAATATTTTTAATTCCTTTCTTTTATGATTATTTTCTGAGTAAAATTTATTGCATAATTTTCAGTTTTTGACTTCATATAAATTTACCCAGAATTAAATCAAAAGAGTCAATCGGATTAAAAGTCCTCCCATACCCGAGATTTACTAGAAAATACGTTGCATACACATTGGAAAACAAAATACACTTACAAATAAAAGTTTTTGTGGTGAAATTTAACTAAAAAATCAAACGAAAATAGAGCTAGAAAATAAATTTCACAAAATATCAAGACCATTTTTGTCTAAGATAGTGGGGGTGTGAAAACAATTAAAGAGTGAAATGAAAAAATTAGATTGTGTTAAAAATAAAAGTCCCAAATGAAAAAAAACCCATCAATCTTAAATAAATCTTTACTTAAAAGTTTTTGTTTAAAATACCGTATATGCTGGAATAATTTTAAAAATTGTTCCAACATCTCGCTAAAGTGGGTAATTAATCAAGAGGAGTGATTATTTGAGAATGGGTAATTAATCAAGCATATACGGTTGGTAGATTATGTTGACAACTATCAATTCTTCATGTTTAATTTTTCGATCTATAGAGAATAATTCTCCAGTCATCAAATATTGTGTTTCCATCTCTTTAATCTAGTGCTTTTCCCTTTCCTTTATCTGAAGAGATTGTCTATTAAAAATTGTTTTTATGATTTCAATAAAAACCTCCAGATTCTCGTCCTCGGCGTGGTGTGCCTCGTTGACGAGAACTTCCACCTAAATTTATTATTTAATTCAATCCATTGTTATTTATTTAAATATTTTGGCAAAAATAGAAATAATTTTTACCTTGATTAGACCCTGATCCTTGTCCTTGATTCTGTTGTCCTTTATTATAAACCATATACATATCTATATATTTTAGCATAGCTAGGTATTGGTCCCTAGAAAAAATGGCTCCTATTTGGGGAAGTCTATAATTAACTCAAACATCTCACCTCCAAATCTATGTCCCTAGAGAAGCTCGGGGACTAAACACAAGCTCTTGCCGACTCCAATAGGGTTATTTTGTTTATTTTTATCAAAACTTTGTCAAAATTTATTCAATCACAGTGATTCTGGTGTCAGTAGACATACCTATTTACTCGATTAATTCCCCACCCTCGAATAATTCCCCATCCTCTATTAATTCCCCATGCCAGGGATGAGTTGAAAAAATAATTCCTCGAGGGAATTAATCGAGTAAATACGGTAGCTTGTCGGCTTTTTCTATGGTTGGTTTTTGACTATTTTTATCCCTATCTCTTTACTCAGCCCAGAATTTCCAAGGTCCAATGCCGGTGGCGACTCAGTCGTAGAGCTCTTTCGATCTATATTGACTGTTGGATATTATGAAGTTATTAAATCAAAAATTAGACAGAGGAGAGTTGTGGGATAATAATTTTTTCGACAAATCGTTAGGCTACCTGAGCGTCGTCGAATAGCCTCTTGTATTGACTGATGTCGTGCTTGTGAAACCACTGAGAGATAAAAATATAGACTAACACAAGCTCTTGCCTAAACACAAGCTCTTGCCGACTCCAATAGGGTTATTTTGTTTATTTTTATCAAAACTTTGTCAAAATTTATTCAATCACAGTGATTCTGGTGTCAGTAGACATACCTATTTACTCGATTAATTCCCCACCCTCGAATAATTCCCCATCTTCTATTAATTCCCCATGCCAGGGATGAGTTGAAAAAATAATTCCTCGAGGGAATTAATCGAGTAAATACGGTAGCTTGTCGGCTTTTTCTATGGTTGGTTTTTGACTATTTTAATCCCTATCTCTTTACTCAGCCCAGAATTTCCAAGGTCCAATGCCGGTGGCGACTCAGTCGTAGAGCTCTTTCGATCTATATTGACTGTTGGATATTATGAAGTTATTAAATCAAAAATTAGACAGAGGAGAGTTGTTGGGATAATAATTTTTTCGACAAATCGTTAGGCTACCTGAGCGTCGTCGAATAGCCTCTTGTATTGACTGATGTCGTGCTTGTGAAACCACTGAGAGATAAAAATATAGATAAAATAATTAAAAAGTAAATTACTATCGTCTTCCTCTTCTTGATTGCGAGCATAATCTTTTGGTCAAATTTTTTAAATAATTTACTATAATAAAATTTTTTCTAATGGAATCTCATGGGTCTTATCTATAGTGCTAAATATCGAGCTCTGCGAGATAGTAAATATATTAAAGTGCTACTATTGAAGCTGAAAATTCAAAAACTCGAAAATCTAAATTTTGTAACAGTTTTGGATAGAACCTGGGGAGACTGGCTTATAAATAGTTTTTTGCGGAATACACTGAATCTATTTAAAATAGAGCTAAACTAGTGCAAATTTTTTATATTCCTCATGTAAAAATAACGGAATTTAATTGTGTAAACACCTTGATCTTCGACAAAATTTAAGTCATAATCTTGATCTTTGACATAAATATCCTGTCCAAATAATCTAAGATGAGGTTGTTGAGGCGGCAAACCTTCGATAAATATATTTATTTAAATATAAGTATATTCAGTAATTTTTCTTTGTGTAAATATTAAGGGTCAATTTTGTATGGGTTTGAACGTATGGGCAAAAAATCAGCATTTATTCAAAAAGAATTATATCTTCGAGTAGAAAAGAATGAAGGGTAAATTAATCTGAGACCCAAATATACATAGGCGGGGACCGGGATATTAATAAACTTTAAAATAAGAAAAGAACATTAAAATAACCGTTTAAAATAACCCCAATTAATTTCGTAAATTTAGGGGGTTATTTTAGAGGAAATACCGTAATACAAAAACAAATAAATAGTTTATTTGATAAAAATCAGGAATTTAACATACTAAAAACTAATAGAGTTTTGAGGAACTTAAATTAAAAATTAAGATAAATTTTACTAAAATGTTGTCGAAAAACTTTAATAAAACCCCTTAAAATTTAAATTTTTTTATCAAAAATGTCACGGAGAACAACCAAATTGTTGACTCATATTTGCGAATCATATACTAAAGTTTTAACTCCAAGTCTGTACCTTCATACAGACTTGCGAATCATTACCTTCATTACCGCTGCCAGTACCATCTCCATGGATTGGGTATGTTGTATGAATAAAATGTTGTCCTTGATGTCCTAAATTTGCTGGTAATTGTGTTAAAGGTTGATGTCTTCCGGATTGGTATGCGGGATGAGCAAAATTTTGTTGCCATTCGTGCAAGGTGTATGCTGGATAACCAAAATTTAATTGTACTCCTTCTGGAATGTTTTGAGGATAATCTGCCTCGTGTAGATTTGTTGCATGACCAATCTTTAAAAAATAAAAGTATTTTCAATAAACTGTTCAAGGTTTTCATTTAATTAGAATTCCATAAAAATTTTTTAAATCAGAATTCATACATTAATACCAAGGATTTTAATAAACTAATATTAAATACGAATGACTGAAATCGTAAACTGAAAATTAAATAAAGGAATAAAAAAATAATTAGAACAGGAAAAGGTAGAGAGAGATTTTGGTAGAAGATTTTTGGTACTTATATTATACGACTTTAACGTTTTTTAAAATCCCTTCTCTCCTTTCTTTTAAATTTTGTTGCTAAAATTACGTCATATGTCTCGGAAAGTCGAAAGAAATCTGAGTACTTATCGCTAAATATTTAGGCTGAATACAAATTCTGAATGTGTAGATCTCTATTTTCCCATCAATCATTTCTGGGAAAACATCGATCGAAAATTTATAATAAGAAAAATGTTCTTACAACAGCTTCATTATCTGCACTGCTGCCAGCACCATGTTTGCGTTTTTCATGTCTATCTTTGCCCCATCGAGACGTAAAAGTCTAGAAAATATAAAAATTATTTCTGAAAATTTTCCTAATTCGATTGGCCTTTGTTAAATGCTTCATAAATTACTCCTCATTCCCAATATAACAAAATTTTATTTAAAAATATATAATTAATTACCCGAGGACAATGAGCACATTTATACTCAATTTTTTCTCCTGTATGATTACGTTGATGTGCTTTAAGATATTCCTGACGAGTAAATTCCTTATTACAACTAACACCATTTTGATCAACATACTGGAAAGGAATATTTTATAACTTTGCTAAAAAGTTTTCTGAAGTTATTACCTTGCAAACATAAGGCTTTACTCCTGTATGTGTTCTAATATGTTTTGCGAAATTTGATGAGAAAATAGACTTTCCATTACATCCTGACCAAAAACAGTTGCGACGGGGACCCTTTAAATTAAAATATTAAAACAGGAATGTAAACTAAAAATTTTAAGTTGACTGAAGAAAGCCCATTTTCACGGACTTTATTAAGCAGGAAAATGACTTTATTATCAAATAATTAGTGACCTTTTGATCTTTTGTATGTTCTTTAACATGTTCCACAAAAGCATCTTTAATAGAAAAAACACTTCCACATCCGTCCCATTCACATTTGGCAGAATAACTTTCACTTCTTAATTTTTTAAATTAAAATAAATTACCTATTTCTATTAACCCTTGGTTTTCCATTAACCCTTGTTCTGCATTCATTTGTTGATGTTGAGGTGAAAATAAAAACGGATGATTGCCTAAATCTTGATTCAAATTTGACAAAATTTGAAAAGTTTCTAGGCCAGAAGGATTCCCTTCCTGAGTGTATCCTTCAGTATTTGAGGGTATGCTTCCTGTTCCAGTTCCTACATGACCAGTAGTTCCAGTTTCGCTTGTTCCGACATTTCGAGGTTGAAAAGTATTGAAATCATCCGTTTCATCATCACTATTATTTGAATGAAGAAGATGAGGCGTTAATAATAAGCAAAAAAGCAAAAATATTGAAAGCTTCATTACTTACTTGAATTGTTTCAAATATTTTCTGAATTAAAAAAATTTTTGTGTATATTTTTTACATGAGCAATATAAGCAATGAAAATTATACAGCGGCGGAAATTTAGTTTTGATGGATTTTATAGAATTAAAGTGTATATCCGGGATATACATAAGGTGATTTGAGGGAATAAGGGTAGTTTCAATGTCAATTTAAAGACAGTTCCTGAGTTCAAATTCTAGAGAAAGAGTTGATGTGAGAGATGTGTTGTTTTTCCAATGTAATAAAAAATATTTTCTATGTAAGGATGAAGATAAATAATAAAAATGGGGGCCGAAAATGCGATAGTAATCCTCTATCGTAGTTATTTCAGTAAACATCGCCAAACTTTAGTTAGTGCTACATGCAAAAATTTTGGTAAGAGAATCTAGGCACTTCACTTCATTTTCTAATTTGTGTTAAGGAGTAAGAGAATGATTCAATCAACCATTTTTGGACTGTTTATAAAGGGAAATTTAAAGAAGCTGAATAAGTGGTAGTGAATAAGTCTGCTTTCTCCCCCCCCCCCATTGACAAAAATCAAGATTAAGAGGACATTTTACCAAATATGTTATTTTTCGGATTTTTAGATTTTGTTTTTAAATGTTTATTCGACAGCTATTTGACGATGTACTTATCCTAATAAGAAACCTTCGTTATTTATAAATTCCCAGATACCGTATTTTCTCTAGTAATTCCCCAGTGGGATTATTGTTTCAACCCATCGCTAGAGTGGGGAATTAATAGAGACTGGGGAATTACTAGAGAAAATACGGTATTCTGGCAAACCTTACGTATAAAGATGGTTATCATACCTCGCAATTAATTTATGGCCGTTACATTCATAAGCTCATCAATGTCTAGTCCAAACAATTAAGTCATTGGACCTCGACCTTTTTCGAACCGAAACTTCATCCGACGAAAAATTTTAAAATTCCGGAATGAATTTTTTTCAGCCCATAACATCGGGTCTTTAAGAAATTAGCACGTCTATTGTTTAAAGAAAATGCCTGAAGTACATGTTTCGTTTCCATTAACCGAGTTTTTATTTAGATTTATTAAAAATAATACAGATTTACAGCTAGAACAACATTTAACGAATAATTTCAAAATCTAGTCTGTAAAATATCCGTCGATTTTCCGTCAAATGTAACTTTACCGTATTCACGCAAAATCACATGAATTAAGTCTTGGCAGGGCATTAATATAAGTGCAGCGCTTTTTATTTTTCACTCCTCTTTCATTCACCACAACCCTTTCTGCTCTCAAATTTGTTTACGTGGAGCAGGGATGGGGCACTTATCCAAGTAAAATCACATGAATTGAGTCTTGGCAGGGCATTAACGGCGCTTTTTATCTTTAACTCCTCTCCTCTCTTTTTTCCTCTGTTTCTTCATAGGCTCTCCAACTCATCGAATCCTTAACTCATCGACAAGGCTCATTTATTTTAATTGGCGCATGATTCCTCAAAAAAGGTCAAATTAAAGTGGAAAGCCAATATAGAGAAAAAAAATAAGAAATTGATTAGAAAAGGAAATTAAAAATCAATTTTTAACTTAAAATTAGAAAAATTAATTTAAATATTTTAATAATTTTAATTAAAAATAATTTATTAAAAATTTTATCCAATAAATCTAAAAATACTTTAATTTACGGCAAAAGAATTTTAAAATTACAGTCGAAAAATCTCGATTCCAACAACTGAGGTTTTTATTAGAGGTCTTCATTTCAGCCTTCTTATTTTCTGTTAGGGTGGCGTGTTTAGTATAAAAGGCTTCGCCTTTTATAAGGCGAAGCAGTCAAGGAGTCAGTTAGTAAGTCTACATCAGTCTATTGTTAGTGTTATTCTAGTCGCAGCCAACGCATAGTCCCGCCTATTTCTATTGTATTGTTGTCTAGTAGAATCAAACCAAAAACGCTGTGATTATACAAGTTTTGATAAATTTATGATAAAAATTAACAAAATAACTCTAATTGAGTCGGCAAGATTAGACTGTAAAAAACCCCGAGCTTCGCTCGGGCATAAGTGTTAATTCAGTTGAAATTGGGGTATAATTTCATCAAAAATTGATCAATTACAAAATCCACCTACCAAATTTTAACATTAAATAGGAATAGGGATGTTCTAGTAAATAATAACCTTTTCCCAATGTCTAAAAGACCAATACCATCTCTCCACTTAGCTAAACAATAAAAATATAAAGTTTATAATTAAGGACGACAGAATCAGGGACAAGGATCGGTGTCTAATCAAGGTAAAAATTTAAATCTGTTTTTAGATTAAATAATTAATTTAGGAGGAAGTTCTCGTCAACGAGGCACACCACGCCGAGGACGAGAATTTGGAGGTTTTTATTGAAATCATAAAAACAATTTTTAATAGACAATCTCTTCAGATAAAGGAAAGGGAAAAGCACTAGATTAAAGAGATGGAAACACAATATTTGATGACTGGAGAATTATTCTCTATAGATCGAAAAATTAAACATAAAGAATTGATAGTTGTCAACATAATCTACCAACCGTATATGCTTGAATAATTACCCATTCTCAAATAATCACTCCTCTTGATTAATTACCCACTTTAGCGAAATGTTGGAACAATTTTTAAAATTATTCCAGCATATACGGTATTTTAAACAAAAACTTTTAAGTAAAGATTTATTTATGATTGATGGGTTTTCTTTCATTTGGGACTTTTATTTTTAACACTATCTAATTTTTTCATTTCACTCTTTAATTGTTTTCACACCCCCACTATCTTAGACAAAAATGGTCTTGATATTTTGTGAAATTTATTTTCTAGCTCCAATTGAGTTTATTTTTGTTTGATTTTTTAGTTAAATTTCACCACAAAAACTTTTATTTGTAAGTGTATTTTGTTTTCCAATGTGTATGCAACGTATTTTCTAGTAAATCTCGGGTATGGAAGGACTTTTAATCCGATTGACTCTTTTGGTTTAATTCTGGGTAAATTTATATGAAGTCAAAAACTGAAAATTATGCAATAAATTTTACTCAGAAAATAATCATAAAAGAAAGGAATTAAAAATATTTTGATAATACATATAGGTAAATAAAGTATTTTAATGCTAACGTTTCAAAAAGTTCTCTGATACAGTCGGATCTCACAATAAGATTTAACAAATACACAGCAAATTAAGATTTTAAATTCTACTTGGATGTCGAGTTGGGTAGCTGATTAACCTAGTAAATAAGTGCAGAGACTGTAAACCTTCCCAACACAATCAAATCACTCTTGAATTTTAACTAATAATTTGAAACAGAAAAAAAGGATGGAAATATAAATGCCCAAAATTTTGAAAATCTTGAATTTAAAATAAGCTTTAAAAGACATAGATATACTTCAATTAAATAAATTTTAAAATTTGCTGGTCATTTAGTGACTAATCAATGTTGAGATCCGACTGTATTATCTATCTAGTTTACATTTAATTTTCCCTTTGAATGATCGCGTAAGATCGTAGTGCGACACTTGCGGACTGACTTTTGCGGACCGACCTTTGCGGACGGACATTTGCGGATTGCGGATAGACATTTACGGACCGACTTTTGCGGACGGACATTTGCGGATTGCGGACCGAGTTTTGCGGATCGGACATTTGCGGACCGTTTTAAATTTAAAAAAATTTAATTTAATCTTCAAAAACGAAAAAAATATTTAAGTTTATTTTAATATCTTCTCGATCTAACAAGTTAGACAAAGTTATGATCGTTTATTTTAGCTCCTTACCTATTGCATCCGTGGAGTTTTTACGGCTGCGGGGGAAACCGGGCATGACCATGTCATCGATGATAAGAATAGGATTAAGTTACGAGCCCAGAACCCAGCGACCGTTGACTCCCCGCGAGGCGCCTCGCCTAATCTCCATAGGTTTACGTTGACCATTTTGATAAAAAAAAGTTGCCTATCGAAAAGATATTAGAATAAACTTAAATATTCTTTCTCGTTTTTGAAAATTAAATTTAATTTTTTTAAATTTAAAACGGTCCGCAAATGTCCGATCCGCAAAAGTCGGTCCGCAATCCGCAAATGTCGTCCGCAAATGTCCGACCCTCAAATGTCTATCCGCAATCCGCAAATGTCCGTCCGCAAAGGTCGGTCCGCAAAAGTCGGTCCGCAAGTGTCGTACAATCCGTAAGATCTTAACTAAAAATATGACCGAAAATAAAATAAAGACCGATTAGTAATCTGAAGGAAAAATTATAAAAATAGTAAAGATTTAGAGGAAAGTATTTGGGTTAACAAGTTTCATATAAGTTGAAGCAGTCGGATCTCTATATAAGATAACCCCAAATCCAAAATAAAATAAAAAACAATTGATAATCATAGAAAAATTAATAAAAACAGTAAAGATTTAAAGGAAAGTCTAGGATAGATTTGTTGCTACAATAACAAAAAAACAGGTAATATTCAATTTCGTACCCCCCCCCCTTTTTTTAATTTTTTAAGGTGTTAAAAATGGTCAGTCTTGGGAAGAATGTAGAGCCCAACGAGCTGTATCGAATGACACCAAAATCAACGTGATTGGACCAGATTTGACAAAATTATGACATTATCTAGACCTACCGGAGTCGGCAACTTTATGTTATAATTTTGTCAAATCTGGTCCAATCACGTTGATTTTGGTGTCATTCGACTCAGCTCGACGAGCTCTTTCAAATGAGCTATCATTTGTAGCTAGTTCCCCTCAAATACTCAATCTTCATCTCGTTAATCATGCATTTTACCCTTTCCTTTATCTGTAAAAATTATTTTTAATTTAAATGTTTTACAAATATTCTTAATCTGTTTTTAAGAATATTTGTAAATCTGTTTTTAGATTAAATAATTAATTTAGGAGGAAGTTCTCGTCAACGAGGCACACCACGCCGAGGACGAGAATTTGGAGGTTTTTATTGAAATCATAAAAACAATTTTTAATAGACAATCTCTTCAGATAAAGGAAAGGGAAAAGCACTAGATTAAAGAGATGGAAACACAATATCTGATGACTGGAGAATTATTCTCTATAGATCGAAAAATTAAACATGAAGAATTGATAGTTATCAACATAATCTACCAACCGTATATGCTTGAATAATTACCCATTCTCAAATAATCACTCCTCTTGATTAATTACCCACTTTAGCGAAATGTTGGAACAATTTTTAAAATTATTCCAGCATATACGGTATTTTAAACAAAAACTTTTAAGTAAAGATTTATTTAAGATTGATGGGTTTTCTTTCATTTGGGACTTTTATTTTTAACACTATCTAATTTTTTCATTTCACTCTTTAATTGTTTTCACACCCCCACTATCTTAGACAAAAATGGTCTTGATATTTTGTGAAATTTATTTTCTAGCTCCAATTGAGTTTATTTTCGTTTGATTTTTTAGTTAAATTTCACCACAAAAACTTTTATTTGTAAGTGTATTTTGTTTTCCAATGTGTATGCAACGTATTTTCTAGTAAATCTCGGGTATGGAAGGACTTTTAATCCGATTGACTCTTTTGATTTAATCACTCTTTTGATTAATCACTCTTGACTCTTTGACTCTTTTGATTAATCACTCTTGAATTTTAACTAATAATTTGAAACCGAAAAAAAAGGATGGAAATATAAATGCCAAAAATTTTGAAAATCTTGAATTTAAAATAAGCTTTAAAAGACATAGATATACTTCAATTAAATAAATTTTAAAATTTGTTGGTATTTAGTGACTAATCAATGTTGAGATCCGACTGTATTATCTATCTAGTTTTACATTTAATTTTAACTGAAAATATGACCGAAAATAAAATAAAGACCGATTAGTAATCTGAAGGAAAAATTATAAAAATAGTAAAGATTTAGAGGAAAGTATTTGGGTTAACAAGTTTCATATAAGTTGAAGCAGTCGGATCTCTATATAAGATAACCCCAAATCCAAAATAAAATAAAAAACAATTGATAATCATAGGAAAATTAATAAAAACAGTAAAGATTTAAAGGAAAGTCTAGGATAGATTTGTTGCTACAATAACAAAAAAACAATGTTTTCATTGTTTAAACTTCAAATAATCAGTAAACTAGTTCCCCTCAAATACTCAATCTTCATCTCGTTAATCATGCATTTTACCCTTTCCTTTATCTGTAAAAATTATTTTTAATTTAAATGTTTTATAAATATTCTTTTTCTAAAAATCATTTAATTGATAATTTTAATTTTTGTGAATAAAAGTTATAGTTATGTATGGAACTTTTATTGTTATTTATTCGAAAAACATGCTATTTAGAAAAATATAGATCTGAAAATCCACTAGATAACGTGGTTGTGGTAAATATTTTTACTTTTTGTTAATCAAATACCTTCCGGACGTGAACTTCCTCGACGGCTTGCTCCTCCTCTTTGACGTGAACGTCCTTCTAAATTATAATTTAATTCAATATTTTATTAAACAATAGAGACTGTGTTCAAATAGAAACCGTGTGACAGGGACCGTTTGTGCCCCCTAACCGTGTGTGTTCTTTTTTGTATTATATATAAATGTTAAAATTTCCAAATCCATGATTAAACGTAAACGTTTACATAAAGTATTGGTTGGCTTTATAGTTATGTATATGTGGAGATTAATATTTCCTTGACCTATGCGGTCTCTTTGACATAGACCCTCCTCATAATATTTTTACCTTGGTTAGACATTGATACCTGTCCTTGGTTATGTTGTCCTTAATTATTGAAAATTTATACCCATATAACCCCATTTGTAGTCTATTTTTATATATGTTCGATCAAAACTAAATGGTCGAACATATCCTTCAAAATAACAAATATTATGCAGGATTGATAAGTATTAGCTTCGGAGATGATAATTACGGAATAAAAATACTTTATTAACTAATGAACATTAAAAGCATCAAAAAATTTAAATTAAAGGTAATTCATTACCACCAATTGCCAGGTTCCCCGATCTGAAATGAGCGCTTCGAGCTGACTCTTCTTGTGCACGTAAAAGCACTGAAATATTAAAATTTTTTAGTCCACAAAAAAGTATTGTGTGGTTATCCGCCATGTGTCAAATGTTTGAAGAGAGAAATTGAAGATAAAAAAATGTGGGCGGATAGCCACATAATAGAGCCCGGACCTGGACGAGATCTCGATAGAAAATCTCGGTTATCGAGATCGAGGTTTTTCGAGATCTCGATTCTTGTACGACCCTCCCATTTGGGGCTCTTCCACATAGTATGTATAACAAAATTTAATATAAATATTACTCCGTTGTTCTTCCTCTTCAGTGCTAGGATATAAATATGCAGGAAATGTCGCATCTTGATATTAAAAATTATTAACAATTTAAAATATATATTTCATATATACTAGGGTTGCACCCCAAACGCTCGGGAGTATGTCGGGGTACGGGTTTTGAATTGTTTCGGTGCGGGGTTAGGGACGGGGTACGGGGGTTTAGTACGAGGTTTTAGTAGTACCCTTCCACTTTTAAATTAATTTTTTATATTTATTCATTTTAATTAAAAATAAACACCTTGATCTTCTACAAAATTTTTGTCAGAATCTTGATTTTTGACATGAATGTCCTTTCCAAATAATCTAAGATGAGATTGATGATCCGGCAAACCTCCTATAAATATTTACATATATGTATATTCAGTTATTTTTCTGTGTATATAGCTAGAAAACTATGGGTCAATTTTGCATATGTTTGAACGAATAGGCAAAAAATCAGCATTTACATATACAAAAACAATTATTTTTTCGAGGAGAAAAGAACAAAGGTAAATTAATCTGCGACCCAAATATGTATAGGCGGGGACTGGGGTAGTAATAAAGTAATGTTGAAATAAAGACTTGTGTACTGAAATTTTGTTAATTTTTTATGTAAAAATTTAAAAGAAAAGATTTCAAAAAAATCTCTTAAAATTGTTAATTATAGTTTTTATTTTAAAAATATGACTGGGAACCCCAGAATTATGGATTAAAATTTCACCTTCATTTTCATTATTTTCTTGATTTGCTGTAAATCCTCCTTGGTGTGTGTAAGCTGAATAGTCAAAAGGTTGATGTCCTCCGGATTGGTATGCGGGATGAACAAAATTTAATTGTCCTTCTTCTGGAATGTATTGAGGATAATCTCCCTCGTGTAGATTTGTTGCATGACCAATCTTTAAAAAATAAAAGTATTTTCAATAAACTGCGCAAGAAAAGAAGCGCAAATCCTTCTTTTCTTGCAGCGCAAGAAAAGAAGGATTTTTTGTATATTCACGATTTAGTTTCCCAAATAATGTTGTCGGATCCGGATATCCGGATCGTAAATAAGAACGGAATCGGAAATTTTACGTTCGGATACCGGATCCGGATATCCGAAGATTTCCAACTATCCGACAACCTTATTGCCGAAGTGAGATGGCAGTGAGAATAAATATCCTCATAAAGCCAGGTGCAAAAAAAGAAAGAATTCTGACTTACAGCTTTACAAACTGCTCAAAATTTTCGACTGCGGCGCTGAAGGAAAAATTTTGCAACTTGACAATCCGAGAGCCAAGATTTTTTATCCGCTGATATCCCTTTATCCTCCGATATCGCTCTTAATCCACAAATCCCTTGAAATCCATGCTGATCTCACAAATCCACGATATCCCTCTTACTATCTTTAAATCTCTCGATACTCACTCAGTCCTCCAATACCCCCTTAATTCCTTAAAATCCATTATTCCAAGTTAAAATCCACTTGTATCCCACTTAATACTTCGATATCAACTACAAGTCCCTTGATATTCCATTTACTCCGTCCAAATCTACTAATATCACATTTAATCAATCTTAATTTCATTAAACTATTTGGTCTATTTTGTTATTCATTGGTTATAAAAAATTTTTGAAAAATCGAAAAATATCGGGTTTTTTTCGATATTTTTCGATATCCATCGAAAAATATCGACCGAGCCCTCTAGCCGGGCTCTAATTAATACCAAGGATTTTAATAAACTGATTTTAGATACGAATGACTGAAATCGTAAACTGAAAATTAAATAAAGGAATAAAAAAATAATTAGAACAGGAAAAGGTAGAGAGAGATTTTGGTAGAAGATTTTTGGTACTTATATTATACGACTGTAACGTTTTTTAAAATCCCTTCTCTCCTTTCTTTTAATTTTGTTGCTAAAATTACGTCATATGTCTCGGAAAGTTGAAAGAAATCTGAGTACTTATCGCTAAATATTTAGGCTGAATACAAATTCTGAATGTGTAGAGGCTTTATTTTCCCATCAATCATTTCTGGGAAAACATCGATCGAAAATTTATAATAAGAAAAAAGTTCTTACAACAGCTTCATTGTCTGCACTGCTGCCAGCAGCATGTTTGCGTTTTTCATGATAATATTTGCCCCGTTGAGACGTAAAAGTCTAGAAAATATAAAAATTAATTTCTTTTTCGGTTTCGTTAGTTGAAAAAGTTTCTGAAAATTTTCCTAATTCGATTGGCCTTTGTTAAATGCTTCATAAATTACTCCACATTTCCAATAAAACAAAATTTTATTTAAATTTATATAATTAATTACCTGAGGACAATGAGCACATTTATACTTAATTTTTTCTCCTGTATGCTTACGTTGATGTACTTTAAGATTTTCCTGGCGTTTATATTCCTTATTACAACTAACACCATTTTGATCAACATACTGTAAAGAAATATTTTAGAACTCTGCTAAAGTATCCGACGATTTTCCGTCAAATGTATCTTTACCGTATTCACGCAAAATCACATGAATTGAGTCTTGGCAAGGCATAATTAAAGTGTAGCGCATTTTCCCCTCTCTCCCTTCATTTTCCCTCTCTCCCTTTATTTCCCCTCTCTCCCTTTATTTCCCCTCTCTCCCTTTATTTCCCCTCTCTCCCTTTATTTCCCCTCTCTCCCTTTATTTCCCCTCTCTCCCTTTATTTCCCCTCTCTCCCTTTATTTCCCCTCTCTCCCTTTATTTCCCCTCTCTCCCTTTATTTCCCCTCTCTCCCTTTATTTCCCCTCTCTCCCTTTATTTCCCCTCTCTCCCTTTATTTCCCCTCTCTCCCTTTATTTCCCCTCTCTCACTCCGATTTTTTACATAGAGTTGAGATGGACAAATTTAATCCCGTTTAACTATTTCGTACTTTATTTTCGTATCCTTGTTTGGGTACAAAACAGATAAAATTTAGGGACAAAAATAAATATGGAAAAATAAGGCAAAAATTAAAAAATAGGGCAAACATGTTAAAAAGTTTAGTATTGCCATTTGATGGAGGTTAATCTTTAGATAATAATTGGTAGTAAATAATTTTGTAATGGTAGTAAATAAGAGAGTAAATAATTTTTAAATAAAGACAAATAAGAGAGTAAATAATAATAATAATAATTTTCCCGGCACTCCTTTCATATAGAGCCAATAATTTTTAGATATTTGGTAGGCCAGTAATTCACAATTCATCCTTTTCAGCACAGCGGAATATCAGTGGATTAAGGAGTTACAAACGGAGTTGAAGGTGAATCTCACAAATCCACGATAGCTTCCCCAAATCTTTTATCATATATCCCAATACCTCCATCAACTGGCAGGGTATAATTTCGGAATACTAAACAGAAAGCAAATGGGTCAAGTTATATGTCATTCGAAAGAGCTCGTCGAGTTGAGTCGAATGGTGAAAAAATTTTCGTGCGGACTCACACAGGGGCTGAGATATAGGTCCCCAAAAATCTAAAAACCATAGGGGGGACCAAGCACTTTTTTGGGGTGAAAAATTCGAAAATGTAAATTATACCTCATTCGAAAGAGCTCATCGAGCTGAGTCGAATGACATCAAAATCAACGAAATCCAACTTGATTGGACAAAGTGGAGATTTTTGCTGCTACGGAGGCCCCAAATACGTCCAGAGCAAGGGAGATAGGAATAGGTTTATGTTACGAGCCCAGACCCATCGCCCGTAGACTCCCCGCGAGGCGCTTGTGCAAAACCCCGCGCGAAGCGCGGGGTTTTGCACAAGCGCCTCGCCGACGCTCCATAGATTTAGGTTTTTTGTGTCATAACTTTGTCTAATCTTGTTCAATCACGGTGATTTTGGTGTCATTCGACTCAGCTCGTCGAGCTCTTTCGAATGAGCTATTATTTGCATATTCGAATTTTTTGACCCCAAAAATTTTAAAATTTCGGGGGTCTGTAACTCGGCCATATGAAGTCGGATTTCGTTGATTTTGGTGTCATTCGACTCAGCTCGATGAGCTCTTTCGAATGAGGTATAATTTGCATTTTCGAATTTTTCACCCCAAAAAAGTGCTTGGTCCCCCCTATGGTTTTTCGATTTTCGGGGCCTATATCTCAGCCCCTGTATGAGTCCGCACGAAAATTTTTTCACCATTCGACTCAACTCGACGAGCTCTTTCGAATGACATATAACTTGACCCATTTGCTTTCTGTTTAGTATTCCGAAATTTTTCCAACTGGCAGTACTAAACTTTTTAACATATTTGCATTGTGTTTGCCATATTTTTAATTTTCGCCTTATTTTTCCATATTAATTTTCGGCCCTAAATTTTTTCAGTTTCGTACCCGAACAAGGATACGAAAATAAAGTACGAAAGAGTTAAACGGGATTAAATCTGTCCATCCCATCTCTATGTAAAAAATCGGAGGGCAGAGAGGATTAAAGAGAAATACATAAATATAGGTGAGAGAGATGAAATGCGCTGCACTTTTTTTTTAATTTTGCGTGAAGGCGGTAAAGATACATTTGACGGAAAACCGTTGGGCAATTTACAGATTAGATTTTGAAATTATTCGGTAAAAGTTCTTGTAAATCTGTATGATTTATAATGAATCTAAAAACAAAACTCAGTAAACGAAAAACGTAACAGGTCAATTGTATTTAATTGTTTGAGACTAAACTTTGTTAGACTTATAAATGTTAACGGCTTTAAATACAATCGCGAGGTAGAGGAACCAACTTTATTTGTAAAGTTTGTTACGAAAATAACAAGGATATCTAAAGTTGAGTTTGGGAATTTCGGCCTTAAATTTTTTGTTTCGTAGTACGAAACAAAATTTAAAAATTTGAAAATTATTATAGAACAGTGTCTGTCGGAGTAGCCTTTTCCTTTCCGTTCCGCTGAATGCTGCTCGCGACAATTGAAAATAAAAAAGTAAAATATTTTTTAAGCAATTTATTTAAAAATACATTCTTTTGATTAAGTTTAATAAATTTAAAATTGATTACCTAGCTATGTTATGAAAGAAAATGAAAGGGCATATTTTGGATAAATATTAAAAATGGATTATATAGACAATTATGAAATTAAGACACTAGTAGGGCTGTTTCGAAATTTCGATTTTCATGATTTTTTCTTTCGATTTAGACTTTTTGGTTTAATTTTTAATAAATTTGAATTTTGGCTTATTGGCTATGGGAGAGAATTCTGGATTCTTGGCCGCCGGAAATTCAAAAGAAATGTTAGGGGATTGGGGGTATAATGTATAATATTATATATAACTCAATTAATTCATCAACCGGCATACTAAACTTTTTACACTATTTTCAGCGTGTTTTCCCTATTTTCAATTTTTCGTCTATTTTTTCCATATTTTCTAAAGTTGAGTTTGGGAATTTCGGCCTTAAATTTTTTGTTTCGTACCTAAACAGAGATACGAAATCAGAGTACGAAAGAGTTAAAATGGATGAAATCCCCCATCCCTTCTTCATGTAAATAAATCGGAGGGGCAGAAAGGGTGAAGAGAAGTAAAGCGCTGCACTTAATTAATGCCTTAACAAGACTTAATTCATGTGATTTTACTTGGGTGAGTGTCTACGATGAAGGTGCATTTCACGGAAAATCATCGGATATTTTACAGAATCGATTATGAAATTATTCGGTAAATGTTGTTCTAGCTGTAAATTTTTATAATTTATAATGAATTTAAACACAAAACTCGCTAAACGAAAACTAAACATGACTCTCAGGTGAATTCTTAAGCAATAGAGTTGTTAATTTCTTAAAGACCGCGATGTTATGAGCTGAGGAAAAATACATTTCGGAATTTTAAAATTTTTCGTCGGATCAAGGTTTGGTTCAAAAAAAGTCGAGATACAACGACATAATTTTTTGGACTAGACATTGATGAGCTTATGAATGTAACGGCCATAAATTAATCGCGAGGTATGATAACCAACTTTATTTGTTAAGGTTTGCCATAATATTAGAGAATTTATAAAATTATACATAATAACAAAGGTTTTTTTTTTTTAAGGTTTTTTTTTTATTAACAAAGGTTTAATTACTTATTAGCATAAGTAATCTATCAAATAGCTGTAGAATAAACATTTAAAAACAAAATTTCAAAATTCGGCAAATAACATATTTGGTGAAATGTCCTCTTAATCTTATTTTTGCCAATGGAGGGAGAGGCGAGGGGGGAGAGAAAGCCTTTATAAACAGTCCAAAAATGGTTGATTGAATCACTCTCTTACTCCTTACCAAAAATTAAAAATGAAGTGAGGTGCCTAGATTCTCTTACCAAAATTCTTGCATGTAGCACTAACTAAAGTTTGGCGATGTTTACTGAAATAACTACGATAGAGGATTACTATCGCATTTTCGGCCCCCATTTTTATTATTTATCTTCATCCTTACATAGAAAATATTTTTTATTACATTGGAAAAACAACACATCTCTCACATCAACTCTTTCTCTAGAATTTGAACTCAGGAACTGTCTTTAAATTGACATTGAAACTACCCTTATTCCCTCAAATCACCTTATGTATATCCCGGATATACACTTTAATTCTATAAAATCCATCAAAACTAAATTTCCGCCGCTGTATAATTTTCATTGCTTATATTGCTCACCTAAAAAATATACACAAAAAAATTTTTTAATTCAGAAAATATTTGAAACAATTCCAGTAAGTAATGAAGCTTTCAATATTTTTATTTCTTTGCTTATTTTTAACGCCTCATCTTGTTCATTCAAATAATAGCGATGATGAAACGGATGAACATAATTATTTCAATCCTTTTCAACCTCGAAATGTCGGAACAAGCGAAACAGGAACTACTGGTCAAGGAGGAACTGGAACAGGAAGCATACCCTCAAATACTGAAGGATACACTCAAGAAGTGAATTCTTCTGGCCTAGAAGCTTTTCAACCTTTGTCAAATTTAAATCAAGCTTTAGGCAGTCATCCGTTTTTGTTTTCACCTCAACATCGACAAATTAATGTAGAACAAGTGTTAATGGAAAACCAAGGGTTAATAGAAATAATTTATTTTAATTTAAAAAATTAAGGAGTAATAGTTATTTTGCCAAATGTGAATGGAACGGATGTGGAAGTGTTTTTTATAATCAAAATGAATTTGTAGAACATGTTAAAGACCATACAAAAGATCAAAAGGTCACTAATTATTTGATAATAAAATCATTTTCCTGTTTAATAAGATACGTGAAAATCTTCAGTCAACTTAAAATTTTTAGTTTACATTCCTGTTTTAATATTTTAATTTAAAGCATAAATATCGGTACTGTAACTGGACTGGATGTAATGGAAGGTTAATGCTTTATCAAAATTTCGCAAAACATATTAGAAAACATACAGGAGAAAGGCCTTATGTTTGCAAGGTATTAACTTCAGAAAAATTAAATTATAAAATATTTCTTTCCAGTATGTTGATAAAAATGGTGTTAGTTGTAATGAGGAATTTACTCGTCAGCAAAATCTTAAAACACATCAAAATAAGCATAAAGGGGAAATAATCATACATACATGTGCTCATTGTGATAGGGTAATTAATTATATATTTTTAAATAAAATCTTGTTTTATTGGATTAACAAAGGCCAATCGAATTAGGAAAATTTTCAGAAACTTTTTCAACTAACGAAACCGAAAAAGAAATTAATTTTTATATTTTATAGACTTTTACGTCTCTACGGGGCAAAAATAAACATGAAAAACGAAAAATGGTGCTGGCAGCAGTAATGCAGACAATGAATCTGTTGTAAGAACATTATTCTTATTATAAATTTTCGATCGATGTTTTCCCATAAATGATTGATGGGAAAATAGAGATCTACACATTCAGAATTTGTATTCAGCCTAAATATTTAGCGATAAGTACTCAGATTTCCTTCGACTTTCCGACACATCAATTTATCAAAATTTATACGAAAGGAGACAAAAGATTTTAATGAAAGAAGGGATTGATCGTATAACTTAAGTACCAAAAATCCTGTCCAGAGTTGAAAATTTTAAAACAAATAATTATTCAGAATTTTTTGTTTCTTTTTGATTTTGGTTTTTGCACAGTTCTTTTCCTGTTCGAATTATTTTTTTATTCCTTTATTTAATTTTCGATTTACGATTTCAGTCATTCGTATTTAATATTAGTTTATTAAAATTCTTTGTATTAATTTAGGAATTCTGATTAGTGTTATTCAAATGCGATTTTGCGGTATCGGTATTTTCGGTAAAATACCGATACCGCAAAATACCGCGGTATTCTTGATTGAGGCGGTACCGTATTCGGTATCGGTATTTCTGTAAAAATACCGCGGTATTACCGAAAAATACCGCGGTAATACGGTACCGTGAATAACACTAATTCTGATTAACAAAAATTTTTATAATTTAAAAGAGGAATTCTAATTAAATGAAAACATTAAAACATTGAACTATAGAAAATACTTTTATTTTTTAAAGATTGGTCATTCAACAAATCTACACGAGGGAGATTATCCTCAATACATTCCAGAAGGAGGACAACAAAATTTTGATCATCACGCATACCAAGCCGGAGGACATCAGCCATTTGACTATTCCGCTTACACACACCAAGGAGGACAACAAAATTTCGGTTATCCAGCATACACCCTCCACGAATGGCAACAACATTTTGGGCATCCAGCATACCAATCCGGAGGACAGAAACATTATGACTATTCAGCATACCTATCTCAAGGAGGACAACAAAATTTTACTCAATTACCAACAAATTTAGGACATCAAGGACAACATTTTATTCATACGACACACCCAATCCATGGAGATGGTACTGGCAGCGGTAATGAAGGTAATGATTCGCAAGTCTGTATGAAGGTACAGACTTGGAGTTAAAACTTTAGTATATGATTCGCAAATATGAGTCAACAATTTGGTTGTTCTCCGTGACATTTTTGTTAAATAAATTTAAATTTTAAGGGGTTTTATTAAAGTTTTTCGACAACATTTTAGTAAAATTTATCTTAATTTTTAATTTAAGTTCCTCAAAACTCTATTAGTTTTTAGTATGTTAAATTCCTGATTTTTATCAAATAAACTATTTATTTGTTTTTGTATTACGGTATTTCCTCTAAAATAACCCCCTAAATTTACGAAATTAATTGGGGCTTCAAAAATCTCAAAATTTTCGCCTGCGGCGCTGAAAATAGGAGAAAATTGGAGGCTTTAATGGAGATAAAGCGGAGGTATATTAGTATATAGTGGGATTTTATCAAGGTGGGATTTTACCAAGATATCCCTACTAATCCCCAAATCCCACAATATCTCTTTAATCTCTTCAAATTTGCCTCTCTCTATATCACCCAAAATTCTATTATGCAACATAGCATGTCTCCTTACAATTTAGCTAACCAATACCCCAACACCTGAAGATAACCCGAATTTTTCGCCAAACCCGAAACCCGTACCCGAGATTTTTGCCAACCCGAAACCCGATACCCGAAATGAAAACGCTCCAACCCGATACCCGAAACCCGTACCCGAAGATTTTTTGTACCCGCGGCAACCCTGCTATACACAGAGAAAAATAACAGAATATACTAATATTTAAATAAATATTTATAGATGGTTTGCCTTCTCAACAACCTGATCTTCGATTATTTGGAAAGAACATTTATGTTAAAGGTCAAGATTCTGACATAAATTTAGACGAAGATCAAGGTGTTTATTTTCATTATAAAATGAACCGGACAATTGGGTCTATCAAAATCTGTTTCGAAATTTCGAGTTTTCGAATTTTCAGTTTAGAAACAGCTTTAAGCTGGGAACTTGTCGTTAGAGAAATATACTCAGGTGGGGAAAGGCCAATTACATATAGTACCTAAAAGGGAATATTATTCGAAAAAAATAAAATGTTTATTATAAAAAATTACAAAGTTAATTTTAAACAAAATCTGGAATTTATATTTAGAAATATCACAAATAATAGTAATCTAATTATATTTTAAATTATTAACAAAATTTAATTAAAAGATTTTGCTTACAATGAAGAACAGGAAAATGATAGTAATATAATTTTATTAAATATTTTGGCTGCAATGTCTGTGAATCGAGATATAGGTCCCCGAAAATCAAAAACCATAACGGGGGTAAATATAAAGGGGGCAATTTACGTTGAAGTTCCTTTTTATCTGTATATCAAATTTTGACTACGGTATATCCAATTTTTTGGTACTTTTATATGAATTGATTCAATTCGAATGAATCTTATATCATTCGAAAGCTCTCGATTATTGCTATCTTTTTCTCAACTGGATGCTTCAAGTCTGATCACCTATAAAAAGTTACGAGTAAATAAATGTGTATAACAACAATTTTTCACTTAACGACTTGTATCATTTTAATATGCGCTCATACACGATATCAGTTTGGAATGAGATAGCATTATCATGACTTCGAATAAAATAGGATTCATTTTAATTGAATCAAGCACAAAAATTTCGAAAAAAATGAAAATGTGGGGAAACAAAGGAAAAGAAATTTTATTATAATTATGCGGCTCAGACCTTTCGGTTTAGCGCACCTTCAGAGCGCTGGTTGGGGGGATTTTGGGGATTGAGTGGGGAAGGCGCAGAGGAATAAACTCATTCTCCTATTTTTCCTAATCTATAAAAAGTGGACACTGATAAAGAGAAAATGTTTATTAAATTAAAATTAAATTATCCAAATAAAAAAATTATCCAAAACTACTCTCATCCAACAACTAACTGATCAGAGGAATTAGTTGTTGGTCGTTTGTGAATAAAAGGGGTGGGGTTTTAATAAAAATAAAATACAAATGGTTAAGTGTCGGGGAGGAGAGAAAGAATGAAATTAGAGCTTGGAAATAGGATAAACGTCTATTTGAGTCCGGGGGTAAATTTGGAAATGTCGAGAAGTAGTGTGTATCGAGTCGTTGGGGACGGGTCTGTTACATTATCTAAATATTTTAATATTTCAGTGATTTTACAAGCGCAACAGCGTTCAATGCAAGATGCTCGTCGACGACGATCAAGTTAATAAACATTACATAACTATAAGTACTAACTATAAACTCCTTTAAAGGATTTCCTAAGGGACCATTAATATACATACATATTGTTTTAATTAAGGACAATACAACCCAGGACAAGGATCAGGGGTTAATCAAGGTAAAAAGAATATCTGTGCTTGACAAAATAATAAGTTTAGGGGGAAGTTCTCGTCAAGGAGTCAGACCACGACAGAGAGGACGACCTGCTGCTGATGGTTTTTTTGTGGATATATAAAAAAATCTCAATAACTTTTAAAGATAAAGGGAAGGGAAAAGCTATGGATTAGCATAATGGGAACAGTGTTTTGATATTGTTAACAACATAATTTATCCTAAACAATTGCTTTCAATTAGAACTTTTTTAAACTGAGGGTTTTTCATAATTTGAAGCTTTTATTATTTTATTTTTACTAAAAGGATGACATTTATTTATTTGAATTCAAGACCTGGTTTTTACGCAATTGTTGGCATATTTAGTCGTGTTTCACCGGAACCGAAATTTTGACCGGAACCGGTACCGGATCTAAACAGTTTTGGTTCCCGGAACCGGAACTAAAAAACCCGAACTTTCCGGAACCGGAACTTCCGGTGAAACTAATATTTAAATATTTCCGACAAATTTGCATATCGGTTATATTTGGGTAACTTTTCTTAAATTTTATTAAAAATTGGATAAAATTTTGTCAAATTTTTCCCAAATTATATAATTTTTCATAAAAGCTTTATAATTTCTAATAAGTTTGAAGTTAAAATATGGCCAAGAAGTTAAGGTACTAATATGGAAGTGAAATTCCATCAACTATTTTGCCCATTTTTAAAGGGAAATCCTAATGGCCATAATATTTAGTGTGTACACTTCATTTATAGCAGCTTTTTAATGCCTGGATGGACATGGAAGTATGAGGTGTCATTCGATTCAGCTCGACGAGCTGAGTCGAACTAGGTGTGGGAGAAGTTTGTCTGATAACTAGGTACCGAGTTACAGACTTCAGAAAATTCAAAAAGAGAAGGGTGAGCACGCTAATTTCGGGTCAAAAAATTCGAATTTGCATATATTAGTCATTCGAAAGAGTAATAGCTCATTCGCTAACGTTTCAAAAAGTTCCTGATACAGTCGGATCTCACAATAAGATTTAACAAATACTAGATAAATACACAGCAAATTAAGAATTTAAATTCTACTTGGACGTTGAGTTGGGTAGCTAATTAAACTAGTAAATAAGTGCAGAGATCTGACTGTATGTATGATCTACTGTTAACCTTCCCAACAGAAACAAATAACTCTTGAATTTTAACTAAGAAATAAAAACTGAAAGGAAAGGATGGAAATATAAATAAATGCCCAAAATTTTGAAAATCTTGAATTTAAAATAAGGCCTTAAAAGACTTAAATATACTTCAATTAAATAATTCATAAAATTTGTTGGTCATTTAGTGGCTAATCAATGTTGAGATCCGACTGAATTATCTATCTAGTTTTACATCTAATTTTCCCTTTGACTGATCCAGTAAGATTTTACTGAAAATATGACCGAAAATAAAATAAAGACCGATTGGTAATCTGAAGGAAAAAATATAAAAATAGTAAAGTATAGGAAAATATTTGTGTTAACAATGTCTATAAAAGTTAAAGCAGTCGGATCTCAATATAAGATAACCCCAAATCCGAAATAAAATAAAAGCCAATTGATAATCATAGGAAAATTAATAAAAATAGTAAAGATTTAAAGGAAAGTCTAAAATAGATTTGTTGCTACAATAACAAAAAAAACAATGTTTTCATTGTTAATTCGTTTAAACTTCAAATAATCAGTAAACTAGTTCCCCACAAATACCCAATTTTCATCTCGTTAATCATCAATTTTACCCTTTCCTTTATCTGTAAAAATTATTTTTTATTTAAATGTTTTACATTCTTTTCTAAAAATTATTTCATTGATAATTTTAATTTTTGTGAATAAAAGTTATAGTTCTGTATGGAACTTTTATTGTCATTTATTCGAAAAACATGCAAGATATAAAAATATAAATCTGAAAATCCACTATATAACGTGGGTGTGGTAGATATTTTTATTTTTTGTTAATAAAATACCTCCAGGACGTGAACTTCCTCGGCGGCTTGCTCCTCCTCTTTGACGTGAACGTCCTTCTAAATTATAATTTAATTCAATATTTTAACAAACAATAGAAACTGTGTTCTCATAGGTACCGTGTCACTGAGACCGTTTGTGTCCCTTAACCGTGTGTGCTCTTTGTGTATTATATTTAATGTTAAATTTCTAAATCCATGATTGAACGTAAACATTTAAATTATTGGTTGGCTTTATAGCTAGGTACATGTGGAGGTAAATGTTTCCTTGACCTAAACGGTCTCTTCGACCTGAACCATCTCATAAAATTTTTACCTTGGTTAGACATTGATACCTGTCCTCGGTTATGTTGTCCTTAATTATAAAAAATTTATACCCATATAACCCCATTTTTAGTCTATTTTTATATTATGTTCGATCAAATATAATGGTAGAACATATCCCTCGAAATAACAAAAAATTATTTAGGATTGATAAGTATTAGCTTCGGAGATGATAATTACGGAATAAAAATATTTTATTAACTAATGAACATTAAAGAATATTACACGATTTTTCAGCATCAAAAATTTTAAATTAAAAATAATTCATTACCACCAATTGCCAGGTTCCCCGATCTGAAAGGAGCATTTCGAGCTGACTCCTTTTGTGCACGTAAAAGCACTGAAAAATTAAAAATTTTTAGTCAACAAGGGCTTTTTGAATTGTTTCGGGCGGGGTTGGGCTTTTGAATTGTTTCAAGGGCTTTTGAATTGTTTCTTTTGAATTGTTTCAAGGGCTTTTGAATTGTTGCTTTTGAATTGTTTCAAGGGCTTTTGAATTGTTTCTTTTGAATTGTTTCAAGGGCTTTTGAATTGTTTCTTTTGAATTGTTTCAAGGGCTTTTGAATTGTTGCTTTTGAATTGTTTCAAGGGCTTTTGAATTGTTTCTTTTGAATTGTTTCAAGGGCTTTTGAATTGTTGCTTTTGAATTGTTTCAAGGGCTTTTGAATTGTTTCGGGCGGGGTTGGGGACCAAAATATGGTCGGGGTACGGGCCGGCTATAACTTTGCGAAATTTCGATGGATAGGGCTAGGAATGGTCCCAGACACAGTGGGATTGGTAATTTATATTTTTCATGACTTCATAACAAAATTTAATTGTTTTAATTTTCGGGCACTTTTAAATAAATTTCTTTATTATTATTCATTTTTATAATGAAGATAAACACCTTGATATTCGTCTAAATTTTTGTCAGAATCTTGATCGTTGACATAAATGTTCTTTCCAAATAATCTAAGATCAGGTTGTTGAGGAGGCAAACCTTCTATAAATATTTATTCAGTTATTTTTCTCCGTGTAAAGCTATAAAACTATGAGTCAATTTTGAATAGGTAGGTTTGAACTAATGGACTAATTCCCTATGAAAAAATTTCAAAGGAAAATCTCTAGAAAATGTTGAATATTATTTTTATTTTAAAAATATGCCTGGGAAACCCTATATTATAGACTTATATTTGTGTGTTTAAAAGGTTAAAGAACAAATCTAAATTTAAATTTTCATTATAAAATTGCCTGATGTAAATCCCCCTTGGTGTGTGTAAGCTGAATAGTCAAAAGGTTGATGTCCTCCGGATTTGTATGCGTGATGATCAAAATTTTGTTGTCCTCCATCTGGAATGTATTGAGGATAATCTCCCTCGTGTAGATTTGTTGAATGACCAATCTTTAAAAAATAAAAGTATTTTTAATAAACTGTTCAATGTTTTCATTTAATTACATAGAATTCCTCTTTTAAATTACAAAAATGCTTGTTAATCAGAATTCCTAAATTAATACCAAGTATTTTAATAAACTGATTTTAAATACGATGCCTGAAATCCTATATCGAAAATTAAATAAAGGAACGAACTCAAGGAGCTCCTTCGAATGAGGTATAATTTGCATATTCGAATTTTTCACCCCCAAAAAATGCTTGGTCCCCCTATGGTTTTTCAATTTTCGGGGGCCTATATCTCTGCGAGTTTTCGTCTCCCGCAGAAAATTTTTGCATATTTGAACTCAGCTCGGCGAGACGAATCGAATGGTATATATTTTGATTTCCGATCTCGGTATAGCTATACTAAAGCGACCCCGTTATTTATGGGAAAACATAGATCTAAAATTCATAATAAGAAAAATGTTCTTACAACAGGTTCAGTGTTTGCATTACTGTGATCGCGATTTTCATGATAATATTTGCCCTGCTTAGACATAAAAGTCTAGAAAATATAAAAATTGATTTCTTTTACGGTTTAGTTAAATGAAGAAGTTTCTGAAAATTTTCTGAATCCGATTGGTCCTTGTTGAATTCAATTACTCCCCATTTCCAATAAAACAAAATTTTATTTAAAAATATATGTATAATTAATTACCTTATCACAATGAGCACAGTTATACCTAATTATTTCACCTGTATGCTTACGTTTATGTTTTTTAAGATTTTCCTGACTTTTATATTGCTTATTACAAGTAACACCATTTTGATAAACATACTGGAAAGGAATATTTTAGAACATGCTAAAAAGTTTTCTGAAGTTAATACCTTGCAAACATAAAGCTTTTCTCCTGTATGTGTTCTAATATGTCTTGAAAGATTTTTGAATGAAATAGACTTTCCATCACATCCTGACCAAAAACAGTTGCGACAAGGACCCTTTAAATTAAAATATTAAAACTGGAATGTAAACTAAAAATTTTAAGTTGACTGAAGAGAGCGCATTTTCACGGACTTTATTAAGCAGGAAAATGAATTCTTTATTAAATAATTAGTGACCTTTTGATCTTTTGTATGTTCTTTAACATGTTCCACAAAATCATTTTGAATAGAAAAAACACTTCCACATCCGTTCCATTCACATTTGGCAAAATAACTATCACTCCTTAATTTTTTAAATTTAAATAAATTATTTCTATTAACTCTTGGTTTTCCATTAACCCTTGTCCTCCTACATTCATTTGTTGATGTTGAGGTGAAAACAAAAACGGATGCCTGCCTAAAGCTTGATCCAAATTTGACAAAGTTTGAGAAGTTCCTAGGCCAGAAGGGTTCACTTCTTGAGTGTATCCTTCAGTATTTGAGGGTATGCTTCCTGTTCCAGTTCCTCCTTGACCAGTAGTTTCTGTTTCGCTTGTTTCGACATCACGGTATTGTGAAGGATTGAAATTATTTTGTCCACTCTTTCCATAATTTTTTTTAGTTGAATTAGCAAGATCAAGTATAAAAAATAAGCAAAAAAGCAAAAATATTGAAAGCTTCATTGCTTACTGAAATTGCTTTAAATATTTTGTGAATAAAAAATATTTTGTTTATATTTTTTAGATGAGCAGCAATGAAAATTATACAGCGGCGGATAAGGAATAAGGTGATTTGAGGGATTATAGGTAGTTTCAAGTTAATTTAAGGACAGTTTCCGAGTTCGAATTCTAAAGAAAGAGTCGATGTGAGAGATGTGTCATTTTATCAATCTAATAAAAAATATTTTCTAAGTAAGGATAAAGATAATAAAAATGGGGGCAGAAAAGGCGATAGTAATTCTCTATCTCAGTTATTCAATAAACATCGCCCAACTTTAGTTAGCTTTACATGAAGAATTTTCGAATAAGAATATAGGCACTGGACTTCACTTCATTTTCTAATTTGTGTTAAGGAGTAAGAGAATGATTCAATCAACCATTTTTGGACTGTTTATAAAGGGAAATTTAAAGAAGCTGAATAAGTGGTAGTGAATAAGACTGCTTACTCTCTCTCCCTCTTCCCTCCCCCATCCCTATTAACTCCTCTCTTTCATTCACTATGTACAACCCTTTCTGCTCTCAAATTTGTTTACGTGGAGCAGGGATGGGGCACTTATCCAAGTAAAATCACATGAATTGATCTTGGCAGGGCATTAATATAAGTGCAGCGCATTTTATCTTTCACTCCTCTCTTTCATTCACTATGTACAACCCTTTCTGCTCTCAAATTTGTTTACGTGGAGCAGGGATGGGGCACTTATCCAAGTAAAATCACATGAATTGATCTTGGCAGGGCATTAATATAAGTGCAGCGCATTTTATCTTTCACTCCTCTCTTTCATTCACTATGTACAACCCTTTCTGCTCTCAAATTTGTTTACGTGGAGCAGGGATGGGGCACTTATCCAAGTAAAATCACATGAATTGATCTTGGCAGGGCATTAATATAAGTGCAGCGCATTTTATCTTTCACTCCTCTCTTTCATTCACTATGTACAACCCTTTCTGCTCTCAAATTTGTTTACGTGGAGCAGGGATGGGGCACTTATCCAAGTAAAATCACATGAATTGATCTTGGCAGGGCATTAATATAAGTGCAGCGCATTTTATCTTTCACTCCTCTCTTTCATTCACTATGTACAACCCTTTCTGCTCTCAAATTTGTTTACGTGGAGCAGGGATGGGGCACTTATCCAAGTAAAATCACGTGAATTGATCTTGGCAGGGCATTAATATAAGTGCAGCGCATTTTATCTTTCACTCCTTTCTTTCTTCACTACAACCCTTTCTGCTCTCAAATTTAGAGAGGAGTGAAAGATAAAAAGCGCTGCACTTATATTAATGCCCTGCCAAGACTTAATTCATGTGATTTTGCGTGAATACGGTAAAGATACATTTGACGGAAAATCGTCGGATATTTTACAGAATAGATTTTGAAATTATTCGGTAAATGTTGTTCTAGCTGTAAATCTGTATGATTTTTAATGAATCTAAATAAAAACTCGGTTAATGGAAACGAAACAGGTACTTCAGGCATCTTCTTTAAACAATAGACGTGTTAATTTCTTAAAGACCGCGATGTTATGAGCTGATGAAATAGTAATTTCAGAATTTTAAATTTTTCGTCGGATCAAGTTTCGGTTCGAAAAAGTCGATGTTCAATGGCTTAATTGTTTGGGACTAGACTTTGATGAGCTTATAAATGTAACGCTTTTAAATATAATTGCGAAGTATGATAACCAACTTTATATGTAAGGTTTGCCAGAATATCTGAGAATTTATAAATAGCTGTTGAAAAATAACATATTTGGTAAAATGTCCTCTTAATCTTAATTTTTGTCAATGTAGGGGGGAGGGGGAGAGAGAGAAGGCAGTCTTATTCACTGCCACTTATTCAGCTTCTAAAAATTTCCCTTTATAAACAGTCCAAAAATGTTGATTGAATCACTCTCTCTTACTCCGTAACACAAATTAGAAAATGAAGTGAAGTGCCTAGATTCTCGTTCGAAAATTCTTACATGTAAAGCTAACTAAAGTTGGGCGATGTTTATTGAAATAACTGAGATAGAGAATTACTATCGGCTTTTCTGCCCCCATTTTTATTATCTTTATCCTTACTTAGAAAATATTTTTTATTAGATTGATAAAATGACACATCTCTCACATCGACTCTTTCTCTAGAATTCGAACTCAGGAACTGTCCTTAAATTAACTTGAAACTACCTATAATCCCTCAAATCACCATATTCCTTATCCGCCGCTGTATAATTTTCATTGCTTATATTGCTCATCTAAAAAATATAAACAAAATATTTTTTATTCACAAAATATTTAAAACAATTCCAGTAAGCAATGAAGCTTTCAATATTTTTGCTTTTTTGCTTATTTTTTATACTTGATCTTGCTAATTCAACTAAAAAAAATTATGGAAAGAGTGGACAAAATAATTTCAATCCTTCACAATACCGTGATTTCGAAACAAGCGGGACAGAAACTACTGGTCATGTAGGAACTGGAACAGGAAGCATACCCTCAAATGCTGAAGGATACACTCAGGAAGGGATCCCTTCTGGCCTAGAAACTTTTCAAACCGTGTCAAATTTGAATCAAGATTTAGGCAATCATCCGTTTTTATTTTCACCTCAACATCGACAAATGAATGCAGAACAAGGGTTAATGGAAAACCAAGGGTTAATAGAAATAATTTATTTTAATTTAAAAAATTAAGGAGTGATAATTATTCTGCCGAATGTGAATGGAACGGATGTGGAAGTGTTTTTTCTAATCAAAATGATTTTGTGGAACATGTTAAAGACCATACAAAAGAACAAAAGGTCACTAATTATTTAATAAAGAATTCATTTTCCTGCTTAATAAAGTCCGTGAAAATGCGCTCTCTTCAGTCAACTTAAAATTTTATGTTTACATTCCGGTTTGATTATTTTAATTTAAAGGGTCCCCGTCGTAACTGTTTTTGGTCAGGATGTGATGGAAAGTCTATTTCATTCAAAAATCTTTCAAGACATATTAGAACACATACAGGAGTAAAGCTTTATGTTTGCAAGGTATTAACTTCAGAAAACTTTTTAGCAAAGTTATAAAATATTCCTTTCCAGTATGTTGATCAAAATGGTGTTAGTTGTAATAAGGAATTTACTCGTCCGCAAAATCTTAAAATACATAAACTTGAGCATACAGGAAAAATAATTACGTATAAATGTGCTCATTGTGATAAGGTAATTATAAACTTTTTAAATAAAATTCTGTTTTATTGGGAAAAACTACAATCGAATCTTGTTACTAAAATATGCTTCGGACCGCGTTTCGATACAAAAAACATGGGCCGGATAAAAATATAATGTCTTATTATTAAAAGAGTTTATATCAGTTTATTACTAGAACTTAAATGGTTTTCTGCTTTTAAATTTTGTCAATATTTAAGAAGCAAATTTTTTGTTTTAAATTTACAAAAAATTGAATGAATAGATCGCTACTGGATTTATAGAAACATAAATTCTTTTCCTAAATTATGTAGGATAGAGCTCGACCATAAACATTAACAGCCTGTTCTAATGGACGAAAAATAAATTTAAATAAATTTTTTAATTTTCCAGGATTTTAAAAATAAAAGAGACAAATTGGAACATGAAAACCTGTATAAAGATCCAAACTATTATAGATGTCCAGTAGTTAATTGTCTAAAAAACTATGGACATCCTAGAACACTGGGTGAACACGTTCATGCTGCACACGGAGAAAATGTTTGGAATAAAATTCAAACATTTAGAAATGAGAATAATGTAGAAAATTATGGGTTAATTCGTATGGATGAACATGGAAATCTTTCTTTGTTAGTTTGCTTTTTTATAAAAATTTTGATTTTATTTTTCATTTAACAAAAAATTAAAATTAAATTTTAGAAATTCTGGTGGTGCTGGCATAAGTAATGCGAACCAAGGAGTTTCTGTAAGAAAACATTTCTTATATATTAATTATCAAAAAATATAAGTATAATCAGTAGTATCATATTAGTAGTATAATCAGTAGGATATAATCAGTAGGAAATACAAGAATAATGAGAGAATCATGTTAGAGCCCAAGATTAATGCAAAAAACACCACAATGAACACACTTGGGACAACTCCTAAGGATTAACTTATAGTAAAATAATAAAAATAGAACTTGGAAATTAACACTTCTGTATATGCAGCTCTTATTCGAAGCTAGATTAGCCTATATTAATTCTTCTTGCGATTCTATAAAACAAATATCTGTACTTTAATAAAGGGGGTAGTCAACTGAACTAATGATATTTTGCTGAATATTGAAAGGGTTGGGGGATTAATAGGGGATATTGTTAAGATTATTTTTATAAATTTATTGAGAACTTCTAACACAATAAATACACAACAATTATCTTTGGTTTTATCTTTTCGAATTTAAAGGTTGATACACAAACACCCGAAGACGAACCACAACATTTTGGTGATCAAGCATACCCGCCCCAAGGATGGCAACAAAATTTTGGTCATCCAGTATACCAATCCGGAGGACATTTCGAATATCCAGCTTACACACATCAAGGAGGGCCTCAACATTTCGACTATTCAGCATACCCACCTCAAGGAGAAGAACTGTTGTGTATGGGCGTCAGCCCTTGAAGTGTTTAGTATAAAAGGATAGCCAATAGTTAGTTCTCTCTCCCAGTTTTAGTTCTTCTACCTACCTTCACCTGCTCTGTATTTCTTTGTGCGATAAACGTTTTGTTCTGATCTCTTCGTAAGCGGGGTCATAACAGTGGCGCGGTCGAGTAAAAAAGAACCTGGTCTCGTCAAACAAGTTCGTCAACTTCAGTGAGGCTCGTCAACGTAAGCTGTGTGCAATTCAGGAAAGAAAAGCTGTGTGGACAATTGTAGTGTAATAAAACCAAAAGGTTAGTGAAATTGTAGTGATTAGTGTTAGTGTAGTGATAAAAAAATTGTATTTTAGTGAGTGAACAATGGACGCAAAAGTGCTCGAGAAATTGCTGAAAGCTCAACAGGAGCATTTTGAGAAAATGTTAGTGAGGCTGTTGAAGCCGAGTGAGATGAACGACACCGAGCTATACAGTAAATTGGTTGGCATGATCGGTGAGTTTGTTTTTGATTTGACGAGTGGAATGACCTTTGAGTCTTGGTTGGGCAGGCATCGGTCCTATTTTGAGGAGGAGGGTAAAACACTGCCAGAATCCTCTAAAGTAAGATTGTTGTTGAGTAAATTGGGGCCAGAAGAGTATGCCCAAATTGAAAGGAAGATGCTGCCAACCAAATTGAGTGAGATGAAGTTTGACGAACTCTGCAATGAGTTAGTGAAAGAATTTAGTGACCATAGGTCTAAATTGTTGAAAAGGTTCGAGGCCTTAAATGTTAAGTGTAGTGCCCTTCAAGATATTGTTGAGTTTGGGAACGTAGTGAATGCTCAATGTGAGCGTGCAGAAATGGCCTTGTCTATCGAAGAATTGAAAATTCTTATTTTTATTTCAGGTATGCCCAGTGATGCTACCTCAGTGCGACAAGTTGCCATGAAAAGTGTTGAAAATAAAAGTGAAAAGGGGCATACAGTGACCTTAAAAGAAGTGATTGAAGAGTGTCGGGCATATATGGCCAACAAAAGTGAGGCACTGTATCTAGTAAAAGAGAAAATGAGTGAAGTGAAGAAAGAACTGCCTGAAGTCAACACAGTGGAAAAAGTGAAGTGTTGGAAAGATAGTGAAAGTGAAAATAGATTCGAGTGCAAACCAAAGTGGACCAAGCCAAACGTCAAGTATCAACAAAATGTAATTGAGAAAAAGTGTAGTCATTGTGGACGTTTTGGTCACTGGCGGATGCATTGTAAGTTCTTGAATGATAAACAATATCAGCCTAAAAGGCAGTGGAGTGATAATAATAATCATTCAGGGTCTCCACATTGTGCAATTCTGGATATATTCGATCCAATGCAAAGTGTAGAAAAAGAAGAGTGGATAAAACAAAAAGTGAAGTTTGGAGAATTGGATATTGAAATGATTGTCGACACTGCTTCGCAGATAAATGTTGTCAATAAAGAAGTGTGGAAGAGTATTGGTCAACCCAAAATTGAAAAAGTGAATTATAGTGGTATTGGGCTGGGAGACAATAAAGTAGAAATTGAAGGAAAGTTCAAAAGCAAAGTGAGAGTGAAAGACAAAGACGTCTTTATGGACTTCCATGTAGTGAATAGTGAAATGTGTATCTTGGGTTTGCCGGGCTTGAAAGAAGTGTCAGTGCAAAATCAAAAGCCAAAATACAAAAAGTGGAGTGAAAAGAAGGCAAATTTCAAGATACAGAAAAATGCGTTTCCGAACGGGACAAAAGTGAAAGTGAAGAACACAAATAAAAGAAGTGGCAAAATTGAGTGGCTCAAGGGTGAAATTTGGCGCAAAACCGAAAACGCCTGGAAGGTCAAAGTGTCAGTGCTCAAGAGTATTGTGACCAGGTCGTTTAAAGAAATTCGGCGTGATGAGTGGAGTAATAAAAAGAAGTTGCTGAATGAAGACATCAAAAGGATGAATATTAGTGAAGAAACAATAGTGAGTGAAAGTAGTGTAACTTCGTCAAGTGTCAACAGTGTGGACAAATCAAAGAAGATCAAGGCAAAGACGCAGGACACATACAATGGGAACAAGCCGAAGATGAAAGATGTTGAAGAAGATAAGCAAATGGAGACGTAGATGTGTAAAATAAATAAATAAATAAAATTTTGTGATAATATTATTGTTGTATTTTTTGTAATGTTGTATGTATTTTTTGTTCCCATTGCCCTTATTCCCCCAAATTTTTGTATGTATTTTTGTTGTTGTTTGTTTGGCTGGCAAAGTTAAGTATATTGTAAAGCTTCGGCTTTAAGTGAAGCCGAACCTTTTTTTTCAAGGGGGGAGGTGTTGTGTATGGGCGTCAGCCCTTGAAGTGTTTAGTATAAAAGGATAGCCAATAGTTAGTTCTCTCTCCCAGTTTTAGTTCTTCTACCTACCTTCACCTGCTCTGTATTTCTTTGTGCGATAAACGTTTTGTTCTGATCTCTTCGTAAGCGGGGTCATAACAAGAACAACATTTTCCACAATTTCAAACTCATATAGAACAAAATGAACACCATTCTGGTCATACAACACACATACCTCATAGGGCTGGTTCTGGCAGTAATACTCAATCCAAATTTAGATTATTTGGAAAGGAAATTTATGTCGGAGATCAAGGTGTTTATCTTGAAATAAAATGAGTAAAAATAAAATAATTTAAAAACGGGAAAATTAAAATCATTAAACAATTAAATTCCTTTATATAATTTTTAGAAACCCAATACATAGTCATTTTTTTTATTTTTTTGTAAACTAGAATTATGTTTTTTAAATACTGACATTAGGGTGTAAACAGCAGAAAGGGTCAAAAATAACCTATCACCATAATACCTAATTACTTATGAGAGAAAAATGGTACTTAAAAGGATCTTTGAGAAGATTACAATGTTTAGTATTCAAATTAAGTAAATTATCTCTATGCAATAAAATATCGTATTAATATCTTACAAATATAAATCTAATTATTTTAAATTATTAACAAAATTTAATGGAAAGATGCAATACTTCCACAAGATTTTGCTCGCAATGAAGAAGAGGAAAACGCGAGTATTTTTTAAATTTTGTCTATATATTAATGTTTTTATCTCTAAGTGATTTTACAAGCTCAACAACAGTCAAGACAAGAGGCCCGTCAACAATCAAGTAACCTAATTATCAAAATAAATGTTTTAAGTTACTATTCCCCCCCCCCTTCCCCGTCAATTTTTGTTTGATATTTTTTGTGGAAAAATCTCAGAGCTGAAGTACAGGGATCAATTTGGTATAACCCCAAAATGTTTTTTGGGGTTAGTCTATCTACTAGAAACACCAAAATCCCTGTGATTATACAAGTTTTGACAAAGTTCTGATAAAAATTAACAAAATAACTTCAATTGAGACAGCAAGATTATTGTAAGAAACCCCGAGCTTCTCTCGGGCATAAGTGTTAATTCAGTTGAAATTGGGACATAAGTTCATCAAAAATTGATCAATTACAAAATCCACCTACCAAGTTTTAACATTAAATAGGAATAGGGGTGTTCGAGTAAATAGTAACATTTTTCCATGGCCTCTAAGAACCAATACCACCTCTCCACTTAGCTAAACAATAAAAATTTAAAGTATATAATTAAGGACAACAGAATCATGGACAAGGATCAGGGTCTAATCAAGGTAAAAATTTAAATCTGTTTTTAGATTAAATAATTAATTTAGGAGGGAGTTCTCGTCAACGAGGCACACCACGACAAGGACGTGGATCCGGAGGTTTTTATTGAAATCATAAAAACAAATTTTATTAGACAATCTCTACAGATAAAGGAAAGGGAAAAGCACTAGATTAAAGAGATGGAAACACAGTATTTGATGACTGGAGAATTATTCTTTATAAATCGAAAAATTAAACATGAAGAATTGAAAAAATATTTGTCGTTTTTTCACATAGTTAGCAACATAATCTACCAACCGTATATGCTCGAATAATTACCCATTCTCAAATAATCACTCCTGTCGATTAATTTACCTACTCTAGCACCAGGTCGAAAATTTTTTAGAAATTATTTCAGCATGAACGGTATCCTAAAAAATACCTTTTATTTAAGACTGATGGGTTTTCGTGATTTGGAACTTTTATTTTTAACACAATCTAATTTTTCATTTCACTCTTTAATTGCATATCACACCCCCACTATCTTTGACAAAAATAGTCTTGATATTTTGTGAAATTTATTTTCTAGCTGCAATTGTGTTTATCTTCGTTTGATTTTTTAGTTAAATTACACGACTCTTTTGATTTAATCCAGGGTAAATTTATATGAAGTCAAAAGATGAAAATATGCAATAAATTTTACTCAAAATATAATCATATAAGAAATGAACTAAAAATATTTTGACAATATTGTGTGTTAAGAAATTCAGGAACTCAGAGAAATAAGAAACTAGGTACCGAGTTACAGACTTAAGAAAATCCAAAAAGAAAAGGGTGAGCACGCTAATTTCGGGTCAAAAAATTCGAATTTGCATATAATAGCTCGTGTCACGACACTTGCAGATATGACATTTGCAGACCCGACATTTGCAGACCACTTTTGCAGATCGACATTTGCAGATTAGATCCGACTTTTGCAGATTTAGACTTACCTATACACCGTGGAGTGTTTGCTGCTGCGGAGGAATCCTGGGATGCCCATCTCATCGATGATGTGAATAGTATCATGTTACGAGCCAAGAGCCCAGCGACCGTTGACTCCCCACGAGGCGCGTGCCGCAAAACCCCGCGCAAAGCGCGGGGTTTTGCACAAGCGCCTCGCCGACGCTCCATAGGTCTACGTTGAACATTTTGAACCTCCGGAAAAAGAGAATCTCCGGAAAAAAGAGTGGTGCCGCTCGACTCAGCTAGTCGAGACGAATTGGTATGGGTCTTATATCAAAACCTTTCCAACGGTATACTATAAAATATCCTTTGATTTTTTAAGATTTTTAAATTTTTTTTAAATTTAAATTTTTTTTCAAAAAATATATCTGCAAAAGTCGGATCTGCAAATGTCTGATCTGCAAGTGTCTGATCTGCAAGTGTCGGTATCTGCAAATGTCGATCTGCAAAAGTCGTCTGCAAATGTCGGGTCTGCAAATGTCATATCTGCAAGTGTCGTATGACCTAATAGCTCATTCGAAAGAGCTCATCGAGCTTAGTCGAATGACACAAACCGTTGATTGTTGATTACCCATTCTCAAATAATCAATCCTCTCGGTTAATTACCCACTCTTGCATGATATTAAAACAATTTTTAAATTCTTTCAGCATATACGGTATCCTAAACAAATACCCACAAGTATTTAAGATTGATGGGTTTTATTTAATTTGGGACTTTTATTTTTAACTCAATCTAATTTTTTATTTCACTCTTTAATTGCATATCACACCCCCACTATCTTTGACAAAAATAGTCTTTATATTTTGTGAAATTTATTTTCTAGCTCCAATTGAGTTTATTTTCGTTTGATTTTTTAGTTAAATTTCACTACGAAACCTTCTATTTGTAAGTGTATTTTGTTTTCCAATGTGTATGCAACGTAATTTCTAGTAAATCTCGGGTATGGTAGGACTTTTAATCCGATTGACTCTTTTGATTTAATTCTGGGTAAATTTATATGAAGTCAAAAAATGAAAATTATGCAATAAATTTTACTCAAGAAAATAATCATTGAAGAAATGAACTAAAAATATTTTGACAATATTGTGTGTTAAGAAATTCAGGAACTCAGTGAAATAAGAAAAATATGGGTGTAATTCAATTAAAAAAATATATCTGTCTAAATCCATTGATATCCCCTTGCCTTAAAATTCTTAATTCTTCAGTTTCCTTCCAAATCACTGATATCCCTTATACTCAGAGAAATAAGAAAAATATGAGTGTTCATATTTCTTAACACACCCTACATATAAATGAATTTTAATGCTAACGTTTCATAAGTTCCCTGATACAGTCGGATCTCACATTAAGATTTAACAAATACTAGATAAATACACATCAAATTAAGAATTTATATTCTACTTGGACGTTGATTCGGGTAGCTAATTAACCTAGGAAATAAATGCAGAGATCTGACTGTATGTATGATCTACTGTTAACCTTCCCAACAGAAACAAATCACTCTTGAATTTTAACTAATAAATAAAAACTGAAAGTAAAGGATGGAAATATAAATGCACAAATTTTTGAAAATCTTGAATTTAAAATTAAGCCTAAAGACCTTAAATATACTTCAATTAACTAATTCCTAAAACTTGTTGGTCATTTAGTGGCTAATCAATGTTGAGATCCGACTGTATTATCTATCTAGTTTTACATTTAATTTTCCCTTTGACTGATCCAGTAAGATCTTAACTGAAAATATGACCGAAAATAAAATAAAGACCGATTAGTAATCTGAAGGAAAAAATATAAAAATAGTAAAGATTTAGAGGAAAGTATTTGGGTTAACAAGTTTTATATAAGTTGAAGCAGTCGGATCTCTATATAAGATAACCCCAAATCCAAAATAAAATAAAGACCGATTGTTAATCCTTTCAGTATATATAAAAGATTTAAAGGAAAGTCTAGGATAGATTTGTTGCTACAATAACAAAAAAACAATGTTTTCATTGTTTAAACTTCAAATAATCAGTAAACTAGTTCCCCTCAAATACTCAATCTTCATCTCGTTAATGATGCATTTTACCCTTTCCTTTATCTGTAAAAATTATTTTTAATTTAAATGTTTTACAAATATTCTTTCTAAAAATCATTTAATTGATAATTTTAATTTTTGTGAATAAAAGTTATAGTTCTGTATTGAACTTTTATTGTCATTTATTCGAAAAAACGTGCTATTTAGAAAAATATAAATATAAAATCCACTAGCTAACGTGGGTGTGGTAGATATTTTTGATCTTTAAGTCAATAAAATACCTTCCGGACGTGAACTTCCTCGACGGCTTGTTCTTCCTCTTTGACGTGGACGTCCTTCTAAATTATAATTTAATTCAATATTTTATTAACCAATAGAGACTGTGTTCTAATAGAAACCGTGTGACAGGGACCGTTTGTGCCCCCTAACTATTTTTATATATGTTCAATTAAAACTAAATGGTCGAACATATCCCTCGAAATAACAAAAGATTATTTAGGATTGATAAGTATTAGCTTCGGAGATGATAATTACGGAATAAAAATATTTGATTAACTAATGAACATTAAAGAATATTACACGATTTTTCAGCATCAAAAAATTTAAATTAAAGGTAATTCATTACCACCAATTGCCAGGTTCCCCGATCTGAAAGGAGCATTTCGAGCTGACTCCTCTTGTGCACGTAAAAGCACTGAAAAATTAAAAATTTTTAGTCAACAAAAAAGTATTGTGTGGTTATCCGCCATGTGTCAAATGTTTGAAGAGAGAAATTGAAGATAAAAAAATGTGGGCGGATAGCCACATAGTAGAGCCCGGACCGGGACGAGATCACGATAGAAAATCACGGTTATCGAGGTCGAGGTTTTTCGAGATCTCGATTCTCGTACGACCCTCCCATTTGGGGCTCTTCCACATAGTATGTATAACAAATTTAATATAAATTACTCTGTTGTTCTTCCTCTTCAGTGCTAGGATATAAAGATGCAGGAAATGTCGCATCTTTATATTAAAAATTATTAACAATTTAAAATATATATTTCATATATGTATACTAGGGTTGCACCCCGAACGCTCTGGGGGGGGGTATGTCGGGGTACGAGGTTTTTGAATTGTTTCGGGGTGGGGTTGGGGACCAAAATATGGTCGGGGTACGGGCCGGCTATAACTTTGCGAAATTTCGATGGATAGGGCTAGGAATGGTCCCAGACACAGTGGGATTGGTAATTTATATTTTTCATGACTTCATAACAAAATTTAATTGTTTTAATTTGCGGGCACTTTTAAATAAATTTTTTATTATTATTCATTTTTATAATGAAAATAAACACCTTGATAGTCGTCTAAATTTGTGCCAGAATGTTGATCTTTGACATAAATGTCCTTTCCAAATAATCTAAGATCAGGTTGTTGAGGCGGCAAACCTTCTATAAATATTTATTTAAATATTTGTATATTCAGTTATTTTTCTCCGTGTAAAGCTATAAAACTATGAGTCAGTTTTGAATAGGTAGGTTTGAACGAATGGACTAATTCCCTATGAAAAAATTTCAAAGAAAAATCTCTAGAAAATGTTGAATATTATTTTTATTTTAAAAATATGCCTGGGAGACCCTATATTATAACTTATATTTGTGTGTTTAAAAGATTAAAGAACAAATCTAAATTTAAATTTTCATTAGAAAATTGCCTGATGTAAATCTTCCTTGATGTGTGTAAGCTGAATAGTCAAAAGGTTGATGTCCTCCGGATTGGTATACGGGATGAGCAAAATTTTGTTGTCCTCCTTCTGGAATGTATTGAGGATAATCTCCCTCGTGTAGATTTTTTTCATGACCAATCTTTAAAATAAAATTATTTTCACTAAACTGTTAACTGTTTTCATTTAATTAGAATTCCTCTTTTAGAATCCATACATTAATACCAAGGATTTTAATGAACTGATTTTAAATAAGAATGATTGAATCGCAAATCGAAAATTAAATAAAGCAATAAAAGGGTAGGGGACGATTCAGTATCGCCGATTCAGTATCGCCAATTCAGTATCCGCCGATTCAGTATCCGCCGATTCAGTATAGATTCGTCATCTCTTTCATAATTGGCCCGATCTGATCTGATGATCATAAAAAAGTTACAGCGTGAAAACCGATTTTTTATTCCTGTGACGCGTTATCAGTGATAACTTTTTGTAGAGTGATCAGATCAGGTCAGTCCAATTATGAAAAAGATGCAGCACCCCGAGACCTATCAAATCATATATAATAATTCCTACAATATTGATCGAGCAAAAAGTTATGGCCAAAAAGCCCAAATACTGAATCGGCCAATACTGAATCGTCCTTATCCGGGAATAAAAAATAATTAGAAAAAGAGCCAAAATCAAAAAGAAACAAAAAACTTTGAATAATAATTTGTTTTAAAATTTTAAACTTTGGCGAAAGATTTTGATAATTAAGTTATACTACAGTAAGCTGAATAGTCAAAAAATTGATGTCCTCCGGATAATTATGCGGGATGAGCAAAATTTTGTTATCATTCGTGGAGAATGTAAAAAAAATTCACGGGACGGGACGGGGAATTTTCAAAAAATCTCTAAAATTCCCCGACTTTCGGGGACAGTGAACAACCCTAATTCTTACATCAACACTTTTGTTCGCATTACTTCCGCCAGCACCATCAGATATTCTGAAATTTAATTTTTTATTTAAATATCTGAAATTTTTTATAAAAAACAAACTAACAAAAAAGGATTTCCGTCTTTATCCATTCGAATTAACCCATAATTTTTAACATTTTTATTTTCTCTATATTTTAAAATTTCATTCCAAACAGCTTTCCCGTGTATATCAGGAACATGTTTAGCTAGTGAGGTAGAAAGTTCATAGGGTTTTAAACACAATGGGCATCTATAATAGTTTGGATCTATATGTATTTTTTCATGATCTTGTTTTTTCCTGAGAGAACTATAAGTCTGAAAACATTTAAAGTTAATTTTTATTTAGTGAATTAAAGCGGGAGGTCCCGTTTCCCAGTGACTCGTTTTGGAGTTAATTTACTCAGCTCTAGAGGTCGGACCGATACGATTTTTTATCGATAATTATCGATATTTTTCGATATTTTTTCGATAATTATCGAAAAAATATCGACCGAGAAAATTTTGATTTTTTCGATATTTTTCGATATTCGATATTTTTCGAATTTATCGAAAAAATATCGACCGAAAAAATTTAAAAATCGAAACAATCGACCGACCAAATTACGAAAAATCGAAAAAAATATCGAATGCCGTTTTTGACTAAAATTTGAATTTTTGGCTCAAAAAAGGATGCATTTTTGCTTCTTGCCCAACGGAAATTCAAAAAATTTTCGCCTGCGGCGCAGAAAAGGAGAAAGGTTTCTTCTATATTCACGATTTAGTTTGCCAAAGCGAGATGAGAGTGAGATAATATGTATATGGCAGGGTTGCCGCGGGTACAAAAAATTTTCGGGTACGGGTTTCGGGTATCGGGTTGGAGCGTTTTCATTTCGGGTATCGGGTTTCGGGTTGGCAAAAATATCGGGTACGGGTTTCGGGTTTCGGGTTATAAAATTTTCATTTCGGGTATCGGGTTTCGGGTTGGCAAAAATTTCGGGTACGGGTTTCGGGTTTGGCGAAAAATTCGGGTTATTTTCGGGTGTTCGGCTATTGGTAAACTAAATTGTAAGGAGGCAAGCTATATTGCATAATAGGATTTTGGTGATATAGAGAGAAGCAAATTTGAAGAGATTAAAACATTGTGGGATTTGGGGATTAAGAGGGATATCTTGGTAAAATCCCACTATATTGGTAAAATCCCACCTTGATAAAATCCCACTATGTGCTAATATCCCTCCGCCTTATCTCCATAAAAGCATCCAAATTTCTCCCGTTTTTAGCGCCGCAGGCGAAAATTTTGAGAATTTTGAAGACAAAGACGCCAATTTTCTTCCATTTTTTGCGCCGCAGGCGAAAATTTTTATTTAAGTTTAATTGATCATGAACCTAGAACTCTTAATTTTATGCGCCGCAGGCGAAAATTTTGCAAAATTCATGACTAAATTAAAATTTTTAATGCTCTTTCAAGCTTAAAATATTAAAAAAATAAATTTAAAAATCTAAAATGAAAATCAAAGTTTAAAGGCATTTATTTTTGAAAAGAAAAATTTTTTAGGCCTTATTTCCAATTCAGACTCGAACCCACCCCAAGAAAATAGCGGCCAGTCGCCTTACACACTCAACCACCGACCAACATAATGAAAAATTAAAGAAATTATAAATATTTCTTTCCCTTTTCCTTCTTTCTCTTTCTATAAATTTATTTTTAAAAATCGGGTAAGGCTAAGTTTTCGGGTATAAATTTCGGGTTTTAACCAATTTCGGGTCACGGGTTTCGGGTTGGAAAAAATATCGGGTACGGGTTTCGGGTTTCGGGTTGGAAAATTTTCAATTCGGGTATCGGGTTTCGGGTACAAAAAAGGCCGGGTTTCGGGTTTCGGGTATCGGGTTTCGGGCGGCAACCCTGGTATATGGTACTTAACACTGATATGAATTAAGAAAGATTTCGGTAGATTAAGGGAGATTTCAGTGGGTTAAGAGTAACTTGATGGGATATCCGAAGATTTGGTGGGATATTTGAGATATCCAAGGACATGACGGATATTGTGGATATCCAGGGTAATCGACTATTTGTATAACTTATAGAGGAATAAGTGTGTAAAATGAATCTCGAGGGATCAAGACGGAGCTTTGGGAGAGATGGATATCAAAACGGATATCTATTTATCTGCCGATATCCTCTTAATCCACAAATCACTTGATATCCCTTCTGATCTCACAAATCCACAATATCACTATTACTACCTCTAAATCTCTCGTTACACACTCAGCCCTTCAATATCAACCTTAATTCCTTAAAACCCATTATTCCTAGTTAAAATCCACTTATATCCCACTTGATCCTTCGATATCAAATACAAGTCCATTGATATTACATTTAATCCGTCCAAATCCACCAATATCCATTTAATCAATCTTTATCTCATTAAACTTTAGGTCTATTCTGTTATTCATTGGTTATAGAAAAATTTTTGAAAAATCGAAAAATATCGAGGCTTTTTTTCGATTTTTTTCGATTTCGTTATTTTTCGATAATTGTCGAAAAAATATCGACCGAGAAAATTTTGATTTTTTCGATATTTTTCGATATTTATCGAAAAAATATCGACCGACCTCTTCGGCCGATCTCTACTCAGCTCGATGAGCTCTATCGATTTATGTATTCAATGCCTTTTAGTACATTTAAAACAAATTGAGGGAAAGTAGCAGTAGTAAGCAAGATAGATTTTATAAAATTCCATCATTTAAATTGTCAAAACAAACATTTAAATAATCTAGTGGAAGCTTCCAGAATGAAAAAGGAATTAATCTGGCTACTTGAATCTGGAAGAAATCTCGCTACTCAGTGCTCAGGCGAAAAAACAATTCCGTTCAATGGCGTTCAAGTTTTTTTTTTTGTCTCGAAACGCGGTCTTAAGTATATTTTAGTAACAAGATTTGATTGTCCTTTCTACAAATGCTCTATCAATTCCTACTAATTTCCAATAAAACAAAATTTTAAAAAATTTATAATTAATTACCTTAGGACAATGAGCACATTTATACGTATTTTTTTCTCCTGTATGGTTACTTTGATGTGTTTTAAGATTTTGCTGACGAGTAAATTCCTCATTACAACTAACACCATTTTTATCAACATACTGGAAAGAAATATTTTATAATTTAATTTTTCTGAAGTTAATACCTTGCAAACATAAGGCTTTACTCCTGTATGTGTTCTAATATGTTGTGCGAAATTTGATGAGAAAATAGACTTTCCATTACATCCTGACCAAAAACAGTTGCGACGGGGACCCTTTAAATTAAAATATTAAAACAGGAATGTAAACTAAAAATTTTAAGTTGACTGAAGAAAGCCCATTTTCACGGACTTTATTAAGCAGGAAAATGACTTTATTATCAAATAATTAGTGACCTTTTGATCTTTTGTATGTTCTTTAACATGTTCCACAAAAGCATCTTTAATAGAAAAAACACTTCCACATCCGTCCCATTCACATTTGGCAGAATAACTTTCACTCCTTAATTTTTTAAATTAAAATAAATTACCTATTTCTATTAACCCTTGGTTTTCCATTAACCCTTGTTCTGCATTCATTTGTCGATGTTGAGGTGAAAATAAAAACGGATGATTGCCTAAATCTTGATTCAAATTTGACAAAATTTGAAAAGTTTCTAGGCCAGAAGGATTCCCTTCCTGAGTGTATCCTTCAGTATTTGAGGGTATGCTTCCTGTTCCAGTTCCTACATGACCAGTAGTTCCAGTTTCGCTTGTTCCGACATTTCGAGGTTGAAAAGTATTGAAATCATCCGTTTCATCATCACTATTATTTGAATGAAGAAGATGAGGCGTTAATAATAAGCAAAAAAGCAAAAATATTGAAAGCTTCATTACTTACTTGAATTGTTTCAAATATTTTCTGAATTAAAAAATTTTTTTGTGTATATTTTTTACATGAGCAATATAAGCAATGAAAATTATACAGCGGCGGAAATTTAGTTTTGATGGATTTTATAGAATTAAAGTGTATATCCGGGATATACATATGGTGATTTGAGGGATTAAGGGTGGTTTCAATGTCAATTTAAAGACAGTTCCTGAGTTCAAATTCTAGAGAAAGAGTTGATGTGAGAGATGTGTGTTGTCTTTCCAATGTAATAAAAAATATTTTCTATGTAAGGATAAAGATAAATAATAAAAATGGGGCCGAAAATGCGATAGTAATCCTCTATCGTAGTTATTTCAGTAAACATCGCCCAACTTTAGTTAGCTTTTACATGTAAGAATTATCGAATGAGAATCTAGTCACTTCACTTCATTTTCTAATTTGTGTTAAGGAGTAAGAGAATGATTCAATCAACCATTTTTGGACTGTTTATAAAGGGAAATTTAAAGAAGCTGAATAAGTGGTAGTGAATAAGTCTGCTTTCCCCCCCCCCCCCCCCCCACATTGACAAAAATCAAGATTAAGAGGACATTTTACCAAATATGTTATTTTTCGGATTTTTAGATTTTGTTTTTAAATGTTTATTCGACAGCTATTTGACGATGTACTTATCCTAATAAGAAACCTTCGTTATTTATAAATTCCCAGATACCGTATTTTCTCTAGTAATTCCCCAGTGGGATTATTGTTTCAACCCATCGCTAGAGTGGGGAATTAATAGAGACTGGGGAATTACTAGAGAAAATACGGTATTCTGGCAAACCTTACATATAAAGATGGTTATCATACCTCGCAATTAATTTATGGCCGTTACATTCATAAGCTCATCAATGTCTAGTCCAAACAATTAAGTCATTGGACCTCGACCTTTTTCGAACCGAAACTTCATCCGACGAAAAATTTTAAAATTCCGGAATGAATTTTTTTCAGCCCATAACATCGGGTCTTTAAGAAATTAGCACGTCTATTGTTTAAAGAAAATGCCTGAAGTACATGTTTCGTTTCCATTAACCGAGTTTTTATTTAGATTTATTAAAAATAATACAGATTTACAGCTAGAACAACATTTACCGAATAATTTCAAAATCTAGTCTGTAAAATATCCGTCGATTTTCCGTCAAATGTAACTTTACCGTATTCACGCAAAATCACATGAATTAAGTCTTGGCAGGGCATTAATATAAGTGCAGCGCTTTTTATTTTTCACTCCTCTCTTTCATTCACTACAACCTGCTCCACGTAAACGTGGAGCGGGGATGGGGCACTTATCCAAGTAAAATCACATGAATTGAGTCTTGGCAGGGCATTAACGGCGCTTTTTATCTTTAACTCCTCTCCTCTCTTTTTCCTCTCTTTCTTCATAGGCTCTCCAACTCATCGAATCCTTAACTCATCGACAAGGCTCATTTATTTTAATTGGCGCATGATTCCTCAAAAAAGGTCAAATTAAAGTGGAAAGCCAATATAGAGAAAAAATAAGAAATTGATTAGAAAAGGAAATTAAAAATCAATTTTTAAATTAAAATTAGAAAAATTAATTTAAATATTTTAATAATTTTAATTAAAAATAATTTATTAAAAATTTTATCCAATAAATCTAAAAATACTTTAATTTACGGCAAAAGAATTTTAAAATTACAGTCGAAAAATCTCGATTCCAACAACTGAGGTTTTTATTAGAGGTCTTCATTTCAGCCTTCTTATTTTCTGTTAGGGTGGCGTGTTTAGTATAAAAGGCTTCGCCTTTTATAAGGCGAAGCAGTCAAGGAGTCAGTTAGTAAGTCTACATCAGTCTATTGTTAGTGTTATTCTAGTCGCAGCCAACGCATAGTCCCGCCTATTTCTATTGTATTGTTGTCTAGTAGAATCAAACCAAAAACGCTGTGATTATACAAGTTTTGATAAATTTATGATAAAAATTAACAAAATAACTCTAATTGAGTCGGCAAGATTAGACTGTAAAAAACCCCGAGCTTCGCTCGGGCATAAGTGTTAATTCAGTTAAGATAGGGGTATAATTTCATCAAAAATTGATCAATTACAAAATCCACCTACCAAATTTTAACATTAAATAGGAATAGGGATGTTCTAGTAAATAATAACCTTTTCCCAATGTCTAAAAGACCAATACCATCTCTCCACTTAGCTAAACAATAAAAATATAAAGTTTATAATTAAGGACGACAGAATCAGGGACAAGGATCGGGGTCTAATCAAGGTAAAAATTTAAATCTGTTTTTAGATTAAATAATTAATTTAGGAGGAAGTTCTCGTCAACGAGGCACTCCACGCCGAGGACGAGAATCTGGAGGTTTTTATTGAAATCATAAAAACAATTTTTAATAGACAATCTCTTCAGATAAAGGAAAGGGAAAAGCACTAGATTAAAGAGATGGAAACACAATATTTGATGACTGGAGAATTATTCTCTATAGATCGAAAAATTAAACATGAAGAATTGATAGTTATCAACATAATCTACCAACCGTATATGCTTGAATAATTACCCATTCTCAAATAATCACTCCTCTTGATTAATTACCCACTTTAGCGAGATGTTGGAACAATTTTTAAAATTATTCCAGCATATACGGTATTTTAAACAAAAACTTTTAAGTAAAGATTTATTTAAGATTGATGGGTTTTCTTTCATTTGGGACTTTTATTTTTAACACAATCTAATTTTTTCATTTCACTCTTTAATTGTTTTCACACCCCCACTATCTTAGACAAAAATGGTCTTGATATTTTGTGAAATTTATTTTCTAGCTGAGTTTATTTTCGTTTGATTTTTTAGTTAAATTTCACCACAAAAACTTTTATTTGTAAGTGTATTTTGTTTTCCAATGTGTATGCAACGTATTTTCTAGTAAATCTCGGGGATGGAAGGACTTTTAATCCAATTGACTCTTTTGATTTAATTCTGGGTAAATTTATATGAAGTCAAAAACTGAAAATTATGCAATAAATTTTACTCAGAAAATAATCATAAAAGAAAGGAATTAAAAATATTTTGATAATACATATAGGTAAATAAAGTATTTTAATGCTAACGTTTCAAAAAGTTCTCTGATACAGTCGGATCTCCCAATAAGATTTAACAAATACACAGCAAATTAAGATTTTAAATTCTACTTGGATGTCGAGTTGGGTAGCTGATTAACCTAGTAAATAAGTGCAGAGACTGTAAACCTTCCCAACACAATCAAATCACTCTTGAATTTTAACTAATAAATTGAAACCGAAAAAAAGGATGGAAATATAAATGCCCAAAATTTTGAAAATCTTGAATTTAAAATAAGCTTTAAAAGACATAGATATACTTCAATTAAATAAATTTTAAAATTTGTTGGTATTTAGTGACTAATCAATGTTGAGATCCGACTGTATTATCTATCTAGTTTACATTTAATTTTAACTGAAAATATGACCGAAAATAAAATAAAGACCGATTAGTAATCTGAAGGAAAAATTATAAAAATAGTAAAGATTTAAAGGAAAGTATTTGGGTTAACAAGTTTCATATAAGTTGAAGCAGTCGGATCTCTATATAAGATAACCCCAAATCCAAAATAAAATAAAAAACAATTGATAATCATAGGAAAATTAATAAAAACAGTAAAGATTTAAAGGAAAGTCTAGGATAGATTTGTTGCTACAATAACAAAAAAACAGGTAATATTCAATTTCGTACCCCCCCTTTTTTTAATTTTTTAAGGTGTTAAAAATGGTCAGTCTTGTGAAGAATGTAGAGCCCAACGAGCTGTATCGAATGACACCAAAATCAACGTGATTGGACCAGATTTGACAAAATTATGACATTATCTAGACCTACCGGAGTCGGCAACTTTATGTTATAATTTTGTCAAATCTGGTCCAATCACGTTGATTTTGGTGTCATTCGACTCAGCTCGACGAGCTCTTTCAAATGAGCTATCATTTGTAGCTAGTTCCCCTCAAATACTCAATCTTCATCTCGTTAATCATGCATTTTACCCTTTCCTTTATCTGTAAAAATTATTTTTAATTTAAATGTTTTACAAATATTCTTAATCTGTTTTTAAGAATATTTGTAAATCTGTTTTTAGATTAAATAATTAATTTAGGAGGAAGTTCTCGTCAACGAGGCACACCACGCCGAGGACGAGAATTTGGAGGTTTTTATTGAAATCATAAAAACAATTTTTAATAGACAATCTCTTCAGATAAAGGAAAGGGAAAAGCACTAGATTAAAGAGATGGAAACACAATATTTGATGACTGGAGAATTATTCTCTATAGATCGAAAAATTAAACATGAAGAATTGATAGTTATCAACATAATCTACCAACCGTATATGCTTGAATAATTACCCATTCTCAAATAATCACTCCTCTTGATTAATTACCCACTTTAGCGAGATGTTGGAACAATTTTTAAAATTATTCCAGCATATACGGTATTTTAAACAAAAACTTTTAAGTAAAGATTTATTTAAGATTGATGGGTTTTCTTTCATTTGGGACTTTTATTTTTAACACAATCTAATTTCTTCATTTCACTCTTTAATTGTTTTCACACCCCCACTATCTTAGACAAAAATGGTCTTGATATTTTGTGAAATTTATTTTCTAGCTGAGTTTATTTTCGTTTGATTTTTTAGTTAAATTTCACCACAAAAACTTTTATTTGTAAGTGTATTTTGTTTTCCAATGTGTATGCAACGTATTTTCTAGTAAATCTCGGGGATGGAAGGACTTTTAATCCAATTGACTCTTTTGATTTAATTCTGGGTAAATTTATATGAAGTCAAAAACTGAAAATTATGCAATAAATTTTACTCAGAAAATAATCATAAAAGAAAGGAATTAAAAATATTTTGATAATACATATAGGTAAATAAAGTATTTTAATGCTAACGTTTCAAAAAGTTCTCTGATACAGTCGGATCTCCCAATAAGATTTAACAAATACACAGCAAATTAAGATTTTAAATTCTACTTGGATGTCGAGTTGGGTAGCTGATTAACCTAGTAAATAAGTGCAGAGACTGTAAACCTTCCCAACACAATCAAATCACTCTTGAATTTTAACTAATAAATTGAAACCGAAAAAAAGGATGGAAATATAAATGCCCAAAATTTTGAAAATCTTGAATTTAAAATAAGCTTTAAAAGACATAGATATACTTCAATTAAATAAATTTTAAAATTTGTTGGTATTTAGTGACTAATCAATGTTGAGATCCGACTGTATTATCTATCTAGTTTACATTTAATTTTAACTGAAAATATGACCGAAAATAAAATAAAGACCGATTAGTAATCTGAAGGAAAAATTATAAAAATAGTAAAGATTTAAAGGAAAGTATTTGGGTTAACAAGTTTCATATAAGTTGAAGCAGTCGGATCTCTATATAAGATAACCCCAAATCCAAAATAAAATAAAAAACAATTGATAATCATAGGAAAATTAATAAAAACAGTAAAGATTTAAAGGAAAGTCTAGGATAGATTTGTTGCTACAATAACAAAAAAACAGGTAATATTCAATTTCGTACCCCCCCCCTTTTTTTAATTTTTTAAGGTGTTAAAAATGGTCAGTCTTGTGAAGAATGTAGAGCCCAACGAGCTGTATCGAATGACACCAAAATCAACGTGATTGGACCAGATTTGACAAAATTATGACATTATCTAGACCTACCGGAGTCGGCAACTTTATGTTATAATTTTGTCAAATCTGGTCCAATCACGTTGATTTTGGTGTCATTCGACTCAGCTCGACGAGCTCTTTCAAATGAGCTATCATTTGTAGCTAGTTCCCCTCAAATACTCAATCTTCATCTCGTTAATCATGCATTTTACCCTTTCCTTTATCTGTAAAAATTATTTTTAATTTAAATGTTTTACAAATATTCTTAATCTGTTTTTAAGAATATTTGTAAATCTGTTTTTAGATTAAATAATTAATTTAGGAGGAAGTTCTCGTCAACGAGGCACACCACGCCGAGGACGAGAATTTGGAGGTTTTTATTGAAATCATAAAAACAATTTTTAATAGACAATCTCTTCAGATAAAGGAAAGGGAAAAGCACTAGATTAAAGAGATGGAAACACAATATTTGATGACTGGAGAATTATTCTCTATAGATCGAAAAATTAAACATGAAGAATTGATAGTTATCAACATAATCTACCAACCGTATATGCTTGAATAATTACCCATTCTCAAATAATCACTCCTCTTGATTAATTACCCACTTTAGCGAGATGTTGGAACAATTTTTAAAATTATTCCAGCATATACGGTATTTTAAACAAAAACTTTTAAGTAAAGATTTATTTATGATTGATGGGTTTTCTTTCATTTGGGACTTTTATTTTTAACACTATCTAATTTTTTCATTTCACTCTTTAATTGTTTTCACACCCCCACTATCTTAGACAAAAATGGTCTTGATATTTTGTGAAATTTATTTTCTAGCTCCAATTGAGTTTATTTTCGTTTGATTTTTTAGTTAAATTTCACCACAAAAACTTTTATTTGTAAGTGTATTTTGTTTTCCAATGTGTATGCAACGTATTTTCTAGTAAATCTCGGGTATGGAAGGACTTTTAATCCGATTGACTCTTTTGATTTAATTCTGGGTAAATTTATATGAAGTCAAAAACTGAAAATTATGCAATAAATTTTACTCAGAAAATAATCATAAAAGAAAGGAATTAAAAATATTTTGATAATACATATAGGTAAATAAAGTATTTTAATGCTAACGTTTCAAAAAGTTCTCTGATACAGTCGGATCTCCCAATAAGATTTAACAAATACACAGCAAATTAAGATTTTAAATTCTACTTGGATGTCGAGTTGGGTAGCTGATTAACCTAGTAAATAAGTGCAGAGACTGTAAACCTTCCCAACACAATCAAATCACTTTTGAATTTTAACTAATAATTTGAAACCGAAAAAAAGGATGGAAATATAAATGCCCAAAATTTTGAAAATCTAAAATTTAAAATAAGCTTTAAAAGACATAGATATACTTCAATTAAATAAATTTTAAAATTTGTTGGTATTTAGTGACTAATCAATGTTGAGATCCGACTGTATTATCTATCTAGTTTTACATTTAATTTTCCCTTTGACTGATCGCGTAAGATCTTAACTGAAAATATGACCGAAAATAAAATAAAGACCGATTAGTAATCTGAAGGAAAAATTATAAAAATAGTAAAGATTTAGAGGAAAGTATTTGGGTTAACAAGTTTCATATAAGTTGAAGCAGTCGGATCTCTATATAAGATAACCCCAAATCCAAAATAAAATAAAGACCGATTGTTAATCCTTTCAGTTTTTATAAAAGATTTAAAGGAAAGTCTAGGATAGATTTGTTGCTACAATAACAAAAAAACAATGTTTTCATTGTTTAAATTCAAATAATCAGTAAACTAGTTCCCCTCAAATACTCAATCTTCATCTCGTTAATGATGCATTTTACCCTTTCCTTTATCTGTAAAAATTATTTTTAATTTAAATGTTTTATAAATATTCTTTTCTAAAAATCATTTAATTGATAATTTTAATTTTTGTGAATAAAAGTTATAGTTCTGTATTGAACTTATATTGTTATTTATTCGAAAAAACGTGCAAGTTAGAAAAATATAGATCTGAAAATCCACTAGATAACGTGGGTGTGGTAAATATTTTTACTTTTTGTTAATCAAATACCTTCCGGACGTGAACTTCCTCGACGGCTTGCTCTTCCTCTTTGACGTGAACGTCCTTCTAAATTATAATTTAATTCAATATTTTATTAAACAATAGAGACTGTGTTCTAATAGAAAACGTGTGACAGGGACCGTTTGTGTCGGGACCTGACCTTGGTTATGTTGTCCTTAATTATTGAAAATTTATACCCATATAACCCCATTTTTAGTCTATTTTTATATGTTCGATCAAAACTAAATGGTCGAACATATCCCTCGAAATAACAAAAAATTATTTAGGATTGATAAGTATTAGCTTCGGAGATGATAATTACGGAATAAAATATTTTATTAACTAATGAACATTAAAGAATATTACACGATTTCAGCATCAAAAAATTTAAATTAAAGATAATTTATTACCACCAATTGCCAGGTTCCCCGATCTGAAAGGAGCATTTCGAGCTGACTCCTCTTGTGCACGTAAAAGCACTGAAAATTAAAAAAATTTTAGTCAACAATAAAAGTATTGTGTGGTTATCCGCCATGTGTCAAATGTTTGAAGAGAGAAATTGGAGATAAAAAAATGTGTGCGGATAGCCACATAGTAGAGCCCGACCGGGACAAGATCACGATAGAAAATCTCGGTTATCGAGGTCGAGGTTTTTCGTGATCTCGATTCTTGTACGACCCTCCCATTTGGGGCTCTTCCACATAGTATGTATAACAAATTTAATATAAATATTACTCCGTTGTTCTTCCTCTTCAGTGCTAGGATATAAATATGCAGGAAATGTCGCATCTTTATATTAAAAATTATTAACAATTTAAAATATATATTTCATATATACTAGGGTTGCACCCCGAACGCTCTGGGGGGGGGGTATGTCAGGGTACGGGGCTTTTGAATTGTTCGGGCGGGGTTGGGGACCAAAATATGGTCGGGGTACGGGCCGGCTATAACTTTGCGAAATTTCGATGGATAGGGCTAGGAATGATCCCAGACACAGTGGGATTGGTAATTTATATTTTTCATGACTTCATAACAAAATTTAATTGTTTTAATTTGCGGGCACTTTTAAATAAATTTCTTTATTATTATTCATTTTTATAATGAAGATAAACACCTTGATATTCGTCTAAATTTTTGTCAGAATCTTGATCGTTGACATAAATGTTCTTTCCAAATAATCTAAGATCAGGTTGTTGAGGAGGCAAACCTTCTATAAATATTTATTCAGTTATTTTTCTCCGTGTAAAGCTATAAAACTATGAGTCAATTTTGAATAGGTAGGTTTGATCGAATGGACTAATTCCCTATGAAAAAATTTCAAAGAAAAATCTCTAGAAAATGTTGAATATTATTTTTATTTTAAAAATATGTCTGGGAAACCCTATATTATAGACTTATATTTGTGTGTTTAAAAGATTAAAGAACAAATCTAAATTTAAATTTTCATTAGAAAATTGCCTGATGTAAATCTTCCTTGATGTGTGTAAGCTGAATAGTCAAAAGGTTGATGTCCTCCGGATTGGTATACGGGATGAGCAAAATTTTGTTGTCCTCCTTCTGGAATGTATTGAGGATAATCTCCCTCGTGTAGATTTGTTTCATGACCAATCTTTAAAATAAAATTATTTTCACTAAACTGTTAACTGTTTTCATTTAATTAGAATTCCTCTTTTAGAATCCATACATTAATACCAAGGATTTTAATGAACTGATTTTAAATAAGAATGATTGAATCGCAAATCGAAAATTAAATAAAGCAATAAAAGGGTAGGGGACGATTCAGTATCGCCGATTCAGTATCGCCAATTCAGTATCCGCCGATTCAGTATCCGCCGATTCAGTATCCGCCGATTCAGTATAGATTCGTCATCTCTTTCATAATTGGCCCGATCTGATCTGATGATCATAAAAAAGTTACAGCGTGAAAACCGATTTTTTATTCCTGTGACGCGTTATCAGTGATAACTTTTTGTAGAGTGATCAGATCAGGTCAGTCCAATTATGAAAAAGATGCAGCACCCCGAGACCTATCAAATCATATATAATAATTCCTACAATATTGATCGAGCAAAAAGTTATGGCCAAAAAGCCCAAATACTGAATCGGCCAATACTGAATCGTCCTTATCCGGGAATAAAAAATAATTAGAAAAAGAGCCAAAATCAAAAAGAAACAAAAAACTTTGAATAATAATTTGTTTTAAAATTTTAAACTTTGGCGAAAGATTTTGATAATTAAGTTATACTACAGTAAGCTGAATAGTCAAAAAATTGATGTCCTCCGGATAATTATGCGGGATGAGCAAAATTTTGTTATCATTCGTGGAGAATGTAAAAAAAATTCACGGGACGGGACGGGGAATTTTCAAAAAATCTCTAAAATTCCCCGACTTTCGGGGACAGTGAACAACCCTAATTCTTACATCAACACTTTTGTTCGCATTACTTCCGCCAGCACCATCAGATATTCTGAAATTTAATTTTTTATTTAAATATCTGAAATTTTTTATAAAAAACAAACTAACAAAAAAGGATTTCCGTCTTTATCCATTCGAATTAACCCATAATTTTTAACATTTTTATTTTCTCTATATTTTAAAATTTCATTCCAAACAGCTTTCCCGTGTATATCAGGAACATGTTTAGCTAGTGAGGTAGAAAGTTCATAGGGTTTTAAACACAATGGGCATCTATAATAGTTTGGATCTATATGTATTTTTTCATGATCTTGTTTTTTCCTGAGAGAACTATAAGTCTGAAAACATTTAAAGTTAATTTTTATTTAGTGAATTAAAGCGGGAGGTCCCGTTTCCCAGTGACTCGTTTTGGAGTTAATTTACTCAGCTCTAGAGGTCGGACCGATACGATTTTTTATCGATAATTATCGATATTTTTCGATATTTTTTTTCGATAATTATCGAAAAAATATCGACCGAGAAAATTTTGATTTTTTCGATATTTTTCGATATTCGATATTTTTCGAATTTATCGAAAAAATATCGACCGAAAAAATTTAAAAATCGAAACAATCGACCGACCAAATTACGAAAAATCGAAAAAAATATCGAATGCCGTTTTTGACTAAAATTTGAATTTTTGGCTCAAAAAAGGATGCATTTTTGCTTCTTGCCCAACGGAAATTCAAAAATTTTCGCCTGCGGCGCAGAAAAGGAGAAAGGTTTCTTCTATATTCACGATTTAGTTTGCCAAAGCGAGATGAGAGTGAGATAATATGTATATGGCAGGGTTGCCGCGGGTACAAAAAATTTTCGGGTACGGGTTTCGGGTATCGGGTTGGAGCGTTTTCATTTCGGGTATCGGGTTTCGGGTTGGCAAAAATATCGGGTACGGGTTTCGGGTTTCGGGTTATAAAATTTTCATTTCGGGTATCGGGTTTCGGGTTGGCAAAAATTTCGGGTACGGGTTTCGGGTTTGGCGAAAAATTCGGGTTATTTTCGGGTGTTCGGCTATTGGTAAACTAAATTGTAAGGAGGCAAGCTATATTGCATAATAGGATTTTGGTGATATAGAGAGAAGCAAATTTGAAGAGATTAAAACATTGTGGGATTTGGGGATTAAGAGGGATATCTTGGTAAAATCCCACTATATTGGTAAAATCCCACCTTGATAAAATCCCACTATGTGCTAATATCCCTCCGCCTTATCTCCATAAAAGCATCCAAATTTCTCCCGTTTTTAGCGCCGCAGGCGAAAATTTTGAGAATTTTGAAGACAAAGACGCCAATTTTCTTCCATTTTTTGCGCCGCAGGCGAAAATTTTTATTTAAGTTTAATTGATCATGAACCTAGAACTCTTAATTTTATGCGCCGCAGGCGAAAATTTTGCAAAATTCATGACTAAATTAAAATTTTTAATGCTCTTTCAAGCTTAAAATATTAAAAAAATAAATTTAAAAATCTAAAATGAAAATCAAAGTTTAAAGGCATTTATTTTTGAAAAGAAAAATTTTTTAGGCCTTATTTCCAATTCAGACTCGAACCCACCCCAAGAAAATAGCGGCCAGTCGCCTTACACACTCAACCACCGACCAACATAATGAAAAATTAAAGAAATTATAAATATTTCTTTCCCTTTTCCTTCTTTCTCTTTCTATAAATTTATTTTTAAAAATCGGGTAAGGCTAAGTTTTCGGGTATAAATTTCGGGTTTTAACCAATTTCGGGTCACGGGTTTCGGGTTGGAAAAAATATCGGGTACGGGTTTCGGGTTTCGGGTTGGAAAATTTTCAATTCGGGTATCGGGTTTCGGGTACAAAAAAGGCCGGGTTTCGGGTTTCGGGTATCGGGTTTCGGGCGGCAACCCTGGTATATGGTACTTAACACTGATATGAATTAAGAAAGATTTCGGTAGATTAAGGGAGATTTCAGTGGGTTAAGAGTAACTTGATGGGATATCCGAAGATTTGGTGGGATATTTGAGATATCCAAGGACATGACGGATATTGTGGATATCCAGGGTAATCGACTATTTGTATAACTTATAGAGGAATAAGTGTGTAAAATGAATCTCGAGGGATCAAGACGGAGCTTTGGGAGAGATGGATATCAAAACGGATATCTATTTATCTGCCGATATCCTCTTAATCCACAAATCACTTGATATCCCTTCTGATCTCACAAATCCACAATATCACTATTACTACCTCTAAATCTCTCGTTACACACTCAGCCCTTCAATATCAACCTTAATTCCTTAAAACCCATTATTCCTAGTTAAAATCCACTTATATCCCACTTGATCCTTCGATATCAAATACAAGTCCATTGATATTACATTTAATCCGTCCAAATCCACCAATATCCATTTAATCAATCTTTATCTCATTAAACTTTAGGTCTATTCTGTTATTCATTGGTTATAGAAAAATTTTTGAAAAATCGAAAAATATCGAGGCTTTTTTTTCGATTTTTTTCGATTTCGTTATTTTTCGATAATTGTCGAAAAAATATCGACCGAGAAAATTTTGATTTTTTCGATATTTTTCGATATTTATCGAAAAAATATCGACCGACCTCTTCGGCCGATCTCTACTCAGCTCGATGAGCTCTATCGATTTATGTATTCAATGCCTTTTAGTACATTTAAAACAAATTGAGGGAAAGTAGCAGTAGTAAGCAAGATAGATTTTATAAAATTCCATCATTTAAATTGTCAAAACAAACATTTAAATAATCTAGTGGAAGCTTCCAGAATGAAAAAGGAATTAATCTGGCTACTTGAATCTGGAAGAAATCTCGCTACTCAGTGCTCAGGCGAAAAAACAATTCCGTTCAATGGCGTTCAAGTTTTTTTTTTTGTCTCGAAACGCGGTCTTAAGTATATTTTAGTAACAAGATTTGATTGTCCTTTCTACAAATGCTCTATCAATTCCTACTAATTTCCAATAAAACAAAATTTTAAAAAATTTATAATTAATTACCTTAGGACAATGAGCACATTTATACGTATTTTTTTCTCCTGTATGGTTACTTTGATGTGTTTTAAGATTTTGCTGACGAGTAAATTCCTCATTACAACTAACACCATTTTTATCAACATACTGGAAAGAAATATTTTATAATTTAATTTTTCTGAAGTTAATACCTTGCAAACATAAGGCTTTACTCCTGTATGTGTTCTAATATGTTGTGCGAAATTTGATGAGAAAATAGACTTTCCATCACACCCAGTCCAGTTACAGTAGCGATATTTACCCTTTAAATTAGGGTTGTTGGCGGTCGGTAAACCGAACCGAAACCGAAAACCGGTGTTTTTGGCGAAAAAACCGAAACCGAAAACCGGGGGTCAAAAACCGGCGAAAACCGAAAACCGATGGCCTAAACCGACCGGTTTCGGTTTATAAAATACACCCCTAAAGATGGAATTTTTTGGGATTTGAATTCCCAAAACACACTTCGCCAAAATAATTCCCTAATTTCTGCTTCAATAAATAAGTTTTTTCACTTTTGTGATAACATTGTGTGTGGTTGAGTGGTTACTTTATGGGTTCACTTAATTTGTTTCTGATATGGGGTTGGGTTCGAGTCCAAATGTGTAAAGTTGACTTATTTTCTTGTTACTTCCAAAAACTAATAAGCTTAAACTTAAGTTTTTATTCCATACTCGAAATTTATTTTTAATATTAAAAAACGAAAAAACAAGTCAAAATTTTCACTGAATTCCTATAATTCTAAAAATTTTCGCCTGCGGCGCAGAAAATGGAAGAAATCTGCTCCTTGGGCTTTGAAAATTCCCAAAATTTTCGCCTGCGGCGCAGAAAATGGAAGAAATCTGCTCCTTGGGCTTTGAAAATTCCCAAAATTTTCGCCTGCGGCGCAGAAAATGGAAGAAATCTGCTCCTTGGGCTTTGAAAATTCTCAAAATTTTCGCCTGCGGCGCAGAAAATGGAAGAAAACTGCTCCTTGGGCTTTGAAAATTCCCAAAATTTTCGCCTGCGGCGCAGAAAATGGAAGAAATCTGCTCCTTGGGCTTTGAAAATTCTCAAAATTTTCGCCTGCGGCGCAGAAAATGGAAGAAAACTGCTCCTTGGGCTTTGAAAATTCCCAAAATTTTCGCCTGCGGCGCAGAAAATGGAAGAAATCTGCTCCTTGGGCTTTGAAAATTCCCAAAATTTTCGCCTGCGGCGCAGAAAATGGAAGAAATCTGCTCCTTGGGCTTTGAAAATTCTCAAAATTTTCGCATACAAAGCCAAGTTATTTTCGTTAATCCGCCGATATCCCTCTTAATCCACCGAAATTCCATGATATCACCCAAGATCCATGTTGTCTCCGGACTTCGGGTGGAAAATCAATGGATAATATAATTTTGGGGGATTTGTGTAGGTTATGCGGATATAAGTGATAACAGAGGAATGAGATGGATATCAAGGGATTAAGCGGGATTTGGGCTGATTATCGTGGGATTTTGCTCCGCTGGCTTAAATTGTGAAAATTTCTGAAGGCCAAGAGGAACACCCAAGTTCCGGAAGGCCGGATCATTCCCTTGAAATATCCGACTATCACTAAAATCCACCCAAGTCCATTCACATCCTCCGATATACATTTAAGTCTTCCTTTTTCAGCGCCGCAGGCGAAAATTTTGAGAAATTTGGAAGGCCAAGGACAGAATTTCTTCCCTTTTCAGAGCCGCAGGCGAAAATTTTGGGAAATTTGGAAGATCCTTAAGCCAAAAATCTTCCATTTTGCGCCGCAGATAGAGGCATAAAAATACTCGATTTACACCGAGTACGTCGAGTATGAAGTTTTCGAGTACGAGTAATGCCGAGTACTAAGACCTCGAGTATCGAGTACGAGTAAAGTCGTAAAAAAGTCGAGAGATCGAGTCGGGTATACTCGTACTCGACCCGACTCGGACGAACTCTACTTGCGACCCTAAATTATAAAATTTTCGTTGGCTGATCTGTAGAATATTTCATTGAAGCATAATAATGGGATAAAATATGAATTAAATATTCTATATGGCAAATTCAGGCATAAACCGGTTTCGGTTAACCAAAAACCGGGGGTCAATCAAAAACCGAAACCGAAAACCGGGGGTCGTAAACCGGCCAAAACCGAAAACCGAGGGTACCGGTTTTTAACCGGTCGCCAACAACCCTACTTTAAATTAAAATATTAAAACAGGAATGTAAACTAAAAATTTTAAGTTGACTGAAGAAAGCCCATTTTCACGGACTTTATTAAGCAGGAAAATGACTTTATTATCAAATAATTAGTGACCTTTTGATCTTTTGTATGTTCTTTAACATGTTCCACAAAAGCATCTTTAATAGAAAAAACACTTCCACATCCGTCCCATTCACATTTGGCAGAATAACTTTCACTTCTTAATTTTTTAAATTAAAATAAATTATTTCTATTAACCCTTCGTTTTCCATTAACCCTTGTCCTACATTCATTTGTTGATGTTGAGGTGAAAATAAAAACGGATGATTGCCTAAATCTTGATTCAAATTTGACAAAATTTGAAAAGTTTCTAGGCCAGAAGGATTCCCTTCTTGAGTGTATCCTTCAGTATTTGAGGGTATGCTTCCTGTTCCAGTTCCTACATGACCAGTAGTTCCAGTTTCGCTTGTTCCGACATTTCGAGGTTGAAAAGGATTGAAATCATCCGTTTCATCATCACTATTATTTGAATGAAGAAGATGAGGCGTTAATAATAAGCAAAGAAATAAAAATATTGAAAGCTTCATTACTTACTTGAATTGTTTCAAATATTTTCTGAATTAAAAAATTTTTGTGTATATTTTTTACATGAGCAATATAAGCAATGAAAATTATACAGCGGCGGAAATTTAGTTTTGATGGATTTTATAGAATTAAAGTGTATATCCGGGATATACATATGGTGATTTGAGGGATTAAGGGTAGTTTCAATGTCAATTTAAAGACAGTTCCTGAGTTCAAATTCTAGAGAAAGAGTTGATGTGAGAGATGTGTGTTGTCTTTCCAATGTAATAAAAAATATTTTCTATGTAAGGATAAAGATAAATAATAAAAATGGGGCCGAAAATGCGATAGTAATCCTCTATCGTAGTTATTTCAGTAAACATCGCCCAACTTTAGTTAGCTTTTACATGTAAGAATTATCGAATGAGAATCCAGGCACTTCACTTCATTTTCTAATTTGTGTTAAGGAGTAAGAGAATGATTCAATCAACCATTTTTGGACTGTTTATAAAGGGAAATTTAAAGAAGCCTCGCAATTAATTTATGGCCGTTACATTCATAAGCTCATCAATGTCTAGTCCAAACAATTAAGTCATTGGACCTCGACCTTTTTCGAACCGAAACTTCATCCGACGAAAAATTTTAAAATTCCGGAATGAATTTTTTTCAGCCCATAACATCGGGTCTTTAAGAAATTAGCACGTCTATTGTTTAAAGAAAATGCCTGAAGTACATGTTTCGTTTCCATTAACCGAGTTTTTATTTAGATTTATTAAAAATAATACAGATTTACAGCTAGAACAACATTTACCGAATAATTTCAAAATCTAGTCTGTAAAATATCCGTCGATTTTCCGTCAAATGTAACTTTACCGTATTCACGCAAAATCACATGAATTAAGTCTTGGCAGGGCATTAATATAAGTGCAGCGCTTTTTATTTTTCACTCCTCTCTTTCATTCACTACAACCTGCTCCACGTAAACGTGGAGCGGGGATGGGGCACTTATCCAAGTAAAATCACATGAATTGAGTCTTGGCAGGGCATTAACGGCGCTTTTTATCTTTAACTCCTCTCCTCTCTTTTTTCCTCTGTTTCTTCATAGGCTCTCCAACTCATCGAATCCTTAACTCATCGACAAGGCTCATTTATTTTAATTGGCGCATGATTCCTCAAAAAAGGTCAAATTAAAGTGGAAAGCCAATATAGAGAAAAAAAATAAGAAATTGATTAGAAAAGGAAATTAAAAATCAATTTTTAACTTAAAATTAGAAAAATTAATTTAAATATTTTTATAATTTTAATTAAAAATAATTTATTAAAAATTTTATCCAATAAATCTAAAAATACTTTAATTTACGGCAAAAGAATTTTAAAATTACAGTCGAAAAATCTCAATTCCAACAACTGAGGTTTTTATTAGAGGTCTTCATTTCAGCCTTCTTATTTTCTGTTAGGGTGGCGTGTTTAGTATAAAAGGCTTCGCCTTTTATAAGGCGAAGCAGTCAAGGAGTCAGTTAGTAAGTCTACATCAGTCTATTGTTAGTGTTATTCTAGTCGCAGCCAACGCATAGTCCCGCCTATTTCTATTGTATTGTTGTCTAGTAGAATCAAACCAAAAACGCTGTGATTATACAAGTTTTGATAAATTTATGATAAAAATTAACAAAATAACTCTAATTGAGTCGGCAAGATTAGATTGTAAAAAACCCCGAGCTTCGCTCGGGCATAAGTGTTAATTCAGTTGAAATTGGGGTATAATTTCATCAAAAATTGATCAATTACAAAATCCACCTACCAAATTTTAACATTAAATAGGAATAGGGATGTTCTAGTAAATAATAACCTTTTCCCAATGTCTAAAAGAACAATACCATCTCTCCACTTAGTTAAACAATAAAAATATAAAGTTTATAATTAAGGACGACAGAATCAGGGACAAGGATCGGGGTCTAATCAAGGTAAAAATTTAAATCTGTTTTTAGATTAAATAATTAATTTAGGAGGAAGTTCTCGTCAACGAGGCACACCACGCCGAGGACGAGAATTTGGAGGTTTTTATTGAAATCATAAAAACAATTTTTAATAGACAATCTCTTCAGATAAAGGAAAGGGAAAAGCACTAGATTAAAGAGATGGAAACACAATATTTGATGACTGGAGAATTATTCTCTATAGATCGAAAAATTAAACATGAAGAATTGATAGTTATCAACATAATCTACCAACCGTATATGCTTGAATAATTACCCATTCTCAAATAATCACTCCTCTTGATTAATTACCCACTTTAGCGAGATGTTGAAACAATTTTTAAAATTATTCCAGCATATACGGTATTTTAAACAAAAACTTTTAAGTAAAGATTTATTTAAGATTGATGGGTTTTCTTTCATTTGGGACTTTTATTTTTAACACTATCTAATTTATTCATTTCACTCTTTAATTGTTTTCACACCCCCACTATCTTAGACAAAAATGGTCTTGATATTTTGTGAAATTTATTTTCTAGCTCCAATTGAGTTTATTTTCGTTTGATTTTTTAGTTAAATTTCACCACAAAAACTTTTATTTGTAAGTGTATTTTGTTTTCCAATGTGTATGCAACGTATTTTCTAGTAAATCTCGGGTATGGAAGGACTTTTAATCCGATTGACTCTTTTGGTTTAATTCTGGGTAAATTTATATGAAGTCAAAAACTGAAAATTATGCAATAAATTTTACTCAGAAAATAATCATAAAAGAAAGGAATTAAAAATATTTTGATAATACATATAGGTAAATAAAGTATTTTAATGCTAACGTTTCAAAAAGTTCTCTGATACAGTCGGATCTCACAATAAGATTTAACAAATACACAGCAAATTAAGATTTTAAATTCTACTTGGATGTCGAGTTGGGTAGCTGATTAACCTAGTAAATAAGTGCAGAGACTGTAAACCTTCCCAACACAATCAAATCACTCTTGAATTTTAACTAATAATTTGAAACCGAAAAAAAGGATGGAAATATAAATGCCCAAAATTTTAAAATCTTGAATTTAAAATAAGCTTTAAAAGACATAGATATACTTCAATTAAATAATTCCTAAAATTTGTTGGTATTTAGTGACTAATCAATGTTGAGATCCGACTGTATTATCTATCTAGTTTACATTTAATTTTAACTGAAAATATGACCGAAAATAAAATAAAGACCGATTAGTAATCTGAAGGAAAAATTATAAAAATAGTAAAGATTTAAAGGAAAGTATTTGGGTTAACAAGTTTCATATAAGTTGAAGCAGTCGGATCTCTATATAAGATAACCCCAAATCCAAAATAAAATAAAAAACAATTGATAATCATAGGAAAATTAATAAAAACAGTAAAGATTTAAAGGAAAGTCTAGGATAGATTTATTGCTACAATAACAAAAAAACAATGTTTTCATTGTTTAAACTTCAAATAATCAGTAAACTAGTTCCCCTCAAATACTCAATCTTCATCTCGTTAATCATGCATTTTACCCTTTCCTTTATCTGTAAAAATTATTTTTAATTTAAATATTTTATAAATATTCTTTTTCTAAAAATCATTTATAATGATAATTTTAATTTTTGTGAATAAAAGTTATAGTTCTGTATTGAACTTATATTGTTATTTATGCGAAAAACGTGCTATTTAGAAAAATATAGATCTGAAAATCCACTAGATAACGTGGGTGTGGTAAATATTTTTACTTTTTGTTAATCAAATACCTTCCGGACGTGAACTTCCTCGACGGCTTGCTCCTCCTCTTTGACGTGAACGTCCTTCTAAAGTATAATTTAGTTCAATATTTTATTAAACAATAGAGACTGTGTTCAAATAGAAACCGTGTGACAGGGACCGTTTGTGCCCCCTAACCGTGTGTGTTCTTTTTTGTATTATATATAAATGTTAAAATTTCCAAATCCATGATTAAACGTAAACATTTACATAAAGTATTGGCTGGCTTTATAGTTATGTATATGTGGAGATTAATATTTCCTTAACCTATGCGGTCTCTTTGACATAGACCCTCCTCATAATATTTTTACCTTGGTTAGACATTGATACCTGTCCTTGGTTATGTTGTCCTTAATTATTGAAAATTTATACCCATATAACCCCATTTGTAGTCTATTTTTATATATTATGTTCAGTCAAAACTAAATGGTCGAACATATCCCTCGAAATAACAAAAGATTATGCAGGATTGATAAGTATTAGCTTCGGAGATGATAATTACGGAATAAAAATATTTTATTAACTAATGAACATTAAAAATATTACACGATTTTTCAGCATCAAAAAATTTAAATTAAAGGTAATTCATTACCACCAATTGCCAGGTTCCCCGATCTGAAATGAGCGCTTCGAGCTGACTCTTCTTGTGCACGTAAAAGCACTGAAATATTAAAATTTTTTAGTCAACAAAAAAGTATTGTGTGGTTATCCGCCATGTGTCAAATGTTTGAAGAGAGAAATTGAAGATAAAAAAAATGTGGGCGGATAGCCACATAATAGAGCCCGGACCTGGACGAGATCTCGATAGAAAATCTCGGTTATCGAGATCGAGGTTTTTCGAGATCTCGATTCTGTACGACCCTCCCATTTGGGGCTCTTCCACATAGTATGTATAACAAAATTTAATATAAATATTACTCCGTTGTTCTTCCTCTTCAGTGCTAGGATATAAATATGCAGGAAATGTCGCATCTTGATATTAAAAATTATTAACAATTTAAAATATATATTTCATATATACTAGGGTTGCACCCCAAACGCTCGGGAGTATGTCGGGGTACGGGTTTTGAATTGTTTCGGTGCGGGGTTAGGGACGGGGTACGGGGGTTTAGTACGAGGTTTTAGTAGTACCCTTCCACTTTTAAATTAATTTTTTATATTTATTCATTTTAATTAAAAATAAACACCTTGATCTTCTACAAAATTTTTGTCAGCATCTTGATTTTTGACATAAATGTCCTTTCCAAATAATCTAAGATGAGATTGATGATCCGGCAAACCTCCTATAAATATTTACATATATGTATACCGTATTTTCTCTAATTGAGCGGCTGTCTCCAGTTGAACGGCCGTCTCAATTAGAGCGGCCCTCTACTAGAGTTCGTCCGAGTACGAGTAATTTGGAAAAACCCGAGTACGAGTAAAGCCGAGTATGAAAAGCCCGGGTACGAGTACGAGTTTCAATTTTTAGGCCGAGTACGAGTACGAGTAAAACGGGTAAAACGATATTATTTAAAAATTTAAAAAATCGATTTTCACCGAGTATCCCGAGTATGAAGTTTTCGAGTACGAGTAATGCCGAGTACTAAGACCCCTAGTATCGAGTACGAGTAAACTCGTACTCGACCCGACTCGGACGAACTCTACCCTCTACATTAAATGCAATTTATTATCTTTAATTTCTCTCTTCGCTTTAGCAACTGCTTAACAACTTAATTTTAAGAAAATGAGTGATTCCGACATTGATGTTGTAAATAGGGTTGTCGGTTCCTGGAAAATCTTCGGATATCCGGAACCGAACCGAAAATTTTTTCGAGGGTTAGGAGTTATTAAGGATTAGCGGTGGGGTATAGGTGAATTTGTTGGAAATAAGAGGTTCGATTTATCCATTTTCAGCGCCGCAGGCGAAAATTTTAAGATTTTTGGAAGGCCAAGGAGCCTGATCACTTCCTTTTTTGGCGCCGCAGGCGAAAATTTTTAGAATTTATAAGGCCAAGTGGACAAAATTTTGTGTATGGAAAATAAAGCGGCCGTCTCCAGATGAACCGTCTCCAATAGAGCGGCCCTTTTAGAGGGGATTGAAAAATAGAGCGGCCGGCCGCTCTATTAGAGAAAATACGGTATTCAGTTATTTTTCTATGTATATAGCTAGAAAACTATGGGTCAATTTTGCATAGGTTTGAACGAATGGGCAAAAAATCAGCATTTACATATACAAAAACAATTATTTTTTCGAGGAGAAAAGAACAAAGGTAAATTAATCTGCGACCAAAATATGTATAGGCGGGGACTGGGGTAGTAATAAAGTAATGTTGAAATAAAGACTTGTGTACTGAAATTTTGTTAATTTTTTATGTAAAAATTTAAAAGAAAAGATTTCAAAAAAATCTCTTAAAATTGTTAATTATAGTTTTTATTTTAAAAATATGACTGGGAACCCCAGTATTATGGATTAAAATTTCACCTTCATTTTCATTATTTTCTTGATTTGCTGTAAATCCTCCTTGGTGTGTGTAAGCTGAATAGTCAAAAGGTTGATGTCCTCCGGATTGGTATGCGGGATGAACAAAATTTAATTGTCCTTCTTCTGGAATGTATTGAGGATAATCTCCCTCGTGTAGATTTGTTGCATGACCAATCTTTAAAAAATAAAAGTATTTTCAATAAACTGCGCAAGAAAAGAAGGATTTTTTTGTATATTCACGATTTAGTTTCCCAAATAATGTTGTCGGATCCGGATATCCGGATCGTAAATAAGAACGGAATCGGAAATTTTACGTTCGGATACCGGATCCGGATATCCGAAGATTTCCAACTATCCGACAACCTTATTGCCGAAGTGAGATGGCAGTGAGAATAAATATCCTCATAAAGCCAGGTGCAAAATAAGAAAGAATTCTGACTTACAGCTTTACAAACTGCTCAAAATTTTCGACTGCGGCGCTGAAGGAAAAATTTTGCAACTTGACAATCCGAGAGCCAAGATATTTTATCCGCTGATATCCCTTTATCCTCCGATATCGCTCTTAATCCACAAATCCCTTGAAATCCATCCTGATCTCACAAATCCACAATATCCCTCTTACTACCTTTAAATCTCTCGATACTCACTCAGTCCTCCAATACCCCCTTAATTCCTTAAAATCCATTATTCCAAGTTAAAATCCACTTGTATCCCACTTAATACTTCGATATCAACTACAAGTCCCTTGATATTCCATTTAATCCGTCCAAATCTACTAATATCACATTTAATCAATCTTAATCTCATTAAACTATTTGGTCTATTTTGTTATTCATTGGTTATAAATAATTTTTGAAAAATCGAAAAATATCGAGTTTTTTTCGATATTTTTCGATATCCATCGAAAAATATCGACCGAGCCCTCTAGCCGGGCTCTAATTAATACCAAGGATTTTAATAAACTGATTTTAGATACGAATGACTGAAATCGTAAACTGAAAATTAAATAAAGGAATAAAAAAATAATTAGAACAGGAAAAGGTAGAGAGAGATTTTGGTAGAAGATTTTTGTTACTTATATTATACGACTTTAACGTTTTTTAAAATCCCTTCTCTCCTTTCTTTTAAATTATGTTGCAAAATTACGTCATATGTCTAGGAAAGTTGAAAGAAATCTGAGTACTTATCGCTAAATATTTAGGCTGAATACAAATTCTGAATGTGTAGATCTCTATTTTCCCATCAATCATTTCTGGGAAAACATCGATCGAAAATTTATAATAAGAAAAATGTTCTTACAACAGCTTCATTATCTGCACTGCTGCCAGCACATAGTTTGCGTTTTTCATGATAATATTTGCCCTGTCGAGTCGTAAAAGTCTAGAAAATATAAAAATTAATTTCTTTTTCGGTTTCGTTAGTTGAAAAAGTTTCTGAAAATTTTCCTAATTCGATTGGCCTTTGTTAAATGCTTCATAAATTACTCCTCATTCCCAATATAACAAAATTTTATTTAAAAATATATAATTAATTACCTGAGGACAATGAGCACATTTATACTTAATTTTTTCCCCTGTATGATTACGTTGATGTACTTTAAGAGTTTCCTTGCGTTTATATTCCTTATTACAACTAACACCATCTTGATCAACATACTGGAAAGGAATATTTTATAACTTTGCTAAAAAGTTTTCTGAAGTTATTACCTTGCAAACATAAGGCTTTACTCCTGTATGTGTTCTAATATGTTCTGCGAAATCTTTTCGACGAATAGTCTTTCCATCACATCCGGACCAAAAACAGCTGGGACGGGGACCCTTTAAATTAAAATACTAAAACCGGAATGTAAACTAAAAATTTTAAGTTAACTGAAGAGAGCGCATTTTCACTGACTTTATTAAGCATGAAAATGACTTCTTTATCAAATAATTAGTGACCTTTTGATTTTTTGTATGTTCTTTAACATGTTCCACAAAAGCATCTTTAATAGCAAAAACTCTTCCACATCCGTCCCATTCACATTTGGCAGAATAACTATCACTCCTTAATTTTTTAAATTAAAATAAATTATTTCTATTAACCCTTGGTTTTCCTCTTGTCCTACATTCATTTGTTGATGTTGAGGTGAAAATAAAAACGGATGATTGCCTAAAGCTTGATCCAAATTTGACAAAGTTTGAGAAGTTCCTAGGCCAGAAGGATTCCCTTCTTGAGTGTATCCTTCAGTATTTGAGGGTATGCTTCCTGTTCCAGTTCCTACATGACCAGTAGTTTCTGTAAAGCTTGTTTCGACATTTCGAGGTTGAAAAGGATTGAAATCATCCGTTTCATCATCGCTATTATTTGAATGAACAAGATGAGGCGGTAAAAATAAGCAAAGAAATAAAAATATTGAAAGCTTCATTGCTTACTGAAATTGCTTTAAATATTTTGTGAATAAAAAATATTTTGTTTATATTTTTTAGATGAGCAATATAAGCAATGAAAATTATACAGCGGCGGATAAGGAATAAGGTGATTTGAGGGATTATAGGTAGTTTGCTTACTGGAGTTCGGATTCTAGAGAAAGAGTCGATGTGAGAGATGTGTCATTTTATCAATCTAATAAAAAATATTTTCTAAGTAAGGATAAAGATAATAAAAATGGGGGCAGAAAAGGCGATAGTAATTCTCTATCTCAGTTATTCAATAAACATCGCCCAACTTTAGTTAGCTTTTACATGTAAGAATTTTCGAATAAGAATATAGGCACTGGACTTCACTTCATTTTCTAATTTGTGTTAAGGAGTAAGAGAATGATTCAATCAACCATTTTTGGACTGTTTATAAAGGGAAATTTAAAGAAGCTGAATAAGTGGTAGTGAATAAGACTGCTTACTCTCTCTCCCTCTTCCCTCCCCCATCCCTATTGACTCCTCTCTTTCATTCACTACAACCCTTTCTGCTCTCAAATTTGTTTACGTGGAGCAGGGATGGGGCACTTATCCAAGTAAAATCACATGAATTGATCTTGGCAGGGCATTAATATAAGTGCAGCGCTTTTTATCTTTCACTCCTCTCTTTCATTCACTATGTACAACCCTTTCTGCTCTCAAATTTGTTTACGTGGAGCAGGGATGGGGCACTTATCCAAGTAAAATCACATGAATTGATCTTGGCAGGGCATTAATATAAGTGCAGCGCTTTTTATCTTTCACTCCTCTCTTTCATTCACTATGTACAACCCTTTCTGCTCTCAAATTTGTTTACGTGGAGCAGGGATGGGGCACTTATCCAAGTAAAATCACATGAATTGATCTTGGCAGGGCATTAATATAAGTGCAGCGCTTTTTATCTTTCACTCCTCTCTTTCATTCACTATGTACAACCCTTTCTGCTCTCAAATTTGTTTACGTGGAGCAGGGATGGGGCACTTATCCAAGTAAAATCACATGAATTGATCTTGGCAGGGCATTAATATAAGTGCAGCGCTTTTTATCTTTCACTCCTCTCTTTCATTCACTATGTACAACCCTTTCTGCTCTCAAATTTGTTTACGTGGAGCAGGGATGGGGCACTTATCCAAGTAAAATCACATGAATTGATCTTGGCAGGGCATTAATATAAGTGCAGCGCTTTTTATCTTTCACTCCTCTCTTTCATTCACTATGTACAACCCTTTCTGCTCTCAAATTTGTTTACGTGGAGCAGGGATGGGGCACTTATCCAAGTAAAATCACATGAATTGATCTTGGCAGGGCATTAATATAAGTGCAGCGCTTTTTATCTTTCACTCCTCTCTTTCATTCACTATGTACAACCCTTTCTGCTCTCAAATTTGTTTACGTGGAGCAGGGATGGGGCACTTATCCAAGTAAAATCACATGAATTGATCTTGGCAGGGCATTAATATAAGTGCAGCGCTTTTTATCTTTCACTCCTCTCTTTCATTCACTATGTACAACCCTTTCTGCTCTCAAATTTGTTTACGTGGAGCAGGGATGGGGCACTTATCCAAGTAAAATCACATGAATTGAGACTTGGCAGGGCATTAATATAAGTGCAGCGCTTTTTTATCTTTCACTCCTCTCTCTCTCTTTCACTACAACCCTTTCTGCTCTCAAATTTGTTTACGTGGAGCAGGGATGGGGCACTTATCCAAGTAAAATCACATGAATTAGGTCTCCCGGACAATGCGACAGTGAACAATGCGTGAGTGGAAAATGTGTCAGTGGACAATCGGTCAGTATTGATATAAGGTGATTAAAAGTGATGATATAACAAGCTAAAAATTCACCGATATCCGGCCAAATCGACTGATCTCCATCTTAATACAACCAAATAACTTAATATCTCTGTTAATCCTCCCAAACACGATACCTATTTTGATTTATTGATTTGTCGTTTTTCCACTTAGTTAGCAACATAATCTACCAACCGTATATGCTCGAACATTTACCCATTCTCAAATAATCACCCCTCTCGATTAATTACCCTCTCTAGCGTGATATTTAAACATTTTTATAGATTATTTCAGCATATACGGTATCCTAAACATTTACTGGGGTCTATCCCTGAAGACCTACACCCTGTAGCCTACACACTGAAGACCTATTGATGAGAACCCTACTCTCAATGCCGATGACCCTGAAGACCTACAACATTTTGATCAGCACAAATTTTTACTTTAAATTTCTTTACAATTTTAATAGGGGGTCTGAAGGGATTAAAGTGGATAATCTGTGAAATCTTTTGAATGCAATATATTTAACTCAAGAAAATAATCATAGAAATAAACTAAAAATATTTTGATAATATGATGTGTAAAGAAATTCAGGAACTCAGAGAAATAAGAAAAATATGGGCACAGCAACTTAAAACAGGCAGAGGGTGCAACCTGCCTTTCAGTGCGGGAGTATGGTTTAGTTGGTTAGTGACAGCGAAAAATGCAAGAGGTTCGAATCCTTTCAGCGAAAATGAATTATATAAAATTAAAATCTCAATAATATCGTTCTTATTTAACATCTAATGGCATTTTAAACTAAAATACATTTTTTTAATAAGTTTTTCCCTTTATTTTTCGTTTTCTAAATTTAGTTACAAACCCATGGGTAACTTTTTTTAAACATGGTAAAAATATATGAATTTGGTTTTAAAACAAAGATAGGACTTTGTTTAACGTTTTGGCTAAGATGAAATTTTTTTTCTAAGTTTTTATTCGAGATAAAGCTTCTCGAAGTTGAACATCAAATCATTAGAGAAATAGCACGCGAAAAAAATAGAGCGAAATAGAAAAAGAGAAAATATTTTATTTATTTCAGTGCCACTGAAACGGCTCTTTATAACTTATATAAATAGCCATTTATTTTCCGTACATTTTTAGCTTCAATTGCACTTAACTTAAAAATAAAATAAATCTTAAATAAATCGTTTAAAACTAATTGCTCATATTTGAGAGACTAAAAATAAGTTAAAAATACTAAAGTTTGAAATCCTCAATTAAATTTGAGAGAAATTAAAAAAGAAATTAAAAAGTAAGATCCACAGATCTTATAAACTTTTGGTCTTACTCACCCTTTGGCTGCCAAATTTTATTTTACTTCACTTTGGTCTTACGCTTATGCTAGCTGCCAATTTTCACTTTTTTTAACATTCTACTTTCAAGTGAAGTGAATGGAAGAGAGGATGAAAGATAAAAAGCGCTGCACCTATATTCATGCCCTACTTATATTAATGCCCTGCCAAGACTTAATACATGTGATTTTATTTGGATAAGTGCCCCATCCCTGCTCCACGTAAACAAATTTGAGAGCAGAAAGGGTTGTAGTGAATGAAAGAGAGGAGTCAATAGGGATGGGGGAGGGAAGAGGGAGAGAGAGTAAGCAGTCTTATTCACTACCACTTATTCAGCTTCTTTAAATTTCCCTTTATAAACAGTCCAAAAATGGTTGATTGAATTACTCTCTGACTCCTTAACACAAATTAAAAAATGAAGTCCAGTGCCTAGATTCTCATTCGAAAATTCTTACATATAAAAGCTAACTAAAGTTGGGCGATGTTTATTGAAATAACTGAGATAGAGGATTACTATCGCATTATTGGCTCCATTTTTATTTTCTTTATTCCTACTTAGGAAAATATTTTTATTAATTTGGAAAAATGACATTCTCTCAGATCTACTCTTTCTCTAGAATTCGTACAGGAACTGTCCTTAAATTAACGTGAAACTACACTTAATCCCTCAAATCACCTTATGTATATTCGGTATATACACTTTAATTCTATAAAATCTCCCTTAACTAAATTTCCGCCGCTGTATAATTTTCATTGCTTATATTGCTCATCTAAAAAATATAAACAAAATATTTTTTATTCACAAAATATTTAAAGCAATTCCAGTAAGCAATGAAGCTTTCAATATTTTTGCTTTTTTGCTTATTTTTTATACTTGATCTTGCTAATTCAACTAAAAAAATTATGGAAAGAGTGGACAAAATTATTTCAATCCTTCACGATACCGTGATTTCGAAACAAGCGAAACAGAAACTACTGGTCATGTAGGAACTGGAACAGGAAGCATACCCTCAAATGCTGAAGGATACACTCAGGAAGGGATCCCTTCTGGCCTAGAAACTTTTCAAACCGTGTCAAATTTGAATCAAGATTTAGGCAATCATCCGTTTTTATTTTTACCTCAACATCAACAAATGAATGCAGAACAAGGGTTAATGGAAAACCAAGGGTTAATAGAAATAATTTATTTTAATTTAAAAAATTAAGGAGTGATAGTTATTCTGCCAAATGTGAATGGGACGGATGTGGAAGTGTTTTTTCTAATCAAAATGATTTTGTGGAACATGTTAAAGACCATACAAAAGAACAAAAGGTCGCTAATTATTTAATAAAGAATTCATTTTCCTGCTTAATAAAGTCCGTGAAAATGCGCTCTCTTCAGTCAACTTAAAATTTTATGTTTACATTCCGGTTTGATTATTTTAATTTAAAGGGTCCCCGTCGTAACTGTTTTTGGTCAGGATGTGATGGAAAGTCTATTTCATTCAAAAATCTTTCAAGACATATTAGAACACATACAGGAGTAAAGCTTTATGTTTGCAAGGTATTAACTTCAGAAAACTTTTTAGCAAAGTTATAAAATATTTCTTTCCAGTATGTTGATCAAAATGGTGTTAGTTGTAATAAGGAATTTACTCGTCCGCAAAATCTTAAAATACATAAACTTGAGCATACAGGAAAAATAATTACGTATAAATGTGCTCATTGTGATAAGGTAATTATAAACTTTTTAAATAAAATTCTGTTTTATTGGGAAAAACTACAATCGAATCTTGTTACTAAAATATGCTTCGGACCGCGTTTCGATACAAAAAACATGGGCCGGATAAAAATATAATGTCTTATTATTAAAAGAGTTTATATCAGTTTATTACTAGAACTTAAATGGTTTTCTGCTTTTAAATTTTGTCAATTTTTAAGAAGCAAATTTTTTGTTTTAAATTTACAAAAAATTGAATGAATAGATCGCTACTGGATTTATAGAAACATATAAATTCTTTTCCTAAATTAGGATAGAGCTCGACCATAAACATTAACAGCCTGTTCTAATGGACGAAAAATAAATTTAAATAAATTTTTTAATTTTCCAGGCTTTTAAAAATAATAGAGACAAATTGGAACATGAAAACCTGTATAAAGATCCAAACTATTATAGATGTCCAGTAGTTAATTGTCTTAAAAACTATGGACATCTTAGAACACTGGGTGAACACGTTCATGCTGCACACGGAGAAAATGTTTGGAATAAAATTCAAACATTTAGAAATGAGAATAATGTAGAAAATTATGGGTTAATTCGTATGGATGAACATGGAAATCTTTCTTTGTTAGTTTGCTTTTTTATAAAAATTTTGATTTTATTTTTCATTTAACAAAAAATTAAAATTAAATTTTAGAAATTCTGGTGGTGCTGGCATAAGTAATGCGAACCAAGGAGTTTCTGTAAGAAAACATTTCTTATATATTAATTATCAAAAAATATAAGTATAATCAGTAGTATCATATTAGTAGTATAATCAGTAGGATATAATCAGTAGGAAATACAAGAATAATGAGAGAATCATGTTAGAGCCCAAGATTAATGCAAAAAACACCACAATGAACACACTTGGGACAACTCCTAAGGATTAACTTATAGTAAAATAATAAAAATAGAACTTGGAAATTAACACTTCTGTATATGCAGCTCTTATTCGAAGCTAGATTAGCCTATATTAATTCTTCTTGCGATTCTATAAAACAAATATCTGTACTTTAATAAAGGGGGTAGTCAACTGAACTAATGATATTTTGCTGAATATTGAAAGGGTTGGGGGATTAATAGGGGATATTGTTAAGATTATTTTTATAAATTTATTGAGAACTTCTAACACAATAAATACACAACAATTATCTTTGGTTTTATCTTTTCGAATTTAAAGGTTGATACACAAACACCCGAAGACGAACCACAACACTTTGGTGATCAAGCATACCCGCCCCAAGGATGGCAACAAAATTTTGGTCATCCAGTATACCAATCCGGAGGACATTTCGAATATCCAGCTTACACACATCAAGGAGGGCCTCAACATTTCGACTATTCAGCATACCCACCTCAAGGAGAAGAACAACATTTTCCACAATTTCAAACTCATATAGAACAAAATGAACACCATTCTGGTCATACAACACACATACCTCATAGGGCTGGTTCTGGCAGTAATACTCAATCCAAATTTAAATTATTTGGAAAGGAAATTTATGTCGGAGATCAAGGTGTTTATCTTGAAATAAAATGAGTAAAAATAAAATAATTTAAAAACGGGAAAATTAAAATCATTAAACAATTAAATTCCTTTATATAATTTTTAGAAACCCAATACATAGTCATTTTTTTTATTTTTTTGTAAACTAGAATTATGTTTTTTAAATACTGACATTAGGGTGTAAACAGCAGAAAGGGTCAAAAATAACCTATCACCATAATACCTAATTACTTATGAGAGAAAAATGGTACTTAAAAGGATCTTTGAGAAGATTACAATGTTTAGTATTCAAATTAAGTAAATTATCTCTATGCAATAAAATATCGTATTAATATCTTACAAATATAAATCTAATTATTTTAAATTATTAACAAAATTTAATGGAAAGATGCAATACTTCCACAAGATTTTGCTCGCAATGAAGAAGAGGAAAACGCGAGTATTTTTTAAATTTTGTCTATATATTAATGTTTTTATCTCTAAGTGATTTTACAAGCTCAACAACAGTCAAGACAAGAGGCCCGTCAACAATCAAGTAACCTAATTATCAAAATAAATGTTTTAAGTTACTATTCCCCCCCCCCTTCCCCGTCAATTTTTGTTTGATATTTTTTGTGGAAAAATCTCAGAGCTGAAGTACAGGGATCAATTTGGTATAACCCCAAAATGTTTTTTGGGGTTAGTCTATCTACTAGAAACACCAAAATCCCTGTGATTATACAAGTTTTGACAAAGTTCTGATAAAAATTAACAAAATAACTTCAATTGAGACAGCAAGATTATTGTAAGAAACCCCGAGCTTCTCTCGGGCATAAGTGTTAATTCAGTTGAAATTGGGACATAAGTTCATCAAAAATTGATCAATTACAAAATCCACCTACCAAGTTTTAACATTAAATAGGAATAGGGGTGTTCGAGTAAATAGTAACATTTTTCCATGGCCTCTAAGAACCAATACCACCTCTCCACTTAGCTAAACAATAAAAATTTAAAGTATATAATTAAGGACAACAGAATCATGGACAAGGATCAGGGTCTAATCAAGGTAAAAATTTAAATCTGTTTTTAGATTAAATAATTAATTTAGGAGGGAGTTCTCGTCAACGAGGCACACCACGACAAGGACGTGGATCCGGAGGTTTTTATTGAAATCATAAAAACAAATTTTATTAGACAATCTCTGCAGATAAAGGAAAGGGAAAAGCACTAGATTAAAGAGATGGAAACACAGTATTTGATGACTGGAGAATTATTCTTTATAAATCGAAAAATTAAACATGAAGAATTGAAAAAATATTTGTCGTTTTTTCACATAGTTAGCAACATAATCTACCAACCGTATATGCTCGAATAATTACCCATTCTCAAATAATCACTCCTGTCGATTAATTTACCTACTCTAGCACCAGGTCGAAAATTTTTTAGAAATTATTTCAGCATGAACGGTATCCTAAAAAATACCTTTTATTTAAGACTGATGGGTTTTCGTGATTTGGAACTTTTATTTTTAACACAATCTAATTTTTCATTTCACTCTTTAATTGCATTTCACACCCCCACTATCTTAGACAAAAATTAGTCTTTATATTTTGTGAAATTTATTTTCTAGCTCCAATTGAGTTTATTTACGTTTGATTTTTTAGTTAAATTTCACTACGAAACCTTCTATTTGTAAGTGTATTTTGTTTTCCAATGTGTATGCAACGTAATTTCTAGTAAATCTCGGGTATGGTAGGACTTTTAATCCGATTGACTCTTTTGATTTAATTCTGGGTAAATTTATATGAAGTCAAAAAACGAAAATTCCGCCGGAGGCGAATATTTTGAGAATTTTGTAAGGCCTTAGGAGAAAAAATCCAATTGTCAGAACCGCAGGCAAAAAATTTTATTGAAGTTTGCAAAATTCATGACTAAATTAAAATTTTTAATGCTTTTTCAAGCTTAAAATATTAAAAAAAATATTTTTAAAGTAAAAATCAAAGTTAAAGAATATTTATTTTTGAAAAGAAAATTTTTTTAGCCTCATTTTCAGCCCTGGACTCGAACCCACCCCTATGAAAATATAGAGCCCGTGGCCTTAACAATTAAACCACCGTCAACATTGTGAAAAAAATAGAAGAAATTATAAATATTTCTTTCCCTTTTGTTTCTTTCTCTTTCTATAATTTTTTAAATTTATTTTTAAAAAATCGGGTAAGGATAAATTTTCGGGTAGAAATTTCGGGTTTTAACCAATTTCGGGTCACGGGTTTCGGGTTGAAAAAAATATCGGGTACGGGTTTCGGGTTTCGGGTTGGAAAATTTGCTTTTCGGGTATCGGGTTTCGGGTACAAAAAAAGGCCGGGTTTCGGGTATCGGGCGGCAACCCTGTTGTATACCACACCCCCACTATCTTTGACAAAAATAGTCTTGATATTTTGTGAAATTTATTTTCTAGCTGCAATTGTTTATCTTCGTTTTATTTTTTAGTTAAATTACACTAAAAATCTTCTATTTGTAAGTGTATTTTGTTTTCCATGATGTATGTAACGTATTATCTCGGGTATGGTAGGACTTTTAATCCGATTGACTCTTCTGATTTAATTCTGGGTAAATTTATATAAAGTCAAAAGATGAAAATCATTCAATAAATTTTACTCAAGAAAATAATCATAGAATAAATGAACTAAAAATATTTTGATAATATTGTGTGTTAAGAAATTCAGGAACTCAGAAAAATAAGAAAAATATGAGTGTAATTCAATTTAAAAAAATAATATATCTGTCTAAATCCATTGATATCCCCTCACTGCCTTAAAATACTTAATTCTTCAGTTTCCTTCCAAATCACTGATATCCCTTAAACTCGGAGAAATAAGAAAAATATGGGTGTTCACAAAATTTCTTAACACACCCTACATATAAATGAATTTTAATGCTGATGTTTCAAAAAGTTCCCTGATACAGTCGGATCTCACAATAAGATTTAACAAATACTGGATAAATACACAGCAAATTAAGAATTTAAATTCTACTTGGACGTTGATTCGGGTAGCTAATTAAACTAGTAAATAAGTGCAGAGATCTGATTGTATGTATGATCTACTGTTAACCTTCCCAACAGAAACAAATCACTCTTGAATTTTAACTAATAAATAAAAACTGAAAGTAAAGGATGGAAATATAAATGCCCAAAATTTTGAAAATCTTGAATTTAAAATTAAGCCTAAAGACCTTAAATATACTTCAATTAACTAATTCCTAAAACTTGTTGGTCATTTAGTGGCTAATCCGACTGTATTATCTATCTAGTTTTAAATCTAATTTTCCCATTTGACTGATCCTGTAAGATTTTGAAAAATATGAGCCAAAATAAAATAAAGACCGATTGGTAATCTGAAGGAAATAATATAAAAATTGTAAAAATTTAAAGGAAAGTATTAGGGTTAACAAGGTTCATTAAAGTTGAAGCAGTCGGATCTCAATATAAGATAACCCCAAATCCAAAATAAAATAAAAGCCAATTGATAATCATAAGAATATTAATAAAAATAGTAAAGATTTAAAGGAAAGTCTAAAATAGATTTGTTGCTACAATAACAAAAAAAACAATGTTTTCATTGTTAATTCGTTTAAACTTCAAATAATCAGTAAACTAGTTCCCCTCAAATACTCAATTTTCATCTCCTTAATCATGCATTTTATCCTTTCCTTTATCTGAAAAAAGAATTTTTAATTTAAATGTTTTACATATTTTCCTTTCTAAAAATCATTTCATTAATAATTTTAATTTTTGTAAATAAAAGTTATAGTTCTGTATGGAACTTTTATTGTCATTTATTCGAAAAACATGCAATTTAGAAAAATATAAATCTGAAAATCCACTAGCTAACGTGGGTGAGGTAGATATTTTTATCTTTTAGTTAATAAAATACCTTCAGGACGTGAACTTCCTTGGCGGCTTGCTCCTCCTCGTTGACGTGAACGTCCTTCTAAATTATAATTTAATTCAATATTTTATTAAATAATAGAGACTGTGTTCTAATAGAAACCGTGTGACAGAGACCGTTTGTGTTCCTTAACCGTGTGCTCTTTGTGTATTTAAATGTTAAAATTTCCAAATCCTTGAGTAAACGTAAACATTTACATAAAGTATTGGTTGGCTTTATAGTTATGTATATGTGGAGATAAATGTTTCATTGAACTAAGCAGTCTCTTTGACTTGAACCGTCCTCATAATATTTTTACCTTGGTTAGACATTGATACCTGTCCTTGGTTATGTTGTCCTTAATTATTATAAATTTATACCCATATAACCCCATTTTTAGTCTATTTTTATATATGTTCAGTCAAAACTAAATGGTCGAACATATCCCTCGAAATAACAAAAAATTATTTAGGATTGATAAGTATTAGCTTCGGAGATGATAATTACGGGATAAAAATATTTTATTAACTAATGAACATTAAAGATTATTACATAATTTTTCAGCATCAAAAAATTTAAATTAAAGATAATTTATTACCACCAATTGCCAGGTTCCCCGATCTGAAAGGAGCATTTCGAGCTGACTCATTTTGTGCACGTAAAAGCACTGAAAAATTAAAAATTTTTAGTCAACAAAAAAGTATTGTGTGCTTATCCGCCATGTGTCAAATGTTTGAAGAGAGAAATTGGAGATAAAAAAATGTGTGCGGATAGCCACATAGTAGAGCCCGGACCGGGACGAGATCACGATAGAAAATCTCAGTTATCGAGATCGAGGTTTTTCGAGATCTCGATTCTCGTACGACCCTCCCATTTGGGGCTCTTCCACATAGTATGTATGACAAAATTTAATATAAATATTACTCCGTTGTTCTTCCTCTTCAGTGCTAGGATATAAATATGCAGGAAATGTCGCATCTTTATATTAAAAATTATTAACAATTTAAAATATATATTTCATATATACTAGGGTTGCACCCCAAACGCTCGGGAGTATGTCGGGGTACGGGGTTTTGAATTGTTTTGGGGCGGGGTTAGGGACGGGGGACCAAAATATGGTCGGGGTAGGCGGTTTATTATGTAGTACCCTTCCACTTTTAAATTAATTTTTATATTTATTCATTTTAATTAAAAATAAGGAACTTATATGGTTTGGGTACTCTTTTTTTAGACACGCCCTTTTTTCCTTTTCCATCATTATTTTTTACTCTTCCTCCTTGTCGGCATCAGTCAATTCAGCTGAGGTCAATTTTATTGTTTAAGATGTACAAAAAAATCAGTTCTAGAGCTTCAATATATCTTATCGATCTGAGTGAATGACACCAGAATCTGTCAGTGATTTCTCTGAACTGAGTTACATAGGTCAAAAAATGTTTAAAAATGTGGTGAAAATGGACTATTTTGAGAAAAAATGTCCGGAAACACGCAAAAATACCGGATAATTAGTCCTAGAATGAAGACCCGGGTACTTATTGCCATTTAAATACTAAAATAGATAAAAATATGAATATTGATTCAAATGTTAACTTTTATTATGGTGGCATTTTAAAGAAAAACTAATCTTTTCTTTGTTCATGTCTCTCATTGAACATGCTACAGGGAAAATTGAGTGAAATCGAGGAAGAAGGAAAGGCTGACCATTCTGTCCATATTAAGCTCGACTGATGATGGAAAAGGAAAAAAGGGCGTGGCTAAAAAAAGAGTACCCAAACCATATAAGTTGCAAAAATAAACACCTTGATCTTCTACAAAATTTTTGTCAGAATCTTGATTTTTGACATATATGTCCTTTCCAAATAATCTAAGATGAGATTGTTGAGGCGGCAAACCTTCTATAAATATTTACATATATGTGTATATTCAGTTATTTTTCTATGTATATAGCTAGAAAACTATGGGTCAATTTTGCATAGGTTTGAACGAATGGGCAAAAATCAGCATTTATACAAAAACAATTATTTTTTCTAGGAGAAAAAAACAAAGGAAAATTAATCTGCGACCCAAATATGTATAGGCGGGGACTGGGGTAGTAATAAAGTAATGTTGAAATAAAGACTTGTGTACTGAAATTTTGTTAATTTTTTATGTAAAAATTTAAAAGAAAAGATTTCAAAAAAAAATCTCTTAAAATTGTTAATTATAGTTTTTATTTTAAAAATATGACTGGGAACCCCAGTATTATGGATTAAAATTTCACCTTCATTTTCATTATTTTCTTGATTTGCTGTAAATCCTCCTTGGTGTGTGTAAGCTGAATAGTCAAAAGGTTGATGTCCTCCGGATTGGTATGCGGGATGAACAAAATTTAATTGTCCTTCTTCTGGAATGTATTGAGGATCATCTCCCTCGTGTAGATTTGTTGCATGACCAATCTTTAAAAAATAAAAGTATTTTCAATAAACTGCGCAAGAAAAGAAGCGCAAATCCTTCTTTTCTTGCAGCGCAAGAAAAGAAGGATTTTTTGTAGTTTCCCAAATAATGTTGTCGGATCCGAAATCCGGATCGTAAATAAGAACGGATATCGGAAATTTTACGTTCGGATACCGGATATCCGAAGATTTCCAACTATCCGACAACCTTATTGCCGAAGTGAGATGGCAGTGAGAATAAATATCCTCATAAAGCCAGGTGCAAAAAAAGAAAGAATTCTGACTTACAGCTTTACAAACTGCTCAAAATTTTCGACTGCGGCGCTGAAGGAAAAATTTTGCAACTTGACAATCCGAGAGCCAAGATTTTTTATCCGCTGATATCCCTTTATCCTCCGATATCGCTCTTAATCCACAAATCCCTTGAAATCCATCCTGATCTCACAAATCCACAATATCCCTCTTACTCCCTTTAAATCTCTCGATACTCACTCAGTCCTCCAATACCCCCTTAATTCCTTAAAATCCATTATTCCAAGTTAAAATCCACTTGTATCCCACTTAATACTTCGATATCAACTACAAGTCCCTTGATATTCCATTTAATCCGTCCAAATCTACTAATATCACATTTAATCAATCTTAATCTCATTAAACTATTTGGTCTATTTTGTTATTCATTGGTTATAAAAAATTTTTGAAAAATCGAAAAATATCGGGTTTTTTTCGATATTTTTCGATAACCATCGAAAAATATCGACCGAGCCCTCTAGCCGGGCTCTAATTAATACCAATGATTTTAATAAACTGATTTTAGATACGAATGACTGAAATCGTAAACTGAAAATTAAATAAAGTAGGGTTGCGCCCCGACCCCGACTAACCCCGACCCCGACCCCGAACCCCGACATTTTTTGACCTAAAACCCCGACCCCGACATTCCCAACCCCGAAAACCCCGACCCCCGAAAAATTTTTATGACCCCGACTCAAACTGCATTAATTAACTAGACTTTGATATTAAATATATGAAGGAAAAAGAAAAGGAATATTTATATTTTCTCCTATTTTCTTTTGTTGTTCGCTGGTTGAGTGGTTAGGTTGCCTGACTTAACTCATTTAGCTATTTTGATAGGGATGTGGTTCGAATCCATGGATGGAAATGATGCTGAGAAAATTTTTCTTTTCAAAAATAAATATTTTTAAACTTTGATCTTGATTTTAAATTTATTTTTTTAATATTTTAAACTTGAAAAAATTTTAGAAATTTTAAACTAGTCATGAATTTTCCAAAATTTTCGCCTGCGGCGCAGAAAATGGAAGAAATCTGTCTCTTGGCCTTCGAAAATTCTCAAAATTTTTGCCTGCGGCGCTAGACTCAATGAAGGAATACAGAGGCTTTAGGAGAAATTGATGGATTTAGAGCAATAACAAATATAACGAATGATTTTACGATACAGAGGTCCCCTCAATCCTTTTAAGAGGGGGAGTAAGAGTTACCTTGTGGGTTTGGGGATTATGAAGGATAACTTGGATAAAGTACTTCTTGCGCCTTCAAATAACAACGAATCAGATTCAGAAAGTGAAGATAATGAAGATTAAGTTGATTTTTTAATAAAAATGTTGATTTTGAACAGTAATGTTGGATAAAAATGCTGGATTTTGTAAATTTTCACTTCAACCCCGACCCCGAACCCCGACATTATTTTCAGCCCCGACCCCGTCCCCGAACAATTTGAGCAACCCCGACCTTGTCAACCCCGACTTTTTCAACCCCGAAGGCTCGGGGCGCAACCCTAAAATAAAGGAATAAAAAAATAATTAGAACAGGAAAAGGTAGAGAGAGATTTTGGTAGAAGATTTTTGGTACTTATATTATACGACTTTAACGTTTTTTAAAATCCCTTCTCTCCTTTCTTTTAAATTTTGTTGCTAAAATTACGTCATATGTCTCGGAAAGTTGAAAGAAATCTGAGTACTTATCGCTAAATATTTAGGATGAATACAAATTCTGAATGTGTAGAGGCTTTATTTTCCCATCAATCATTTCTGGGAAAACATCGATCGAAAATTTATAATAAGAAAAAAGTTCTTACAACAGCTTCATTGTCTGCACTGCTGCCAGCAGCATGTTTGCGTTTTTCATGATAATATTTGCCCCGTTGAGACATAAAAGTCTAGAAAATATAAAAATTATTTCTTTTTCGGTTTCGTTAGTTGAAAAAAATTTTCCTAATTCGATTGGCCTTTGTTAAATGCTTCATAAATTACTCCACATTTCCAATAAAACAAAATTTTATTTAAATTTATATAATTAATTACCTGAGGACAATGAGCACATTTATACTTAATTTTTTCTCCTGTATGCTTACGTTGATGTACTTTAAGATTTTCCTGGCGTTTATATTCCTTATTACAACTAACACCATTTTGATCAACATACTGTAAAGAAATATTTTAGAACTCTGCTAAAAAGTTTTCTGAAGTTATTACCTTACAAACATAAGGCTTTACTCCTGTATGTGTTCTAATATGTTCTGCGAAATTTGTTGAGAAAATAGACTTTCCATCACATCCTGACCAAAAACAGTTGCGACAAGGACCCTTTAAATTAAAATATTAAAACAGGAATGTAAACTAAAAATTCTAAGTTAACTGAAGAGAGCCCATTTTCACTGACTTTATTAAGCAGGAAAATGAATTCTTTATTAACAAATAATTAGTGACCTTTTGATCTTTTGTATGTTCTTTAACATGTTCCACAAATTCATTTTGATTGGAAAAAACTCTTCCACATCCGTTCCATTCACATTTGGCAGAATAACTATTACTCCTTAATTTTTTAAATTTAAATAAATTATTTCTATTAACCCTTGGTTTTCCTCTTGTCCTACATTCATTTGTTGATGTTGAGGTGAAAACAAAAACGGATGCCTGCCTAAATCTTGATTCAAATTAGACAAGGGTTGAAAAGTTTCTAGGCCAGAAGGATTCACTTCTTGAGTGTATCCTTCAGTATTTGAGGGTATGCTTCCTGTTCCAGTTCCTCCTTGACCATTAGTTTCTGTTTCGCTTGTTTCGACATCACGGTATCGTGAAGGATTGAAATTATTTTGTCCATCCTTTCCATAATTTCTTTTAGTTGAATTAATAAGATCCAGTATAGAAAATAAGCAAAAAAGCAAAAATATTGAAAGCTTCATTGCTTACTGGAATTGTTTTAAATATTTTCTTAATTAAAAAATTCTAGAGAAAGTTCGATCTGAGAGAGTGCCATTTTTCCAATTTATAAAAATATTTTCCTAATGTAAGTAAGAATAAAGAAAATAAAAATGGGGCCGATAATGCTATAGTAATCCTCTATCTCAGTTATTTCAATAAACATCGTCCAACATTAGTTAGCTTTTACATGTTTGAATTTTCGAATGAGAATCTAGGCACTGCACTTCGCTTCATTTTATAATTTGTGTTAAGGAGTAAGAGAGAGTGATTCAATCGGCCATTTTTGGACTGTTTATAAAGGTAAGTTTTAAAAGCTGAATAAGGGCAGTGAATAAGACTGCTTTCTCTCTCCCCCTCTTTACCGCATTCACGCAAAATCACACGAATCAATTCTTGGCAAGGCATAATTAAAGTGCAGCGCATTTTCCCCTCTCTCCCTTTATTTCCCCTCTCTCCCTTTATTTCCCCTCTCTCCCTTTATTTCCCCTCTCTCCCTTTATTTCCCCTTTCTCACTCCGATTTTTTAAATAGAGTTGAGATGGACAAATTTAATCCCGTTTAACTATTTCGTACTTTATTTTCGTATCCTTGTTTGGGTACGAAACAGATAAAATTTAGGGACAAAAATAAATATGGAAAAATAAGGCAAAAATTAAAAAATAGGGCAAACATGTTAAAAAGTTTAGTATTGCTATTTGATGGAGGTTAATCTTTAGATAATAATTGGTAGTAAATAATTTTGTAATGGTAGTAAATAAGAGAGTAAATAATTTTTAAATAAAGACAAATAAGAGAGTAAATAATAATAATAATTTTCCCGGCACTCCTTTCATATAGAGCCAATAATTTTTAGATATTTGGTAGGCCAGTAATTCATATTTCATCATTTTCAGCACAGCGGAATATCAGTGGATTAAGGAGTTACAAACGGAGTTGAAGGTGAATCTCACAAATCCACGATAGCTTCCCCAAATCTTTTATCAAATATCTAATACCTCCATCAACTGGCAGTACTAAACTTTTTAACATATTTGCATTGTTTTGCCATATTTTTGATTTACCGCCTTATTTTTCCATATTAATTTTCGGCCCTAAATTTTATCTGTTTCGTACCGAAACAAGGATACGAAAAAAGTACGAAAGAGTTAAACGGGATTAAATCTGTCCATCCCATCTCTATGTAAAAAATCGGAGGGCAGAGAGGATTGAAGAGAAATAAATAGAGGAGAGAGAGATGAAAAAGCCCTGCTAGTGTCTTAATTTCATAATTGTCTATATAATCCATTTTTATAATTTATCCCATGTATGCCCTTTCATTTTCTTTCATAACATAGCTAGGTAATTAATTTGAAATTTATTAAATTAAATCGAAAGAATGTATTTTTAAATAAATTTTTATAAAAAATATTTTACTTTTTATGTTCAACTGTCGCGAGCTGCTTTCAGCGGAAAGGAACGGAAAAGATTCTCCGACAGCCGCTGTTCTATATCAGTTATTTTTTTCTAAAATTGAGCCACAACGTGCTTTAATTGTCTATTTCCTGTATATGCAATAGCATCGAAGTGCCTTGATGACTAGAGATCGGACCGTACCGTACTACGGCCGTATTTTTCGGTATTTATCGGTATTCCGTACCGTTCTACGGAATGGAAAAATCTAAATACCGATAATACCGACCGATAAAAATTGTTGAGGTTTTATTTTATTTTAAGGGAAAAAAGTCTCTTTGGACTTTAATAATTTTAAAAATTTTCGCCTGCGGCGCTAAAAAGGAAGAAATTTTGCTTCCTGGACTAACATCTTTTCAAAATTTTCGTCTGAGGATTTGAAATTTTGAGTTACAATTGAGGGTTATGGAGGGTTTTGGACTAAGTAAATAGATTTAGAATATCTTTAGAGGATGCTAATTCACTTGCCCTCTAAATCCACTTATATCCACATTAGACATCCGATATACGAATCCCACTTATCACTACAAAACTAACGATATCCCCTCAATCTCAAGATATCCATTCAACTCCTCTTAATCACTGAAAATCCATCATATCTCTCTAAATCCTTAGATATCCCTCCAAATCAATCTTAATCCACGCAACTCACTGATATCCTCTTTATCCCTCAAATTTATATATAAAAATAATTATTTTTAAATAAATTAATTTTTTTAAATACAGTACGGAATACCGATAAATTTTTATCGGTATTTATCGGTATCGGTATTATACGGTATTACGGTACGGAATACGGTACGGAACGAAATTCCGATCTCTATTGATGACAATGACTTGTGATGCGCTGGAATGGACTAACAAAAACGTTAGGCCAAAACGGGCTAATCGGTCTTAGCCGCAACGGGCTAGAATCCTATGGCTGTTACGAATTGGAGGACAATATCCCTCATTGTTAAGAAATGTCCTAAACTGGCTAGGGTACGCCCTAAATAATTTGTTTCAGACAATAAGAATAAATAACAATATTTAATAGCTTTAGTGTTCTAAAAACATGAACAAAATATTTTCTCAATTCTGAAAATATTTAAAACAATTCCAGTAAGCAATGAAGCTTTCAATATTTTTGCTTTTTTGCTTATTTTTTATACTTGATCTTGCTAATTCAACTAAAAAAAATTATGGAAAGAGTGGACAAAATAATTTTAATCCTTCACAATACCGTGATGTTGAAACAAGCGAAACAGAAACAAGTGGTCATGTAGTAACTGGAACAGGAAGCATACCCTCAAATACTGAAGTTTACACTCAAGAAGGGAATCCTTCTGGCCTAGAAACTTTTCAAATTTTGTCAAATTTGAATCAAGATTTAGGCAATCATCCGTATTTATTTCCACCTCAACATCAACAAATGAATGTAGGACAAGGGTTAATGGAAAACCAAGGGTTAATAGAAATAATTTATTTTAATTTAAAAAAAAATTAAGAAGTGATAGTTATTCTGCCAAATGTGAATGGAACGGATGTGGAAGTGTTTTTTCTATTAAAGATGCTTTTGTGGAACATGTTAAAGAACATACAAAAGATCAAAAGGTCACTAATTATTTAATAAAGAATTCATTTTCCTGCTTAATAAAGTCCGTGAAAATGCGCTCTCTTCAGTCAACTTAAAATTTTTAGTTTACATTCCTGTTTTAATATTTTAATTTAAAGGGTCCTTGGCGCAACTGTTTTTGGTCAGGATGTAATGGAAAGTCTATTTTCTCAACAAATTTCGCAAAACATATTAGAACACATACAGGAGTAAAGCCTTATGTTTGCAAGGTAATAACTTTAGAAAACTTTTTAGCAAAGTTATAAAATATTCCTTTCCAGTATGTTGATCAAGATGGTGTTATTTGTAATAAGGAATATAAACGCCAGGAAAATCTTAAAGTACATCAACGTAATCATACAGGAGAAGAAATTGAGTATAAATGTGCTCATTGTCCTCTGGTAATTAATTATATATTTTTAAATAAAATTTTGTTATATTGGGAATGAGGAGTAATTTATGAAGCATTTAACAAAGGCCAATCGAATTAGGAAAATTTTCAGAAACTTTTTCAACTAACGAAACCGAAAAAGAAATTAATTTTTATATTTTATAGACTTTTACGTCTCGACGGGGCAAATATTATCATGAAAAACGCAAACATGGTGCTGGCAGCAGTGCAGATAATGAAGCTGTTGTAAGAACATTTTTCTTATTATGAATTTTCGATCTATGTTTTCCCAGAAATGATTGATGGGAAAATAGAGATCTACACATTCAAAATTTGTATTCAGCCTAAATAGTTCTTTTTTTGCACCTGGCTTTATGAGGATATTTATTCTCACTGCCATCTCACTTCGGCAATAAGGTTGTCGGATAGTTGGAAATCTTCGGATATCCGGATCCGGTATCCGAACGTAAAATTTCCGATATCCGTTCTTATTTACGATCCGGATATCCGGATCCGACACCATTATTTGAGAAACTAAATCGTGAATATACAAAAAAATCCTTCTTTTCTTGCGCTACAAGAAAAGAAGGATTTGCGCTTCTTTTCTTGCGCAGTTTATTGAAAATACTTTTATTTTTTAAAGATTGGACATGCAACAAATCTACACGAGGGAGATTATCCTCAAAACATTCCAGAAGGAGTACAATTAAATTTTGTTCATCCCGCATACCAATCCGGAGGACATCAACCTTTTGACTATTCAGCTTACACACACCAAGGAGGATTTACAGCAAATCAAGAAAATAATGAAAATGAAGGTGAAACTTTAATCCATAATACTGGGGTTCCCAGTCATATTTTTAAAATAAAAACTATAATTAACAATTTTAAGAGATTTTTTTTTGAAATCTTTTCTTTTAAATTTTTACATAAAAAATTAACAAAATTTCAGTACACAAGTCTTTATTTCAACATTACTTTATTACTACCCCAGTCCCCGCCTATACATATTTGTGTCGCAGATTAATTTACCTTTATATAATTGTTTTTGTATATGTAAATGCTGATTTTTTGCCCATTCGTTCAAACCTATGCAAAATTGACCCATAGTTTTCTAGCTATATACATAGAAAAATAACTGAATATACATATATGTAAATATTTATAGGAGGTTTGCCGGATCATCAATCTCATCTTAGATTATTTGGAAAGGACATTTATGTCAAAAATCAAGATTCTGACAAAAATTTTGTAGAAGATCAAGGTGTTTATTTTTAATTAAAATGAATAAATATAAAAAATTAATTTAAAAGTGGAAGGGTACTACTAAAACCTCGTACTAAACCCCCGTACCCCGTCCCTAACCCCGCACCGAAACAATTCAAAACCCGTACCCCGACATACTCCCGAGCGTTTGGGGTGCAACCCTAGTATATATGAAATATATATTTTAAATTGTTAATAATTTTTAATATAAAGATGCGACATTTCCAGCATATTTATATCCTAGCACTGAAGAGGAAGAACAACAGAGTAATTTATATTAAATTTGTTATACATACTATGTGGAAGAGCCCGAGGGTCGTACAAGAATCGAGATCTCGAAAAACCCCGATCTCGATAAACAGGATTTTCTATCGAGATCTCGTCCCGGTCCGGGCTCTACTATGTGGCTATCCGCCCACATTTTTTTATCTTCAATTTCTCTCTTCAAACATTTGACACATGGCGGATAACCACACAATACTTTTTTGTTGACTAAAATTTTTTAATTTTTCAGTGCTTTTACGTGCACAAGAGGAGTCAGCTCGAAATGCTCCTTTCAGATCGGGGAACCTGGCAATTGGTGGTAATAAATTATCTTTAATTTAAATTTTTTGATGCTGAAAAATCGTGTAATATTCTTTAATGTTCATTATTTAGTAAATATTTTTATTCCGTAATAATCATCTCCGAAGATACCTAATACTTATTAATCCTACATAATATTTTGTTATTTCCAGGGATATGTTCGACCATTTAGTTTTAATTGAACATATATAAAAATAGTTATGGGGCACAAACGGTCCCTGTCACACGTTTTCTATTAGAACACAGTCTCTATTGTTTAATAAAATATTGAATTAAATTATAATTTAGAAGGACGTTCACGTCAAAGAGGAGGAGCAAGCCGTCGAGGAAGTTCACGTCCGGAAGGTATTTGATTAACAAAAAGTAAAGATATTTACCACACCCACGTTATCTAGTGGATTTTCAGATCTATATTTTTCTAAATAGCACGTTTTTCGCATAAATGACAATATAAGTTCAATACAGAACTATAACTTTTATTCACAAAAATTAAAATTATCAATTAAATGATTTTTAGAAAAAGAATATTTGGAAAACATTTAAATTAAAAATAATTTTTACAGATAAAGGAAAGGGTAAAATGCATGATTAACGAGATGAAGATTGAGTATTTGAGGGGAACTAGTTTACTGATTATTTGAAGTTTAAACAATGAAAACATTGTTTTTTTGTTATTGTAGCAACAAATCTATCCTAGACTTTCCTTTAAATCTTTACTGTTTTTATTAATTTTCCTATGATTATCAATTGTTTTTTATTTTATTTTGGATTTGGGGTTATCTTATATAGAGATCCGACTGCTTCAACTTATATGAAACTTGTTAACCCAAATACTTTCCTCTAAATCTTTACTATTTTTATAATTTTTCCTTCAGATTACTAATCGGTCTTTATTTTATTTTCGGTCATATTTTCAGTTAAGATCTTACGCGATCAGTCAAAGGGAAAATTAAATGTAAAACTAGATAGATAATACAGTCGGATCTCAACATTGATTAGCCACTAAATACCAACAAATTTTAAAATTTATTTAATTGAAGTATATCTATGTCTTTTAAAGCTTATTTTAAATTCAAGATTTTCAAAATTTTGGGCATTTATATTTCCATCCTTTTTTTTCTGTTTCAAATTATTAGTTAAAATTCAAGAGTGATTTGATTGTGTTGGGAAGGTTTACAGTCTCTGTACTTATTTACTCGGTTAATCAGCTACCCAACTCGACATCCAAGTAGAATTTAAAATCTTAATTTGCTGTGTATTTGTTAAATCTTATTGTGAGATCCGAATGTATCAGAGAACTTTTTGAAACGTTAGCATTAAAATACTTTATTTACCTATATGTATTATCAAAATATTTTTAATTCCTTTCTTTTATGATTATTTTCTGAGTAAAATTTATTGCATAATTTTCAGTTTTTGACTTCATATAAATTTACCCAGAATTAAATCAAAAGAGTCAATCGGATTAAAAGTCCTTCCATACCCGAGATTTACTAGAAAATACGTTGCATACACATTGAAAAACAAAATACACTTACAAATAAAAGTTTTTGTGGTGAAATTTAACTAAAAAATCAAAAGAAAATAAACTCAATTGGAGCTAGAAAATAAATTTCACAAAATATCAAGACCATTTTTGTCTAAGATAGTGGGGGTGTGAAAACAATTTGTCTATTAAAAATTGTCTATTAAAAATGTCTATTAAAAATTGGTTTTATGATTTCAATAAAAACCTCCAGATTCTCGTCCTCGGCGTGGTGTGCCTCGTTGACGAGAACTTCCTCCTAAATTAATTATTTAATCTAAAAACAGATTTAAATTTTTACCTTGATTAGACCCCGATCCTTGTCCCTGATTCTGTCGTCCTTAATTATAAACCATATACATATCTATATATTTCTTAAAATACATCAAAATAAGCATACAGGAGAAAAAATTGAGTATAAATGTGCTCATTGTCCTCGGGTAATTAATTATATATTTTTAAATAAAATTTTGTTATATTGGGAATGAGGAGGAATTGATGAAGCATTTAACAAAGGCCAATCGAATTAGGAAAATTTTCAGAAACTTTTTCAACTAACGAAACCGAAAAAGAAATTAATTTTTATATTTTATAGACTTTTACGTCTCGACGGGGCAAATATTATCATGAAAAACGCAAACATGGTGCTGGCAGCAGTGCAGATAATGAAGCTGTTGTAAGAACATTTTTCTTATTATGAATTTTCGATCTATGTTTTCCCAGAAATGATTGATGGGAAAATAGAGATCTACACATTCAAAATTTGTATTCAGCCTAAATAGTTCTTTTTTTGCACCTGGCTTTATGAGGATATTTATTCTCACTGCCATCTCACTTCGGCAATAAGGTTGTCGGATAGTTGGAAATCTTCGGATATCCGGATCCGGTATCCGAACGTAAAATTTCCGATATCCGTTCTTATTTACGATCCGGATATCCGGATCCGACACCATTATTTGAGAAACTAAATCGTGAATATACAAAAAAATCCTTCTTTTCTTGCGCAGTTTATTGAAAATACTTTTATTTTTTAAAGATTGGTCATGCAACAAATCTACACGAGGGAGATTATCCTCAATACATTTCAGAAGAAGGACAATTAAATTTTGTTCATCCCGCATACCAATCCGGAGGACATCAACCTTTTGACTATTCAGCTCACACACACCAAGGAGGATTTACAGCAAATCAAGAAAATAATGAAAATGAAGGTGAAATTTTAATCCATAATACTGGGGTTCCCAGTCATATTTTTAAAATAAAAACTATAATTAACAATTTTAAGAGATTTTTTTTGAAATCTTTTCTTTTAAATTTTTACATAAAAAATTAACAAAATTTCAGTACACAAGTCTTTATTTCAACATTACTTTATTACTACCCCAGTCCCCGCCTATACATATTTGGGTCGCAGATTAATTTACCTTTATATAATTGTTTTTGTATATGTAAATGGTGATTTTTTGCCCATTCGTTCAAACCTATGCAAAATTGACCCATAGTTTTCTAGCTATATACATAGAAAAATAACTGAATATACATATATGTAAATATTTATAGGAGGTTTGCCGGATCATCAATCTCATCTTAGATTATTTGGAAAGGACATTTATGTCAAAAATCAAGATTCTGACAAAAATTTTGTAGAAGATCAAGGTGTTTATTTTTAATTAAAATGAATAAATATAAAAAATTAATTTAAAAGTGGAAGGGTACTACTAAACCTCCGTCCTAAACCCCCGTACCCCGTCCCTAACCCCGCACCGAAACAATTCAAAACCCGTACCCCGACATACTCCCGAGCGTTTGGGGTGCAACCCTAGTATATATGAAATATATATTTTAAATGGTTAATAATTTTTAATATCAAGATGCGACATTTCCTGCATATTTATATCCTAGCACTGGAGAGGAAGAACAACGGAGTAATATTTATATTAAATTTTGTTATACATACTATGTGGAAGAGCCCGAGGGTCCTACAAGAATCGAGATCTCGAAAAACCTCGATCTCGATAACCGAGATTTTCTATCGAGATCTCGTCCAGGTCCGGGCTCTATTATGTGGCTATCCGCCTACATTTTTTTATCTTCAATTTCTCTCTTCAAACATTTGACACATGGCGGATAACCACACAATACTTTTTTGTGGACTAAAAAATTTTAATATTTCAGTGCTTTTACGTGCACAAGAAGAGTCAGCTCGAAGCGCTCCTTTCAGATCGGGGAACCTGGCAATTGGTGGTAATGAATTACCTTTAATTTAAATTTTTTGATGCTGAAAAATCGTGTAATATTTTTAATGTTCATTAGTTAATAAAATATTTTTATTCCGTAATTATCATCTCCGAAGCTAATGCTTATCAATCCTAAATAATCTTTTGTTATTTCGAGGGATATGTTCGACCATTTAGTTGTGATCGAACATATATAAAAATAGACTACAAATGGGGTTATATGGGTATAAATTTTCAATAATTAAGGACAACATAACCAAGGACAGGTATCAATGTCTAACCAAGGTAAAAATATTATGAGGAGGGTCTATGTCAGAGAGACCGCACAGGTCAAGGAAATATTAATCTCCACATATACATAACTATAAAGCCAAACAATACTTTATGTAATGTTTACGTTTAATCATGGATTTGGAAATTTTAACATTTATATATAATACAAAAAAGAACACACACGGTTAGGGGGCACAAACGGTCCCTGTCACACGGTTTCTATTTGAACACAGTCTCAGTTGTTTAATAAAATATTGAATTAAATTATAATTTAGAAGGACGTTCACGTCAAAGAGGAGGAGCAAGCCGTCGAGGAAGTTCACGTCCGGAAGGTATTTGATTAACAAAAAGTAAAAATATTTACCACACCCACGTTATCTAGTGGATTTTCAGATCTATATTTTTCTAAATAGCACGGTTTTCGCATAAATGACAATATAAGTTCAATACAGAACTATAACTTTTATTCACAAAAATTAAAATTATCAATTAAATGATTTTTAGAAAAAGAACATTTGTAAAACATTTAAATTAAAAATAATTTTTACAGATAAAGGAAAGGGTAAAATGCATGATTAACGAGATGAAGATTGAGTATTTGAGGGGACTAGTTTACTGATTATTTGAAGTTTAAACAATGAAAACATTGTTTTTTTGTTATTGTAGCAACAAATCTATCCTAGACTTTCCTTTAAATCTTTACTGTTTTTATTAATTTTCCTATGATTATCAATTGTTTTTTATTTTATTTTGGATTTGGGGTTATCTTATATAGAGATCCGACTGCTTCAACTTATATGAAACTTGTTAACCCAAATACTTTCCTCTAAATCTTTACTATTTTTATATTTTTCCTTCAGATTACTAATCGGTCTTTATTTTATTTTCGGTCATATTTTCAGTTAAGATCTTACGCGATCAGTCAAAGGGAAAATTAAATGTAAAACTAGATAGATAATACAGTCTGATCTCAACATTGATTAGTCATTAAATACCAACAAATTTTAAAATTTATTTAATTGAAGTATATCTATGTCTTTTAAAGCTTATTTTAAATTCAAGATTTTCAAAATTTTGGGCATTTATATTTCCATCCTTTTTATTGGTTTCAATTTATTAGTTAAAATTCAAGAGTGATTTGATTGTGTTGGGAAGGTTTACAGTCTCTGCACTTATTTACTAGGTTAATCAGCTACCCAACTCGACATCCAAGTAGAATTTAAAATCTTAATTTGCTGTGTATTTGTTAAATCTTATTGTGAGATCCGAATGTATCAGAGAACTTTTTGAAACGTTAGCATTAAAATACTTTATTTACCTATTTGTATTATCAAAATATTTTTAATTCCTTTCTTTTATGATTATTTTCTGAGTAAAATTTATTGCATAATTTTCAGTTTTTGACTTCATATAAATTTACCCAGAATTAAATCAAAAGAGTCAATCAGATTAAAAGTCCTTCCATACCCGAGATTTACTAGAAAATACGTTGCATACACATTGGAAAACAAAATACACTTACAAATAAAAGTTTTTGTGGTGAAATTTAACTAAAAAATCAAACGAAAATAGAGCTAGAAAATAAATTTCACAAAATATCAAGACCATTTTCGTCTAAGATAGTGGGGGTGTGAAAACAATTAAAGAGTGAAATAAAAAAATTAGACAGTGTTAAAAATAAAAGTCCCAAATGAAAGAAAACCCATCAATCTTAAATAAATCTTTACTTAAAAGTTTTTGTTTAAAATACCGTATATGCTGGAATAATTTTAAAAATTGTTCCAACATCTCGCTAAAGTGGGTAATTAATCAAGAGGAGTGATTATTTGAGAATGGGTAATTATTCAAGCATATACGGTTGGTAGATTATGTTGATAACTATCAATTCTTCATGTTTAATTTTTCGATCTATAGAGAATAATTCTCCAGAATAATTCTCCAGTCATCAAATATTGTGTTTCCATCTCTTTAATCTAGTGCTTTTCCCTTTCCTTTATCTGAAGAGATTGTCTATTAAAAATTGTTTTTATGATTTCAATAAAAACCTCCAGATTCTCGTCCTCGGCGTGGTGTGCCTCGTTGACGAGAACTTCCTCCTAAATTAATTATTTAATCTAAAAACAGATTTAAATTTTTACCTTGATTAGACCCCGATCCTTGTCCCTGATTCTGTCGTCCTTAATTATAAACTTTATATTTTTATTGTTTAGCTAAGTGGAGAGATGGTATTGGTCTTTTAGACATTGGGAAAAGGTTAATATTATTTACTAGAACATCCCTATTCCTATTTAATGTTAAAATTTGGTAGGTGGATTTTGTATTGATCAATTTTTGATGAAATTATACCCCAATTCAACTGAATTAACACTTATGCCCGAGCGAATCTCGGGGTTTTTTACAGTCTAATCTTGCCGACTCAATTAGAGTTATTTTGTTAATTCTTATCATAAATTTATCAAAACTTGTATAATCACAGCGTGTTTGGTTTGATTCTACTAGATAGACTAAATCCAAAAAACATTTTGGGTTTATACCAGATTTGACCCCTGTACTCAGCTCTGAGATTTTTCCACAAAACATTAAACAAAAATTGACGGGGTTGAGGGGGGGGGGGGAAGAATGGTATAAAAAATTAAAATATTTATTTATTTTGATAATTAGGTTACTTGATTGTTGACGGGCCTCTTGTCTTGACTGATTTTGAGCAATTAAAATCACTGAGAGATACATTTATAATTAAACAAAATTTAATAAAATACTCTCGTTTTCCTCTTCTTCATTGCGAGCAAAATCTTGTGGAATTATTGCATCTTTTCATTAAATTTTGTTAATAATTTAATATAATTAGATTTATATTTGTAAGATATTATGTATTTAAATATTTTATTAAATAAAGATACTAATTTACTTAATTTGTAATGCTAAACATTGTAATCTTCTCAAAGATCCTTTTAAGTACTATCGACATTCTCTCTCATAAATAATTAGGTATTATGGTGATAAGTAGGGAACGGATTTATATGGACTATTAGTAGAAAAATATGGACATATAATATGGACTAATCGGCCTTATCAACTTATCGGCCTTATCAACATATGCTATCGGCCTTATCAACATATGCTAAAACTGTTTTTTGGACGTTTCAGAGCCCAGCTAGGCCAGGAAAAAATATGGAAATCCATATAAATCCGTTCCCTAGTTATAAGTTATTTTTAACCCTTTCTGCTGTTTTACACCCTAATGTCCGCAAATGTCGTTCCGCAAAATTCAATCCGCAATTGTCGATCCGCAAATGTCGTTCCGCAAGTGTCGGGTAACCGTTTTACAACCTAATGTCATATTTAAAAAAACATAATTTTAGTTTACAAAAAAATTAAAAAGTATGACTACTGGCTTTCTAAAAACTATATACCGGAATTTAATTGTTTAATGATTTTAATTTTCCCGTTTTTAAATTATTTTATTTTTACTCATTTTATTTCAAGATAAACACCTTCATCTCCGACATAAATTTCCTTTCCAAATAATCTAAAATTGGATTTGGTATTACTGCCATATCCATCTATATGAGGTATGTGTATTGTATGACCAAGATGGTGCTCATTCTGTTTTATATGAGATGGAAATTGTGTAAAATGTTGCTCTCCTCCTTGAGGTGGGTATGCTGATTGATATGCGGGATGACCAAAATTTAGTTGCCATGGTGGGAATGCTTGATCGCCAAAATTCTGTGTTCCTCCTTCGGGTGTTTGTGTATCAACCTTTAAATTCGAAAAAATTAGTTCAGCGGCGATATGTTATGTTTTTATTGTGTTAGAAGTTCTCATTAAATTTATAAAAATAATCTTATCAAAATCCCCTATTAATCCCCCCCCCCGAAACCCACTCAATATTCAGCAAAATATCATTAGTTCAGGTGACTACCCGGTAATAGTTTGGCTGACCATCCCCCTTTTTTACGTTTTACTGACCATTTCGAGCTTTCTTTATTTGATATATAATTTATTGTATATCTTTCGAAAGAGCTCTTCGAGCCTGGTCGAATGATATCAAGATCGGCTGGATCTTATGATTCTTACTTTTAAAATTGATTAAAACAACTGGTTATACCTTCGTTCATTTAAGTCAGATTTTGTTGATATTGGCATCATTCTACTTAGGTCGAAGAGCTCTTGCGAATGTTATATAATCCTATATATAATTTTAGAAGTTCCGTCTGTCTTTCTGTCTGTCCGAGGGGTCATTTCGGCGCAAATATGTATTAGGGCGTAACAAAAGAAAATAAAAGAAAGGGGCGTGTCGGTTACTAAAAAAGCAGTAAAACTAAAAAAGAAGAAAAAATTTTCATAAAAAACAAATCAAACAAAAAGGATTTTTTGTTGTTTACTTGCAAGCAAAGGTCAAATATGATGAAACAATGTATAGAATTCAAATTTACATTTTTAATGGAAAAGAGTACTTTTGATTTATACTTTGTGTTTTTACAAGTTTTTCATCCCAGATAAACAAATTTATTTCCAACATATACATTTGTTAATTTTTCATTTATTTTGCATTTTTTAATTTCATTTCTTTTAGATTGATAATTTTGTAATTTAATTGTTTAATGATTTTAATTTTCCCGTTTTTAAATTATTTTATTTTTACTCATTTTATTTCAAGATAAACACCTTCATCTCCGACATAAATTTCCTTTCCAAATAATCTAAAATTGGATTTGGTATTACTGCCATATCCATCTATATGAGGTATGTGTATTGTATGACCAAGATGGTGCTCATTCTGTTTTATATGAGATGGAAATTGTGTAAAATGTTGCTCTCCTCCTTGAGGTGGGTATGCTGATTGATATGCGGGATGACCAAAATTTAGTTGCCATGGTGGGAATGCTTGATCGCCAAAATTCTGTGTTCCTCCTTCGGGTGTTTGTGTATCAACCTTTAAATTCGAAAAAATTAGTTCAGCGGCGATATGTTATGTTTTTATTGTGTTAGAAGTTCTCATTAAATTTATAAAAATAATCTTATCAAAATCCCCTATTAATCCCCCCGAAACCCACTCAATATTCAGCAAAATATCATTAGTTCAGGTGACTACCCGGTAATAGTTTGGCTGACCATCCCCCTTTTTTACGTTTTACTGACCATTTCGAGCTTTCTTTATTTGATATATAATTTATTGTATATCTTTCGAAAGAGCTCTTCGAGCCTGGTCGAATGATATCAAGATCGGCTGGATCTTATGATTCTTACTTTTAAAATTGATTAAAACAACTGGTTATACCTTCGTTCATTTAAGTCAGATTTTGTTGATATTGGCATCATTCTACTTAGGTCGAAGAGCTCTTGCGAATGTTATATAATCCTATATATAATTTTAGAAGTTCCGTCTGTCTTTCTGTCTGTCCGAGGGGTCATTTCGGCGCAAATATGTATTAGGGCGTAACAAAAGAAAATAAAAGAAAGGGGCGTGTCGGTTACTAAAAAAGCAGTAAAACTAAAAAAGAAGAAAAAATTTTCATAAAAAACAAATCAAACAAAAAGGATTTTTTGTTGTTTACTTGCAAGCAAAGGTCAAATATGATGAAACAATGTATAGAATTCAAATTTACATTTTTAATGGAAAAGAGTACTTTTGATTTATACTTTGTGTTTTTACAAGTTTTTCATCCCAGATAAACAAATTTATTTCCAACATATACATTTGTTAATTTTTCATTTATTTTGCATTTTTTAATTTCATTTCTTTTAGATTGATAATTTTGTTCCAACATTTTGTACTTTTTTCTGACATTATAATACACTGATTGCTAATCTTGCCCAGCGGGCTGATAAAAGCACAGACAAGAGGTAGATAAGAGTTAAGGTAAAAGGTATATAAGAGTATTACCAATGGGTAGGTAAGACCCCGACAATGTGTAGGAAAAAATTCAGACACTGCGAAGATAAGTCTGGCAATGGTAGATAAGGGTTCAGTCAATTAGTAGTAGAAGGGTAGATTAGAGTTCAGACACTGGGTAGATAAGAGTTCAAACAATGTGTAGATAAGAGTACACAATGTTCAGTCTTTTTCACTTAGTCATACAATGAGTTGATTTTGAGATAAGTGAAGATAAAGGTACAGGCAACGAATATGCCAAAGTTTCGGCTTTTGGTAGATGAAAGTTGCGTCACTTGGAAGTTAAGAGTTTCTGATAACGAGAAGAAGAGTTTTGGCAATGAATAGTTAATGGCTCTGGCAAAGGGCAGATAAGAGTGACGATAATGGGTAGATAAAAGTTCAAATAACGAGTAGATCAACAATAAGAGGTGTAGATAAAAGTCCGGCACTTGGTAGATAAGAGTTCGATAATGGTTGTCAAATGTTTTGGCTTTGTTTAGATATAAGTTCAGACAATGGGTATATAAAAGTTCCAGCATTAGTAAGATATGAAGTCTTGCAACGGGAAGAAGAGTTTTGTCAATGAATATATAAAAGTTCAGACAATGGTTAGATAAGAGTTTAGGCAATAGGTAGACAAAAGTGCTAACAATGAGTAGATAAACATTAAGACAGGTGTAGATAAAAGTGCTGCAAGAGTTCAGTCTCTGGGTATATGAGTTTTGCGACTGGGTAAATAATATTCAGTCAATGTTTAGATAAAAGTTCAGACACAGGGTAGATAATAACCAGGAAATTTCAGATAAAAGTTCAGACACTGGGTAGATAAGAGTCTGGTAAATAAGAGCCCAGACACTGGGTAGCCAAGATCTAGATAATGTGTAGGTAAAAGCTCAGACTCTGGGTAGATAAGAGTTCTAACACTTGGTAGATAAGAGTTCGGACAATGGTTAGATATGTGTTTTGCCAATGGGTAGATAAGATCTAGACAATGTGTAGATAAAAGCTCAGACTGGACAGATAAGATTTCAAACACTGAGTAGATAAGAGTTTTGACAATGGGTAGATATGAGTTTTGTCTTTGGGTTGATAAGATCCAGACAATGTGTAGATAAGAGTTCAGACAATGGGTAGTTAAGAGTTGCGTTAAAGGGTAGATAAGATACAGACAATGTGCCGATAAAAGTTCAGATACTAAGTAGATAAGTGTTCAAACAAATAGGTAGACAAGAGTTCTGGGAATCGGTAGATAAGATTTTTGCCAATGTGTTGATAATGATTCTAGCAATTAGTAGATAGAAGTTCTTGAAATGGTTAGTGAAAAAGGTTTAGGCAATAGCTAAAAAGACGAAAAAAGCAAAAGTTTTATAGTTTTAGGCTAGCGAAGAGACTGGCCCGAAGGGCCAGTCTCTTCGCTAGTTTGCCATAAAATGTGAAAAAAATTGTAAAAAAATGGAAAGGAAAAAAGGGGGATGGTCAGCCAAACTATTACCGACTACCCTCGTTATTAAAGTACAGATAGTTGTTTTTTAAAATCCCAAGAGGAATTATTATTATTAATCTGTTAACACGTTCTTATTTTACAGAAAAAGATGAAAGAATTTCAGAAGGTCCCTTCCAAAATAATAAAACTTCTAAAAATAATTAAACAAAATGGCAATAAAGGCTAATGATGGCAATCGTAGAAAATAAAATTTAGGCCGAAAAGTTAAAAATCTCGTAATATATGCCTGAAACAAGGCAAAAGAGTAAAACTGAAGCATTAACCATGCTGCCTGCATATACATAAGTGTTAATTTTCTAATTTTTAATGTTTATATTTTTGAGTTAATCCGTCGGGTTTGTCCCTGTGATCATTTTGGGGCGAATAAAGTAAGATTTTTTTGCATTAATCTTGAGCTCTAATGTGATACTACTGATCATACTTTTATTTTTTAAAGTTAATATTAAAGAAATATTTGCTTACATAAATTGTGCTGCCAGCATTATCAGGAGTTCTGAAATTTAATTTTTCAATTTTTTGTCATATAAAAAATCAAATCAAAAATTTTTATAAAGGAGCAAACTAACAAAGAAAAATTTCCAGATTCATCCATACGAATTAACCCATAATTTTTTACATTATTTGCATTTCTAAAATCTTTAATTTTTTCCCAAAATTCTTCTCCGTGTGCCTTATAAACGTGGTTATACAGTGAACTAGGATGTTCATATCGGTTGAGACAATTAAAATATGGACATCTATAATAGCTGTGATCGTCATGCAATTTTTCATGTGCATCTTTGGTTTTTTTATTTATATAAATCTGGAAAATTTAAAAATTTATTTCAATTTATTTTTGGTCCATTAGACCATGCTGTTATAGTTTATGGTCGAGCTTAAATCCTAATTTAAGAAAAGGATTTAAATTTTTATATAAATTATTTTATACAAGGGGTTCTATAAGTAAGGATCTTCCTCATTTGTGGTTGTTTGTTCTGCTAGCGATCTTTTGAAGATAATGCGGATTTTTTATATTTTCGGATATACTTTAGCCGGTGGCCCACGCAGAAACGGGTCAAATTATATACCATTCGATTCGTCTCGGCGAGCTGAGTCGAATGGTACCACTATTTTTTTGCGGAAATTCCTACGAGCTGAGATATAGGTCCTTAAATACCGAAAAACCATAGGGGGGACCAAGCACTTTTTTGGGGCGAAAAATTCGAATATGCAAATAATATCTCATTCGAAAGAGCTCGTCGAGTTGAGTCGAATGACATCAAAATCACAGTGATTGGACAAGACTAAACAAAGTTATGACACAAAAAACAAACACCATAAACCTATGGAGCGTCGGCGAGGCGCTTGTGCAAAACCCCGCCTATCTCCCTTGCTCTGGACGTATTTGGGGCCTCCGTAGCAGCAAAAATCTCCACAGATGCCATAGGTAAGGAGCCAAAATAAAAGATCATAACTTTGTCAAATCAAGTCGGATTTCGTTGATTTTGGTGTCATTCGACTCAGCTCGACGAGCTCTTTCGAATGAGATATTATTTGCATATTTGAATTTTTCACCCCAAAAAAGTGCTTGGTCCCCCCTTTGATTTTTCGGTTTTCAAGGACCTATATCTCGGTTCGTAGGAATTTCCGCAAAAAAAGAGTGGTACCATTCGACTCAGCTCGCCGAGAGGAATCGAATGATATATAATTTGACCCGTTTCTGAGTGGGCCACCGGCTAAAGTACAGCCAAATTTTCTTTAGTTTTTGCCCCTGTGGCGCTGGAAAGGAATACAGGGAGTGATCAATTATCAAGATCATGTCCAAGATAGAAGACTCCAAGAATAAGATTATGAGGAGGATTTTGTGGGCAACTCAGACAATTCTTAGTTATTCTCGACAAACCAAAATTTTGTTAAAAAATATAATTAGTATGTACATTACTGCATTTAGAACATTTATGCTTAATTCTTCGTTCTGTATGAGTAAGTTGATGATTTAAAAGATCTCCTTTTTGTCCATATCTTTTACCACAATGGACACCATTTTTATAAACAAACTGGAAAATAATAGTATAAAGATTTGAAGTAACTTTTTTGAAGCTAGTACCTTGCAAACATTAGGCTTTTCTCCAGTATGCGTTCTAAGATGTTGTATGAAGGATTGTCGTGTACTCCAAGGCTCTTCTTTTCTTTTACAACCTGTCCAACGACATTTGAAGTCCTTATAATAATTTTAATAAATTATGAAACAGAGAAAACTATTATTTTAACTTTTTGATATGTTTTAAATTTTTAAAATTTTTTTTTGAAAATACGACTTTTTCGAATTATTCAGTTAATTTTTACTCAATTTACTATTTAAAATAAAGAAAATAATTAAAGATTCATTAAAAAATAGAATTAAAAATTAATCTGAGAAGTGCTAATAAGAATTTATTTCGTAATTTTTTGAATTATGAGAAAAAAGGGTATAGTTTGAGGCCTGATGGTAAGGTAAAAGTTTCTTTATGTTTTTCGCTATCTAACCATTGACTACGGTAGGGCTTTAAAACTTTGGAGAGTTAGAAACAGGGTGGCACGAATTTTCGTCAAAGGACCTTCCGTCAAAGGACTTTCCGTCAATAATTTTCGTCAACGGACTTTTCGTCAATGAATGGATGTTTTTTTTAATTTTAAGAGAAGGAGAAGATGATACATGTATGTAAAAGTGTAAAACTTTTGGTTAACTTGTGTCAGATTGAAAATTAGACTGATTTGAAAATTCCGAACAAAGTTATGAGCAACTGAATTTTCGCTGGGCAAACTTATTTTTGTGATGCTACGAAAGATAGGTAGGCTGAAATTCGGCAAAAAGGAATAGGTTTATGTTACGAGCCCAGAACCCAGCGACCGTTGACTCTTTAGGTTTACGTTGTTTGTTTTTTATCGTAACTTAATGTGCATATTATGTTAACTTATTTTGCTATGCCATGTGTCTTTGCATGTCCTCAATCAAAACATATGCTTGGTTATTCGAGAGTATTTGAAGAAATTTGAAGAAATAAGGAATCGTATACAAAATTGCGCACATAATTTAGTTTTTTGTGGCTTTGAACAGACCGATTAATTTCCTAAATTTTTTAAAAGCGTTCATTTATTGATGAAAAGTCCACCCATTGACGAAAAGTATTGACGGAAAGTCCATTGACGGAAAGTCCGTTGACGAAAAGTCGTAGCCCCAGAAACAGAGAACATTTGAGAATCTTACTCCTGCCTAGTGGTAAACAAATGAAAATAAAACCACCATACTTTGGAGAATCCCACAGTATCCATCAGACTATTTGATAATATGGTTTATACATACACCCAAGTCTGAGAGTTAAATAAATTACTATTGACCTGTGACAAATTTGCATGTCCTTCAACATGTTGAAAAAATTCAGCTTCATCGGCAAAAGGTTCTACTTTACATCCGTACCACTCACAAGAATATTTAGGTATGGTTAAAGTGAACGCTGGGGCAGCAGAAGAACCTCGTTCAGAATAAGCACGCCTTAAATTTTTTAAAATTTAAGATAAATTAATTTATATAAACCCTTGATTGGGTTGTCCATAATAATTGGTAGGGATTTCCTGATGATCATCAACATTTGCGACACTTTTTCCTTTTCCTCTAGTTTTCCCCTCTTTCGGGCCTCCTTCAGAATAATTTTTTAAAAGGAAAAATAAAATGACAATTGATTTGAATTTTTGATTTAACATTGTAAGTCAATTTTGACTTAAAATAATTTAAATAAGAACAAAAAATAATTTTAATGGTTCCGTGACTTTTGCGCCGGACTTTACCACTATCATTAAAATATATTAACTAATCCATAATAATTGGAAATCTTCGGATAACCGAACCGAAAATTTCTCGATAATGGCCTTTTATCTTTTCAGACTAATTAATCAGTTACCGGACCTCTATTGTATGTACATCTAACTTTCTTCAGTCCTGGATCCTATTTTTCAAATCACACTATAGTGAGGTCCGATTGTATTTATGATTTTATTTTTTAAATAATGGCGGCGCAACAGTCGCGGCGCAAATGATCTCGGCGCAAAAGTCGTGATACCATTTCTATAACTATATTTCTGATAAATTTATCCAACTGTAAGGAAATTTATATATGAAATTGATCCTATGAGTGAGGTTCAAAGAAATTTTAAAAAATTTCTTTTCATTTTCCATAAATACAATAGTATAAAGTAATTTCGTTAAGACTTGTGCCATGTACTGCACCTTTTTGCCTTGAACCTCTTCTAGCATTTCTAGTTTTGCCCTTAAAGCAGATAACTGGATGATATCACCTCTGTCTACGAGTACAATTACGAATTTGGTCCAGGCATCCAAGCAATGCCCTTCACTTAGTTTCCTGATTTGTGTTAGATATTTAATAAGCGAGTGATTCCATCCAACATTTTTGGCCTGTTTATAAAGGAAAATTTTAAGAGGCAGAATAAATTGCATTAGACACTGCGTCTCTCTCTCTCTCCCTCCCCTCCATTGCAAAAAATTGAGATTAAGAGGGCATTTCACCAAATATGTTATTCTTCGAACTTTTTAATTTTTTAAAGTTTAATTTACAGCATTCTGACGATGTTTTTGATGAGAGAAAAAAATTCAGTTAATATAGCATAAGGCGAATTTTAGAATTAAATTTGTTCCGCATACATCGGCATTATACATAGAGTTGGACAGGACGAGACCGATACCGAGACTCTCGGCTTTTTTCCAATATCGGTCTCGATTTTTTCATTCTCGGTCTCGAAACCGATACCGATATTCTCGGTCCATTTCTCGGCGAGAAACGATACTGACTCAAAGAAACAAAATCCTCAATATTGTCCAAGTTTTTCGTCCATAATTTTTTCGGATATCCGTCCATAACATAGAAAGTGATTTTGGTAAAATTTCGGTATACGACACAGACGCCGATTAAGTCGAATGATATGTCATTCGAAAGAGCTCGTCGAGTTGAGTCGAATGGTGAAAAAATTTTCGTGCGGACTCATAGAGGGGCTGAGATATAAGCCCCCAAAAATCGAAAAACCAAATGGGGGACCAAGCACTTTTTTGGGGTCTCGGGTTGACCGATACCAGTATCGTTTTGTCCAACTCTAATTATACATAGAGCCATTACAGTGATATGCAGTGCTTGGTATCGGGCATTGTTGGCTCCGGTTCTATTCTTGGCTCCGGCTCCGGGGTTTTAAAACTTAGCTCAGGATCTGGCACCGCCGCTCATGAGCCATACCCAGCACATGATACATATAAACATATCTACGTATAGTCTCAAAAATAGTAAGTCAACTGACCTGGACTTTCTCGAACATAAACTTAATCAGATGAATGCTTTTAATATTCCATTACGACTATACCCTTATCCCACAACATCCTTATCCCATCCTTATACATCCTTATCCCATCCTTATACCCTTATCCCACAACATTGCTTAAAGAATTCGACTTGTTGACCTTGTTCAGTTTTATGTGCATCGTGTTTCATTTTTAGATTTTTGAAATATCTTAGATTACAGCTAGAACAACAGTTTACGAACAATTTAATAATCTATTCTGTATGATATACAGCAATTTCCGTGAAATGGACCTTTATCGACGGAAACTCATCCAAATAAAATCGCATGAATCAAGTCTTACAGTTTCGCGGGACGCATATACTTTCATGTGACACATATACATTCATGGGACGCTTACACTTTTGCGGGACGCATATACTTGCATGTGACGCATATTCATTCATGGGACGATTACACTTTCGCGGGACGCATATACTTTCATGTGACACATATACATTCATGGGACGCTTACACTTTTGCGGGACGCATATACTTGCATGTGACGCATATTCATTCATGGGACGATTACACTTTCGCGGGACGCATATACTTTCATGTGACACATATACATTCATGGGACGCTTACACTTTTGCGGGACGCATATACTTGCATGTGACGCATATTCATTCATGGGACGATTACACTTTCGCGGGACGCATATACTTTCATGTGACACATATACATTCATGGGACGCTTACACTTTTGCGGGACGCATATACTTGCATGTGACGCATATTCATTCATGGGACGATTACACTTTCGCGGGACGCATATACTTTCATGTGACACATATACATTCATGGGACGCTTACACTTTTGCGGGACGCATATACTTGCATGTGACGCATATTCATTCATGGGACGATTACACTTTCGCGGGACGCATATACTTTCATGTGACACATATACATTCATGGGACGCTTACACTTTTGCGGGACGCATATACTTGCATGTGACGCATATTCATTCATGGGACGATTACACTTTCGCGGGACGCATATACTTTCATGTGACGCATATTCATTCATGGGCTCGAGGACTCGGCTCGAGGAGCTCGGCTTGCAGCGCATTTTATCTTGCAGCGCATTTTATCTCTCTTTCATTCACTTCACTTGAAAGTAGAATGTTAAAAAAAGTGAAAATTGGCAGCTAGCGAAAGCGTAAGACCAAAGTGAAGTAAAATAAAATTTGGCAGCCAAAGGATGAGTAAGACCAAATGAATAATGAAGTTTGAATTGTTTGTAAGATCTGTGGATCTTAATATAGATCTTAATAAGATCTTAATAAATTAATTTCTATCGAATTAACTTATTTTTAGTCTTTCAAATATGAGGAATTAGTTTTAAACGATTTATTTAAGATTTATTTTATTTTTAAGTTAAGTTCAATTTAAGGAAAGCTGAATATGTTTAAGGTTGGTTTATAGGTTTGTAAGTCACTGAACGTAGACTTTTGCCGGTAGACCTTATATCACGTAGACCTTCACAGCATGCCCGTTTGTTGGAACAATTCTATCGAATTAAAGAAGTTGGTCATCCGTGTTGAAACTAGATTTGCGCAAGGTCGAGGTTTTACGGATAAACCGAAAATAGAGCTAATATGAGGATTGGACTAGTGCAAATTTTTTACATAAGTACTGCATAACGGAATTTAATTGTTTTAATTGGCTGTTAATTGGCGGGCCCCTTCACTTCTCTTCGTAAATCTAAAAAATAAAAAATAAGAAGATTTGTAGGGTTTGAGTATGTTTTTTTGCCTTTTTACTAAGCGTTAGGGATCGTGTAGTACCAATTCAAGATTTACGATTGTGGACAGCCATTTTTGAAAAAGACTGTTAATTTAACAGATATTTCATAATTAATTAATTTTGTCTTTCTTCATAAGATATTATATATTGACATTAAAAACAGTAAAAGTTGCAGGTGACAATTAATTTTAACAAAGTTTTATCTAAAACATAAATATTTTCTCGCGAATAAAATTTAAACAAATATTAAATTATTTTAATGACAGGTGTATTTTAAGCGTAATGTAAACATAAACAGAATAAATAATTAGTTCTAAATAACAATTTTATTTTATACTTTATTATTTTTTAAGCATATTATTTTTACTTGAACTTTTAAAATTTTTATTAGAAAATTTATTTAATTAATTTAAAACAAAATTATATTCAATAAAATAATTGGAATATGGACGGTAAAATTTTCTATAATGTAAGTTTACTTATTTAATAATTTTTATTTTGTCAAAGCTACCGAGACGAGATCTGGGGAATACTCTTTGATATTAAGAGGTTTTTTGATCCACCTCATATGACGTCAAGGTCCGGATCAGGGCTAACGAAGTCATGTTTAAATAAATAAATATTATATTATTTAGCCTAATAGTTTGACATATAAAGATGCTGGTGTTATATTTGAATTTCTTTTGCCATCAATTATTGGTTCATCTTTTGGATTTATTGGAATATTATCTAACTTCAGTGTTTGCTACATAACTATAAAATATCGGTAATTAATAAAACTAGAGACCGGACTGAGAGTATCGTAGGAGAAACATATCTTAGATGTCTCCTACAGATATCTTCTACTAAATCTAAAACTTTTTTCGAATATTTTAGATATTTATAAAATTTTCATTTATCGTCAGGGAGATATATAGAATCAAGGATAAGAATTATTAAAATATTCCAAGGTATCTCACATTCTCTGATATCCTATTATCCCCCAACCCCCATAATCTCACGGGATTCTCGTAATCCAATAAACTCTTTTCTATTTTCTGACGGCGAAGATGCGAAATTTCGAAAAAATCTCGAAAAATTGTTTACGAAAATCATACGGATATAATCGAGATTTTCGTTCGAAATATCCGGTCTCTCTAAATAAAATTTAAAAAGATAATTTAAAAATAAATATTTAGAAAAAAATATGATGCACTTAGAAGCAATACAGCCATTCTTTTAACGGCAAACTCGTTTTTCGAAATTCTTAATTTGTCTGGTCTTTTCATAACTTTAGCAGTTACAGCAAGCGGAATTAACATAATTCCTTATGGAACAGCTGTTTTTTTACAATCTCATTCATTTATTGGATTCTTTTCTGCTGTTTTTACGATTACATCTCTTAGTTTTGACCGATTCTTGGCTGTAGCATTTCCAATTTAGTAGGAATTTTGATACAAAATCTCTCAGCATCCATTTTTATCGAACTAAGAGAACTTTTAAGTGGAGCTGGGAGAAATATTTTGACAAGTTTACAACTAATTTATACCAAATTTTAGCTACAAATCCATTAACAAGAAGCTATATATTTGTGGCCATTTTGCTACTTTGTTCATTTTTATATTTTATATAATATTTCTTATCATAAAGTCAGCTATTAATTTTGGTGATTGGCCAGTAAATGGAAGTCGTACTGATTATTTTAAAATATTAACAAATGAAAATATTATATCTTCATTTATATATTTTGTTTGTTCCAGCTATAGTTTTATATGGTCTTGTTGGCTTGATTTTAATATTTAAAAAAGGTAATTTATTTTTGCTTTTGGGTACCTTTTCGATTTACAAAATCATAACAGAATTGAACGGATAGTGTCTTTATCCAACCATATTATTTTGAATTACTGTTATAATTCGACCATACGAACTATCCCGCATTCGACAATTTTAAACAAAGCTCGGCTGTATATTGATGTCCCGTTTCCGTGCTCGGTTTTTAAATTTTGTTTTAAGTTTAAAAATCAGTTTGTAACAAACAGGGATCGATGGGAAATGACGAAGGTGCCGGAATTCGGAAATCGCCTAAATTTAATGAAATAGAAGTCGGAAATCGGAATTCCGGTCGACCTTTGGTAACACCCTGATACATTTCATTTGTTATTTTTAGTTATTGACGATGAGAAAATGAGAAAAGTATATCGCTCATTGTTTTTGATTGTATTCTTCAATATTGGAGGATATTTTTTTTCTTTGTTGATAGGCGTTTACATTATCAACCCTCTTGGGGCTGCCGATCCATTACATGCTCAGTTATATATAATGTTTGGCGCATTAATTCTTAATATTGCGGGGTCTTCTAATGCTCCAATTCTTTACATAAATAGGTCTTTTATTTGTAAAATCGAAAAACATTTTTATACAAAAAATTTCAGTAGCGACTATAACGAGGCCTATAAAAAGGAATTCTATTTATTAATAAAATCTTTAAAGAAATTGCTAAATATAGGACAACAAACTACAACTTCAAGTGTTTTTGTATTATAAAGAGGAAATTGGGGGAAGAAACATAGCAATCAAATTTTTTATTGTCTCAAAGTTTAATTAGTTATCTATTCTTCTGTCTATACAAGTTCCAGAAAATTTAATTATTAACTTGTCTTCCTTCCTAAATCCCTTATTGTCATATTTATTTTAAATTAGTTCAAAGGGTCATACGACACTTGCAGATATGACATTTGCAGACCCGACATTTGCAGACGACTTTTGCAGATCGACATTTGCAGATATGACACTTGCAGATCAGACATTTGCAGATCCGACTTTTGCAGATATTAATTTTTGAAAAAAATTTTAAATATTAAAAAAAATTTAAAAATCTTAAAAGATCAAAGGATATAGTATAGTATACCGGTGGAAAGGTTTTGATATAAGACCCATACCAATTCGTCTCAACGAGCTGAGTCGAACGGCACCACTCTTTTTTACGGAGAAATGTTCAACGTAGACCTATGAAGCGTCGGCGAGGCGCTTGTGCAAAACCCCGCGCTTCGCGCGGGGTTCCCCTTCAAATCCCCTCAATCCTTTTAAATGCTATTACATCGCCTTAATCCTTAGATATACGATCCTGATCCCCTTAATCCTCATATCTCCTTTAATAACTCCTAGTCTACCGATATCCCGCCTCAATCCTCCGATATATATTCAAATCCTCCAAATTTTCAAAACCACTGATATCAATTTTAATCACCAGACATCTCGTCAGCCCTTACTTATCCCTCTAAATCTATCGATATGATGACTTTATAGTTGAATTATAATTTTTATAAAGAGAGATGAGCATAATTAATGATTTTTCATTGATTTTTTTGATTATGAATTGATTTTAAAAAATTTTAAAAATAAACGGTAAACGGACGTTTAAACGGGGTCTTCAAAAATAAACGAAACGGTATAACGGCATAAACTGTATACGGTTTTTTCAAAATTAAACGGTTTTGTGCTACTCTAGTGTATAGGTAAGGTAAAGAAGAGAGCGAAATGGGTCTAATCTGCAAAAGTCGGATCTGCAAGTGTCATATCTGCAAGTGTCGGTATCTGCAAGTGTCGGGTCTGCAAATGTCATATCTGCAAGTGTCGTGACACGGTTCAAAGTAGTGTTCGGCAAATGGATTTTTTCAGTACCGGGAGTACCGAAACAGGACTCAGTACCGGGAGTATAATGGAAACACAGTGTTTAGATAAGTTAACAACATAATTTATCCTAAACAATTAAATATAAATGAATTTTAATTCTAACGTTTCAAAAAGTTCCCTGATACAGTCGGACTCACAATAAGATTTAACAAATACTAGATAAATACACAGATAATTAAGATTTTAATTCTACTTGGACGTTGAGTTGGGTAGCTAATTAAACTAGGAAATAAGTGCAGAGATCTGACTGTATGTATGATCTACTGTTAACCTTCCCAACAGAAACAAATCACTCTTGAATTTTAACTAAGAATAAGACCGATTAGTAATCTGAAGGAAAAAATATAAAAATAGTAAAGATATAAAGAAGGTAACAAGTTTGGTAACAAGTTTCATATAAGTTGAAGCATTCGGATCTCTATATAAGATAACCCCAAATCCAAAATAAAATAAAGACCGATTGTTGTTTAATAAAGACCGATTGTTAATCCTTTCAGTTTTTATAAAAGATTTAAGGGAAAGTCTAGGATAGATTTGTTGCTACAATAACAAAAAAACAATGTTTTCATTGTTTAAACTTCAAATAATCAGTAAACATTTAAATTATTGGCTGGCTTTATAGTTAGTTACATATTTGTGGAGATAAACGTCTCCCTGACCTAAACGGTCTCTTTGACTTTGAAATTTATACCCATATAACCCCATTTATAGTCTAATTTTATATTATGTTCAGTCAAAACTAAATGGTCGAACATATCCTTCAAAATAACAAATATTATTTAGGATTGATAAGTATTATCTTCGGAGATGATAATTACGGAATAAAAATATTTTATTAACTAATGAACATTAAAGAATATTACACGATTTTTCAGCATCAAAAAATTTAAATTAAAGGTAATTCATTACCACCAATTGTCAGGTTCCCCGATCTGAAATGAGCGCTTCGAGCTGACTCTTCTTGTGCACGTAAAAGCACTGAAATATTAAAAAATTTTAGTCAACAAAAAAGTATTGTGTGGTTATCCGCCATGTGTCAGATGTTTGAAGAGAGAAATTGAAGATAAATAATGTGGGCGGATAGCCACATAGTATCTCGATAGAAAATCTCGGTTATCGAGATCGAGGTTCTTCGTGATCTCGATTCTCGTACGACCCTCTCATTTGGAAGACTCAATTCATGTGATTTTACTTGCATAAGTGCCCCATCCCTGCTCCACGTAAACAAATTTGAGAGAAGAAAGGGTTGTAGTTAGAGTACGTCCGAGTCGGGTCGAGTACGAGTATACCCGACTCGATCTCTCGGCTTTTTTACGACTTTACTCGTACTCGATACTCGAGGTCCTAGTACTCGAAAACTTCATACTCGACGTACTCGGTGTAAATCGAGTATTTTTATGCCCCTATCTGCGGCGCAATAATGAAGATTTTTGGTTTAAGTATCTTCGAAATTTCCAAAATTTTCGCCTGCGGCGCTGAAAAAGGAAGAAATTCTGTCATTGGCCTTCCAAATTTCTCAAAATTTTCGCCTGCGGCGCTGAAAAAGGAAGAAATTTTGCTCCTTGGTCTTCGAAAATTCTCAAAATTTTCGCCTTCGGCGCTGAAAACGAATACTTATGTGTATATTGGAGGATGTGAATGGACTTGGGTGGATTTTAGTGATAGTCGGATATTTCAAAGGAAGGAACTGGCCTTCCGGAACTTGGGTGTTCCCACTTGGCCTTCAGTAATTTTCAAAGGTTCTGAAGGCCAAACAGAGGGATCGAGAAACGGATCTTGTTATCACCTTTCGACGATATACCTAATCCGACGATATCACAATTAATATCTCGAATTTCCCAGATTTTGATCTTAATACTCCCAAATCCCAGATAATCAGCCCAAATACCGCTTAATCCCTTGATATCCATCTCCTTCCTCTGTTATCACTTATATCCGCATAACCTACACAAATCCCCCGAAATTATATTTTCCACCAGAAGCCCGGAGACAACATGGATCTTGGGTGATATCATGGAATTTCGGTGGATTAACAGGGATATCGGCGGATTAACGAAAATAACTTGGATTTGTATGATGATCCCCCGCATCACTGTCAACAAATGCCCAATACCCTCATTTATGATGAATAAAAGTGTTGTTTTTATTAAAATTATTTTAAAATACTGTTTTATAAAAATTACTCGTTTTACCCGTTTTAACGTACTCGTACTCGGCCTAAAAATTGAAACTCGTACTCGTACCCGGACTTTTCATACTCGGCTTTACTCGTACTCGGGTTTTTCCAGATTACTCGTACCCGGATGCACTCTAGTTGTAGTGAATTAAAGAGAGGAGTGAAAGTTAAAAAGCTCTGCACTTATATTAATGCCCTGCCAAGACTCAATTCATGTGATTTTACTTGCATAAGTGCCCCATCCCTGCTCCACGTAAACAAATTTGAGAGCAGAAAGGGTTGTAGTGAATGAAAAAGAGGAGTGAAAGTTAAAAAGCTCTGCACTTGTATTAATGCCCTGCCAAGAATCAATTCATGTGATTTTACTTGCATAAGTGCCCCATCCCTGCTCCACGTAAACAAATTTGAGAGAAGAAAGGGTTGTAGTTAGAGTACGTCCGAGTCGGGTCGAGTACGAGTATACCCGACTCGATCTCTCGGCTTTTTTACGACTTTACTCGTACTCGGGTTTTTCCAGATTACTCGTACCCGGATGCACTCTAGTTGTAGTGAATTAAAGAGAGGAGTGAAAGTTAAAAAGCTCTGCACTTATATTAATGCCCTGCCAAGACTCAATTCATGTGATTTTACTTGCATAAGTGCCCCATCCCTGCTCCACGTAAACAAATTTGAGAGCAGAAAGGGTTGTAGTGAATGAAAAAGAGGAGTGAAAGTTAAAAAGCTCTGCACTTGTATTAATGCCCTGCCAAGAATCAATTCATGTGATTTTACTTGCATAAGTGCCCCATCCCTGCTCCACGTAAACAAATTTGAGAGAAGAAAGGGTTGTAGTTAGAGTACGTCCGAGTCGGGTCGAGTACGAGTATACCCGACTCGATCTCTCGGCTTTTTTACGACTTTACTCGTACTCGGGTTTTTCCAGATTACTCGTACCCGGATGCACTCTAGTTGTAGTGAATTAATGAGAGGAGTGAAAGTTAAAAACCTCTGCACTTATATTAATGCCCTGCCAAGACTCAATTCATGTGATTTTACTTGCATAATTGCCCCATTCCTGCTCCACGTAAACAAATTTGAGAGCAGAAAGGGTTGTAGTGAATGAAAAAGAGGAGTGAAAGTTAAAAAGCTCTGCACTTATATTAATGCCCTGCAAAGACTCAATTCATTTGATTTTACTTGCATAAGTGCCCCATCCCTGCTCCACGTAAACAAATTTGAGAGCAGAAAGGGTTGTAGTGAATGAAAGAGAGGAGTGAAAGTTAAAAAGCTCTGCACTTATATTAATGCCCTGCAAAGACTCAATTCATGTGATTTTACTTGCATTTTGCCCCATTCCTGCTCCACGTAAACAAATTTGAGATCAGAAAGGGTTGTAGTGAATGAAAAAGAGGAGTGAAAGTTAAAAAGCTCTGCACTTATATTAATGCCCTGCCAAGACTCAATTCATGTGATTTTACTTGCATAATTGCCCCATTCCTGCTCCACGTAAACAAATTTGAGAGCAGAAAGGGTTGTAGTGAATGAAAAAGAGGAGTGAAAGTTAAAAAGCTCTGCACTTATATTAATGCCCTGCCAAGACTCAATTCATGTGATTTTACTTGCATAATTGCCCCATCCCTGCTCCACGTAAACAAATTTGAGAGCAGAAAGGGTTGTAGTGAATGAAAAAGAGGAGTGAAAGTTAAAAAGCTCTGCACTTATATTAATGCCCTGCCAAGACTCAATTCATGTGATTTTACTTGCATAATTGCCCCATTCCTGCTCCACGTAAACAAATTTGAGAGCAGAAAGGGTTGTAGTGAATGAAAAAGAGGAGTGAAAGTTAAAAAGCTCTGCACTTATATTAATGCCCTGCCAAGACTCAATTCATGTGATTTTACTTGCATAATTGCCCCATCCCTGCTCCACGTAAACAAATTTGAGAGCAGAAAGGGTTGTAGTGAATGAAAAAGAGGAGTGAAAGTTAAAAAGCTCTGCACTTATATTAATGCCCTGCCAAGACTCAATTCATGTGATTTTACTTGCATAATTGCCCCATCCCTGCTCCACGTAAACAAATTTGAGAGCAGAAAGGGTTGTAGTGAATGAAAAAGAGGAGTGAAAGTTAAAAAGCTCTGCACTTATATTAATGCCCTGCCAAGACTCAATTCATGTGATTTTACTTGCATAATTGCCCCATTCCTGCTCCACGTAAACAAATTTGAGAGCAGAAAGGGTTGTAGTGAATGAAAAAGAGGAGTGAAAGTTAAAAAGCTCTGCATTTATATTAATGCCCTGCAAAGACTCAATTCATGTGATTTTACTTGCATTTTGCCCCATTCCTGCTCCACGTAAACAAATTTGAGAGCAGAAAGGGTTGTAGTGAATGAAAGAGAGGAGTGAAAGTTAAAAAGCTCTGCACTTATATTAATGCCCTGCAAAGACTCAATTCATGTGATTTTACTTGCATTTTGCCCCATTCCTGCTCCACGTAAACAAATTTGAGATCAGAAAGGGTTGTAGTGAATGAAAGAGAGGAGTGAAAGTTAAAAAGCTCTGCACTTATATTAATGCCCTGCCAAGACTCAATTCATGTGATTTTACTTGCTTGCCCCATCCCTGCTCCACGTAAACAAATTTGAGAGCAGAAAGGGTTGTAGTGAATGAAAAAGAGGAGTGAAAGTTAAAAAGCTCTGCACTTATATTAATGCCCTGCCAAGACTCAATTCATGTGATTTTACTTGCATAATTGCCCCATCCCTGCTCCACGTAAACAAATTTGAGAGCAGAAAGGGTTGTAGTGAATGAAAAAGAGGAGTGAAAGTTAAAAAGCTCTGCACTTATATTAATGCCCTGCCAAGACTCAATTCATGTGATTTTACTTGCTTGCCCCATCCCTGCTCCACGTAAACAAATTTGAGAGCAGAAAGGGTTGTAGTGAATGAAAGAGAGGAGTGAAAGTTAAAAAGCTCTGCACTTATATTAATGCCCTGCCAAGACTCAATTCATGTGATTTTACTTGCTTGCCCCATCCCTGCTCCACGTAAACAAATTTGAGAGCAGAAAGGGTTGTAGTGAATGAAAAAGAGGAGTGAAAGTTAAAAAGCTCTGCACTTATATTAATGCCCTGCCAAGACTCAATTCATGTGATTTTACTTGCATAATTGCCCCATCCCTGCTCCACGTAAACAAATTTGAGAGCAGAAAGGGTTGTAGTGAATGAAAAAGAGGAGTGAAAGTTAAAAAGCTCTGCACTTATATTAATGCCCTGCCAAGACTCAATTCATGTGATTTTACTTGCTTGCCCCATCCCTGCTCCACGTAAACAAATTTGAGAGCAGAAAGGGTTGTAGTGAATTAAAGAGAGGAGTGAAAGTTAAAAAGCTCTGCACTTATATTAATGCCCTGCAAAGACTCAATTCATTTGATTTTACTTGCATAAGTGCCCCATCCCTGCTCCACGTAAACAAATTTGAGAGCAGAAAGGGTTGTAGTGAATGAAAGAGAGGAGTGAAAGTTAAAAAGCTCTGCACTTATATTAATGCCCTGCAAAGACTCAATTCATGTGATTTTACTTGCATTTTGCCCCATTCCTGCTCCACGTAAACAAATTTGAGATCAGAAAGGGTTGTAGTGAATGAAAGAGAGGAGTGAAAGTTAAAAAGCTCTGCACTTATATTAATGCCCTGCCAAGACTCAATTCATGTGATTTTACTTGCTTGCCCCATCCCTGCTCCACGTAAACAAATTTGAGAGCAGAAAGGGTTGTAGTGAATGAAAGAGAGGAGTGAAAGTTAAAAAGCTCTGCACTTATATTAATGCCCTGCAAAGACTCAATTCATGTGATTTTACTTGCATAATTGCCCCATTCCTGCTCCACGTAAACAAATTTGAGAGCAGAAAGGGTTGTAGTGAATGAAAAAGAGGAGTGAAAGTTAAAAAGCTCTGCACTTATATTAATGCCCTGCCAAGACTCAATTCATGTGATTTTACTTGCTTGCCCCATCCCTGCTCCACGTAAACAAATTTGAGAGCAGAAAGGGTTGTAGTGAATTAAAGAGAGGAGTGAAAGTTAAAAAGCTCTGCACTTATATTAATGCCCTGCAAAGACTCAATTCATGTGATTTTACTTGCATTTTGCCCCATTCCTGCTCCACGTAAACAAATTTGAGAGCAGAAAGGGTTGTAGTGAATTAATGAGAGGAGTGAAAGTTAAAAAGCTCTGCACTTATATTAATGCCCTGCAAAGACTCAATTCATTTGATTTTACTTGCATTTTGCCCCATTCCTGCTCCACGTAAACAAATTTGAGATCAGAAAGGGTTGTAGTGAATTAATGAGAGGAGTGAAAGTTAAAAAGCTCTGCACTTATATTAATGCCCTGCCAAGACTCAATTCATGTGATTTTACTTGGATAAGTGCCCCATCCCTGCTCCACGTAAACAAATTTGAGAGCAGAAAGGGTTGTAGTGAATGAAAAAGAGGAGTGAAAGTTAAAAAGCTCTGCACTTATATTAATGCCCTGCCAAGACTCAATTCATGTGATTTTACTTGCTTGCCCCATCCCTGCTCCACGTAAACAAATTTGAGAGCAGAAAGGGTTGTAGTGAATTAAAGAGAGGAGTGAAAGTTAAAAAGCTCTGCACTTATATTAATGCCCTGCAAAGACTCAATTCATTTGATTTTACTTGCATAAGTGCCCCATCCCTGCTCCACGTAAACAAATTTGAGAGCAGAAAGGGTTGTAGTGAATGAAAGAGAGGAGTGAAAGTTAAAAAGCTCTGCACTTATATTAATGCCCTGCAAAGACTCAATTCATGTGATTTTACTTGCATTTTGCCCCATTCCTGCTCCACGTAAACAAATTTGAGATCAGAAAGGGTTGTAGTGAATGAAAGAGAGGAGTGAAAGTTAAAAAGCTCTGCACTTATATTAATGCCCTGCCAAGACTCAATTCATGTGATTTTACTTGCTTGCCCCATCCCTGCTCCACGTAAACAAATTTGAGAGCAGAAAGGGTTGTAGTGAATGAAAGAGAGGAGTGAAAGTTAAAAAGCTCTGCACTTATATTAATGCCCTGCAAAGACTCAATTCATTTGATTTTACTTGCATAAGTGCCCCATCCCTGCTCCACGTAAACAAATTTGAGAGCAGAAAGGGTTGTAGTGAATGAAAGAGAGGAGTGAAAGTTAAAAAGCTCTGCACTTATATTAATGCCCTGCCAAGACTCAATTCATGTGATTTTACTTGCTTGCCCCATCCCTGCTCCACGTAAACAAATTTGAGAGCAGAAAGGGTTGTAGTGAATGAAAGAGAGGAGTGAAAGTTAAAAAGCTCTGCACTTATATTAATGCCCTGCCAAGACTCAATTCATGTGATTTTACTTGCTTGCCCCATCCCTGCTCCACGTAAACAAATTTGAGAGCAGAAAGGGTTGTAGTGAATGAAAGAGAGGAGTGAAAGTTAAAAAGCTCTGCACTTATATTAATGCCCTGCAAAGACTCAATTCATGTGATTTTACTTGCATAATTGCCCCATTCCTGCTCCACGTAAACAAATTTGAGAGCAGAAAGGGTTGTAGTGAATGAAAAAGAGGAGTGAAAGTTAAAAAGCTCTGCACTTATATTAATGCCCTGCCAAGACTCAATTCATGTGATTTTACTTGCTTGCCCCATCCCTGCTCCACGTAAACAAATTTGAGAGCAGAAAGGGTTGTAGTGAATTAAAGAGAGGAGTGAAAGTTAAAAAGCTCTGCACTTATATTAATGCCCTGCAAAGACTCAATTCATTTGATTTTACTTGCATAAGTGCCCCATCCCTGCTCCACGTAAACAAATTTGAGAGCAGAAAGGGTTGTAGTGAATGAAAGAGAGGAGTGAAAGTTAAAAAGCTCTGCACTTATATTAATGCCCTGCAAAGACTCAATTCATGTGATTTTACTTGCATTTTGCCCCATTCCTGCTCCACGTAAACAAATTTGAGAGCAGAAAGGGTTGTAGTGAATTAATGAGAGGAGTGAAAGTTAAAAAGCTCTGCACTTATATTAATGCCCTGCAAAGACTCAATTCATTTGATTTTACTTGCATTTTGCCCCATTCCTGCTCCACGTAAACAAATTTGAGATCAGAAAGGGTTGTAGTGAATTAATGAGAGGAGTGAAAGTTAAAAAGCTCTGCACTTATATTAATGCCCTGCCAAGACTCAATTCATGTGATTTTACTTGCATAATTGCCCCATTCCTGCTCCACGTAAACAAATTTGAGAGCAGAAAGGGTTGTAGTGAATGAAAAAGAGGAGTGAAAGTTAAAAAGCTCTGCACTTATATTAATGCCCTGCCAAGACTCAATTCATGTGATTTTACTTGCTTGCCCCATCCCTGCTCCACGTAAACAAATTTGAGAGCAGAAAGGGTTGTAGTGAATTAAAGAGAGGAGTGAAAGTTAAAAAGCTCTGCACTTATATTAATGCCCTGCCAAGACTCAATTCATTTGATTTTACTTGCATAAGTGCCCCATCCCTGCTCCACGTAAACAAATTTGAGAGCAGAAAGGGTTGTAGTGAATGAAAGAGAGGAGTGAAAGTTAAAAAGCTCTGCACTTATATTAATGCCCTGCCAAGACTCAATTCATGTGATTTTACTTGCATAAGTGCCCCATCCCTGCTCCACGTAAACAAATTTGAGAGCAGAAAGGGTTGTAGTGAATGAAAGAGAGGAGTGAAAGTTAAAAAGCTCTGCACTTATATTAATGCCCTGCCAAGACTCAATTCATGTGATTTTACTTGCATAAGTGCCCCATCCCTGCTCCACGTAAACAATTTGAGAGCAGAAAGGGTTGTAGTGAATGAAAGAGAGGAGTGAAAGTTAAAAAGAGAAGGCAGACTTATTCACTACCACTTATTCAGCTTCTTTAAATTTCCCTTTATAAACAGTCCAAAAATGGTTGATTGAATCATTCTCTTACTCCTTAACACAAATTAGAAATTGAAGTGAAGTGCCTAGATTCTCATTCGATAATTCTTACATGTAAAAGCTAACTAAAATTGGGCGATGTTTATTAAAATAACTGAGATAGAGGATTACCATCGCGTTATCGGCCCCCATTTTTATTATCTTTATCCTCGGAACTAGCCAGTTGAGCCCCGCCAGTTGAGACCGGGCAGTTGAGCCCGGGCCGGTTGAGACCGAGGCCAGTTGAGCCCGGGCCAGTTGAGCGCGGCCAGTTGTTTACAAGAAATCAAAATTCGTAAAGTCAAGTTGTTCTAACAACGGGGGATGTTGTTCCAACAAAAGGAGTAAATTTTACAAAATATTCTGACTTTTTGGTCGATTCTGGCTCCCTAAACATCCAAAAATTGAAAAATTTTCGCCTGCGGCGCTAGACCTATCTCTTAATCCTTCCAAATTACCGGTTTAATAATGACACTCTCTCAGATCGACTCTTTCTCTAGAATTCGAACAGGAACTGTCCTTAAATTAACTTGAAACTACCCTTAATCCCTCAAATCACCTCATGTATATCCCGGATATACACTTTAATTCTATAAAATCCCATTTAATTAAGAAGAAATTAATGAAAATAGAACTTTATTCTTAAAAATTCTTTTTTTTATTTTTTTCTCACCTAGACCTGAACCCATACAATATTTTGCCCCCTCGGCCCGACTAAAAACAATGTGTAATCCTAACCATCATTCTTTCATATCAGGAAACGAGCCGACAAATAAACAAAATTCCCGAATTTCGGTAATTTCTGGGAATTTCGGGATTTTTGTTGTCATTGGACGGGGCAATGCCAGAGACATCGGTAAGAGAGCCAGAGACTTAGGAGCCAGAGACTTAATTTTGTCAATGGAGAGGGGAGGGAGAAAGTAAGCAGACTTATTCAATGCCACTTATTAACCTCTTAAAATTTCCCTTCATATACAATCAAAAATGGTTGTTGGAATCTTTTATTGTCAATGGAGAGTGGAGGGAGAAAGACTGAGATAGAGGATTCTTAGTCCTTAAGTGCAGTGCCTAGATTCTCATTCGATAATTCTTACATGTAAAAGCTACCTAAAGTTGGGCGATGTTTATTGAAATAACTGAGATAGAGGATTACTATCGCATTATCTGCCCACTTTTTTATTTTCTTATTCTCAATTAGGAAAATATTTTTTTATTATATTGGAAAAACGACACTCTTTCACGTCGGCTACCTTTCTTTAGAATTACATTCGTGAACTATCCATAAATTAACATGAAACAGTACATACACTCTCAAAATCCTCTTATATCCCCAGTTATTCTCAAATCGCCTTTGAATTCTGAAGAAATTAACGAAAATGAACGAGAACGTATTATTTTTGGAAATTCATTTTTTAAATTTTTTCCTAAAACCCGGTAACCGACCTGGCGCTGAAGGCAAAAATGTTTTGCATTATGAAGAGCATTATTCTAGAATTTATATTTTCCCAGATTATGAAGAGTATTTATCTGATGATTTGATAATAAAAATAATGAATAAATTATTTTTACACGTATTTTTGACATAAAATAAAAATTTCTGATAGTCTCGGTCAGTATCGTTTCTCGGTATCGGTCTCGGCTCAAAATGATGGTATCGGTCTCGGTATCGGGTTTTTGAGTATCGGTCAATCTCGGCCTCGGGTTGACCGATACCAGTATCGTTTATTCCAACTCTAGAATTGAGGACAATAGCCCTCAAAGAGTTAAGAAATGTCCTAAACTCAACTCAGAACGGTCTGGGATTTGGCTAGGGTACGCCCTAAATTATTTGTTTCAGACAATAGGAATAAATAACAATATTTAATAGCTTTACTGTTCTAAAAACATGAACAAAATATTTTTTCAATTCTGAAAATATTTAAAACAATTCCAGTAAGCAATGAAGCCTTCAATATTTTTGCTTTTTTGCTTATTTTTTATACTTGATCTTGCTAATTCAACTAAAAAAAATTATGGAAAGAGTGGACAAAATAATTTCAATCCTTCACAATACCGTGATGTTGAAACAAGCGAAACAGAAACAAGTGGTCATGTAGTAACTGGAACAGGAAGCATACCCTCAAATACTGAAGGATACACTCAAGAAGGGAATCCTTCTGGCCTAGAAACTTTTCAAATTTTGTCAAATTTGGATCAAGCTTTAGGCAGTCATCCGTTTTTATTTTCACCTCAACATCAACAAATGAATGTAGGACAAGGGTTAATGGAAAACCAAGGGTTAATAGAAATAATTTATTTTAATTTAAAAAATTAAGGAGTATAGTTATTCTGCCAAATGTGAATGGAACGGATGTGGAAGTGTTTTTTCTATTAAAGATGCTTTTGTGGAACATGTTAAAGAACATACAAAAGATCAAAAGGTCACTAATTATTTAATAAAGAATTCATTTTCCTGCTTAATAAAGTCCGTGAAAATGGGCTTTCTTCAGTCAACTTAAAATTTTTAGTTTACATTCCTGTTTTAATATTTTAATTTAAAGGGTGAATATCGCTACTGTAACTGGACTGGGTGTGACGGAAAGGTTATTTTACAAAGAAATTTCGCACAACATATTAGAACACATACAGGAGTAAAGCCTTATGTTTGCAAGGTAATAACTTCAGAAAACTTTTTAGCAAAGTTATAAAATATTCCTTTCCAGTATGTTGATCAAAATGGTGTTATTTGTAATAAGGAATATAAACGCCAGGAAGATCTTAAAATACATCAAAATAAGCATACAGGAGAAAAAATTGAGTATAAATGTGATCATTGTCCTCGGGTAATTAATTATATATTTTTAAATAAAATTTTGTTATATTGGGAATGAGGAGTAATTTATGAAGCATTTAACAAAGGCCAATCGAATTAGGAAAATTTTCAGAAACTTTTTCAACTAACGAAACCGAAAAAGAAATTAATTTTTATATTTTCTAGACTTTTATGACTCGAACGGGCAAATATTATCATGAAAAACGCAAACATGCTGCTGGCAGTAATGCAGATAATGAAGCTGTTGTAATAACATTTTTCTTATTATAAATTTTCGATCGATGTTTTCCCAGAAATGATTGATGGGAAAATAGAGATCTACACATTCAGAATTTGTATTCAGCCTAAATATTTAGCGAAAAGTACTCAGATTTCTTTCGACTTTCCGAGACATATGACGTAATTTTAGCAACAAAATTTAAAAGAAAGGAGAGAAGGGATTTTAAAAAACGTTAAAGTCGTATAATATAAGTACCAAAAATCTTCTACCAAAATCTCTCTCTACCTTTTCCTGTTCTAATTATTTTTTTATTCCTTTATTTAATTTTCAGTTTACGATTTCAGTCATTCGTATCTAAAATCAGTTTATTAAAATCCTTGGTATTAATTAGAGCCTGGCTAGAGGGCTCGGTCGATATCGAAAAAACTCGATATTTTTCGATTTTTCAAAAATTTTTTATAACCAATGAATAACAAAATAGACCAAATAGTTTAATGAGATTAAGATTGATTAAATGTGATATTAGTAGATTTGGACGGATTAAATGGAATATCAAGGGACTTGTAGTTGATATCGAAGTATTAAGTGGGATACAAGTGGATTTTAACTTGGAATAATGGATTTTAAGGAATTAAGGGGGTATTGGAGGACTGAGTGAGTATCGAGAGATTTAAAGGTAGTAAGAGGGATATTGTGGATTTGTGAGATCAGGATGGATTTCAAGGGATTTGTGGATTAAGAGCGATATCGGAGGATAAAGGGATATCAGCGGATAAAAAATCTTGGCTCTCGGATTGTCAAGTTGCAAAATTTTTCCTTCAGCGCCGCAGTCGAAAATTTTGAGCAGTTTGTAAAGCTGTAAGTCAGAATTCTTTCTTTTTTTGCACCTGGCTTTATGAGGATATTTATTCTCACTGCCATCTCACTTCGGCAATAAGGTTGTCGGATAGTTGGAAATCCTCGGATATCCGGATCCGGTATCCGAACGTAAAATTTCCGATATCCGTTCTTATTTACGATCCGTATATCCGGATCCGACAACATTATTTGGGAAACTAAATCGTGAATATACAAAAAAATCCTTCACTTGCGCTGCAAGAAAAGAAGGCCTTGCGCTTCTTTTCTTGCGCAGTTTATTGAAAATACTTTTATTTTTTAAAGATTGGTCATGCAACAAATCTACACGAGGGAGATTATCCTCAATACATTCCAGAAGAAGGACAATTAAATTTTGTTCATCCCGCATACCAATCCGGAGGACATCAACCTTTTGACTATTCAGCTTACACACACCAAGGAGGATTTACAGCAAATCAAGAAAATAATGAAAATGAAGGTGAAATTTTAATCCATAATACTGGGGTTCCCAGTCATATTTTTAAAATAAAAACTATAATTAACAATTTTAAGAGATTTTTTTTTGAAATCTTTTCTTTTAAATTTTTACATAAAAAATTAACAAAATTTCAGTACACAAGTCTTTATTTCAACATTAATTTATTACTACCCCAGTCCCCGCCTATACATATTTGGGTCGCAGATTAATTTACCTTTATATAATTGTTTTTGTATATGTAAATGGTGATTTTTTGCCCATTCGTTCAAACCTATGCAAAATTGACCCATAGTTTTCTAGCTATATACATAGAAAAATAACTGAATATACATATATGTAAATATTTATAGGAGGTTTGCCGGATCATCAATCTCATCTTAGATTATTTGGAAAGGACATTTATGTCAAAAATCAAGATTCTGACAAAAATTTTGTAGAAGATCAAGGTGTTTATTTTTAATTAAAATGAATAAATATAAAAAATTAATTTAAAAGTGGAAGGGTACTACTAAACCTCCGTCCTAAACCCCCGTACCCCGTCCCTAACCCCGCACCGAAACAATTCAAAACCCGTACCCCGACATACTCCCGAGCGTTTGGGGTGCAACCCTAGTATATATGAAATATATATTTTAAATTGTTAATAATTTTTAATATCAAGATGCGACATTTCCTGCATATTTATATCCTAGCACTGAAAAGGAAGAACAACGGAGTAATATTTATATTAAATTTTGTTATACATACTATGTGGAAGAGCCGAGGGTCGTACGAGAATCGAGATCTCGAAAAACCTCGATCTCGATAACCGAGATTTTCTAGCGAGATCTTGTCCAGGTCCGGGCTCTATTATGTGGCTATCCGCCTACATTTTTTTATCTTCAATTTCTCTCTTCAAACATTTGACACATGGCGGATAACCACACAATACTTTTTTGTGGACTAAAAAATTTTAATATTTCAGTGCTTTTACGTGCACAAGAAGAGTCAGCTCGAAGCGCTCCTTTCAGATCGGGGAACCTGTCAATTGGTGGTAATGAATTACCTTTAATTTAAATTTTTTGATGCTGAAAAATCGTGTAATATTTTTAATGTTCATTAGTTAATAAAATATTTTTATTCCGTAATTATCATCTCCGAAGCTAATACTTATCAATCCTAAATAATATTTGTTATTTCGAGGGATATGTTCGACCATTTAGTTTTGATCGAACATATATAAAAATAGACTACAAATGGGGTTATATGGGTATAAATTTTCAATAATTAAGGACAACATAACCAAGGACAGGTATCAATGTCTAACCAAGGTAAAAATATTATGAGGAGGGTCTATGTCAAAGAGACCGCATAGCTCAAGGAAATATTATTCTCCACATATACATAACTATAAAGCCAACCAATACTTTATGTAAATGTTTACGTTTAATCATGGATTTGGAAATTTTAACATTTATATATAATACAAAAAAGAACACACACGGTTAGGGGGCACAAACGGTCCCTGTCACACGTTTTCTATTAGAACACAGTCTCTATTGTTTAATAAAATATTGAATTAAATTATAATTTAGAAGGACGTTCACGTCAAAGAGGAGGAGCAAGCCGTCGAGGAAGTTCACGTGCGGAAGGTATTTGATTAACAAAAAGTAAAAATATTTACCACAACCACGTTATCTAGTGGATTTTCAGATCTATATTTTTCTAAATAGCACGTTTTTCGCATAAATGACAATATAAGTTCAATACAGAACTATAACTTTTATTCACAAAAATTAAAATTATCAATTAAATGATTCTTAGAAAAAGAATATTTGTAAAACATTTAAATTAAAAATAATTTTTACAGATAAAGGAAAGGGTAAAATGCATGATTAACGAGATGAAGATTGAGTATTTGAGGGGAACTAGTTTACTGATTATTTGAAATTTAAACGAGTTAACAATGAAAACATTGTTTTTTTTGTTATTGTAGCAACAAATCTATCCTAGACTTTCCTTTAAATCTTTACTGTTTTTATTAATTTTCCTATGATTATCAATTGTTTTTTATTTTATTTTGGATTTGGGGTTATCTTATATAGAGATCCGACTGCTTCAACTTATATGAAACTTGTTAACCCAAATACTTTCCTTTAAATCTTTACTATTTTTATAATTTTTCCTTCAGATTACTAATCGGTCTTTATTTTATTTTCGGTCATATTTTCAGTTAAAATTAAATGTAAAACTAGATAGATAATACAGTCGGATCTCAACATTGATTAGTCACTAAATACCAACAAATTTTAAAATTTATTTAATTGAAGTATATCTATGTCTTTTAAAGCTTATTTTCAAAATTTTGGGCATTTATATTTCCATCCTTTTTTTTCTGTTTCAAATTATTAGTTAAAATTCAAGAGTGATTTGATTGTGTTGGGAAGGTTTACAGTCTCTGCACTTATTTACTAGGTTAATCAGCTACCCAACTCGACATCCAAGTAGAATTTAAAATCTTAATTTGCTGTGTATTTGTTAAATCTTATTGGGAGATCCGACTGTATCAGAGAACTTTTTGAAACGTTAGCATTAAAATACTTTATTTACCTATATGTATTATCAAAATATTTTTAATTCCTTTCTTTTATGATTATTTTCTGAGTAAAATTTATTGCATAATTTTCAGTTTTTGACTTCATATAAATTTACCCAGAATTAAATCAAAAGAGTCAATCGGATTAAAAGTCCTTCCATACCCGAGATTTACTAGAAAATACGTTGCATACACATTGGAAAACAAAATACACTTAAAAATGAAAGTTTTTGTGGTGAAATTTAACTAAAAAATCAAACGATAATAAACTCAATTGGAGCTAGAAAATAAATTTCACAAAATATCAAGACCATTTTTGTCTAAGATAGTGGGGGTGTGAAAACAATTAAAGAGTGAAATGAAAAAATTAGATAGTGTTAAAAATAAAAGTCCCAAATGAAAGAAAACCCATCAATCTTAAATAAATCTTTACTTAAAAGTTTTTGTTTAAAATACCGTATATGCTGGAATAATTTTAAAAATTGTTCCAACATCTCGCTAAAGTGGGTAATTAATCAAGAGGAGTGATTATTTGAGAATGGGTAATTATTCAAGCATATACGGTTGGTAGATTATGTTGATAACTATCAATTCTTCATGTTTAATTTTTCGATCTATAGAGAATAATTCTCCAGTCATCAAATATTGTGTTTCCATCTCTTTAATCTAGTGCTTTTCCCTTTCCTTTATCTGAAGAGATTGTCTATTAAAAATTGTTTTTATGATTTCAATAAAACCTCCAGATTCTCGTCCTCGGCGTGGTGTGCCTCGTTGACGAGAACTTCCACCTAAATTTATTATTTAATTCAATCCATTGTTATTTATTTAAATATTTTGGCAAAAATAGAAATAATTTTTACCTTGATTAGACCCTGATCCTTGTCCTTGATTCTGTTGTCCTTTATTATAAACCATATACATATCTATATATTTTAGCATAGCTAGGTATTGGTCCCTAGAAAAAATGGCTCCTATTTGGGGAAGTCTATAATTAACTCAAACATCTCACCTCCAAATTTATGTCCCTAGAGAAGCTCGGGGACTAAACACAAGCTCTTGCCGACTCCAATAGGGTTATTTTGTTTATTTTTATCAAAACTTTGTCAAAATTTATTCAATCACAGTGATTCTGGTGTCAGTAGACATACCGTATTTACTCGATTAATTCCCCACCCTCGAATAATTCCATATCTTCTATTAATTCCCCATGCCAGGGATGAGTTGAAAAAATAATTCCCCACCCCCAAATTCCCTACTGCACGTCAAATTCCAAAACTCGAATAATTCCCCACCCTCTATTAATTCCTCATAATTCCTCGAGGGAATTAGTAATTCCTCGAGGGAATTAATCGAGTAAATACGGTAGCTTGTCGGCTTTTTCTATGGTTGGTTTTTGACTATTTTAATCCCTATCTCTTTACTCAGCCCAGAATTTCCAAGGTCCAATGCCGGTGGCGACTCAGTCGTAGAGCTCTTTCGATCTATATTGACTGTTGGATATTATGAAGTTATTAAATCAAAAATTAGACAGAGGAGAGTTGTTGGGATAATAATTTTTTCGAAAAATCGTTAGGCTACCTGAGCGTCGTCGAATAGCCTCTTGTATTGACTGATGTCGTGCTTGTGAAACCACTGAGAGATAAAAATATAGATAAAATAATTAAAAAGTATATTACTATCGTCTTCCTCTTCTTGATTGCGAGCATAATCTTTTGGTTAAATTTTTTAAATAATTTACTATAATAAAATTTTTTCTAATGGAATCTCATGGGTCTTATCTATAGTGCTAAATATCGAGCTCTGCGAGATAGTAAATATATTAAAGTGCTACTATTGAAGCTGAAAATTCAAAAACTCGAAAATCTAAATTTTGTAACAGTTTTGGATAGAACCTGGGGAGACTGGCTTATAAATAGTTTTTTGCGGAATACACTGAATCTATTTAAAATAGAGCTAAACTAGTGCAAATTTTTTATATTCCTCATGTAAAAATAACGGAATTTAATTGTGTAAACACCTTGATCTTCGACAAAATTTAAGTCATAATCTTGATCTTTGACATAAATATCCTGTCCAAATAATCTAAGATGAGGCTGTTGAGGCGGCAAACCTTCGATAAATATATTTATTTAAATATAAGTATATTCAGTAATTTTTCTTTGTGTAAATATTAAGGGTCAATTTTGTATGGGTTTGAACGTATGGGCGGGCAAAAAATCAGCATTTATTCAAAAAGAATTATATCTTCGAGTAGAAAAGAATAAAGGGTAAATTAATCTGAGACCCAAATATACATAGGATAAGAAAAGAACATTAAAATAACCGTTTAAAATAACCCCAATTAATTTCGTAAATTTGGGGGGTTATTTTAGAGATAATACCGAAATACAAAAACAAATAAATAGTTTATTTGATAAAAATCAGGAATTTAACATACTAAAAACTAATAGAGTTTTGAGGAACTTAAATTAAAAATTAAGATAAATTTTACTAAAATGTTGTCGAAAAACTCTAATAAAACCCCTTAAAATTTAAATTTTTTTATCAAAAATGTCACGGAGAACAACCAAATTGTTGACTCATATTTGCGAATCATATACTAAAGTTTTAACTCCAAGTCTGTACCTTCATACAGACTTGCGAATCATTACCTTCATTACCGCTGCCAGTACCATCTCCATGGATTGGGTATGTTGTATGAATAAAATGTTGTCCTTGATGTCCTAAATTTGTTGGTAATTGTGTTAAATGTTGATGTCCTCCGGATTGGTATGCGGGATGAACAAAATTTAATTGTACTCCTTCTGGAATGTTTTGAGGATAATCTCCCCCGTGTAAATTTGTTGCATGACCAATCTTTAAAAAATAAAAGTATTTTCAATAAACTGTTCAAGGTTTTCATTTAATTAGAATTCCATAAAAATTTTTTAAATCAGAATTCATACATTAATACCAAGGATTTTAATAAACTAATATTAAATACGAATGACTGAAATCGTATATCGAAAATTAAATAAAGGAATAAAAAAATAATTCGAAAAGGAAAAGAACTGTGCAAAAACCAAAATCAAAAAGAAACAAAAAAATTTTGAATAATTATTTGTTTTTAAATTTTCGACTTTGGGGGAAGATCTTCGATACTTAAGTTATACGACTGTAACGTTTTTTAAAATCCCTTCTCTCCTTTCTTTTAAATTTTGTTGCTAAAATTACGGCATATGTCTAGGAAAGTCGAAAGAAATCTGAGTACTTATCGCTAAATATTTAGGCTGAATACAAATTCTGAATGTGTAGATCTCTATTTTCCCATCAAATATTTCTGGGAAAACATCGATCGAAAATTTATAATAAGAAAAATGTTCTTACAACAGCTTCATTATCTGCACTGCTGCCAGCACATAGTTTGCGTTTTTCATGATAATATTTGCCCTGTCGAGTCGTAAAAGTCTAGAAAATATAAAAATTAATTTCTTTTTCGGTTTCGTTAGTTGAAAAAGTTTCTGAAAATTTTCCTAATTCGATTGGCCTTTGTTAAATGCTTCATAAATTACTCCTCATTCCCAATATAACCAAATTTTATTTAAAAATATATAATTAATTACCTGAGGACAATGAGCACATTTATACTTAATTTTTTCCCCTGTATGATTACGTTGATGTACTTTAAGAGTTTCCTGGCGTTTATATTCCTTATTACAACTAACACCATCTTGATCAACATACTGGAAAGGAATATTTTATAACTTTGCTAAAAAGTTTTCTGAAGTTATTACCTTGCAAACATAAGGCTTTACTCCTGTATGTGTTCTAATATGTTTTGCGAAATTTGTTGAGAAAATAGACTTTCCATTACATCCTGACCAAAAACAGTTGCGATGAAAACCCTTTAAATTAAAATATTAAAACTGGAATGTAAACAAAAAATTTTATGTTGACTGAAGAAAGCCCATTTTCACGGACTTTATTAAGCAGGAAAATGAATTCTTTATCAAATAATTAGTGACCTTTTGATCTTTTGTATGTTCTTTAACATGTTCCACAAAAGCATCTTTAATAGAAAAAACACTTCCACATCCGTCCCATTCACATTTGGCAGAATAACTTTCACTCCTTAATTTTTTAAATTAAAATAAATTACCTATTTCTATTAACCCTTGGTTTTCCATTAACCCTTGTTCTGCATTCATTTGTTGATGTTGAGGTGAAAATAAAAACGGATGATTGCCTAAATCTTGATTCAAATTTGACAAAATTTGAAAAGTTTCTAGGCCAGAAGGATTCCCTTCTTGAGTGTATCCTTCAGTATTTGAGGGTATGCTTCCTGTTCCAGTTACTACATGACCACTTGTTTCTGTTTCGCTTGTTTCAACATCACGGTATTGTGAAGGATTGAAATTATTTTGTCCACTCTTTCCATAATTTTTTTTAGTTGAATTAGCAAGATCAAGTATAAAAAATAAGCAAAAAAGCAAAAATATTGAAAGCTTCATTGCTTACTGGAATTGTTTTAAATATTTTCTGAATTAAAAAAATTTTTGTGTATATTTTTTACATGAGCAATATAAGCAATGAAAATTATACAGCGGCGGAAATTTAGTTTTGATGGATTTTATAGAATTAAAGTGTATATCCGGGATATACATATGGTGATTTGAGGGATTAAGGGTAGTTTCAATGTCAATTTAAAGACAGTTCCTGAGTTCAAATTCTAGAGAAAGAGTTGATGTGAGAGATGTGTTGTCTTTCCAATGTAATAAAAAATATTTTCTATGTAAGGATAAAGATAAATAATAAAAATGGGGCCGAAAATGCGATAGTAATCCTCTATCGTAGTTATTTCAGTAAACATCGCCCAACTTTAGTTAGCTTTTACATGTAAGAATTATCGAATGAGAATCTAGGCACTTCACTTCATTTTCTAATTTGTGTTAAGGAGTAAGAGAATGATTCAATCAACCATTTTTGGACTGTTTATAAAGGGAAATTTAAAGAAGCTGAATAAGTGGTAGTGAATAAGTCTGCTTTCTCCCCCCCCCCCCCCACATTGACAAAAATCAAGATTAAGAGGACATTTTACCAAATATGTTATTTTTCGGATTTTTAGATTTTGTTTTTAAATGTTTATTCGACAGCTATTTGACGATGTACTTATCCTAATAAGAAACCTTCGTTATTTATAAATTCCCAGATACCGTATTTTCTCTAGTAATTCCCCAGTGGGATTATTGTTTCAACCCATCGCTAGAGTGGGGAATTAATAGAGACTGGGGAATTACTAGAGAAAATACGGTATTCTGGCAAACCTTACATATAAAGATGGTTATCATACCTCGCAATTAATTTATGGCCGTTACATTCATAAGCTCATCAATGTCTAGTCCAAACAATTAAGTCATTGGACCTCGACCTTTTTCGAACCGAAACTTCATCCGACGAAAAATTTTAAAATTCCGGAATGAATTTTTTTCAGCCCATAACATCGGGTCTTTAAGAAATTAGCACGTCTATTGTTTAAAGAAAATGCCTGAAGTACATGTTTCGTTTCCATTAACCGAGTTTTTATTTAGATTTATTAAAAATAATACAGATTTACAGCTAGAACAACATTTACCGAATAATTTCAAAATCTAGTCTGTAAAATATCCGTCGATTTTCCGTCAAATGTAACTTTACCGTATTCACGCAAAATCACATGAATTAAGTCTTGGCAGGGCATTAATATAAGTGCAGCGCTTTTTATTTTTCACTCCTCTCTTTCATTCACTACAACCTGCTCCACGTAAACGTGGAGCGGGGATGGGGCACTTATCCAAGTAAAATCACATGAATTGAGTCTTGGCAGGGCATTAACGGCGCTTTTTATCTTTAACTCCTCTCCTCTCTTTTTTCCTCTCTTTCTTCATAGGCTCTCCAACTCATCGAATCCTTAACTCATCGACAAGGCTCATTTATTTTAATTGGCGCATGATTCCTCAAAAAAGGTCAAATTAAAGTGGAAAGCCAATATAGAGAAAAAAAATAAGAAATTGATTAGAAAAGGAAATTAAAAATCAATTTTTAAATTAAAATTAGAAAAATTAATTTAAATATTTTAATAATTTTAATTAAAAATAATTTATTAAAAATTTTATCCAATAAATCTAAAAATACTTTAATTTACGGCAAAAGAATTTTAAAATTACAGTCGAAAAATCTCGATTCCAACAACTGAGGTTTTTATTAGAGGTCTTCATTTCAGCCTTCTTATTTTCTGTTAGGGTGGCGTGTTTAGTATAAAAGGCTTCGCCTTTTATAAGGCGAAGCAGTCAAGGAGTCAGTTAGTAAGTCTACATCAGTCTATTGTTAGTGTTATTCTAGTCGCAGCCAACGCATAGTCCCGCCTATTTCTATTGTATTGTTGTCTAGTAGAATCAAACCAAAAACGCTGTGATTATACAAGTTTTGATAAATTTATGATAAAAATTAACAAAATAACTCTAATTGAGTCGGCAAGATTAGACTGTAAAAAACCCCGAGCTTCGCTCGGGCATAAGTGTTAATTCAGTTAAGATAGGGGTATAATTTCATCAAAAATTGATCAATTACAAAATCCACCTACCAAATTTTAACATTAAATAGGAATAGGGATGTTCTAGTAAATAATAACCTTTTCCCAATGTCTAAAAGACCAATACCATCTCTCCACTTAGCTAAACAATAAAAATATAAAGTTTATAATTAAGGACGACAGAATCAGGGACAAGGATCGGGGTCTAATCAAGGTAAAAATTTAAATCTGTTTTTAGATTAAATAATTAATTTAGGAGGAAGTTCTCGTCAACGAGGCACTCCACGCCGAGGACGAGAATCTGGAGGTTTTTATTGAAATCATAAAAACAATTTTTAATAGACAATCTCTTCAGATAAAGGAAAGGGAAAAGCACTAGATTAAAGAGATGGAAACACAATATTTGATGACTGGAGAATTATTCTCTATAGATCGAAAAATTAAACATGAAGAATTGATAGTTATCAACATAATCTACCAACCGTATATGCTTGAATAATTACCCATTCTCAAATAATCACTCCTCTTGATTAATTACCCACTTTAGCGAGATGTTGGAACAATTTTTAAAATTATTCCAGCATATACGGTATTTTAAACAAAAACTTTTAAGTAAAGATTTATTTAAGATTGATGGGTTTTCTTTCATTTAGGACTTTTATTTTTAACACTATCTAATTTCTTCATTTCACTCTTTAATTGTTTTCACACCCCCACTATCTTAGACAAAAATGGTCTTGATATTTTGTGAAATTTATTTTCTAGCTGAGTTTATTTTCGTTTGATTTTTTAGTTAAATTTCACCACAAAAACTTTTATTTGTAAGTGTATTTTGTTTTCCAATGTGTATGCAACGTATTTTCTAGTAAATCTCGGGGATGGAAGGACTTTTAATCCAATTGACTCTTTTGATTTAATTCTGGGTAAATTTATATGAAGTCAAAAACTGAAAATTATGCAATAAATTTTACTCAGAAAATAATCATAAAAGAAAGGAATTAAAAATATTTTGATAATACATATAGGTAAATAAAGTATTTTAATGCTAACGTTTCAAAAAGTTCTCTGATACAGTCGGATCTCCCAATAAGATTTAACAAATACACAGCAAATTAAGATTTTAAATTCTACTTGGATGTCGAGTTGGGTAGCTGATTAACCTAGTAAATAAGTGCAGAGACTGTAAACCTTCCCAACACAATCAAATCACTCTTGAATTTTAACTAATAAATTGAAACCGAAAAAAAGGATGGAAATATAAATGCCCAAAATTTTGAAAATCTTGAATTTAAAATAAGCTTTAAAAGACATAGATATACTTCAATTAAATAAATTTTAAAATTTGTTGGTATTTAGTGACTAATCAATGTTGAGATCCGACTGTATTATCTATCTAGTTTACATTTAATTTTAACTGAAAATATGACCGAAAATAAAATAAAGACCGATTAGTAATCTGAAGGAAAAATTATAAAAATAGTAAAGATTTAAAGGAAAGTATTTGGGTTAACAAGTTTCATATAAGTTGAAGCAGTCGGATCTCTATATAAGATAACCCCAAATCCAAAATAAAATAAAAAACAATTGATAATCATAGGAAAATTAATAAAAACAGTAAAGATTTAAAGGAAAGTCTAGGATAGATTTGTTGCTACAATAACAAAAAAACAGGTAATATTCAATTTCGTACCCCCCCTTTTTTTAATTTTTTAAGGTGTTAAAAATGGTCAGTCTTGTGAAGAATGTAGAGCCCAACGAGCTGTATCGAATGACACCAAAATCAACGTGATTGGACCAGATTTGACAAAATTATGACATTATCTAGACCTACCGGAGTCGGCAACTTTATGTTATAATTTTGTCAAATCTGGTCCAATCACGTTGATTTTGGTGTCATTCGACTCAGCTCGACGAGCTCTTTCAAATGAGCTATCATTTGTAGCTAGTTCCCCTCAAATACTCAATCTTCATCTCGTTAATCATGCATTTTACCCTTTCCTTTATCTGTAAAAATTATTTTTAATTTAAATGTTTTACAAATATTCTTAATCTGTTTTTAAGAATATTTGTAAATCTGTTTTTAGATTAAATAATTAATTTAGGAGGAAGTTCTCGTCAACGAGGCACACCACGCCGAGGACGAGAATTTGGAGGTTTTTATTGAAATCATAAAAACAATTTTTAATAGACAATCTCTTCAGATAAAGGAAAGGGAAAAGCACTAGATTAAAGAGATGGAAACACAATATTTGATGACTGGAGAATTATTCTCTATAGATCGAAAAATTAAACATGAAGAATTGATAGTTATCAACATAATCTACCAACCGTATATGCTTGAATAATTACCCATTCTCAAATAATCACTCCTCTTGATTAATTACCCACTTTAGCGAGATGTTGGGGTACTTATTTAGTTCCCCCCCCCCCCAGTCAGTTTTTTCGAAAAATATATAAAAATGGTCAGTCTGAACAACAATTGTAGAACCCATCGAGCTGTGTCGAATGACACCAAAATCAACGTAATCGGACAAGATTTGACAAAGTTATGACATTATTTAGACCTGCCGGAGTCGACAATTTATGTCATATCTTTGTCAAATCAAGTCGGATCACGTCGATTTTGGTGTCATTCGACTCAGCTCGACGAGCTCTTTCGAATGAGCTATCATTTGTATAAATTCTCGTCCATAAGATTTTACGCCCCAGTGGTTCTGGGGTCTGTATCTCGGTCCAATCAAGTCGGATTTTGTTGATTTTGGTGTCATTCGACACAGCTCGATGGGTTCTACAATTGTTGCTCAGACTGACCATTTTTATATATTTTTAGAAAAAACTGACTGGGGGGGGGAAACTAAATAAGTACCGATGTTGGAACAATTTTTAAAATTATTCCAGCATATACGGTATTTTAAACAAAAACTTTTAAGTAAAGATTTATTTAAGATTGATGGGTTTTCTTTCATTTGGGACTTTTATTTTTAACACAATCTAATTTCTTCATTTCACTCTTTAATTGTTTTCACACCCCCACTATCTTAGACAAAAATGGTCTTGATATTTTGTGAAATTTATTTTCTAGCTGAGTTTATTTTCGTTTGATTTTTTAGTTAAATTTCACCACAAAAACTTTTATTTGTAAGTGTATTTTGTTTTCCAATGTGTATGCAACGTATTTTCTAGTAAATCTCGGGGATGGAAGGACTTTTAATCCAATTGACTCTTTTGATTTAATTCTGGGTAAATTTATATGAAGTCAAAAACTGAAAATTATGCAATAAATTTTACTCAGAAAATAATCATAAAAGAAAGGAATTAAAAATATTTTGATAATACATATAGGTAAATAAAGTATTTTAATGCTAACGTTTCAAAAAGTTCTCTGATACAGTCGGATCTCCCAATAAGATTTAACAAATACACAGCAAATTAAGATTTTAAATTCTACTTGGATGTCGAGTTGGGTAGCTGATTAACCTAGTAAATAAGTGCAGAGACTGTAAACCTTCCCAACACAATCAAATCACTCTTGAATTTTAACTAATAAATTGAAACCGAAAAAAAGGATGGAAATATAAATGCCCAAAATTTTGAAAATCTTGAATTTAAAATAAGCTTTAAAAGACATAGATATACTTCAATTAAATAAATTTTAAAATTTGTTGGTATTTAGTGACTAATCAATGTTGAGATCCGACTGTATTATCTATCTAGTTTACATTTAATTTTAACTGAAAATATGACCGAAAATAAAATAAAGACCGATTAGTAATCTGAAGGAAAAATTATAAAAATAGTAAAGATTTAAAGGAAAGTATTTGGGTTAACAAGTTTCATATAAGTTGAAGCAGTCGGATCTCTATATAAGATAACCCCAAATCCAAAATAAAATAAAAAACAATTGATAATCATAGGAAAATTAATAAAAACAGTAAAGATTTAAAGGAAAGTCTAGGATAGATTTGTTGCTACAATAACAAAAAAACAGGTAATATTCAATTTCGTACCCCCCCCTTTTTTTAATTTTTTAAGGTGTTAAAAATGGTCAGTCTTGTGAAGAATGTAGAGCCCAACGAGCTGTATCGAATGACACCAAAATCAACGTGATTGGACCAGATTTGACAAAATTATGACATTATCTAGACCTACCGGAGTCGGCAACTTTATGTTATAATTTTGTCAAATCTGGTCCAATCACGTTGATTTTGGTGTCATTCGACTCAGCTCGACGAGCTCTTTCAAATGAGCTATCATTTGTAGCTAGTTCCCCTCAAATACTCAATCTTCATCTCGTTAATCATGCATTTTACCCTTTCCTTTATCTGTAAAAATTATTTTTAATTTAAATGTTTTACAAATATTCTTAATCTGTTTTTAAGAATATTTGTAAATCTGTTTTTAGATTAAATAATTAATTTAGGAGGAAGTTCTCGTCAACGAGGCACACCACGCCGAGGACGAGAATTTGGAGGTTTTTATTGAAATCATAAAAACAATTTTTAATAGACAATCTCTTCAGATAAAGGAAAGGGAAAAGCACTAGATTAAAGAGATGGAAACACAATATTTGATGACTGGAGAATTATTCTCTATAGATCGAAAAATTAAACATGAAGAATTGATAGTTATCAACATAATCTACCAACCGTATATGCTTGAATAATTACCCATTCTCAAATAATCACTCCTCTTGATTAATTACCCACTTTAGCGAGATGTTGGAACAATTTTTAAAATTATTCCAGCATATACGGTATTTTAAACAAAAACTTTTAAGTAAAGATTTATTTATGATTGATGGGTTTTCTTTCATTTGGGACTTTTATTTTTAACACTATCTAATTTTTTCATTTCACTCTTTAATTGTTTTCACACCCCCACTATCTTAGACAAAAATGGTCTTGATATTTTGTGAAATTTATTTTCTAGCTGAGTTTATTTTCGTTTGATTTTTTAGTTAAATTTCACCACAAAAACTTTTATTTGTAAGTGTATTTTGTTTTCCAATGTGTATGCAACGTATTTTCTAGTAAATCTCGGGTATGGAAGGACTTTTAATCCGATTGACTCTTTTGATTTAATTCTGGGTAAATTTATATGAAGTCAAAAACTGAAAATTATGCAATAAATTTTACTCAGAAAATAATCATAAAAGAAAGGAATTAAAAATATTTTGATAATACATATAGGTAAATAAAGTATTTTAATGCTAACGTTTCAAAAAGTTCTCTGATACAGTCGGATCTCCCAATAAGATTTAACAAATACACAGCAAATTAAGATTTTAAATTCTACTTGGATGTCGAGTTGGGTAGCTGATTAACCTAGTAAATAAGTGCAGAGACTGTAAACCTTCACAACACAATCAAATCACTTTTGAATTTTAACTAATAATTTGAAACCGAAAAAAAGGATGGAAATATAAATGCCCAAAATTTTGAAAATCTAAAATTTAAAATAAGCTTTAAAAGACATAGATATACTTCAATTAAATAAATTTTAAAATTTGTTGGTATTTAGTGACTAATCAATGTTGAGATCCGACTGTATTATCTATCTAGTTTACATTTAATTTTAACTGAAAATATGACCGAAAATAAAATAAAGACCGATTAGTAATCTGAAGGAAAAATTATAAAAATAGTAAAGATTTAGAGGAAAGTATTTGGGTTAACAAGTTTCATATAAGTTGAAGCAGTCGGATCTCTATATAAGATAACCCCAAATCCAAAATAAAATAAAGACCGATTGTTAATCCTTTCAGTTTTTATAAAAGATTTAAAGGAAAGTCTAGGATAGATTTGTTGCTACAATAACAAAAAAACAATGTTTTCATTGTTTAAATTCAAATAATCAGTAAACTAGTTCCCCTCAAATACTCAATCTTCATCTCGTTAATGATGCATTTTACCCTTTCCTTTATCTGTAAAAATTATTTTTAATTTAAATGTTTTATAAATATTCTTTTCTAAAAATCATTTAATTGATAATTTTAATTTTTGTGAATAAAAGTTATAGTTCTGTATTGAACTTATATTGTTATTTATTCGAAAAAACGTGCAAGTTAGAAAAATATAGATCTGAAAATCCACTAGATAACGTGGGTGTGGTAAATATTTTTACTTTTTGTTAATCAAATACCTTCCGGACGTGAACTTCCTCGACGGCTTGCTCTTCCTCTTTGACGTGAACGTCCTTCTAAATTATAATTTAATTCAATATTTTATTAAACAATAGAGACTGTGTTCTAATAGAAAACGTGTGACAGGGACCGTTTGTGTCGGGACCTGACCTTGGTTATGTTGTCCTTAATTATTGAAAATTTATACCCATATAACCCCATTTTTAGTCTATTTTTATATGTTCGATCAAAACTAAATGGTCGAACATATCCCTCGAAATAACAAAAAATTATTTAGGATTGATAAGTATTAGCTTCGGAGATGATAATTACGGAATAAAATATTTTATTAACTAATGAACATTAAAGAATATTACACGATTTCAGCATCAAAAAATTTAAATTAAAGATAATTTATTACCACCAATTGCCAGGTTCCCCGATCTGAAAGGAGCATTTCGAGCTGACTCCTCTTGTGCACGTAAAAGCACTGAAAATTAAAAAAATTTTAGTCAACAATAAAAGTATTGTGTGGTTATCCGCCATGTGTCAAATGTTTGAAGAGAGAAATTGGAGATAAAAAAATGTGTGCGGATAGCCACATAGTAGAGCCCGACCGGGACAAGATCACGATAGAAAATCTCGGTTATCGAGGTCGAGGTTTTTCGTGATCTCGATTCTCGTACGACCCTCCCATTTGGGGCTCTTCCACATAGTATGTATAACAAATTTAATATAAATATTACTCCGTTGTTCTTCCTCTTCAGTGCTAGGATATAAATATGCAGGAAATGTCGCATCTTTATATTAAAAATTATTAACAATTTAAAATATATATTTCATATATACTAGGGTTGCACCCCGAACGCTCTGGGGGGGTATGTCAGGGTACGGGGCTTTTGAATTGTTCGGGCGGGGTTGGGGACCAAAATATGGTCGGGGTACGGGCCGGCTATAACTTTGCGAAATTTCGATGGATAGGGCTAGGAATGATCCCAGACACAGTGGGATTGGTAATTTATATTTTTCATGACTTCATAACAAAATTTAATTGTTTTAATTTGCGGGCACTTTTAAATAAATTTCTTTATTATTATTCATTTTTATAATGAAGATAAACACCTTGATATTCGTCTAAATTTTTGTCAGAATCTTGATCGTTGACATAAATGTTCTTTCCAAATAATCTAAGATCAGGTTGTTGAGGAGGCAAACCTTCTATAAATATTTATTCAGTTATTTTTCTCCGTGTAAAGCTATAAAACTATGAGTCAATTTTGAATAGGTAGGTTTGATCGAATGGACTAATTCCCTATGAAAAAATTTCAAAGAAAAATCTCTAGAAAATGTTGAATATTATTTTTATTTTAAAAATATGTCTGGGAAACCCTATATTATAGACTTATATTTGTGTGTTTAAAAGATTAAAGAACAAATCTAAATTTAAATTTTCATTAGAAAATTGCCTGATGTAAATCTTCCTTGATGTGTGTAAGCTGAATAGTCAAAAGGTTGATGTCCTCCGGATTGGTATACGGGATGAGCAAAATTTTGTTGTCCTCCTTCTGGAATGTATTGAGGATAATCTCCCTCGTGTAGATTTTTTTCATGACCAATCTTTAAAATAAAATTATTTTCACTAAACTGTTAACTGTTTTCATTTAATTAGAATTCCTCTTTTAGAATCCATACATTAATACCAAGGATTTTAATGAACTGATTTTAAATAAGAATGATTGAATCGCAAATCGAAAATTAAATAAAGCAATAAAAGGGTAGGGGACGATTCAGTATCGCCGATTCAGTATCGCCAATTCAGTATCCGCCGATTCAGTATAGATTCGTCATCTCTTTCATAATTGGCCCGATCTGATCTGATGATCATAAAAAAGTTACAGCGTGAAAACCGATTTTTTATTCCTGTGACGCGTTATCAGTGATAACTTTTTGTAGAGTGATCAGATCAGGTCAGTCCAATTATGAAAAAGATGCAGCACCCCGAGACCTATCAAATCATATATAATAATTCCTACAATATTGATCGAGCAAAAAGTTATGGCCAAAAAGCCCAAATACTGAATCGGCCAATACTGAATCGTCCTTATCCGGGAATAAAAAATAATTAGAAAAAGAGCCAAAATCAAAAAGAAACAAAAAACTTTGAATAATAATTTGTTTTAAAATTTTAAACTTTGGCGAAAGATTTTGATAATTAAGTTATACTACAGTAAGCTGAATAGTCAAAAAATTGATGTCCTCCGGATAATTATGCGGGATGAGCAAAATTTTGTTATCATTCGTGGAGAATGTAAAAAAAATTCACGGGACGGGACGGGGAATTTTCAAAAAATCTCTAAAATTCCCCGACTTTCGGGGACAGTGAACAACCCTAATTCTTACATCAACACTTTTGTTCGCATTACTTCCGCCAGCACCATCAGATATTCTGAAATTTAATTTTTTATTTAAATATCTGAAATTTTTTATAAAAAACAAACTAACAAAAAAGGATTTCCGTCTTTATCCATTCGAATTAACCCATAATTTTTAACATTTTTATTTTCTCTATATTTTAAAATTTCATTCCAAACAGCTTTCCCGTGTATATCAGGAACATGTTTAGCTAGTGAGGTAGAAAGTTCATAGGGTTTTAAACACAATGGGCATCTATAATAGTTTGGATCTATATGTATTTTTTCATGATCTTGTTTTTTCCTGAGAGAACTATAAGTCTGAAAACATTTAAAGTTAATTTTTATTTAGTGAATTAAAGCGGGAGGTCCCGTTTCCCAGTGACTCGTTTTGGAGTTAATTTACTCAGCTCTAGAGGTCGGACCGATACGATTTTTTATCGATAATTATCGATATTTTTCGATATTTTTTTTCGATAATTATCGAAAAAATATCGACCGAGAAAATTTTGATTTTTTCGATATTTTTCGATATTCGATATTTTTCGATATTTATCGAAAAAATATCGACCGAAAAAATTTAAAAATCGAAACAATCGACCGACCAAATTACGAAAAATCGAAAAAAATATCGAATGCCGTTTTTGACTAAAATTTGAATTTTTGGCTCAAAAAAGGATGCATTTTTGCTTCTTGCCCAACGGAAATTCAAAAAATTTTCGCCTGCGGCGCAGAAAAGGAGAAAGGTTTCTTCTATATTCACGATTTAGTTTGCCAAAGCGAGATGAGAGTGAGATAATATGTATATGGCAGGGTTGCCGCGGGTACAAAAAATTTTCGGGTACGGGTTTCGGGTATCGGGTTGGAGCGTTTTCATTTCGGGTATCGGGTTTCGGGTTGGCAAAAATATCGGGTACGGGTTTCGGGTTTCGGGTTATAAAATTTTCATTTCGGGTATCGGGTTTCGGGTTGGCAAAAATTTCGGGTACGGGTTTCGGGTTTGGCGAAAAATTCGGGTTATTTTCGGGTGTTCGGCTATTGGTAAACTAAATTGTAAGGAGGCAAGCTATATTGCATAATAGGATTTTGGTGATATAGAGAGAAGCAAATTTGAAGAGATTAAAACATTGTGGGATTTGGGGATTAAGAGGGATATCTTGGTAAAATCCCACTATATTGGTAAAATCCCACCTTGATAAAATCCCACTATGTGCTAATATCCCTCCGCCTTATCTCCATAAAAGCATCCAAATTTCTCCCGTTTTTAGCGCCGCAGGCGAAAATTTTGAGAATTTTGAAGACAAAGACGCCAATTTTCTTCCATTTTTTGCGCCGCAGGCGAAAATTTTTATTTAAGTTTAATTGATCATGAACCTAGAACTCTTAATTTTATGCGCCGCAGGCGAAAATTTTGCAAAATTCATGACTAAATTAAAATTTTTAATGCTCTTTCAAGCTTAAAATATTAAAAAAATAAATTTAAAAATCTAAAATGAAAATCAAAGTTTAAAGGCATTTATTTTTGAAAAGAAAAATTTTTTAGGCCTTATTTCCAATTCAGACTCGAACCCACCCCAAGAAAATAGCGGCCAGTCGCCTTACACACTCAACCACCGACCAACATAATGAAAAATTAAAGAAATTATAAATATTTCTTTCCCTTTTCCTTCTTTCTCTTTCTATAAATTTATTTTTAAAAATCGGGTAAGGCTAAGTTTTCGGGTATAAATTTCGGGTTTTAACCAATTTCGGGTCACGGGTTTCGGGTTGGAAAAAATATCGGGTACGGGTTTCGGGTTTCGGGTTGGAAAATTTTCAATTCGGGTATCGGGTTTCGGGTACAAAAAAGGCCGGGTTTCGGGTTTCGGGTATCGGGTTTCGGGCGGCAACCCTGGTATATGGTACTTAACACTGATATGAATTAAGAAAGATTTCGGTAGATTAAGGGAGATTTCAGTGGGTTAAGAGTAACTTGATGGGATATCCGAAGATTTGGTGGGATATTTGAGATATCCAAGGACATGACGGATATTGTGGATATCCAGGGTAATCGACTATTTGTATAACTTATAGAGGAATAAGTGTGTAAAATGAATCTCGAGGGATCAAGACGGAGCTTTGGGAGAGATGGATATCAAAACGGATATCTATTTATCTGCCGATATCCTCTTAATCCACAAATCACTTGATATCCCTTCTGATCTCACAAATCCACAATATCACTATTACTACCTCTAAATCTCTCGTTACACACTCAGCCCTTCAATATCAACCTTAATTCCTTAAAACCCATTATTCCTAGTTAAAATCCACTTATATCCCACTTGATCCTTCGATATCAAATACAAGTCCATTGATATTACATTTAATCCGTCCAAATCCACCAATATCCATTTAATCAATCTTTATCTCATTAAACTTTAGGTCTATTCTGTTATTCATTGGTTATAGAAAAATTTTTGAAAAATCGAAAAATATCGAGGCTTTTTTTCGATTTTTTTCGATTTCGTTATTTTTCGATAATTGTCGAAAAAATATCGACCGAGAAAATTTTGATTTTTTCGATATTTTTCGATATTTATCGAAAAAATATCGACCGACCTCTTCGGCCGATCTCTACTCAGCTCGATGAGCTCTATCGATTTATGTATTCAATGCCTTTTAGTACATTTAAAACAAATTGAGGGAAAGTAGCAGTAGTAAGCAAGATAGATTTTATAAAATTCCATCATTTAAATTGTCAAAACAAACATTTAAATAATCTAGTGGAAGCTTCCAGAATGAAAAAGGAATTAATCTGGCTACTTGAATCTGGAAGAAATCTCGCTACTCAGTGCTCAGGCGAAAAAACAATTCCGTTCAATGGCGTTCAAGTTTTTTTTTTTGTCTCGAAACGCGGTCTTAAGTATATTTTAGTAACAAGATTTGATTGTCCTTTCTACAAATGCTCTATCAATTCCTACTAATTTCCAATAAAACAAAATTTTAAAAAATTTATAATTAATTACCTTAGGACAATGAGCACATTTATACGTATTTTTTTCTCCTGTATGGTTACTTTGATGTGTTTTAAGATTTTGCTGACGAGTAAATTCCTCATTACAACTAACACCATTTTTATCAACATACTGGAAAGAAATATTTTATAATTTAATTTTTCTGAAGTTAATACCTTGCAAACATAAGGCTTTACTCCTGTATGTGTTCTAATATGTTGTGCGAAATTTTGTTTTAAAAAGACTTTCCATCACACCCAAACCATAAACAGCGATATTTACCCTTTAAATTAAAATATTAAAACAGGAATGTAAACTAAAAATTTTAACTGAAGAGAGCGCATTTCACGGAATTTTTTAAGAAGGGAAATGAATTTATTATCAAATAATTAGTGACCTTTTGCGTTTTTGCATGTTCTTTAACATGTTCCACAAAATCATCTTTATTAGAAAAAACTCTTCCACATCCGTTCCATTCACATTTGGCAGAATAACTATCACTCCTTAATTTTTTAAATAAAAATAAATTATTTCTATTAACCCTTGGTTTTCCTCTTGTCCTACATTCATTTGTTGATGTTGAGGTGAAAATAAAAACGGATGACTGCCCAAAGCTTGATTCAAATTTGACAAGGGTTGAAAAGTTTCTAGGCCATAAGGATTCACTTCTTGAGTGTATCCTTCAGTATTTGTGGGTATGCTTCCTGTTCCAGTTCCTACATGGCCAGTAGTTTCTGTCCCGCTTGTTCCGACATTTCGAGGTTGAAAAGGGTTGAAATAATCCGTTTCATCATCGCTATTAGTTGAATGAACAAGATAAGGCGTTAAAAATAAGCAAAGAAATAAAAATATTGAAAGCTTCATTACTTTCTGGAATTGCTTCAAATATTTTCTGAATAAAAAAAATATTTTGTTTATATTTTTTAGGTGAGCAATATAAGAAATGAAAATTGTACAGCGGCGGATAAGGAATAAGGTGATTTGAGGAATTATAGGTAGTTTCAAGTTAATTTAAGGACAGTTTCCGAGTTCGAATTCTAAAGAAAGAGTCGATGTGAGAGATGTGTCATTTTATCAATCTAATAAAAAATATTTTCTAAGTAAGGATAAAGATAATAAAAATGGGGGCAGAAAAGCCGATAGTAATTCTCTATCTCAGTTATTTCAATAAACATCGCCCAACTTTAGTTAGCTTTACATGTAAGAATTTTCGAACGAGAATCTAGGCACTTCACTTCATTTTCTAATTTGTGTTAAGGAGTAAGAGAATGATTCAATCAACCATTTTTGGACTGTTTATAAAGGGAAATTTAAAGAAGCTGAATAAGTGGTAGTGAATAAGACTGCTTACTCTCTCTCCCTCTTCCCTCCCCCATCCCTATTAACTCCTCTCTTTCATTCACTATGTACAACCCTTTCTGCTCTCAAATTTGTTTACGTGGAGCAGGGATGGGGCACTTATCCAAGTAAAATCACGTGAATTGATCTTGGCAGGGCATTAATATAAGTGCAGCGCATTTTATCTTTCACTCCTCTCTTTCATTCACTATGTACAACCCTTTCTGCTCTCAAATTTGTTTACGTGGAGCAGGGATGGGGCACTTATCCAAGTAAAATCACGTGAATTGATCTTGGCAGGGCATTAATATAAGTGCAGCGCATTTTATCTTTCACTCCTCTCTTTCATTCACTATGTACAACCCTTTCTGCTCTCAAATTTGTTTACGTGGAGCAGGGATGGGGCACTTATCCAAGTAAAATCACATGAATTGATCTTGGCAGGGCATTAATATAAGTGCAGCGCATTTTATCTTTCACTCCTCTCTTTCATTCACTATGTACAACCCTTTCTGCTCTCAAATTTGTTTACGTGGAGCAGGGATGGGGCACTTATCCAAGTAAAATCACGTGAATTGATCTTGGCAGGGCATTAATATAAGTGCAGCGCATTTTATCTTTCACTCCTCTCTTTCATTCACTATGTACAACCCTTTCTGCTCTCAAATTTGTTTACGTGGAGCAGGGATGGGGCACTTATCCAAGTAAAATCACGTGAATTGATCTTGGCAGGGCATTAATATAAGTGCAGCGCATTTTATCTTTCACTCCTCTCTTTCATTCACTATGTACAACCCTTTCTGCTCTCAAATTTGTTTACGTGGAGCAGGGATGGGGCACTTATCCAAGTAAAATCACGTGAATTGATCTTGGCAGGGCATTAATATAAGTGCAGCGCATTTTATCTTTCACTCCTCTCTTTCATTCACTATGTACAACCCTTTCTGCTCTCAAATTTGTTTACGTGGAGCAGGGATGGGGCACTTATCCAAGTAAAATCACATGAATTGATCTTGGCAGGGCATTAATATAAGTGCAGCGCATTTTATCTTTCACTCCTCTCTTTCATTCACTATGTACAACCCTTTCTGCTCTCAAATTTGTTTACGTGGAGCAGGGATGGGGCACTTATCCAAGTAAAATCACGTGAATTGATCTTGGCAGGGCATTAATATAAGTGCAGCGCATTTTATCTTTCACTCCTCTCTTTCATTCACTATGTACAACCCTTTCTGCTCTCAAATTTGTTTACGTGGAGCAGGGATGGGGCACTTATCCAAGTAAAATCACATGAATTGATCTTGGCAGGGCATTAATATAAGTGCAGCGCATTTTATCTTTCACTCCTCTCTTTCATTCACTATGTACAACCCTTTCTGCTCTCAAATTTGTTTACGTGGAGCAGGGATGGGGCACTTATCCAAGTAAAATCACGTGAATTGATCTTGGCAGGGCATTAATATAAGTGCAGCGCATTTTATCTTTCACTCCTCTCTTTCATTCACTATGTACAACCCTTTCTGCTCTCAAATTTGTTTACGTGGAGCAGGGATGGGGCACTTATCCAAGTAAAATCACGTGAATTGATCTTGGCAGGGCATTAATATAAGTGCAGCGCATTTTATCTTTCACTCCTCTCTTTCATTCACTATGTACAACCCTTTCTGCTCTCAAATTTGTTTACGTGGAGCAGGGATGGGGCACTTATCCAAGTAAAATCACGTGAATTGATCTTGGCAGGGCATTAATATAAGTGCAGCGCATTTTATCTTTCACTCCTCTCTTTCATTCACTATGTACAACCCTTTCTGCTCTCAAATTTGTTTACGTGGAGCAGGGATGGGGCACTTATCCAAGTAAAATCACATGAATTGATCTTGGCAGGGCATTAATATAAGTGCAGCGCATTTTATCTTTCACTCCTCTCTTTCATTCACTATGTACAACCCTTTCTGCTCTCAAATTTGTTTACGTGGAGCAGGGATGGGGCACTTATCCAAGTAAAATCACGTGAATTGATCTTGGCAGGGCATTAATATAAGTGCAGCGCATTTTATCTTTCACTCCTCTCTTTCATTCACTATGTACAACCCTTTCTGCTCTCAAATTTGTTTACGTGGAGCAGGGATGGGGCACTTATCCAAGTAAAATCACGTGAATTGATCTTGGCAGGGCATTAATATAAGTGCAGCGCATTTTATCTTTCACTCCTCTCTTTCATTCACTATGTACAACCCTTTCTGCTCTCAAATTTGTTTACGTGGAGCAGGGATGGGGCACTTATCCAAGTAAAATCACGTGAATTGATCTTGGCAGGGCATTAATATAAGTGCAGCGCATTTTATCTTTCACTCCTCTCTTTCATTCACTATGTACAACCCTTTCTGCTCTCAAATTTGTTTACGTGGAGCAGGGATGGGGCACTTATCCAAGTAAAATCACATGAATTGATCTTGGCAGGGCATTAATATAAGTGCAGCGCATTTTATCTTTCACTCCTCTCTTTCATTCACTATGTACAACCCTTTCTGCTCTCAAATTTGTTTACGTGGAGCAGGGATGGGGCACTTATCCAAGTAAAATCACGTGAATTGATCTTGGCAGGGCATTAATATAAGTGCAGCGCATTTTATCTTTCACTCCTCTCTTTCATTCACTATGTACAACCCTTTCTGCTCTCAAATTTGTTTACGTGGAGCAGGGATGGGGCACTTATCCAAGTAAAATCACATGAATTGATCTTGGCAGGGCATTAATATAAGTGCAGCGCATTTTATCTTTCACTCCTCTCTTTCATTCACTATGTACAACCCTTTCTGCTCTCAAATTTGTTTACGTGGAGCAGGGATGGGGCACTTATCCAAGTAAAATCACGTGAATTGATCTTGGCAGGGCATTAATATAAGTGCAGCGCATTTTATCTTTCACTCCTCTCTTTCATTCACTATGTACAACCCTTTCTGCTCTCAAATTTGTTTACGTGGAGCAGGGATGGGGCACTTATCCAAGTAAAATCACATGAATTGATCTTGGCAGGGCATTAATATAAGTGCAGCGCATTTTATCTTTCACTCCTCTCTTTCATTCACTATGTACAACCCTTTCTGCTCTCAAATTTGTTTACGTGGAGCAGGGATGGGGCACTTATCCAAGTAAAATCACATGAATTGATCTTGGCAGGGCATTAATATAAGTGCAGCGCTTTTTATCTTTCACTCCTCTCTTTCATTCACTATGTACAACCCTTTCTGCTCTCAAATTTGTTTACGTGGAGCAGGGATGGGGCACTTATCCAAGTAAAATCACATGAATTGATCTTGGCAGGGCATTAATATAAGTGCAGCGCTTTTTATCTTTCACTCCTCTCTTTCATTCACTATGTACAACCCTTTCTGCTCTCAAATTTGTTTACGTGGAGCAGGGATGGGGCACTTATCCAAGTAAAATCACATGAATTGATCTTGGCAGGGCATTAATATAAGTGCAGCGCATTTTATCTTTCACTCCTCTCTTTCATTCACTATGTACAACCCTTTCTGCTCTCAAATTTGTTTACGTGGAGCAGGGATGGGGCACTTATCCAAGTAAAATCACATGAATTGATCTTGGCAGGGCATTAATATAAGTGCAGCGCATTTTATCTTTCACTCCTCTCTTTCATTCACTATGTACAACCCTTTCTGCTCTCAAATTTGTTTACGTGGAGCAGGGATGGGGCACTTATCCAAGTAAAATCACATGAATTGATCTTGGCAGGGCATTAATATAAGTGCAGCGCTTTTTATCTTTCACTCCTCTCTTTCATTCACTATGTACAACCCTTTCTGCTCTCAAATTTGTTTACGTGGAGCAGGGATGGGGCACTTATCCAAGTAAAATCACATGAATTGATCTTGGCAGGGCATTAATATAAGTGCAGCGCTGTTTATCTTTCACTCCTCTCTTTCATTCACTATGTACAACCCTTTCTGCTCTCAAATTTGTTTACGTGGAGCAGGGATGGGGCACTTATCCAAGTAAAATCACATGAATTGATCTTGGCAGGGCATTAATATAAGTGCAGCGCATTTTATCTTTCACTCCTCTCTTTCATTCACTATGTACAACCCTTTCTGCTCTCAAATTTGTTTACGTGGAGCAGGGATGGGGCACTTATCCAAGTAAAATCACATGAATTGATCTTGGCAGGGCATTAATATAAGTGCAGCGCATTTTATCTTTCACTCCTCTCTTTCATTCACTATGTACAACCCTTTCTGCTCTCAAATTTGTTTACGTGGAGCAGGGATGGGGCACTTATCCAAGTAAAATCACGTGAATTGATCTTGGCAGGGCATTAATATAAGTGCAGCGCTTTTTATCTTTCACTCCTTTCTTTCTTCACTACAACCCTTTCTGCTCTCAAATTTAGAGAGGAGTGAAAGATAAAAAGCGCTGCACTTATATTAATGCCCTGCCAAGACTTAATTCATGTGATTTTGCGTGAATACGGTAAAGATACATTTGACGGAAAATCGTCGGATATTTTACAGAATAGATTTTGAAATTATTCGGTAAATGTTGTTCTAGCTGTAAATCTGTATGATTTTTAATGAATCTAAATAAAAACTCGGTTAATGGAAACGAAACAGGTACTTCAGGCATCTTCTTTAAACAATAGACGTGTTAATTTCTTAAAGACCGCGATGTTATGAGCTGATGAAATAGTAATTTCAGAATTTTAAATTTTTCGTCGGATCAAGTTTCGGTTCGAAAAAGTCGATGTTCAATGGCTTGATTGTTTGGGACTAGACTTTGATGAGCTTATAAATGTAACGCTTTTAAATATAATTGCGAAGTATGATAACCAACTTTATATGTAAGGTTTGCCAGAATATCTGAGAATTTATAAATAGCTGTTGAAAAATAACATATTTGGTAAAATGTCCTCTTAATCTTAATTTTTGTCAATGTAGGGGGGAGGGGGAGAGAGAAGGCAGTCTTATTCACTGCCACTTATTCAGCTTCTAAAAATTTCCCTTTATAAACAGTCCAAAAATGTTGATTGAATCACTCTCTCTTACTCCGTAACACAAATTAGAAAATGAAGTGAAGTGCCTAGATTCTCGTTCGAAAATTCTTACATGTAAAGCTAACTAAAGTTGGGCGATGTTTATTGAAATAACTGAGATAGAGAATTACTATCGGCTTTTCTGCCCCCATTTTTATTATCTTTATCCTTACTTAGAAAATATTTTTTATTAGATTGATAAAATGACACATCTCTCACATCGACTCTTTCTCTAGAATTCGAACTCAGGAACTGTCCTTAAATTAACTTGAAACTACCTATAATCCCTCAAATCACCATATTCCTTATCCGCCGCTGTATAATTTTCATTGCTTATATTGCTCATCTAAAAAATATAAACAAAATATTTTTTATTCACAAAATATTTAAAACAATTCCAGTAAGCAATGAAGCTTTCAATATTTTTGCTTTTTTGCTTATTTTTTATACTTGATCTTGCTAATTCAACTAAAAAAAATTATGGAAAGAGTGGACAAAATAATTTCAATCCTTCACAATACCGTGATTTCGAAACAAGCGGGACAGAAACTACTGGTCATGTAGGAACTGGAACAGGAAGCATACCCTCAAATGCTGAAGGATACACTCAGGAAGGGATCCCTTCTGGCCTAGAAACTTTTCAAACCGTGTCAAATTTGAATCAAGATTTAGGCAATCATCCGTTTTTATTTTCACCTCAACATCGACAAATGAATGCAGAACAAGGGTTAATGGAAAACCAAGGGTTAATAGAAATAATTTATTTTAATTTAAAAAATTAAGGAGTGATAATTATTCTGCCGAATGTGAATGGAACGGATGTGGAAGAGTTTTTTATAATCAAAATGAATTTGTGGAACATGTTAAAGACCATACAAAAGAACAAAAGGTCGCTAATTATTTAATAAAGAATTCATTTTCCTGCTTAATAAAGTCCGTGAAAATGCGCTCTCTTCAGTCAACTTAAAATTTTATGTTTACATTCCGGTTTGATTATTTTAATTTAAAGGGTCCCCGTCGTAACTGTTTTTGGTCAGGATGTGATGGAAAGTCTATTTCATTCAAAAATCTTTCAAGACATATTAGAACACATACAGGAGTAAAGCTTTATGTTTGCAAGGTATTAACTTCAGAAAACTTTTTAGCAAAGTTATAAAATATTCCTTTCCAGTATGTTGATCAAAATGGTGTTAGTTGTAATAAGGAATTTACTCGTCCGCAAAATCTTAAAATACATAAACTTGAGCATACAGGAAAAATAATTACGTATAAATGTGCTCATTGTGATAAGGTAATTATAAACTTTTTAAATAAAATTCTGTTTTATTGGGAAAAACTACAATCGAATCTTGTTACTAAAATATGCTTCGGACCGCGTTTCGATACAAAAAACATGGGCCGGATAAAAATATAATGTCTTATTATTAAAAGAGTTTATATCAGTTTATTACTAGAACTTAAATGGTTTTCTGCTTTTAAATTTTGTCAATTTTTTAGAAGTAAATTTTTTGTTTTAAATTTACAAAAAATTGAATGAATAGATCGCTACTGGATTTATAGAAACATATAAATTCTTTTCCTAAATTAGGATAGTGCTCGACCATAGACATTAACAGCCTGTTCTAATGGACGAAAAATAAATTGAAATAAATTTTTTAATTTTCCAGGCTTTTAAAAATAATAGAGACAAATTGGAACATGAAAACCTGTATAAAGATCCAAACTATTATAGATGTCCAGTAGTTAATTGTCTTAAAAACTATGGACATCTTAGAACACTGGGTGAACACGTTCATGCTGCACACGGAGAAAATGTTTGGAATAAAATTCAAACATTTAGAAATGAGAATAATGTAGAAAATTATGGGTTAATTCGTATGGATGAACATGGAAATCTTTCTTTGTTAGTTTGCTTTTTTATAAAAATTTTGATTTTATTTTTCATTTAACAAAAAATTAAAATTAAATTTTAGAAATTCTGGTGGTGCTGGCATAAGTAATGCGAACCAAGGAGTTTCTGTAAGAAAACATTTCTTATATATTAATTATCAAAAAATATAAGTATAATCAGTAGTATCATATTAGTAGTATAATCAGTAGGATATAATCAGTAGGAAATACAAGAATAATGAGAGAATCATGTTAGAGCCCAAGATTAATGCAAAAAACACCACAATGAACACACTTGGGACAACTCCTAAGGATTAACTTATAGTAAAATAATAAAAATAGAACTTGGAAATTAACACTTCTGTATATGCAGCTCTTATTCGAAGCTAGATTAGCCTATATTAATTCTTCTTGCGATTCTATAAAACAAATATCTGTACTTTAATAAAGGGGTAGTCAACTGAACTAATGATATTTTGCTGAATATTGAAAGGGTTGGGGGATTAATAGGGGATATTGTTAAGATTATTTTTATAAATTTATTGAGAACTTCTAACACAATAAATACACAACAATTATCTTTGGTTTTATCTTTTCGAATTTAAAGGTTGATACACAAACACCCGAAGACGAACCACAACATTTTGGTGATCAAGCATACCCGCCCCAAGGATGGCAACAAAATTTTGGTCATCCAGTATACCAATCCGGAGGACATTTCGAATATCCAGCTTACACACATCAAGGAGGGCCTCAACATTTCGACTATTCAGCATACCCACCTCAAGGAGAAGAACAACATTTTCCACAATTTCAAACTCATATAGAACAAAATGAACACCATTCTGGTCATACAACACACATACCTCATAGGGCTGGTTCTGGCAGTAATACTCAATCCAAATTTAGATTATTTGGAAAGGAAATTTATGTCGGAGATCAAGGTGTTTATTCTTAAAATAAAATGAGTAAAAATAAAATAATTTAAAAACGGGAAAATTAAAATCATTAAACAATTAAATTCCTTTATATAATTTTTAGAAACCCAATACATAGTCATTTTTTTTATTTTTTTGTAAACTAGAATTATGTTTTTTAAATACTGACATTAGGGTGTAAACAGCAGAAAGGGTCAAAAATAACCTATCACCATAATACCTAATTACTTATGAGAGAAAAATGGTACTTAAAAGGATCTTTGAGAAGATTACAATGTTTAGTATTCAAATTAAGTAAATTATCTCTATGCAATAAAATATCGTATTAATATCTTACAAATATAAATCTAATTATTTTAAATTATTAACAAAATTTAATGGAAAGATGCAATACTTCCACAAGATTTTGCTCGCAATGAAGAAGAGGAAAACGCGAGTATTTTTTAAATTTTGTCTATATATTAATGTTTTTATCTCTAAGTGATTTTACAAGCTCAACAACAGTCAAGACAAGAGGCCCGTCAACAATCAAGTAACCTAATTATCAAAATAAATGTTTTAAGTTACTATTCCCCCCTTCCCCGTCAATTTTTGTTTGATATTTTTTGTGGAAAAATCTCAGAGCTGAAGTACAGGGATCAATTTGGTATAACCCCAAAATGTTTTTTGGGGTTAGTCTATCTACTAGAAACACCAAAATCCCTGTGATTATACAAGTTTTGACAAAGTTCTGATAAAAATTAACAAAATAACTTCAATTGAGACAGCAAGATTATTGTAAGAAACCCCGAGCTTCTCTCGGGCATAAGTGTTAATTCAGTTGAAATTGGGACATAAGTTCATCAAAAATTGATCAATTACAAAATCCACCTACCAAGTTTTAACATTAAATAGGAATAGGGGTGTTCGAGTAAATAGTAACATTTTTCCATGGCCTCTAAGAACCAATACCACCTCTCCACTTAGCTAAACAATAAAAATTTAAAGTATATAATTAAGGACAACAGAATCATGGACAAGGATCAGGGTCTAATCAAGGTAAAAATTTAAATCTGTTTTTAGATTAAATAATTAATTTAGGAGGGAGTTCTCGTCAACGAGGCACACCACGACAAGGACGTGGATCCGGAGGTTTTTATTGAAATCATAAAAACAAATTTTATTAGACAATCTCTGCAGATAAAGGAAAGGGAAAAGCACTAGATTAAAGAGATGGAAACACAGTATTTGATGACTGGAGAATTATTCTTTATAAATCGAAAAATTAAACATGAAGAATTGAAAAAATATTTGTCGTTTTTTCACATAGTTAGCAACATAATCTACCAACCGTATATGCTCGAATAATTACCCATTCTCAAATAATCACTCCTGTCGATTAATTTACCTACTCTAGCACCAGGTCGAAAATTTTTTAGAAATTATTTCAGCATGAACGGTATCCTAAAAAATACCTTTTATTTAAGACTGATGGGTTTTCGTGATTTGGAACTTTTATTTTTAACACAATCTAATTTTTCATTTCACTCTTTAATTGCATATCACACCCCCACTATCTTTGACAAAAATAGTCTTGATATTTTGTGAAATTTATTTTCTAGCTGCAATTGTGTTTATCTTCGTTTGATTTTTTAGTTAAATTACACGACTCTTTTGATTTAATCCAGGGTAAATTTATATGAAGTCAAAAGATGAAAATATGCAATAAATTTTACTCAAAATATAATCATATAAGAAATGAACTAAAAATATTTTGACAATATTGTGTGTTAAGAAATTCAGGAACTCAGAGAAATAAGAAACTAGGTACCGAGTTACAGACTTAAGAAAATCCAAAAAGAAAAGGGTGAGCACGCTAATTTCGGGTCAAAAAATTCGAATTTGCATATAATAGCTCGTGTCACGACACTTGCAGATATGACATTTGCAGACCCGACATTTGCAGACCACTTTTGCAGATCGACATTTGCAGATTAGATCCGACTTTTGCAGATTTAGACTTACCTATACACCGTGGAGTGTTTGCTGCTGCGGAGGAATCCTGGGATGCCCATCTCATCGATGATGTGAATAGTATCATGTTACGAGCCAAGAGCCCAGCGACCGTTGACTCCCCACGAGGCGCGTGCCGCAAAACCCCGCGCAAAGCGCGGGGTTTTGCACAAGCGCCTCGCCGACGCTCCATAGGTCTACGTTGAACATTTTGAACCTCCGGAAAAAGAGAATCTCCGGAAAAAAGAGTGGTGCCGCTCGACTCAGCTAGTCGAGACGAATTGGTATGGGTCTTATATCAAAACCTTTCCAACGGTATACTATAAAATATCCTTTGATTTTTTAAGATTTTTAAATTTTTTTTAAATTTAAATTTTTTTTCAAAAAATATATCTGCAAAAGTCGGATCTGCAAATGTCTGATCTGCAAGTGTCTGATCTGCAAGTGTCGGTATCTGCAAATGTCGATCTGCAAAAGTCGTCTGCAAATGTCGGGTCTGCAAATGTCATATCTGCAAGTGTCGTATGACCTAATAGCTCATTCGAAAGAGCTCATCGAGCTTAGTCGAATGACACAAACCGTTGATTGTTGATTACCCATTCTCAAATAATCAATCCTCTCGGTTAATTACCCACTCTTGCATGATATTAAAACAATTTTTAAATTCTTTCAGCATATACGGTATCCTAAACAAATACCCACAAGTATTTAAGATTGATGGGTTTTATTTAATTTGGGACTTTTATTTTTAACTCAATCTAATTTTTTATTTCACTCTTTAATTGCATATCACACCCCCACTATCTTTGACAAAAATAGTCTTTATATTTTGTGAAATTTATTTTCTAGCTCCAATTGAGTTTATTTTCGTTTGATTTTTTAGTTAAATTTCACTACGAAACCTTCTATTTGTAAGTGTATTTTGTTTTCCAATGTGTATGCAACGTAATTTCTAGTAAATCTCGGGTATGGTAGGACTTTTAATCCGATTGACTCTTTTGATTTAATTCTGGGTAAATTTATATGAAGTCAAAAAATGAAAATTATGCAATAAATTTTACTCAAGAAAATAATCATTGAAGAAATGAACTAAAAATATTTTGACAATATTGTGTGTTAAGAAATTCAGGAACTCAGTGAAATAAGAAAAATATGGGTGTAATTCAATTAAAAAAATATATCTGTCTAAATCCATTGATATCCCCTTGCCTTAAAATTCTTAATTCTTCAGTTTCCTTCCAAATCACTGATATCCCTTATACTCAGAGAAATAAGAAAAATATGAGTGTTCATATTTCTTAACACACCCTACATATAAATGAATTTTAATGCTGATGTTTCATAAGTTCCCTGATACAGTCGGATCTCAAATTAAGATTTAACAAATACTAGATAAATACACATCAAATTAAGAATTTATATTCTACTTGGACGTTGATTCGGGTAGCTAATTAACCTAGGAAATAAATGCAGAGATCTGACTGTATGTATGATCTACTGTTAACCTTCCCAACAGAAACAAATCACTCTTGAATTTTAACTAATAAATAAAAACTGAAAGTAAAGGATGGAAATATAAATGCACAAATTTTTGAAAATCTTGAATTTAAAATTAAGCCTAAAGACCTTAAATATACTTCAATTAACTAATTCCTAAAACTTGTTAGTCATTTAGTGAATAATTAATGTTGAGATCCGACTGTATTATCTATCTAGTTTTACATTTAATTTTCCCTTTGACTGATCCAGTAAGATCTTAACTGAAAATATGACCGAAAATAAAATAAAGACCGATTAGTAATCTGAAGGAAAAAATATAAAAATAGTAAAGATTTAGAGGAAAGTATTTGGGTTAACAAGTTTTATATAAGTTGAAGCAGTCGGATCTCTATATAAGATAACCCCAAATCCAAAATAAAATAAAGACCGATTGTTAATCCTTTCAGTATATATAAAAGATTTAAAGGAAAGTCTAGGATAGATTTGTTGCTACAATAACAAAAAAACAATGTTTTCATTGTTTAAACTTCAAATAATCAGTAAACTAGTTCCCCACAAATACCCAATTTTCATCTCGTTAATCATCAATTTTACCCTTTCCTTTATCTGAAAAAATTATTTTTTATTTAAATGTTTTACATTCTTTTCTAAAAATTATTTCATTGATAATTTTAATTTTTGTGAATAAAAGTTATAGTTCTGTATGGAACTTTTATTGTCATTTATTCGAAAAAACGTGCTATTTAGAAGAATATAGATCTGAAAATCCACTAGATAACGTGGGTGAGGTAGATATTTTTATCTTTTAGTTAATGAAATACCTCCAGGACGTGAAATTCCTCGACGGGTTGATTTACCTCTTTGACGTGAACGTCCTTCTAAATTATAATTTAATTTAATATTTTAACAAACAATAGAAACTGTATTCTCATAGAACTGAGTCATAGAGACTGTTTGTGTTCCTTAACCGTGTGTGCTCTTTGTGTATTATATTTAATGTTAAATTTCTAAATCCATGATTGAACGTAAACATTTAAATTATTGGTTGGCTTTATAGTTAGGTACATGTGGAGATAAATGTTTCCTTGACCTAAACGGTCTCTTTGACTTTGAAATTTATACCCATATAACCCCATTTTTAGTCTATTTTTATATATGTTCGATCAAAGCTAAATGGTCGAACATATCCCTCGAAATAACAAAAGATTATTTAGGATTGATAAGTATTAGCTTCGGAGATGATAATTACGGAATAAAATATTTTATTAACTAATGAACATTAAAGAATATTACACGATTTTTCAGCATCAAAAAATTTAAATTAAAAGTAATTTATTACCACCAATTGCCAGGTTCCCCGATCTGAAAGGAGCATTTCGAGCTGACTCCTCTTGTGCACGTAAAAGCACTGAAAAATTAAAAATTTTAGTCAACAAAAAAGTATTGTGTGCTTATCCGCCATGTGTCAAATGTTTGAAGAGAGAAATTGGAGATAAAAAAATGTGTGCGGATAGCCACATAGTAGAGCCCGACCGGGACGAGATCACGATAGAAAATCACGGTTATCGAGATCGAGGTTTTTTGAGATCTCGATTCTTGTACGACCCTCCCATTTGGGGCTCTTCCACATAGTATGTATAACAAATTTAATATAAATATTACTCTGTTGTTCTTCCTCTTCAGTGCTAGGATATAAATATGCAGGAAATGTCGCATCTTTATATTAAAAATTATTAACAATTTAAAATATATATTTCATATATACTAGGGTTGCACCCCGAACGCTCGGGAGCGGTTATGTCGGGGTACGGGGTTTTGAATTGTTTCGGGGCGGGTTTGGGGGCGGGGGACCAAAACATGGTCGGGGTACGGGGGTTTATTATGTAGTACCCTTCCACTTTTAAATTAATTTTTTATATTTATTCATTTTAATTAAAAATAAACACCTTGATCTTCTACAAAATTTTTGTTAGAATCTTGATCGTTGACATAAATGTCCTTTCCAAATAATCTAAGATGATATTGATGATCCGGCAAACCTCCTATAAATATTTACATATATGTATATTCAGTTTAGAGACCGGCAAAATCGCATTTCCGGGATCCCGAGTCGGGATTTTTTTCTAGACCGATGCCGGGACGGGATCCCGAGGGATAAATCCCGAAAAAATCCCGGATTTCAAAAATCCCGAAAATAATTATCCGGGATCCCGACCGGGATTCGGGATTTTTTTCAAGATAAAAAATTTAAACTTTTTATGAATAATGTTCAACAAAATATTGCAATCTAGGACCTTATTTACTTTAACTACCCACCCCAAAATTTTACCGAGGGAGTTTTCATTTAGATTTGAACAATATATACGTCATTCGAAAGAGCTCGACGAGCTGAATCGAATGACACCAAGATCAGATTTATTTTATGATTTTGAACAAAATTACGAGCAACTGAATTTTCGCTGGAATAACGCTTATGTGCGGCTAGGGGATATGTCCGCATTTCAAGGCTGAAAATCGGCAAAAAGTATAGGTTTATGTTTCTGGTGTAGAACTCAGTGACCGTTGACTCTCCGTGAGGCGTGTGCTGCCAAACCACTCTCGAAACGCGGGTTTTCTATGTATATAGCTAGAAAACTATGGGTCAATTTTGCATAGGTTTGAACGAATGGGCAAAAAATCAGCATTTACATATACAAAAACAATTATTTTTTCGAGGAGAAAAGAACAAAGGTAAATTAATCTGCGACCCAAATATGTATAGGCGGGGACTGGGGTAGTAATAAAGTAATGTTGAAATAAAGACTTGTGTACTGAAATTTTGTTAATTTTTTATGTAAAAATTTAAAAGAAAAGATTTCAAAAAAATTTCTTAAAATTGTTAATTATAGTTTTTATTTTAAAAATATGACTGGGAACCCCAGAATTATGGATTAAAATTTCACCTTCATTTTCATTATTTTCTTGATTTGCTGTAAATCCTCCTTGGTGTGTGTAAGCTGAATAGTCAAAAGGTTGATGTCCTCCGGATTGGTATGCGGGATGAACAAAATTTAATTGTCCTTCTTCTGGAATGTATTGAGGATAATCTCCCTCGTGTAGATTTGTTGCATGACCAATCTTTAAAAAATAAAAGTATTTTCAATAAACTGCGCAAGAAAAGAAGCGCAAATCCTTCTTTTCTTGCGGCGCAAGAAAAGAAGGATTTTTTGTATATTCACGATTTAGTTTCCCAAATAATGTTGTCGGATCCGAAATCCGGATCGTAAATAAGAACGGATATCGGAAATTTTACGTTCGGATACCGGATATCCGAAGATTTCCAACTATCCGACAACCTTATTGCCGAAGTGAGATGGCAGTGAGAATAAATATCCTCATAAAGCCAGGTGCAAAAAAAGAACGAATTCTGACTTACAGCTTTACAAACTGCTCAAAATTTTCGACTGCGGCGCTGAAGGAAAAATTTTGCAACTTGACAATCCGAGAGCCAAGATTTTTTATCCGCTGATATCCCTTTATCCTCCGATATCGCTCTTAATCCACAAATCCCTTGAAATCCATCCTGATCTCACAAATCCACAATATCCCTCTTACTACCTTTAAATCTCTCGATACTCACTCAGTCCTCCAATACCCCCTTAATTCCTTAAAATCCATTATTCCAAGTTAAAATCCACTTGTATCCCACTTGATACTTCGATATCAACTACAAGTCCCTTGATATTCCATTTAATCCGTCCAAATCTACTAATATCACATTTAATCAATCTTAATTTCATTAAACTATTTGGTCTATTTTGTTATTCATTGGTTATAAAAAATTTTTGAAAAATCGAAAAATATCGAGTTTTTTCGATATTTTTCGATATCCATCGAAAAATATCGACCGAGCCCTCTAGCCGGGCTCTAATTAATACCAAGGATTTTAATTAACTGATTTTAGATACGAATGACTGAAATCGTAAACTGAAAATTAAATAAAGGAATAAAAAAATAATTAGAACAGGAAAAGGTAGAGAGAGATTTTGGTAGAAGATTTTTGTTACTTATATTATACGACTTTAACGTTTTTTAAAATCCCTTCTCTCCTTTCTTTTAAATTATGTTGCAAAATTACGTCATATGTCTAGGAAAGTTGAAAGAAATCTGAGTACTTATCGCTAAATATTTAGGCTGAATACAAATTCTGAATGTGTAGATCTCTATTTTCCCATCAATCATTTCTGGGAAAACATCGATCGAAAATTTATAATAAGAAAAATGTTCTTACAACAGCTTCATTATCTGCACTGCTGCCAGCACATAGTTTGCGTTTTTCATGATAATATTTGCCCTGTCGAGTCGTAAAAGTCTAGAAAATATAAAAATTAATTTCTTTTTCGGTTTCGTTAGTTGAAAAAGTTTCTGAAAATTTTCCTAATTCGATTGGCCTTTGTTAAATGCTTCATAAATTACTCCTCATTCCCAATATAACAAAATTTTATTTAAAAATATATAATTAATTACCTGAGGACAATGAGCACATTTATACTTAATTTTTTCCCCTGTATGATTACGTTGATGTACTTTAAGAGTTTCCTTGCGTTTATATTCCTTATTACAACTAACACCATCTTGATCAACATACTGGAAAGGAATATTTTATAACTTTGCTAAAAAGTTTTCTGAAGTTATTACCTTGCAAACATAAGGCTTTACTCCTGTATGTGTTCTAATATGTTCTGCGAAATCTTTTCGACGAATAGTCTTTCCATCACATCCGGACCAAAAACAGCTGGGACGGGGACCCTTTAAATTAAAATACTAAAACCGGAATGTAAACTAAAAATTTTAAGTTAACTGAAGAGAGCGCATTTTCACTGACTTTATTAAGCATGAAAATGACTTCTTTATCAAATAATTAGTGACCTTTTGATTTTTTGTATGTTCTTTAACATGTTCCACAAAAGCATCTTTAATAGCAAAAACTCTTCCACATCCGTCCCATTCACATTTGGCAGAATAACTATCACTCCTTAATTTTTTAAATTAAAATAAATTATTTCTATTAACCCTTGGTTTTCCTCTTGTCCTACATTCATTTGTTGATGTTGAGGTGAAAATAAAAACGGATGATTGCCTAAAGCTTGATCCAAATTTGACAAAGTTTGAGAAGTTCCTAGGCCAGAAGGATTCCCTTCTTGAGTGTATCCTTCAGTATTTGAGGGTATGCTTCCTGTTCCAGTTCCTACATGACCACTAGTTTCTGTAAAGCTTGTTTCGACATTTCGAGGTTGAAAAGGATTGAAATCATCCGTTTCATCATCGCTATTATTTGAATGAACAAGATGAGGCGGTAAAAATAAGCAAAGAAATAAAAATATTGAAAGCTTCATTGCTTACTGAAATTGCTTTAAATATTTTGTGAATAAAAAATATTTTGTTTATATTTTTTAGATGAGCAATATAAGCAATGAAAATTATACAGCGGCGGATAAGGAATAAGGTGATTTGAGGGATTATAGGTAGTTTGCTTACTGGAGTTCGGATTCTAGAGAAAGAGTCGATGTGAGAGATGTGTCATTTTATCAATCTAATAAAAAATATTTTCTAAGTAAGGATAAAGATAATAAAAATGGGGGCAGAAAAGGCGATAGTAATTCTCTATCTCAGTTATTCAATAAACATCGCCCAACTTTAGTTAGCTTTTACATGTAAGAATTTTCGAATAAGAATATAGGCACTGGACTTCACTTCATTTTCTAATTTGTGTTAAGGAGTAAGAGAATGATTCAATCAACCATTTTTGGACTGTTTATAAAGGGAAATTTAAAGAAGCTGAATAAGTGGTAGTGAATAAGACTGCTTACTCTCTCTCCCTCTTCCCTCCCCCATCCCTATTAACTCCTCTCTTTCATTCACTATGTACAACCCTTTCTGCTCTCAAATTTGTTTACGTGGAGCAGGGATGGGGCACTTATCCAAGTAAAATCACATGAATTGATCTTGGCAGGGCATTAATATAAGTGCAGCGCTTTTTATCTTTCACTCCTCTCTTTCATTCACTATGTACAACCCTTTCTGCTCTCAAATTTGTTTACGTGGAGCAGGGATGGGGCACTTATCCAAGTAAAATCACATGAATTGATCTTGGCAGGGCATTAATATAAGTGCAGCGCTTTTTATCTTTCACTCCTCTCTTTCATTCACTATGTACAACCCTTTCTGCTCTCAAATTTGTTTACGTGGAGCAGGGATGGGGCACTTATCCAAGTAAAATCACATGAATTGAGACTTGGCAGGGCATTAATATAAGTGCAGCGCTTTTTTATCTTTCACTCCTCTCTCTCTCTTTCACTACAACCCTTTCTGCTCTCAAATTTGTTTACGTGGAGCAGGGATGGGGCACTTATCCAAGTAAAATCACATGAATTAGGTCTCCCGGACAATGCGACAGTGAACAATGCGTGAGTGGAAAATGTGTCAGTGGACAATCGGTCAGTATTGATATAAGGTGATTAAAAGTGATGATATAACAAGCTAAAAATTCACCGATATCCCTCCAAATCGACTGATCTCCATCTTAATACAACCAAATAACTTAATATCTCTGTTAATCCTCCCAAACACGATACCTATTTTGATTTATTGATTTGTCGTTTTTCCACTTAGTTAGCAACATAATCTTCCAACCGTATATGCTCGAACATTTACCCATTCTCAAATAATCACCCCTCTCGATTAATTACCCTCTCTAGCGTGATATTTAAACATTTTTATAGATTATTTCAGCATATACGGTATCCTAAACATTTACTGGGGTCTATCCCTGAAGACCTACACCCTGTAGCCTACACACTGAAGACCTATTGATGAGAACCCTACTCTCAATGCCGATGACCCTGAAGACCTACAACATTTTGATCAGCACAAATTTTTACTTTAAATTTCTTTACAATTTTAATAGGGGGTCTGAAGGGATTAAAGTGGATAATCTGTGAAATCTTTTGAATGCAATATATTTAACTCAAGAAAATAATCATAGAAATAAACTAAAAATATTTTGATAATATGATGTGTAAAGAAATTCAGGAACTCAGAGAAATAAGAAAAATATGGGCACAGCAACTTAAAACAGGCAGAGGGTGCAACCTGCCTTTCAGTGCGGGAGTATGGTTTAGTTGGTTAGTGACAGCGAAAAATGCAAGAGGTTCGAATCCTTTCAGCGAAAATGAATTATATAAAATTAAAATCTCAATAATATCGTTCTTATTTAACATCTAATGGCATTTTAAACTAAAATACATTTTTTTAATAAGTTTTTCCCTTTATTTTTCGTTTTCTAAATTTAGTTACAAACCCATGGGTAACTTTTTTTAAACATGGTAAAAATATATGAATTTGGTTTTAAAACAAAGATAGGACTTTGTTTAACGTTTTGGCTAAGATGAAATTTTTTTTCTAAGTTTTTATTCGAGATAAAGCTTCTCGAAGTTGAACATCAAATCATTAGAGAAATAGCACGCGAAAAAAATAGAGCGAAATAGAAAAAGAGAAAATATTTTATTTATTTCAGTGCCACTGAAACGGCTCTTTATAACTTATATAAATAGCCATTTATTTTCCGTACATTTTTAGCTTCAATTGCACTTAACTTAAAAATAAAATAAATCTTAAATAAATCGTTTAAAACTAATTGCTCATATTTGAGAGACTAAAAATAAGTTAAAAATACTAAAGTTTGAAATCCTCAATTAAATTTGAGAGAAATTAAAAAAGAAATTAAAAAGTAAGATCCACAGATCTTATAAACTTTTGGTCTTACTCACCCTTTGGCTGCCAAATTTTATTTTACTTCACTTTGGTCTTACGCTTATGCTAGCTGCCAATTTTCACTTTTTTTAACATTCTACTTTCAAGTGAAGTGAATGGAAGAGAGGATGAAAGATAAAAAGCGCTGCACCTATATTCATGCCCTACTTATATTAATGCCCTGCCAAGACTTAATACATGTGATTTTATTTGGATAAGTGCCCCATCCCTGCTCCACGTAAACAAATTTGAGAGCAGAAAGGGTTGTAGTGAATGAAAGAGAGGAGTCAATAGGGATGGGGGAGGGAAGAGGGAGAGAGAGTAAGCAGTCTTATTCACTACCACTTATTCAGCTTCTTTAAATTTCCCTTTATAAACAGTCCAAAAATGGTTGATTGAATTACTCTCTGACTCCTTAACACAAATTAAAAAATGAAGTCCAGTGCCTAGATTCTCATTCGAAAATTCTTACATATAAAAGCTAACTAAAGTTGGGCGATGTTTATTGAAATAACTGAGATAGAGGATTACTATCGCATTATTGGCTCCATTTTTATTTTCTTTATTCCTACTTAGGAAAATATTTTTATTAATTTGGAAAAATGACATTCTCTCAGATCTACTCTTTCTCTAGAATTCGTACAGGAACTGTCCTTAAATTAACGTGAAACTACACTTAATCCCTCAAATCACCTTATGTATATTCGGTATATACACTTTAATTCTATAAAATCTCCCTTAACTAAATTTCCGCCGCTGTATAATTTTCATTGCTTATATTGCTCATCTAAAAAATATAAACAAAATATTTTTTATTCACAAAATATTTAAAGCAATTCCAGTAAGCAATGAAGCTTTCAATATTTTTGCTTTTTTGCTTATTTTTTATACTTGATCTTGCTAATTCAACTAAAAAAATTATGGAAAGAGTGGACAAAATTATTTCAATCCTTCACGATACCGTGATTTCGAAACAAGCGAAACAGAAACTACTGGTCATGTAGGAACTGGAACAGGAAGCATACCCTCAAATGCTGAAGGATACACTCAGGAAGGGATCCCTTCTGGCCTAGAAACTTTTCAAACCGTGTCAAATTTGAATCAAGATTTAGGCAATCATCCGTTTTTATTTTTACCTCAACATCAACAAATGAATGCAGAACAAGGGTTAATGGAAAACCAAGGGTTAATAGAAATAATTTATTTTAATTTAAAAAATTAAGGAGTGATAGTTATTCTGCCAAATGTGAATGGGACGGATGTGGAAGTGTTTTTTCTAATCAAAATGATTTTGTGGAACATGTTAAAGACCATACAAAAGAACAAAAGGTCGCTAATTATTTAATAAAGAATTCATTTTCCTGCTTAATAAAGTCCGTGAAAATGCGCTCTCTTCAGTCAACTTAAAATTTTATGTTTACATTCCGGTTTGATTATTTTAATTTAAAGGGTCCCCGTCGTAACTGTTTTTGGTCAGGATGTGATGGAAAGTCTATTTCATTCAAAAATCTTTCAAGACATATTAGAACACATACAGGAGTAAAGCTTTATGTTTGCAAGGTATTAACTTCAGAAAACTTTTTAGCAAAGTTATAAAATATTTCTTTCCAGTATGTTGATCAAAATGGTGTTAGTTGTAATAAGGAATTTACTCGTCCGCAAAATCTTAAAATACATAAACTTGAGCATACAGGAAAAATAATTACGTATAAATGTGCTCATTGTGATAAGGTAATTATAAACTTTTTAAATAAAATTCTGTTTTATTGGGAAAAACTACAATCGAATCTTGTTACTAAAATATGCTTCGGACCGCGTTTCGATACAAAAAACATGGGCCGGATAAAAATATAATGTCTTATTATTAAAAGAGTTTATATCAGTTTATTACTAGAACTTAAATGGTTTTCTGCTTTTAAATTTTGTCAATTTTTAAGAAGCAAATTTTTTGTTTTAAATTTACAAAAAATTGAATGAATAGATCGCTACTGGATTTATAGAAACATATAAATTCTTTTCCTAAATTAGGATAGAGCTCGACCATAAACATTAACAGCCTGTTCTAATGGACGAAAAATAAATTTAAATAAATTTTTTAATTTTCCAGGCTTTTAAAAATAATAGAGACAAATTGGAACATGAAAACCTGTATAAAGATCCAAACTATTATAGATGTCCAGTAGTTAATTGTCTTAAAAACTATGGACATCTTAGAACACTGGGTGAACACGTTCATGCTGCACACGGAGAAAATGTTTGGAATAAAATTCAAACATTTAGAAATGAGAATAATGTAGAAAATTATGGGTTAATTCGTATGGATGAACATGGAAATCTTTCTTTGTTAGTTTGCTTTTTTATAAAAATTTTGATTTTATTTTTCATTTAACAAAAAATTAAAATTAAATTTTAGAAATTCTGGTGGTGCTGGCATAAGTAATGCGAACCAAGGAGTTTCTGTAAGAAAACATTTCTTATATATTAATTATCAAAAAATATAAGTATAATCAGTAGTATCATATTAGTAGTATAATCAGTAGGATATAATCAGTAGGAAATACAAGAATAATGAGAGAATCATGTTAGAGCCCAAGATTAATGCAAAAAACACCACAATGAACACACTTGGGACAACTCCTAAGGATTAACTTATAGTAAAATAATAAAAATAGAACTTGGAAATTAACACTTCTGTATATGCAGCTCTTATTCGAAGCTAGATTAGCCTATATTAATTCTTCTTGCGATTCTATAAAACAAATATCTGTACTTTAATAAAGGGGGTAGTCAACTGAACTAATGATATTTTGCTGAATATTGAAAGGGTTGGGGGATTAATAGGGGATATTGTTAAGATTATTTTTATAAATTTATTGAGAACTTCTAACACAATAAATACACAACAATTATCTTTGGTTTTATCTTTTCGAATTTAAAGGTTGATACACAAACACCCGAAGACGAACCACAACATTTTGGTGATCAAGCATACCCGCCCCAAGGATGGCAACAAAATTTTGGTCATCCAGTATACCAATCCGGAGGACATTTCGAATATCCAGCTTACACACATCAAGGAGGGCCTCAACATTTCGACTATTCAGCATACCCACCTCAAGGAGAAGAACAACATTTTCCACAATTTCAAACTCATATAGAACAAAATGAACACCATTCTGGTCATACAACACACATACCTCATAGGGCTGGTTCTGGCAGTAATACTCAATCCAAATTTAGATTATTTGGAAAGGAAATTTATGTCGGAGATCAAGGTGTTTATCTTGAAATAAAATGAGTAAAAATAAAATAATTTAAAAACGGGAAAATTAAAATCATTAAACAATTAAATTCCTTTATATAATTTTTAGAAACCCAATACATAGTCATTTTTTTTATTTTTTTGTAAACTAGAATTATGTTTTTTAAATACTGACATTAGGGTGTAAACAGCAGAAAGGGACAAAAATAACCTATCACCATAATACCTAATTACTTATGAGAGAAAAATGGTACTTAAAAGGATCTTTGAGAAGATTACAATGTTTAGTATTCAAATTAAGTAAATTATCTCTATGCAATAAAATATCGTATTAATATCTTACAAATATAAATCTAATTATTTTAAATTATTAACAAAATTTAATGGAAAGATGAAATACTTCCACAAGATTTTGCTCGCAATGAAGAAGAGGAAAACGCGAGTATTTTTTAAATTTTGTCTATATATTAATGTTTTTATCTCTAAGTGATTTTACAAGCTCAACAACAGTCAAGACAAGAGGCCCGTCAACAATCAAGTAACCTAATTATCAAAATAAATGTTTTAAGTTACTATTCCCCCCCCCCTTCCCCGTCAATTTTTGTTTGATATTTTTTGTGGAAAAATCTCAGAGCTGAAGTACAGGGATCAATTTGGTATAACCCCAAAATGTTTTTTGGGGTTAGTCTATCTACTAGAAACACCAAAATCCCTGTGATTATACAAGTTTTGACAAAGTTCTGATAAAAATTAACAAAATAACTTCAATTGAGACAGCAAGATTATTGTAAGAAACCCCGAGCTTCTCTCGGGCATAAGTGTTAATTCAGTTGAAATTGGGACATAAGTTCATCAAAAATTGATCAATTACAAAATCCACCTACCAAGTTTTAACATTAAATAGGAATAGGGGTGTTCGAGTAAATAGTAACATTTTTCCATGGCCTCTAAGAACCAATACCACCTCTCCACTTAGCTAAACAATAAAAATTTAAAGTATATAATTAAGGACAACAGAATCATGGACAAGGATCAGGGTCTAATCAAGGTAAAAATTTAAATCTGTTTTTAGATTAAATAATTAATTTAGGAGGGAGTTCTCGTCAACGAGGCACACCACGACAAGGACGTGGATCCGGAGGTTTTTATTGAAATCATAAAAACAAATTTTATTAGACAATCTCTGCAGATAAAGGAAAGGGAAAAGCACTAGATTAAAGAGATGGAAACACAGTATTTGATGACTGGAGAATTATTCTTTATAAATCGAAAAATTAAACATGAAGAATTGAAAAAATATTTGTCGTTTTTTCACATAGTTAGCAACATAATCTACCAACCGTATATGCTCGAATAATTACCCATTCTCAAATAATCACTCCTGTCGATTAATTTACCTACTCTAGCACCAGGTCGAAAATTTTTTAGAAATTATTTCAGCATGAACGGTATCCTAAAAAATACCTTTTATTTAAGACTGATGGGTTTTCGTGATTTGGAACTTTTATTTTTAACACAATCTAATTTTTCATTTCACTCTTTAATTGCATATCACACCCCCACTATCTTTGACAAAAATAGTCTTGATATTTTGTGAAATTTATTTTCTAGCTGCAATTGTGTTTATCTTCGTTTGATTTTTTAGTTAAATTACACGACTCTTTTGATTTAATCCAGGGTAAATTTATATGAAGTCAAAAGATGAAAATATGCAATAAATTTTACTCAAAATATAATCATATAAGAAATGAACTAAAAATATTTTGACAATATTGTGTGTTAAGAAATTCAGGAACTCAGAGAAATAAGAAACTAGGTACCGAGTTACAGACTTAAGAAAATCCAAAAAGAAAAGGGTGAGCACGCTAATTTCGGGTCAAAAAATTCGAATTTGCATATAATAGCTCGTGTCACGACACTTGCAGATATGACATTTGCAGACCCGACATTTGCAGACCACTTTTGCAGATCGACATTTGCAGATTAGATCCGACTTTTGCAGATTTAGACTTACCTATACACCGTGGAGTGTTTGCTGCTGCGGAGGAATCCTGGGATGCCCATCTCATCGATGATGTGAATAGTATCATGTTACGAGCCAAGAGCCCAGCGACCGTTGACTCCCCACGAGGCGCGTGCCGCAAAACCCCGCGCAAAGCGCGGGGTTTTGCACAAGCGCCTCGCCGACGCTCCATAGGTCTACGTTGAACATTTTGAACCTCCGGAAAAAGAGAATCTCCGGAAAAAAGAGTGGTGCCGCTCGACTCAGCTAGTCGAGACGAATTGGTATGGGTCTTATATCAAAACCTTTCCAACGGTATACTATAAAATATCCTTTGATTTTTTAAGATTTTTAAATTTTTTTTTAAATTTAAATTTTTTTTCAAAAAATATATCTGCAAAAGTCGGATCTGCAAATGTCTGATCTGCAAGTGTCTGATCTGCAAGTGTCGGTATCTGCAAATGTCGATCTGCAAAAGTCGTCTGCAAATGTCGGGTCTGCAAATGTCATATCTGCAAGTGTCGTATGACCTAATAGCTCATTCGAAAGAGCTCATCGAGCTTAGTCGAATGACACAAACCGTTGATTGTTGATTACCCATTCTCAAATAATCAATCCTCTCGGTTAATTACCCACTCTTGCATGATATTAAAACAATTTTTAAATTCTTTCAGCATATACGGTATCCTAAACAAATACCCACAAGTATTTAAGATTGATGGGTTTTATTTAATTTGGGACTTTTATTTTTAACTCAATCTAATTTTTTATTTCACTCTTTAATTGCATATCACACCCCCACTATCTTTGACAAAAATAGTCTTTATATTTTGTGAAATTTATTTTCTAGCTCCAATTGAGTTTATTTTCGTTTGATTTTTTAGTTAAATTTCACTACGAAACCTTCTATTTGTAAGTGTATTTTGTTTTCCAATGTGTATGCAACGTAATTTCTAGTAAATCTCGGGTATGGTAGGACTTTTAATCCGATTGACTCTTTTGATTTAATTCTGGGTAAATTTATATGAAGTCAAAAAATGAAAATTATGCAATAAATTTTACTCAAGAAAATAATCATTGAAGAAATGAACTAAAAATATTTTGACAATATTGTGTGTTAAGAAATTCAGGAACTCAGTGAAATAAGAAAAATATGGGTGTAATTCAATTAAAAAAATATATCTGTCTAAATCCATTGATATCCCCTTGCCTTAAAATTCTTAATTCTTCAGTTTCCTTCCAAATCACTGATATCCCTTATAGAGAAATAAGAAAAATATGAGTGTTCATATTTCTTAACACACCCTACATATAAATGAATTTTAATGCTAACGTTTCATAAGTTCCCTGATACAGTCGGATCTCACATTAAGATTTAACAAATACTAGATAAATACACATCAAATTAAGAATTTATATTCTACTTGGACGTTGATTCGGGTAGCTAATTAACCTAGGAAATAAATGCAGAGATCTGACTGTATGTATGATCTACTGTTAACCTTCCCAACAGAAACAAATCACTCTTGAATTTTAACTAATAAATAAAAACTGAAAGTAAAGGATGGAAATATAAATGCACAAATTTTTGAAAATCTTGAATTTAAAATTAAGCCTAAAGACCTTAAATATACTTCAATTAACTAATTCCTAAAACTTGTTAGTCATTTAGTGTCTAATCAATGTTGAGATCCGACTGTATTATCTATCTAGTTTTACATTTAATTTTCCCTTTGACTGATCCAGTAAGATCTTAACTGAAAATATGACCGAAAATAAAATAAAGACCGATTAGTAATCTGAAGGAAAAAATATAAAAATAGTAAAGATTTAGAGGAAAGTATTTGGGTTAACAAGTTTCATTTAAGTTGAAGCAGTCGGATCTCTATATAAGATAACCCCAAATCCAAAATAAAATAAAGACCGATTGTTAATCCTTTCAGTATATATAAAAGATTTAAAGGAAAGTCTAGGATAGATTTGTTGCTACAATAACAAAAAAACAATGTTTTCATTGTTTAAATTCAAATAATCAGTAAACTAGTTCCCCACAAATACCCAATTTTCATCTCGTTAATCATCAATTTTACCCTTTCCTTTATCTGAAAAAATTATTTTTTATTTAAATGTTTTACATTCTTTTCTAAAAATTATTTCATTGATAATTTTAATTTTTGTGAATAAAAGTTATAGTTCTGTATGGAACTTTTATTGTCATTTATTCGAAAAACATGCAATTTAGAAAAATATAAATCTGAAAATCCACTAGATAACGTGGGTGAGGTAGATATTTTTATCTTTTAGTTAATGAAATACCTCCAGGACGTGAAATTCCTCGACGGGTTGATTTACCTCTTTGACGTGAACGTCCTTCTAAATTATAATTTAATTTAATATTTTAACAAACAATAGAAACTGTATTCTCATAGAAACCGTTACACAGAGACCGTTTGTGCTCCTTAACCGTGTGTGCTCTTTGTGTATTATATTTAATGTTAAATTTCTAAATCCATGATTGAACGTAAACATTTAAATTATTGGTTGGCTTTATAGTTAGGTACATGTGGAGATAAATGTTTCCTTGACCTAAACGGTCTCTTTGACTTTGAAATTTATACCCATATAACCCCATTTTTAGTCTATTTTTATATATGTTCGATCAAAGCTAAATGGTCGAACATATCCCTCGAAATAACAAAAGATTATTTAGGATTGATAAGTATTAGCTTCGGAGATGATAATTACGGAATAAAATATTTTATTAACTAATGAACATTAAAGAATATTACACGATTTTTCAGCATCAAAAAATTTAAATTAAAAGTAATTTATTACCACCAATTGCCAGGTTCCCCGATCTGAAAGGAGCATTTCGAGCTGACTCCTCTTGTGCACGTAAAAGCACTGAAAAATTAAAAATTTTAGTCAACAAAAAAGTATTGTGTGCTTATCCGCCATGTGTCAAATGTTTGAAGAGAGAAATTGGAGATAAAAAAATGTGTGCGGATAGCCACATAGTAGAGCCCGACCGGGACAAGATCACGATAGAAAATCTCGGTTATCGAGGTCGAGGTTTTTCGAGATCTCGATTCTTGTACGACCCTCCCATTTGGGGCTCTTCCACATAGTATGTATAACAAATTTAATATAAATATTACTCCGTTGTTCTTCCTCTTCAGTGCTAGGATATAAATATGCAGGAAATGTCGCATCTTTATATTAAAAATTATTAACAATTTAAAATATATATTTCATATATACTAGGGTTGCACCCCGAACGCTCTGGGGGGGGGGGGTATGTCGGGGTACGAGGTTTTTGAATTGTTTCGGGGTGGGGTTGGGGACCAAAATATGGTCGGGGTACGGGCCGGCTATAACTTTGCGAAATTTCGATGGATAGGGCTAGGAATGGTCCCAGACACAGTGGGATTGGTAATTTATATTTTTCATGACTTCATAACAAAATTTAATTGTTTTAATTTGCGGGCACTTTTAAATAAATTTCTTTATTATTATTCATTTTTATAATGAAGATAAACACCTTGATATTCGTCTAAATTTTTGTCAGAATCTTGATCGTTGACATAAATGTTCTTTCCAAATAATCTAAGATCAGGTTGTTGAGGAGGCAAACCTTCTATAAATATTTATTCAGTTATTTTTCTCCGTGTAAAGCTATAAAACTATGAGTCAATTTTGAATAGGTAGGTTTGATCGAATGGACTAATTCCCTATGAAAAAATTTCAAAGAAAAATCTCTAGAAAATGTTGAATATTATTTTTATTTTAAAAATATGTCTGGGAAACCCTATATTATAGACTTATATTTGTGTGTTTAAAAGATTAAAGAACAAATCTAAATTTAAATTTTCATTAGAAAATTGCCTGATGTAAATCTTCCTTGATGTGTGTAAGCTGAATAGTCAAAAGGTTGATGTCCTCCGGATTGGTATACGGGATGAGCAAAATTTTGTTGTCCTCCTTCTGGAATGTATTGAGGATAATCTCCCTCGTGTAGATTTGTTTCATGACCAATCTTTAAAATAAAATTATTTTCACTAAACTGTTAACTGTTTTCATTTAATTAGAATTCCTCTTTTAGAATCCATACATTAATACCAAGGATTTTAATGAACTGATTTTAAATAAGAATGATTGAATCGCAAATCGAAAATTAAATAAAGCAATAAAAGGGTAGGGGACGATTCAGTATCGCCGATTCAGTATCGCCAATTCAGTATCCGCCGATTCAGTATCCGCCGATTCAGTATAGATTCGTCATCTCTTTCATAATTGGCCCGATCTGATCTGATGATCATAAAAAAGTTACAGCGTGAAAACCGATTTTTTATTCCTGTGACGCGTTATCAGTGATAACTTTTTGTAGAGTGATCAGATCAGGTCAGTCCAATTATGAAAAAGATGCAGCACCCCGAGACCTATCAAATCATATATAATAATTCCTACAATATTGATCGAGCAAAAAGTTATGGCCAAAAAGCCCAAATACTGAATCGGCCAATACTGAATCGTCCTTATCCGGGAATAAAAAATAATTAGAAAAAGAGCCAAAATCAAAAAGAAACAAAAAACTTTGAATAATAATTTGTTTTAAAATTTTAAACTTTGGCGAAAGATTTTGATAATTAAGTTATACTACAGTAAGCTGAATAGTCAAAAAATTGATGTCCTCCGGATAATTATGCGGGATGAGCAAAATTTTGTTATCATTCGTGGAGAATGTAAAAAAAATTCACGGGACGGGACGGGGAATTTTCAAAAAATCTCTAAAATTCCCCGACTTTCGGGGACAGTGAACAACCCTAATTCTTACATCAACACTTTTGTTCGCATTACTTCCGCCAGCACCATCAGATATTCTGAAATTTAATTTTTTATTTAAATATCTGAAATTTTTTATAAAAAACAAACTAACAAAAAAGGATTTCCGTCTTTATCCATTCGAATTAACCCATAATTTTTAACATTTTTATTTTCTCTATATTTTAAAATTTCATTCCAAACAGCTTTCCCGTGTATATCAGGAACATGTTTAGCTAGTGAGGTAGAAAGTTCATAGGGTTTTAAACACAATGGGCATCTATAATAGTTTGGATCTATATGTATTTTTTCATGATCTTGTTTTTTCCTGAGAGAACTATAAGTCTGAAAACATTTAAAGTTAATTTTTATTTAGTGAATTAAAGCGGGAGGTCCCGTTTCCCAGTGACTCGTTTTGGAGTTAATTTACTCAGCTCTAGAGGTCGGACCGATACGATTTTTTATCGATAATTATCGATATTTTTCGATATTTTTTTTCGATAATTATCGAAAAAATATCGACCGAGAAAATTTTGATTTTTTCGATATTTTTCGATATTCGATATTTTTCGAATTTATCGAAAAAATATCGACCGAAAAAATTTAAAAATCGAAACAATCGACCGACCAAATTACGAAAAATCGAAAAAAATATCGAATGCCGTTTTTGACTAAAATTTGAATTTTTGGCTCAAAAAAGGATGCATTTTTGCTTCTTGCCCAACGGAAATTCAAAAAATTTTCGCCTGCGGCGCAGAAAAGGAGAAAGGTTTCTTCTATATTCACGATTTAGTTTGCCAAAGCGAGATGAGAGTGAGATAATATGTATATGGCAGGGTTGCCGCGGGTACAAAAAATTTTCGGGTACGGGTTTCGGGTATCGGGTTGGAGCGTTTTCATTTCGGGTATCGGGTTTCGGGTTGGCAAAAATATCGGGTACGGGTTTCGGGTTTCGGGTTATAAAATTTTCATTTCGGGTATCGGGTTTCGGGTTGGCAAAAATTTCGGGTACGGGTTTCGGGTTTGGCGAAAAATTCGGGTTATTTTCGGGTGTTCGGCTATTGGTAAACTAAATTGTAAGGAGGCAAGCTATATTGCATAATAGGATTTTGGTGATATAGAGAGAAGCAAATTTGAAGAGATTAAAACATTGTGGGATTTGGGGATTAAGAGGGATATCTTGGTAAAATCCCACTATATTGGTAAAATCCCACCTTGATAAAATCCCACTATGTGCTAATATCCCTCCGCCTTATCTCCATAAAAGCATCCAAATTTCTCCCGTTTTTAGCGCCGCAGGCGAAAATTTTGAGAATTTTGAAGACAAAGACGCCAATTTTCTTCCATTTTTTGCGCCGCAGGCGAAAATTTTTATTTAAGTTTAATTGATCATGAACCTAGAACTCTTAATTTTATGCGCCGCAGGCGAAAATTTTGCAAAATTCATGACTAAATTAAAATTTTTAATGCTCTTTCAAGCTTAAAATATTAAAAAAATAAATTTAAAAATCTAAAATGAAAATCAAAGTTTAAAGGCATTTATTTTTGAAAAGAAAAATTTTTTAGGCCTTATTTCCAATTCAGACTCGAACCCACCCCAAGAAAATAGCGGCCAGTCGCCTTACACACTCAACCACCGACCAACATAATGAAAAATTAAAGAAATTATAAATATTTCTTTCCCTTTTCCTTCTTTCTCTTTCTATAAATTTATTTTTAAAAATCGGGTAAGGCTAAGTTTTCGGGTATAAATTTCGGGTTTTAACCAATTTCGGGTCACGGGTTTCGGGTTGGAAAAAATATCGGGTACGGGTTTCGGGTTTCGGGTTGGAAAATTTTCAATTCGGGTATCGGGTTTCGGGTACAAAAAAGGCCGGGTTTCGGGTATCGGGTTTCGGGCGGCAACCCTGGTATATGGTACTTAACACTGATATGAATTAAGAAAGATTTCGGTAGATTAAGGGAGATTTCAGTGGGTTAAGAGTAACTTGATGGGATATCCGAAGATTTGGTGGGATATTTGAGATATCCAAGGACATGACGGATATTGTGGATATCCAGGGTAATCGACTATTTGTATAACTTATAGAGGAATAAGTGTGTAAAATGAATCTCGAGGGATCAAGACGGAGCTTTGGGAGAGATGGATATCAAAACGGATATCTATTTATCTGCCGATATCCTCTTAATCCACAAATCACTTGATATCCCTTCTGATCTCACAAATCCACAATATCACTATTACTACCTCTAAATCTCTCGTTACACACTCAGCCCTTCAATATCAACCTTAATTCCTTAAAACCCATTATTCCTAGTTAAAATCCACTTATATCCCACTTGATCCTTCGATATCAAATACAAGTCCATTGATATTACATTTAATCCGTCCAAATCCACCAATATCCATTTAATCAATCTTTATCTCATTAAACTTTAGGTCTATTCTGTTATTCATTGGTTATAGAAAAATTTTTGAAAAATCGAAAAATATCGAGGCTTTTTTTCGATTTTTTTCGATTTCGTTATTTTTCGATAATTGTCGAAAAAATATCGACCGAGAAAATTTTGATTTTTTCGATATTTTTCGATATTTATCGAAAAAATATCGACCGACCTCTTCGGCCGATCTCTACTCAGCTCGATGAGCTCTATCGATTTATGTATTCAATGCCTTTTAGTACATTTAAAACAAATTGAGGGAAAGTAGCAGTAGTAAGCAAGATAGATTTTATAAAATTCCATCATTTAAATTGTCAAAACAAACATTTAAATAATCTAGTGGAAGCTTCCAGAATGAAAAAGGAATTAATCTGGCTACTTGAATCTGGAAGAAATCTCGCTACTCAGTGCTCAGGCGAAAAAACAATTCCGTTCAATGGCGTTCAAGTTTTTTTTTTTGTCTCGAAACGCGGTCTTAAGTATATTTTAGTAACAAGATTTGATTGTCCTTTCTACAAATGCTCTATCAATTCCTACTAATTTCCAATAAAACAAAATTTTAAAAAATTTATAATTAATTACCTTAGGACAATGAGCACATTTATACGTATTTTTTTCTCCTGTATGGTTACTTTGATGTGTTTTAAGATTTTGCTGACGAGTAAATTCCTCATTACAACTAACACCATTTTTATCAACATACTGGAAAGAAATATTTTATAATTTAATTTTTCTGAAGTTAATACCTTGCAAACATAAGGCTTTACTCCTGTATGTGTTCTAATATGTTGTGCGAAATTTTGTTTTAAAAAAGACTTTCCATCACACCCAAACCATAAACAGCGATATTTACCCTTTAAATTAAAATATTAAAACAGGAATGTAAACTAAAAATTTTAACTGAAGAGAGCGCATTTCACGGAATTTTTTAAGAAGGGAAATGAATTTATTATCAAATAATTAGTGACCTTTTGCGTTTTTGCATGTTCTTTAACATGTTCCACAAAATCATCTTTATTAGAAAAAACTCTTCCACATCCGTTCCATTCACATTTGGCAGAATAACTATCACTCCTTAATTTTTTAAATAAAAATAAATTATTTCTATTAACCCTTGGTTTTCCTCTTGTCCTACATTCATTTGTTGATGTTGAGGTGAAAATAAAAACGGATGACTGCCCAAAGCTTGATTCAAATTTGACAAGGGTTGAAAAGTTTCTAGGCCATAAGGATTCACTTCTTGAGTGTATCCTTCAGTATTTGTGGGTATGCTTCCTGTTCCAGTTCCTACATGGCCAGTAGTTTCTGTCCCGCTTGTTCCGACATTTCGAGGTTGAAAAGGGTTGAAATAATCCGTTTCATCATCGCTATTAGTTGAATGAACAAGATAAGGCGTTAAAAATAAGCAAAGAAATAAAAATATTGAAAGCTTCATTACTTTCTGGAATTGCTTCAAATATTTTCTGAATAAAAAAAATATTTTGTTTATATTTTTTAGGTGAGCAATATAAGAAATGAAAATTGTACAGCGGCGGATAAGGAATAAGGTGATTTGAGGGATTATAGGTAGTTTCAAGTTAATTTAAGGACAGTTTCCGAGTTCGAATTCTAAAGAAAGAGTCGATGTGAGAGATGTGTCATTTTATCAATCTAATAAAAAATATTTTCTAAGTAAGGATAAAGATAATAAAAATGGGGGCAGAAAAGGCGATAGTAATTCTCTATCTCAGTTATTCAATAAACATCGCCCAACTTTAGTTAGCTTTACATGAAGAATTTTCGAATAAGAATATAGGCACTGGACTTCACTTCATTTTCTAATTTGTGTTAAGGAGTAAGAGAATGATTCAATCAACCATTTTTGGACTGTTTATAAAGGGAAATTTAAAGAAGCTGAATAAGTGGTAGTGAATAAGACTGCTTACTCTCTCTCCCTCTTCCCTCCCCCATCCCTATTAACTCCTCTCTTTCATTCACTATGTACAACCCTTTCTGCTCTCAAATTTGTTTACGTGGAGCAGGGATGGGGCACTTATCCAAGTAAAATCACGTGAATTGATCTTGGCAGGGCATTAATATAAGTGCAGCGCATTTTATCTTTCACTCCTCTCTTTCATTCACTATGTACAACCCTTTCTGCTCTCAAATTTGTTTACGTGGAGCAGGGATGGGGCACTTATCCAAGTAAAATCACATGAATTGATCTTGGCAGGGCATTAATATAAGTGCAGCGCATTTTATCTTTCACTTCTCTCTTTCATTCACTATGTACAACCCTTTCTGCTCTCAAATTTGTTTACGTGGAGCAGGGATGGGGCACTTATCCAAGTAAAATCACGTGAATTGATCTTGGCAGGGCATTAATATAAGTGCAGCGCATTTTATCTTTCACTCCTCTCTTTCATTCACTATGTACAACCCTTTCTGCTCTCAAATTTGTTTACGTGGAGCAGGGATGGGGCACTTATCCAAGTAAAATCACGTGAATTGATCTTGGCAGGGCATTAATATAAGTGCAGCGCATTTTATCTTTCACTCCTCTCTTTCATTCACTATGTACAACCCTTTCTGCTCTCAAATTTGTTTACGTGGAGCAGGGATGGGGCACTTATCCAAGTAAAATCACATGAATTGATCTTGGCAGGGCATTAATATAAGTGCAGCGCATTTTATCTTTCACTCCTCTCTTTCATTCACTATGTACAACCCTTTCTGCTCTCAAATTTGTTTACGTGGAGCAGGGATGGGGCACTTATCCAAGTAAAATCACGTGAATTGATCTTGGCAGGGCATTAATATAAGTGCAGCGCTTTTTATCTTTCACTCCTTTCTTTCTTCACTACAACCCTTTCTGCTCTCAAATTTAGAGAGGAGTGAAAGATAAAAAGCGCTGCACTTATATTAATGCCCTGCCAAGACTTAATTCATGTGATTTTGCGTGAATACGGTAAAGATACATTTGACGGAAAATCGTCGGATATTTTACAGAATAGATTTTGAAATTATTCGGTAAATGTTGTTCTAGCTGTAAATCTGTATGATTTTTAATGAATCTAAATAAAAACTCGGTTAATGGAAACGAAACAGGTACTTCAGGCATCTTCTTTAAACAATAGACGTGTTAATTTCTTAAAGACCGCGATGTTATGAGCTGATGAAATAGTAATTTCAGAATTTTAAATTTTTCGTCGGATCAAGTTTCGGTTCGAAAAAAGTCGATGTTCAATGGCTTAATTGTTTGGGACTAGACTTTGATGAGCTTATAAATGTAACGCTTTTAAATATAATTGCGAAGTATGATAACCAACTTTATATGTAAGGTTTGCCAGAATATCTGAGAATTTATAAATAGCTGTTGAAAAATAACATATTTGGTAAAATGTCCTCTTAATCTTAATTTTTGTCAATGTAGGGGGGAGGGGGAGAGAGAGAAGGCAGTCTTATTCACTGCCACTTATTCAGCTTCTAAAAATTTCCCTTTATAAACAGTCCAAAAATGTTGATTGAATCACTCTCTCTTACTCCGTAACACAAATTAGAAAATGAAGTGAAGTGCCTAGATTCTCGTTCGAAAATTCTTACATGTAAAGCTAACTAAAGTTGGGCGATGTTTATTGAAATAACTGAGATAGAGAATTACTATCGGCTTTTCTGCCCCCATTTTTATTATCTTTATCCTTACTTAGAAAATATTTTTTATTAGATTGATAAAATGACACATCTCTCACATCGACTCTTTCTCTAGAATTCGAACTCAGGAACTGTCCTTAAATTAACTTGAAACTACCTATAATCCCTCAAATCACCATATTCCTTATCCGCCGCTGTATAATTTTCATTGCTTATATTGCTCATCTAAAAAATATAAACAAAATATTTTTTATTCACAAAATATTTAAAACAATTCCAGTAAGCAATGAAGCTTTCAATATTTTTGCTTTTTTGCTTATTTTTTATACTTGATCTTGCTAATTCAACTAAAAAAAATTATGGAAAGAGTGGACAAAATAATTTCAATCCTTCACAATACCGTGATTTCGAAACAAGCGGGACAGAAACTACTGGTCATGTAGGAACTGGAACAGGAAGCATACCCTCAAATGCTGAAGGATACACTCAGGAAGGGATCCCTTCTGGCCTAGAAACTTTTCAAACCGTGTCAAATTTGAATCAAGATTTAGGCAATCATCCGTTTTTATTTTCACCTCAACATCGACAAATGAATGCAGAACAAGGGTTAATGGAAAACCAAGGGTTAATAGAAATAATTTATTTTAATTTAAAAAATTAAGGAGTGATAATTATTCTGCCGAATGTGAATGGAACGGATGTGGAAGTGTTTTTTCTAATCAAAATGATTTTGTGGAACATGTTAAAGACCATACAAAAGAACAAAAGGTCGCTAATTATTTAATAAAGAATTCATTTTCCTGCTTAATAAAGTCCGTGAAAATGCGCTCTCTTCAGTCAACTTAAAATTTTATGTTTACATTCCGGTTTGATTATTTTAATTTAAAGGGTCCCCGTCGTAACTGTTTTTGGTCAGGATGTGATGGAAAGTCTATTTCATTCAAAAATCTTTCAAGACATATTAGAACACATACAGGAGTAAAGCCTTATGTTTGCAAGGTAATAACTTCAGAAAACTTTTTAGCAAAGTTATAAAATATTCCTTTCCAGTATGTTGATCAAAATGGTGTTAGTTGTAATAAGGAATTTACTCGTCCGCAAAATCTTAAAATACATAAACTTGAGCATACAGGAAAAATAATTACGTATAAATGTGCTCATTGTGATAAGGTAATTATAAACTTTTTAAATAAAATTCTGTTTTATTGGGAAAAACTACAATCGAATCTTGTTACTAAAATATGCTTCGGACCGCGTTTCGATACAAAAAACATGGGCCGGATAAAAATATAATGTCTTATTATTAAAAGAGTTTATATCAGTTTATTACTAGAACTTAAATGGTTTTCTGCTTTTAAATTTTGTCAATATTTAAGAAGCAAATTTTTTGTTTTAAATTTACAAAAAATTGAATGAATAGATCGCTACTGGATTTATAGAAACATAAATTCTTTTCCTAAATTATGTAGGATAGAGCTCGACCATAGACATTAACAGCCTGTTCTAATGGACGAAAAATAAATTTAAATAAATTTTTTAATTTTCCAGGATTTTAAAAATAAAAGAGACAAATTGGAACATGAAAACCTGTATAAAGATCCAAACTATTATAGATGTCCAGTAGTTAATTGTCTAAAAAACTATGGACATCCTAGAACACTGGGTGAACACGTTCATGCTGCACACGGAGAAAATGTTTGGAATAAAATTCAAACATTTAGAAATGAGAATAATGTAGAAAATTATGGGTTAATTCGTATGGATGAACATGGAAATCTTTCTTTGTTAGTTTGCTTTTTTATAAAAATTTTGATTTTATTTTTCATTTAACAAAAAATTAAAATTAAATTTTAGAAATTCTGGTGGTGCTGGCATAAGTAATGCGAACCAAGGAGTTTCTGTAAGAAAACATTTCTTATATATTAATTATCAAAAAATATAAGTATAATCAGTAGTATCATATTAGTAGTATAATCAGTAGGATATAATCAGTAGGAAATACAAGAATAATGAGAGAATCATGTTAGAGCCCAAGATTAATGCAAAAAACACCACAATGAACACACTTGGGACAACTCCTAAGGATTAACTTATAGTAAAATAATAAAAATAGAACTTGGAAATTAACACTTCTGTATATGCAGCTCTTATTCGAAGCTAGATTAGCCTATATTAATTCTTCTTGCGATTCTATAAAACAAATATCTGTACTTTAATAAAGGGGGTAGTCAACTGAACTAATGATATTTTGCTGAATATTGAGATGATTGGAGGGATTAATAGAGGATTTTGTTAAGATTATTTTTATAAATTTATTGAGAACTTCTAACACAATAAATACACAACAATTATCTTTGGTTTTATCTTTTCGAATTTAAAGGTTGATACACAAACACCCGAAGACGAACCACAACATTTTGGTGATCAAGCATACCCGCCCCAAGGATGGCAACAAAATTTTGGTCATCCAGTATACCAATCCGGAGGACATTTCGAATATCCAGCTTACACACATCAAGGAGGGCCTCAACATTTCGACTATTCAGCATACCCACCTCAAGGAGAAGAACAACATTTTCCACAATTTCAAACTCATATAGAACAAAATGAACACCATTCTGGTCATACAACACACATACCTCATAGGGCTGGTTCTGGCAGTAATACTCAATCCAAATTTAGATTATTTGGAAAGGAAATTTATGTCGGAGATCAAGGTGTTTATTCTTAAAATAAAATGAGTAAAAATAAAATAATTTAAAAACGGGAAAATTAAAATCATTAAACAATTAAATTCCTTTATATAATTTTTAGAAACCCAATACATAGTCATTTTTTTTATTTTTTTGTAAACTAGAATTATGTTTTTTAAATACTGACATTAGGGTGTAAACAGCAGAAAGGGACAAAAATAACCTATCACCATAATACCTAATTACTTATGAGAGAAAAATGGTACTTAAAAGGATCTTTGAGAAGATTACAATGTTTAGTATTCAAATTAAGTAAATTATCTCTATGCAATAAAATATCGTATTAATATCTTACAAATATAAATCTAATTATTTTAAATTATTAACAAAATTTAATGGAAAGATGAAATACTTCCACAAGATTTTGCTCGCAATGAAGAAGAGGAAAACGCGAGTATTTTTTAAATTTTGTCTATATATTAATGTTTTTATCTCTAAGTGATTTTACAAGCTCAACAACAGTCAAGACAAGAGGCCCGTCAACAATCAAGTAACCTAATTATCAAAATAAATGTTTTAAGTTACTATTCCCCCCTTCCCCGTCAATTTTTGTTTGATATTTTTTGTGGAAAAATCTCAGAGCTGAAGTACAGGGATCAATTTGGTATAACCCCAAAATGTTTTTTGGGGTTAGTCTATCTACTAGAAACACCAAAATCCCTGTGATTATACAAGTTTTGACAAAGTTCTGATAAAAATTAACAAAATAACTTCAATTGAGACAGCAAGATTATTGTAAGAAACCCCGAGCTTCTCTCGGGCATAAGTGTTAATTCAGTTGAAATTGGGACATAAGTTCATCAAAAATTGATCAATTACAAAATCCACCTACCAAGTTTTAACATTAAATATGAATAGGGGTGTTCGAGTAAATAGTAACATTTTTCCATGGCCTCTAAGAACCAATACCACCTCTCCACTTAGCTAAACAATAAAAATTTAAAGTATATAATTAAGGACAACAGAATCATGGACAAGGATCAGGGTCTAATCAAGGTAAAAATTTAAATCTGTTTTTAGATTAAATAATTAATTTAGGAGGGAGTTCTCGTCAACGAGGCACACCACGACAAGGACGTGGATCTGAAGGTTTTTATTGAAATCATAAAAACAAATTTTATTAGACAATCTCTACAGATAAAGGAAAGGGAAAAGCACTAGATTAAAGAGATGGAAACACATTATTTGATGACTGGAGAATTATTCTTTATAAATCGAAAAATTAAACATGAAGAATTGATAGCTATCAACATAATCTACCAACCGTATATGCTTGAATAATTGCCCATTCTCAAATAATCACTCCTCTTGATTAATTACCCACTTTAGCGAGATATTGGAACAATTTTTAAAATTATTCCAGCATATACGGTATTTTAAACAAAAACTTTTAAGTAAAGATTTATTTAAGATTGATGGGTTTTCTTTCATTTAGGACTTTTATTTTTAACACTATCTAATTTTTTCATTTCACTCTTTAATTGTTTTCACACCCCCACTATCTTAGACAAAAATGGTCTTGATATTTTGTGAAATTTATTTTCTAGCTCCAATTGAGTTTATTTTCGTTTGATTTTTTAGTTAAATTTCACCAAAAAACTTTTATTTGTAAGTGTATTTTGTTTTCCAATGTGTATGCAACGTATTTTCTAGTAAATCTCGGGTATGGAAGGACTTTTAATCCGATTGACTATTTTGATTTAATTCTGGGTAAATTTATATGAAGTCAAAAAATGAAAATTATGCAATAAATTTTACTCAAGAAAATAATCATTGAAGAAATGAACTAAAAATATTTTGACAATATTGTGTGTTAAGAAATTCAGGAACTCAGTGAAATAAGAAAAATATGGGTGTAATTCAATTAAAAAAATATATCTGTCTAAATCCATTGATATCCCCTTGCCTTAAAATTCTTAATTCTTCAGTTTCCTTCCAAATCACTGATATCCCTTATACTCAGAGAAATAAGAAAAATATGAGTGTTCATATTTCTTAACACACCCTACATATAAATGAATTTTAATGCTAACGTTTCATAAGTTCCCTGATACAGTCGGATCTCACATTAAGATTTAACAAATACTAGATAAATACACATCAAATTAAGAATTTATATTCTACTTGGACGTTGATTCGGGTAGCTAATTAACCTAGGAAATAAATGCAGAGATCTGACTGTATGTATGATCTACTGTTAACCTTCCCAACAGAAACAAATCACTCTTGAATTTTAACTAATAAATAAAAACTGAAAGTAAAGGATGGAAATATAAATGCACAAATTTTTGAAAATCTTGAATTTAAAATTAAGCCTAAAGACTTTAAATATACTTCAATTAACTAATTCCTAAAACTTGTTAGTCATTTAGTGTCTAATCAATGTTGAGATCCGACTGTATTATCTATCTAGTTTTACATTTAATTTTCCCTTTGACTGATCCAGTAAGATCTTAACTGAAAATATGACCGAAAATAAAATAAAGACCGATTAGTAATCTGAAGGAAAAAATATAAAAATAGTAAAGATTTAGAGGAAAGTATTTGGGTTAACAAGTTTCATTTAAGTTGAAGCAGTCGGATCTCTATATAAGATAACCCCAAATCCAAAATAAAATAAAGACCGATTGTTAATCCTTTCAGTATATATAAAAGATTTAAAGGAAAGTCTAGGATAGATTTGTTGCTACAATAACAAAAAACAATGTTTTCATTGTTTAAATTCAAATAATCAGTAAACTAGTTCCCCACAAATACCCAATTTTCATCTCGTTAATCATCAATTTTACCCTTTCCTTTATCTGTAAAAATTATTTTTAATTTAAATGTTTTATAAATATTCTTTTTCTAAAAATCATTTAATTGATAATTTTAATTTTTGTGAATAAAAGTTATAGTTCTGTATGGAACTTATATTGTTATTTATTCGAAAAACGTGCTATTTAGAAAAATATAGATCTGAAAATCCACTAGATAACGTGGGTGTGGTAAATATTTTTACTTTTTGTTAATCAAATACCTTCCGGACGTGAACTTCCTCGACGGCTTGCTCCTCCTCTTTGACGTGAACGTCCTTCTAAAGTATAATTTAGTTCAATATTTTATTAAACAATAGAGACTGTGTTCAAATAGAAACCGTGTGACAGGGACCGTTTGTGCCCCCTAACCGTGTGTGTTCTTTTTTGTATTATATATAAATGTTAAAATTTCCAAATCCATGATTAAACGTAAACATTTACATAAAGTATTGGCTGGCTTTATAGTTATGTATATGTGGAGATTAATATTTCCTTAACCTATGCGGTCTCTTTGACATAGACCCTCCTCATAATATTTTTACCTTGGTTAGACATTGATACCTGTCCTTGGTTATGTTGTCCTTAATTATTGAAAATTTATACCCATATAACCCCATTTGTAGTCTATTTTTATATATTATGTTCAGTCAAAACTAAATGGTCGAACATATCCCTCGAAATAACAAAAGATTATGCAGGATTGATAAGTATTAGCTTCGGAGATGATAATTACGGAATAAAAATATTTTATTAACTAATGAACATTAAAAATATTACACGATTTTTCAGCATCAAAAAATTTAAATTAAAGGTAATTCATTACCACCAATTGCCAGGTTCCCCGATCTGAAATGAGCGCTTCGAGCTGACTCTTCTTGTGCACGTAAAAGCACTGAAATATTAAAATTTTTTAGTCAACAAAAAAGTATTGTGTGGTTATCCGCCATGTGTCAAATGTTTGAAGAGAGAAATTGAAGATAAAAAAAATGTGGGCGGATAGCCACATAATAGAGCCCGGACCTGGACGAGATCTCGATAGAAAATCTCGGTTATCGAGATCGAGGTTTTTCGAGATCTCGATTCTTGTACGACCCTCCCATTTGGGGCTCTTCCACATAGTATGTATAACAAAATTTAATATAAATATTACTCCGTTGTTCTTCATCTTCAGTGCTAGGATATAAATATGCAGGAAATGTCGCATCTTGATATTAAAAATTATTAACCATTTAAAATATATATTTCATATATACTAGGGTTGCACCCCAAACGCTCGGGAGTATGTCGGGGTACGGGTTTTGAATTGTTTCGGTGCGGGGTTAGGGACGGGGTACGGGGGTTTAGTACGAGGTTTTAGTAGTACCCTTCCACTTTTAAATTAATTTTTTATATTTATTCATTTTAATTAAAAATAAACACCTTGATCTTCTACAAAATTTTTGTCAGCATCTTGATTTTTGACATAAATGTCCTTTCCAAATAATCTAAGATGAGATTGATGATCCGGCAAACCTCCTATAAATATTTACATATATGTATACCGTATTTTCTCTAATTGAGCGGCTGTCTCCAGTTGAACGGCCGTCTCAATTAGAGCGGCCCTCTACTAGAGTTCGTCCGAGTACGAGTAATTTGGAAAAACCCGAGTACGAGTAAAGCCGAGTATGAAAAGCCCGGGTACGAGTACGAGTTTCAATTTTTAGGCCGAGTACGAGTACGAGTAAAACGGGTAAAACGATATTATTTAAAAATTTAAAAAATCGATTTTCACCGAGTATCCCGAGTATGAAGTTTTCGAGTACGAGTAATGCCGAGTACTAAGACCCCTAGTATCGAGTACGAGTAAACTCGTACTCGACCCGACTCGGACGAACTCTACCCTCTACATTAAATGCAATTTATTATCTTTAATTTCTCTCTTCGCTTTAGCAACTGCTTAACAACTTAATTTTAAGAAAATGAGTGATTCCGACATTGATGTTGTAAATAGGGTTGTCGGTTCCTGGAAAATCTTCGGATATCCGGAACCGAACCGAAAATTTTTTCGAGGGTTAGGAGTTATTAAGGATTAGCGGTGGGGTATAGGTGAATTTGTTGGAAATAAGAGGTTCGATTTATCCATTTTCAGCGCCGCAGGCGAAAATTTTAAGATTTTTGGAAGGCCAAGGAGCCTGATCACCTCCTTTTTTGGCGCCGCAGGCGAAAATTTTTAGAATTTATAAGGCCAAGTGGACAAAATTTTGTGTATGGAAAATAAAGCGGCCGTCTCCAGATGAACCGTCTCCAATAGAGCGGCCCTTTTAGAGGGGATTGAAAAATAGAGCGGCCGGCCGCTCTATTAGAGAAAATACGGTATTCAGTTATTTTTCTATGTATATAGCTAGAAAACTATGGGTCAATTTTGCATAGGTTTGAACGAATGGGCAAAAAATCAGCATTTACATATACAAAAACAATTATTTTTTCGAGGAGAAAAGAACAAAGGTAAATTAATCTGCGACCAAAATATGTATAGGCGGGGACTGGGGTAGTAATAAAGTAATGTTGAAATAAAGACTTGTGTACTGAAATTTTGTTAATTTTTTATGTAAAAATTTAAAAGAAAAGATTTCAAAAAAATCTCTTAAAATTGTTAATTATAGTTTTTATTTTAAAAATATGACTGGGAACCCCAGTATTATGGATTAAAATTTCACCTTCATTTTCATTATTTTCTTGATTTGCTGTAAATCCTCCTTGGTGTGTGTAAGCTGAATAGTCAAAAGGTTGATGTCCTCCGGATTGGTATGCGGGATGAACAAAATTTAATTGTCCTTCTTCTGGAATGTATTGAGGATAATCTCCCTCGTGTAGATTTGTTGCATGACCAATCTTTAAAAAATAAAAGTATTTTCAATAAACTGCGCAAGAAAAGAAGGATTTTTTTGTATATTCACGATTTAGTTTCCCAAATAATGTTGTCAGATCCGGATCGTAAATAAGAACGGAATCGGAAATTTTACGTTCGGATACCGGATCCGGATATCCGAAGATTTCCAACTATCCGACAACCTTATTGCCGAAGTGAGATGGCAGTGAGAATAAATATCCTCATAAAGCCAGGTGCAAAATAAGAAAGAATTCTGACTTACAGCTTTACAAACTGCTCAGAATTTTCGACTGCGGCGCTGAAGGAAAAATTTTGCAACTTGACAATCCGAGAGCCAAGATATTTTATCCGCTGATATCCCTTTATCCTCCGATATCGCTCTTAATCCACAAATCCCTTGAAATCCATCCTGATCTCACAAATCCACAATATCCCTCTTACTACCTTTAAATCTCTCGATACTCACTCAGTCCTCCAATACCCCCTTAATTCCTTAAAATCCATTATTCCAAGTTAAAATCCACTTGTATCCCACTTAATACTTCGATATCAACTACAAGTCCCTTGATATTCCATTTAATCCGTCCAAATCTACTAATATCACATTTAATCAATCTTAATCTCATTAAACTATTTGGTCTATTTTGTTATTCATTGGTTATAAAAAATTTTTGAAAAATCGAAAAATATCGAGTTTTTTTCGATATTTTTCGATATCCATCGAAAAATATCGACCGAGCCCTCTAGCCGGGCTCTAATTAATACCAAGGATTTTAATAAACTGATTTTAGATACGAATGACTGAAATCGTAAACTGAAAATTAAATAAAGGAATAAAAAAATAATTAGAACAGGAAAAGGTAGAGAGAGATTTTGGTAGAAGATTTTTGTTACTTATATTATACGACTTTAACGTTTTTTAAAATCCCTTCTCTCCTTTCTTTTAAATTATGTTGCAAAATTACGTCATATGTCTATTATTTTCCCATCAATCATTTCTGGGAAAACATCGATCGAAAATTTATAATAAGACAAATGTTCTTACAACAGCTTCAATATCTGCACTGCTGCCAGCACCATGTTTGCGTTTTTCATGATGATATTTGCCCTGTTGAGACGTAAAAGTCTAGAAAATATAAAAATTAATTTCTTGTTCGGTTTCGTTAGTTGAAAAAGTTTCTGAAAATTTTCCTAATTCGATTGGCCTTTGTTAAATGCTTATCAATTACTCCTCATTCCCAATATAACAAAATTTTATTTAAAAATATATAATTAATTACCTGAGGACAATGAGCACATTTATACTTAATTTTTTCCCCTGTATGATTACGTTGATGTACTTTAAGATTTTCCTGGCGTTTATATTCCTTATTACAACTAACACCATCTTGATCAACATACTGGAAAGGAATATTTTATAACTTTGCTAAAAAGTTTTCTGAAGTTATTACCTTGCAAACATAATAACATCGCGGTCTTTAAGAAATTAACAACTCTATTGCTTAAGAATTCGCCTGAGAGTCATGTTTAGTTTTCGTTTAGCGAGTTTTGTGTTTAAATTCATTATACTTATAAATTATGAAAATTTACAGCTAGAACAACATTTACCGAATAATTTCATGATCGATTCTGTAAAATATCCTACGATTTTCCGTAAAATGCACCTTCATCGTAGACACTCACCCAAGTAAAATCACATGAATTAAGTCTTGGTAAGGCATTAATTAAGTGCAGCGCTTTACTTCTCTTTGCCCTTTCTGACCCTCCGATTTATGTAAATGAGAATTCCCAATCCACAGCCTGCAGACAGATTTTTGGAATTAGAAGAGCCGGAAAGTGTCTATGAACAAGAAAATATTGTACCTACAGGATCGATGTCAATGAACGAGAGTAGAAGGAAACAAACTGGGGTTAAAAAACGGATGGAAATAACTAAAAATCGATTTTGTAATTTTGATTTATCTACAAATATATAGTTTATGCTTTTGTTTAAGATTAAAAAAAATAAAAATCAGCTGCAATATTGCTCTTAATCCCGCTTAATCCACCGATATCCATTTAATCCTCCAAATTTTTATATCAATAGATAGAGGATAGTGTTTTACATATTATAAGTAAAAATCAGAATTTTAGGTTAACTTTCCTAAGACTTATAAAATTTAAAAGATGCTTTATTGAAATAATTAACAAATAAAAAAGGGCTATTGGAGAGAATGAGTCCCTTTTTCTCCCAAAAATGGGGTACTTTACGCGAGAGGGTATAGTAAATCTATTTTTCAACGAAAATTTTTAAAAATTATGTCAAAAAATAGAGCACACTCTAATCTATCTAAAAATATTTAATTTGAAATTTTTAGGTTGAGTTTGGATTTTTAAAAAATTTTTAAAAGGATGCGGGTAAGATTTTAACCCTCATCGAAGCAGAGTTCAAATTTTACCCGCAGCTGCGGGTTCTATTACCCACAACCCTCATCTCTGAATAAGGGTAAGAACCATACCCGCAGCTGCGGGTTCTATTACCCGAGTAACGAACCACAGCTGAGGGTTACCCTTACCCGCATTTATGAATAAGGGTTCTGGGTTAACCTACCCGCAGCTGAGGGTTGGTTAACCCCTACCTCGATCTCTGAATACGGCCCCTGGACCATAAGACATTAACACGTCAGTTACTTAAAGAATTCGCATGAGGGCCCTGTTCCGTTTTTAGTTACCGAGGTTTGTGTTTAGATTCATTATAAATCATAAAGATTTACAGCTAGAACACCATTTACCGAATAATTTTAAAATTTAGTCTGTAAAATATCCGACGATTTTCCGTCAAATGTATCTTTACCGTATTCACGCAAAATCACATGAATTGAGTCTTGGCAAGCAGTGATGGAAAGGTTCCAGTTCCGGTTCCGGAACCGGGCGGTTCCAGAACCGGTTCCGGAAGTGGAACCGTGGAACCGGTAAAGTTCCGGAACCGGTTTGGAACCGGAACCGCGGAACCGGTAAAGGTCTGGAACCGGTTTGGAACCGGAACCGTGGAACCGGCAAAGGTCCGGAACCGGTTCCAGTACCGGTTCCAAAGATACACCCCTAATGATGGGTAAAATCAGAGAAATAAGCAAAAGATGGGAGTAGTGAGAAGAAAAGGAAGAGAAAATTATGACGGGTAAAAATGATTTTTTTACATTTCTGTCATAATGATGTGTGGTTGACTGGGTAGTGTGTTTGTTCTCAGTCTTGAGGACTTATAAGGGTATTAGGTTCGAACCAGACCTGGGCGAAACGCAAAATTTTTTTCGGGCGAAACGAAACGAAACAAAAATTTTTAAAAATCGTTTCGTTAACAAAACGAAACGAAACAGTCAAAATTTAACGAAACGAAACGAAACAAAACGAAACATTTTAATTTTAAAAAATTTACAAAAAAACTTGTTTATTTTCTCATTTATTCAATTTTAAACCCGTAAACTTCGGCTCCGGATCTGGAACTAAAATTGATTGGTATTCGAGCTGGAAAAAACAAAATGCCGAAACGGGAAATCTAGCTCTTAATCTCTCATAATCCCTCAAACCTTCCTTATACTCACGAATCTCTTTATCACTCCTTATGCTACTGATTTCCCTTAAATCGCCCTTAATAAATTCAGAAGGTCTCTAATAAACCTTATTTATGAAAAAAAAATATTTTTTTTTTTCATTAAAATAGCTAAAAAAATTTTGTCACTGGAACCGGTTCTGGAACCGGAACCGCCAAAATTAAAAAAGCGGTTCCAGAACCGGAACCGAAACCGCCAAAATTAGCAAAGCGGTTCCAGAACCGGAACCGCCAAAATTAATTAACCGGTTCCGGAACCGGAACCGGTTCCAGAGAAATTTTGGAAGTTTTCCATCACTGTTGGCAAGGCATAATTAAAGTGTAGCGCATTTTCCCCTCTCTCTCTTTATTTCCCCTCTCTCCCTTTATTTCCCCTCTCACACTCCGATTTTTTAAATAGAGTTGAGATGGTCAAATTTAATCCCGTTTAACTATTTCGTACTTTATTTTCGTATCCTTGTTTGGGTACGAAACAGATAAAATTTAGGGCCGATATGGAAAAATAAGGCGAAAATTAAAAAATAGTGCAAACATGTTAAAAAGTTTAGTATTGCCATTTGATGGAGGTTAATCTTTAGATAATTGGTAGTAAATAATTTTTTAATGGTAGTAAATAAGAGAGTAAATAATTTTTAAATAAAGAGAAATAAGGGAGTAAATAATAATAATAATTTTCCCGGCACTCCTTTTATATAGAACCAATAATTTTTAGATATTTGGTAGGCCAGTAATTCACATTTCATCCTTTTCAGCACAGCGGAATATAAGTGGATTAAGGAGTTACAAACGGAGTTGAAGGTGATTCTCACAAATCCACGATAGCTTCCCCAAATCTTTTATCAAATATCAATACCTTCATCAACTGGCAGTACTAAATTTTTTAACATATTTGCATTGTATTTGCCATATTTTTGTTTTTCGCCTTACTTTTCCATATTAATTTTCGGCCCTAAATTTTATCTGTTTCGTACCGAAACAAGGATACGAAAAAAAGTACGAAATAGTTAAACGGGATTAAATCTGTCCATCCCATCTCTATGTAAAAAATCGGAGGGCAGAGAGGATTGAAGAGAAATAAATAGAGGAGAGAGAGAGAGATGAAAAAGCCCTGCTAGTGTCTTAATTTCATAATTGTCTATATAATCCATTTTTATAATTTTTCCCATATATGCCCTTTCATTTTCTTTCATAACATAGCTAGGTAATTAATTTTAAATTTCTTAAATTAAATTGAAAGAATGTATTTTTAAATAAATTTTTATAGAAAATATTTTAATTTTTTATTTTCAACTGTCGCGAGCTGCTTTCAGCGGAACGGAACGGAAAAGATTCTCCAGCAGCCGCTGTTCTATATCAGTTATTTTTTTCTAAAATTGAGCCACAACGTGCTTTAATTGTCTATTTCCTGTATATGCAATAGCATCGAAGTGCCTTGATGACTAGAGATCGGACCGTACCGTACTACGGCCGTATTTTTCGGTATTTTTCGGTATTCCGTATCTGTAGTACGGTACGGAATACGGTACGGTAAAATTTTAAAGTTGATCGGTATTTTTCGGTATTCCGTACCGTTCTACTGTACGGAAAAATCTAAATACCGATAATACCGACCGATAAAAATTGTTGAGGTTTTATTTTATTTTAAGGGAAAAAAAGTTTCTTTGGACTTTGATAATTTTAAAAATTTTATATATTTATATAATTTTAATTTTAAAAATTTTTCGGTATTTATCGGTATGGAAAAGATTCTCCAATTTTTAATTTTAAAAATTTTCGCCTGCGGCGCTAAAAAGGAAGAAATTTTGCTCCCTGGACTAACATCTTTTCAAAATTTTCGTCTGAGGATTTGAAATTTTGAGTTACAATTGAGGGTTATGGAGGGTTTTGGAGTAATTAAATAGATTTAGAAGATCTTTAGAGGATGCTAATTCACTTGCCCTCTAAATCCACTTATATCCACATTAGACATCCGATATACGAATCCCACTTATCACTACAAAACTAACGATATCCCCTCAATCTCAAGATATCCATTCAACTCCTCTTAATCACTGAAAATCCATCATATCTCTCTAAATCTTTAGATATCCCTCCAAATCAATCTTAATCCACGCAACTCACTGATATCCTCTTTATCCCTCAAATTTATATATAAAAATAATTATTTTTAAATAAATTAATTTTTTTAAATACAGTACGGAATACCGATAAATTTTTATCGGTATTTATCGGTATCGGTATTATACGGTATTACGGTACGGAATACGGTACGGAACGAAATTCCGATCTCTATTGATGACAATGACTTGTGATGCGCTGGAATGGACTAACAAAAACGTTAGGCCAAAACGGGCTAATCGGTCTTAGCCGCAACGGGCTAGAATCCTATGGCTGTTACGAATTGGAGGACAATATCCCTCATTGTTAAGAAATGTCCTAAACTGGCTAGGGTACGCCCTAAATAATTTGTTTCAGACAATAAGAATAAATAACAATATTTAATAGCTTTAGTGTTCTAAAAACATGAACAAAATATTTTTTCAATTCTGAAAATATTTAAAACAATTCCAGTAAGCAATGAAGCTTTCAATATTTCTGCTTTTTTGCTTATTTTTTATACTTGATCTTGCTAATTCAACTAAAAAAAATTATGGAAAGAGTGGACAAAATAATTTCAATCCTTCACAATACCGTGATGATACAGGAACAACAAGCGAAACAGAAACAAGTGGTCATGTAGTAACTGGAACAGGAAGCATACCCTCAAATACTGAAGTTTACACTCAAGAAGGGAATCCTTCTGGCCTAGAAACTTTTCAAATTTTGTCAAATTTGAATCAAGATTTAGGCAATCATCCGTTTTTATTTTCACCTCAACATCAACAAATGAATGCAGAACAAGGGTTAATGGAAAACCAAGGGTTAATAGAAATAGGTAATTTATTTTAATTTAAAAAAAATTAAGGAGTGAAAGTTATTCTGCCAAATGTGAATGGAACGGATGTGGAAGTATTTTTTCTATTAAAGATGCTTTTGTGGAACATGTTAAAGAACATACAAAAGATCAAAAGGTCACTAATTATTTAATAAAGAATTCATTTTCCTGCTTAATAAAGTCCGTGAAATGGGCTTTCTTCAGTCAACTTAAAATTTTTAGTTTACATTCCAGTTTTAATATTTTAATTTAAAGGGTAAATCTCGCTACTGTAACTGGACTGGGTGTGATGGAAAGGTTATTTTACGAAAAAATTTCGCAGAACATATTAGAACACATACAGGAGTAAAGCCTTATGTTTGCAAGGTAATAACTTCAGAAAACTTTTTAGCAAAGTTATAAAATATTCCTTTCCAGTATGTTGATCAAAATGGTGTTAGTTGTAATAAGGAATATAAACGCCAGGAAAATCTTAAAGTACATCAACGTAATCATACAGGAGAAAAAATTGAGTATAAATGTGCTCATTGTCCTCAGGTAATTAATTATATATTTTTAAATAAAATTTTGTTATATTGGGAATGAGGAGTAATTTATGAAGCATTTAACAAAGGCCAATCGAATTAGGAAAATTTTCAGAAACTTTTTCAACTACCGAAACCGAAAAAGAAATTAATTTTTATATTTTCTAGACTTTTACGTCTCAACGGGGCAAATATCATCATGAAAAACGCAAACATGCTGCTGGCAGCAGTGCAGATAATGAAGCTGTTGTAAGAACATTTTTCTTATTATGAATTTTCGATCGATGTTTTCCCAGAAATGATTGATGGGAAAATAGAGATCTACACATTCAGAATTTGTATTCAGCCTAAATATTTAGCGAAAAGTACTCACATTTCTTTCGACTTTCCTAGACATATGCCGTAATTTTAGCAACAAAATTTAAAAGAAAGGAGAGAAGGGATTTTAAAAAACGTTACAGTCGTATAACTTAAGTATCGAAGATCTTCCCCCAAAGTCGAAAATTTTAAAACAAATAATTATTCAAAATTTTTTTGTTTCTTTTTGATTTTGGTTTTTGCACAGTTCTTTTCCTGTTCGAATTATTTTTTTATTCCTTTATTTAATTTTCGATTTACGATTTCAGTCATTCGTATTTAATATTAGTTTATTAAAATCCTTGGTATTAATTAGAGCCCGGCTAGAGGGCTCGGTCGATATTTTTCGATGGATATCGAAAAATATCGAAAAAAACTCGATATTTTTCGATTTTTCAAAAATTTTTTATAACCAATGAATAACAAAATAGACCAAATAGTTTAATGAGATTAAGATTGATTAAATGTAATATTAGTAGATTTGGACGGATTAAATGGAATATCAAGGGACTTGTAGTTGATATCGAAGTATTAAGTGGGATACAAGTGGATTTTAACTTGGAATAATGGATTTTAAGGAATTAAGGGGGTATTGGAGGACTGAGTGAGTATCGAGAGATTTAAAGGTAGTAAGAGGGATATTGTGGATTTGTGAGATCAGGATGGATTTCAAGGGATTTGTGGATTAAGAGCGATATCGGAGGATAAAGGGATATCAGCGGATAAAATATCTTGGCTCTCGGATTGTCAAGTTGCAAAATTTTTCCTTCAGCGCCGCAGTCGAAAATTTTGAGCAGTTTGTAAAGCTGTAAGTCAGAATTCTTTCTTATTTTGCACCTGGCTTTATGAGGATATTTATTCTCACTGCCATCTCACTTCGGCAATAAGGTTGTCGGATAGTTGGAAATCTTCGGATATCCGGATCCGGTATCCGAACGTAAAATTTCCGATATCCGTTCTTATTTATGATCACGATATCCGGATCCGACAACATTATTTGGGAAACTAAATCGTGAATATACAAAAAATCCTTCTTTTCTTGCGCTGCAAGAAAAGAAGGATTTGCGCTTCTTTTCTTGCGCAGTTTATTGAAAATACTTTTATTTTTTAAAGATTGGTCATGCAACAAATCTACACGAGGGAGATTATCCTCAATACATTCCAGAAGAAGGACAATTAAATTTTGTTCATCCCGCATACCAATCCGGAGGACATCAACCTTTTGACTATTCAGCTTACACACACCAAGGAGGATTTACAGCAAATCAAGAAAATAATGAAAATGAAGGTGAAATTTTAATCCATAATACTGGGGTTCCCAGTCATATTTTTAAAATAAAAACTATAATTAACAATTTTAAGAGATTTTTTTTTGAAATCTTTTCTTTTAAATTTTTACATAAAAAATTAACAAAATTTCAGTACACAAGTCTTTATTTCAACATTACTTTATTACTACCCTAGTCCCCGCCTATACATATTTGGGTCGCAGATTAATTTACCTTTGTTCTTTTCTCCTCGAAAAAATAATTGTTTTTGTATATGTAAATGCTGATTTTTTGCCCATTCGTTCAAACCTATGCAAAATTGACCCATAGTTTTCTAGCTATATACACAGAAAAATAACTGAATATACATATATGTAAATATTTATAGGAGGTTTGCCGGATCATCAATCTCATCTTAGATTATTTGGAAAGGACATTCATGTCAAAAATCAAGATTCTGACAAAAATTTTGTAGAAGATCAAGGTGTTTATTTTTAATTAAAATGAATAAATATAAAAAATTAATTTAAAAGTGGAAGGGTACTACTAAAACCTCGTACTAAACCCCCGTACCCCGTCCCTAACCCCGCACCGAAACAATTCAAAACCCGTACCCCGACATACTCCCGAGCGTTTGGGGTGCAACCCTAGTATATATGAAATATATATTTTAAATTGTTAATAATTTTTAATATCAAGATGCGACATTTCCTGCATATTTATATCCTAGCACTGAAAAGGAAGAACAACGGAGTAATATTTATATTAAATTTTGTTATACATACTATGTGGAAGAGCCGAGGGTCGTACGAGAATCGAGATCTCGAAAAACCTCGATCTCGATAACCGAGATTTTCTATCGAGATCTCGTCCAGGTCCGGACTCTATTATGTGGCTATCCGCCTACATTTTTTATCTTCAATTTCTCTCTTCAAACATTTGACACATGGCGGATAACCACACAATACTTTTTTGTGGACTAAAAAATTTTAATATTTCAGTGCTTTTACGTGCACAAGAAGAGTCAGCTCGAAGCGCTCATTTCAGATCGGGGAACCTGGCAATTGGTGGTAATGAATTACCTTTAATTTAAATTTTTTGATGCTTTTAATGTTCATTAGTTAATAAAGTATTTTTATTCCGTAATTATCATCTCCGAAGCTAATACTTATCAATCCTGCATGATATTTGTTATTTTGAAGGATATGTTCGACCATTTAGTTTTGATCGAACATATATAAAAATAGACTACAAATGGGGTTATATGGGTATAAATTTTCAATAATTAAGGACAACATAACCAAGGACAGGTATCAATGTCTAACCAAGGTAAAAATATTATGAGGAGGGTCTATGTCAAAGAGACCGCATAGCTCAAGGAAATATTAATCTCCACATATACATAACTATAAAGCCAGCCAATACTTTATGTAAATGTTTACGTTTAATCATGGATTTGGAAATTTTAACATTTATATATAATACAAAAAAGAACACACACGGTTAGGGGGCACAAACGGTCCCTGTCACACGGTTTCTATTTGAACACAGTCTCTATTGTTTAATAAAATATTGAATTAAATTATAATTTAGAAGGACGTTCACGTCAAAGAGGAGGAGCAAGCCGTCGAGGAAGTTCACGTCCGGAAGGTATTTGATTAACAAAAAGTAAAAATATTTACCACACCCACGTTATCTAGTGGATTTTCAGATCTATATTTTTCTAAATAGCACGTTTTTCGCATAAATAACAATATAAGTTCAATACAGAACTATAACTTTTATTCACAAAAATTAAAATTATCAATTAAATGATTTTTAGAAAAAGAATATTTATAAAACATTTAAATTAAAAATAATTTTTACAGATAAAGGAAAGGGTAAAATGCATGATTAACGAGATGAAGATTGAGTATTTGAGGGGAACTAGTTTACTGATTATTTGAAGTTTAAACAATGAAAACATTGTTTTTTTGTTATTGTAGCAACAAATCTATCCTAGACTTTCCTTTAAATCTTTACTGTTTTTATTAATTTTCCTATGATTATCAATTGTTTTTTATTTTATTTTGGATTTGGGGTTATCTTATATTGAGATCCGACTGCTTCAACTTATATGAAACTTGTTAACCCAAATACTTTCCTCTAAATCTTTACTATTTTTATAATTTTTCCTTCAGATTACTAATCGGTCTTTATTTTATTTTCGGTCATATTTTCAGTTAAGATCTTACGCGATCAGTCAAAGGGAAAATTAAATGTAAAACTACTAGATAGATAATACAGTCGGATCTCAACATTGATTAGTCACTAAATACCAACAAATTTTAGGAATTATTTAATTGAAGTATATTCAAGGCTTTTAAAGCTTATTTTCAAAATTTTGGGCATTTATATTTCCATCCTTTTTTTTCGGTTTCAAATTATTAGTTAAAATTCAAGAGTGATTTGATTGTGTTGGGAAGGTTTACAGTCTCTGCACTTATTTACTAGGTTAATCAGCTACCCAACTCGACATCCAAGTAGAATTTAAAATCTTAATTTGCTGTGTATTTGTTAAATCTTATTGTGAGATCCGACTGTATCAGAGAACTTTTTGAAACGTTAGCATTAAAATATTTATTTACCTATATGTATTATCAAAATATTTTTAATTCCTTTCTTTTATGATTAATTCCTTTCTTTTACTTCATATAAATTTACCCAGAATTAAATCAAAAGAGTCAATCAGATTAAAAGTCCTCCCATCCCCGAGATTTACTAGAAAATACGTTGCATACACATTGGAAAACAAAATACACTTACAAATAAAAGTTTTTGTGGTGAAATTTAACTAAAAAATCAAACGAAAATAAATTCAGCTAGAAAATAAATTTCACAAAATATCAAGACCATTTTTGTCTAAGATAGTGGGGGTGTGAAAACAATTAAAGAGTGAAATGAATAAATTAGATAGTGTTAAAAATAAAAGTCCCAAATGAAAGAAAACCCATCAATCTTAAATAAATCTTTACTTAAAAGTTTTTGTTTAAAATACCGTATATGCTGGAATAATTTTAAAAATTGTTCCAACATTTCGCTAAAGTGGGTAATTAATCAAGAGGAGTGATTATTTGAGAATGGGTAATTAATCAAGCATATACGGTTGGTAGATTATGTTGACAACTATCAATTCTTTATGTTTAATTTTTCGATCTATAGAGAATAATTCTCCAGTCATCAAATATAGTATTTCTATCTCTTTAATCTAGTGCTTTTCCCTTTCCTTTATCTGAAGAGATTGTCTATTAAAAATTGTTTTTATGATTTCAATAAAAACCTCCAGATTCTCGTCCTCGGCGTGGAGTGCCTCGTTGACGAGAACTTCCTCCTAAATTAATTATTTAATCTAAAAACAGATTTAAATTTTTACCTTGATTAGACCCCGTTCCTTGTCCCTGATTCTGTCGTCCTTAATTATAAACTTTATATTTTTATTGTTTAGCTAAGTGGAGAGATGGTATTGGTCTTTTAGACATTGGGAAAAGGTTATTATTTACTAGAAAATCCCTATTCCTATTTAATGTTAAAATTTGGTAGGTGGATTTTGTAATTGATCAATTTTTGATGAAATTATACCCCAATTTCAACTGAATTAACACTTATGCCCGAGCGAAGCTCGGGGTTTTTCACAGTCTAATCTTGCCGACTCAATTAGAGTTATTTTGCTAATTTTTATCATAAATTTATCAAAACTTGTATAATCACAGCGTTTTTGGTTTGATTCTACTAGATAGACTAAATCCAAAAAACATTTTGGGTTTATACCAAATTTGACCCCTGTACTCAGCTCTGAGATTTTTCCACAAAACATTAAACAAAAATTGACGGGGTTGAGGGGGGGGAGAAGGGTATAAAAAATTAAAATATTTATTTATTTTGATAATTAGGTTACTTGATTGTTGACGGGCCTCTTGTCTTGACTGATGTTGAGCAATTAAAATCACTGAGAGATACATTTATAATTAAACAAAATTTAATAAAATACTATCGTTTTCCTCTTCTTCATTGCGAGCAAAATCTTGTGGAATTATTGCATCTTTTCATTAAATTTTGTTAATAATTTAATATAATTAGATTTATATTTGTAAGATACTATTATGTATTTAAATATTTTATTAAATAAAGATATTAATTTACTTAATTTGTAATGCTAAACATTGTAATCTTCTCAAAGATCCTTTTAAGTACTATCGACATTCTCTCTCATAAATAATTAGGTATTATGGTGATAAGTAGGGAACGGATTTATATGGACTATTAATCGAAAAATATGGACATATAATATGGACTAAAAATCTTAAAATATGGACTGAAATATGGACTAAAATCCAAAATATGGATCAAATATGGGCCGAAAACTGAAAATTTTATAGACTACTGTGTAACGACGCCAACCTTAATCAACAGACACCGATTGTTTGAATTATAGTTTGGATATCTTTGTAAAAGCTTGTCGAGCTGAGTCGAATGAAAATTACCGATTTTCATGGAAATTAAAAATTAAAAATTTAGAAAAAAAAACTAATTTTATAGACTACTGTGTAATGTTTACTCATGAAAATAATCATCGAAAATACCAGACCTGTGCACAGATACCGGAACAAACGGAGAATTCACGAGCACCCGGAGAATTCACTTTTTTAGCGGTACAGGCGAAAATTTTGAGAATTTAGCAAGGCCGAGAACCCAGTTTTCTTCCATTTTTCTTCCAATTTTGAAAAAGTTAGCGGAAGGAAAAACGTCGGAAATAGGAATTATGACTCATTTTTTAGAGCCCCGACTTAAGGTTGATTCGTTTTGCTACAATATTCCATTTTTAAAATACAACTTCTGAATTTAAATGCAACTGACCATTTTGAAAATTTAGTCAAGTCGACCATTTTGAGAAAAAGAGGATATAGCCGCGGATGGATATGCCTAAATAGTTGAACGGATACGGATATTAACCTCGCGGATATATGCGGATACGAATTTCAAAATCTGTGTCCATGCACAGGTCTGGAAAGCACTAAATTGATGAAAACATTTTGATAATATAACGTATCAGGAATGGGTCGGGTTACTCGAAACACGACTTGAAAATAAAATCCCAATGTACGAAAAACTTTAAATGTCATTGTTCCCATCTTGCTATTCTCGAGCTTTTCCCTTTCCTTTACCTGAAAATTTTATTAAAATTTAATTTTATAATCATCAATAATGTAAAGCATATAGCTATTCAATTCTAAGGCCATGCAGTAGGCGGAGTGGCGTAATGGATAAAACATCAGTCCGATCTACTTAAGATGCTGGTTCGCTCACAGCCGCCGATTAACCTTTTGCACTAGCTGAAGGAGAGAAATAGCTATAGCCCAGCTGCTTTACTATAAAAACCTTCTGCGGCTGGTCGTGTTATGCTTCCTCGGCGTCGATTGCCTCGTTGACGAGAACTTCCACCTAAATTTATTATTTAATTCAATCCATTGTTATTTATTTAAATATTTTGGCAAAAATAGAAATAATTTTTACCTTGATTAGACCCTGATCCTTGTCCTTGATTCTGTTGTCCTTTATTATAAACCATATACATATCTATATATTTTAGCATAGCTAGGCGGCCGGGGTTGGTATTGGTCCCTAGAAAAAATGGCTCCTATTTGGGGAAGTCTATAATTAACTCAAACATCCCACCTCCAAATTTATGTCCGTAGAGAAGCTCGGGGACTAAACACAAGCTCTTGCCGACTCCAATAGGGTTATTTTGTTTATTTTTATCAAAACTTTGTCAAAATTTATTCAATCACAGTGATTCTGGTGTCAGTAGACATACCTATTTACTCGATTAATTCCCCACCCTCGAATAATTCCCTATCTTCTATTAATTCCCCATGCCAGGGATGAGTTGAAAAAATAATTCCCCACCCCCAAATTCCCTACTGCACGGCAAATTCCAAAACTCGAATAATTCCCCACCCTCTATTAATTCCTCATGCCACGGATGAGTTGAAAAAATAATTCCTCGAGGGAATTAATCTAGTAAATACGGTAGCTTGTCGGCTTTTTCTATGGTTGGTTTTTGACTATTTTAATCCCTATCTCTTTACTCAGCCCAGAATTTCCAAGGTCCAATGCCGGTGGCGACTCAGTCGTAGAGCTCTTTCGATCTATATTGACTGTTGGATATTATGAAGTTATTAAATCAAAAATTAGACAGAGGAGAGTTGTTGGGATAATAATTTTTTCGACAAATCGTTAGGCTACCTGAGCGTCGTCGAATAGCCTCTTGTATTGACTGATGTCGTGCTTGTGAAACCACTGAGAGATAAAAATATAGATAAAATAATTAAAAAGTATATTACTATCGTCTTCCTCTTCTTGATTGCGAGCATAATCTTTTGGTTAAATTTTTTAAATAATTTACTATAATAAAATTTTTCTAATGGAATCTCATGGGTCTTATCTATAGTGCTAAATATCGAGCTCTGCGAGATAGTAAATATATTAAAGTGCTACTATTGAAGCTGAAAATTCAAAAACTCGAAAATCTAAATTTTGTAACAGTTTTGGATAGAACCTGGGGAGACTGGCTTATAAATAGTTTTTTGCGGAATACACTGAATCTATTTAAAATAGAGCTAAACTAGTGCAAATTTTTTATATTCCTCATGTAAAAATTAGTGTTCGGCACGAGACGATATATCGACGATATTTTTCGAGATATCGCGAGATTTTTTCGAGATTATCGATCTCGATCTCGTCTCGATCAATTTTTGAAAAAATCGAGATTTTTCGATATCGAGATTTTTCGAGATTATCGATCTCGATCTCGTATCGGTAAAGTCAGAAATATCGCGAGATTTTTCGATATTTCGATATTTTTAAAAAAGATTTTTCGTGATCAGTATTTATAAATTTTGGCGTTTTGTTTGTTTCAATTATTAAAAAATTGGCTGCGCCCCAAAACGGCCCACCTCAAAACGGCCCACCCCCAAAACGGCCCCTGAACAAAAACCCCCAAAATGGCCCACTGAACAAAAACCCCCAAAACGGCCCACCCCCAAAACGGCCCCTGAACAAAAACCCCCAAAATGGCCCACTGAACAAAAACCCCCAAAACGGCCCACCTCAAAACGGCCCACATTGCAAAATCCCCAAAACGGCCCAACTGGTTTCCGGAAACCTTATTTCCGGATTTTCCTGAAACAATTTTCCGGAAACTTTTTTCCAGATGTCCTGAAACCGTTTTCTGTATCCCAAAATGTCCCACCCAAAAAACGGCCTGCAAATCCGGAAAAATGTTTTCCGGAAAAATAGTTCCGGACCTGGTTTTTTCAATTTTAATTTTAGTTCGACAAATTGAGTATTTTTACTTTGTTGGACATTTTGAGATGGGCCATTTTTTGAGGTGGGCCGTTTTGGGGGTTTTTGTTCAGGGGGCCGTTTTGGGGGTTTTGTTCAGTGGCCCATTTTTCTCACTTTTGAGTCCAGAAAAAGCTGAAATGTTGATATTCCTTAACCAAACCCTTCCATTGATTCATTACAAATATTAAATTTACATTTAGATCATAATTATTAGGGTTTCACCGGAAGTTCCGGTTCCGGTTCCGGAAAGTTCTGGTGTTTTTTGGTTCCGGTTCCGGGAACCGGAACTCAAATTGGATCCGGTTCCGGCTCCGGTTTACAAATTGGTTCCGGGCAAACCGATACTTTTTTACACCCCTAACGATCCGTTTTTTAAAAAAATATGGGTTGACCTTGCAATACTTTCACCGATTGGCCTTCCAAAATTATCAAAATTTTCGGCTGCGGCGCCAGAAAAGGAAGAAATCTAGCTCCTTGTTCTCAAAATTCTCAAAATTTTCGCCTGCGGCGCTGAAAAAGGAAGAAATATGTATCCTTGGTTCATCTAAACTCCCAAAATTTTTGCCTGCGGTGCTGTAAAAGGAAGTTTGATGGCATAACGAAGGATTTGGATGGATGAAGGTTGATTTTGAGTTACATCGTGTGATTTCAAGGGGTCATAGGTAATATAGAGGGATTTAGTGCGATGTCGAGGGATTGAGCTGTGCAAGGTAAATATCAGGGATTGGATATCGGGGGATTTGACCTGAAAAATCTTGGCACTTCTCACTTGCCCTTCCTAAATTCAGAAAATTTTCGCCTGCGGCGCTGAAAAAGAAGGAAGAATATGGTAGTATTGAGAATTTGCATGGATTAATGGGGATCTGGTGAGATTAAGGATAAATTGAAGAAATTCGCGGATCAAAGGATATCATGAAATTGGTGGGGTATCGGGCATATAGATGATTTGGGTAGTTTGGTTCGGTTTTTAGGTTCGGTTTTGGTTAACCGAAAGTTTCGGTTACGTTATCCGGCTAGATAACGATCAACCGAAGAATTTGACAAAATTTAATCGAAGAATTTGGCGAAACCAATACCCCTAATTAAAATACAAAATTTTTAAAATTTGCTAGCAAAATTTTTTAAAAGTTCCGGTTCCGGTTCCGGGCCGGAACTTAGAAAAGTTCCGGTTCCGGTTCCGGGAACCGGAACTTAAATTGGATCCGGTTCCGGTTCCTGTCAAAATTTCGGTTCCGGTGAAACCCTAATAATTATATTGATTGAAATAAATTTTTATTCAATTCTAAGGGATTATAAAAAATATCGAAATATCGCGATAATCTCGAAAATTTTGGACCGAGATTTTTCGATAACGAGATTTTTCGATAACGAGATTTTTCGAGATTATCGATCTCGATATCGTCTCGATCAATTTTTGTAAAAATCGAGATTTTTTCGATATCGAGATTTTTCGATAATCTCGATCTCGATCTCGAAAAATCGCAAATGCCGAACACTAGTAAAAATAACGGAATTTAATTGTGTAAACACCTTGATCTTCGACAAAATTTAAGTCATAATCTTGATCTTTGACATAAATATCCTGTCCAAATAATCTAAGATGAGGTTGTTGAGGCGGCAAACCTTCGATAAATATTTATTTAAATATAAGTATATTCAGTAATTTTTCTTTGTGTAAATATAAAGGGTCAATTTTGTATGGGTTTGAACGTATGGGCGGGCAAAAAATCAGCATTTATTCAAAAAGAATTATATCTTCGAGTAGAAAAGAATAAAGGGTAAATTAATCTGAGACCCAAATATACATAGGCGGGGACCGGGATATTAATAAACTTTAAAATAAGAAAAGAACATTAAAATAACCGTTTAAAATAACCCCAATTAATTTCGTAAATTTAGGCAGTTATCTTAGAGGAAATACCGTAATACAAAAACAAATAAATAGTTTATTTGATAAAAATCAGGAATTTAACATACTAAAAACTAATAGAGTTTTGAGGAACTTAAATTAAAAATTAAGATAAATTTTACTAAAATGTTGTCGAAAAACTTTAATAAAACCCCTTAAAATTTAAATTTTTTTATCAAAAATGTCACGGAGAACAACCAAATTGTTGACTCATATTTGCGAATCATATACTAAAGTTTTAACTCCAAGTCTGTACCTTCATACAGACTTGCGAATCATTACCTTCATTACCGCTGCCAGTACCATCTCCATGGATTGGGTATGTTGTATGAATAAAATGTTGTCCTTGATGTCCTAAATTTGCTGGTAATTGTGTTAAAGGTTGATGTCTTCCGGATTGGTATGCGGGATGAGCAAAATTTTGTTGCCATTCGTGCAAGGTGTATGCTGGATAACCAAAATTTAATTGTACTCCTTCTGGAATGTTTTGAGGATAATCTGCCTCGTGTAGATTTGTTGCATGACCAATCTTTAAAAAATAAAAGTATTTTCAATAAACTGTTCAAGGTTTTCATTTAATTAGAATTCCATAAAAATTTTTTAAATCAGAATTCATACATTAATACCAAGGATTTTAATAAACTAATATTAAATACGAATGACTGAAATCGTAAACTGAAAATTAAATAAAGGAATAAAAAAATAATTAGAACAGGAAAAGGTAGAGAGAGATTTTGGTAGAAGATTTTGGTACTTATATTATACGACTTTAACGTTTTTTAAAATCCCTTCTCTCCTTTCTTTTAAATTTTGTTGCTAAAATTACGTCATATGTCTCGGAAAGTCGAAAGAAATCTGAGTACTTATCGCTAAATATTTAGGCTGAATACAAATTCTGAATGTGTAGATCTCTATTTTCCCATCAATCATTTCTGGGAAAACATCGATCGAAAATTTATAATAAGAAAAATGTTCTTACAACAGCTTCATTATCTGCACTGCTGCCAGCACCATGTTTGCGTTTTTCATGTCTATCTTTGCCCCATCGAGACGTAAAAGTCTAGAAAATATAAAAATTATTTCTGAAAATTTTCCTAATTCGATTGGCCTTTGTTAAATGCTTCATAAATTCCTCCTCATTCCCAATATAACAAAATTTTATTTAAAAATATATAATTAATTACCCTATCACAATGAGCACATTTATACTCAATTATTTCTCCTGTATGATTACGTTGATGTACTTTAAGATTTTCCTGACGAGTAAATTCCTTATTACAAATAACACCATTTTGATCAACATACTGGAAAGGAATATTTTATAACTTTGCTAAAAAGTTTTCTGAAGTTAATACCTTGCAAACATAAGGCTTTACTCCTGTATGTTTTCTAATATGTCTTGCGAAATCTTTTCGTAAAATAACCTTTCCATCACACCCAGTCCAGTTACAGTAGCGATATTCACCCTTTAAATTAAAATATTAAATCAGGAATGTAAACTAAAAATTTTAAGTTGACTGAAGAAAGCCCATTTTCACGGACTTTATTAAGCAGGAAAATGAATTCTTTATTAAATAATTAGTGACCTTTTGATCTTTTGTATGTTCTTTAACATGTTCCACAAAAGCATCTTTAATAGAAAAAACACTTCCACATCCGTCCCATTCACATTTGTCAGAATAACTTTCACTTCTTAATTTTTTTTAAATTAAAATAAATTATTTCTATTAACCCTTGGTTTTCCATTAACCCTTGTTCTGCATTCATTTGTTGATGTTGAGGTGAAAATAAAAACGGATGATTGTCTAAATCTTAATTCAAATTTGACAAAATTTGAAAAGTTTCTAGGCCAGAAGGATTCCCTTCTTGAGTGTATCTATTTGAGGGTATGCTTCCTGTTCCAGTTCCTCCTTGACCGCTAGTTCCTGTTTCGCTTGTTCCGACATTTCGAGGTTGAAAAGGATTGAAATCATCCGTTTCATCATCACTATTATTTGAATGAAGAAGATGAGGCGTTAATAATAAGCAAAGAAATAAAAATATTGAAAGCTTCATTACTTACTTGAATTGTTTCAAATATTTTCTGAATTAAAAAAATTTTTGTGTATATTTTTTACATGAGCAATATAGGCAATGAAAATTATACAGCGGCGGAAATTTAGTTTTGATGGATTTTATAGAATTAAAGTGTATATCCGGGATATACATATGGTGATTTAAGGGATTAAGGGTAGTTTCAATGTCAATTTAAAGACAGTTCCTGAGTTCAAATTCTAGAGAAAGAGTTGATGTGAGAGATGTGTTGTTTTTCCAATGTAATAAAAAATATTTTCTATGTAAGGATAAAGATAAATAATAAAAATGGGGCCGAAAATGCGATAGTAATCCTCTATCGTAGGTATTTCAGTAAACATCGCCCAACTTTAGTTAGTGCTACATGCAAGAATTATCGAATGAGAATCTAGGCACTTCACTTCATTTTCTAATTTGTGTTAAGGAGTAAGAGAATGATTCAATCAACCATTTTGGACTGTTTATAAAGGGAAATTTAAAGAAGCTGAATAAGTGGTAGTGAATAACTCTCTTTCATTCACTACAACCCTTTCTGCTCTCAAATTTGTTTACGTGGAGCAGGGATGGGGCACTTATGCAAGTAAAATCACATGAATTGAGTCTTGGCAGGGCATTAATATAAGTGCAGAGCTTTTTAACTTTCACTCCTCTCTTTCATTCACTACAACTAGAGTGCGTCCGGGTACGAGTAATCTGGAAAAACCCGAGTACGAGTAAAGCCGAGTATGAAAAGTCCGGGTACGAGTACGAGTTTCAATTTTTAGGCCGAGTACGAGTACGAGTAAAACGGGTAAAACGAGTAATTTTTATAAAACAGTATTTTAAAATAATTTTAATAAAAACAACACTTTTATTCATCATAAATGAGGGTATTGGGCATTTGTTGACAGTGATGCGGGGGATCATCATCACATGAATTGAGTCTTGACAGGGCATTAATATAAGTGCAGAGCTTTTTAACTTTCACTCCTCTCTTTAATTCACTACAACCCTTTCTGCTCTCAAATTTGTTTACGTGGAGCAGGGATGGGGCACTTATCCAAGTAAAATCACATGAATTGAGTCTTGACAGGGCATTAATATAAGTAATAACACTTTTATTCATCATAAATGAGGGTATTGGGCATTTGTTGACAGTGATGCGGGGGATCATCATACAAATCCAAGTTATTTTCGTTAATCCGCCGATATCCCTGTTAATCCACCGAAATTCCATGATATCACCCAAGATCCATGTTGTCTCCGGGCTTCGGGTGGAAAATATAATTTCTTACTGACTGTGAGAAATAACAAACAAACAAAATGTAACCATTTTCAGGGTATTTTGAATAGAGAAGAAGAGGGGGCATATGTAAATCGAAAAAATTGTCACTTTAAATGTTATGGCTATTGTTGACAGTTTTTATCTTCATTTTTGTTGATTGCTCGTGGCCTGGGAGCTCCCATGATAGCTTTATTTTACGGTGATTAATTAATATATTCCATAATTATAAGTATTATTTTAAGTCAAAGTGAAGTATGGAATTTCTTTTAAAACAAAGAGCGTGGTGCACTTTTTAGCGATTGTTTTATAATTGGCGATTCCGGTTACCCTTTACGGTAACATTTATTTGTCTATCTTAAAGTTAATCTAAAATTTCAGTGATTGGCTTATGACACCTTATCTAAATCCAAAAGATGATGCTGAAAAACGGTAGAAATTTTTTGAAATGACCTTATATAAATTTTATATAACTAAATTTTTAGTTTTAACAATGTTCATTCACGGGCAAGAGTCAAAGTTGAAATGACCTTTGGGCAATGGAAAAGACGCTTTCTCATAAATTCATTTGGTTATCGCACGAAGTTACGAATGGTTCCAACGTACATTCTAACAACTTGTGTCCTACATAACTTAGCCAAAATTCTCAAACTTCCCGAGATAACAATTGAGGAAGTAGCGGAAGAAACCGAGCATGCACATATTCCCAATCCACAGCCTGCAGACAGATTTTTGGAATTAGAAGAGCCGGAAAGTGTCTATGAACAAGAAAATATTGTACCTACAGGATCGATGTCAATGAACGAGAGTAGAAGGAAACAAACTGGGGTTAAAAAACGGATGGAAATAACTAAAAATCGATTTTGTAATTTTGATTTATCTACAAATATATAGTTTATGCTTTTGTTTAAGATTAAAAAAAATAAAAATCAGCTGCAATATTGCTCTTAATCCCGCTTAATCCACCGATATCCATTTAATCCTCCAAATTTTTATATCAATAGATAGAGGATAGTGTTTTACATATTATAAGTAAAAATCAGAATTTTAGGTTAACTTTCCTAAGACTTATAAAATTTAAAAGATGCTTTATTGAAATAATTAACAAATAAAAAAGGGCTATTGGAGAGAATGAGTCCCTTTTTCTCCCAAAAATGGGGTACTTTACGCGAGAGGGTATAGTAAATCTATTTTTCAACGAAAATTTTTAAAAATTATGTCAAAAAATAGAGCACACTCTAATCTATCTAAAAATATTTAATTTGAAATTTTTAGGTTGAGTTTGGATTTTTAAAAAATTTTTAAAAGGATGCGGGTAAGATTTTAACCCTCATCGAAGCAGAGTTCAAATTTTACCCGCAGCTGCGGGTTCTATTACCCACAACCCTCATCTCTGAATAAGGGTAAGAACCATACCCGCAGCTGCGGGTTCTATTACCCGAGTAACGAACCACAGCTGAGGGTTACCCTTACCCGCATTTATGAATAAGGGTTCTGGGTTAACCTACCCGCAGCTGAGGGTTGGTTAACCCCTACCTCGATCTCTGAATACGGCCCCTGGACCATAAGACATTAACACGTCAGTTACTTAAAGAATTCGCATGAGGGCCCTGTTCCGTTTTTAGTTACCGAGGTTTGTGTTTAGATTCATTATAAATCATAAAGATTTACAGCTAGAACACCATTTACCGAATAATTTTAAAATTTAGTCTGTAAAATATCCGACGATTTTCCGTCAAATGTATCTTTACCGTATTCACGCAAAATCACATGAATTGAGTCTTGGCAAGCAGTGATGGAAAGGTTCCAGTTCCGGTTCCGGAACCGGGCGGTTCCAGAACCGGTTCCGGAAGTGGAACCGTGGAACCGGTAAAGTTCCGGAACCGGTTTGGAACCGGAACCGCGGAACCGGTAAAGGTCTGGAACCGGTTTGGAACCGGAACCGTGGAACCGGCAAAGGTCCGGAACCGGTTCCAGTACCGGTTCCAAAGATACACCCCTAATGATGGGTAAAATCAGAGAAATAAGCAAAAGATGGGAGTAGTGAGAAGAAAAGGAAGAGAAAATTATGACGGGTAAAAATGATTTTTTTACATTTCTGTCATAATGATGTGTGGTTGACTGGGTAGTGTGTTTGTTCTCAGTCTTGAGGACTTATAAGGGTATTAGGTTCGAACCAGACCTGGGCGAAACGCAAAATTTTTTTCGGGCGAAACGAAACGAAACAAAAATTTTTAAAAATCGTTTCGTTAACAAAACGAAACGAAACAGTCAAAATTTAACGAAACGAAACGAAACAAAACGAAACATTTTAATTTTAAAAAATTTACAAAAAAACTTGTTTATTTTCTCATTTATTCAATTTTAAACCCGTAAACTTCGGCTCCGGATCTGGAACTAAAATTGATTGGTATTCGAGCTGGAAAAAACAAAATGCCGAAACGGGAAATCTAGCTCTTAATCTCTCATAATCCCTCAAACCTTCCTTATACTCACGAATCTCTTTATCACTCCTTATGCTACTGATTTCCCTTAAATCGCCCTTAATAAATTCAGAAGGTCTCTAATAAACCTTATTTATGAAAAAAAAATATTTTTTTTTCATTAAAATAGCTAAAAAAATTTTGTCACTGGAACCGGTTCTGGAACCGGAACCGCCAAAATTAAAAAAGCGGTTCCAGAACCGGAACCGAAACCGCCAAAATTAGCAAAGCGGTTCCAGAACCGGAACCGCCAAAATTAATTAACCGGTTCCGGAACCGGAACCGGTTCCAGAGAAATTTTGGAAGTTTTCCATCACTGTTGGCAAGGCATAATTAAAGTGTAGCGCATTTTCCCCTCTCTCTCTTTATTTCCCCTCTCTCCCTTTATTTCCCCTCTCACACTCCGATTTTTTAAATAGAGTTGAGATGGTCAAATTTAATCCCGTTTAACTATTTCGTACTTTATTTTCGTATCCTTGTTTGGGTACGAAACAGATAAAATTTAGGGCCGATATGGAAAAATAAGGCGAAAATTAAAAAATAGTGCAAACATGTTAAAAAGTTTAGTATTGCCATTTGATGGAGGTTAATCTTTAGATAATTGGTAGTAAATAATTTTTTAATGGTAGTAAATAAGAGAGTAAATAATTTTTAAATAAAGAGAAATAAGGGAGTAAATAATAATAATAATTTTCCCGGCACTCCTTTTATATAGAACCAATAATTTTTAGATATTTGGTAGGCCAGTAATTCACATTTCATCCTTTTCAGCACAGCGGAATATAAGTGGATTAAGGAGTTACAAACGGAGTTGAAGGTGATTCTCACAAATCCACGATAGCTTCCCCAAATCTTTTATCAAATATCAATACCTTCATCAACTGGCAGTACTAAATTTTTTAACATATTTGCATTGTATTTGCCATATTTTTGTTTTTCGCCTTACTTTTCCATATTAATTTTCGGCCCTAAATTTTATCTGTTTCGTACCGAAACAAGGATACGAAAAAAAGTACGAAATAGTTAAACGGGATTAAATCTGTCCATCCCATCTCTATGTAAAAAATCGGAGGGCAGAGAGGATTGAAGAGAAATAAATAGAGGAGAGAGAGATGAAAAAGCCCTGCTAGTGTCTTAATTTCATAATTGTCTATATAATCCATTTTTATAATTTTTCCCATATATGCCCTTTCATTTTCTTTCATAACATAGCTAGGTAATTAATTTTAAATTTCTTAAATTAAATCGAAAGAATGTATTTTTAAATAAATTTTTATAAAAAATATTTTAATTTTTTATTTTCAACTGTCGCGAGCTGCTTTCAGCGGAATGGAACGGAAAAGATTCTCCAACAGCCGCTGTTCTATATCAGTTATTTTTTTCTAAAATTGAGCCACAACGTGCTTTAATTGTCTATTTCCTGTATATGCAATAGCATCGAAGTGTCTTGATGACTAGAGATCGGACCGTACTGTACTACGGCCGTATTTTTCGGTATTTATCGGTATCGGTATTTTTCGGTATTCCGTACCGTAACGGTAAAATTTCAAATTTTATCGGTATTTATCGGTATCGGTATTTTTCGGTATTACGGTACGGAATACGGTACGGAACGAAATTCCGATCTCTATTGATGACAATGACTTGTGATGCGCTGGAATGGACTAACAAAAACGTTAGGCCAAAACGGGCTAAGCAACGGGCTAGAATCCTATGGCTGTTACGAATTGGAGGACAATATCCCTCATTGTTAAGAAATGTCCTAAACATAACTCAGAACGGTCTGGGACTTGGCTAGGGTACGCCCTAAATAATTTGTGTCAGACAATAAGAATAAATAACAATATTTAATAGCTTTAGTGTTCTAAAAACATGAACAAAATATTTTTTCAATTCTGAAAATATTTAAAACAATTCCAGTAAGCAATGAAGCTTTCAATATTTCTGCTTTTTTGCTTATTTTTTATACTTGATCTTGCTAATTCAACTAAAAAAAATTATGGAAAGAGTGGACAAAATAATTTCAATCCTTCACAATACCGTGATGTTGAAACAAGCGAAACAGAAACTACTGGTCAAGGAGGAACTGGAACAGGAAGCATACCCTCAAATACTGAAGGATACACTCAAGAAGGGAATCCTTCTGGCCTAGAAACTTTTCAAATTTTGTCAAATTTGAATCAAGATTTAGGCAATCATCCGTTTTTATTTTCACCTCAACATCAACAAATGAATGCAGAACAAGGGTTAATGGAAAACCAAGGGTTAATAGAAATAGGTAATTTATTTTAATTTAAAAAAAATTAAGGAGTGAAAGTTATTCTGCCAAATGTGAATGGAACGGATGTGGAAGTATTTTTTCTATTAAAGATGCTTTTGTGGAACATGTTAAAGAACATACAAAAGATCAAAAGGTCACTAATTATTTAATAAAGAATTCATTTTCCTGCTTAATAAAGTCCGTGAAATGGGCTTTCTTCAGTCAACTTAAAATTTTTAGTTTACATTCCTGTTTTAATATTTTAATTTAAAGGGTAAACATCGCTACTGTAACTGGACTGGGTGTGATGGAAAGTCTATTTTCTCATCAAATTTCGCAAAACATATTAGAACACATACAGGAGTAAAGCCTTATGTTTGCAAGGTAATAACTTCAGAAATCTTTTTAGCAAAGTTATAAAATATTCCTTTCCAGTATGTTGATCAAAATGGTGTTAGTTGTAATAAGGAATTTACTCGTCAGGAAAATTTTAAAGTACATCAACGTAATCATACAGGGGAAATAATCATACATAAATGTGATTATTGTCCTCAGGTAATTAATTATATATTTTTAAATAAAATTTTGTTATATTGGGAATGAGGAGGAATTGATAAGCATTTAACAAAGGCCAATCGAATTAGGAAAATTTTCAGAAACTTTTTCAACTAACGAAACCGAAAAAGAAATTAATTTTTATATTTTCTAGACTTTTACGACTCGATGGAGCAAAGAAAGACATGAAAAACGCAAACATGCTGCTGGCAGCAGTGCAGATAATGAAGCTGTTGTAAGAACATTTTTCTTATTATAAATTTTCGATCGATGTTTTCCCAGAAATGATTGATGGGAAAATAAAGCTCTACACATTCAGAATTTGTATTCAGCCTAAATATTTAGCGATAAGTACTCAGATTTCTTTCAACTTTCCGAGACATATGACGTAATTTTGCAACAAAATTTAAAAGAAAGGAGAGAAGGGATTTTAAAAAAACGTTACAGTCGTATAACTTAAGTATCGAAGATCTTCCCCCAAAGTCGAAAATTTTAAAACAAATAATTATTCAAAATTTTTTTGTTTCTTTTTGATTTTGGTTTTTGCACAGTTCTTTTCCTGTTCGAATTATTTTTTTATTCCTTTATTTAATTTTCGATTTACGATTTCAGTCATTCGTATTTAATATTAGTTTATTAAAATCCTTGGTATTAATTAGAGCCCGGCTAGAGGGCTCGGTCGATATTTTTCGATGGATATCGAAAAATATCGAAAAAAACTCGATATTTTTCGATTTTTCAAAAATTTTTTATAACCAATGAATAACAAAATAGACCAAATAGTTTAATGAGATTAAGATTGATTAAATGTAATATTAGTAGATTTGGACGGATTAAATGGAATATCAAGGGACTTGTAGTTGATATCGAAGTATTAAGTGGGATACAAGTGGATTTTAACTTGGAATAATGGATTTTAAGGAATTAAGGGGGTATTGGAGGACTGAGTGAGTATCGAGAGATTTAAAGGTAGTAAGAGGGATATTGTGGATTTGTGAGATCAGGATGGATTTCAAGGGATTTGTGGATTAAGAGCGATATCGGAGGATAAAGGGATATCAGCGGATAAAATATCTTGGCTCTCGGATTGTCAAGTTGCAAAATTTTTCCTTCAGCGCCGCAGTCGAAAATTTTGAGCAGTTTGTAAAGCTGTAAGTCAGAATTCTTTCTTTTTTTGCACCTGGCTTTATGAGGATATTTATTCTCACTGCCATCTCACTTCGGCAATAAGGTTGTCGGATAGTTGGAAATCTTCGGATATCCGGATCCGGTATCCGAACGTAAAATTTCCGATATCCGTTCTTATTTATGATCACGATATCCGGATCCGACAACATTATTTGGGAAACTAAATCGTGAATATACAAAAAAATCCTTCTTTTCTTGCGCTGCAAGAAAAGAAGGATTTGCGCTTCTTTTCTTGCGCAGTTTATTGAAAATACTTTTATTTTTTAAAGATTGGTCATGCAACAAATCTACACGAGGGAGATTATCCTCAATACATTCCAGAAGAAGGACAATTAAATTTTGTTCATCCCGCATACCAATCCGGAGGACATCAACCTTTTGACTATTCAGCTTACACACACCAAGGAGGATTTACAGCAAATCAAGAAAATAATGAAAATGAAGGTGAAATTTTAATCCATAATACTGGGGTTCCCAGTCATATTTTTAAAATAAAAACTATAATTAACAATTTTAAGAGATTTTTTTTTGAAATCTTTTCTTTTAAATTTTTACATAAAAAATTAACAAAATTTCAGTACACAAGTCTTTATTTCAACATTACTTTATTACTACCCCAGTCCCCGCCTATACATATTTGTGTCGCAGATTAATTTACCTTTATATAATTGTTTTTGTATATGTAAATGGTGATTTTTTGCCCATTCGTTCAAACCTATGCAAAATTGACCCATAGTTTTCTAGCTATATACATAGAAAATAACTGAATATACATATATGTAAATATTTATAGGAGGTTTGCCGGATCATCAATCTCATCTTAGATTATTTGGAAAGGATATTTATGTCAAAAATCAAGATTCTGACAAAAATTTTGTAGAAGATCAAGGTGTTTATTTTTAATTAAAATGAATAAATATAAAAAATTAATTTAAAAGTGGAAGGGTACTACTAAAACCTCGTACTAAACCCCCGTACCCCGTCCCTAACCCCGCACCGAAACAATTCAAAACCCGTACCCCGACATACTCCCGAGCGTTTGGGGTGCAACCCTAGTATATATGAAATATATATTTTAAATTGTTAATAATTTTTAATATCAAGATGCGACATTTCCTGCATATTTATATCCTAGCACTGGAGAGGAAGAACAACGGAGTAATATTTATATTAAATTTTGTTATACATACTATGTGGAAGAGCCCCAAATGGGAGGGTCGTACAAGAATCGAGATCTCGAAAAACCTCGATTTCGATAACCGAGATTTTCTATCGAGATCTCGTCCAGGTCCGGGCTCTATTGTAGGACTTTTAAAATAGGGTGAGTCCCCGTAACCTTTTCTCAATAATTTCTCAAACACACAAATAAAGAGTCTTTTACTTCTCTCTTTTAAATAAAATAAATTAACAACGAACAAATATTGAATGGGGAGGGGTTTACAATATATGGGAAGGGGGAATATTTTATGAGGTCAAAATAAGGGTGAGAGAAACGAGAGGAAATATAATACTATTTCTTTTTCGGCACGACACACTTATGTGGCTATCCGCCCACATTTTTTATCTTCAATTTCTCTCTTCAAACATTTGACACATGGCGGATAACCACACAATACTTTTTTGTTGACTAAAAAATTTTAATATTTCAGTGCTTTTACGTGCACAAGAAGAGTCAGCTCGAAGCGCTCATTTCAGATCGGGGAACCTGGCAATTGGTGGTAATGAATTACCTTTAATTTAAATTTTTTGATGCTGAAAAATCGTGTAATATTTTTAATGTTCATTAGTTAATAAAATATTTTTATTCCGTAATTATCATCTCCGAAGCTAATGCTTATCAATCCTAAATAATCTTTTGTTATTTCGAGGGATATGTTCGACCATTTAGTTGTGATCGAACATATATAAAAATAGACTACAAATGGGGTTATATGGGTATAAATTTTCAATAATTAAGGACAACATAACCAAGGACAGGTATCAATGTCTAACCAAGGTAAAAATATTATGAGGAGGGTCTATGTCAGAGAGACCGCACAGGTCAAGGAAATATTAATCTCCACATATACATAACTATAAAGCCAAACAATACTTTATGTAATGTTTACGTTTAATCATGGATTTGGAAATTTTAACATTTATATATAATACAAAAAAGAACACACACGGTTAGGGGGCACAAACGGTCCCTGTCACACGGTTTCTATTTGAACACAGTCTCAGTTGTTTAATAAAATATTGAATTAAATTATAATTTAGAAGGACGTTCACGTCAAAGAGGAGGAGCAAGCCGTCGAGGAAGTTCACGTCCGGAAGGTATTTGATTAACAAAAAGTAAAAATATTTACCACACCCACGTTATCTAGTGGATTTTCAGATCTATATTTTTCTAAATAGCACGGTTTTCGCATAAATGACAATATAAGTTCAATACAGAACTATAACTTTTATTCACAAAAATTAAAATTATCAATTAAATGATTTTTAGAAAAAGAACATTTGTAAAACATTTAAATTAAAAATAATTTTTACAGATAAAGGAAAGGGTAAAATGCATGATTAACGAGATGAAGATTGAGTATTTGAGGGGAACTAGTTTACTGATTATTTGAAGTTTAAACAATGAAAACATTGTTTTTTTGTTATTGTAGCAACAAATCTATCCTAGACTTTCCTTTAAATCTTTTATAAAAACTGAAAGGATTAACAATCGGTCTTTATTTTATTTTGGATTTGGGGTCATTTTATATTGAGATCCGACTGCTTCAACTTTTATGAAACTTGTTAACACAAATACTTTCCTTTAAATCCTTATATTTTATATTTTTTCCTGCAGATTACCAATCGGTCTTTATTTTATTTTCGGTCATATTTTCAGTTAAAATCTTACGGGATCATTCAAATGGGAAAATTAGATGTAAAACTAGATAGATAATACAGTCGGATCTCAACATTAATTATTCACTAAATGACCAACAAGTTTTAGGAATTATTTAATTGAAGTATATTTAAGGCTTTTAAAGCTTTATTTTAAATTCAAGATTTTTTCAAATTTTGGGCATTTATTTATATTTCCCTCCTTTCCTTTCAGTTTTTATTTCTTAGTAAAATTCAAGACTGATTTGTTTCTGTTGGGAAGGTTAGCAGTAGATCATACATACAGTCAGAACTCTGCTATTATTTCCTAGGTTAATTAGATACCCAACTCAACGTCCAAGTAGAATTTAAAATCTTAATTTGCTGTGTATTTATCCAGTATTTGTTAAATCTTATTGTGAGATCCGACTGTATCACGGAACTTTTAAAACGTTAGCATTAAAATTCATTTAAATGTAGGGTGTGTTAAGAAATTACATGAACACCCATATTTTTCTTATTTCTCTGAGTTCCTGAATTTCTTAACACACCATATTATCAAAGTTTTAATTCATTTCTTCTACATATGATTATTTTCTTGAGTAAAATTAATTGCATAATTTTCATTTTTTGACTATATAAATTTTACTAGTCAGATCTCTGCATTTATTTACTAGTTTAATTAGGTACCCAACTCAACAGCCAAGTAGACTTCATATAAATTTACCCAGAATTAAATCAAAAGAGTCAATCGGATTAAAAGTCCCACCATACCCGAGATTTACTAGAAAATACGTTACATAAACATTGAAAACAAAATACAAATAGAAGGTTTCGTAGTGAAATTTAACTAAAAAATCAAACTAAGATAAACTCAATTGCAGCTAGAAAATAAATTTCACAAAATATCAAGACTATTTTTGTCAAAGATAGTAGGAGTGTGAAGACAATTAAAGAGTGAAATAAAAAATTAGATTGTTAAAAATAAAAGTCCCAAATCAAGAAAAAAACCCATCAATCTTAAATAAAGCTTTACTTAAAAGTTTTTGTTTAGGATACCGTATATGCTGAAATGATTTAAAAATTGTTTCAACATCTCGCTAAAATGGGTAATTAATCTAGAGGAGTGATTATTTGAGAATGGGTAATTATTCTAGCATATACGGTTGGTAGATTATGTTGATAACGATGTGAAAATGACAAATAATTTTTTTCAATTCTTCATGTTTAATTTTTCGATCTGTAAATAATAATTCTACAGTCATCAAATACTGTGTTTCTATCTCGTTAATCTAGTGCTTTTCCCTTTCCTTTATCTGTAGAGATTGTCTATTAAAATTTGTTTTTATGTTTTTCAATAATAACCTCCGGATTGTGGTCCTCGGCGTGGTGTGCCTCGTTGACGAGAACTCCCTCCTAAATTAATTATTTAATATGAAAACATATTTCAATTTTTACCTTGATTAGACCCCGATCCTCGTCGCTGATTCTGTTGTCCTTAATTTTAAACTTTATATTTTTATTGGTTATCAAAGTGGAGAGGTGGTATTGGTCTTTTAGATACGTTGGGAAAAGGTTATTATTTATTTGAACATCCCGCCTCATATTTACTGTTAAAACGTGGTAGGTGGATATAATTTTATCGTTCAATTTTCGTCAAAATCTTTCAATTTCATTTGAATTGACACCTATGCCCGAACGAAGCTCGAGGTTTTTAGAATAATCTTGCCGACTCTGAAAGAGTTATTTTGATAATTTTTTCATGACTTTGTCAAAACCTGAACAATAACAGTGATTTTGCTGTGATTCTACTCAGATAGACTAGCCCAAAAACATTTCGGGTTTGTACCAAACTGAACCCCTGTAATTGTTGTCTGAAATTTTTCTACAAAACATATTAAACAAAAATTGACGGGGGATGGGGGGGGGGGGGGGGAATAATAACATAAAATATTTATTTTTTTTGACAAATCATTAAGTTACTTGAATGTCGACGAGCCTCTTGTCTTGACTGATGTTGAGCAATTAAAATCACTGAGAGATGAAAACATTTATAATTAAACTAAATTTAATAAAATACTTTCGTTTTCCTCTTCTTCATTGCGAGCAAAATCTTGTGGAATTATTGCATCTTTTTATTAAATTTTGTTAATAATTTAATATAATTAGATTTATATTTGTGAAAAATGCATAGAGATAATTTACTTAATTTGCAATGCTAAACCATGATCTTCTCAAAGATCCTTTTAATTACTAGCGCCGTTTACCTCTCATAAATAATTAGGTATTATGGTGATAAGTTATTTTTGACCCTTTCTGCTGTTTTACACACTAATGTCCGCAAATGTCGTTCCGCAAAATTCAATCCGCAAATGTCGTTCCGCAAGTGTCGGGTAACCGTTTTACAACCTAATGTCAGTATTAAAAAAAACATAATTTTAGTTTACAAAAAATTAAAAAATATGACTACTGGCTTTCTAAAAACTATATAACGGATTTTAATTTATTAATGATTTTAATTTTCCCGTTTTTAAATTATTTTATTTTTACTCATTTTATTTCAAGATAAACACCTTGATCTCCGACATAAATTTCCTTTCCAAATAATCTAAAATTGGATGTGGTATTACTGCCAGAACCAGCCCTATGAGGTATGTGTATTGTATGACCAAAATGTTGTTTATTCTGTTCTATATGAGATGGAAATTGTGGAAAATCATGTTCTTCTCCTTGAGGTGGGTATGCTGAATAGTCGAAATGTTGTGGTCCTCTTTGGTGTGTGTAAGCTGGATATTCGAAATGTCCTCCGGATTGGTATGCTTGATCACCAAAATTTTGTTGCCATCCTTGGTGTGGGTATGCTTGATCACCAAAATGTTGTGGTTCGTCTTCGGGTGTTTCCGTACCATCCTTTAAATTCGAAAAGATAAAACCAAAGTTGATGTGTTATGTATTATTGTGTTAGAAGCTTTTATTGAAATAATATTATCAAAATCCCCTATTAATCTCCCCAAGCCTCTCAATATTCAGCAACATATGTATCATTAGTTCGGGTGACTTCCTCCGTTAATATAGTGCAGATTAGAGACCGGACCGATACGATATATCGAAAAAATATCGATATATCGATGTCGATATTATCGATAAACGATACCGATATTATCGATCGATAAATTTTTCCCCGTCATTGGTTCAACTTCCCCCGTCAGAATTTTGGAGGGAAAAAATAATACTAAATTTAAAATCGTTTTCACAAGCAAAAAACGAAATAATCAGGATATCTTCTTACATCAACAACTTGGTTCGCATTACTTCTGCCAGCACCATCAGATATTCTGAAATTTAATTTTTTATTTAAATATCAGAAATTTTGGTTTTACTTGACTTTATGTATGAGTCCAATCGAAATTTATGAATCTAATTGAACTTTATGAGTCCAAATAAAACTTTATGAGTCCAATCAAATTTTTAAGTCCGAACATATTTTATTATTCTAAGTAAAAATTTTGGATCTACTGCTGTTTATGATTCCAAACTCAGTTTATGAGTCCAATTAGATTTCTGTGACCTAATATGGTAGGTCGGAAGATCAAGACTGAAAATGGAAAAAGGGTTAGGATCATGCTACGAGCTTGGAACACAGCTACTGTTGACTCCCGCGTGGCTTGTGCCGCAAAACCACACACACACACACAAAGCGTCTCGCCTATGCTCCAAAGGTCTAGCAACATAATCCTATTCCTTTTTGATGTATTATTATGTATTATTTAATAAAATCTAATAAAATGTGATTGGACTCATAAAGTCAAGTAAAACCGAAAATTTTTAATAAAACAAACTAAAAAAAAAGGATTTCCTTCTTTATCTATTCGAATTAACCCATAATTTTTAACTTTATTATTTTTTTATATTTTAAAATTTCATTCCAAACATCTTTCCCGTGTTTACCACTAACATGTGTATTCAGTGAGGTAGAAAATTCATAGCGTTTCAGACACACTGGACATCTAAAATAGTCTGGATCTATATGTATTTTTTCATGATCTTGTTTTTGCCTGAGAGTATTATAAGTCTGAAAACATTTAAAGTTAATTTTTATTTAGTAAATTAAAGCGGTAGGCCCCGTTTCTCAGTGACTCGTTTTAGAGTTAATTTACTCAGCTCGATGAGCTTTATCGATTTATTTATTCAATGATCTTTTAGTACATTTAAAACAAATTGAGGGAAAGTAGCATTAGTAACATAAACTAGCTCTATTTTATAAAATTCCATAATTTAAATTGTCATAACAAACATCTAATTAATCTAGTGGAAGCTTCAAAGGCTTCCAGAATGAAAAAGGAATTAATCTGGCTACTTAGAAACTGGAAGAGGCGTAAAAAACACTATTTTCGTTCAATAGTGTTCCAAGTTTTCTTTGTTTCGAAACACGGTCTCAAGTATATTTTAGTAACAATATTTGATTGGCATTTTTTAGATGCACCATCAATTCCTCCTCATCAGTGATGTCAAAGTTCCAGTTCCGGAACTAATTAGTTCTAGTTCCAGTTCCGGAACTAGAACTACGGAACTAACGATTATCTGGAACTAGAACTACGGAACTAGTAAATGCCTGGAACTAGCTCGGAACTAGAACTACGGAACTAGTAAATGTCTGGAACTAGCTTTGGAACTAGTTCTGGAACTAGTTCTTGGGGGTGTATTTTTGACAAAATTTCCTCGAAAATTATCTGCAGCGCGCTGAGTATGGAAGAAATCTAGCTGCTTGAGCTCCAAAATTCTAAAAATTTTCGCCTGCGGCGCTGAAAAAGTGGATTTTTTGGCCTCTGAATCCTCCAGTTTATCCTCCAATCTCCTTAAATCATCCGATATCACTCAAAATCCTCTTATAACCCAGATATCACCGCAAATATCTTCAGATATCCTTTTAAATCCCTTCAAATCCTCACATCTCCCCGATATCTATTATGTGAAAATCCCGAAATCCCGCGGGATCCCGCTAAAATTTAGAACGGGATTACTGGATTTACGGGATTAATCCCGCGAGATCCTTTCCTGTAAAAAACTTTGAAAAAATTCCGTTACGGGATCACGTGAATGCGATTTTGCCGCACACTAAATTATTTTTTAAATAAAATTGATAAATCTTTTCATATTCAAAAAAAAATTTAAAAATTGGAACTAGAACTAGCTTGGAACTAGTTCCAGAACTGGAACCGGAACTAAGGAATTTCAAAAATTGAGTTGCGGAACTGGAACTACAAAAATTAAAAACCTAGTTCTGGAACTGGAACTACAGGGTGGGTCAAAAGTTCGGCGAAAAATTTTATTTTGTCCTATCTTAAAATTTACTTTATATTTTGCTTTTCGTTTAGATTTCACATATTCTATATTCGCGCTCTACAAATTTTATCTTGAAAATTTTTTCCGATCTCATAAAGTAAAAATTTTACTGAATGTTAAAGAATCGTGCTTCTATTATTTCTTTGTATTTTAAAAATGCTCGTAAATGTGACATCACTAGACGGCTCGATATCTGTCGTATGTTGGTTTACAAAGCAATAAAACGATATCATGAGCTTGGAAATACTCAGGACCGCCCTAGTAGTGGCCGGCATGTAACCGCAGTTACGCCTGAAAACATGAACGTGGTCAAATGCCGAATTCGCCGTTTTTCTGAACAATCGATGTGAAAAACGGCCTCAGATCTCGCAATGAGCTCGAGGAGCCTCCTAAGAATTGTCAGAGTGAAGCTTAGACTTCGGAGCTAAAAGATCAGCCGCGCATATTTCCTTATCAATCGAATGAAGCATCAGAAGCTTCAGAAATGTCGGTTGATTAAACGCCTGGTCGCAGCTGGTCGCCATACCAGAGTAATGAAATGTAAAAATTAATGCTAGTCTAAAAATGACATTCTGAGGAGGATTGAGCATCCAAGGCCATTATAGCTTTACGGAGAAAACCAATTCTCGCTTCAGCAGGATTGGGCACCCGTGTATGGAGCCAAAACGACAATCAAGCTCTGTGGGGAGCTGTTTCCTGGTTTTTGGAGGAAAGGTTTAAGGCATTCAAACTCACTGGATTTAAGTCAGTGGATTATTCTATTTGGGCACTTCTGGAGCAAAAAGTATGCCGAATCCGATACGCAACATCGGATTTAAGTTAAGTGCAATTGAAGCTAAAAATGTACGGAAAATAAATGGCTATTTATATAAGTTATAAAGAGCCGTTTCAGTGGCACTGAAATAAATAAAATATTTTCTCTTTTTCTATTTCGCTCTATTTTTTTCGCGTGCTATTTCTCTAAAGATTTGATGTTCAACTTCGAGAAGCTTTATCTCGAATAAAAACTTAGAAAAAAAATTTCATCTTAGCCAAAACGTTAAACAAAGTCCTATCTTTGTTTTAAAACCAAATTCATATATTTTTACCATGTTTAAAAAAAGTTACCCATGGGTTTGTAACTAAATTTAGAAAACGAAAAATAAAGGGAAAAACTTATTAAAAAAATGTATTTTAGTTTAAAATGCCATTAGATGTTAAATAAGAACGATATTATTGAGATTTTAATTTTATATAATTCATTTTCGCTGAAAGGATTCGAACCTCTTGCATTTTTCGCTGTCACTAACCAACTAAACCATACTCCCGCACTGAAAGGCAGGTTGCACCCTCTGCCTGTTTTAAGTTGCTGTGCCCATATTTTTCTTATTTCTCTGAGTTCCTGAATTTCTTTACACATCATATTATCAAAATATTTTTAGTTTCTATGATTATTTTCTTGAGTTAAATATATTGCATTCAAAAGATTTCACAGATTATCCACTTTAATCCCTTCAGACCCCCTATTAAAATTGTAAAGAAATTTAAAGTAAAAATTTGTGCTGATCAAAATGTTGTAGGTCTTCAGGGTCATCGGCATTGAGAGTAGGGTTCTCATCAATAGGTCTTCAGTGTGTAGGCTACAGGGTGTAGGTCTTCAGGGATAGACCCCAGTAAATGTTTAGGATACCGTATATGCTGAAATAATCTATAAAAATGTTTAAATATCACGCTAGAGAGGGTAATTAATCGAGAGGGGTGATTATTTGAGAATGGGTAAATGTTCGAGCATATACGGTTGGTAGATTATGTTGCTAACTAAGTGGAAAAACGACAAATCAATAAATCAAAATAGGTATCGTGTTTGGGAGGATTAACAGAGATATTAAGTTATTTGGTTGTATTAAGATGGAGATCAGTCGATTTGGAGGGATATCGGTGAATTTTTAGCTTGTTATATCATCACTTTTAATCACCTTATATCAATACTGACCGATTGTCCACTGACACATTTTCCACTCACGCATTGTTCACTGTCGCATTGTCCGGGAGACCTAATTCATGTGATTTTACTTTGATAAGTGCCCCATCCCTGCTCCACGTAAACAAATTTGAGAGCAGAAAGGGTTGTAGTGAAAGAGAGAGAGAGGAGTGAAAGATAAAAAAGCGCTGCACTTATATTAATGCCCTGCCAAGTCTCAATTCATGTGATTTTACTTGGATAAGTGCCCCATCCCTGCTCCACGTAAACAAATTTGAGAGCAGAAAGGGTTGTAGTGAATGAAAGAGAGGAGTCTATAGGGATGGGGGAGGGAAGAGGGAGAGAGAGTAAGCAGTCTTATTCACTACCACTTATTCAGTTTTTTAAAATTTCCCTTTATAAACAGTCCAAAAATGGTTGATTGAATTACTCTCTGACTCCTTAACACGAATTAAAAAATGAAGTCCAATGCCTAGATTCTCATTCGAAAATTCTTACATATAAAAGCTACCTAAAGTTGGGCGATGTTTATTGAAATAACTGAGATAGAGGATTACTATCGCATTATTGGCTCCATTTTTATTTTCTTTATTCTTACTTCGAAAATATTTTTTTATTACATTGGAAATTTACACTCTAGATCGACTCTTTCTCTAAATCGAACAGGAACTGTCCTTAATTAACTTGAAACTACCTATGATCCCTCAAATCACCTTATGTATATCAAGGATATACAATTTAATTCTATAAAATCCACTTTGATTATGAATAAATTAGTGAAAATATAACAAGAGCGTATTATTTCTTGAAATTAATTCTTAAAAAATTCCTAATTTTTTTTCTTACCAAGACATGAACCCATACAATATTTTGCCCCCTTGACCCGGCTTAAAACAATGTGTAATTCTAACCATCATTCCTTCATATCAGTGCTAGTTTTCTCATTTTTCAGCGCCAGATATTATAGGAAAATTAGCTAAAATTTCCTATTTCTTAGAAAAATAACGGGAAAAGTGTGTAATTCTTTGGAGTTATATAGTGGATATAAAGGATTATAAAGGATATAAGAGGATTTATAAGGATCAAGGGGATTTAACGAAGTAGCTGGTCATTACGGATGTAATTTGGAGGGAGCAAGGAGATTTGAAATGATCCATGGGATTAACGACGGATGTCGGTTTAATTGAAAATATAGCAAGGATAAAGGCTATCTGTAGGTATGAATTATTCCGGCGATATCAGGGGATTTGGAGGGACAACGGAAGATCTGAGCTCAAGATTCTGAACCGATATTTTTCTGAGCCGTTGCGTGATGGAAAATTGGTATTTAAATACTAATTTTATGCCGCAGGCGCTAAAATTGTGAGAAATTTGGAGGCCTCAAGCCATATTTCTTCCATTTTTGCGCCGCAGGAGAAATTTTCTGAATTTTTAAAAGCCAGATTTCTTTCATTTTTTGCCCTAAGATTAGAAGGGTAACAGGGAATTGAGCATATGGTTCGAAAAAAGTCGAGGTTCAATGACCTAATTGTTTGGGACTAGACTTTGATGAGCTTATATATGTAGCGGCTTTAAATATAATTGCGATTAAAGGAACCAACTTATAATTTGTTAAGGTTTGCCAGATTATCAGAGAATTTATAAAGTTATAATAACGAAGGTTTAGTATAAGTACATCATCATATAGCTGTAGAATAAACATTTAAAAACAAAATTTAAAAATTTAACGAATACATATTCTATGTCCTCTTAATCTTAATTTTTGTCAATGGAGGGGGGAAGGTGAGGGGAGGGAAAGCAGTCTTATTCACTGCCACTTATTGAGCTTCTTAAAATTTCCCTTCATATACAGTCCAAAAATGGTTGATAGAAACACTCTCTTACTCCTTAACACAAATTAGGAAATTATGAGTGAAGGACAGTGTTGTATGCCTGGACCAAAATTCGTAATTTTACTCTTAACTCGAGGTGATCGCATTCCGCTATTTGTTTTAAGAGCAAAACTAGAAGTGCTAAGGAGGTGTTAAGTTGAATTAAATTTTAATTAATTTTAACGAGGTTCAAAGCCACAAATAAGGGTGGTACTTGGCCCAACAAAATTAGTTCATACTTTCTCCTATATTGTATTTATAGGAAATTAAAAGAAATTTTTTAAATTTCTCTCAATCTCCCTTATAGGATCACGTTAATTTATAAATTACCTTAAATTTGGAATCAGTAGTTTGTAGAAGGACGAGCAAATTCAAAATTTCCAAGCATTGATGTAAAAATCTACCATAAATTTGGTTATTAAAATTACTTTTTGTTTTTTATTTTCAGTCAAAATTGACTTAAAATGTTAAATCAAAAATTAAAATTAATTGTTATTTTATTTTTCCTTTTAAAAAATTATTCTGAAGGAGGGCCGAAAGAGAGGAAAATTAGAGGAAAAGGGAAAAGTGACGCAACTGCTGATCATCAGGAATCCCCTATTAATTATCATGAACAACAAAGCCAAGGGTTAATACAAATAATTTATTTTAATTTTAAAAAAAATTTAGGAGTGCTAGTTTTCCTGAAGGAGGCTCTTCTGCTGCTCCATCGTTCACTTTAACCACACCTAAAATTTGTGAGTGGAACAGATGTGGACAAGCTTTTGATGATGAAGCTGAATTTTTTCAACATGTTAAAGGACATGCAAATTCGTCACAGGTCAATAATAATTTATTTACTTTATCAGACTTTGTAGTGTTTGTGCATAAACAATAAAAAATATTTATTTGAAATAAAGTCGGTAAATATTAGAGACCGGTGCGGGACGGGATCCCGCGCGGGATTTTGCGGGATCCCGTCCCCCAATCCCGCACTTTTTTCGATTTGCAGGATTTTGCGGGATGCAGGATTTTTGCGAAATTTATCCCGCGGGATCCCGTCCCTCAGAGATTTTTAAAAAAATCCTGCATGCGGGATCCCGCAAACGCGATTTTACCGTTTTCTGGTAAATATATAGACCTTCTTTTCTCAAATTTAGAAATTAATAAGTCCTTATTTTAGGCCCTTTCTAATTAATGTTAAATTATAACTTTTGAATGAATCTTAAATTCTTTTCTTCATCTTAAATAGTAAATTGAGTAAAAATTAACTATTTAATTGGAAAAATTCGTATTTTACAAAAAAAAATTTAAAAAAACTTAAAATATATCATAAAAGTTAAAATAGTATTATTACAAGGAGTTAATATGTCGCTGGACTGGTTGTGAAAGAAATGAAAAGCCTTTTAATTCACAACGACACTTCTTTGAACATCTTCCAGCACATACTGGAGAAAAGCGTTATGCTTGCGATGTAATAGCTTCAAAAATTTTTTTTCAAATCTTTATAATATTATTTTCCAGTTTGTTGCTAAAAATGGTGTTCGTTGTACTAATAGATATGCAAGCCAATCAAATCTTAAAAGACATCAACATTTTCATGTAGGACAAAGAATTAAGGGCTCTATTACACAATATACGTCCAATCAACTTTTATAGTCCAATTAAAGTTTATACGTCCAATGAATATGAGAGATTTTTTGAAAATTCCCCGTCCCCCCCCCCGTGGGAGATTTAATACCACTTGGGATTCTAATGAAAAATTGTCAGCCTCTAATGACGGGGGTATTTACCAATTGAAAATAAACGTTTTTATCTCTTAGAAATTTCAAACTCCCTCTGGCAGATCAAACGGAAAATACCATATTGGCAATCCATTAGTTGTAAGTTTGTTTATAATTTTTAAAATTATTTTTAGAGGAAAGGCTATTAATTAGAGACAAATCTTACCTGAACTGAAGCTATTTTGCTGAATATTAAGAGGGGTTAGGGAGGGGGGATTAATAGGGGATTTTGATAAGATTATTTTTATTAATTTAAAGTGAATTTCTAACACAATAAAATTTAACACATCACATTTGGTTTAATTTTTTCAAATTTTAAGGTTGAAGCACAATCACCCGACGACGGACCACAACATTTTGGCGATCAAGCATACCCGCCACCCCATGGATTCTATCAACCTTTAGGTTATCCAGCATACACCCTCCACGAATGGCAACATTTTACGCAATTACCAACAAATCTAGAACATCAAGAACAACATATTGGTCATACACCACACACAACCTATGGAGATAATACCGGCAGCAGTAATGCAGAGGGTGGAGATGAAGATTTAGACTTGGAATTGAAACTTTAGTATATGACACACAAATATAGTCAACAATTTGGTTATTCTGTGGGATATTTTTAAAAAAGAGTTGATATTTTTAAAGGGTTTTATTCAAAATTTTTCGACATCATTTTAGTAAAATTTAACTTCATTAAGTTCCTCAAAATCTATTAGTTTTTTAGCTTGCTGCAGTACTGATTATTATCAAATATTAAACTATTTATTTGCTTTAATATTACCGTATTTCTCTAAAGTAACCTCAAGGTTTAGTTTTCGATCGACATGTATTGAAGGTTATTTTAGAGGGGATGGGTGAGCTTTTTAGAGCAAATACGTTATTTTCTGTTTTTCTTAAGAATTTTCTGTCATTTAGATTTTTTAGACAGGGTCATGGACACAGATTGTGCTATTCGTATCTGGATATATCCGTGAGGTTGTTTCATATATCCGTGGAGATTGTTTCATATCCATCAGCAAGATACGGGAATTAGGAGCTTCATATCCGTATACACCAGTATCCGTCCGATTTTGGAAAACATTATCCATCTACGTCCATATCCGGATTTTTCCGGATATTATCTGTATCCTTGACCAGGTCTATATTTTTACATATACCGTATTTACTCTAATTGAATGACTCTTTTATTTAAATGACCCTTCTAATTGAATGACCCATTTTTGATAAAATGACCCGCTCTATTAGAATGACCTCTCTAATTGAATGACAAATTTCTGGGGTATTGAAAAATAGAATGACTGCCATTCAATTAGAGTAAATACGGTATTTTTGGGTCGAATTGATAAATTTAAAAAAGTCTATGTTTAAAAGAGAAATATTCAAAATCATTTATTTAAAGAACTAAAGGTTTTAAACCTTTTACAATATTTTTTCCATAAACTTTTTACTTTCTGATAAAAACATATCAAAACATCTTTTAACAGTTTCTTTTACTAGATATGAATGAAACACTTTGTTGATTTTAGTTTTATAAAGACATTTTATTCTAAACTTTTTCAAATTTAAATGAATTTAAACATTATGAGATAACCCTCCCACAGATGGGGATGACGGGATGACTCAAAATTAGAGACTGGACAGTGAGTGCATTACGAGAATCGAAATCGAGGGCTCGAAAAATTCTCGATCTCGATAACCGAGATTAATCTCGATCAGAATTTCGTCTCGGTCCGGTTTCTACTCAAAATTTACAGGATACGTAAACCAAATATATAATTCTGATAAATCCACAGTTAAAATAATAATAAAAATTGCTAAAAAATATTATTTACTGAAAAAGTGTTGAAAAAAGATGACACTTTGAAGGTCTTTAACGACCACAAAGTACTCTCTTATATAACAATATAATAAGGTTATTTATCTTTTTTGATCAAATAATATAATACTTTAAGTTATCATAATAATAGAAACAGTTTATAAACTAAAGTTGAAAATCAATAAAAAAAATTTTTATTGATTGAAAAATTTTTGAAGTAGTTATAAAATATTCGTAAGTTATAAAAAAACGTTTTTGCAAAATAAAATACAATTTCTTCTCTAACCTTGTATCAGATACAGTTTCCATTCTTGATCAAAGCCATTAATGATAGCGAGGCACAAAATTTCGTTGAAGCCAATAATATTTAGGGGTATATCTTTGGTCTTCTCTTATACAGAGATTTTTTCCAAAGTCACAAAAGGGCGTCTATTGGAGTGCTTAAAAGTTTTATTTTGTATAGATGAAACATTTCCTTAAGGTGCTCTGTAGTCTCGTCAGAGGTTAGTTTTTTTTTTTTTTTTTTTCAGAGGAAATTTTCGTCAGAATCAGTTACGTCAGAGGCCTTTTTCGTCAGAGAACAGTTTCGTCAGAGATGAGTTCCGTCAGAAGTCCTTTTCGTCAGTAAGGCTCCCTTCTTAAAAATCTAATTACACGGCGGTTTTTGATATAGCGTATTGTTTCTGTAGCGTATTTGTTAGCGTATATAGCGTATTTGTTTCTGGATCGATTTTGACATATAAGGTGTCATTCGAAGGAGCTTAGAAAAGCTGATTTTTGGGATGGAAAATTTTATTTTATAAATGATAGCTCAACCGACTCAGCTCGCCGAGTTGAATCGGTTCAACGAACTGAGCTTCACTACACATTTTTCAATATTCAGGAGTCTGAAACTCGGCCCAGGAATGTCGGATAAACTTCTTCCACAACTAATTAGACTCAGTTTTTAGAGCTCTTTCGAATGACGCCTCATTTGTTCAAATCGATCCAGAAACAAAAAACCTAGTATAAGTCAAAAACCGCCGTGCAATTAAATTTTTAAAAAGGGAGCCTTACTGACGAAAAGGACTTCTGACGAAACTAACCTCTGAGGAAACAACCCTCTGACGAAACTGTTCTCTGACGAAAAAGGCCTCTGACGAAACTAATTCTGACGAAAATGTCCTCTGACGAAACTAACCTCTGACGAGACTACCGGACACGTTCCTTAAATATGCACAATATCAGCAAAATCTCACAAATTCCTCCTTAAATATTATATTTAAAAATTCAATTAATTAAACTTAATTGTAATATTTAATATTGTGTAATTAAGACAATTTTGTAAATTTATACCTAATTCTAATTTTTGTAATTGAAAGCAGTTTAGCTCCCTTACTTAAAATGCCTCGTTTTAAAATATTTTACGATAGCGACGAAATTTTCTTAAAAAATAAATTTTATAGGGCTTTCTATTAGTAAGGTAATACACAAATTTGTTAGTTATTAGGTAGACAATTTGCTGAAAATTTCTCTTGTAAATCTTTGAAAATTAAAAATAATATTGCACTTATCCTTTAAATAAAAAAATTTTATCCTTTATATTTTTAAAAATTATTTTTGAAAAATTAAAAATTGTAAAACATATTTTTTGAAAAGAATTTTTTTTAAATTTTAATTTTCAAGTCACGTTTATTTATAAAAAATATTTACGTTAAATGTCACTCACAATCGACATCTGTCACAACGGAAAAAATTTTGGTAATCCTTAAGATCATTGGTCCCTAGGAAAAAATGCTAAAAAAGTGATGTTTCGATATTTTTAAGGCTTGCCAGTAGGTAATCGAGTGTGCTGAGTCTGAATCTGAGCTTAGAATTTGTTTATTTCGAACCCCGAACCAGATTTCGACCAAGTCGGATCTGGGGCAAAAATCCAAAATTTGAAATTTTTATGTCTAATCGGACTAGTCTCTTCGAGCTGAGTTGTTTGGTATAAAAATTATTACGTTTCGACATCTTTAGACTAGGTTATGGTGTCTGATTTATATACGGAAGTCTAACCAAGCGTGTATTTAATTGATCATAACTCAGTCTAGTTGTTGAAACACATTAATTTTGATATCATTCGACTCAGCTTGAAGAGACGCGTCAGAATATCACTAGCCTAATAGTTTCGAATTTCTACCCCGAATTCGACTTGGTCGAAATCGGATTCGGGGTTCGAAATAAACATATTCTAAGCTCAGATTCAGACTCAACACACTCGATTACCTACTGGCAAGCCTTAAAAATATCGAAACATCACTTTTTAGCATTTTTTCCTAGGGACCAATGATCTTAAGGATTACCAAAATTTTTAAATTTTATTTAAAAATTTTTTCCTTCCGTTCTTTCCTCTCTTTTTTCTTCTATTTAAAATGCACTTATTTGTTAGCTTTGCATTTTTTAAAAAATATTTTAGTCACGTTTCTATTTAAATTAAATATCTTTTTTGTTGTTTACTTCCGTAATTTTATTAAGAAAAGAGAAAAAATTTTACTTCCGTAAACATATTCTTTTAAAAATTCTTTTTGCCTTGTTAAAGCACAATTAAGGCCCAAACATCTGTTTTTTTGTTTTATTTTTGTCATATTTACTTATAGGTGAAGGATGCAAATGAAGAGAAAAAGAGGAGTCTATTAGAGCTACAGGCATATGTCTTAAGAGTTTTAGAGGGTTAACAGACCATAATTCTTCTATATATTTGTCTGCAGATTTGGGGGGATACCCCAATCCGCAGATTTGTAGTATCTTCATCCTCAATAAAGTATAAAATTCGAGGTTAAACTGTTTAAACCAGGGCTTTTTCCTTATTTTGTCGTTTTTTGATAGGTTTGATAGGTCTCGAGTTTAAAAACTCGATATCGAAGCCCTGGTTTAAAAACCATTTAAAGCACTCTAACTAATAGACGTTCCCTTTAGATAAGGGTACCGTGGCTTTTGGGGTTTCTTTAGAAGCATTCTTCCGTTATAAACAAAAGGTTTTGAATACGAGGTTGAACTTTTCTAAATTTTAAAGAAAATTTCAAAAAAATTTTTCCTAAATTTTCTCACCCCTTACCTAACCTGTTTCTACATTTTTGTCAAATTTCATCACAATATTTACTTCCCTCACTTCTCTATTCCTTCATTATTTCCCATTACTACATCCAACAACCACACTTTTTTCCTCCCCAAAATATTATATTGATTCTCTACGCTCTCGCTAAAATAAAAAGAAAAATTTACAAAATGTCAACCTTTAACTATACAATTGTTTAATTAAATATTGGTTTGAAATTATTTTTTCCTTGTAGGAGGTCAGAAATTTTTCAACGTTGAGCCTTCTATTTTATGTACATCCTCAATTAAAAGAGGTCCCTTAAGTTTGATTATCTCTTAAATTTGATCTCTTAAGAGACCTTTGGGAGACCTTAAAAAAGGGTTCTTAGATTTGATTATCTTTTTAAATTTTGATTAGTCACTGGGTTGAAGGTACAATCCGCAGATTTGTAGTATCTTCATCCTCAATAAAGTATAAAATTCGAGGTTAAACTGTTTAAACCAGGGCTTTTTCCTTATTTTGTGGTTTTTTGATAGGTTAGATAGGTCTCGAGTTTAAAAACTCGATATCGAAGCCCTGGTTTAAAAACCATTTAAAGCACTCTAACTAATAGACGTTCCCTTTAGATAAGGGTACCGTGGCTTTTGGGTTTCTTTACAAGCATTCCTCCGCTATAAACAAAAGGTTTTGAAGTCTTCCGTTTTCCTCAGAATGCCTTCGAAGACTTTTTTGCTTCCGCGCTTTGTCTGTTTCCGGTTTCCGTTATCCTCTTTTTAAAATAGGAAAGGTTGTTTAACTGCAAAGAATCCATCCCTGGAGGATAAGGTCTTTAAATATTCGCTCACTTTTTTACTACATTTTTGTTATCTCTAAGGACAAAAAATTCGTTTACTCCATTTTTAAATTTCTAATAGGATTTATGTGGACTATTTAAAATGTGATTTTAAAATAGAAATCTATTGTCATGTTTATCACCTAACAAAACATTTATTTATTTTTGTCCAAAAAAATTTTTTTTATTTTATAAAAACACTTTTTAATCCTCTTGCATCTTCTTTCTCTTTTCTCGACACCTGTTATTTTACTTGTTAAGCCCCACGTGGTCATAAATTTGGTAAATTTGGTCCGAAATTTATAAATTATATAATAATATCTATCAAGATCCTTCCATTTTTCGAAATTAATTTTATTTTTTTCCAACTTAACACTCTCACCCATCCTATTTCCCAAGATCCTATCCCTTTATTTAAGGATTTTCGCATAATTTCTTTACCTAATTTTAGCACATTTATTCTAATAGAAAGGCATACCTTTCTATTCTCTCGTCCCTTACTTTCACGACGCCTTTTTATTGGAGAGTACCTTCCTTATTACCCCTGCCTTTTTATTAGAATATTTTATGAAAAAATTTATTGTTGTTAATTATTTTACAAATTTTCGAGAAAAAAATAATTCCTCCCATTAATCAAAATTAGGGTTGCCGTTTTCGAGTCGGGCCGACGGTCGAGGCATTTTTTTTCGGGCTTGTTTTTATCGAGTCGGGCCGGTACGAGTCTTTTTCGGGCCTAACTTTATCGAGTCGGGCCGATACGAGTCTTTTTCGGGCCTAAATTTATCGAGTCGGGCCGGAACGAGTCACTTTCGGGCCTGACTTTATCGAGTCGGGCACCGAGACATTTTCGAGTCTTTTTTTTTAAAGATTTATTTAAAAATAATTAGTGGATTTGGAGGGATATCTCTGAATTAAAAGGTATATCGATGGATCAGGAGGGTAAAGGAAGAGCTGAAGAGAATTGAAATGGATATCAGTGGATTTGAGGGATTAAGGTGATTTAAATTATCGGAGGATTGATGTGAGATATTGCTAGATTTGGTTTTATTAAAGGAGATCAGATGATTAAGGGGTTCAGGATCGTATATCAGATGATTAAGGGGGTTTAGAAGGAATGAGGAGATTTGAAGGGATATCGGGACAGTAGAAAGGAAGAAATCTGGCCACTTAGTCTTCCAAAAGTCTTAAACTTTTCGACTCCGGCGGTGAAAAGGATGAAATCACTGATATACCTCCAAATTACTGGTGCCACTTAAATCCACACTTAATCCCTCAAACCACCTTATATCCTCAGATTACCCCTTATATCCCGGATGGTGGAATGGTGGACTGCGGGTTGCCTAAGATTGCGTGTTTTTTGAATTGTAGATTTAAGATTGCGATTGTGGATTTTAATGTTAGAATTGCTGACTGCGGAAACTTCCAGACTCTCAAAGATTGAGTTTCAAAAGTTCAAATGGGACGGGATCCCGCGGGATATATCCCGTAAATCCCAATAATCCAGCTTGCCACTTAAAGCCAGTAAGTTCGAGATGTGAAGCAAAATATGGAGCTAAAAATTCTTCCTTTCAGCGCCGCAGGCGAAAATTTTTCGAATTTTGGATGGCCAAAGAGCCAGATTTCTCCAATTTTTGACCATCGAGTCTTATTCGAGTCGGGCCGACTTTTTCCGAGACAATTTTTTTCGGGCCTGTTTTTATCGAGTCGGGCCGTTACGAGTCTTTTTCGGGCCTAACTTTATCGAGTCGGGCCGTTACGAGTCTTTTTCGGGCCCAAATTTATCGAGTCGGGCCGGTACGAGACTTTTTCGGGCCAAACATCGAGGCATGACTCGATCTTTCGGTCCGAGTCGGTCCATTTTGGCAACCCTAATCAAAATAATTCACTTAATAAATCATTTAATTTCTGTGTAGTCCAAGTTCGTCAGCAAAATTAATTTTTAATTTTTTTATTTTTTTTTCTTTGCAAAAATTTTCGAAAAATAAAAATAAATTAGAAAAAAGGACAATAAAAATTGGACAAAAAAACTCTCCTTTTCTCGAACATTCTTTTAACATCTAGAGAGAGCGTCGTGTCTTTCCCTTTCTCTCCCTTTCCCTTTAATCGCCTACTTTATTTAATTCGCCAAAAACGATGTGCGCTTTAACAATTTATTATTTTTAATGCTTTTATTCCTTGGAGTCTTTATTTTTTTAATTGTAAAAAATTATAGCATCAGTCAAGAGAATAAAAATAATCAACAAATAAACATTCCATTTTATTGTCCGCAAAAATTTTTGCGGATTAATTTTGCGGGCAATACTTTTGGACTTTAATTAAATTCTAATTTTAGCGGATTTACTTTTTTTCCAATAAGTTTCTCCAATAATATTTTTGTGAAGTAAAATTTTTTATTTGGCAAAGGTGTAGAGAGACTTTGGAATTTTTATGGCCGAGAATATATAAGTAAATTAGGACATACCGGTTACCCTCATGGAGATTCTTTCTTCGTTTGCCCATTAAAAAGCTTAGGTAATTTATCCAACGGATTTATATACCATTCGAAAGCCTAATTCATGTCTCATTTGATACATTTTAGTGTTTTTCCTGAAAATTAAAATTAATAAGCTTAGCTTGGATGGAGTGGATCATGTCGGATTTGCCTTAAGACTGTACGGCAGCGAAGTTTCATTCCCGCCTAACAAATAAAGCAAAAAAGGAAGTTGTCAGTTAGTGGGGGACACTTGAGGGGTTAACAACCTTGCAGTGGAGCAGTTTTCAGAGCAAGTCCCAACCAATCTTCTGCTATTTTATGGGATAACGTTAGGCTGCTTTTCTCTCCTCAAATTTGTATTAGCCAAATAGGGTTGCTCCCCGGCGGGTGAGAGGGCCACGGGGAAAAATTCCCCGACTTTCGGAGACTCGGAACAACCCTATTAGTCAAATAACTTATCGAAAAAAATTAAAAATTAAAAAAAAGAATTTTTGATTAATAATAAGCTTCGTTACTAAATTATGTTTTTCCCTCTTTTTATTTTCCGTAGCAAAATAACTGCACAAATAAAAATAAAATTATTTTTGTTTACCCAATTTTTCATAAATTTTGTTTTTATTTAAAAAACTGTCCAATATTGTTAACTAAATTCTTATCTTTTATTTTAAAATGTTTCCTTATTTTATGGCCCATAAATTTTATTCTTATGATGAAAACGAATGATGCTATTCTTTAGAGTCAGCATAATTTTTGTCCGCAAAAATTGTCCGCAAATTTTTTGCGGACAATTTTTTTTCTTTTAAGGCAGTCACAAAAATAGAAATTAAAAAATGTACATCTCTTTATCATCTTATTTTTAATACTTTATTCATTTTATCAATACTATTTAATAATTTTTTTACTTTTTTGCATATTTTTTGATTAAATACGCACAGAGAATCCCCACAAAAACCATGCCTTTTTAGGCGCAGTAACATTTGGACGAGCATTCATAAAAAAGTCAAATTAAGAGTTAGAGTCGTGAAATTTTGCAGAGATGTTAATAATACTCTTAGCTAACTTGACTAAAAATTTCAGAATTTTCTGATTAAAATCAGAAGAATTATGAGCGAAAATATCGGAATTTTGAGCAAAAATGCCCATTTTTAGAGGTTTTCGCCCCTAGCTTTGGTAATACGCAACCAAAAATTCTGAAATTTTTACACTAGTTAAGTAACACTATTAGAAAGTTTTTCCCAAAATTTTACTTCTCTACGCGCTCATCTGACTATTTTATAAATTCCCGCCCAACCCTTACCAACGCCCCTAAAACCCTCTTTACCAACCACTTTAACCCTATCGAAAATAATAAATTTTCTTTTTTTTAATTTTGTTATCGATAACGTGTCGTATATTTACCATTCTTTGTGGTCCTTAAACTCTTCTTTCTTTTTTTTTTACTTTTTATTTGGGACGAATTGTCAATCAGTCAGATGGTCGGGGATTTTTTTCCCTTAAACACCCGTAATAAATAGGAGGGCAAACACACGCCTTCCATTCATTCTCTACCTTTCTTCTCTTCATTTTCTCTTTTATTATAAAATTTTTTGGCCTGCAAAGTTGTTTGTGAATTACTTAGAGACTTCCAAGACCGAAAATTTTCCAAGACTCAAGACCAAGACCCAAGACCAAGACTAGACCCCAAGACCAAGACCCAAGACCAAGACTTGACACCAAGACTCAAGACCAAACATTAACTAGTCAAACAAATTTTTAATTTATTATAAAATCGATAATTTTGTAAAATTAATCATCAAAATTAAAATGTAAGAAAAGTTGTTGTTTTGCATGCTCTGAAGAAAGATTTGAACGTCTTTGACTATAAATTTCAGACAGTTTGCTGAATGTTCTTTCAGATTCAACTGTTCCAGACGGAGGAGACAAATATCTTGGCACCAATTGTTTAATCCGCATATAATCTGTATTTTGTTTCCAGTATTTAAGAGGTTCTTCTTCTAGATCCAATGTTGGACTCTTAATTAAAAGTAGTATTTATATAAACAAAAGAAATTCACTTTAAAAAAAGCTTCGATTTCATCACGAATTGAAAGACTCAAAGGATTATTTGCTAAACTCAAGCTTTCATCCAAGTCTACATTAGTATTTGACATTAAGAAATTCGTCAATGGATTGTTAGACTGATTATTTGCAATTTCTGTATGCGAGCCTGAATTGAGCAAATAAAGTATAATATTTTTGAATAATAACCTGAGTCTGTAGATCGAAGTTCAGGGTTATCAATAAATTCAATTTCGGACTGCAAAATAGCCTTATTTTGAATTCTATCAGCAAAATCAAAGACATTAGGATGGTTTTTGTATCTCGGATCAATGAGTGTGGAAATTATTAAAAATCTTTTAAATATTTGAATTGAGTATTTTATAATAAAACCGTTTTTTCTCATAATTAGCCATTCTTGTTTTGAGTCCATTAGCGACAATTCTTTTAAAATTTTTAATAAGTGAATTATCTGAATCCTTCTCAATCAAAACTGAAATAAGACATCGATACACAGGTAAAACTGAAGAAATTGACTCCTCTCTCTTTGAAAGTTGTTTTGTAAAGGTATCAAAAGGTTTCAAAACTAAAGATAAGTTTTTGATCAATTCAAAATCAGGTAATTTCAACTCTTGACATTCAATATAGGCAAGAGTTAATGCCCGTTGCTGTTGTATAATACGTTCAAGCATATAAAGTGAAGAATTCCAACGGATCATTATGTCCTTATAAATAATTATAATTATTTTTTGTTAAAAAACTTGAATTAAGCCATTCTTAGGAGATCCTGTTATTTCTTGTTGCTGAGATAAAATATCTTGAAAATTCTTGGATCTATTATAAAATGCAGCTAATTCACGACAAATCTTAAGCTGCTGTTTAATCTCAGGAACACATTTTGATGAATGCTCTAATCCATCATTTAATGCCTTAAAATTATTTGTAAATATTATCTCATTATAATTTACTAGGATAATTTACTAGGTTAATTTTATGACAAAAACAATCAAAATGCTCTAAATTAAGATCTTCGATTGCTCTAATCATTGAAGCAGCTGCATCTCTCAAAAAGAGATGAATATTTCCTTCATTTATTTGGTATTCTTTAAAAACATCTTTAATACAATTGCTAATATTTGATCCCGTATGTGAGGAGATCATTGGTTGCGTTGTTAGAACTTTCCACTGTCGAACAAATGAGTCATCAATATAGTGCACAGTCATGCTGTAAAAAAAGTTTAAAATTTTATGAATTGAGATTTATACCTCAAAAAACTCCTTTTTTTGTTTCTATTTGTCCATAAGTCAGTGGTGAAACTTAGGTATTTGGCTAAACTTAAATTTTCTTTTATTGCTTCAAAACGTTCTGTATATTTCTTTTCAAGAAGATTAACCATATGATAATGAGATTTAATCTTGTATCTTATGAAATAATGTTAAAAATATAATAAAATTAAAATACTTAGGACAAGCAACTTCAAGAATGTCGGAAAACCCTGGCTTCTCTGTTAATTGAATAGGTTCACAAGACAAACATATAAAACGAAGAATAGATTCATCGATTTTCAGAGAATTTATATTTGTATTTGCCCATTTATCAGAAGATTTAACCTCTAAAATTGTTTGCTTCATTATTTTTTGTGAAGTCGATTCTTCTTCTGCAGAATATTTTCTTTTTTGTGAAGACTTGCTTGTTCTAGCCTCAGAAAATTCCTTATATAATCTTAAATAATTAAAAAAAGTATATGTTATGTAAAAACAAAAAATACTTATTATGCCGACTACTTAAATGCTTGTCCATTCCATTAGTTGAACCATTTTTTCTTCCGATTTTCTTTGAACAAATTCTACATTTCGCCTTTGAATCACCTCTGCTGAATAAATAATAGCGCAAAAAGGAATTAGCTGGCTCAGTCAGCTCAAGTTTTTCGGATTTCAAGTTTTCATGTAATTCAGAATCTGAATCAACAACAACTTCCTCTTCTTCCTCACTTTCATTAGAATCATTTTTATTCGTGTTTAAAGAATCCATTTAGTCTAAAAAATCAATATTAAAGCTAATTTAACAAATTAATGTAGTTAGTATATTACAACTATACTCAAATGATCTTTGGCAATATGTATTATCTGATATTTTTTAAACTTTTTGTTCACGTTGTAGAATATTTTTCTTAAGCTCAAAAAAGTCGAGACCAAGACCAAGACCAAGACTTCACCCCAAGACCAAGACCAAGACCAAGACCGGAAAAAACCCAAGAAAAGTCTTGAGTCAAGACTCAAGACCAAGAGTCTTGGAAGTCTCTAGAATTACTTAAACCTCTTTATTTTACGAGAATTTTATTAAATAATAAATTTTGTTGTTGATAAAAATTATTTTTAAATTAATTTTTCTTTATCTTTTCTTAAAGTGCTTTTATTACAAAATATGGGGAATATTTATTTTGTTTTTGTTTAATTTGTTAATATTTTTGGTTTAAAATTGTTTTCGAAATAATTTTTGAAAAATTTTTTTAACTAAGTTCGCCCTCATCTCTCATTCACTCTCCTATTAGACTTTCTTAATTTTCACCATGAATAATGTAAAGTGCTTCCGTAAATTGATCATTCTTATTCATCCCCTATTTGACGTTTTAATTAGCTTAAACATATCTATTTTTTGATAAAGTCCTTTGGATTATAATGCAGTTGAATCATTTAGTCGTGGAAAGCTCGGCTGATAATAACCCTGAATCGAAGAACTTTGAGAATCTTTGTATCTTTTGTCTGTCAAACATGGCATAAGTCAACCTATCGCGTAAAAATTTGGAGAGCACTAATTGACTCTCCATCCAAAAATAAAAGTTTCTAATGCGCACTCCGTCTCTTGTCCTTGAAATTAGATAAACTTGTATAAAATGATTATTCCATTATTATATATTAAGTAGATGCCCTTTCAAAATTCCAACTTTGTTTATTCTCAATAACCTTAAAATTTCTTTCTAAATTTAAATTTAATTTTCTTTCCAGAATTCGATAAACTATTTAATTACTGCCTAAAACTACTAACAACTACTTCAATTAACTGATAAACACAAAAATGTGTCGTTTTCAATGTAGCGATCCAAAAACGTGTAAAGTACCTAAATACGCTTTAGGATCACTCAAACAGCAATTATTAACTTCGACTACAACAGATTCATTTAATCAGAATTGCCCTCCTTCCCCTCCTAAATTTGTGCGGAATCGGAGTGTTACATGTAAGGAGAACTTTTTTGAATTTTAAAAAATTGTCTAGGTCAAAATTTCATCAAAGATGCACTCACTTGGTGACTTAAAAAATATCTTTTCGAGTTTATCGTAGAATGGAGTGTCGTTGTGATTGTTCCCCCACCAAGTGGCCAACTAAAATTTATATTTTTTTTAGTTTAGGAGTTGCTTCCCTCTCATATTTCCAACTGGTTGGGTCCGACCCCTACAATTCCCCACTTGGATACAATGCCACTCTTGGCTCTTAAGGCGTCATACCATAGCCTCGAAGACTTTTGATTCTTATTTTTAATCTTTTTTTCAGTTTTTTCCGGCTCCTCAGATTCAGAATATTCTAGCAGTGATGATGAATGCTTCCCCTTCGAACAAAATATTCGGCAAAAGCAACGTTTCTCTCCCTTAAATACACCAGAATGTCTTTCAACAGACAATAGAACAATACCTGAAATTACAACGATGACCTCAAATGAATCTTCTGTTGATTCTGGTTTTGCTGAAGAGGAAAAAAATTCAAAAAAGGTAAATAAATTGAAAAAAGATGGGAATTTTAAGAGAAAGTTGTTGTTTGCTTGAGCTAACACATTTTGGTCAAATGTGTACATAAAATTCTGAAATTTTGCACAGAACACGATTATTGTATTTTCAAGCATTGCTAAAAATTTCAGAATTTTTTGTTAAGTTCTGATCGAGTTATGGTCGAAAATATGCGTCAATCAGCCAAAAAACGTTGAGTTATTGTTACCTCTTCGACCATAACTTGGGAAATAATGAAAGAAAAATTCTGAAATTTTCAGTGGAGATAGAAAACACATTAGAGAACAGCTACGTAAAATTTCAGATTTCTAGCTTCACTAGAAAAATTTTTATAAATAAATAACTAACGTTAGTTCATGCATACAATGCCTACAAATCTACTAGAAAAATAAACTTTTTTTAATTTAACAAATTTAGGCACCAATCGAAAACAAAGAAGAAGAAGCTTTAGAAGTTGTAAAGCCCCAAATAAAGTCAATTTTGCTCAAACAAAGATTTATAGTCGAAGAAAAACCAAAAAAGAAGGTCAAATTTGCCGATGATTGCGGCCAGTTTTTGTGTAAAGTTCGGTGTATTCCCGCTAGAGAAAAAATTGATATTTTGTGGAATGATGTTGTTGATTTAAGGGAGACAAGTAGGAATGAGAATGGTAAATTTTTAAATTCGAAAAAAATTTTCTGAAAATTTTATTATTCAGATTCTTCAAGTTGGAGGGATGCTTTATTGTTTAAATTAATTATGACTGCAGGCTTTAGGCAAGCTTTCATTTCTTTTGAAATTTTTTTGAAAATTAGTTATATTAGTATATATTTAGGAAAAGGTGAAGAATACGTACCACTCACCAATATGGACAAATCATATGTCATTTGAAAGAGCTCGACGAGAGGAGTCGAATGACACTAAAATCAATCGGCGGTCTCAACTCTAAGCTGAGATACAGGGGTTCAAAACGGTCAAAAATATCTATCAAATACTAGTAGAAATGATATTATAGAAATGATAGCTCATTTGAAAGAGCTCCTCTAGCTGAGTCGAATGACGCCAAAATCAGCTCGAAATCTTAATTTTGAGACGAGATAGGCTCAAAATGGTCAACATAAACCTATGGAGCATAGGCGAGGCGCTTGTGCAAAACCCCGCGCTTCGCGCGGGGTTTTGCGGCACGCGCCTCGCGGGGAGTCTACGGGCGATGGGTCTGGGCTCGTAACATAAACCTATTCCTATCTCCCTTGCTCTGTACGTATTTGGGGCCTCCGTAGCAGCAAAAATCTCCACAGATGCCATAGGTAAGGAGCTAAAACAAACGGTCATAACTTTGACAAATCAAGTCAGATTTCGTTGATTTTGGTGTCATTCGACTCATCTCGACAAGCTTTTTCGAATGAGCTATTATTTGCATATTCGAAATTTTCACCCCAAAATTCACCCCCTATGGTTTTTCGATTTTCGGGGGCCTATATCTCAGCTCGGAGTCGAGACCGCCAGTTGATTTTGATGTCATTCGACTCCTCTCGCCGAGCTCTTTCAAATGACATATAATTTGTCCATATTTGTGAGTGGTACGTATTCTTCACCTTTACCTATATTTAGTTGTCGTTATCTTCAGTTTTATTTGAATATTTTCTTCCTTTTTTAAATCCAAATAAATTTTTTTACTCTATTTTTTTCATGGAAGAGGGGATTATTTTTCCACATTGATAAATTTATTATTTTCAAGGACGTTCCCAAAAATTTTGGAAATTTTTGTCAACGAAAACGGGTGTCTTCCTCGATTTTTTTTCCTTTTCTTCCTCGATCTTCTTCTCTTTTTTTAGTACATATGTTTGTTTCCCTTCTCGTCCTTCTAAATTTATGTTAAACCCCCCTCTTTGTTAATTCCCCAAACCACCCCCCCCCCCCTAACGCTTTCCTCTTCCCTTTAAATTTTACAAGACCAAAGAATTATTTAATATTCGCTGATTAAATTTATTATATTAGTTTTGATAACATTAAATATAATTAAAAAAACGTTTCCTCTAGTAATTAGATGTCAGTTTCAATAATTGAAAAAAATTTAGAGGGGAAATCAAAAATAAAATGACATTAAAAAAGGGGCATTTTAAAGGGGGCATACCCCCTTTTCTTCAATAGAACAATGTCTTTGGTCTGTGTAAAATTTACGATAGGAAGGAGATTCAAGTAGTAGCTGTTCGTACATTAACATATACCGTTATGTCCTCTCTGATATTTTTATAGCTCACATATTTTCTCCTTTTCTATTAAAAAAATTTTTTTAATAAAATAAAAATTTTTCAATTCATTTTAGTGTTGGAACTCCATTAAATTCCTCTACAACAACCTCTAATAATAATATTTGTGTTGGCGGGACAACCAACAAACCGGTTAACAACGGATTAGGATTTGCCTAAAAATAGAAGGAAATAAAGCAGTTGGGAAGCACTTTTAGAGAGCCATTTAACACAAACACACATTTCCAGATTTTTTCTTTTGATTTTTTTAAATTTTTATTTTTAATAATTAATTTAATTTTTTAATTCTTTTTCCTATGGATAAGGCGATAAAATTCTCAAAAAATTGAAAAAAATTTTTTTTTTATTTTTCTCCTCTAAAAATGTTAGAAACTAAATTACGCACACTCTCCTTATTTTTAAAAAAATTTTACTTAATAGTTAAAAAGTAACTGAAATTTACCTAAAATAGCGCCTATTTCCCCCTCATTAATATTGCAAAAACATTTTATAATTTTTGACTTTTCTATAAATAAACTTGGCCTGGTTAAATAAGCCTATTTTGAGGCTTTTATAGGCTTCATTCAATATTATTATTTTAATGTTGCTATAAAAGCGTTAAAATATGCTTGTTTAAAAGAAAATGTGCTTAATTGTTTGAAAACAAGTTTATTTAATTCAACACATGTTTTTATTGAATAAAACATGTTTGTTAGAAATAAAACAAGTTTATTTAACGGAAAACAAGTTTAATTTTTACAAAAACAAATTTTATCGGTAAAACAAGTTTTTATCGACTAAAACTTGTTTAGTTAACTAGAACATATTAATTATCTAAAACAAGTTCATTAAATATTAAACAACCTTATTTAGTTTTTTAAAGCTATTTTTTCTAAACAAGTTTATTAAAAACATAAATTAACGGTTATTAAAGTTTATTTATCGGAACACTATTTAACATAAAATGCTTAATATTAAATATATTATTATTTTTTTGTTTTTTAATCCCTTAAAATAAATAATTAACGTTCTCCAACTGTGTGCGTAATTTAATGCCAATTTTCCAGTTCTTTTAGTTTTCTGTTTAATTTAGAATGTTTTTTTTGTTAAAGTTAGAATTTTATATGTTATGTTAACATTTTATTAATCTTATCTACTCTATTTTCTATATTTAATGCAGTTTTTAAATTTAAATATTTTTAATATATGTATATTATATGTATTGTAACAGATAATTAATTTAAAATGAATAAAATGATTATAATTTTTTATTTTAATTTTTTTATAATTATTTTATTAGTCAAAGGTATTGGTTTAGTTAAACCTCCAACTCCGAAGACGTTACACTAACAAACCCCGATTTGGCTCATTTTTAATATTAAAATGGACAATTATAAAGGCTTATAATTTTAAATGATTTTTTCAATACATAATTTTTGTTTATTTTTCTTTCCAATCCAGTTTTAATTTAAAAAGTGAATTTTTCACCTTTTTAGGTATTTTCCTATATAATTTCTATAATTTTCGGTTTAAACTTTTCCCAAACTTTTTTAATATTTTCTAAATTTTTTTTAAATTTTAATAGAATTCTGCAAAAGAAATTAAATTGTCCATTTTAATAAAAATGAGCAGGAAAACTATTAGATTTTAAAAGGAAATCGTCAATATACACAGAAACGTGTTGTGTATTATATCACTAAAATTTTTCAATTTCTTTAAAAATTTTAAAAATATTCTTTTATTCATATTTTCAATTTTTTAACAATTCTTTGCTCAATTTATTTTTGGAAAATTAAAAAAATCACAAAACAGAACGCTTTTGAGGTTTTCCTCTCCTTTTTTTGCTGTATTTCTTTTTGTTCCGATATTTTTAAATTTTATTAATCCATTTTCTTACTCTGTCGATACTGTTCATAATGTAATTTATACCCTTCGAATAATTACTCAAGAATTTTACGTCAGTCTCTTAAATGAAAAAAATAATTTTTAAAATTTTAAAAGAATTCTACTTAATATATACAAATAGAATAATTAGTTTACCTAAGTTTTTAAAAACTCGTTTGAATCGTGAAAATTTTGCTGCGTCGTGATATTTTTGGATGGGGAGCCGTTTCGGTTTCTCCAAACTTTTTCGATAATAATGATTCCTAGAGAACAAAATTAGCTCTATTTAATATATAAAGATGCGTTATTTATTTTATATAGGCATAATGAAAAAGTAGGAATAAGTTTTTCAAGGGGCCCATTGTATATTTTTGGATGGGGAGTCAGTTGAGGTTCTCCAAATCAATCTGCGGTTTCAATGTGTTACTGGTAAATATTTTCTAATAGTTAAAGTGCTATTGCGTTTTTGACCATAAATTCTTTATTTATTCTTTAAACTGCTTAAGTTTTTGTCGGATGGGATAAATTTGAGATAGTCGGCCAAGTTCATTAAAATATTATAAAAACTTTTAAATATGTAATAAACAGCTCCAGCTATAGCCTGATTAAATAACTATTCAGAGTAATTTTTGAAAAAATATAGTACCACAAAAACTACATAATATATAAAAATACAATAATCATCTTTTCTAAGGTAGTTAAAACAAAACTTAAAGTGTGTGGAAATTTAATTGTTTTATTTTTGAATGGGAGTCTCTTGGGCTTTCCAAATTTTCGTACAGTTAGCAGTAGTTCAGTGTTGACCAATTTTATTTAATAATTTAATTCTGAAATTGCTCTCATTTAAATTCTTATAAATATATCATCATCGAATACTTCTACTCTTCATTGTAATGCTGGTATGATAATTACTAGTGACCGGACTCGAGTAATCGTTCGATAATATCGATATTTTCCATCGATATATCGTATGGATCCGGTCACTAATAATTACCCAGTGGACCATACAAAAATCGTTCCCTCAAATATTCTTAAAGTTTAGCTAATTTATAATTTTATCGCTTAATTTTTCATATAAAATTGCAGTAATAATTTTACCTAAGTTTATTAAAAGTTCAGATAAAAAGTTCATTCATGTTGTCAATGGATTATATTTTTGAATGGAGCATATAAAATGTTCCAAATTAGTGATTGTTGGCTCTCGAAGGCAAGCGATTTATAAATTTTAGATTTCTAAAATTCTAACTTGCTCAAATAATTACCCTTTCCAGCTAGAATTTAGGAGATTAATTACCAAGAAAATGTGTAAAGTACCTCAATAATTCTCTATTTTTATAACTAGAATTTTTGGATTTTAATGCGTTATATTTTTTTTAATAATTTTAGGAATAAAAAAACTAAAACGTTTAGGGTATTATTCAAGAAATTTCTGTCTCTTAAAAATTCTCAAGTTTGTAAAACATCCTAGATACTTTTTACAGTCTCTAGCTTTCTATAGGTGTTGTTAAATTCCCTTAAATATATTTTTTAATATTTTAAGTAATAAAAATATTTTTTTCTATTTTTGGCAAACTATTTCCGCTATTTAAAATATTCAAAAATAGAAATAAAAAATAAATAATTTAACCACTTTCTAATATTTTATTTAAAACATTATTTTCATTTTTTGTTAAATTTATTTTTTCGCTTATTTTTAGAAAATTTAAAAAATTCCAAAAAAAATATTTCAAGTAAAATTTCCCTCAAAAATAAATTTAATTACAAATTTTACCCAAAAATTAATTTTTTATTTTATTCTTTCCAATATTTATGTGAAAATTAAAATAAAATTTTTTAAAAGAAATCTGGCATATGACTTTTAATATAAAAATATATATTATGTATGTTTATTCAAAATAATAATTCACCCAACCATGCATTTATTTATTTATTCATTTCTCTTAAAAAACTTTTTTTTTCTATTTTATAATAAATAGCTTTGACAGCTGAAAGGTTTTTAGACTAAAAATTGTCTAAAATGCAAAAAAATTTCTGTGTGGGCTTAAATAATAAAAAGATTTAACAAAAAATAGGACAATTTTTAAGACAATTTTTGTTTAAATTTTTGCCAAAAGGTATTTTGTGATAATCCTATATAAATGGGTATTTATATTTAATAAAAGCATAAGTTGTAGAACCGGCGACTCTGTATTTAATCGCCTTCATTCACTCAAACTAGACTATTGCGAACATTTGGAGCACCAATGTAGACTCCATCCAAAAATATTATGGTTAAACCGAGTGAGGCATACAATTTTACAGTCATTTCTCTAACTTATATAAGATAATTATTACATTTTAATATATTAAGTAGTTTTCACTTTTATTTTAAAATTTATTCACTTCTTGATATTATTTTTTACATTATGTATACCAATAAAATTACTTAAAAAGATTTTATCTGTCCTAACTTGAAATGCTTTAACAGAAGCATCTTTTAAAATAAAATTTGAATTTTTTAAAATTTAATTTTTTAATAAAAGCTTTTGAGGAAGGCAGGTAAATATCCCCACCTTCCTCAGCCTCTGTCGTATGGCTAAAATATGAATTTAGATTTTTGAATTAAATTGCCTAATTTTCGTATGCCTAATTTATAAAAATCGTATGCCTAATTTTATCCTCTGAAATTTATCCGGGTTGAATTAATCGAATTTACCATTGTTAACTTAACAGTGTTTGTATGCATAAACAAATTGATTATGTAAAATAGGAGCAAATCTTAAATTTCCAAGCACCTCGTTTTAGGCTAACTTGAGATTAGTCAGAATTCAAAATTAGAGAGTTAAATTAACTCCCTATCCAAAAATACATTATAAATATTCAGCATACAATTTTGACTAAATTACATTAAACTTAAGTAAAACGTTTATAGTATTTTTATATACTATTAAGTAGATATCTTTTATAATTTCAGTATTCCGCTTACTCTAAGTGACTTTCGCCTTAGTGTTTTTCGTTGACTTTGATAAATAGATTGGAACATCCCTGCCCATATACTCAGTGATGCGGAAGTTCCAGAATTTCTCTGGAACCGGTTCCAGTTCCCAGACCTCTATCCGTTCCACGGTTCCAGTTCCGGAACTGGAACGGGAACTCTCGCATTACTGCATATACTTTTCGAACTGAACATTTCCTTCAAGCTTTTTTATTCCAAAATAATTAAAAATATTTCTTCTATTCTCTTTTCATAAAATAAAGCATATTTAAAAAAATTTAATTTTACTTTTTATAAAATTAAAAACTTTTTTGCTAAAATTTTCCCTCCTAATTGCCATCTTTTCTTAATATTATAATTATTTCAAAAATAAAAATTTTGTACTTGACAATTTTAAATAAAAGCAAAAAACATTTTACGCCATTAATTAGCCTTGTATTATTCAAAAAACAATTTAATTCAATTTTAGAAAAAAGGAAGGAAAGAAAATATTAAATTAAAAGTAAATACTAGTCTCTCTAATACCTTCCTTTTACTAGACATCCAAAAATTAAATTAAATAAAAAGTACATCCATTTAAAGTACACTTCATTTTTCTGTTATTTTTTATAAACTTTTGAAAAGCATGCCTAACAAGAAAAAAAATTTTTTAAATATTAAATTTACACATTAATGTTTGTTTATGTAAGCATTGACGACAGCAATTACATAATATTAATTATTCCTTTTAGAAAACTTGAAATTAATTATTACGTTTAATTAAATTTTAAGTTTATACAAAAGCTTATTAAAAGATAATAAATAAGTTTATTATTTCACGCTTAATTACCTAAATCCAACACATTAGCTAAAAATTTGGAGTGTCAGGAATAACTCTCCATCCAAAAATAACGTTCAAGATGATTGTTTTTCTACGATTTCTATTAAATTCCAGTAAACTTTGATATAATTCTTATTCAATTTTTATATATTAAGAGGTATAGTGTTGTTATAATGGTTATCCTATATCATTTTGATATAGTCATTTTGTGCAAGGGAAAGTTCATTAAAAGTTTATTTAAGCTTATTTTTGAAACTCAATCTTATTTTTTGGGGAAATTTAGACATTAACATTTGACAAAAAAGAAAAATTTTGAGCATTACTCGGAATATTTTGCATTTAATTAAATATACAAAGATAACCATGAATAGAATAATTATTCCAATTTTATAGTGCATTTATTACGCTAATTTCATAAAGCTATATAATGAAATATTGGAGAGCTACAATAACCCCCCATCCAAAAATACTCCATTGTTTCCCTTTTAAAAAATCTGTATGAATTCATTTCAATAAATTTAAGTTAATAATTATTGTGTTTTATATATATTAAGTAAATTTTCCGTAAATTATTTAATTGATTTTTATGAATACTTTTTTTATTTTCTAATAAAATATCTCAAAAAAGATATATATTTCGTGAAAATAATTTAATTTTCTTTCGAGCAAGTTTTTTTATTATTTTATGCCAAAAAGTAGCAGTGCATTTGGATTTTATTTATTTTTTCTAAAAAATTTTTTTTTCAGAAAATATTAAAATAAAATTATTCTCAAGAAATATTGCGTCAATGACTTCATTAATGGAAAATAATTTAATTGGTAAAATTTTAAAAATAAAAATTAAATATCTTCCACGGGCGGGGGTGTAATATATATTCACTCTATGGAAAAATTCATTTATTTGATGGGAGCTGAAGCAGCCCACATTGGACAAGCCAACTATTATGGAAGGGCTCGGATTCCATTTTTTCTGCAATTGCGGACACTCGAGTATATTTTCAGACTGAATAAAATTTTTTAACTTAAAAATTAACTGAAGTTATGTATATCCTTCAAGTTATTACCCAAGCAGCCCACATTGGACAAGCCAAATTATTAATGTCTTAGAATATAGAAAATTTATAAGTGTCCTAAAATAACTGTCCGCAAATGATTATAAAATTATCTTATTCCCTTTCACTTAAATTCCCATGGTTTTACAGATAACATCAACATGCTCTCAATAAACACAAATTCAAATAAAAATGGTAGGGGATTTTTCTAGCAAAAATTTATGGGACACGCCCAAAACAACGCGCGGCCATAACAACGCAAAGCCATAACTTACTTCAAGACTTCCTAATCTTAACAAATTTAGTATTAAACAATTCCTCTCATCGAGCTAAAGAGTTTGGTACCAAAATTGATAAGGGCCGGAAAATTTCCGGCTAGTTATGGCTTTGCGTTGTTATGGCCGCGCGTTGTTTTGGGCTGTACCCAAAAATTATTATTATAAAATTCCAAAGGAATAATTAATCAACACTCCTCTTCACCATTTTCTCCCACAATGAAGCGTATAGTAAAAGCTGAGGAGGCTAAAGAAAAAAGAAAGGCATTTAAACAGACTGGTGGGAAAGTGAGTTTTTTTTTTTAATTTTTAATTAATTATAGCTTTAATACAAACAAATTTATATTTTAATTTCGCACTTTTATTTTCACTTATCGAGGTGGTAGAGGTTTTGTTGGTTTGAAAACCCAAAACCCCACTGATTTTTCTGTTTAGATCTCCGGGCCAGTTCCGCAAATGAAAAGCTTTTATACTAAATTGCAATCTAAATATTGATATATAGAGGAACAGGAAATTTTTTAAAATCCCCATACCTTGAGACGATTTCGAACAAAGCAACTCTATTAGGGATTATTATATAAGGATTAGAACATTATTCTAGAACTTTTAAAATTAGAAATCCACGGTATTTATTATGATTAGGCATTGCGTTCTTTGATAAACTTTGATAGGCAGTCAAATGTTTTTCATCCGATCGTACCTTTGATCCAATCTTTAGAGAGTTTATACAATCTCTCTATTCAAAAATATATGTACAACATAAAATACATTGGAATATTTCATCTAAACAACTAAAATACATAAATAAAAAGATAATTGTATTTGTACATATTAAGTAATTTTGATAAATTTACTATTTTCTTGATTATTCCAAAGGATTAATCATGATAAGGTGATCCTCTAGCAGCATTTAAAATTTTTGAATGAGGGTTGTATGCAGTTGTAATCACCTGTATATGTATGCGTAGGCTAGTTCAAGTCACACTGTCAGACTCAGTTTATCGCAGATTCGAATTATGCCTGTTGGCCGCCCCTTAGCTAAACTCTTAGTTCTGTAAGAGTTTATCAAGCCCTTGTAATGCTCGCCTACCTCTAATAAGCTTGAATTTCGAGATTAAACAAGCTCTTGTCTTTCTAGGCCGAACCAGAGTTGCGTCGTAATCGAAAATTTTTTTTCGTAATCGTAATTCGTAATTCGTAATTTTTAAAAAATTTTCGGAATCGTAATTCGTAATTCGTAATTTAAAAAAAAATTTCGTAATCGTAATTCGTAATTCGTAACTCAAAAAATGCCGTAATTCGTAATTCGTAATCGTAATTCGTAATTTTTAAAAAATATTTAAATTAATTTAAAAAATCAAAATTTATTAATAATTGTTGCTTTCCCATTAATCCCTCCAAGTCCTCTTATATTTCTAATATTATTTCACATCCCAATTAATATCCTGATATCCCTCTTAATCCCCTTAATGTTCCAATATATCCTCAATCAATCATGCGAAATCATCGTCCCAGATTAAGGTTTGATATCATGTGATATCACTCTCATTTAATCCTGACAAAAATAAAACGATACATGAATAAATCGATCATGATATCCTTGTTAATCTCAGAACACTTTTCCGCGCCGCAGGCGAAAATTTTGACAATTTTAGAAAGCCTTAAGTGAAAAAATTCATTTGTTAGAGCCGGAAGCCAGAACTCTTAGATTTTCTGCGCCGCAGGCGAAAATTTGAGAAAATTCATGCCTAAATTAAGAATTTAAAGTTTTTTCAATTTCAAGATATTAAAAAAAATAAATTTACAAATTTAAATCAAAATCGAAGTTTAAAAAATTTATTTTTGAAAAAACGAATAGTTTACACATCATTTCTCAATCATGGATTCGAACCAAACCCCACAAAATATCAAAGCGAGTCAAGCCAGACTTGTAAACCACTTAACCACCGACCTTCAAGAGGAATAGTAAAAAAAATTAAATATTCCTTTCCCTTTTCCTTCTAAAAATTAATGAATAAGTAAGGGAGGGTAATAATATTTTTCGTAATTTTTATTTTTTATTTTCGTAATTCGTAATTTTTCCCGATATTTTCGTAATCGTAATTCGTAATTCGTAACTCAAAAAACGCCGTAATTCGTAATTCGTAATCGTAATTCGTAATTACGACGCAACCCTGGGCCGAACCACCATATACCTGACATCATTAATATGACAAATTTATTTAAAAAAATTTTCTCGCAACTTGCATAAAATTTATCTATATTTAGCCGAAATCCTTTAAAAAAATTAAAATACTTTTAAAATAAAAAAGATAATAATTCTCTCAATTTTCCAAAAATAGTCTCGTTCCCTTGGCAATTCCGAAACCTTATCAACAACAATAAATACTTCTTCAATGGCTTCTTCACCTTCTCGTTCTGCCGGATTAATGGGTCGATCTGAATCTGTCAGCAGACATTCTATTAATTTAAATAACGACAAAAAGAATATTTATTTGACTCCCAAAAGTAGCGGAAATCCTTCTCCTTCACATCTTGCTGTTCCTAAAAGTAGTGGACAACACAATTTTGTTAAACGAAAATTGTCTGATTCTGCTAGTGAGATGGTACTTTTATTATATTTTTTGATATAACGTCAAACCTTGGTATAAGATACACTCAATACTGGTTCACCTTAATCAAGAGTATACCTCAATTTAAGATACACCTCACTATAACACCCTATAAATATACTCAGTAAATATCCACTCATTACGAGATACGCCTCCATTTTACTCAATATCTAAAAAAGTAATAAATATTTTATTTAACTTTATTGAAATGAGTGATATGTGGATTTCCTCATCAACTTCAATTTATTTTTGGATAGGGAGTTTTAAATCGACTCCCTAAGTCACTTTTTTAGTTAGTACGCACTAGAGCTGTCAAGCTGAAGATTTTGCGAGATTCAAGACTATTTATTGGACCAATAGGCAAATTTTTGGTTTATTTTCGTACCTTAGGACTCTGAATCACGTGTGTTTAAATTTTACAAAAAATGTTATGATTTTGCGCTGTAGGCGAAAATTTTAAAATTACGCAGAAAAAGTCCAGAATATTTAAAAAATATGAGCAAATTTTCTAATAAAATATAAAAATTTTTAAAATCAGCGCCAGACAAAAATTTTGAGAGATTTGGGGAGCCAATAAACCAGTTTCTTTCATTTTGGAAATAAAATAAAGAATCGAAAAAAGTTCAATTCTTGGGTGTGTAAATCAAAGATGTTTCGAAATTTCGATTTTCTTTTTCCTTTCGATTTCCGAATTTTTGAAAAAAACTTGAATTTTTGGCGCCAAAAGCGGAGAATTCTGACCTATCGGCCATTATAAATTCAAAAAATTTTTAATTTGTAAAGATTTTTGCGTTAAGGGCGAACCTTTCGCCTTTCGCTTTTTAAAATCACTTTCGGCACACACCTGTTTGACAGCTCTAATACATACGTTCCTTTAAGATTGGTATTTTCTCTTATGTGGTACTATCCGACCATTCATTGAATTTATCTTATTATGGGGTTCGACAATATTTCCTTTCTAAAATTTAAAAAAACTTTTTATTTTTAAGAGTGATTCAATGAATACTTCAGGAAAACGAATTTCGAATCAGGCACAACAAATTGTAAGCAATTTAAGGGTTAATAGGGAAAATTTTGTCATTTTGGGGCTAAAAGCGGGTTTAATCGTTTATTTAACATATTTTTGGTAGAAAATTTGTTTTGGTACTTTTTTAATAGAATTAGGCAAATTTTATATAACACTCGATGCTTAAAGTAAATTTAACGGAAAATTTACTTAATATGTAAAAATACAATCAGTTTTATTTATATTAATATCTCAATTCATTAGAAATTCGTAGATGTCTGTTGTATCTTTCATTAGCTCTTATTTTTGGATAGAGAGGTTAGTAACTCTCTAAAATGTGTGAAATTTATTTTCTAGCTAAAAATGAATTCTGTTGTTTATTTCATTACCACAACATGAGAAATAAATTCGTTTCTGAAATTTTGTCATCTACGTCCATGCTATTCCTTGTATAATTAATATTTTGAAAAATTCTCGAAAAATGAGTTCTTGAATTCTAAAATAAAATACTTAACAATTTTATAATTCTTCCGAACTTTTATTTAATTTTTTTGTAAGGCTGACCACATATGTATATTTTGATTAAGATATCTCTCTCTCAGCAGTCATTATCAAGATGAAAGGGACTCTTCCTAAATATTGTTAAATCCCAGAGTAAATTAGCGCAAATAATTAATTTTGAATTTATTAGTTAAATGTTTGATGAAAAGTAGATTTTTAGAGGATTGCACGCGTATCCTCTATCCAAAAACATACACTACCTAAATACAAACAACTATCAACATTTGGATGATATAAATATAAGAGAAGCAATAAATATATTTTTACATATTAAGTAGATATAAGCCCCGAACTATAAGTGTTTTGGAAAATCTTTTTCAAATAATTCTACTAAATTCCAATATTTTTAAATCTTCAAATATGCTCACAAAATCCTTTAATTTCATCTATTTTAAATTTTTTTTCTAGATTCTTTCTTGCATCGAAAAATCCCGTGTAGACCCTTCCAGCCGAGTTTTAAATCGAATGGTTCACAACCGGGCAGATTTTGCTACTTTTTGTGTTAATTTGGGAGAGGAAAATTGGACTAGACTAGCTGTCCAGTTTAGAAATTATTTGACAGATGTTTTGAGTAATTTGGCTAATACAGAAAAGGTAATTAAAAATATTTCAAAATAATTAAAAATTATAATGTATTTTACTTAATATATAAAATTTGCTAAAAAGTTAATTTAAATGCGAACTAAAAAAACACAAGTATGACATACTTGACAACAATGCAATTTTTATTTTTGTATAGGGAGATTTTAATGGACTCCCTAAAACTTAAAACCGAATTGATCGGTAAAACTTGGAAAATTTGACAAGGAAATCTTTTAAAATTATGATTAATTTTTTGGGTCAACTTTTAGATAAGACGCCTTTCAATGCAATTCGGTGCCGAACAAGTCGCTCGACGCCCTTTTGGCTTTAAGGCTGATTTCTTTGCGGAGATGGCTAGTTCGTTAACTACAGAATGTGTTTTTCTGGATGGAGCTGCACATTCTGTAAGATTTTTAGCTTTTAATTTAAAAAATACAAAAATAATAAATAATGAATTTTTCGTTTGGTTGTGTTTTCTGATTTTATTTTCTGCTTATTCAAATTTTTATTTATTCTGATTTTCATAATATGTAAAAATACATTTATTGTTTTATTTATCTATAATTATTCCTCGATTACACATGAAGATCAAAAATTTTGTTGAAGGTATTTTTAGATAGAGGTACTTTCATGGAACGCATAAAAGTTCATGGGACGCATGTCTAAGATAGAGCCTTATTTTTTGCTTACCGAATTTTGGTTATTCTGATTTTTGAATGATTGTATTTTTTTCTTATTCTGATTTGTATTTCTATTTTTTATTCTGGTTTGTGTTTCATAGAAATTTAAAATGCTCTCTTACATCAATTAAATATTAAAAATATCCAGAATAAATAAATTAAAATTAAATTTATAGCCAACAGACACATTTGAAGCTTGGGCCCAACTTGTGGAATTAATGTTTAGCGCTGTGAGGGATGGTAAAAATTAATTTTAAGAGTTAAAAAATTTTTAATTTCCAGGTTATTATTTATTTGTCAGAAAGTTGCGTAGAAGCAATTTTTCTCTAGGCCAAAATGGCTGTGTCATTGCTAAATCATCCTCAAAAAATGAAAAACAAATTAATTATTGTGATAAAAGTTCGAAAGAAGAATTTAAGAATTGTGGGGGGAGACAAAGTGTTTCTTTGGAAATTTAAAAATATTTTTTTACATAATATATATTTTTATTTAATATCTGAATATAAATATTTTGATAAGGTTACTAGAGTTCGAACCCGGGCCGGGCCCGGACCGGTTTTTTCCGGGCCCGGTGGCCCCGAACCGGGTATTTTTGAGAAAATCCGGTTTTTCGGGGTTTCCTGGTTTTCGGGGTTTTTAGCCCCGAAGCCCGGCCCGGGTCGCATCTGAAAAACCCGGGCCCGGCCCGGGTCCAAGTTTGAGTAAATTTTAAATAAATTTCTGACTTTTTTGCCAAATCTAACTCCTTAAACATCCAAAAAAGAAAAAAATCTGTCCTTGTCATATCTAAAATCACAAAATTTTCGCCTGCGGCGCTGAAAAGCTAAGACGTAATATATCGAGGCATTTGGATGGATTAAGGTGGACCTTGAGTGATATCGGGAAATTTCAAGGGTGCAAAGTAATATAATGGGATTCGGGCCTGATATCGAGGGATCATGTGTTGTAAAACCACTTGATCATTCTAAACTTCGAGGTATTTAAGGGATAAAGATATCTATGAATTTATCAGGATTAATCGCCTATATCCTCGACATCCCTCTTATTCTTCCGATATTCGTCCGAATCCATTCATATCCTTATTTGTGCATGATATCGAAGGATCAAAAAGTTATCCTCCTCCGATTTCACTTAAATCACAGTATTACTGATATCTATTACGGAAAAAAATATATAAAAATATCCCACAAAAATAGTACATAAATCGCTCCAAACGCCTACTTATCTAAATCAATTTAACTCCACAAATCCACCGATAACCCGCTTAATCCCGTCAAATCCCTTGATAATCCGATATCGTTTACATCCTCCTCTATTCAGGATGTAGGTATGACCTCAAATTTTTGATAAATTTCTAATTAAAATAAGGAAATTGCAGAAAAAATCTAAATTTTAAGAATTTTTCAAATTTTTAAAAAACCGGGTCCGGGCCCGGGTGTTAAAAAAACCGGGTTTTCGGGGTTTTTAGCCCCGAAGCCCGGCCCGGGTCAGATTGAAAGAAAAAAACCCGGAACCGGGCCCGGCAAATTGAAAAGTTCGAACTCTAAAGGTTACTATGTTTCAAGTTGATACATTGATGCAACGTTTATTATGACCACCACAGGCTCGGAAAAGAGATAAGGAAAAAGACTGAAAAAGACTCGTACGGCCGAATTGAAATCGGCAGGCCGAATTTTAATGTTTTTGCAAATCAATTTAGAAAATTTTTTAGTTTGTATCTAAGATTGCTTCAAACTGGTAACTTGTTTTTACTCAAAACACGAAATTGTTATAAAAAATGTAAAATACAAAAAAACAATTAAATATGTTTATAAAACATTATTAAATGTCTGTTTTCAGATTTATTTAGGAATGAGCATTAAAATTCCTAAATAAAAATTCATAATAATTCTAAAAACTAGAGTTGCGCGAGATCGATATCTCGACCGAGACCGAGACGAGAATCTCGGTCATTTTCCAATCTCGGTCTCGGTTTTGCCGAGACGAGACCTCCTAACCGAGACGAGATTCTCGGCACTTAATCTCGCCGAGATCCGAGATCAGTATACACCCCTAAAGATTGACCTTCTTGAGATTTATTTTTATTTTGACAAAATATTTAAAATTTCGCTATTGACATATTGTTGTGACTCATTTTAATTTAGTTGTCTAGAGAGCGGAGCAGGACAAATAGGCGCGGCCGAATACACATTAGCCTTCGCGGAAAAAAGTTTTTGCCGCTGCGGAGGTCGCCGAGATCGAAGCGAGCACGACCGCAGCGAAGCACGGCCATCTGTAGCGATGTATTATGCATACACCAGGGATGTGCCTTAAAAAGCGAAACATGAAAGGCGAAAGATTAAACACCAAAAAAGGCGGAAAAAAGGCGAAAGACGAAAAGGCGAAATACATGTAGTGAGTGGAAATCTTTAGAGATCAGTTGAATCAAAGCTTAGGTTAAATACCTAACTCAAAGCTTTGATCAGATATTCCAAATCCTTCGATATCTTTCTTAACCGCTAAATTATGGATATCAGAGAATTTAGAGGGGCATCCGGTACAGCACTGGGACCCGTAAAAAATGGACAATTAAGACTCAATTTTTTAGCGCTCAGGCAAGAGTTTTCAGAATTTTGGAAGGCCAAGAAGCCAGATTTCTTCCTTTTTCAGCGCCCTAGAGAGGAGTCGACAGCATCTACAATTTTGCCTAATTTAGGCGAATAAGGGACTTTCTAAAAAAAGATAATAAAATTCCTTCAATTCCACGCTTTTCTTATGATGAAACAATATTTTCCAAGACTCATTGGGTGATTTTGATGATGACACAGATGATTTTGATGATGATTTAGATGATATTTAATTAATTTGGCAGGGTTTTGGTGGTTAAAAAAAGTTTTGAAGAATCTCGGTTTATCTCGGATCTCGATATCGGTCTCGGGTCAAATTTTGCATCTCGGTCTCGGTCATGCGAGTCTCGGTCAATCTCGGTCTCGGATTTTTTCTAAAATCTCGATCTCGCGCAACTCTACTAAAAACTACTTAATATGTAAAAACACATTTATCAATTTATGTAGCCAGTTATAACTGTGCTCAAAATGTAACGAGTGGCCTCGTCTGTTATATTTTTGTAAGAGAGTGTATTTGAAGCTCTCTAAAAATTTAATTAAGTAGTTTCGTTGGGTACTTTATGAATATCCCCCCCCCTTAATTCTATTTGAGTCCTAGATTAATTTTCCTTTCTTATTGTCAATCATTTGTTCCTTCAAACATTATTACAGCTAAAAGGCAGGTACATATTAGCAAGGAAAGAATACACGTCAACCGCAATAATCGGCCTAACGGCCCCAATTCACCAACTCAACTTGCATTATTTCGAGTTTCTATTTAACCGTAGTTTCCTCGAAGGTAGAATTTTCTCCAGGATAGGGGACTAACAAATAAGTGTTTTTTGTAGCAAATTTTGTGGACTTTCAGATGTGCTATAATAAAAAATTTATGTACAGTCTACACTTGTGAAAATATTGTTTATGTACTGTAGACCCATTTCCCGTTGATATTCGAGATTTTGGGACTTGATGAAAAAACCATTTACAGACTCTCTCTGCTTATAAATTAATTTATATGTATAGACGACAAAAGTTTAATTTAAAAAATTTGTTTTAAAATGAAATTAAATGTGTGCATGTATGTGATTTTAGATAAAATGTACATTCATTTTAAAAAATCAACTTTTCTTTCTGTTTAGTGGTAATGGTATGGTTCCATAAAAGTTCTTCGTGATCAGGACTTAAGCCAGGTTTGGGACTGTTAGTTAGTTTATTCCCAAAAATTGCTGAAGGTTATAACAGTTTTTCACAACCTTTTAAAAATTAGCTATAACCTTCAGAAATTTTGAGGATTAGGGGAACGAATGGTCCCATAATAAACCTAATCAGAGGCAAAGAATGGAAGAAATATGATTTCTTGATCTTCCAAACTTTTAAAAATTCACGTCTGCGGCGCTAAAACTAGAAGATGTATGGCAAAAGAAAGTACCTATACCCTCTATATTGATCCAAACCCATGGGACTAGCTGACAATCAGTGATAGAAGTTTTTGGTCTTGTGTTGTGTTTTTCCCGATTATCCCTTACTTACATCCATGGTCCCAAAAACGAAGTATTCTTACTGAACACCCTAAAAACTCAAAGAAAAATTGAAAATTTTATGGAAAGATCTGCATATAGGAAGTTTTTGGTCTTGTGCAGGGCCAAAAAAATCTGACATATAGGGCCGAAAATCTGATTTTTAAAATGAACGTACATTTTTTTAAAAACTTTTTCGGGACACAAAATCAAAAAATTTTTTCAATAGCCTTTTTCTCCTTAATATTTCTTCGACTATTTCTTTATAAACTTTTTGGCCATTTTCATTCCTTTTTTAAAAGGTTTCTTTAAAGGAAATATAACAGAAGTTGGCCAAACAAAACGTTCATTTTCTTCTTTATCTTTTAAATATAAATTATTTTTAAAAATATTTTTTTAATTAAATTACCAGCAATTTTTGAAATTAATTCTCTTGCAAATTTAAGACAATTGTTGGTAATTACATTATATGATTCTTTTGTGTAGTTTGCAAAGTTGCGGTCTATTACTTTAACAATTTGAGCAAACGATAAATTTGTTTGAGCAGTTCGACTTTCTCCGTACTCATTTTTTATAAATATTTGATCATATTGTCTTTGAAAAAAATTAAATTATAAATTTAAATAAACATTTATTCAGCATTTCCTCCAATAGAATGCCATGGCATTCTATTTCGTGACCGGTCAATCCGTCAGTGGACAATCCGTCAGTGAACAAATCCGTAATTCTTACCTCTACCCGACCTACCGCGGCCAAAATTCTTCATTTTTTCGTATGGAGATTATAAGAGATATCGAAAATTTGGAGATTAATGAGGAAATCGGCAAATTTGTCTGGATTAAAAGATCAGTGGATTTGGGAGATATTGGGGATTTCAAAGGATATCGTGGGATTAAGGGGAATACTAAAGATTTGGAGTAACATGGTGGTTATCGAGGAATTTGGGGATTAAGAGATTTTTTGTGGATTAAGTGGGATATCAAGGGATATAGTCGGATTAAGAGGATTTGGAGGTTGTTCCATGATATCCATCTAAAAACAATCTCGTATTCGAGGACTTCCCATAATCCCACGATATTCATCCAAATCCAATATAATCCCGCACGTTAATTATGTAATCTAATCTATCCAAATCCTCGAATCCTTCTAAATCCATCAAAAAATCCACCGCGGTAGGTCGGGTAGAGGTAAGAATCACAATTTGTTCGCTGCCGGATTGTCCACTGACGGATTGTCCGACCTCTGACGGATTGTCCACTGACGGATTGTCCGGGAGCCTTCTATTTTTCAATCCTCTCCCAAAGTGTTAAATAACTAAAGGATGGCATTATGTTTTTTGATCTTCGCTGGAAAGACTTTTTGTGCTGCTCCGAAGGTTAGGTTTTCGCTACAAGACGGCCGTGCTTCAGTTCGACGAGCTCTTTTGAATGAGCTGTCATTTGCATATTCGAATTTTTTCCCCAAAATCGAGCTTACTCCCCCCTATGGTTTTTTGATATTCAATCGCCTGTATCTCTGCGACATTTCATCTCCCGCAGAAAATCTTAAATATTTGAACTCAGCTCGGCGAGACGACTCTAATGGTATATATTTAGAGTTCCGATCTCGAGGGCTTATACTATAGTAAGCCAAATTATGTATTGAATATGGATAGTTGGAATAGTTGGAACAAAATAGAGGATGGCACTCTCCTAATAGAGGAAATACGTAATTAAATACTTAAAATGTCCGCCATTATATCTTGTATGGAAATGTTTTGGAATCCAATATTCCAATCCTGGACGATGAAAATGTATTTCTAAAAAATATATTTAAAAATAACATTTTTAATATTTTAATTTAATAATAACCAATTCCACAAACAAATACTCCAGCATGAAAAACACCAACTTTTGTTGAATTCTGAAATTAAATAAAGTCCATAATTAAAATACATTTATCATGTTACATTTTTCTTCACCACTCCTACGCTCGTACTTAAACTCGTACAAGCTTCGTACTTTTATGAGTAAGATTAAATTTGAAATCTCGAAACACATCTCCTAATTAAGTAAGTGCCATATCAATTACTTATCAACACACATCTCCCTTTCTAGTCATAATTCGGCAATCAAATATCTCATTAAATTTGTAAGTCAGATAGGACCAGTCACTTATTTTATTATTTTTAGCTCTCGAATCCCGCGGGAGGAGTGGCAAAAGGGACGGGAAACGCGGGGACTGCGGCTCTGAGAGGAGACCTCCTCCGCTACCTTGGCATTCCCTTACACTCGACGGAAGTAGTCAGCATTAATATTTTCAAAGCAGAAATTATCTTATTTACTTTAAATAATTCATAAGCTGCTATTTTTATTTCCCCACAACTTCTATTTCCCTTAACTTCTGCTTTAAATGTTTCTTCATCAAAAGCATGCTGATATTTTACTGGGTATTTTCCAAATTCCTTATCCATTTTAATAGCCACTTTTTCTGAAACTCTTTCTGCATACGGTTTTAATATTTCAATTCTTTCTATTAAATCCTCAACTTCTTCACTAGATAATTCTAAAATAATAATTATTAGGTCGGGTCATAATTAGCGTCGCTTTTCTTCGGATAAATTTTTAGGGGTGTTATTTTACAAATATTCTTTTTTCTTATTAACCAAGATAAAGATCTGAATCTACTCTTCATTTTAATACCACGTTTAGCCATATAAGGTTGATATTTATAAAGTTATGATTTTTTGAACTTTACTACCTCGTAGTGAATTTCACAAGCATAATCTTTTAATTTATGGTATGTAGATAGGTTATACCTTGCTGACTGATTTACAAGCAAAGCTTAATCGGATTGCCTCCCCATCGGGACGTTCATAGAAAAAGGTGTACTAACTTCTCCCTGTCTAGTAAGGAAGCATTTGGTGGTGTCTTATCGAAAAAGGTCCGAGTAACCAGTCCCAACCCTGATCCGGGTTTAGACGCAATCTCGATTTAAATTTATTACCATTGTTATTTGAACCATAATGGGTTTCAATACCACTCGATTCTCCTCCTTTAGTTTCTAAGGAATAATTTACGAGGAAAAATATGATGAAAATTGCAGGGAATTTTTGTTTGAACATAGTAATTTAAGTTAAAAATTTATGAATTTTTGGAACAAATCTATAAAGAATTAAATTTTTTAATATTGTAAGGCTGAGACATCCTATAGGCACGTGGAAAGAATTATTGCCAGCGGCCCTTCACAGAGAAGTGCAAAGTCCGTTACAACCGGCCCTTCCCAAAGAGCTATTAGCCACCTATTATCTTAGCTTAATATCGCCACCAACTTATCTTTTTGAAACGACTAGTTCCCAAAAGATTCCCAAAAGGATTTGCTGGTAGCAATGGATGGTTCAGCAGCTTAATGTTAAACCCACAACACCCTCCGGGTTCTTAAGAAATTAACGTCTTTTACTTAAAGAATTCGACTTGTGGGCCCTGCTCACTCAAATAAAATTAAATGAATTAAGTCTTGGCAGGGCATTAACAGCGCTTTTTATCTTTCACTCCTCTCTTTCTTCCACTACAACCCTCTCTGCTCTCAAATTCGTTTACGTGGAGCAAGGATGTGGCACTTATCCAAGTAAAATCACATGAATCAAGTCTTGGGAGGGCATTAATCTAAGTGCAGCGCTTTTTATCTTTCACTCCTTTCTTTCTTTCACTACAACCCTTTCTGCAACTCAAATTAGTTTGCGTGGAGCAGGGATGGGCAAATTTTATTGTGTTTAAATGTTTTGTATCCCCATTTTTATCATTGTTTTGGAACGAATCAGAAAAAGTTTTCCGATGAAATGGGAAAAGAGCTTTCATAATGACATTTTTGTAAAAGTTTTTAGGTATATATTTTTTCTATATTTTCTCCTTTTCCCCTTTTTTTGATCTTTTTAAAAATTTTTGCCCAGGTGCCTATTTCTCCCCTCCACAGAATCTGCGTACGCAGAATTTCGGAGAAATAGAATTTCCGCAGAATCTTTTTTTGTACACAGAATGCAGATTCTGTGGAGGGGAGAAATAGGCCCCAGGCAAAAAAAAGAAAGAAATGCGGCTTCTTGGCCTTCTAAAATTCTCAAAATTTTCGCATGCGCTTTGAATTTTAATTTGTAAAACTTTCTACAACCGTAACACCTGAACCCCGCGTGTACTCTCCGGCAAGCCTCGATCTAGGACAAACTCCTAGATCGAGGGATCTAGGACACATTCCTAGATCGAGGGGAGCTACCCTAATTAAATGAGACAGTGGAACCTACTTTTTCGAGTGGTGGGCATTCGGCCCTAGCCGCTAAACTCCTCGGCCTTCGAAATAGGCCCAACGATGTCTTAAGCAATAACGCCCGAGCCGCATCCGAATCGCCAGGCCATTTCTGTGATACATCATTCCGACATTTGATCACCCCCAATAATTACATTTTTTGCCTATACCCAATTGGTCCCAATAATTTCTGTCAGGGAATATCGTCACCAGGGTTGCGTCGTAATTACGAATTACGATTACGAATTACGAATTACGGCGTTTTTTGAGTTACGAATTACGAATTACGATTACGAAAATATTGGGAAAAATTACGAATTACGAAAATAAAAAATAAAAATTACGAAAAAAAATTATTGCAAAAAAACCCTCTCGTACTTTGCCATTAAATTTTCAAAGGAAAAAGGAAATAAATATGTATATTTTCTTTCACTTTTCCTTTTGTTCATCGGTGGTTGAGTGGGTTAGGAGTCGATTTTTGGTGCTGGGTTCTAATCCATATTGGGAAATGGATTTTTTGATATTTTTACTTCCAAAAATAAAAATTTTAAACTTTGATTTTAAATTTGTAAATTTATTTTTTTAATATTTTCGATTTGAAAAACTTTAAAAATTTTAATTTATTTTTGCCAATGAAATCAGTCTAGATATCGAGAGATTAAGATGGATTGCGTGATTTGAACGGATATCAGGCGATCTGCAGGTGTTCGTATTAAGTAAGAGTTTAAATTTTGTCAGGATTAAGTGAGAGTGATAGATATCATGATATCAAACCCTTAATCTGGGACGGTGATTTCGCATGATTGATTGAAGAGATATCGGAGGATTAAGGGGATTAGGAGGGATATCAGGTAATTAATTGGCATTTGAAGTAATATCAGAGAAATAAGATAGAGGGATTAAAAGGAGCAGCATCAATTATTAATAAATGATTTTTTAAATTAAATTAAACATTTTTTAAAAATTACGAATTACGATTACGAATTACGAATTACGGCATTTTTTGAGTTACGAATTACGAATTACGATTACGAAATTTTTTTAAAAATTACGAATTACGAATTACGATTCCGAAAAAAAAATTTCAATTACGACGCAACTCTGATCGTCACTTTAAATTGACATTTTGACCCCGAATATTTTTATTTGATATCTACGTTGCAGTGCCCTTCCCCCTGTTTTTATATTCATAAAACATTTAATTTTATCGAAAAAACAGAATTAATTTAAATTGTTTCATTTTTTTGTCTCTAGTATTAAATACCTAAATTAATTTATAAATATTTTAAAAATTAAAAGAATTTTTTCTTAAATCGCAGCTGATTGGAATTAATTTCTTCATCTCACGGATCGTATAAAACCATTGCTCGACAAGATGGGCATCCTACTTCTATCTGCAAAAATATATAGGTATTTTATTTAAATTTTCTTAATATTTCTCAATTTAGTAATTTCATAAAAGTTTTAAATTTGAATTCCTACCAAATTATTTCCTTTAACATACTTCGCTTCCAACCTGTAATTTATTTTGAAAATTTTATTAATTATGAAGATATTCTTGTATAAAGGGAGATAACAAAAGAACAAAAGGAAGGTGTTGACTTAGTGAGATTCGACTATACTCCCAAGAGTTTTATCCATTATTTGATGGAAAATTTAAACTAATCAATCCTCAATAACATAGATAAAATTAAAAGGGTCAGAAACATGGTCTCGATTTTTGCTAAGAACCTCGCCGAGGAACGAGGCTAAATATTTATATGTCGGCGGAAAATTTCAACTTTTCCGGAAAAATTGAAATTTTCCTAAAATTGAAATTTACCGCCGACATATACACATCTAAAGATTCTGTTGAATCTATAACAGTGCTCCGATTCGTACTTTTTTAAAAGTATTGTACTTTTAAATCGACCGCCGTACTTACGAAATTTAATTTGTACTTTTTTGAAAGTACATATGTACTTTTAAATCAACAATTTGAAAAAAATGGAAGAAATCTGGCTTAAGGACCTCCAAAATTCTCAAAATTTTCGCCTGTGGCTCAAAAAACGGAAGACTTTTAGCACTTTATTGTACTTTCTTGACAATCAGAGCTACAATGCACAAAATGCTCAGTGCAAACAAGAAATTATTAGAAAAGATTCATTTAGGAGAGAAATATAAAAGATTTGAGCACGAATAAATATTTTCTAATTTAATTTGGAGTGTACTTTTTATTTGGAAATTTAGCCCCTATGTACTTTTAAATCGAGATTTTTGCACATTTGATTGGCATTTTGTCGATCAGAGCCCTGATCTATAATCATGCAGAAGAGCCTATTTAGCTATTTTCACTCTTGAGTCAGACAATACTATAATTTCAAAATTAATTGAAATTATTTTGAAATTATTTTGAAAATCTTTTAATATTTAAATTTACAAGAAATTAATTACCATCCTTGAAGACAATTTCTATGAAAGTTATGCTAAAAATATAATTAAATTTTGAAAGATTTTATATAAAAACTTTGCATTCTGTTACTTGTTGAATTTCTTGATTTTCTTCATTTTCGGGGTTAATCAAATTATCCAAACAAAAACACTCTTTATCTTTATTTTTTACCTTAAATTCTTCGTTTATTTTAATATCCGTAACTGTCGAAACTAAATAATAAAAAACATTTAAAATAAGGCACCTTTCCGTTACAAATTGAGTGTCAGTCGAATTTGATCGGATATAACGTTTTGATGCTTGATCCAATACAAATAAATTTTATATAATTCTCAGGCCCTCAGTAAATCGTATCATTTTTTCTAATTTGCTGGTTCAGTTCGTTCACTCATTTATGAGTATACTTGATAAATTATTTCGTGCCGTTTACATTTATCGTGTTATAATTTTTAATGACTTATCAGTAGAGCTGTGATTTTTATGCAAATGCATATTTTTTTGCAAACTTGGCATCATGTATAAAGCACAAAAAACACTGCTTTAGCTTGTTTTGAAAACTTTAGAGGGGGTTTCTATTTGCATATAATGCATATTTTTGCATATTTCGGACTTTGGTGCATAATGCATATTTTAATGCATATTTTGAGGTTTTTGGGGAAAATAACAAGAAAATTGCCCAAAATCCTGCCAAAAAGTGAAATTTTAGTAAAAATTTAGGAAAAAATTGTAAAAATTTTGGAAAAATTTTATAAAAATTAAGAATTTTGTAAAAAATTTTTTTTGTTATTTGGACGCGACCCAAAAATGTCCCACACCAAAATGTCACACCGCCAAAACGCCACATCTCAAAATGTCCAACAGAGTAAAAATACTCAATTTGTTGAACAATACATATAAACTGAGAGTAATCTTAATAAAAATAAATGTTTGAACGTTTTTTACTAAAATAATGTAAAATTTCTAGGTATAAATTGTATTTTTCGTGCATATTTGCATGGATACTTTGGGTTTCTTGCATATTTTCGTGCATATTTCGGCAATTTTTTATGCATATTATAGTGCATATTTTGCATTTTTTAATGCATAAAATTCACAGCTCTACTTATCAGGGCTGTTCCATCAATTTGGAAAAAAGATACAATTTATTGAAAGCCTTCGAAAGATATAAAATAGAAAGTTTGCAAAAGTTGAGCCACCGGGCAGGATTCGAACCTGCGACACCTGCTAGTTGTTGCTAGGCGATTTCGCTTACTATATGCAGGAGCTCTACCTCTGAGCTACCGGGGCATCGACTGATGATTTGTCTTTTTCCTTTTTAGATTGTTTAACCCTCGCCTAAGCGTTTTAAATGCTGCTGGGTGAATCATCCTTACAAAATTCATAAGTATTGAATAATCCATCAAAACTTTATATCCGATCAAAGTCGCCTCGCAGTTTATGGTTGTATGACGGAAAAGTATTTAAATATAAATTTTCGATCAAACAGGTTGTTAACCATTCAAATTATAATATAAATTACCTTTATCAGGAAATTTTTTGAAATAGATTTGCTTTTCATCAATCAGCGTGAGATAAGATTTATTATATCTAGAAAATTGTTTTAATTAAAAGATTTGCAACAAGACGCTGCAACAAGACGCTGGAAATTTAAGAAAAAACTAGCTCTGTGATTCGGCTGAAAATCAAATTTTTGATGCAAAATAAAGAGAATTTTTATTTCGGTCACCCTATACACTAGAGCTAAAAAGGAGCTCCGACAGCGTTTTTAATTTAATGTCTATGTATTTTACCCTATAAGTGTAATAATAAATAACACGCATTCCGATAATTCGTCATAATTTTGTTTAAGAAGATCATCATCTAACGATTCCGATTTGAGTTTTAATACATAAAATTTATTCTCGAAAGGTATTTTATATTTATCCAAAATAGCATTTTTGTCATTAGTCATATTTTCTGGTTCTGGATGGATTGTAAATAAATCATATTCTTTAGCTCTTTTGTGAATTTTATATATTTTATCAGCCATACAAAATGATAATTGGTCTTAAAAATAAATTTTATGTCTGACTATAGCTGGTTTGTAGAGGTCCTGGTTAGGGAGCTCTAACGAACAGAAATTAATTATGAAACGAATTGAGTGAAACAAAACGAATTGAACATGTTTCGGACGGAACGCTGATATCCCCATTAATCCTTAAAGTCATCTTAAACCGACACCCGCTGATATTACCCGATACCCCTCCAAATCACTGAGCAATTAATGCACCCAATTCTAATAACCCATCGTAATCCTCCATAAATATTCCTCATATAGTCAAGAATTGTCATTTATCTAGGTCTACAGGCATCTCCGGAATAAAAGTTTAGTACCGTCGACTCAGCTCGTCGAGACGGAACAAATGGTATGGGTTTTGTGTCGAAACTAAAACTACAGTATACTAAAATGCAGCCAAATATTTAATTAATCTTATATACTAAAACATCTATGTGTAAAGAACATTTAAAATTCTGTTTATTTTTTAAAAATATTTACCCAATTCCATTTGAACATTTTTAGATAATAAAAAAATTTCTTTTTTATTAACTTTATTTAAATAATCCTTATAACTAAAAAAACCCTTTCTTCTCATTAATAATACATTTTTTAATTTATTAAATAATTTCTCATTGTATTGTTCAACCAATTCTTTGTTTAATTCAAAACATTTATTTGCATATTCCTCCCCCATTAATTTTGACATTTTTTCTTTTTCGATAATTTCAGCATCTTTTTCAATTTTTTCAATATCTTCTTTACAAATTCTCCTTCCGACTTTCCATTCCTTTTTCATTTTCCTTGCATAAATTTCCGTTTTTAGAATTTTAGAAAACAAAAGATAATCGTTTACACAAGTAATTTGTTCTGACGACAATTTTTTTGCTTCTACGCAGAAAAATAAAATTGTCAAAAGAAAAATTAAAAGTAATTTAATAATTAAATAATACATATTAAATAAAATTAAAGAAAAAATAATTTTAATATTTTTTATAGGCAAGGGAAGCTAGATAGAGAGAGAGAGGTGTATCTCTCTCAATAGCGAGAGGTTGTCCTTTTTTGAATTTTAAAATAATTTATTGAATAAACATAGACGACTTTATTAAATCGATTATTAAATGTTAATAAAAAAATTTTATTAAGAAATTTATTTATATTTTTTAATTAATTTAATATGTATGCCGCATTTTACTTGAATTCATATGACGAATTTAGCACTACTACAGTTTATGAGTCCAATCGAACTTTATGCGTCCAATCAAAAAATAATTGGATTTTTCTTGGTGTTACAAAGTTGGGGTATGGTTCCAAAACTGGGTCTGCTGGGTCTGGGCCCACTGGGTTTGGGACCATTCTCTACCCTATCCCTCGAACTTTCTGGAAGTTAAAATAGTTTTTTTTGAAATTTTTAAAAATTGGTTGTAACCTTCAGAAATTTCGAGGGATAAGGTAAGGAATGAAGTAAACCATTAACTAAGAATTTCAACTTTAAATTTTCAACTATTAACTATCAATTTTTAACTAATGACTATCAGTTTCAACTATTAACTATGATTCATTTATTAACTATTAACTTTCAACTATAATTCAACTATTAACAAAGATTTTCAACTTTCAATTTCAACTATTAATTATTAACTTTGATTAACCTATTAACTATGGTTTAACTATTAAATAAAATTTTCAACTTCCGATTCTAATCTTTCTCTAGCATTATGACGGAAAAGATCCTCTATCATAATTGAATCAGTCTGATTGTAGTTGTTCCGGTAAATTTACCTCATTTCGCGCGACAATATTTGTAGTTTTTTTCCAAGTCATTTTTTGAAAATAAACTTAAATATATAGAATGATAGAATGATAGCACAAATAATGAAATAGCAAGAAACTGAAAAAAGCCAATCTTTTTACATTAGTTTTCCTTACGCAAAAATCACAAACATTAGAAACTTGGGAAAAATAACCATTTCGAACCGGTCCAAGCAAGCAAGGAAATAAGTAAAAAGAAGTTAAAAGCATAAAACTTAAAAAAACCAACGGTTCGTTTTTGAACCTAGAATCAAAACAGATTTTAAATAAAATTAACAAATAAAAAATTCAAACAAAAATACATAAAAAATTTAAAGAATTTTTAATCAAAATTTAAACACACCGCCAAATACAACAACAAAAATCTCGCAAAATTCAAAGCTACGGACAAGCAAACGGGAATTCTAAAATTATATATAGCATTTATTTATTTTAAATTGTCAGAAATTGATTTAAAATAAACACTTGATTAAGGGCAATACAGTAAATGTCTAGCCTGTCACAAGCTTGTTTTATGACAGTCTAGTCTAATGAGACGTGCTATTCTGCCAAGTTAGTCTTATGACACCTGTCCTTTTCAAGTTAGGTGTGTCTCTTATTACCCTTGCTATTTTTTAAAAATATTTTTTTCCTTTTAAGTTTAAAAATATTAATTTAAATAAAATTTTTTTAACTTTAGAAAAATGAATTTTCTTTTTATAATTTTTATTTTAATTTTTGTTGTTGATCAACAAACAAATGGAATGCAACAGAGATTATACCGCAATCAACAAGAAAGTAGGTTTTTGTAATTTAAAATATTAAAACCAATTAGAATTATTCACGTTCGATAAACTTTACACTTTAGATTTTTTTCGGATTTAGAAGCCTATTTTGGTAGTTTTTTAGTGCCTATATAGACGCTTATTTTTGACTTTTTAGTGCATAAAAATCTTAGCCCAAGTCCACTAGTATTATCCGGATTTTTGCATATACAATTACGTATCCGCAATTGTCGTAAGGCCGTAAATATTTGTTTTTTATTCTTTGCGATGAAATGGGGTGTGTAGTTAAATAGTTCAATTCCTTAAAGAATATTTAAATAAAAGTTTTAAAATTACTTTATTTTTATTTTAAATTGCTTTATATAGGTTCTTTATAGACTTATTTACCGATTTTTATTTAAAAATATTATAAAAATGAAAACCAATTTTTAGAAAGGAAAAGTAAAGGTAAAGAAGCTTCATCTTCTACCGCTCCTGGTTTTGCTAATTCGTTGCAAATACCCAAGTTTTCTCTTCTCGAATTAACTTTTTTAACTGAGATTTTGCGCGATATTGAATATGCCAATCTTACTAATAATTATAAATTAATTGATATTATGCAACATCGTGGTCAATTAGTTTTTGCTCGAGTAAATCATTCTCAATTTAATTTTGAGCAATTATTTCCATACTTTATTGCAAAATTAAATGTGGTGAGCAATAAATTTTTAAAATATTTTTAAATTTTCATTTTTAAAAAGATTTTGAATTTTTATTACAATTTATTACACAAAAAACGAGAAACAATCCAAAAAACTAAAAAAGACATGTTTATTATTTGGCATCTGTTTGGCGTAGCTCGAAATCTCATCCGCTCATTTTTTCTGGATTACAGTCAAAATAAAGCCATGTATGATGGAATATTGTATAAATCATTATGAAAATTAGTCTAAAAATTTTGTTTTAAAGTTCACAACATTTAAAATTGATTTCCGTTATCAGTTATATTAGGGCTTATGATAATCTTGAAGTGAAGGCAAATAATTGGATGAGATTTTTGCGTCGAGAAGGAGCTCTACATGGAGAAAATGTTGAATTTAGTCACATTGGAGTGTCTTACAGTAACTAAATTTAAAAAATTTATTTAATAAATTTAAAAAAATTTTGTATGTTAAATTAATTAAGCACGTCCGCAAATGTTAATGTCTTTGCAAGAGGCGGAACAACAAGGAGGAAATACAATAATACTATATCCTGTACAATACAATCATGATATCAACACTGATATCTTTCTGTCTACAAACTTTTTAATTGATTTAGGACATATCCACAATCCCAAATTGAAAAATGATGAATGTACCTTGATCGATATAGTTATAGGAGAGCTACGTCAAAATATGGAAGGGGCAAATCAAGAAAATATTGGATTTTATTATTTATACGATAACCCATATGTTGCGGCTTCTAAACGGAAAATTGATATTTTGATTGGCGAAAATTTGAATGAATTATTTTTTGGAAATATAGAATATCTTCCTGAAAATTCTGTAAATTTGCCAAATCGTTTCAACTTTGTCACAAAAGTAATTTAAATATATCTTAATTATTTTGGTATAATAGTTAGTATCAGGGCTGGGCATTGGAATTTGTTGGGCCGATGATTTTCTGACCCGTGCCGTGTTGGATCCGGGTCGAAAATCGATGGATAATATTATTTTGGGTAGTTAGGTAAATTATGAGCAATGTCTGAAGAACCGGCGAATATCGAAGGGTTAATAAGGATATCGGTGGATTATCGTGGGATTTGGATGGATTAATAGGATTTAGGTTGACTATTAAATAATCCGTGCAATTTTTGAAACGAGATATACCGTAAATCTTCTAAAATAAGCCCCGGGCTTATTTTTTTCGATCGACCTCTAGAGGGGGCTTATTTTGGAGGGGGCCTATTTTAGAGGATTCACGGTAACTTCCTTAAAAAATTGGGATAAAAATTCTCAAAAGATTTTGCGAAAGATTTAAGTATAGAGCAAAATCTCACTGAATTTGTAAATAAAACAAAAAATCACACGCCTATTTAGAGTACTTTTTTAATTATTTCATAATAACAAAAGATTACTTTTAGATTAGAAATGAATGTTTGGATGTGGTCTTAAAACGCAAAAAATTTCATGGCAAACGAAAAATTGCTGATTTTGACCTTAACCTTCCTCCTGTTGAAGAATAGAAATAGTGTTGCATTTCATACAGGAGCTGAAAATTCAACTTTTTATTTATTTTTAGTTTAGTAGATGATTGGCTTTGAAAAAGCGATTTTTTATTTTATTTAAAAATTATCTAATAAATTTTTTAATTCAACGATGTTGGACAGCAGTTTAAGAGGGGAGGGAGTAAACTCAATTTATTTCAAAACTAAATCTATGAGAGCGTTTTAATAAATTCGTAAAATTTTCTATCTAAATTTTGAAACAAAATTGTTAAAAGATTTGAAGAAAATAATCCGAGAGATTTTTGATTCAAAGGTTTTAGGTCAGGATATCTTATTTCAAAGGGTTCCTCAAACTGCTGAGTATTACTTTAAAAAAATGATTTTGAATTTGTTTTTTATTATATACTATTTATCGTGATAAAGTTCTTTTGGGGTTTTTCTCTGATTTATTCTATTTTAGTAAGGGCTGCTCAAAATTTCGGAACGAAATGTAATAAATTTTATTGCCAAACGAAATAAAAATATACCCCTTAGTGGCGGGAATTTTTTGATAAATTTTTTAGAATTTTTAGGAAATTTTGTGGGATTTTAGAAATTTATTTTATATAAAAATTTTAACTTTAATTATGAAAACTGTAATAAAACCTGGAAAATGATAAAAACTTAATTTAATAATTTCTATTAATTTATTTATTATTTGCGCCAAACTGTCAACCCATCATTTGACTACGCGAGAAAATTAAGAAGGATAGGGAAAGGCAGAAAAAAGGGTGTACGGAATTTTGGTCACCGGAATTTTGGTCACCAAGTCAAAAAACGGAATATTGGGCACTGAAATTTTGGTCACCAATAGGAATTTTGGTCACCAAACGGAAAAAAAGAATCTTATCTAAAACTGATATCAAAGTGATAAAAAAATGATTTTTCATCCCCCAGTTGATCAATTTCAATGTTTATCACTTTGCAGGCTGATCACTCTCCCGGTTGATCACCCTCGATCAATCTACCGGATGATTGATTAACTGGCATAGTGATCAACATTGATTTTATCAACTGGGGGATGAAAAATCATTTTTTATCACTTTGATATCAGTTTTAAATAAGATTCTTTTTTTCCGTTTGGTGACCAAAATTCCGCTAGTGACCAAAATTCCAAAAAAGTTGGTGACCAAAGTTCCGAAAAATCTTGGTGACCAAAATTCCAGTGACCAAAATTCCGGCACACGAAAAAAGGGCATAAATCAAAGAGACAAAAAACAGCTTGATTGGATGAATGTGAACAAGATTAATCTAGGGTTGGACAAAGCCGGTTATTAGAAGGTCCCCCGGTTAACGGTTTAAACGGGTTTTTAGAAACCCGGATACCATAACCGATTAATAGACTCATAAAGTAGATTGGACTCATAAAGTCAAGTAGAACCTTAATATTTATGCTCGATTAATTTATTTTAATTAATCATAAAAAAATTTAAAAAAATATTTCTGTGTGGCAAAATTTGTATTTGCGTGTTTTATTTTATTTATTTATTTATTTATATCGAACACCAAAAGGTACATACAAATATGTACACTTACAATGGATAGAAAAACAATAAAAATAAAAATAAATGCGTTAAAAAAATATATGATATTTGGAAAAAAAAATAAATGAATAAAATGCGTCAGTAAATTGTTGTGTATAATGTAAATTTAAAAAAAATATATATATATATATATATGTGATTATATTTAATGAAAAATAAAGTTAAAACCCTTAAAGACCAAAATCTACACAATTAGCTAATACTCTAAATTTTTTATGATTTGCACACTCAATGACTTCTCTAGGCAATTTATTCCAAATGTTAATGACCCTAATGAAAAAATTGTTTTTTGTCTTAAATGAGTACCCCCTATTTTGAAGCAGATATTTCCTGCGTAAATTTCTTTTCGCAAATATAAAGAATTTATCTGGTTTTAGATGTGTATGTCCAGTTATAAATTTATATGTCATACATAGGTCTGAAATACAGCGTCGCTCTGTTAGCTTCTTAAGCTTACATAATTTTAATCTTTCTTCATAGTTCCTAGGTGTAATGGAGCAAATTTTTAGGGCAATTCGTGTAAAGAATTTCTGGACTCTCTCAATTTGGTGGGAGGTTTCCACTTTTGATGGATTCCATACTTCAGTTGCATATTCTAGACAGGGCCTTACATAAGTTTTGTAGCAAAATACAAGTTTGTTTATATCTTTAGTTTTAATTAGTCTAAATATCTGGTGGGTGAGGAAATAAGCATTTTTAATAATTTTCTCATAATGATGGGAAAATGATAAACTAGAATCAATAATAATACCAAGATCCCGAACACTATCTACTTCACTCATTTGTTTTCCTAGTAACCTATATTTTCTTTTATTATTATTTTTCCCTATGTAGAGAACAACACATTTTTCTAGTGAAATATCTAAGCCATTAATAATAGACCATTGTTCAATACATGATAGAGCTTCGGATAGAATTTCAGTTTTAAAATCATTTTTATGTTCAATATATAGCTTCACATCATCAGCATAAATTTTTATATTTATACTTTCAGGTAAATATTTTGGTAAGTCATTAATAAATATTAGAAAAAGTAGTGGTCCGAGTACACTGCCTTGTGGTACACCAGATAAAGTTGAAAAGCTATCAGAAAGGGTATCTTCAATCTTAACTCTAAATGTTCTGTTTTCTAGGAAATTCTTAATAAACATATATATCTTTCCAGATATACCGATTGATTTCAATTTATAGAGTATCCTGTTTATAGGTACTGAATCAAACGCTCTAGCAAAGTCAATATATACTAAATCAATAGATTTATTTTCCTGTATCGCCTTATAGAAATCATTTAACATTACTAGCATTTGTGTTGATGTTGATCTGTTAGTTAGAAATCCGTATTGGTCATCAGAGAAATAAGATTTTTTATTTAAAAATCTTATTATTTCAATACTAATTATTCTCTCTAATACTCTACAGAGCGTACATGTTAGTGATATAGGTCTGTAGTTGTTAGGATCTGATTTGTCACCTTTTTTGTGGATTGGTATAATTATAGATGTACTCCATATTTTCGGAATATTTCCACTATCTAATATTACTCTAAATATTTCAGTTAGTACTGGGGCTAGTTCTTCTGCTGAATTTTTCAGTAATATATAAGGAACTCCATCCGGAGATGTAGAATTTTTGTTAGGAAGCTTCCTTAATAGTTCTCTAATCTGAATTACATCTAAGTCTAGATCTAGCATCGAGAGCTCGTTATTTTCATTCATAACTTCATCTTGCAACTTCTTGTCGCTAAAATTAGTTAAAAATGTCTTAGCTAGTATATTTGACTTTTCTAAGTTATCTTTGTATATTTTATCATTGGAATCTGTAAGAAATGCTATATAACCATTATCACCCATTTTTCTCTTGATAAACTTATGAATAGAATTATAGCCTTTGGAAATGGCTATTTGCTCTTTTTAAGATGATGAGATTGAATTTTTGTTTTTAATTGTTTTGAAATAATTTTATATTTCATTTTAATATCAATATTCAAAGGGGTTTTCTTTAATTCATTGTAAGTTGAAAGTTTTCTTTTATAAAGGTCTTTAATATCCCTAGAATACTTTTCTTTTATTATCTTTTTAATAGGTCTTAGTGGCATAACTTTATCATATATACCCAGTAGACATGTTGTTAACTTAGAATATTTTTCTTCTATGCTAAAGTAGTAGGGTAGTATGTAATCCCAATTTATACTAGCTATGTTTTTGCTACATTCGTTAAGATTTTTCTTATTAATATTTCTTACTAAAACTTTGCTTTGTTTTATTCTTTTACATCTTTCATTAATACATACTTTAAACTTAACCATATTATGATCTGATGTTGAAAAATTCTCAATCACGTTAGTGCTAACTAAATTATCAGGGAATGATAAAACTAAATCTAGTATAGCTTTCTCTCTTGTGGGCTTATTAACTGACTGTATTGCATTTGTTTGGTTAATAAATTCAAGTAAAACCTTCCCAATCTGATCAGAAGCAGCTAACATATTCCAATTAATATTAGGGCTATTAAAGTCTCCCAGAATTATATATCTCTTAGTATTGCCTAATAGATTATAGATATATTTTAATATTTTCCTTGTATTTTTAACTGTACAATCAGGTGGCCTATATATGCAAATAATTAAAATAGGTTGGGCTATGAGTAATTTAACACAAATAAGCTCGCATTGGAATTTACTACCTTGGAAAATACACCTAAATGTTAAACCATTAGTTATTAAGATAGCGCAGCCTCCCCCTTTGCGTTTTTCTCGATGAGCAAATAAAGGTTGGAACTGATTATTAAAGCAGAAATCATTATAGATAGTATTATTTTTTTTGAGCCAAGTCTCAGTAATACAAGCTATGCCTATTTTGTGTTTATCTAGAATAAGTTTTAATTCATCGGTTTTATTGGTCATTGAGCGTGCATTAATTAATATTCCACTAATTTCATTTTTAATTATTTTTTTACCTCTGGTGTTCGCGAGTCCCTATTGTGTAGTTTTGTTCTTTAAGGGACGGGGATTTTTAAGTTCTCTGATATGCAAATCAGATATAACATATTTATAAAGACCACACGAATTATTTAGTGAGTAGGCATGCCTACGTAATTGATACAAAAATTGTAGCTCAGGAGGACTAAGGTCACGGCGAGCAAATACATTGTTAGGAATTGTGGAAATGGTACGAGAAATGCTATGAAATTGTTGAATAAAATAGTTACGAGAAACATTATCTATAAAGGGTATTTTTATGAGCTGAGGCCTAGAAGAATTTGTTTGAGAAAATTTAGTTTTATGCCGAAAAGGTGGGGTATTTTTGTCAAGTTTATCACCAAGATTACATTTACTTACAATTTCTTCAACAATTCGCTTGTCATCTTCCTCACTTATAAAAGGCATCTTTTCAACCACGGCTATTTTCGATTTTTTGTTGATTGTGTCAGGATTTTCCGCAGCATATGTCGCCATTTTTGAAAATAAATTGTTGTCTGTAATAAATGATGGGGGTTGACCCCAGAGTGGGCTATTTTGATTATGATTATTCTTGTTGATTGTGTTAATATTGTTTAAATTATTGGAATTTTGCTTAAAAATTTCACTGACAGTTGTCTGAATAATTGTTTCAATTGATGGTTTTAATAATTCTGCAACCATAACAGCTATCTGCGATAGCTGCTCTGGTGATAAGTTTAAGTTTGGCACAATTGTAGTATCAGAGGATGAGCTCTCCAATGAATTTGAACGAATACGTTTTTTATTATTAGAATTAGGCATTATTGATTATTTTTATTTTTGTGAAAAAAGGTTGGGAGTGAAAAAAGGTTGGGAGTGAAAAAATAATGAGGACTAATAGTCCTTTATTTAATCTTTAAAATTTCTTGAAAAGAATTAGTATTTTTGAAAATAATTTAAAAAAATTTCGTGACCTGGTATTAGTGTATTTTTGTGTCGGATTTTCAAAAAGTTCTTGGTTTGAGTTTTTCGTTTACCCCGAGATACGCGGTCGGTTTAGTAGATGTTATGGGCAGTGATGTCAAAGTTCCAAAATTTCTCTGGAACTAGTTCCAGTTCCAGAACTTTTTTTTTAGCGCCGCAGGCGAAATTTGTGAGATTTTTAGAAGACCGTAGGCCAAAAAAATTAAATTTTTTGCCCATTCCCCTCATCAAATTATCCTATCCTCGGATATCCGGATATTATCCGTCTGGATAATTGTGTGTGTTATAGTTGTAACATAGGCGTGGCTTATAAAACCAGCCTATCCTTCCACCCTCTCAACAATCACTTTTTTACCACTTAATTTTAATTGTTTTTCTCCCCCATACAATATATTTGGATTTTATTAGTTTTAGTTAAATAAATTTGATTTTAAATTTAATTCTTCTTTTATATAATCTAGGGGTAAATCACCCACCGGGGCTCCGGCCCTAGTCCTTCTATGGACTAGGACAACCGGGGCCTTCGGCGAACCTCACCTATTTAATATTCTCCCCACACCCATCCCCCAACATTACATGGTGCCGCTAACAGGGACTGGGTCATTTTTAACTCAATTTTCTTTCACTTTAATACAAACAATTTTTTCATAATTTTGTCGATTTTTTTTTCTCGCCGATTTGTTTTTCGTTTTACACATTTTGATTGCCGAGTCTGCAGAGAAATTTTTTTATTTATATAATATAATCTGATTGCCGAGAATTTTTAAAGAAATTAATTCATTAGATCGCGATTTATGATAAATTAAAAAATATATATATAAGTCAGCATTTCATTAATTTAAATTCAGATTACATAAGCCCCCTCCCCAATAAATATAAAAGCCGGCATTCCATAAACACAAAATATAAATCTAATAAGCCAGGCTCCCCTCCCTTCCCCTCCTAAATAGAAATACAGTAATATATCAGGCCTTTAAATAAATTTATTTACAAATTAAATAAAAATTTTATTCATTATTCAAAAAAATATAATCTTTACTCGCCCCATTCAAAATAAAAGCATACTATTTTCGGAACCCTTTAACTTTTTCGCATTCAAAAATTAAAATAAAAATATATTTTTGCAAAAATATACAATTTTCGGTCTCAAAAAAAATACAACAAATATATTTAAATAATCTTTACTCCAAATTCAAAAAGCGCTTTTACAAATGTTCGGAAATCTTTTTAATTCAAAATAAAAAATATATTTACATAAAATGTGCCTTACTCTTTTCATTTTCGTCGGTGCTAGCCTGATCAACTAGCACCTATCCCCATTCCTTCTCCTCCCAACAAAATAAAATAACGGCTGTGCACGGCCGGAGTAAGAAGCACAAAAATTTAAAATTTTTTTTTACATTTTTATAAATAGGCTGGCAATAGTGAAAAAAAAATATTTTTAAAAGAATAAAAGAAAATAAATAAAAGGAAAAAAAGAGGCATCTTTATCGGCCAAAAAATAAATAGAAAGGCAATGGGTAATCTGTAATTGGCCAATTTATTTAAATTAAAATTGCACATTTTTGACACTCCCCTTCACTAAAAATAAAATGTTTATAAATATACACATTTTACTTCAAATTTTCATCACAAAATTTACTCATCTCAAAACAGCTAAAAATAAATAAAAATTTTCTTCTTCTCTTTTTTTCTTAAAAATATTTTAAAATAAAACCTAAATCTTTTTTTTCAATTATTGCTAAATAATTTTTCCATATAATTAATTTTTTTAACTTTTATTATCATTTATCATCAATCATTTAAATCTATTCTTTTCTTTCCTAATTTAATTTTTCTCCTGATCCCCATAATTTTTAAAATAAATTTCTGAATTTCAAAAGTTTATATAAAAATAATTTTCTCCTGATTTCTTTAAACGAGTTAAAAAATATTTAAAAAGGGAATTATTTAAAGTTGAATAATTAATTAAAAGTAATATATTCTCGTCTAAAATTAATAGAAGTTTTTTTATTTGGGTAATTAAAGAATTAATTAAAAATATATTAATTAAAGCTAATTAAGAGATTATATAAAGCTATTTAAATAATCTGCAATTGAAAAAGAGAAAATTTAATAAATACAAATATTAAAAAGTAAAATTTTTGTGTCAGCCACTGCCAAAGGTTGCTATTTAAAATTATTTAAAGCCGAAGGTTCGCTAGAACGACCTGGCAACCTGACATAAAATATATACATATATTTTGATTTTAAATTTATTAAATAAAGAAAAATAATTGATTGAATAGTAAACCAGAATTGATAAAATAAATAAATAAATATATAATAAATAAAATAATTTAAATTAATTTTAAAGTAATTATTAGATAAAATAAAAATTTCGTTAAATAATAGAGAAAATTTTGAGCCCATAATCCAAACTAGAAGTCAAAAAAGAAAAATATTACAAAGTGTCTCTAAATCCACTGAATCTCTAAATACACCAGAAGACCTAGAATTTTTAACACCAAAAGACGATAATAAAACTTTAATTAAAAGTCCTGATTTGAGTCCAGAATTAAGTTTAGTACCCGTATCTAATAAAATAAAAATAAATAAAATGGATTTAAAAGAATTGATGCAAGCGATCCAGGAAATAAAGGATCAACTTGATAAGCCAAAACCTCAAAGACCTCACTTAATCCCACCAAAATTTAGTGGTAGAGACGATATAAGAGACTGGGAACAATATTTAAAAGAGTTTTGTCGTATTGGCGATGCTTTAGGATGGGACGAGAAAACTTTATCAAAAACATTGCCTAATTATCTTGAGGGAGAAGCACTTGCAATGTATGAGTTACTGACTGAAGCAGATAAAAATTCTTGGGATAATATTAAGAAAAGTATGGCAAATAAGCTTAGTCAGGATCACCAAGGAAATTGTTTAGCTAGAACCCAGTTATTAATGAGAGATCAAAAACCTGGAGAGTCTGTCTCAGAATTTGCGGCGGCAATAGAGTCATTAGTGAAAAAAGGATACCCTAAAGATAAATACACTGAAATACAAAGAAATGAGATGATTGTCGATGCTTTTTACAGAGGATTAAAATATAATATTAGAAAAGTGTTAATTAGGCAAGATCAACCAAAAACATTAGCCGAAGCAATAAGTAGCGCCCAAAAAGAGGAACTCAATCAGAAAATATTAGCAGAGGAAGAATTAAAAATTTCTGGTAAATCTAGGCAAGAGTCTCTAGAAAATGAACAATTAAGATTATGCAGAGAATTGGAAAAATTAAAAAATCAATTAAATGAAAAACTAAACGAAGAGAAAATAAATGTCGTTAAAACTGAGCAAGGGTGTTCAAATTGTAATTGTAATAATCCAGTACCACTGTCTAATATTCAAGCATATCCCACTAATTTCATGCCTTATCATCTACCACATAGTAATTATAATAATTTTAATAGACGTGGATTTAATAACAATAGGAGAGGATGGAATCAAAATAGATATAATAATCAGAATTGGACCCAAAATAGAAATAGAAATAATATAAATAATTATAATAATAACCCAAATACTATAAATAACAATAATAATTCTAATTTTGGACCATATAGACCGCGCAGACGTGGAAGAGGAGGTTATCCTGTAACCGCAATCTTACCTTTTATAGTAACATTAATTAATTTAATTTTTATGTATTCGGTTGAAGGATTTCCAATTAATTGCCAAAAACATGTATTTACCGGAGGTGCGGTGCGATGTAGTAAAACAATAATAAATGAATGCAATAAAATTAAAATTCCTCTAAAAATAAATTATCCTGAGTGCCTTAAATTCGCCAACCCTATACGAGAAAATTTAAATACTATGGCAAATACCCCGAAATGGAAAATTACAAAAACAATCCCAGACGAGTATTGTAAAAAAGTACATGAAATAATATATTTATCCTTCTCACAAATAAATTCATATGAAGGAAAATTAGTTACAAGCAAGTTATTAGAAAAACCCTGTTCAATTATTCCAAATTATTGTCTAATTAATAATGATTCAATAATTTGGGACCCACTTAATCCAAAATATAGAAATAAAAATAATGTTTTCGATACATTAACAAACGAATATATTATTAAATCAGAGAATGTTAACTCCTGGATATTAAATTCTAAATATATGGAAATTGCAGAAAATACTAATTGTTATCATCAATTAAGTGATGAACATTTTATTAACATCCATCTGCCAAATTGGGCAAATAATATAAATAAAATAATTAAAAATAAAATAATAAATTCTTCAAAATGGATTCATTTAAAAGCGCATAATTTATCTGTAAATATAGAAGATTTAGAAGAAAATTTTATAAATTCATCCAAAAATCTTTCAAAAACGGTTAAAACAAATATTGAAGAAAATACGGTGGGTGTTTATAGAACGTTTAATAACGCAACAAATGCAGTTAAATTATTTCTTGAAGATGTTCTTTGGTGGTTGAAATTTATTTTATTTGGTGTAATTATACCTAGCATACTTATATACTTTTTATTACTGACTTACTCCTTTTATAAAAAATTTAAATTATTTTTCTCTAAAATAATCTGGCCCTTAAGAATTAATGCAGTAGAAGTCCAAGAGCCTATAGAGCTACAAGAAATTAATAATGGAGAGAAAAATAATAATAGTAGAAAAATTAATAATAAATTTAAAACAAACAAATTAACTAATAAGAACAAAAATGAATCTGAAATAAATTATTTAAATTATTCTTATAATATTTTTGAAGATAAGAGAAAATTGCCAATTATATATATTCCGATAGGTTTAAAATCCTACCCCGCGGTAGTTGATACTGGTTCGAATATTTCTTTTGGCCCGAGTCATATTTTTGAAGAAGCTCTTTGTAATATAGAGGAAATAGAGCCAACAAATGTATTATTTATTGGAGGATTAAATATTAATTTTACAAAGAAAACTAGGTTAAGATTAATGCCAAAAGGACTTGAATATATTGATGTAAATTTTTTTGTATATAAAGATTTAAATATTCCTTTAATAATTGGCAATGATCATTTGTATATATTTGAGTTACACGGGATAAGACCATACTTTAATATTAACGGAATAATAGAGTTTGATTTCACTGAATATGATTTAAAACATAAAAATATTTTAATAAATAATACAATTAAACAAATAGAAAATAATTCGGTATATAAAGCAGGAAAATCAATTAAAAATTGGATTCAAATAAATAGCCCGAGTTTTGAAAAAATGTTACCAGATTTAACAATAACAAAAACACATTTGCCAATAATAAATATAATTGTAAATAATAAGACTTGTGAAGCATTATTTGACTCAGGAGCAGAAATAACAATCTGTTCCAGAGCATTTGCAAAAGTGATTAAAGCCAAAAAAATATTTTATAAAAATACACCCAAAATATATTCTCCAATAGAAAATAATAATCCAGTTAATATCGAAGGATGTGTTTCAGTGAAATTAGAAGTAGGTCTTTTTACTGGCGAGATTTTTGTTTGGATAACAGATGAAAATACCTCAGCATTTAATTTCATATTAGGCTATGACACTATTAAATTAATATGCAAGCAAATTGGTAGCATCCCATTAAAAACCGGAGAAATTTTTATAAATAAAAATAATAAATCTTTTATAAGCAATCCAAGCTGGGAATCAAATATATCATTTATGTATTCAACTGAAAATTTTTCAAATAGTCAAAATCATATTTTACCGGTAATATTAATGAAAATAAATGGAAAGAATATAAGAGCATTATTCGACTCCGGAGCTTCTGTATCTTACTTAAGGGAAAGTGTTATGAACAGTTACGGTCTTACACCTTTACAAAATATAAATCTCCCGAAAGCCAAAGCTGCTAATCAGTCAACGTTCAAATTTATTACACAATGTAGAGCAATTATAAACATTGGAAATATAAAGTTTATATACTATTTTTATGTTACTGTAGATAATAATTGCCCATACCCGTGTCTAATAGGAGCAGACTTTATGAAGAAATTAAATGAATTAGGAAATAATATCAGCCTGGAATTTCATAGAAATAAAATTTTAATTGGAGAGTCAGAAATACCTCTTGTTGCATTTATAGCAACACAACAAAATACTGGAGAAAATAAATATATTAAAAATAATAATTCCAATTTTACAGCAGTTATCGCACCAACTGAAATAATTTTAGAACCTAGAACAGATAATTTAATCATAGGCACGACAGAATATGAATGTCCGAGTCAATTATACATTACACACCCGCCAACGCATTTTTCTTCAGAATTTTTCTTAGTCGGAAGAACTATTGTTAAACCAGGGCCTCTGAAATTTATTAAATTAAGAATAATGAATCCATCTCAAATAGAAATTAAAATCAAGCCAGGAGAAGTAATAGCATTTTTGGAATCGATAAATGACCAGGATGAAATAATAAATATAAAATTTAAAAATGAATTTAATGAAAATGATCAAAATAATATTTCACAATATAAACCTATCTATTCATGTCAAACAAATTTACTTATAGATCACGAATTTTTAAAAGGAATAAACTTAGAAAAATCCATATTAAGCATACAATCGAAGGAAAAGCTAAAAGAGATTATCTGCAAATATAAGCATGTTTTTACTGAAAAAAGCGATTATAAGGGGTCAATAAAACATGATATTAATTTAGAACCGGGTAAAGGTCCAATTGCTTCTAGACAATACCGAGTGCCCATGACAATGAAAGAGGAAATTAAAAAACAGGTAGAGCAGATGCTTAAAGACGGAATAATAGAGCACTCGAATTCCCAATTTGCCTCTCCTGTTGTATTAGTCAAAAAGAAAGATGGTAGTATGAGATTCGCAATAGATTACAGAAAGCTAAATTCAATCACAATCAAACAAGTTTACCACTTACCATTAATTAATGAGATAAGGGAGGAAGTATCTGGGAAGAAAATTTTTACTAGTTTTGACTTTAAGTCGGGATTTCACCAGTTGCCGATGAATCCTGAACATAAAGAGCGCACTGCTTTTTCATGTTGGATGGGACTTTTTCAATTTATTAAAGTTCCTTTTGGCCTTTGTGGCGCTCCTTCGACATTTATGCGTGCTATGAATGAATTGAAAAAATATATATCTTCCTCATTTTTAATTTACATCGATGACGTTATTCTTTCTTCAAATAATGAAATAGATCATTTAATAGATATAGAGCAATTTCTTTCAGTAATATCTAATTTCGGCATGAGATTAAAGCTTGATAAATGCGAATTTGGTCTATCAGAAATTAAATATTTGGGGTTCTTCATATCAGAGAAAGGAATTAGACCAGACCCTAAAGATTTAGAGAGTATAGATAAAATAAATCCGCCTACTAATTTAAAAGAGTTGAGAGCTTTCCTAGGCGCAGTAAATTACTTTAGAAGATTTATACCGGAATGTGCAAAAATATTAGGGCCCTTATATGAACTAACAAAAGAAAATAATTTTAAATCCTCAAAAGATTGGAATGAAGAAGAATGGGAAGCCTTTAAATTAATAAAAAATAAATTAAAAACACCGCCAGTTTTAGCCCCACCAAATCCAAAAGAATCTTATATAATCGAGACAGATGCATCAATTAGAGGCATAGGAGCTGTTCTAATCCAGAATAAACACCCAGTAGCTTACTTTTCGAGAACTCTAAAAGATACTGAGAAACGATATCATATTAATGAATTAGAGGCATTGGCAATTGAACAAGCCCTAAAAGAATTTTCGATATATATATTAGGTACCGGTACAACAATTATTAAGACAGACAATAGCCCAATCTGTGCTATTTTAACTAGAAAAGATTTAACAGGACGTTTGGCAAGATTTCAGCTAGCTATTCAGTCATACGACATTAAAATAATTCATAGGTCAGGTAAAAGTAATCAATTTGCAGATTATTTAAGTAGACACGTCAATGTTGTTACCAGATCAAAAGCTAGAGCTAACTATATTTCGAGTTCTGAAAGCGAAGACGAGAATTATAATAATACTAATAAATCTTCAAATAATAGTAAAATAGCGCTCGACAAAATAATAAACTTACAAAAAATGTGTCCTGAACTTTTAAAAATAATAAGTGCGTTAAAGGGTTATTTTCCACAAAATAAAAAGATAAAAGAGCAATTAGAAGAAAATATTAAAAATTATTCATTAATTAATGGAGCTCTACATTATATAGACACAAATGGCACGGCAAGACTGGTAATTCCTTATATCATGAGAGAAAATATTTTAAAAATCATGCATTCGGATCCAGGCACAGGTGGTCATTTAGGCGTAACAAAAACAGTTGAAAAAATGAAACTTAGATTTTATTGGGAAAATATGAGAGAAGATATTAAACAATATATTAAAACTTGTGATTCTTGCCAAAGAGTAAAGGATGAATTTCATCCAAAACATGAAGAGTTATTTCCAATTAAAAAGCCTAATTTACCTTTTGAACATATTCATATAGATATAATCGGACCAATAGTGACTAGTAATAAAGGTTCAAAATATATATTATCAATGATAGATAGTTTTTCAAAGTATTTAATTTGCTGTCCATTAAAAGAACAAAAAGCTACAATAATTGTAAAAGTAATAATAGATAAATTAATAACTAAATACGGAGTACCAAAATTTATAACATCCGACCAAGGTAGAAACTTTACGTCTCAAGTAATGAAAGATATTTCAAAAATATTTGGTTTTGAACAAATTTTTACTGTGAGCTATCACCAGAGTGCTAATGGCCAAGTCGAACGTTCAAACAGAATAATTAAATCAATTTTAACACATTATGTCGATAAGGAAGGCCGAACCTGGGAGGAATATCTGCAGTTAGCGACAATGTCTTATAATTCGGCAATACACGAGAGTACTAAAATGTCCCCTTTTAAAATTTTATTTGGTAGGGAAATGAGATTACCCATAGATACTTTACTCAATATTGGCGAAAATGAACCAGAAAATGAAGATAATACATTTTTCAAAGAGAGTCTTGAAAATAAATTTAAATCCATCTGGAATGAAATCAGCCTAAACATTGAAAAAGCTCAAGAAAAACAGAAGAAATATTTTGACACTAAAGTAAATCCATCGAATTATAAGTTAGGAGATCTGGTAATGAAAATTGTAGAAGTGCCGGCACATAAATTCGCTAATAAATATGAAGGCCCCTTTGAAATAATATCAATTAATCATCCCAATATAATTTTAAAAGAGAATGACACAAAAATAATAGAAACACATATGGATAAAATAAAATTATATAATAATAAATTGGCACTTCCACTACGAGAACCATCGCTAAAGATTAAATTTAAAGATAAAAATATAGAAATAGAGAAAGAGTCGGAAATGGAATAAAAAATAAATAGAATTAAAACAAAAAATAATAAAAAAAAAAAAAAAATAATATTTTTTATTTTTAATAACAATAAAACATTTCTTAACAAATTAAAAATTTTTTTCTTTTTAAAATTATTATTACATCTTTTAAATATTTACACAATCTTCATACTTCCTTATTATCTTTTCATTTTTAGCTTTAGATTTAATAATTTTTAATAATCAAAAATATAATTTACCTATTTTATTTTTTAAATTTTATAGAATTTGGTACTAAATTTTAAATTATTCAAAAAATTTAAAAAAAAATGTCGGAAAGCAACAAAGTAGCTCCAGCTGAAAACAAAGTAGCTGAAAATCAAGAAAAGAAAAATGAGACCATTAAAGAAGTTAAAATTAAATGTAAGGGCAATTGTGTCTCAGAGTTGAAAAATTCTTTGGAGGGAATCAAGGAGGCTGTGATGCTGCTCGTCGAAAAACAACAACAAGAAAATTCAACAGAAGAGACATCATCAAACAACACAGAAGAAATACCAATTCAACAACATTTTCGTGGAGGACAACAATTTCGTGGAGCTCAACAATTTCGCGGTGGCCGCGGATTTCGTGGAGGACGTCGCATCAGATTCTTCGAACCTTATGCTTACGACAACAATAATCATGACCGTTATCGCAGAGCTGGCTCATTGGGACCCCGTCGTTATTAAAGAATTTGAAGGAAAAAGAAGAAAATAAATAAATGATGAGAAGATAAGGGAAAATAAATTAAAATATTTTAATAAAATTACTAAGTAATTTAAGATTTAATAATTTTTTTAATAAGTTTTATACTCGCAATAATTTTTAAATTAGCTTTAGCCATTTATTAAGGCCAACTTTATTTTTTAATTTGACATAATATTTATTTAAAAACCATAATTTCATTTATTTGGATTTTTTTAAATTTACCACATTTTTCATTACCTGCCACAATCCTAAATTTTAGGACTTTTTACCACAAATGCAAATTTTCCTTGTGCCAAGTCCTCGCAAAAAAAAAATTATTTAATTCAAAAAAAATTAAAAAAAAAATTCTTTTCTTTCCCCCCTTAAAAAATAATAATAAATTTTTCATCACCCCCACCCCCCTTCTTTTAAAAAAAAAATAAAAATAATTTTTTAACATTCCCCCAATCAAAATAATTCAAAATATTTTTTATCCCCCAAACTAATATTATAAAACTAAAAATGCCGAGGACGGCATAAAAAGGAAAATTAGGCATGTAACATAGGCGTGGCTTATAAAACCAGCCTATCCTTCCACCCTCTCAACAATCACTTTTTTACCACTTAATTTTAATTGTTTTTCTCCCCCATACAATATATTTGGATTTTATTAGTTTTAGTTAAATAAATTTGATTTTAAATTTAATTCTTCTTTTATATAATCTAGGGGTAAATCACCCACCGGGGCTCCGGCCCTAGTCCTTCTATGGACTAGGACAACCGGGGCCTTCGGCGAACCTCACCTATTTAATATTCTCCCCACACCCATCCCCCAACATTACATAGTTTTCTATAATTGCGCGAAATAATTGTAATATAGAAATACATATGTTATTTTCAATAGATAATCAAAAATGACATATGTATACAATTATCAAACTGTTAATAATGTTAACGGGATTACTATCCTTATATTTACAATATTTATGTTAATTATAATCAGGCCGTTACATAAATTTACAAAGGAAAGGATTGCGCTCTACATTTTGTATTTCAAGGTATCTTTGTATTTTTGCAGAAAGATTTGATTTTCGATCAAAGCTGTTTTGAAATTTCGATTGTTGATTTTCAGGAATCGTAACGGCAGGATTTCTGATGTGTACCACTTTGAAATCTAGTTAATGGAAGTTAAAGCATAAATGGACATAGGATTAAAAGTTATTAGGATAGAATTGTGATGAAAAGTGATATCGAGGGATATCGGAGGAGTAAGATAGACATCGGGAAGTGATAGACATTTCAAAGTACAATACTTTCAAATAAAGTACGTATCGGAGCGCTGGTCTAAACAGTCTTTTATTAAGTCTAAACAGTCTTTAGACATAATAAGTGTAGGCCATCTCAGAAGAACACGTTTCGTGATTATTTAACTACACAAAGCGGAAGAATGTGTTATGTATCATAAGAAAAAATCTGGTTCAATGATAAATTCGCGAAAATCGACAATCGAACTTTCTAACATCGTGAATCGATTTTATGATAAGATTTTAACAACTGCACAAGGATTTCCTCGTTATAAATATTTAAAATTTAGGCATGCTTCACCACATCATACTTGTTTTATAGTAGCTGTCTAGCTATTATAGCATATCTACCTTTTACACCATCTGTATTTCCTGCCTTCATAAATACATTTGGATATCTATATAATTTAATTTCATTAAATGGATCTAATTTTAGTATGATTCTTTTGGCTTTGAATCGTTTTCATGCAGTTTTCTTCATTTTTAGCTATCAACATGTATGGACTAAAAAGTAAATAAGTGTAAAGTAAAGAGTGACAAGAAAAAGATGGGGCACATTTTTATGCCATAACTTTATTCAAATTTGAGATAATGGGATCAAAAAATGCTTATATGTTAGAGAATTAAACAAGGAACAGATATTATCAAATATCTTTGAGGTGCCCTCCCTTTGCTTGGATATAGAGTTGAAGATGCGCAGAAAACTTTTAGGCAAAAGTTCGCACCACCTTGGGTGAGATTTTCTCTCATTCCCGGACGGGTGATTGCAGTATCGACTCTAAACTTTTGGGTTATTAATAACAGACAGTTCCCTCAGAAATATCAAAAGGAGTAATCCATCGAATTCAACTCCAATGAGTACGGTGGCAATTTTTGAGACATTTTAAAACATGGTAAATTGGCTGTGGTCAACCCGGCCTACTCTATCCTTATGAGCTGTGAAAGAATTCTGACGAAAGATCCGTTCCCTATGTCAAAAGTGGCCTCGGACCCAAGGCTGTAAAATACCCTGAAGGATTTCCAGTAGATTCACGAAAACCCAAAGGATTCACTAAAATTAGGAGATTTTGACAGTTTTGCAAATAACATCCTATATTTCTAAAGAATAAAAGTTTAGGGAATTAGTAGCAAGTGGATCAGAAAGAGGAGACTTTGTGGCACAATATCTGTTATTTTTATTAATTTGATATGTTCCGTTCATAAAAAATTTTCCGTCTGAAAAAAATTTTTTTAATTTGCGAACTTTTGCCTAAAATTTTTCTCGCGCATTCAACTCTATTTCCGAGCAAAGGGTGGCACTTAGAAAATTTTTGATAATATCTGTTCCTTGTTTAATTCTCTATCATATAAGCTTGGATTGATCCCATTATCTCTAATTTGAATAAAGTTATGGCATAAAATATGTGCCCCGTCTCTTTCTTGTCACCCTGTATAGTTAAGTAAAAATCTCCGTTGAAATTTTTACTGCTGCGGAGGAAGCCAGGCATGCCCACCTCATCGATGTTAGGAATAGGATTAAGTTACGAGCCTTGAACCCAGCGACCGTAGACTCCTCGCGAGGCGCGAGTCGCAATGAGCTATTACACAGAAATCGAATTTGCGCGGAGTTTTGCGGCACGCGCCTCGCGATGAGTCTATGGTCGCTGGGTTCTGGGCTCGTAACTTAATCCTATTCCTATCATCGATGAGGTGGGCATGCCTGGCTTCCTCCGCAGCAGCAAAAACCTGCACGTAGACCAAATGTAAGTAGCTAAAACAAATGCTCATAACTTTGTCAAATCAAGTCGGATTTCGCTGATTTTGGTCTCATTTGACTCAATTCGACGAGTCTTTCGAATGACATATAGTTGTCCATATTCATGACCATTTTTAAACTTTTTTAAAGTGCGGCCCCATAACCGTAAAGTACCAAAAATTTTTTATAAATTATATTTTTTCCGAAAAAATAATTTTTGAAAAAATTTTTGAAAAAAATTTTTTGTCAGAGAATTTTTTCCTTGAAAATTTATCGAGGTTATTCTTGTAAACAAAATAATTAATATAAATTGCTTTCTGTGTAGTTCTGATCATCAAAATTAATTTATTTAGCATTTTATTGTTTAGATTCAACTTTTTGATAAATTTTAGTCTATTTTGTGCATATTTAGCGAATAACACTGTTGCCTATTTGCTAGAGATGTCCGAGACCGAAATTTTTCCAAGACTCAAGACTCAAGACCCAAGACAAAAATTTTTCCAAGACCAAGACTCAAGACCAAGACCAAAACTCCAAGACTCAAGACCAAAAATAATACAAAACTCGAGTCAATTTTTAGGGCCCATAGGTCAAATTTTTGGTTTATTTTTTGTTATTTTGACACGATCACAGTCAACTTCAGCACAATCACCTATAATTTCGAAAAATCTGTGCGAAATTCAAAGAATTTTGGGTAATTTATCCGGGTGGAAGATCAATCCGGGTGGAAAATTGCGCCGCAGGCGAAAATTTTTACAGTTTTGAAGAATTTTAAGCCAAAAATTTTCAAATCCCAGCGCCGCAGGCGAAAATTTTGGGAATTATGAAGGCCAAGAAGCCAAAAATCTTCCTTTTCCTGCGCCGCAGGCGAAAATTTTGAGAATTTTAGAAGGCCGTAGGCCTTCTAAAATTTCACTTTTTCAACGCCGTAGGCGAAAATTTTTGAATTTTGGAGCTCAAAAAGCCAGATTTCCTCCCTTTTCTGCGCCGCAGGCGAAAATTTTGAGGATTTTGGATGGCCAAGCACTAGGTCCAAAAAGTCCAAAAAACCAAGACCAAAAAATAAAACCAAGACAAGACCAAGACAAACACCCCAAGACCAAGACCAAGACCGAAAAAAAACCAAGAAAAGTCTTGGTTCCAAGACCAAGACCAAGAGTCTCGGACATCTCTACTATTTGCCTTTTTTTCGTATTTTATTGCCTATTTTGGCAGTTTTTTCGTGCCGCGCCTATTTTTAACTTTATCGTGCCTAAAAATCCTAGCCCCATTAATATAATTTTAAACATTTTACAGAAATATTAATTATATTGTTATCGCAATGTTTTTGTTTACAAGTGTTTATTCTACCGCACAAAGAAATATAACTGATGGATTCTTTGCGTTTGTTTAAAAATTCAAATTATTTATAAAAAACACAAATACCTCATTAACTCTATTTTTTTTTAAATAAGGAGATTAATATTTGCGTTATTTCTTTGTTGCACAATTTCACAACGCCTGTGGCATCATTCAATCACACATTATGTGTGACATGTAAATTCTCACGCAAAAAATGTCTTAATGATTGAAAAATTCTGGTTGAATAAAATTATGCAAGGAAGAAATGATGGACCATTTTGAAAACACAACTTAGTAGAGGCGTGCGAGACTGAAAATTTTCAGAGACCCAAGAACAAAACTCGACCCAAGACTCAAGACACAAAAATTAGGGTACTTTTCCGTTATGCTACACCCCCTTAATTAATGTTCAAAATGTCATGTATGTATATGGTAATAAAAGGTCTGGGTCGAACGGTACCACTCTTTTTCCAAGTAAATGCCCGTGGACTGAGATATATAGCTTAAAATGGTCAAAAACCACAGATGTCACTATAAAATTAGATAATTTACCAGAATATTCTGAACTTGTTAAATATTAGAGGTGAAAATATAACAGGAACCCTTTATTACCTTCAAAAGAAAAAATTATTGCCCCGGTACCAAATTTTGTGAATTTCGATAATCTGCCATCACTCTGCAAAGAAAGTCCAAAAGACAAAAATTTTTATGGACATGTGTTCTGTTGGGGAATGATATGTTTATACTAGCAGTTTTGGATTTAGAAATACTTGTGGGAGCAGTTTCGCTGTTAATTGTTTCCATTAAATCACGGACAAGCACGGACAGACAAAACACGGAAAGGACTCGGACAGATAAAAACGGATGGACACGGACAGACAAAACACTGAAGGACACGGAAAGACAAAACAAGGACGGACACGAGTCCGTCCTTGTCTTGGCTGACTCATGACCAAGACTAAAAAACCCCCAAGAAGTCTTGGAAACAAGACCAGGAGTCTCGCACGGCTCTATAACATATTACCTAATAAATTTATTAAAATTTAGTGTAATCCAAACTGGAATTTTTTATCCTGGAGACCTGACTCTTATATTGTCATTTTGTATATCAGCAAGTCTTTATTTGGCAATAATAATAAAGTATTCTTACAATTATAGTAGGTTTACCGTAAATTCTTTAATAGAATGGCGGGTAATTCTATTTTAATCAACTTCCATAGGACTATTGTCGGCCATTCAAATGGAGACGGTCATTCTATTTTTGGATGAGTAAAAAAAGATTTTCAAAGAAAAAAATTATGTACTCTGACTTTGGTCCTAATATCTGTATAATAGTTAAATCCGTACAAATAGTTAACACATTGATTTTTCCAAAGTGTGAAATATTTTCCATTTTTAAGGACTTATATATCGGTAAAAAGTCAGTTCCTCCCCTAGTTAGTAGATTTTTGGCTCAAATGTGTCCTATTTACAACAGGTTTTTGAGCTGTTTTTGAGATTATTTAACATTACAAGGTTGCAAAAAAAGGTCACAACCTAAAATATCGGACTAATTAGAAGTATTTGTGGATATTATGAGGGATTAAGAGGATTCGATGACAAATGGAGGGACCTGGGATGATTAAATGGTCAAATATTTAATTATAAATATGTTACTATAATTCGAAAAGCAAATTTTGTAATATATTTTATATTTATTAAATGGGGGGCATTAGTAATTTAGTGGGAAGTACTATTTTTCGATCCTCCTCTAAAGGGCAGTACTATTTCAGGGTTCAGTACTTTTCATTAAAAATTCTCATTTTCTACAAAAAGTAACACGAGACAATACTTCGGCACAGGTTCAAAATGCAACTGCAGTCAAGGATCTTTTGTTAATTGTGGTTATATGCTTGTTCAGTACTTTATCTTGTCCTTTATTATTTGCTGTTCATAAATATAATATTCTTTTAATACATGTTTTGAATGATTCGCCGTATGACCTAACAATTATCTTTTTAATTGATTTTGCTTTAACTAATTCAAATTATTTGTTAATTCAAACATGCGAAGAGATGTGTTTACTTATAATGTCAAAGGATTTTCAAAAACTAGTTAAAAACCAATTTGTTAGAAATACACAAAATAATGTAGTTGCTGCAACAGTTCATGTTGCGCAAGCTTCACAACAACAAGGAAGGCGTCAAGTAAATATTATGCAAAGAAATAATCTTGCAAATATTAATTAAAAGATATAAATTTTATTATTTTGACTTTTTAAACTTTTCTGCAATAGGTATAAAAAATATGAACATTTGAATTAGGGTTGTCGGTTTCTGAAAATTCTTCGGATATCCTTAACCGAAACGAACGAAAAATTATCGGTTTTTCGGTTTGGTTCGGTTCGGTCCAGAACCGACAACCCTAATCTGAACACATAAATGTTTTAATTTGATATGTTTTCTGTCAAAATAAAATTTTTTTATTCCTATTATTTACACATTTATGGTCTTTTAATCTATCATCTATTACATTATGCCAAAAAATAATTTTTTAACTACAAATTTCTCACAAAAAATATGTTAAATTTTGGTAAAAATATGCAAAATTTACCAAAATATGCACAGATGTTTCTTGCAATTGCGAGTTGCGGATTGCGAGTTGCGGAATCTTTTTTTCCAATTGCGTGCAGCCCTGCTCCCGAGGGCATTTCCCAACTCGCCTTCCGTTTCCCGGGTTTTTCTTCTCTCGAACACTATTTATTATAAGTAATTAAATAAATTAACATATATTTAACATTTATTTATTGATTTCGTATAAATAAATAAATATTTCAACATTTAACATTATCATTTTTAAACACTAAATTTCAAATCTCATTGATGGACATTGTTATTGTTGCAAGAAGTTTAGCTAAAATTAAGTAAAATTATAAATTATCGAAAGTTTAATTCGCTTATTAAAATTATGAAAAGTTAAAAATATACCCTATGGACAACATTGCATGGTACAACAAGGGGGTATTTCTTGGCAACAAGTGCCAGTTGAGCAGCATTGTGGTGGGCTTGCTTTGCAAATCACAACCATGAAAAAAATTATTATAATTATAAAAACATTGAATTTATCCATTTGAATCATATCTAAAAATCATTATTTTATATAGTAAAGCATATAGCTATCTAATTCCTAAAGCTATGCATTAGACGGCATGGTGTGTGTGGTGTCTCACAATCTAAAGGGGGAATTTTACTATAGGAGGCTTTAATCTGCCGAATGGGTATTCTATTGGAGAGATTAAGATATATTGTTGGGACTAGGCCATTAGGGCGCGGGGCCATTAGTGCGCGAGCTTATAAAACAGTGAGTTGCTTATCAAAAAAGATAAAATTTTGCAATAATAACTCTCATCCATTTATCTACGTTCTCCAAAAATTTCAGAATTTTTGATCAAGAATTTCGGAAATTGTGGCCAAAAATGCTGATTTTCCGAAAAAACCCTAATTTTTCGCGGTTTATCGACTATATCTTCAGAAATATTCGATGAAAAATTCTGAAATTTCTTGAGAAGGTAGTCAATAATGTTTAAGAAATTTGAAAAAATTTTCATAAATTTCGGTTTCGCCTAAGTGTCAGTTTCTAGTGCTGGCGCCCTAATGGCCCCGCGCGCTTATGACCCCAACCCATATTGTTATATTCTAAATTTGAATGAATTACGAGAATTTTTCGTCAATTTATACAACAAAATTTGCTCGAATTATGACATCATATAATTCCTGATTAGACGTGGAAGACAACTAAAACTTTTTTAGCAATCTAATTTTATTGCTTTTAAGAATTCCTTTCTAAAAATATTTTTTTACTTCTCGATTTTTCTAAATTAAATATAAAATTTTGTTTTTATTAAAAATATTTGTTTGTTGCGTTGGATTAAAAAAATACAAATGAAAAATGAATTGTGTTATACTTTAATATTAATTTTTATGAATTAACAGCAAAGTAATTTTTATTTAAAAAATAAATTTTTTTAACTTTGATTTTAAAATTGTGAATTTATTTTTTAATACTAGTAAACGTGAATAAACTAGAAAAATTAATTTAGTCATGAATTTCGAAAATTTTAGCCTGCGGCGTATAAAATGGAAAAATCTGGCCTCTTAGCATTCCAAATCCTTTTGGAATTTGGAATTTAAAATAAAAAATTTTAAGTAAAAATTTTTCACGTTTAAAAAATTCAAAGTTTTAAAAAATTTCTTAAAAATTTTAAAATTAAATTTAATTAAAAACATTTTAAAATTCCAATTAAAAGATCCAAATTAGAAAATTCCAAGTTTTTTTAAATTCCAAATTTTGCATTCCAAATCGTCTGCGGCCAGAAAATGATGAATATTTGACTTCTTTGTCTTCCAAATTTAAAAATTTTCGCTAGCTCCTTGGCTTTCCAATGCTCAAAGTTTTCGCCTCCTGCGGTAAATAAAAGTATTCTAGTTCATAACCTTTCAACTAGGGTTGGACGAGACCGTCTAATTCGAGGTTTATTTTTCCCTGTGGCTGACTTTTCCCTTCTCTCTTCTCTTTTTGACTAGCCACAGGGAACAATAATCGAGGTTATTAAACGGTCTCATCCATCCCTACTTTCAACCAAAAAATTTTCGCCTTCGCTAACACAAAGGTTTTGAGATAAGAGGGATATGAATAGATTAAAAATCGAAAATTCGGTGGAATAGGTGAAAAGTTCCATGCAATAATACAGTTTTCGGATTGAGTTCTCAGGAATCAGGTCTTAAGCATATTTTACTTGTTTTAAAATTAGCCTATATTTTTGGCTTCTTTTTGAAATTAATAATAAATTAGAACCTATAATAATAATTAATTTATTAATAATTAATTAATTTAGTTTTTGATTTTGATGAATAATTATTATTGATGTTTAGAAAATTTTTTAACAGTTGTATAAAATTAGCAAAAATTCATGACTCCCGAGCTAATTTCCTGACCCGACTTCTGTTTCCCGATTCCAGGAGTTTTCTTCGCCCAAACATCACTAGTGTCGATATCTCTGAGAATCCATTAGCTATCCCTGAAATTTTTCAAGATTCCGACCAGAGATGCTTGAAATAAATTTTTTTAATTTCGAATCGAAACGAAATAAAAAAATTTCTAATGCGTTTCGAAGCGAAACAAACGAAATAAAATTGTTTCGGACAAAACGAAATATATGAAATAAAATAAAAATTTAAAAATATTAATTTTTTCTTTACAAAAAGTTTGTAATCGTCATTAAAATGACTGGAGCAGGCCAGTGTACCGCGAGCCCAATGTACCGCCGAGCTATAACTTTGTCCAAAATTATCAAATCTGTGGCGCCCTGGTATGGTTCGATGCGTCTCGACATTCTAGTAAATCGAACATACCAGGGCGCCACGGATTCGACCATTTTGGACAAAGTTATAGCTCGGCGGTACATCGGCGTGTACCAGAGATGTCTCGGGTTACCCGAAACCCGATACCCGAAACCCGGACTTTTTTTCGACCCGAAACCCGAAACCCGACCCGAGGAAAATTTGGAAAACCCGACCCGAAACCCGACTTTTTCCATAGAACTTTTCACCATTAAAAGAGAAAATCTGGCTTCTTGGCCTTCCAAATTTCTGAAAAAAGGCAGAAATCTGGCTTCTAGCTTTCCATAATTCTCAAAATTTTCGCCTGAGGCGCTGAAAGTAGAGTATTTAAATAACAATTTTACATCATGGGACGGCTCAGAAAAGTTAACTATCAAACAATTTCGAGAGGGCATCATGGGTTTTAGGTAGATTATTAGATTCGATATCTTCTCCTAATTCTTTTAATTGGTGAAGTATCTTCCCCAAATAATCTTTATATCCCTCTTAATCCCCAATCCCCTGATATTGCTTTAATCCATCCAGCTCATCATTTATCCCTGTAATTCCGCAGGTATCGCTCTAATTATTCCCCAAATCACTGATATCCCCCAGCACTTCGAAAAATCTGGATACATGTTCAAACATTTAATTGACCCGACCCGAAACCCGACCCGAGACCCGAAACCCGGACTTTTTTTCGACCCGAAACCCGACCCGAGGAAAATTTTGAAAACCCGACCCGAAATCCGACCCGACTTTTTTCTCGACCCGAGACATCCCTGGCGTGTACCCTAAAATGACAAACAATCACTCCAGGCTCAACATTCGTGAAAAAAGCATCCCAGTAATAAGGAAAAAACCCTCAAATCCATTTAAATCTTACATTCTTGATCATTTTAATCTCGCGAATATCAAACTCCAACTTTATCAAACAAATCTAACGATTTGAGTTTTCACCACTCTCTTCGGTAAGCTGAACCTAACCGAAAATTTTTTGAGAATTAATGAGACTTTAAAATTTAAATGTTCTAAACCTGTTTTATAAATATTGATAAAAAAATAGTTTTCAATTTAAATTGATAAAATTATTTTTAGTTATTTTGCTTTTCATTTTAGTATCATTTTTACTTTGCATAAATTTTTTGAATCAGAGAATAGATAATAAAAGGAAAAATTTTTCTTGTATATACATATGTTAAAAATAGCAATTTAGTGAACTTAATATTCGTCTATTCGAGAGTGTTTTTACTCAAATTAAGAATCAAATAAATTATTTAATGCCAAAATATGTAATTATTTAGTTGAACGACATCTTCCTGTTTCGCTTTTTAAAATTATCCCGGGACACGCCCACCTTGTCGCGCGGCCACCTTGTCGCAGAGCCATAACTTGCTAAAAAATTTCTGGCCCTTATCAATTTTGGTACCAATCTCTTTAGCTCGATGAGAGGAATCGTTTAATACTAAAGTTGGTAAGATTCGGAAAACTTGAAGGAAGTTATGGCTCTGCGACAAGGTGGCCGCGCGACAAGGTGGGCCGTACCCAATTATCCCCACATAGAGCTACTTGTCAAGAATAGCCCTGACTCATTTAAAAGCGAAAACAAAAGGCGAAATTAGGCAAAATAACATAAGAATCAGTTTGCGACATACCGACGGGTCTTTAGTCATAATCTCGAGAAAATTTTCTGTATCGTTATTCCATATCTTGCCATATAAGATGAACAAGAAAAATAAATTGCTCGTTATTTACGGCACAGGCAAAATTTTTGGAATTTTAGAGTGACTAGAACCCAGATTTCTTCTTTTTTAGCGCCGGTTAGAAAAATTTTTTTGAAAGACCTAGACAAATTTTCCCAAAAATAAAGGCTGAGATTAGGAGTGTGAAAAACCATAAATGTGCTGCTTAAAGGCCAAGTTCATATGATGCCATTTTAAGAATTTGCTCTTATGATATGGGCTCAGTTGTATGGATTACATCCATTTAAAAAAATATATTGTTTATAGAGAGTTTGTGAATGATATAAGTATTAGTGTTCGGCACGAGACGATATATCGACGATATTTTTCGAGATATCGCGAGATCTCGTCTCGATCAATTTTTGAAAAAATCGAGATTTTTCGATATTTCGATATTTTTAAAAAAGATTTTTCGTGATCAGTATTTATAAATTTTGGCGTTTTGTCTCCGGATATCCGGAACCGGAACCGATATCCGAACCGAAATTTTCGGATATCCGGAACCGGTTCCCCCAGTTCTTTTTTTCGAAAGATTTTTCGGAAAAATTTTTTTCAAAAAAATTTTAAGATAAATTTTAAATCCTTAAAATCTTTTATAATTGAACGTGAAATGCAAAATTATAGGCTAAATTAGTGTTTTTTAATTAAAATTTTGGTTTTTAAAGCAATTTTTCACCATTTTTTGATGCATATTTAGTGCATATTTTGGGAAATTTTGCATATTTCAGTGCATATTTGGGACTTTTTCGGTGCATATATATGCGCATATTTTGCGAATTTCCGTGCATATTTTGTGAGTCCCTACTAATAAGTATATAGGTATATAGAATATTTATTCAATTATTGTGAAAGAAAAGGAATACATATGAGGGGAGATAAACGCATATATTATCAAATATTTATTCAATTATTATAAATCTTTCTTAAAAAATTAAAAATAGCATTTCGATATGGTGTGTTTGCTAAAATACAAATAATTGGGTTAAATACAGGTATTAAATGAAAAGAAATGCCAAATAATATTCGAATAATATTTGTTGTGTTGTTGTTTATTTTTGAAAAACTTAAAATAAATATCACTCCAGCTTGGTTAACAAACGGAACGACAACCTAAAAATTAATTTCAAAATATTATTTATAAATTTGTACTTATTTAATATCCTACCCCTGCACCTACTTGTGTCACAGATTAATTTCCTTTTTATTGTCAATTAGTTAATTTCCTCAAGCATATTAATTAGAAGGTAATTTAAGGGGGCAAAAAGACCATTCCGAGAGAAGTCAACGCCCTATAGAACAACTGACCCTGGCGGTCAACTCCAAATACTTGGGCGGATAAAGGTGTTTCAAGATAAAAATATGTATGTTACCCTGCTTCCTTTTGCTTTATCTTAAAGCTGGCAGGTGACCTCTCATGAATTTCGTTATACTTATATTATTTATGTGTATACCTGCGCTTATCTTGCTTAAGAATTCATAAAGCCCTATTAATTCCTATTAAATTATTTTGTCATTCTAACAATAGCGTAAAACAATTTTAAAAAAATTTTTCTAAACAAAATCTTCTTACCATTAAAATCAAAACTTTTGTTAAAAGTTTATTCAACTTTTTTACATTTCCATTGAAATTAGAGTTTAAATTGATGAATCTAATCATTTTGTAAGCACAAACAAGTATTATTAAATAAGGGAGTATTTGAGATATATCTACTGGTAAACTTGACAAAAGTGTTACCTATTTTATTTAATATATAATTTATAAAATAATTTAATTCAAAAATTACCTTTTCAAGTTTATATTGAATAAATGGCCATGTTTTGTTAAAATTATCAAAATATTTAATACCTCCTTTCGAATATGGCATAAAAAAGAAAATCTCATCTATTATATACGATAACGATACAATTAAAGCAATGGACACGATAAATAAATAACGGCGAAAATTAATTTTCATATTCCTTTTAATATTTAGGTTAAAATGCCTCTTGTCCAGTTTATGTGTACAGTCGGACCCCTACATGTCTAACCAATCTTTACGCGACAAAATGAAAAGTTTATGCCTATCCGGCCCTGTGTGTACTCGGGCTGGCAATTCCTGCCGAAAAGGCAGAAAAAAAGAAAAAATGCGCCAAAAAATTCGACGTGACTCGAAACTCGAAGGAATTGTGTTGACTCTCTTGTCCTATCCTTTTGTTCATCACTGTCTCGATAGCGATCTATCCTAAAAATCAAGCTCGATGCTTAAATCGTCTGCTTAAATCGAATAACTCTGGTTAATTAGAGTTTATATTCCCATAGAATCTGGACAAGAGCCGAGAAACTTTTAATAAAATTTTTATTTATTTTACCAATTCAAAATTAAATATCTATAAATAAATTGAACACACAATCCATGCAAATTCAAGATACCAATAAATTGCCAAAACGTTACAACAATATAGGATATAAATGGGTTAAAATTTTCGTGCATAAAAACAAGCAAAATTCCATTAGGAAATATAGCAACTGAATTCCCTTCTGCGTCGGGTAAATAAAACTAAAGATATTAAATCAGTCATGGGTATTAAATCAGATCACGCAAGGCAAAAATTTAAACATTTTTTAGCAAGTTTTAATCATTTTTTAATCATTCACCGCTGCTAAAATGATCGTTTTCCTTGAAGACGAACATTTTAGCAGCGGTTTTGCTAAGAACCAAAATCTTTATAAAATTCTGATTTTAATATTTTGACCAGATTGTATTTTCTAATTTTATTTTTTAAGTTTATATTTTTCGTTATATTTACTGAATAATTTTTACCCCCAAAAGAAGCATTTGAACAGTCAACAATAAAATATCCAAAACACAATTTTGTATCAAAATTCGACTGTGTGTTTTCATTTCATTTGGTGTTTTAAAAATAATTAAAATAATCAGAATAATATTTAAAGGAAACCCAATTAATAAACAAACAAAATAATCAAATTTAAATAAAATATCAAGTAAATCTAAGGACATTTTTGAAGAATATTTTAACTAAGCTTATTTTACTTTTTAATTTATAGAAAGCTTATTGAAAAGAATAATCTGGCATTTAACGAACAAAACCAACAAAAATGCCTTTTTTTATAATTATTATGTTAAGGAAGTTAAATAATTAATATGTTGCTTTCATTTTGTTTAAAATTTAACTGCCAATCAAGAGAAAATGTCAAACTTTTTAAATTCGAATAATACATAATTTTAAAATTATATAGAATTTTTAATGTTGAATGGGAAACATTTGAATTTATAAAAAGAAAAGTACATCTGGACTTTTACCAATTATACTATGGGCCGAGATACAAGACCCTAAAAATCGAAAAACCATAAGGGTACCAAACTGATTTTGAGGTCAGTCCGGAAATTTCTGGTCCGCAAAGTTCGGGTCCGCAAATTAAAATCCGCAAGTTTGGCGCGCTTTTCTCTTTGGACGAAGTTTTGGTCACACGAAATTTTGGTAGGACAGAGTAAGACGGAGTCTGGACCGAGTTTTGTCATTCGAAGTCCAGGCCCTCACCCAAATATACATATGAGCTATGACTTTACCTAATTTTTTAATTGAATGCATATGAATTTCTTTTAAATATTTAAGGGAAATTAGAGAAAATAGTAAATGAATAATCCAAGGAAAAATTTTGGATCGCCAAGGTTTTATTTGGCTTGCTGATCTCTTTTGAAAGATATTTAATTTAAATGATTTATACATAGGCATATCATTGCGAGCTAAAATTTGTCTATGGAGCAAAATTAGGCTCGACATTTACTCATGAAAATCAATTCTATATTTATTTATTTTCTTTAATTTTTCATATTTCATTTGGTACTATCGCATTATACCGCCACATGACCGCAATGTTTGTCCGCAGGTTTTTCCTTTTTCTCCCGTCCTCACTCTTCTCATGAAGATTAAAAGAACGGTAAATATTATATACGACGTTCTGTGGAAAAATTCATTGGATGGGAGATGGAATAGAACCATCATGGAAAGGGCCCAGACCGAAGCACAACCGACTGCGCCACCATCCAACCCAATGATGGGTTATTTATTTTTCATTTATATTCTTTCCGCAAGTGCGGGCACAACACTCCTTCCGCCTTGCGAAAACAAGCGACCTCGCTTGTTGCTTGTCTTCCAATAACTATCAACTGTTTTCGATTTTTGGGAGAGCACACACAGAAACGTGGCATTTTTTCTGGCTCGACACAGCTCGTCGAGTTCTATAATCTAAGACTGACTGACCATTTTTAATACTTTGAGGAAGGAAAAAGGAGGGGGAACGAACTTGAATTTTACCATCCTTGTCTAAATCCAGGTGGTACTTGTCGTTCTGCAGTATTTACTAGGGTCGGAACTTTGTTAGAAGGAAGTCGTATCCCATTTGCTCCCTTTATTTACGCGTGGACTTTTTTCCTAAAAACCTTTTGAGAAAAGAGAAAAGGAAAACTTGTTATTAAACAATTACCGTTCTTTTAATCTTTATGAGAAGAGAGAGGATGGGAGAAGAAGGAAAAATCTGCGGACAAACATTTGCGGACATGTGGCGGTATAATGCGATAGTACCTTTCATTTTTGTTGATAGAATGGATAGTAAAAAGTAGAGGGCATAAAAGTCGGTCTTCTCCTGCCTATCCTCATTCATTTTGTATCCAATTCATTTTTTTTTAATTTTAAATATAATATCTTCATTAAGATAAACTTGAAAATCAAATGTTTCGTTTTGAAACATAAAAGTAAAAGATAATGCCCGTTAAATAAAGGTAAAGGTAACTGTTGAATAAAGGAATAATCCCAATAAAGTGAAAGGATTAAACTTATGTAATTCTGAGAAAAATATTTCTGTCCTCTATTGAATAGCCTATATCCAGCTTGATCCCTCGATGTCGAATACAAATCCCCTGATGTTAACTTTAATCCTTCCAAATCCCCAGATATCCCTCTTGATCCTTTTTAATATAATTAAATCCAAGGGGACTCAATTGAGGTATATAGTACAAGGGGGACTCAATCGTGGGGACTCAATCGTGCCGGGACTCAATCGTGGGGACTCAATCGTGCCGGGACTCAATCGTGGGGACTCAATCGTGCGGACTCAATTGAGGTGTACCGTGTGGGGAGATAACCGATAAGTACCAATAAAACTAAATCAAGTATAGCTTTCTCTCTTGTGGGCTTATTTACTTTCTGTATTAAATTATTTTTGTTAATAAATTCAAGTAAAACCTTTCCAATCTGATCAGAAGCAGTTAACATATTCAAATCAACATTAGGGCCGAGCTTTTTTCCCTTCAGGCCACAGCCTTCCTTTTAGATAGCCTCGCTATCATTTAAAAATTCGCAGCTATTCAATTAATTACAACTTCTCAAAAATTTTTAAAATTAAAAATTTATTTAATTTCTCTTCACAGAAAAGATTAACTAAAACAAATTTAAAAATCTTCAATTTGAAAAATGAGGATTATTATTTTCTTTTTCTTTTATTTGATAATTCTTCTTCAATGGAAATTTGTTGAAGGAATGAGAGGGCAAAGAGACCGTTTGTTTTAATTTAAAAAATTTATGTATATTCGGACCTCATTTTAAAAATCTGCTGAAATATTAGAGATATAAGAGGTTTGCTTTGGCTTCCAAGGTTCTCAAAATTGCTATCCAAGTGGATATGTAGCGGTTCCAAAAAATATTCGACTCTATGACATCTCCTTTTTGGGGATGCTGGCGTTTTGATCTGTGTTTATTGTAATTATCTCTTGAGGCTAACCCTGTTTAAAACTAGAAAATTAATTTTCCATTAATATTACTTAAAAAATATCTTATCTGACATTTTAGATAGAAAAGGAAAGGGTCTATTAGAAAGTTCTTCAAGAAGTCAGCAAATAGCAAGCGTAGTTACTCAACCGATCGAATTTGCGCTCCCAGAACTCACCTTTCTGATTGAAATATTGGAAAAAATTGGATACAAAGATTTAACTTCTGAAAAAAGTTTTATCGAAATTTTTAGCCTATATACAACTTTTAACAAATATAATGTTGAAACTGAATATGATGAAGAATATGATGAAGATATTAGAGTTCTTTATACTATGGAAAATCAACCCGAGACTAAAGAAAAAATTGAAAAGGTTTTCTTAAATAATCCTCGCGGACTTTTTCAACCCCCTCGTTAATGTAGACTATTGTTGGATATTTGTTATATCCGGAGTCTTATGAAATCCGGAGTCTCTTTGCTTTTGCTGATAAGCTAGACCTTTAATACTTTGAGTTTGTAACGCGGTAAAAGATTTATTGTTTAAAAATTTAATAAAAATTTTAATTTAAAGGCGATTGAGTTTTACACAAAAAAGATTCATGATGGATATAGTATGAATGATAACCATTTTTACATGAAATCATCAATTAATGTGTATCTTCTAACCTTTGCCCGAAAGCTCATCCGTTCATTTTTTGATTTTCATGCCGAAAACAAATACTATGATAGACATGTTGCAACGTATATTTTATTTAAATTCCATAAAGTATAATTGGTTTTTGGATTAACTACCTAATTAACTTTAGTGAAAGGCATTTTAATTTCTTAGTTTCGTAAACGAGAAAAATAAGGTTTCATTGAGACAATATCTGGAAGCTTATGACTTGTTTGAGGTTTTGGCAGTTAATTTGATGATTTCAATGAAAAATTTATTTGGTAATTAATTTTTAACCTGATTTAATTAAAAATTTTAGGAATTAATATATTTCCAAATTCGTTGAAAGAACTAGAAAACCAAACACATTATCCGGCAGAAATTACTAACTTGGAAAATTGGGATCCAGAGAATCAAACTATGATAAATTTTATTTATCAATACGAAGGTAATTTGTTGTTATATTTGTTCAGCTATTTGACGTTTAAGTCAAAAATAGATTTAATTTAAAAGCGAAAACAATGATTATTTTTCAGCTATAAATGAAGAATTAAATCGAGAAGACTGTAAAAAACTTAACAACGAATGTAGGAATCCGAGAGGAAAAAATGAATTTAATACATTCTATTTATACTCTTATAAACTTAACAAAAAACTTCAACTAAAACTTGAAAAATACTTGATAAATCCGTTTTTGACAGAGGGAGAATATGAAGAACATAGGATCAAAATGTTAAATCAATACATGACGATAGAAAGAGATGAGTATTTTGATTACAATCTCTATCTGCCACAACAACGCATTCATATTACAATACATGTACAGTCTTTATTCTATAATTTAAAACGCTTAGATGGGAACGTTCCGGCCAATTCGCGGAGTCAGTTTTAGCCAGAACTTTCAATTGTTGATTTTAATAATTAATGTAACAATCTAAAGCTTTCGATGTAATTAATTTAAGATGGTTGAATATTGTAGAACGAGTGGTTTTATTGGAAAACCAATAGATAACACAGGAAGCGCAAGTGGTCATGGCGGTGGACATTCTCATGGCACAGGACAGGGACATGGTTATGTTGAAGAACATCATTATGGCACAGAACACGGAGGTGGTTATGGTGGATACCGTGGAAATTACTGAGGAAAATATTGACTAGAGATGGCATTCAAAATTTTCAAAAATTATTTATTTGAATCAGAATTGCCAGATTTTTGGATTTTCTTGGTTAACCTATTTTTGGTTAATCATGTTGAGATCAAATGTCTGGGAAAGATAGCCTATATGTGAAGAAATCCCTAGACATTCTATGAGGATTATCGTTTATCAACTTATGTAGTGAAGGCAAATATGGGGATTTTATCTTTGGACCATGTTTTGGACTAATCCGTTTAAAGACAGTTAAAGGCAAATCATAATTTAAGAGTTCCAAGTTATAGTATATTCACGGAAAAACAAGTTTAAAAATCTGGCAAAAATTTAAATGAGAAAATAGAAATTGATATTTTAAATGAATGAGGGGCAAACCCAGGAATGACAAAACACGGATCAGACAAAACATGGAACGATAAAACATGGAAAAAACAAATCACGGAACGACCAAAACACGGTCCAGAGAAATAATTTCTTCTTGTTTAAAAATGGATATTTTCAAAAATAAATATGGAGATTTTATATAAGGACCGTGTTTCGTCGTTCCTTGATTTTGTCGTTCCGTGTTATAGACAGACAGTGTTTTGTCTGGTCCGTATTTTGTCCTTTCCGTGTTTTAGCCTGACACGTCTATAATAAATAGTGTCCCTTTTCAGAGTTAAAATATCATTGTTTCTATTTCAAATTTAAATTTTCTGAACAAGTCCATTCATTTAAAAAATCTCCAGTATATTACTGGTATTTAAGTTGTTCAATGAGGCCGATTTAGCGGTCTTGGTAGGAAACACTAAATGTAGTTTTTAGCTTTTTTTCTGATATTTATCATTAAATTGTTTGTTTTTTTATTAAACAAATGTCGATAAATTGAAGAAAATTGTGTTTTTAATTTTATTTTAATCTATCGAAGTAATTCAATTAAGTCCTCATATATGTAGGTAAAATCTTATGGAAATCAAAATCTTACGCCAAATTGCAAACTAAAAATATGTTTTGAAGTATGACCCCCGGAATTAAATTTTTAAGGAAATTATTTACGAATTAAAAAAATTTATTTTTAATTTTAAAATTTTCAAACATAAAATACCGTATTTTCTAAAATATAGCGCCATGCTAAATTAGAGCCCCACACTAAAATAGAGCCCGATCTCACTTTTTTGAATTTACTTTTATTCACATAGGTAAACAAAATTGTTAAGATGTGAGTAAAAGGGTAGGGGAGTTGGAACCGAAACCTTCTGTTAACGGACCGAACCAAAAATTTGTCGGCGATTAAGTGATATACATATGTGGATTAGTGAGTGGAGTATAAACGGATTTGTCGGATAAAAGTGATTGATAACGGTCGATAAAAGGGGTTCTTAATTGATAAGGGGGATTTAATGGATAATAGTTTTGCTTTGCATTAAACTGGAAATCAGGAACAAGTAAAATTTCAATTTTGCTGGTAAAAATATTCAAGAAATATTATTTAAATTTCAATATCCCAAAAGGCGACCGTTGAAAAAACACGGCAGGGATTAACCAACCTTCAGCTGCGGGTAGGTTAACCCAGATAAATAGATTTGAGGGATAAGGAAGGATTGATGGATATGACTCTTTGCTCGGATACATAGTTTAAGAAAAAATACAGAGTGGTGAATAAAAAAAGTAATTGTGAATAGAAAATTGTTGTGAGTGTGTCTCCCCGCCCGAAGATTTGTTTTAAAGAAGAAAAAAAATGGGCGGGCAGACACCAAACATTAAAGCACAAAAAATTGATTAAAATTAAATTTTAAAATGAAATTTAAAAGTGCCAATTCGGCACATCCTCGTATATGGGGGTAAAATCTTATGGAAATCAAAATCTGTCGCCAAATGTGTAAACTATAAATATTTATTTGAAGTATGAAACCCGGAATTATAATTTAAAAATTTTTAAGGAAATTAGTTACGAATTAAAAAAATTTATTTTTCATTTTGAAATTTTCAAACAAAAAAATTTCTAATAATTTATTTTTAAAATTAAACGAGTTTATTCGCAGCTACTGATCAGTTAACCGAAACAGAACTGATAAATCTAACCGAAGCTTCCGGTTAAAGAACCGAACATTAAATTTGTCGGCGATTAAGTGATATATGTGGATTAAGGAGTGGAGTATAAACGGATTTGTCTTTTGCCGTAAATTAAAGTATATTTTAGATTTATTGGAGTAAAATTTTTTAATAAATTATTTTTAATTAAAATTATTAAAAAACTTAAATTAATTTAAATTAATTTTTCTAATTTTAATTTAAAAATTGATTTTTAATTTCCTTTTCTAATCAATTTCTTATTTTTTTTCTTTCTCTATATTGGCCTTCCATTTTAATTTGACCTTTTTTAAGGAATCATGCGCCAATTAAAATAAATGGGTCCTTTGGCCTTGTCGATGAGTTAAGGATTCGATGAGTTGTGTAGGAGAGCCTATGGTGAAAGAGAGGAAAAAAGAGAGGATGGAGTGAAAGATAAAAAGCGATGTTAATGCCCTGCCAAGACTTAATTCAAGTGATTTTACTTGGATAAGAGCCCCATCCCTGCTCCACGTAAACAAATTTAAGAGCAGAATGGGTTGTGGTGAATGAAAGAGAGGAGTGAAAGATAAAAAGCGCTGCACTTATATTAATGCCCTGCCAAGACTTAATTCAAGTGATCTTACTTGATTGCGTGTCCGTCTATGGAGGGGAGGGGAGGTAAAGAAGACTTATCCCGCCCATTTCAATTTCCCTTTATAAAGCAGCCAAAATGCTTGATAGAATCACTCACCTATTACATATTATTATATTTAACTAGTTAGTGTAAGGAAGAGAAAGATCCAGCTGGCTAGCATTTAAAACGCTCACTAGGCGGGGATTTAAGATCTATTAAAATAGAAGGTGAAAGCAGCGTCTATATAGCTCAGTTGGTAGAGCACTTGTACGTGGTGAGCGAAAGCGCCTATGCAATAACTGCCAGGAGGTCGAAGGATCGAAGCCTGCCCGGGATTAAACTGTTACCTCGCTCTAACTCTAAGAAATTAAGTGAAGGACAGTGCTAGGGCACCTTATTATAGCTGCATTAATGGCATCGAAAACTCAGCTTTATTAAATAATTTATTAGCTTTACATGAAAAATATAATATAATTATAAATAAAAATATAATAATAATCAATTACATTTTTGAATTACTGAATTATTTTTTAATAAGTAAGGACACTTTACTGAAGAAACTACCCTCTGATCTTCCGAATCCCACAATATCCCGCATCTTAATCAAATATTTGGTTCAATTTTCTAAAATTTAATTTAAATTGTCTATTAAATGGCGGAACTTATCTATGACAAAAGATTAAAGGAAATTCTAACTAGGGCTTTTTTCGGTTCGGGTCAACGGCCCTCGCCCTTCCTTTTAGGAAGGGCGATCATCGTTTGCCCTCACCATTTCTTTCTGATCTATTTAAAATTCGCAGCTATTCAATTCATTACCATTTTTCTCAAAAATTTTTAAAAATTAAATTTTATTTTATTTCTCTTCACAGAAAAGAAAAAACTAAAACAAAATTTAAAAATCTTCAATTTGAAAAATGAAGATTTTTATTTTCCTTTTCTTTTTATTTTATTTGATAATTCTTCTTCAATGGAAATTTGTTGAAGGAATGAGAGGACAAAGAGACCGTTTGTTTTAATTTTAAAAATATTTAAAAATTCGGACCTTAGTTTAAAAGTCTACAGAAAGATTAGAGGCATTCTTCAAGGTTCTCAAAATTGCCAATGGATCTGTAGCCCAGACACACTCTATGATATTTACTGCTACTTCAATTCTTATTTGGGGTTGCTCGCGTTTTGATTTGTGTTTATTGAAATTGTCTCTTGGACCCAACCTGTTTGAAATCAGAAAATTAATTTACCAGAAAAGATTTTTATTATTACTTAAAAATATATTTTTCTAACATTTTAGATAGAAAAGGAAAGGGTGTAATGGGAAGTTCTTCAAGAGGTCAGCAAAGAGCTACAAACGAGGATACTCAACCGGTCGAATTTGCGCTTCCAGAACTTACCCTTCTGATTGAAATATTGGGAGAAATTAAATACGAATATTTAAACTATCAAATTAGTTTTATCGATATTTTAAACCAACATCAAATTGAGGACGAATTTGATAATAAATTTGATATGGATAATCAACCCGCGACAAAACAAAAAATAGAAAAGGTGAATGGAATCCATAACTTTTCTTAAATGATCCTCGGGGAATTTTAAACCCCCTGTTTAATGTAGAATTTTTTTGAAATTTGTTACACCGTATTTCCTCTAAAATAAACCCCGGGGCTTATTTTTTTGATCGACCTCTAGAGGGGGCTTATTTTGGAGGGGGCCTATTTAAGAGGAAATACGGTATCTCGAGTCTTCTGAAATCCGGAGAATCTTTGGAAATTGTGTCAAAATTAAATAAAAATTTCAATTTAAAGGTGATTGACTTTTACGAACAAATGATACCATTTACTTCAAATGATCACCATTATTGCTTCAATGCATCACTTAAACTGTATCTTCTAGTCTTTGCCCGAAAGCTCATCCGTTCATTTTTTGATTTTCATCGCGTAAACAAATACTATGACAATCGGTATATTTTATTTAAATTCGATAAATAATAACTGGTTTTTGGATTAATTGCCTAATTAACTTTACAAAGGAGAGGCTTTTGGGTGTCCGTGGGACTTCGGGATGAAATTTGGTATACATATATTTAGATCATACCCTACTTTAGTTGTGAAATTTTTACCATTTCCGCTGAATTGTACCGTGGACCGAGTTATAAGCCCCCAAAGTTTTAGGATCCCCCTCAGTTTTCTTTTCTACTTATAAACAATTTTATATTAGAATTTCATCCCGAAGTCCCACGGACACCCAAAAGCCTATCCTTTGTTAGTGTAAAACATTTCCTTTCTTTTAATAATTTTTTAGTTTCGTAAACGAGAATAGTCACGTTTCATTGCTACAATATTTGAAAGCTCATGACTTATTTGAGGGTTTGGCAGTTAATTTGATGATTAAAATGAAAAATGAATTTGGTAATTAATTTTTAATTTGATTAACAATTTTTAACATTAAAGAATTTTAGGAATTAATATATTTCCAAATTCGTTGGAAGAAATCGAAAACCGACCACATTATCCGTCAATAATTACTAACTTGGAAATTTGGAATCCAGAGAATCAAACTATGATAAATTTTATTTATCAATACGAAGGTAATTTGTTGTTATATTTGTTCAGCTATTTGACGTTTAAGTCAAAAATAGATTTAATTTAAAAGTGACACAAATTATTATTTTTAAGCAATAAATGAGGAATTAAATCGAGAAGATTGTCAAGAGTTGTATAGTAAATGCATGGATCATCGTGCATTCAACAAATTTAACCCATTCTATAAATACTTTTATGAACTTGACCACAATCTTCAGATAAAACTTGAACAATACTTGATAAGTCCGTTTTTGTCAGAGGAAGATTATGAAGGACTTAGGACTAAAATGTTCAAGAAATACATGACGATAGAAGGAGATGAGTTTGTTCATCACAATCTCTATCTGCCACAAAAACGCATTTATATTACAGTACATGTACAGTTTTTATTTTATAAATTATAGCGCTTAACCGGGAACGTCCCGTCAAGTCCCGGAGCCATATTTTTGGCCCGCTTAAACAAGAAATCATGCGGAAAAATTAAATTTAAAATACGGATAGAAAATAATTATCCCCGTACTCAATGCTCTTCCGAAAAGCATAAAACAAAAACTAGCATTTCCCAATATTTTGTGGCTCCCCATATTCTGCAAATTAAGGCATACTCGTTTATTTTTCTAATTGAAGATAAATTATTCCAGTCATATTACATAAAAATCTCTGAAAACTCCATTAAAATTCTCCGTAACTTTTCAACAGAAAATATTGGGACATTTAAGAAAAATGTTCTTTGTTAACGAACATATTTCAATTTATATTGCCATTATATTCAATCCATTTTGTTGATAATTTATAGGTTTTAAATCTAAAAGACTAAATAAATTATGGGTTATTTAAATAATATTAATTTAATAATTAATTTAAGATGGTTGAATATTGCAGAAAGAGTGGTTTTATTGGAAAACCAAAAAATGATACAGGAAGCGCAAGTGGTCATGGTGGAGAAACTAATTATGGCAGTGGATACGGGAGTGGTTACGGGAGTTACCACGGTGGATACCATGGAAATTAATGAGGAAATTATTGACTAAAGATGGCATTGAAAATTTTCAAAAATTTTTTATTTAAATCAGAATTGCCAGATTTTTGCATTTTCTTGGATAACCCAATTTCTGGTTAATCATGTTGAGATCAAATGTCTGAGAAAGGGTAGCCTATATGTAATAAACCTCTAGACATCCTATAAAGATTATCGTTATCAACCTAAGTAGTGAGTCAAATTTAGGGTGTAACACTTCAGTTTAAAGGCAGTCAAAGGCAAATCATAATTTACGAGCTCCAAGTTGTATATTCACGAAAAAACAAGTTTAAAAATCTGGCAAAAATTTAAATGAGAAAATAGGAATTGATATTTTAAATGGGTGAGGGTAAAACAAGGAAAGTCAAAACACGGACAAGGCAAAACAAGGTTTTACCAAATCACAAAACGAACAAAACACGATCAAGAGAAATATTGTCGTTCCGTGTTATAGACAGACCGTGTTTTGTCTGGTCCGTATTTTGTCCGACCGTGTTTTAGCCTGACACGTCTTAAATAAATACTGATCTTTGCAGATTTAAAATATCATTGTTTCTATTTCAAATTTAAATTTTCTGAACAAGTCTATTCATTTAAAAAATCTCCAGTATATTACTGGTATTTAAAGTGTTCAATAAGGCCGATTTAGCGGTCTTGGTAGGAAACACTAAATGTAGTTTTTAGCTTTATTTTCTGATATTTATCATTAAATTGTTTGTTTTTTTTTATTAAACAAATGTCGATAAATTGAAGAAAATTGTGTTTTTAATTTTATTTTAATCTATAGGAGAAATCCAAGTGAGTCCTCGTATATGGAAGTAAAATCTTATGGAAATCAAAATATGTATAACTCCAATTTGCAAACTAAAAATATTTATTGGACGTAGAGATCGGCCTTCGGCCGATCTCTAATTTATTATACAGGGTGACAAAAAAGTAACCGGGCAGATATTTTTTGGCATAACTTTATCCAATTTAGAGATAATGGGATCAAATCAAGCTTATATGATAGAGAATTAATCAAGGAACAGATATTATCAAAAATTTTCGAAGTGCCCTCCCTTTGCTCGGAGATAGAGTTAAAGGCGCGCAGAAAAATTTTAGGTAAAAGTTCGCACCACCTTGGGCCAGATTTTCTCTCATTGCCTGACGGGTGATTGCAATATCGACTCAAAACTTTTGGGTTATTAAGAACAGACAATTCTCTCAAAAATACCAAAAATAACATCTCAAAAATATCACCCTGTATCTTTATAACAAAAGCAATTACACTTATTAATTTTCTAATCAACAATAGATATCGAAAAATTTCAGTTATCATTAGAAACTATATTTTCTATAGTTTTGTTTTATTCATCAATTCTGCTGTACCAATTATAACTCAGTAGTCTCAACACTCACAACTGATTGTGTAACGGGTTAATACGTGCATTCGAAGATGCATTTCGATCTACAAGTAGGCAAGTTACAAGAAATGCAGGCAGTTTGTATACAAGAAAATCGACGTTGAAGACGTGTGCCATGTCCTCCTTGTGCATTTACTTTATCCTAGAAAACTATACAAATATATAAATGATTTTATCTCTTTTTTTCTTTTATCCAAAGATGAAATAATTCTCAATACCTTAGAGAATGTTTTCACAATTCCAAACTAAACTTCTAAATTTCAAAATGTTCAAAGTACAAAATCAAATAAAAGTTCTAAATATAGATGTACATTTTAAACAATTACCTATCTAGTGTTTTGTAAATGATGCTAAACATAATGTAAATAAAGTCAATCTTTTTGATGGCAAGTTTATAGATCCTAACAGGGTTGTGGGCCCGCTCCGGTCCGAAATATCGAGTAGAGCATCGAATTTTGGCCCGAAAATGACTCGGCCGGGCCGGCCTGATAAAAATGAGGTCCGAATAAATGACTCGAACGTCGGAAAATGACTCGAAACCCTAACTTAATCTGCACAAAATTGTGTGGTGAAACAAAACTGTTCCTAATTATGCACAAAAACAGAAACTAACCGTCATTTCAGTGTTAAGTTCAGCACAAGCACAAGGCACATCCAACGGACCGCAAAAGCAGTGGCGTTTTTGCAAATGATGAGTCATGAGCTCGACGGCATCCTTCAATTTATGAATTTTAACAAAATGTGTAGTGGTTGACTAGTCAATATATGAACGTAAAGGGAGATATTTGAGGGTATCCTTAGCATCTCGATGGATATGGTATACAAGTCGCTAAGCAACAGCATAACATAAAAAGCAACGTTGAATACGTTAACTTCCAGCTTGTGGAGCCGCTCAAACCCAAGTACCTTTGGCAGGGATCCATCCTAACTCCAAGTGAACCTCAAACTAGAGTAGCACGAGGTCGAGGTTTTTTGAAAAATCCGAGATCGAGGATCACCGAGGTAGGAAAAGCCGAGATCGAGGACCGAGGATAACCGAGGTTTTAAAAAAATTTTATAACATTTCAAAATCTAGTTAAATTTAGTAAATTTTTCAAATATTTGCTTAATACTTATCAAATTAATATTTTAAATCTGATTCATACCCAGTAGGCTGCCCCATAGAGATGTCCAAGACTCCTGGGCTTTTTTGGTTTTGGTCTTGGGATGTAGTCTTGGTCCTGACTTTTTTGAGCTACCTCAAACTATACCTACTACTTATTTTAATATTATACTAAATATATTAATATAATGAAATATTATAATAACAATCTTACCAATTCACCTGTCACCGCTTCAACACTAAATAACATGAATAACGCAAAAAGAATTGAATGGATAATCAAAGATTGAGAATTCATCTTTTAATTCAATTGAAATGAATTTCAAGTTAATTGGCTTAGGAATATTTTTGCGATATAATAAACAGATCCTTCGGCTTTTTATAATTTTTAGATTTTTGCAAGAAAAATAAAATCTTAGAAATAATTAAATTTATTAATAATTTAAACCGGTTTTTTTGAAATACAAGTTAGCGAACAGAAAATAAATTTAAAATATTAAAAAAAATTATAAATAGATCAAAAAATGATTTGAGTAACTAAAAATTATTGAAATATGATTGATATTAACTATGTTTCCATTTTTAAAACAACTGACATATTTCTGTTTATTCAGAGAAAACGATTTTTAGTTGTGCGGGGCACTAAAAAATAAAAATATATTACATTTAGTTCCCCTTTACCAAAAATTCAAGTTTTGTCAATTAATTTTGATCTAAATAGATAAAAAATTAAGTTTTGAAAAAATAATTATAATTTTAAATTTTCATTATGATTTATTAGTTATCTTTTATTGAAAAAACCAATTTTTGATCGCCCAATTCATTTCTATTCGTTTTTCTTTGTTATTGATAGCCATTACTTATTTGTTAATATAAAATTAAAAAATATTCTTTACGATTTAACTTTATTGTTTAAAATTTTTGTACTTATCATGGATCGTGCCGTCGCAAGTCAGGAATATTGCGTATTCTCGGCGATTTTTGAAAACAAATTTGGAATTAAAAAGCTTTTTGTTTTAAGTGTGCTCTTTGTGAAAAACATTGAATGAACAACCTGTCTAAATCTCTTACTTCTAAAGCCGAAACTTAAATATTTCCAATTTTTAGAGAATTACTTACCGTATATGCTCTATTAATTACCCTCTCTCGAATAATTACCCCGCTCTATTAATTACCCCCGTCAGCGAGAGGTTGAAACAATAATTACCCAGGGTAATTATTAGAGCATATACGGTAATCTCCCTATCCAAAAATAAATGTTCTTTGCTTAATAAATTGAATTTCTTGGATAGATTAATAAAATTAAAAACACAATTTTCTTCAATTTATCGACATTTGTTTAATAAAAAAAAAACAATTTAATGATAAATATCAGAAAATAAAGCTAAAAACTACATTTAGTGTTTCCTACCAAGACCGCTAAATCGGCCTTATTGAACACTTTAAATACCAGTAATATACTGGAGATTTTTTAAATCAATGGACTTGTTCAGATAATTTAAATTTGAAATAGAAACAATGATATTTTAACTCTCCAAAGAATTACTATTTATGACCCTATCCCAAAAACGGGGTCGAATCATTTTTTCATTAATTTATTAAAATGGTCAATTTTTCCTTAATGTTTGGTTGTGTTTGTTGTTTTTGTCATAAGGAAAAATGGAGATAAGAGATTAACTTTTTTTATTTTTTGTTTTTATTCGATGCAAAAATAAACCAAGCAAACCTAGAAAGTCAGCGAGACGCTGCCGAAATTTTGATTTTCGACTTTCCATTTTCTAATATTTTTATAAAATTTCGATTTTCGATAATTTTAGTTTTTCGATCGATTTTTGTTTTTTTATGAAAAATTGCATTATCTTTTCACTTAATATTTTATTTCTGCGTCGCCAAAAAACGAAGAAATTTGGCTTCTTGGCCATCCAAAATTCTCCTGTACAGATACCATAGTTGAGTTAAGACCAGGGTGACCCTTTTACCCTATTTATAGGGCATTTGCCCTATTTTTTACCTTTTCGCCATAGTTTTTCCCTATTTTTTCATTTGCCATAATTTTGCCCTATTTTTACCATTTTGTAAAATATTTACAATTTTAGAATTTCTTAAATGTGATGGCAGAAATAGTAAGAAATCTGGCTTCACGGCCTTCCAAAATTCCTAAAATTTTCGCCTGCGGCGCAAAAAATGAAGAAATCTGACTTCTTGGCCTTATAAAATTCTCAAAATTTTCACCTGCGGCACTGAAAAAGGAAGATAAAGGAGGGCTTGAGTGGAATATAGGAGGATTTTTAGTAGAGAAGATTTCAGAGATTTTAGTAGAGAAGATTCCCAGCACATAATCCACCAAAATTGGACGTAAACAACCAAATTGGACCTCTTTATTTCTGAACCAAATTTACTCAATTTAGTCAATTTAGTTTAGTTAATTATTTTCTAAGTGTTTTAAACAATGCCCTATTTTTTGCCCTATTTTTGACCATTTTCGCCCTATTTGCCACATTTCTGAGTGGCTGCGCCCTATTTTAGTGGTTTGGAAAGGGTCACCCTGGTTAAGACAGCTCTTTGTTATAAAGAAGTTATTCTCTTTTATCTATTTTTTCTTACGGCAAGCAGCAATTATGAAGGAAAAATTGACCTTTCAATGAAGTAATGAAAAAATGGTTCGACCCTTCTTTTGGGATAGGGCCCTATTGATTTAAAATATCAATTCCTATTTTCTCATTTAAATTTTTGCCAGATTTTTAAACTTGTGTTTCCTCGAACATACAACTTGGAGCTTTTAATTTATGATTTGCCCCTCACTGTCTTTAAACGGAAACCTCACTACATAGGTTGATAAACGATAATCTTTATAGAATTTCTAGGGATTTCTGCACATATGTGCTATCTTTCTCAGTCATTTAATCTCAACATGATTAACCAGAAATAGGTTAACCAAGAAAATGCAAAAATCTGGCAATTCTGATTTAAACAATTTTTGGAAATTTTAAATGCCATCTTTCGTCAACATCTTCCTCAGTAATTTCCTGGATATCCATCATGGCTACGTCCGTGTTTTGTGCCTTGAGAATGTCCACCGCCATGACCACTTGTGCTTCCTGTGGCATTTTTTGGTTTTCCAATAAAACCACTCTTTCTGCAATATTCAACCATCTTAAATTAATTATTAAATTAATATTATTTAAATAACTCATAATTTATCTTGTCATTTAAAACCCATAAATTAATGCCAAAATAGGCATTACTTTAAGGACAAGATATGAGCTCATACCTAAGGACAACATATGTGCATAAATATTTTATTATAAGAACCAACAAAAGATAATTGAAAAAAATTTTATTACCTAGTAAAAACTGCAATTGTGATGATTTATTTAAATTTTACAGGATGGCTAGAAAATTTTATGAAAAAAAACTTACATGTACAGTAATATTAGAACGTTTTTGTGGCAAAAATACATTGTAATTAATATACAAGTCTCTTTCCATGTAATGTTTAAACATTTGAATCCTAAATCCTTCATAGTCTTTCTCTGTCAAAAACGGATTTATCAAGTATTGTTCAAGTTTTATTTGAAGTTCTTCGCCAAGCTTTTTAAAGTAGAAATAAAATGGTAAAAATTGGTTGTATCCACGATCATCCATGCATTTACTATACAACTCTTGACAATCTTGACGATTTAATCCTTCATTTACAGCTTAAAAATAATAATTTGTGTCACTTTTAAATTAAATCTATTTTTGACTTAAACGTCAAATAGCTGAACAAATATAACAACAAATTACCTTCATATTGATAAATAAAATTTATCATAGTTTGATTCGATGGATCCCAATTATCCAAGTTAGTAACTTTTGGCGGATAAATATTTGTGTAGTCATTTTCGATTCCTTCCAACCAATTTGGAAATATATTAATTCCTACGATTTTTTAATTAAATCATGTTAAAAATTAATTACCAAAAGAATTTTTCATTTCATTCATCAAATTAATTACCTTAACCTCAAATAAGTCATAAGCTTCCAAATATTGTAGCAATGAAACTTTTTTTTCATTGTTTGATAAACTAAAAAATTATTAAATCAAAGGAAATTTTTTCCCTTAAGGTTTAATTAGTTAGTTAATCCAAAAACCAATTATACTTTATGGGATTTAAATAAAATATACGTTGCAACATGATTGTCATAGTATTTGTTTTCAGCATGAAAATCAAAAAATGAACGGATGAGCTTTCGGGCAAAGGTTAGAAGATACACATTAATTGATGAATCGATGCAATAAAAGAGCTCACCATTATATCCAAGACTTAAAAAAATAAATATTATTGTTAAGACGTAATTTATTAAATTTATTTTTATATTTATAAAGTAGTACATCCTGTGCTTATAAATTTCAATTTTGCTCTATTCTTAAGTGTACTAGTAATCTTAATCCTCCATACCCGTTGATATATCACGTCCATTGATATCCCTCTTAATTAGTGTACTACAAACGGGTTAAATGGGATACCAGTAGAATTGAAGAGTAGCTATGGATTTGTCAGAATATCCTCAGATCTGGTGTCCACAGATCTTGGTGACCTAAGTTTTTTGACCAAAATGCCGGTACCCACGCCGCGGGTTAGGCTTCGATGTTTTTTCTTATTTCAAAAGAATGGCCGTTTGTTTGGGAATGGCCGTTTGTGGCTTTCTTTGCCTTTTTCTGGGAACATCCGTTACTTAGGGCAAAGTTTAGAGCGACTTTATTGATCGTGATTTCAGGATGATTCCAGTCTTACAATATCAAAAAAAGAATTCGTCTAATTTTAGCTCTGCCCGTGAAAATTTTAAGAATTTTGGAAGGCCAAAAAGCTAGTTTTCTTGCTTTTTATCGCCGAAAATTGAAATAATTTTGGGAGGCTTGAGGCAAAAAATTTCCTTTTTTGATCACCCCTCCATGATTTATTTTAAAATCTTAATTATTTTGGGTGCTAAATTTTGCTTTTTGGCGCATCAAATTTAGAAATACATGACAAAAGCCAATTTCACAATACGTCCACGTGTTAGCTTATTAAAATTTTAAAAATATTTGCGTCAACCTGAAATGCGTTTGGGGATCATCATTTTTTAACTTGTCGAAAACAACATCTGCCTTTTTTCTGTAAAAGTCAATCACCTTCAAATTAAAATTTTTGTTAAATTTTTACACAATAGATCTTTTCCCGCGTTTCAAACTTAAATTATTAAAGGTGTAGCCAAAGAGACTCCGTATTGGAGAAAATTCCGGATATAACAAATTTCCAAAAATATTCTAAATTAACGAGTGGGTTTAAAAAGTTCCCGAGGATTATTTAAGAGAACGGTATAATTTCGGAAAACGAACAGAGCCGAAATAGTTCGAAATATATATCATTCGAAAGAGCTCCCCGAGATGAACCATGAACATTTAACTCATCATTTATCCTTTTTTCTGTAAAAGTCAATCACCTTTAAATTAAAATTTTTAAATTTTTACACAATAGAATTATTAATAGTGTATCTTAGCAGCAAAAGACGAAATGACTTCGGATATAACAAATTTCCAAAAATATTCTACATTAACGAGTAGGTTTAAAAAGTCCCCGAGGATTATTTAAGAGAACTTATACGTTCCATTCACCTTTTCTAATTTTTCTTTTGTCTTGGGTTGATTTTCCATATTAAATCCAAATTCTACACTATATTGGCTAAAAATTTCGATAAAACTATAATAAGATTTTAAATCTTCGTGATTAATTTCTTTTAATATAGCAATCAGCAAGGTAAGTTCTGGGAGCGCAAATTCGGCCACGGTTGTAGCTTCTTGCCGAGGTCTCGAAGAACTTCCCATTACACCCTTCCCTTTATCTATAATGTTAGAAATTTTTAAGTAATAAAAAATTTTGGTAAATTAATTTTCTGGTTTTAAACAGAGTTGGGGTAAAGAGACAATTACAATAAACACAAATCAAAACACCAGCACCCCCAAATAAGAATTGAAGTAGCAGTATAGTGTGTCTGGGCTAAAGATCCATAGCCTAATATTTTTCGGAACCGCTCCACTAATTTTGTGTACAGGGTGCGGCATATGTAATTGGACAATTGTTTTCTCTCATAACTTTATTAAAACACTATCAAATAAAATTGAAATACAATCAAATGATAGAGAATTAAATAGGGAACAAAAATAATCAAGAAGATTCGAAGTGCCCACCCATGGCTATGATACAGAGGCGAAGGCGTGAAGAAAAATTTTCGCAAATAGCACGCACCTCCTTGAGTGTAATTAAGTCCCACTCTCGGGTGAGAGAGTGTCGCAGAGACTCCAAACCTCGGACATATCAACTATCCACCTGCAATGTTCATTTTAGATCGGCAATTTTGAGAACCTTGGCTGTTAAAGAAAGCCTCTAATTTTTCTGTAGACTTTTTTAAGGTCCAAATACATACATGCATATATTTTTAAAATCAAAACAAACTGTCACCTTGTCCTCTCATTCCTCCAACAAATTTCCATTGAAGAAGAATTGTCAAATAAAATAAAAAGAAAAGGAGAATAAAAATCCTCATTTTTCAAATTGAAGATTTTTAAATTTTGTTTTTAGTTAATTTTTTCTGTGAAGAGAAATAAAATACCAAATTTTAATTTTTAAAAATTTCTGAGAAAAAAATGATAATGAATTGAATAGCTGCCCTTCACTTAATTTCCTAGAGTAAGAGCGAGGTAAATTTTAATTCCAGGGCAGGCTTCGATCCTGCGACCACCTTGCAGTTATTGCTAGGCGCTTTCGTTCACCACGTAAAGTTGCTGCTACCGACTGAGCTACCGGGGCGCTGCTTTCACCCTCTCTTTTAATAGATCATAAACCCCCGCCTAGTGCGCGTTTTAAATGCTAGCCAACTGGATTTTTCTCTTGCTTAAACTAGTTTAATATATTTAATTTGTAATAGGTAAGTGATTTTATCAAGCATTTTGGCCGCTTTATAAAGGGAAATTGAAATGGGCGGGATACGTCTTCTTTACCTCTCCCTCCCCTCCCCTCCGGACATGCAATCAAGTAAAATCACATGAATCAAGTCTTGGCAGGGCACTAATAAAAGTGCAGCGCTTTTTATCCTTCACTCCTCTTTCATTCACCACAACCCTTTCTGCTCTCAAATTTGTTTACGTGGAGCAGGGATGGGGCACTTATCCAATTAGAATCACATGAAGTGAGTCTTGACAAGGCATTAACAGTGCTTTTTATCTTTCACTCCTCTCCTCTCTTTTTTCCTCTCTTTCTTCATAGGCTCTCCTACACAACTCATCGAATCCTTAACTCATCGACAAGGCCAAAGGATAAATTTATTTTAATTGGCGCATGATTCCTCAAAAAAGGTCAAATTAAAGTGGAAAGCCAATTTAGAGAAAGAAAAAATAAAAAATTAATTAGAAAAGGAATTAAAAATCAATTTTTAAATTAAAATTAGAAAAATTAATTTAAATTAAGTTTTTTTATAATTTTAATTAAAAAATGTTATTAAAAATTTTAATCCAATAAATTTAAAAATACTTTAATTTACGGCAAAAGAATTTTAAAATACAGGGTGTGTAAAAAGTTACTTCAAAACATATTTTTAGTTTGCACATTTGGCGTTAGATTTTGAGTTCCATAAGATTTTACCTCCATATACGAGGACTATTTCTTCGATCCTCTCCTCTATTATTCCTCACTTTCTTCATAGGCAAATTTTATTGTGTTTAGATTTTCGTATCTTTGTTTGTATCCTTGAATAAGTTTTCAAATTAAGTGATCCAAAAAAGCTTTCTTCCGTGAAATGCACCTTCATAGACGAATAACCATTTAGCCCTTTTTTTGATATTTTCCCTCTGGAATTTTAACTTATAAATCTTTATCTTGACTGATTTCACAAAAAAGTGTAATAATCAATTATAGAGTTTTATCAACTTCCTTGGCCTTCAAATTCTCGGATCCGTCTCTGGGGTTATCAAAATCTTAGCTAAGGTCTGATCATGAGCCATACCCAGCACTAAGCACATCGTCTAGGCCCCCTCAGATGAAGGCTTTTAATATTGCATTAGGACTATTTCCTCAACTTTTAATATCCTACTGAAATAAAAAATTATCACGTCTTTTACTTAAAGAATTCGACTTGTTGGCCCTTTTCCGTTTTATGCTCACCGAGTTTCATTTTTAGATCCTTTATAAATCTTACAACTTTACAGCTACAACAACAGGTTATGAACAATTTCGTAATCTAATCTGTAAAACATCCTTCGATTTTTGGTGAAATGCACCTTCATAGACGGACTTCAAGCAAGTGAAATCACATGAATTAAGTTTTGGCAGAGCATTAATGTAAGTGCAGCGCTTTTTATCTTTCACTCCTCTCCTCTATTATTCCTCTCTTTCTTCATAGGCAAATTTTAATGTGTTTAGATTTCCGTATCCTTGTTTGTATCCTTGAATAAGTTTTCAAATGAAGTGATCTAAAAAAGCTTTTTTCCGTGAAATGCACCTTAATAGACGGATAATTTTTTATTATATTGCTAACATTTAGCCTGTTTTTTTTATATTTTTCCCTCTGGAATTTTAACTTATAAATCTTTATCTTGACTGATTTCACAAAAAAGTGTAATAATCAATTATAGAGTTTTATCAATTTCCTTGAACTTCAGATTCTCGGCTCCGTCTCTGGGGTTATCAAAATCTTAGCTAAGGATCTGATCATGAGCCATACCCAGCACTAAGCACATCGTCTAGGCCCCCTCAGATGAAGGCTTTTAATATTGCATTAGGACTATTTCCTCAACTTTTAATATCCTACTGAAATAAAAAATTATCACGTCTTTTACTTAAAGAATTCGACTTGTTGGCCCTTTTCCGTTTTATGCTCACCGAGTTTCATTTTTAGATCCTTTATAAATCTTACAACTTTACAGCTACAACAACAGGTTATGAACAATTTCGTAATCTAATCTGTAAAACATCCTTCGATTTTTGGTGAAATGCACCTTCATAGACGGACTTCAAGCAAGTGAAATCACATGAATTAAGTTTTGGCAGAGCATTAATGTAAGTGCAGCGCTTTTTATCTTTCACTCCTCTCCTCTATTATTCCTCTCTTTCTTCATAGGCAAATTTTAATGTGTTTAGATTTCCGTATCCTTGTTTGTATCCTTGAATAAGTTTTCAAATGAAGTGATCTAAAAAAGCTTTTTTCCGTGAAATGCACCTTAATAGACGGATAATTTTTTATTATATTGCTAACATTTAGCCTGTTTTTTTTATATTTTTCCCTCTGGAATTTTAACTTATAAATCTTTATCTTGACTGATTTCACAAAAAAGTGTAATAATCAATTATAGAGTTTTATCAATTTCCTTGAACTTCAGATTCTCGGCTCCGTCTCTGGGGTTATCAAAATCTTAGCTAAGGATCTGATCATGAGCCATACCCAGCACTAAGCACATCGTCTAGGCCCCCTCAGATGAAGGCTTTTAATATTGCATTAGGACTATTTCCTCAACTTTTAATATCCTACTGAAATAAAAAATTATCACGTCTTTTACTTAAAGAATTCGACTTGTTGGCCCTTTTCCGTTTTATGCTCACCGAGTTTCATTTTTAGATCCTTTATAAATCTTACAACTTTACAGCTACAACAACAGGTTATGAACAATTTCGTAATCTAATCTGTAAAACATCCTTCGATTTTTGGTGAAATGCACCTTCATAGACGGACTTCAAGCAAGTGAAATCACATGAATTAAGTTTTGGCAGAGCATTAATGTAAGTGCAGCGCTTTTTATCTTTCACTCCTCTCCTCTATTATTCCTCTCTTTCTTCATAGGCAAATTTTAATGTGTTTAGATTTCCGTATCCTTGTTTGTATCCTTGAATAAGTTTTCAAATGAAGTGATCTAAAAAAGCTTTTTTCCGTGAAATGCACCTTAATAGACGGATAATTTTTTATTATATTGCTAACATTTAGCCTGTTTTTTTTATATTTTTCCCTCTGGAATTTTAACTTATAAATCTTTATCTTGACTGATTTCACAAAAAAGTGTAATAATCAATTATAGAGTTTTATCAATTTCCTTGAACTTCAGATTCTCGGCTCCGTCTCTGGGGTTATCAAAATCTTAGCTAAGGATCTGATCATGAGCCATACCCAGCACTAAGCACATCGTCTAGGCCCCCTCAGATGAAGGCTTTTAATATTGCATTAGGACTATTTCCTCAACTTTTAATATCCTACTGAAATAAAAAATTATCACGTCTTTTACTTAAAGAATTCGACTTGTTGGCCCTTTTCCGTTTTATGCTCACCGAGTTTCATTTTTAGATCCTTTATAAATCTTACAACTTTACAGCTACAACAACAGGTTATGAACAATTTCGTAATCTAATCTGTAAAACATCCTTCGATTTTTGGTGAAATGCACCTTCATAGACGGACTTCAAGCAAGTGAAATCACATGAATTAAGTTTTGGCAGAGCATTAATGTAAGTGCAGCGCTTTTTATCTTTCACTCCTCTCCTCTATTATTCCTCTCTTTCTTCATAGGCAAATTTTAATGTGTTTAGATTTCCGTATCCTTGTTTGTATCCTTGAATAAGTTTTCAAATGAAGTGATCTAAAAAGCTTTTTTCCGTGAAATGCACCTTAATAGACGGATAATTTTTTATTATATTGCTAACATTTAGCCTGTTTTTTTTATATTTTTCCCTCTGGAATTTTAACTTATAAATCTTTATCTTGACTGATTTCACAAAAAAGTGTAATAATCAATTATAGAGTTTTATCAATTTCCTTGAACTTCAGATTCTCGGCTCCGTCTCTGGGGTTATCAAAATCTTAGCTAAGGATCTGATCATGAGCCATACCCAGCACTAAGCACATCGTCTAGGCCCCCTCAGATGAAGGCTTTTAATATTGCATTAGGACTATTTCCTCAACTTTTAATATCCTACTGAAATAAAAAATTATCACGTCTTTTACTTAAAGAATTCGACTTGTTGGCCCTTTTCCGTTTTATGCTCACCGAGTTTCATTTTTAGATCCTTTATAAATCTTACAACTTTACAGCTACAACAACAGGTTATGAACAATTTCGTAATCTAATCTGTAAAACATCCTTCGATTTTTGGTGAAATGCACCTTCATAGACGGACTTCAAGCAAGTGAAATCACATGAATTAAGTCTTGGCAGGGCATTAATGTAAGTGCAGCGCTTTTTATCTTTCACTCCTCTCTTTCTTTCACTACAACCTATTCTGCTCTCAAATTTGTTTGCGTGGAGAAGGGATGTGACACTCATCCTATATTCGCTGTTGTTGGCATGTCTAAGTCTCCGTAACGGCAAAAACCTACGGTGGAAACCATAGGTATGGCGCTAAAACAAATGATTCAAATTAGTCATGCTCTGTCGGCATGATTAATTGGAAACCAAACGGTGTGGGAAACCACCAGTTTTCGCAAAAGTACGGGGAAATAGCGGCGGAAAACAAACTGTGATGAAACTTTCCAAATGATTGTAAAAGTACATGTGATTCAATCCACCAATATCACTATAAATAATCAACCGATTTCTCTTAAAATCCACTGAAATACCTCCAAATCCATTGATATCTCTCGAAATACACCGATATCTCTCCAAATTAACGAAACATCCAAATCACTCTACATATATTAGCTTTAATCCTCCAGAATTCTTCAAATCCACATTTATCCCATTTAACTCATATATCCTTGAAAATCCACTTTTAAACCCCAAAATCTCTCAAAATCCGTTGATATCCTCCAGATCACTTGATATTACTCTTAATATTCCAAAATCAACTGAGTTTCCTTTTGGGATATTGAAACTTAAATAATATTTCTTGAATATTTTTACCAGCAAAATTGAAATTTTCCTTGTTTACCGATTTCTAATTTAATTCAAAGCAAAACTATTATCCATTAAATCCCCTTTATCAATTCATAACCTCTTTTATCGGCCGATATCAATCATTTATATAACCGACAATTTCGTTTATTTCGTTAACAGAAGGTTTCGGTTTGTTTTGTCGGTTCGGTTTCGGTTAACTGATCAGTAGATGCGAATAAACTCGTTTAATTTTGAAAATAAAATATTATAAATTTTTTTTTGTTTGACAATTTTAAAATGAAAAATAAATTTTTTTATTCGTAAAAATTTCTTTAAAAATTAAATCCCGAGGTTCATACTTCCAATACATATTTTTAGTTTGCAAATTGGAGTTATATTTTGATTTCCATAAGATTTTACCCCCATATACGAGGACTCTTTTGAATTTCTTCGATATATTAAAATAAAATTAAAAACACAATTTTCTTCAATTTATCGACATTTGTTTAATAAAAAAACAAACAATTTAATGATAAATATCAGAAAATAAAGCTAAAAACTACATTTAGTGTTTCCTACCAAGACCGCTAAATCGGCCTCATTGAACACTTTAAATACCAGTAATATACTGGAGATTTTTTAAATGAATGGACTTGTTCTCAGAAAATTTAAATTTGAAATAGAAACAATGATATTTTAATTCTTAAAAGGGACACTATTTATGTAGGACGTGTCAGGCTAAAACACGGTCGGGCAAAATACGGACCAGACAAAACACGGTCTGTCTATAACACGGAACGACAATATTTCTCTTGACCGTGTTTTGTTCGTTTCGTGATTTGGTAAAACCTTGTTTTGTCTTGTCCGTATTTCGCTCGTTCCATGGTTTGCCTTGTCCGTGTTTTGTCATTCTTTGTTTTGCCCCTCACCCATTTAAAATATCAATTTCTATTTTCTCATTTAAATTTTTGCCAGATTTTTAAACTGTTTTTTCGTGAACATACAACTTTGAGCTCTTAAATTATGATTTGCCTCTAACTGTCTTTAAACGGAATTCGTCAACCCCAAATTATCCTCACTACATAGGTTGATAAACGATAATCTTTATAGAATGTCTATAGATTTCTTTACATATAGGCTATCTTTCCCAGACATTTGATCTCAACATGATTAACCAGAAATAGGTTAACCAAGAAAATCAAAAATCTGGCAATTCTGATTTAAATAAATAATTTTTGAAAATTTTGAATGCCATCTCTAGTCAATAATTGCCTCAGTAATTTCCATGGTAACTATATCCACCATAACCACTTCCGTATCCTTTGTCATGAGAATGTCCACCGCCATAACCACTTGCGCTTCCTGTATCATTTTTTGGTTTTCCAATAAAACCACTCTTTCTGCAATATTCAACCATCTTAAATTAATTATTAAATTAATATTATTTAAATAACTTATAATTTATTTAGTTTTTTAGATTTAAAACCTATAAATTAACACCAAAATAGATTGAATATAATGGCAATATAAATTGAAATATGCTTGTTAACAGATGGTTTTTCAAAATTTTTTAAATTTTTTTACTAAATATTTTCCCTCTTATTATTTTCTTAAATGCTCAATATTTTCTGTCTAAAATTCGGAGAATTTTAATGAATTTTTCAGAGATTTTTATGTATGTGACTGGAATAATATTTCTTCTATTGGCAAAATAAACGAGTATGCCTCAATTTGCAGAATATGGGGAGCCACAAAATTGGGAAATGCTAGTTTTTGTTTCATGCTTTACGGAAGAGCATTGAGTACGGGGATAATTATTTTCTATCCGTATTTAAATTTTTCCGCATGATTTCTTGTTTAAGCGGGCCAAAAATATGGCTCCGTGACTTAGCCTGGACGTTCCCGTTAAAGCGCTATAATTTATAAAATAAAAACTGTACATGTATTGTAATATTAATGCGTTGTTGTGGCAGATAGAGATTGTAATGAACAAACTCATCTCCTGTTATCTTCATGTACTGATTTAACATTAGGGTTCTATATGCATTAACTTCCTCTGTCAAAAACGGATTTATCAAGTATTGTTCAAGTTTTATTTGAAGTTTTTTGTCAAGTTTATAAAAATATAAATAGAATGGGGTAAATTTGATTGTATGATACTCATCCATGCTTTCACTATACAACTCTTGACAATCTTGACGATTTAATTCTTCATTTACAGCTTAAAAATAATATTGTTGTCTATATATTTTTGACTTAAACGTCAAATAGCTGAACAAATATAACAACAAATTACCTTCATATTGATAAATAAAATTTATCATAGTTTGATTATCTGGATCCCGATTATCCAGAACAGTAATTATTGACGGATAAATATTGCTGTGGTCATTTTCGATTCCTTTCAACCAATTTGGAAATATATTATTCCATAAGATTTTTGAAATTTCAAATTCAGAACTGAATTTTACAGATGCATTTTTCATTTCAATCATCAAATTAAGTGCCAACACCTCAAATAAGTCATAAGCTTCCAAATATGTGCGCATGGAAACTTTATTCATCTTGTTATCAAAACTAAATGTTATTATTTTTGACTAAAGTTAATTAGGTAGTTAATCCAAAAACCAATTATACTATATAAGATTTAATTAAAATATACCCTCTAACATGAGTGTCATAGTACTTGTTTGTGCCATGGAAATCGAAAAATGAACGGATGTGCTTTCGGACAAAGGCTAGAAGATACACAATAAGTGATGAATTGAAACAATAATGGAGCTCATCTATATATCCAGGCCTTAATAAAAATATTATTGTTAAGTCGTCACTTAATAAATTTATTTTTATAATAATAAATTACGGTAGTACATGCAGTGTTTATAAATTTTAATTTTGCTCTATTCTTACGCGTACTCGTAATCTTAATCCCCTTGATATATCCAGTCCATTGATATCCCTCTATATTAGTGTACTTGAACGACCCGAGGTGTGTCCGATATTTAACTAATGTCGACGAGCACAATAATAACACTTTATCTGGTGAAGAAATAACAATGAGTAGGCGAAGAGAATGGGACAGACGAAGGAGATCAGTGACTAGCCCCGCTAGTATGGTCCAACTAGACGGACGCTTTCACTGGCTTTTATACTAAACATTTAAGGACTGACGCCCATATACAACAGTACTGCAAATGGGTTAAATGGGATATCAGTAGAATTTAAGAGAAGCTATGGATTTGTCTATTATCGTCGGATCTGGAGTATATCAGTATATCGACTCATAGTAAATTGCGTAAAAAATCTTCGTTTTTATGCAACACAAGCGAAAATTTTGAGGATTCGTCAAAAGCAAATTTTTCAAAATTATAAAACACAGTAAACGTCAAATGCCAAAACTCGGCCAAAATTAACGCTTAACCCCAAATTTTTAAATTTATAAAGGTCAAAAAAAGAATTCATCTAATTTTAGCTCTGCCGGTGAAAATTTTAAGAATTTTGGAATGCCAAAAAGCCAGTTTTCTTGCTTTATATCGCCGAAAATTATACTAATTTTGGAAGACTTGAGGCAGAAAAATTTCCTTTTTTGATCAACCCTCCCCGATAAACTTTTTTGATCAACCCTCCCCGATCATTATGGGCGGAAAATTTTGTACTAAGTTTTTGTACCAATTGCAATTGGTAATAGTTTGGAATTCGCCCCCCCCTTTTTTTCAACGTTTCCCTGACCGTTTTGAGCTTTCTTGTTTGATACATAATTTATCATATATCATTCGAAAGAGCTCTTAGAGCCTAGTCGAATGATACCATAATTGGCTAGATCTGATCATTCTTACCAAAATTATAAAGCTAAATCCTATTTGGGTAAACTTTTTGTGCCAATGCAAGTGGATAAAATAAGCGGTCACAACTTTGTTCACTTAAGTCAGATTTCGTTGATTTTAATGTCATTCGACTCAGCTCGAAGAGCTCTTTCGATGATATATAATTTGCCATAAAATGAGAAAAAACTAGGAAAAAATAGAAGGGAAAAAAGGGGGGGCGAATTCCAAACTATTACCTTGCAATCCAATGCAATAGTCACAGCAAAAAGGGAAAAAAGACAAAAGCCAATATTATGTATAATTTTAAAAATATTTGCTGTAACCTGTTAGCCTTTTGTGAACCATGAACATTTAACTCATCCTTTATCTTTTGTTCGTAAAAGTCAATCACCTTTAAATTAAAATTTTTAAATTTTTACACAATAAAATTATTAATAGTTTATCTTAGCAGCAAAAGCCAAAATGACTTCGGATCAGGTACCCGATACCCGAAAATCAGGAACCCAATACCCGAAACCCGGCCTTTTTTTGTACCCGAAACCCGAAATGAAAACGCTCTAACCCGATACCCGAAACCCGTACCCGAAGATTTTTTGTACCCGCGGCAACCCTGCTTCGGATATAACAAATGTCCAGAAATATTCTAAATTAACGAGGGGGTTTAAAAAGTCCCCGAGGATTATTTAAGAGAACTTATACGTTCATTCACCTTTTCTAATTTTTCTTTTGTCTTGGGTTGACTTTCCAAATCAAATCCAATTTCTATACTATATTGGTTAAAAATTTCGATGAAAGTATTATGAGACTTTAAATCATTTTCTTTAATTTTTTTCAAAATTTCAATCAGCAAGGTAAGTTCTGGGAGCGTAAATTCGGCCACGTTTGTAGCTCTTTGCCGAATTCTTGAAGAACTTCCCATTACACCCTTTCCTTTTGTATCTAAAATGTTAGAAACGATATATTTTTAAGTAATAATAAAAAATCTTTTCTGGTTTAATTCAGGGTTGGGGTCAAGAGACAATTTCAATAAACACAAATCAAAACGCGAATTGAAGTAGCAGTAGAGTGTGTCTGGGCTACAGACCCATAGCCGACTATTTTTCGGAACCACCCCAATATCCACTTGGCATAACATTGCAATTCAATGCAATATTTCATTTTAGATAGGCAATTTTGAGAACCCTGGCTGTTAAAGAAAGCCTCTAATTTTTCTGTAGACTTTTAAACTAAGGTCCAAATACATTCATCGTATATTTTTAAAATTAAAACAAACGGTCTCTTTGTCCTCTCATTCCTTCAACAAATTTCCATTGAAGAAGAATTATCAAATAAAATAAAAAGAAAAGGAGAATAAAAATCCTCATTTTTCAAATTGAAGATTTTTAAATTTGTTTTTAGTTAATTTTTTCTGTGAACGAAATAAAATACTAAATTTTAATTTTTAAAAATTTCTGAGAAAAAAATGGTAATGAATTGGATAGCTGCCCTTCACTTAATTTCCTAGAGTAAGAGCGAGGTAAAGTTTAATTCCAGGGCAGGCTTCGATCCTGCGACCACTTTGCAGTTATTGCTAGGCGCTTTCGCTCACCACGTACAAGTGCTCTACCAATTTAGCTATATAGACGCTGCTTTCACCCTCTCTTTTAATAGATCTTAAACCCCCGCCTAGTGAGCGTTTTAGATGCTAGCCAGCTAGATCTTTCTCTTGCTTAAACTAGTTTAATATATTTAATTTGTAATAGGTAAGTGATTTTATCAAGCATTTTGGCCGCTTTATAAAGGGAAATTGAAATGGGCGGGATAAGTCTTCTTTACCTCTCCCTCCACTCCCCCGGACAATCAGTCAAGTAAAATCACATGAATTAAGTCTTGGGAGGGCATTAATGTAAGTGCAGCGCTTTTTATCTTTCACTCCTCTCTTTCTTTCACTACAACCCTTTCTTCTCTCTGATTTGTTTGCGTGGAGCAGGATGTGACACTCACCCAAGTAAAATCACATGAATTGAGTCTTGGCAGGGCATTAACGGCGCTTTTTATCTTCCAATCCTCTCCTCTCTTTTTTCCTCTCTTTCACCATAGGCTCTCCTACACAACTCATCGAATCCTTAACTCATCGACAAGGCCAAAGGATACGTTTACTTTAATTGGCGCATGATTCCTCAAAAAAGGTCAAATTAATTGGAAAGCCAATATAGAGAAAGAAAAAAAAATAAGAAATTGGTTAGAAAAGGAAATTAAAAATCAATTTATAAATTAAAATTAGAAAAATTAATTTAAATTTTTTAATAATTTTAATTAAAAATAATTTATTAAAAATTTAATTCAATAAATCTAAAAAATACTTTAATTTACGGCAAACGAATTTTAAAATTACAGTGTTTAAGAAATTATAAGCGCACCCAGATTTTTTATATTTCTCAACCTTCGAAAAATCTCGATTCCAACAACTAGAGGTTTTTATTAGAGGTCTTCATTTCAGCCTTCTTATTGGGAGCCGGAAAATTGTGCACTGGAAAGTTGTGCACTAAGGCGGAAATCTGTGCACAAGCAGAAATCTGTGCACTAAATTGGAATTTTGTGCACTACAGCGTAAAGTTATAACTTTTTATGGCAAATTATATATCATTCGAAAGAGCTCTTTGAGCTGAGTCGAACGGTACTATGATCGGTTAGATTTGGCGATTCTGAACAAAATTACGAAGTTAAATCCTTGATGGACATGCTTTTTGCACTATTTAAAAACAATACGATTGCTAGGATAAAACTTAAATCACTTATTTCTCTCGCTTCTGTACCAACAGATAATGTTTATGAATCTTTTGTTGTGGAATATGTGTAACGACCCATGTGGAATATGTGTAACAGGTTTAAAATTCAAAAATCGGTAATACCAAGGCTGATCCCACTCCCCTTTTTTTGTTCACCTGACCATTTTGAGCTTTTTTGCTTGACATATAATTTAAAATATAGCTTCGATTAGGCTCCGGAGCCTAATCCAAACTCCGGAGCCATCTTACAGATTTATAGCTAGAACAACAGTTTACAAACAATTTCATAATCTATTATGTAAAATATTCAGCGATTTTCCGTGAAATGCACCTTCATCGACGGACATTCACCCTAGTAAAATCACATGAATTAAGTCTTGGCAGGCCATTAATATAAGTGCAGCGCTTTTTATCTTTCACTCCTCTCTTTCATTCACTTCAACCCTTTCTGCCAACATATTTGTTTATTGTGTTTAGATTTTTGTATTCCATTTCGGACCCTTGCCCGTTTCGTACCCTTTTTTCGTATCCTTGAATACATTTTCAAAAGAGTTGACCTTTAAAATCTTTCATAATGACATATATTTTTGTAAAAGTTTTTATAATTTTTTTTCTATATGCCACCATTTTGCTCCTCTTTTGATCTTTCTCTCTCTAGAATTTTAATTTATAAATCGCTATGGAACGGGAATACCTGAACTCCGCATGCACTTTCCGGCAAGCCTCTATCCCCGACACACTTCCATTTGCACATTTGGAGTTAGATTTTGATTTCCATAAGCTTTTACCCCCATATACGAGGACTCAATTAAATTTCTTCGATAGATTAAAATAAAATTAAAAACACAATTTTCTTCAATTTATCGACATTTGTTTAATAAAAAAACAAACAATTTAATGATAAATATCAGAAAATAAAGCTAAAAACTACATTTAGTGTTTCCTACCAAGACCGCTAAATCGGCCTTATTGAACACCTTAAATACCAGTAATATACTGGAGATTTTTTAAATGAATGGACTTGTTCTCAGAAAATTTAAATTTGAAATAGAAACAATGATATTTTAACGCTTAAAAGCATCACTATTTAGTTAAAACATCAGGAAGGACAAAACACAGAGCGACCAAAATATTACCATACCAGTCAGAACGCTTTCTTACCATAACAAGGAACGACCAAAACACGGTCCAAAGATAAAATCTGCATTTTATTTTTAAAAATATTCAAATTTTTAAACAAAAATTAATTATTTTCTTGGCCGTATTTTGGTTGTTCCGAGATTTGTTAAAGCCTTGTTTTGTCTTTTCCATGTTTTGTCATTCTTTGTTTTGCCCCTCACCCATTTAAAATATCAATTTCTATTTTCTCATTTAAATTTTTGCCAGATTTTTAAACTTGTTTACTCCAACTTGTCTACTCCATACATTTAAATTTTTGGTTCGGTCGTTAACAGAAGGTTTCTGTTAGATTTATCGGTTTGGTTTTGGTTATTGATCAGTAGCTGCGAATAAACTCGTTTAATTTTAAAAATAAAATATTATAAATTTTTTTTGTTTGACAATTTTAAAATGAAAAATAAATTTTTTATTCGTAAATAATTTCCTTAAAAATTTTAACATTTAATTCCGAGGTTCATACTTCCAATAAATATTTTTAGTTTGCACATTTGGCGTTAGATTTTGATTTCCATAAGATTTTACCTACATATATGAGGACTTAATTGAATTACTTCGATAGATTAAAATAAAATTAAAAACACAATTTTCTTCAATTTATCGACATTTGTTTAATAAAAAAACAAACAATTTAATGATAAATATCAGAAAATAAAGCTAAAAACTACATTTAGTGTTTCCTACCAAGACCGCTAAATCGGCCTCATTGAACACTTTAAATACCAGTAATATACTGGAGATTTTTTAAATGAATGGACTTGTTCAGAAAATTTAAATTTTCATTTAAATTTGTGCCTGATTTTTAAACTTGTTTTGGATATAGTTTAGTTCAAGGCTTCCACCGAAACAGATATATGATAGGCCACTCGTCGTCTCTGCGAGCTCAGTCGAACGCTACCACAATCTAGGTGCGGAAATGCCTGTGGACAGAGATAAGGTCCCTGAAGTTTGAAAAACCATAGTGGGTAGGGGGAGTAAGCTAATTTTCGGGGTAAAAAATTCGAATTATTGAACAAAGCTCATTCGAAAGCTCCTCGAATCAGTCTAATGAAAATTTGGCTGTTTTAGTATGCGGGAAATCGAACCGTGGGGCTGGGGAACGGGCGGTCTGGGGGCAGACCCCCGTTCCCCGAGAAATTCCCTGCTCCGTGGAACTCAGTCTGAATCAGGGATGTCACGGGTTGAGAAAAATGTCGGGTCGGGTTTCGGGTTGAGCAAAAAGTCGGGTCGGGTTTCGGATCGGGTTTTCGAAATTTTCTTCGGATCGGGTTTCGGGTCGAAAAAAAGTCCGGGTTTCGGGTAACGGGTCGGGTTAGTTAAAATTTGAACATGAAGCCGTTTTTTTGGGAGCTCTTGGGGATATCAGATATTCAGGGAGTTAATGTGTGTGTGATCAGATATTTAGCGGATTAATCCTCCAATATCCGTTCAACTCCCCGATATACACTGCGTTTCAAAAAGATGGCCCATCATGTTTTTTCGACATAACTCACTTAAATGTGTCCAATTCGTCTAGAATTTTTTTGTAGTTAGGTTTGATCAATGGAATGCTATTAAAAAGATCCGAGCGAAAAAACCATTTTTTAAAAATTTTTTATAAAATAATTTACAATTTTTCACTGTTTCAAAACGATGGCACATGTCAAATTTTCGAAATTAGGAGTGGTCTGAAAAATCTACAAAAATTCTTATAAACATATCTATTGATGCCGATAGAAAATACAAAAGAAACGAAGTTCTAATATACTTCCTTAATCGAGATCTGAAAACCCGAAAATCAACGGAAAACCTGGGGTAGACCTCTTTAAAAAATATTTTCGACCCCTTACAGGTAGAATAAAAATTTAATTTTGGGCCTATCTAAAAGCCCTTGAAATTTGCTATAAGATAGCTTTTATCTCATAATTCAGAAAAAATTCATCTTTGAGAAATAATGTGATAAACTTTCTGGTCATAAAAATCACTCAAACACCCCTGAAAATGGAACTTATAAACTCAACTCATTATTTCTCAAAGATGAATTTTTTCTGAATTATGAGATAAAAGCTATCTTATAGCAAATTTCAAGGGCTTTTAGATAGGCCCAAAATTAAATTTTTATTCTACCTGTAAGGGGTCGAAAATATTTTTTAAAGAGGTCTACCCCAGGTTTTCCGTTGATTTTCGGGTTTTCAGATCTCGATTAAGGAAGTATATTAGAACTTCGTTTCTTTTGTATTTTCTATCGGCATCAATAGATATGTTTATAAGAATTTTTGTAGATTTTTCAGACCACTCCTAATTTCGAAAATTTGACATGTGCCATCGTTTTGAAACAGTGAAAAATTGTAAATTATTTTATAAAAAATTTTTAAAAAATGGTTTTTTCGCTCGGATCTTTTTAATAGCATTCCATTGATCAAACCTAACTACAAAAAAATTCTAGACGAATTGGACACATTTAAGTGAGTTATGTCGAAAAAACATGATGGGCCATCTTTTTGAAACGCAGTGTATATCGGGGAGTTGAACGGATATTGGAGGATTAATCCGCTAAATATCTGATCACACAAACATTAACTCCCTGAATATCTGATATCCCCAAGAGCTCCCAAAAAAACGGCTTCATGTTCAAATTTTAACTAACCTGACCCGTTACCCGAAACCCGGACTTTTTTTCGACCCGAAACCCGATCCGAAGAAAATTTCGAAAACCCGATCCGAAACCCGACCCGACTTTTTGCTCAACCCGTGACATCCCTGATTCAGACTGAGTTCCACGGAGCAGGGAATTTCTCGGGGAACGGGGGTCTGCCCCCAGACCGCCCGTTCCCCAGCCCCACGGTTCGATTTCCCGCATACTAAAACAGCCAAATTTTCATTAGACTGATTCGAGGAGCTTTCGAATGAGCTTTGTTCAATAATTTCGCAGGCAAAAAAAGCGCCGAAGGCCAAAATTTTGAGAATTTTGGAGGTTCTTAAGCCAGATTTCTTCCTTTTTCAGCACCGCAGGCCAAAATTTTGAGAATTTTGAAAGGCCAAGAAGTCAAAAGTCTTCCCTTCTCAGCGCTGCAGGCGAAAATTTTGAGAATTCTAGAAGGTCCGAAGCCAGATTTCTTCCTTTTTCTGCGCCGCAAGCGAAAATTTTAAGAAAACTCGGGTCGGGTATCAGGTCGAAAAAAGGCCGGGTTTCGGGTAACCCGTGACATCCCTGGTCTGATCCTAATTTAAATATAAATAATAAATCGCTTCTTTGATGTCAATCATCTAAATTGGATAAATGAATATTCAAAAATTGAATTTTCAGCTTTTGTAATGTTAAATGCTTCTCTATTTCACATTCGAACATTCATTTCTAATCTAAAGTTATACATATTTTATTATAAAATAATTTAAAAAATATCCTCAACTAAGTTGTGAATTTTTTATTTTATTTAAAAATTCACTGGGATTTTGCTTTATACTTAAATGTTTCGACAATACTTTAGAAAATTCTAATTCCAATTTTTTAAGGATGTCGATATCCACCGAATATCTCGTTCAAAAATTGCAAAGTTTGCAAAACGATACTTTACGATATCCTTATTAACCTTTCGATATCCACAGAATCTTCAGACATCCCCGGATCAACACGGAGCGGCTCAGAAAGTCATAGGTCCAACAAATGTACAATGCCCAGCCCTGATACTAACTAATATACCAAAATAATTATGATATATTTAAATTACTTTTGCGACAAAGTTGAAACGCTTTGGCAAATCAATAGAATTTTCAGGAAGATATTCCATATTTCCAAAAAATAATTCATTCAAATTTTCACCAATCAAAATATCAATTTTCTGTTTATAAGCCGCAACATATGGGTTATCGTATAAATTATAAAATCCTATATTTTGTGGAATTGGACCTCCTAAAATTATATTGATGGTGATACATTCATTCCTTGTTAATTTGTAATCGTGGGAATATACAAAATCAATTAAAAAGTTTGTAAACGGAAAGATGTAGTTGTTGTTAACATGAATAAATTGTACTGGATATAGTATAATTATATTTCCCTGTTGTTCCGCCTCTTGCAAAGACATTAGCATTTGCGGACGTGCTTAATTAATTTAAAGTACAAAATCTTTTGAAATTTAGTTACTGTAAGACAATCCCTCGTGGTTAAATACAACATTTCCTCCATGTAGAGATCCTTCTCGACGCAAAAATCCCATCCAATTGTTTGCCTTCAATTCAAGATCATCATAAGCCCTAATATAACTGGTAACGGAAATCAACTTTTGATGTTGTGAACTTTAAAATGAAATTGTTAAATTAATTTTCATAATTATGTATACAATTTTCTGTCATATTTGGGTTTGTTTTGACTGTAATGCAGGAGAAATGAGCAGATGAGATTTCGCGCTATGCCAAACAGATGCCAAATAACAAACATGTTTTTTGAATAGTTTGGGATTATTTGTACACTAGTTTGTTGTTTTGCGTGTAATATATTGTAATAATAACGTAAAATCTTTTTAAAAATTAAAAATGAAATAACAGCCTTCCTTTATTTTGAAAATTAAAAACTCAAATGAATTTAAAATTTAAAAAAAACATGGTTTTGCTACATCCACAACAGTGTTGCGTCGTAATTACGAATTATTACGTTACGAATTACGGCGTTTTTTTGAGTTACGTATTACGAGAATGAAATTTTTTTAATTACGAATTTATGACCTCCCGATCCCTCCCGAATCTCCGATGACCTCCCTAATTTTTGACCTCCCGATCCCGACTCCCGATGTCAATTACCAACCCGAATCCCGTTTCCCGAATAATATTAAAAAATTCATTGCTCACCAAATTTAATTTTGCAAAGAAATGTGGAATTACTTGATCAAAATTAACTTGAGGATAATTTACTCGAGAAAAAACTAATTGACCACAATGTTGCATAATACGAATTAATTCATTAGGATTATTAGTAAAGATGGTGTTAGGTTCAATCTCACGCAAAATCTCAGTCAAAAAAGTTAATTCAAGAAGAGAGAAATCATATTTTGGCAAAAAATTAGCAAAACCAGGAGCGGTAGAAGAAGAAGCTTCTTTACCTTTACTTTTCCTTTCTAAAAATTGGTTTTCATACTTAGGGCGGTACGACAATTGGGTATGCGACAATTGCGGACGACAATTGGGTATGCGACAATTGCGGACGACAATTGGGTATGCGACAATTGCGGACGACAATTGGGGAACTACAATTGAAGACAAAAACTTTAAAAATTTAAAATTTTTTAAAGTTTTCAGTGCCACATCAGTCTAAAAATGATTCGGAAACCGTCATAAGTCTCAAACTGACAGCTGGAACGAAAAAACAGTATACCGTATTTCCTCTAAAATAAGCCCCATGGCTTATTTTTTCGATCGACCTCTAGAGGGGGCTTATTTTAGGGAGGGCTTATTTTGGAGGGGGGGCTTATTTTTTCGATGTCTTGATTTTTGAAGAACCAAAATTTATTACCAAACAATTAGAAAAAATTTTTCTAAAATTAATACAATTCATCCCATACTAAGTCTCTCACGGTTCCGAGGCCCGAGATCAGCAAAATCGAGGTAGAGGGTTGAAAATGAGCGAGGACCTCGGTCTCGGCGAGGCCTCGACTTCGACCAACTCTAGTTCAAACCATTTTAATCCAATGAACTCACTAATAATACAATGAAATCCCTTAATCACCGAAGTTTTCTTAATCTCTTAATCTTCTGAAATCCCTCTCAATCCCCACGATATCCTTCATAATTACTAGAGTTAAGCGGTATCGGGATTTAGAGAAAAACCCGGGATCGGGATTTTGAAATGGTGATCCCGATCCCGGATCCCGACACGGAATCGGGATTGGCCGAAATCGGGATTTGGAATGGAGATCCCGATCCCGATCCCGAATCGGGACCGAAATTGAAAAATCGGGATCGGGATTTACTAAAAAAATTTTTAAAAACTTTTAAATTTTTATTTTCTTCACATACGACTCAATATGTATAATTCTAAAATTTCCACTGCGATGCTGAGATAATGAGTCAAGTCACATAGACGCATGATTTACTTTCCGGTTCAAGGGATTAAGGGAGGATAAGGTAATGGGGAAGGTAATCTCTTCAAATCTAACTTAATCCCTGTAAATTCACCGATATCCTTCTATACTACAAATCCACCGATACTCCCCTTAACCCCTCTTGATCGTTCGATATCACACCAAATCACTCAATATTTCGTTAAAGTTTTAAAAACTGATTAAGGCATCTCTATAATGCCTTAGTCACTCCCTTTTCAGCGCCGCAGGCGAAAATTTTTCTTACTTACAAGCCTACCCTCTTCTGTTAACTTTATTTCACAGACTTCTAGTCAATTTATAAAATCGGGATTTGCATCGGGATCTGATGCACATCCCGATCCCGGATCCCGGCTCGGGATTGAGATTGGCCGGGATCGGGATCGGGATATATATTTCGAGAGCGGGATCAGAAAAATCGGGATCGGGATTCGAAAAACCCGGGATAATCCCGCCCGATCCCGACCGGGATCCCGATCCCGCTCAACCCTAATAATTACCCTTAATCTTCGCTATCCTATATATCTCATTAAACATACAAATCCTCCGATATCACTTTTAATTACATCAAATCCCTCGATATCTAGGTTGATCCCTTTATATACCTGTTAATCACCCAAATACCCTCTTAATCACTTCTAATCCTTCTATATCCCTCCATCAATACTCAACTGAGGGGACAACAAATTATCGGCTATTAAAAATTTTATAGGGTGGGGGCTTATTTTAGAGGGGGGGGGGGCTTATTTTAGAGGGGGGGGCTTATTTTAGAGGAAATATGGTATCATTTCAACCATTTTTAATATTTTAAAAAAAATTTAATCCGCAATAGTCAAAACCGAAATTGTCGTCCGCATCCGCAAATTATACTATGCGCAATTGTCTTAACACCTTATAAAACCTACTTTCTTTTTGATTGCGGTATACTGGTAGCATTCCATTCGTTTGTTGATCAACAACAAAAATTAAAATGAAAATTATAGAAAGAAAATTCATTTTTCTACAATTAAATTTTTTATTAAATTAATATTTTAAAATAAAAAGATTAAAATAAACAATTTAAATTAATTTAAATTTAAAAAAATCGTTCAAATATTTAATAAAGATGCGGGATAGCTGGGGATCTGGAAGAGACAGAGGTTAGCTTCTTCAGTATGAGTGACCTTTTTAAAAAATACTTAAGGAATTCAAAAATGTAATTGATTATTGTAAGGAAGAAAAAGAGAGAGAAAGATCTAGCTGGCTAGCATTTAAAACGCTCACTAGGCGGGGATTTAAGATCTATTAAAAGAGAAGGTGAAGGCAGCGTCTCGGTAGCTCAGATGGTAGAGCACTTGTACGTGGTGAGCGAAAGCGCCTAGCAATAACTGACAGGAGGTCGCAGGATCGAAGCCTGCCCGGGATTAAACTTTTACCTCGCTCTTACTTTATTATTATATTTTTATTTATGTAAAGCTAAAATTATTTAATAAAGCTGAGTTTTCGATGCCATTAATGCAGCTATAATAAGGTACCCTAGAACTGCCCTTCACTGAATTGCCTTATTTGTATTAAAATGTAATGAGTAAATGATTCTATCAACAATTTTGGCCTGTTTATAAAGGGAAATTCAAATGGGCGGGATAAGAGAGAGAGAGGGATAAAGGGAAATTCAAATGGGCGGGATAAGAGAGAGAGAGGGATAAAGGGAAATTCAAATGGGCGGGCTTTCTCCCTCCCTCCCCTCCATTGCAAAAAATTGAGATTAAGAGGACATTTCACCAAATATGTTATTCTTCGAATTTTTAAATTTTTTTAATTTAGAGAATTCTGATAAATGTAGATTGATAAAAGGAAGAACTTCATTTAGAATAACATTATAAATTCACAAATATTCTGGCGAATTTTTAAAATTAAATTTGTTCCGCTACTTGGCATTATATTTGGAGCCATTAAAGTAATAATCATTGCTAGGTTTTGCGCATTTGTTGACTTCGTGGCTTTCAAGTTATTAGCTCAGGCTCCGGGGTTTTAAAAATTTAAGCTCTAGATCTGGCTCCGCCGGAGCCTCAACCCACAACAACCTCCTATTCCATAAAAAACCAGCTTACACGTCTTTTACTTAATGAATTCGATTGTGGGCCTGTTCCGATTTATGCTCACCGAGCTTCATTTTTAGATACTTTACAAATCTTACAACTTTACATACAGAACAACAGGTTACGAACAATTTCATAATTTATTCTGTAAAACATGCAGCGATTTTCCGTGAAATGCACCTTCATTGACGGACTCTCAATCAAGTAAAATCACATGGATCAAGTCTTGGCAGGGCATCAATGTAAGTGCAGCGCTTTTTATCTTTCACTCCTCTCTCCCTTTCACTACAACCCTTTCTGCTCTCTGATTTGTTTACGTGGAGCCTGGATGGGGCACTTATCCAAGTAAAATCACATGGATCAAGTCTTGGCAGGGCATCAATGTAAGTGCAGCGCTTTTTATCTTTCACTCCTCTCTCCCTTTCACTACAACCCTTTCTGCTCTCTGATTTGTTTACGTGGAGCCTGGATGGGGCACTTATCCAAGTAAAATCACATGGATCAAGTCTTGGCAGGGCATCAATGTAAGTGCAGCGCTTTTTATCTTTCACTCCTCTCTCCCTTTCACTACAACCCTTTCTGCTCTCTGATTTGTTTACGTGGAGCCTGGATGGGGCACTTATCCAAGTAAAATCACATGGATCAAGTCTTGGCAGGGCATCAATGTAAGTGCAGCGCTTTTTATCTTTACTCCTCTCTCCCTTTCACTACAACCCTTTCTGCTCTCTGATTTGTTTACGTGGAGCCTGGATGGGGCACTTATCCAAGTAAAATCACATGGATCAAGTCTTGGCAGGGCATCAATGTAAGTGCAGCGCTTTTTATCTTTTACTCCTCTCTCCCTTTCACTACAACCCTTTCTGCTCTCTGATTTGTTTACGTGGAGCCTGGATGGGGCACTTATCCAAGTAAAATCACATGGATCAAGTCTTGGCAGGGCATCAATGTAAGTGCAGCGCTTTTTATCTTTTACTCCTCTCTCCCTTTCACTACAACCCTTTCTGCTCTCTGATTTGTTTACGTGGAGCCTGTGTAAAGCATATAGCTATTAATTTCCTAAGGCTGAGCAGTAGGCGGCGTGGTGTAATGGCTAACACATCAGTCCGGTCTACTGAAGATGCTGGTTCGCTCCCAGCCGCCGATTAACCTTTTGCACTAGCTAAAGGAAAGAAATAGCTATAGCCCAGCTGCTTTACTCCTGGATGGGGCACTTATCCAAGTAAAATCACATGGATCAAGTCTTGGCAGGGCATCAATGTAAGTGCAGCGCTTTTTATCTTTCACTCCTCTCTCCCTTTCACTACAACCCTTTCTGCTCTCTGATTTGTTTACGTGGAGCCTGGATGGGGCACTTATCCAAGTAAAATCACATGGATCAAGTCTTGGCAGGGCATCAATGTAAGTGCAGCGCTTTTTATCTTTACTCCTCTCTCCCTTTCACTACAACCCTTTCTGCTCTCTGATTTGTTTACGTGGAGCCTGGATGGGGCACTTATCCAAGTAAAATCACATGGATCAAGTCTTGGCAGGGCATCAATGTAAGTGCAGCGCTTTTTATCTTTTACTCCTCTCTCCCTTTCACTACAACCCTTTCTGCTCTCTGATTTGTTTACGTGGAGCCTGGATGGGGCACTTATCCAAGTAAAATCACATGGATCAAGTCTTGGCAGGGCATCAATGTAAGTGCAGCGCTTTTTATCTTTTACTCCTCTCTCCCTTTCACTACAACCCTTTCTGCTCTCTGATTTGTTTACGTGGAGCCTGTGTAAAGCATATAGCTATTAATTTCCTAAGGCTGAGCAGTAGGCGGCGTGGTGTAATGGCTAACACATCAGTCCGGTCTACTGAAGATGCTGGTTCGCTCCCAGCCGCCGATTAACCTTTTGCACTAGCTAAAGGAAAGAAATAGCTATAGCCCAGCTGCTTTACTCCTGGATGGGGCACTTATCCAAGTAAAATCACATGGATCAAGTCTTGGCAGGGCATCAATGTAAGTGCAGCGCTTTTTATCTTTCACTCCTCTCTCCCTTTCACTACAACCCTTTCTGCTCTCTGATTTGTTTACGTGGAGCCTGGATGGGGCACTTATCCAAGTAAAATCACATGGATCAAGTCTTGGCAGGGCATCAATGTAAGTGCAGCGCTTTTTATCTTTCACTCCTCTCTCCCTTTCACTACAACCCTTTCTGCTCTCTGATTTGTTTACGTGGAGCCTGGATGGGGCACTTATCCAAGTAAAATCACATGGATCAAGTCTTGGCAGGGCATCAATGTAAGTGCAGAGCTTTTTATCTTTTACTCCTCTCTCCCTTTCACTACAACCCTTTCTGCTCTCTGATTTGTTTACGTGGAGCCTGGATGGGGCACTTATCCAAGTAAAATCACATGGATCAAGTCTTGGCAGGGCATCAATGTAAGTGCAGCGCTTTTTATCTTTCACTCCTCTCTCCCTTTCACTACAACCCTTTCTGCTCTCTGATTTGTTTACGTGGAGCCTGGATGGGCACTTATCCAAGTATTATAAAATCACATGGATCAAGTCTCGTTGTCTAGAGAGCGGAGCAGGACAAATAGGCGCGGCCGAATACACATCAACCTTCGCGGAAAAAAGTTTTTGCCGCTGCGGAGGATGCCGGGCATGTCGGCCACTGGGTCTGGGACCATTCCTTACTCTATTCTTCGAAATTTCTTAAGGTTATAATTGTTTTCTGAAATTTTTAAAAGTACGGAATGGTCCCAGATCAATTGGACGTAGGTCCCGAACATGAAGAACTATTACGGAACCCAACCCCAACCTTGAACACGAAGAAAAATCCAAAATTTGGGGTTTCAGTCCCCAATTGGCCGGCCAAATTCAATTTGGACAAGAATGTAATTTGGACGGTAATATATATACACCGTATTTCTTCTAATAGTGCGACTGTCTCTAATAGACCAACCCCTTCTAAAAACCGACCCCTTAGAGGAAGGTTGAAAAATAAACCGACTGTTTCTATCAGACCGACCCCTTCTAATAAACAAGTGTCCCTTACCCTTTATACTTGTCTTTCTGGAGAAATGGTGGAAAAAATTCTAGCTGTAAAGGCAAATATGGATAAACTTTATGGATAAACTGATATTGATTCTGATGAAACAGATGATTTTGATGATGATTTTGATGATATTTACCGTATTTACTCTAATTAAATGACATCTCTAATTGAATAACACTTTTTTGGGGTATATGAAAAATAGAATGACTGTCATTCTATTATAGAAAATACGGTAATTAATTTAAATGGGTTTTGGTGGATAGAAAATATAAAAATCTCGGTTTATCTCGGATCTCGATATCGGTCTCGGGTCAAATTTTGCATCTCGGTCTCGGTCATGCGAGTCTCGGTCAATCTCGGTCTCGAATTTTTTCTAAAATCTCGATCTCGTGCAAGTCTAATTTGAATCTGATGGATTAACTTAATATTATATTTTGAATTAAAGTTCTTAATAGCACAAAAGTTTTGAGTCGCTTTGCAAATCACTCGTACCGGAATGGGAGAAAATCTAACTCATGTTGGTGCGAACTTTTACCGAAAATTCTTGAACTCTGTATCCGAGCAAATGGTCATATCCACAATCCTTTCTTATCCCTCAAATCCCTTTATCTGGGTTAAACTACCCGCAGCTGAAATATATTATTTCATTACCCTTAAGGCTAATTTCTGGAATTATAAAAATAAAATTCCACTTAATATTTAAAAATATCTTTATTATTTTATTTAAGTTTCAAATACTTAAGTAAAATAGTAATTAAGTCGCCTCAGTTTGGAGTTTGTTATTTTTGGATAGCGAGTGAATACTAATTCCCTAATTCTTCTTAATAATGTTGTTGTGGGAAATTTTCGGATCCGATATTCCGACTTAAAATTTCGGATATCCGGTATCCGAACAAAAATCTCCGGATTTCAGGCCTTTTTTCGGATCCGGATCCGCCCACCTCTTTCTTAACATGTTGAATTAATTGAATAAAAACTTTCAAAGTTATTATTTTTTGCAGTGGATTAAAATGTATGTAATTTCATAAAATTTTTCCAAAAAGCAGAATTATTCATATTTTATTAATTTCTGTCATTAGTTCTAGAATTTATTTAAAACATAAGCTAATGAGATAAATATTAAATAAACTGATTTCGCCAATAACAGTTCCATCTATACAATAATCCTTTATACAAAAAATAAATTCGCTATTTCCTAGAACGCGGAACTGTATTATTATGATGAACTAAAAGTAAGATTTAGGAAGATCAAGACTCCCTATTCAAAAATATTTAAAAATAATTCCTATAACTTTATCAATAGTTGAAATTTATTGGACAATCAAAAATTATATCTACTTAATATCCAAAAATATATTTATCATGTGACTTAGATTTTCTTGAAGTATAAATGAATATGGATTGCACACAATCAATTGAATAATATTTTTGAATAGGGAGTATTAACTCTCTAAATTTTGCTTATACGGATCGGCAAGCATTGATTGAGATATAGTGGATTTTGTAAGATTAATGAAGGATAGGAAGATTAAAGTGAATAGGAGATTAATGTTGATTAAAAGGATTTCAACGGATATCGGGATGTTAATCCCTAAATCCCTCGATATCCTTAACATCCTTAATCCCGACACTTAATCCACCAAATTAAAAAATACCCCAGAAAATGCCATAGTACTGAAATGGCACTGAAACTCTGGTTGCACCCTCTGCTAGAGATCGGAACGTGTCCGGGACCCGGACCCGTTTCCCGGTTTTCGGGTCCCTTTTCCCGGTTTTTTTGGAGCAACCGGGAACTGAATTTCCGGTTTTCCCGGACCGGGTCCCTCCCGGTCAACTTTCAGACCCTTTTCCCCGTTTCCCGGACCCGGTTTTTTCAAAATTCCGATCTCTACCCTCTGCTATCTTATGCTTCTGTGTTATGTAACCTAAGAACAAAATTATTTTTAAGCTGTTAAATTTTTTTAATAAACTAAATTTCAAGTTCTTTTGTCTTTCATTATTGTTTTTGCTTTTTAATTATTTGTTTGACAATTTCTTTTGTTTGTTTAAAATTTTAAAGGATATTATACAAACATAAGTGAATTCTATTTTTTTCAATTTTTTGTTTAATTCAAAGCAAATTTGAGATAAAATTAATTCTTGTATATAAATTTATAAAAAAATTTTCTTTAAAAAAACGAAAATATAAATTCATTAACCTTAAGTTCAAAATTTTTGGAAATAAAAAAGTATATCTATTTAATATTTAAAAATATATTTTATTTTTATTTAAAATACAAAAACATATTTTTGGTTTGTGGAGGTTTTAGTAGTATCGATGATATTTTTGGATAGGAAGGAATTCTCAACTTCCTAAATTTTCTTACTTGAATAATAATTAGTGGTGCCAATTTGTCCGGTTCGGTTCCACAAATCTAATCGTATATTGAATTTTTGTGGAGATAAACACGAGTGGTCTGGCCCGAAATAAATTATGTAATTTGTCTTCTTGGCCTTTCATTATTCGCAAACTTTCGCTGAAAAAATAAGGAAGTCGATACCGTAGAATCCCCCTAACTCTAATCTCTGATATCCTTTTTTATTCACCCAAATCCCACTATTTTTCTCGCAATTACAAATCCCCAGATGAATTATTACTCATTATTTTCTATTTGGATTCCGGAGATATTACACATTATTTCCGTAGCCACAATACAAATAAGGCATGAAATCCCAATAACCCCCATCACCCCCCCCCTCCCCCGCAATATGGAAGAAACGTACTTTATTGTTCACGTTCGAACATACCAAAAACATTATCACAAAAAAGGATATAAAAACCCTTTTTTTATTTAAATTGTCTTGTAATAAAAAATTGGAATTAAATTTTGTTTCGACTCAAAAAATTTTTATTGGACAAGTAAGCTTTCATTGGTCAATTAAACTGTAACAGAGCCTATTTGCTTAGCATGGTTTGTCAGCTACTCTTTTCAATTAAATTAAATTTATTTACTAAAATGAAATGAGCTTCAACAACAACGTACGAGATTTTGTCTTAAAAATTTGTCTTTAACAAAAATCAAAAATTTATTTCGATAAGTTAATAGTTGCTTAGCTTTCTAGGTAAATAAAAATAAAATCTACTTAATATATAAAAATATATTTATCATTTTACTTAAATTATCAAGAATTTATAAATTTGAAATTTCTACCAGTATTCTGCTAAATTTTTGAATAGGGAGTACAATCTCCCTAAATCTTTTAATTAAATTTATTAAGAATTAATTCAAAATTTGTTGACGTTACATTATTTTGCTATGTTGCATGATTTTAATTTTAATTTAAAAAATTTTTTTATTTTCTTCATAACTCACTTTTTCTACCTTTTATTGTGTTTGTATTTTCTTCTCAATTTTTTCTTAAATAATTCTATTAATATAGCCGTTCACAAATTTATATATTAGATTTTCTTTGTTCGGTTGCCTTGGACAACGCGGGGAACATTTTTGAGTTGACAACAAAAAAGAAAAACTTTTAAACAAGCCTTGAGGTGATTCTTTTCTTTAAATGACAAAAAAAACTTTTACTTGCTTACTTTGTTGTTTTACTTAATAGTTTTTTTCTCATTAATTTTTCTTGTTAAATTTCAAAATTCCTCTTCCTTTTTAAATAAAAAAGTGAACTATAACTTGAAAATAATCGAAGATTTAATGAGTAGAAGCCGGATTTTTATTTAAATATTTCATTCCTTTTTAAATACATTTCGTCGAAAAAAAGCTCAAATATGCCATTAGTTGATCTATATTTTTCAAGCAAAGTTTTTCAATGTTTTGCTAATTTTTGACATTTTTTAAAATTTTTGCCGCTTTATTTCTATATTCTATGGCCATATTTTGCGATTTTGTTTCAATAAAAATCCGGTCTCTATTAATGAGTTTTACCTATTGAATATAGGGGAAAACCTTTAACTTTTGTTTGGATACTTTAAAAGTTGAGAGGAACAAAACGAATAAGATAATAATACATTAAATGGCAAAATCATCGCTTAGCTAAACTCAATTCAAATAAGATTTGAGAACTTTCATGTTCAGAACAAAGGACATAATTCCAAGGCAACTCTCTAAAATTTCTTAAGCATCTAAGGACATAATTGGAACAAATGGACTAGTCGGACCTCAACTAGACTTGAAACTTCCTTTCTATGATTTAGCTATGTTTACTGAATAGTTTTGAGTTCCGACCCCTTTTATCCTTTCCTACCAAATATAGGGACCAAATGTCTGATTAACCCTTAATTTAAAGAATTTTTAAAAAGTTTCAAAAAAAAATATTTTTTTAATTATTTTTAATTATTTTTAATTACAGAAGCACTTCAATTTTAATGGGTATGTTTTTATTATTTTGATAAAAAATTTTCTTAAATTTTTTTATTTAATTCTCTTTAATATTTTATAAAATTGAAGCTTTCCTCTATTCAATTTATTCAAAAATAAATTTTAAAAAATTCTGGAGTACTTGAAATTAATTTTTTTATTTTTTCCATTTAATATTCTCAATTTTCATTATTATTGTTTTAAAAATAAATCAAAAAAATTTTTTTTCTTTTTTTTTTGTCATTCCTTTCAATAGCTAATCCAAAAGCAAACAGAAGAGGAGAGAGGAGATCGTTTGACTGTCTATTATAATTTTGACTTTTTAACCCTCTTCTCGGCTTATATTTTTGGTATTTTTATTTTCTTTTATTTTTCTGTTTCTTTAAAATTTTTTGTTTATTTTTAATTTTTTGTTTGTTTAAATATTAAACAAGAAAATTTTTGACGGATTTAAAATATGTAAAATATTTAGAATTACTGACTAACACGGCCCCTAAGCAAGAAGTAGGGTGTCTTTGTTTAAGCATATCTTTTTTAATTTCCAACGGGTTCGAATAATTTTTACACCAATCGAAAGCTCTTGAAGAGCTGATTATTATTCTTAATAGGAGTGATTTTATCAGATAATCTAATAAAAAGTTATAGCCAAATAATGACCAAAAATCACGATTTCGCGCACTTAAAAGGCTGTAACTTTTCAACAAATGATTTAATCTTAATAATCCTGCTAGAAAAAATAATCCTCACATTTAGAGCTTTAAAATGATATAAAAATCATCCAGATCGGTTAGGAAATAAAAAAGTTGTGGTTAAAAATATCGGGATAACTCAACATCAAAAGAAGGTTAAAAGTTGCGTACTAAAAAAATACAAAAACCGGTTTTAAACGATCACAACAAGGAAATGTGTTTGTCTTTAATTTTAATAGTTCAAATAAAAAAAGTTAAATTTAAAAAAGAAATAAAATTCAATACCCGCAAAATAAAACAAAAAATATTTTTTTTTAATTTTTTATATTTTTTTTATTTTTTAAATTTTTTACCCGGCAACGATTTTTATTAAATTTTAATATTTAAATAATCTTTATTTAAAATATTTTAAAAATTTATGAAAAAAATTTTTTTCTGAGGAAAAACTGTCAGGAAAAGCACACAAATTGATTACTCTCGGTTTATTTATTTTTATTTTTTGTTTATTTAAAACCGTTCGCTGAACTGTGAAGAGCGAACGTCTGCCGTTACAAAATATTTTTTTGTGATGTGGCAGAAATTTATTGGAGAGGTGGCGAAGCATCGATTACGCCCAATTCCCTCTCTCTTTGTCACCTACAAAAACTCCCCTGTGCCATTTATTATTTAATTCTTATTTGTATTTTTATTGTATTTTTAGTTGAGAGAAAAAATACAAATCAGAAATTATTTGTGTTTTTGAGTTAAAGTTTATTTTCTGTATTTTTCTGTTTTTGTATTTTATGAAAATACAAATACACAACAAAAACACAAAAACAATGTTTATAATGTAATTCTGATTTTTAATTTTTGTGTTTTATGTTTCTGATGTTTTTGTAAATGTTTGAATTAATATGTGTTTTTATTCTTCCAAAACACATAAATTCTGATTTATTTCAACAACTCAAAAACTTCCACAAAAACATCAGAAACATAAAAACACAAAAATTAAAAATCAGAATTTTAAATAAACTTGTTTTTATGTTTTAATGTTTTCCTCAAACAAGTTTTACTCTCTTTTGCAAACCTAAAAACATTTGTATTTTCACAAACAAAATACATTTTTGCTTAAATAATTATTTATGTTTGTGTTTTCTCATGTTATTATAGCTAATTTTCTAATACAAGCAAAGCTTTTTTTTAAATATTCTTACAAAAATCGTTATTAATAATTCCCTTTACCAAACAATAGTCAAATCTATCCAAATGCAAATCATCTCCAAAAATCAAACAAAATAACCATCCATTTTTACAAAAAATAAAATAAAAGCTTTGTAAACCAAACACAAAATCAATGCGATAAGCGGCAACATTAAATGCTGCAAATGCAAAAATAAAAAAATTAATGTTTATTTAAAAATTAATAACAATACTAAAATATAATATTTCAAATTTATTATTTATTGCTACAATTTTTTATTTATATTTATTTATAAAAAATTTTTTTCGTTGATTTTAGTAGTTTAATTAATAATCTCTTAAATTAATTATTTATGTGTTTCGCAAAATGTGTTTTTCTAACCGGAAAAATACAAAAATTTATTAATTTAAAACACAAAATAAATTCTGATTAGTGTTTCAGAATTGTTTGTTAGAATTAAGAATTCTAATTTTTCATAAAAACACAACAAGCAAAACAGAAATTCTGAATATATTCTGATTAAATTCTGAAAGAAATCCTGTTTAAAATACATTCTGATTATAATTATTTGTTTTTGTATTTTCTTCAAGTTTATTTTAAAAACAAATAAACTTGAAAAAAATACAAAATTACTTTTCCGAAAATAAAAACACATAAAATAAACTGTCTTTAATAAAACTTGTGTTAATTCAAAAATTAAATTTTGTAACAGAAAAAAATTTTTTATTTGAATCATTTAAAAATTAATCCAAAAAATATATATTTTGCAAAAATGATTCATTTACTAGTTTCATTTATTTATGTACTATTTTCTTTTTTAACCGCATGATCCTTTGAATCATTTTCATGATTATTTTTTGACAAGAAAAAAATTATAAGATTGAAAGCAAATATTTATTTTAAATATTTTTAAAATATTTTTAAAAAATTCTTAAAATTTCAAAATATCTTTAAAAATTATTTTTATATTTTTTCGTCATTAATTTATTAATTTATTATGTATTTTGTATTTTCCAAAGTTTATCGTTAAAGAGGAAAAATACAAAAATTTTCCGGAAAATACACAACTTTAAATAAAATCATTAATTAATTATGTATTTTTTCCAAGTTTATTTTATAAATTCGAAAAACACAAAAAATACAAAAATATAAACACTTTCTAAAACAATAAAACACATTATTATTTTTATGTATTTTCTCCGTGTTTCTTTTAAACAAATAAATCTGAAAAGAAAATACAATTATTTTCCGGAAACACACACAACCTTTTAATTTCATAATGATTAATTAATTTTATTTTAAAAACAGAGCAATCAGAATCCGACAAACGACATTCATCTGCGTCAATCCCCTCACTCCCTAATTTATCAAATTATTCACCAAAAGAGGTGAAAGAACAAGAAAAAGAAGAAGAAATTTTAAAACAAAAAGAGTCATCATTAAAATCGTCATCTTGTTCTTCTTCTGCTGGTGAAATCACAATCGGTCAAATAAAAGAAGAAGAAAAATTAAAAAATAAAAATAATGTCGAAAATAGCTGTGATATTAAGGAAAAAGTAAAAAAATATTTTTTAAATTTTTTTTTTAAATTAAATTAATTTTACAGAAATTAATTAACGAAGAAATTAATAGCAAAAATAAAGAAAACACGAATAATTCTGATTTAAATAAATTAAATAATAAATTGGCAGCACAAGAATTTGTTGCTACAAAAAACTTGGAAAAAGAAAAAGGTGTGTATTTTCTTTTAAAATTCTGGTTTTTTTTTAATAACAGAAAAATACAAAAAAATTCTGATTGTTTCTGGAAAGTAGTTCTGATTTTTATTTAAAACACAAATTCTGATTCTCGTTTGTGTTTCAGAATTTTTTGTTAAAATTAAAAATTCTGATTTTTCATAAATAAACACAATTAGCAAAACAGAAATTCTGATTTATCTTGTTTTTGCAAATTCTGATTTTTGTTTGAAAACACAATATAAATTCTGGTTTCCTCCTGTGTTTCAGAATTAGGCAAAACTTAAAGAAGGCGTAATTTCTCTGTGTTTTTATTTTAATTTAAGTTGTATTTTTTTATTTTAGCCAAAACACATCCATTTAAATTGCTCAAGTTGTGCATAAAAGCAATGATGCCCAAACAGAAAACCGAGCCGGACAGCTCTGATCCTGTTAAGAAAAATACAAAAAAAGGAAGGAAAGAAGAGCATAGAATTGTTAAGGCGAATGACAGGGAATTTAATGCTCAATTTAAATATGCGGTAAATTTAAAAATAATTTTGATAATAGAATTTATACACAGTGCTGGGGATTTAAATTATATTATTCCGGAAATTTAAGCGTATTGAGGCGATATCGAGTGATATCAGGTGATTAAAAAGGGAACAATGGCTTAAGGAGTTATTTTGGGATTTGTGTGGATCTCACTAGGATTTTGTGGACTAAGATGGATATCGTCGGATTATTAGGAATTTTTGCTATTTGGGTGATTAAATTTTTTTGGCCTTGACTTTGCTCCGGGCCTTAACTACGGCTCATGGGTTCTCAAAATCTTATCTCCGTCTCCGGAGCTAGGTCCAGGAGCCATACCAAGCAAAGCTGATAGATTTTGAAATAATTTAAACTGTCTAATTAAGTACTATGGCTTAGAAGATTTCTTTACTATCCAAAATTGGCATTGTTATCGAATTTTTATAGGGGACTAAAGCGCAGTCACCAATCCCAAAAATTAACTCATTATTCCTTCCTAAAAACATTTACATACACAAAAAAATAAATATTTATGTATTAAATGAATTGAACTTTTAAATATTAAGTAAAGAGGAAAAAAATCTAAAAAAACTTTTGAAGAATGTAAAGTTAATAAATTTGGAAAAATACTTTATCAAATCCTAGAAAAAATTTTTTTTCTCACAGCTTAACTAGGACCAGGATAATTAAAAGTTTCTCAAGATTTGCCCAACACTTACTCTTCAATTAATTTTTCCCGTCTTGATTTCCCTCACTTGGAATTTTTTAATAATCTTTCTCAATTTAATTTTTTTCCAAATTTTTTAAAGGACAATTTTATCAAAACATCCAAATATTCACTGCTCACTTTTGTCCCAGTCAATTTATTTCAACAATTTACCCGAATTGCCAATTTTTATTTTCTTGTTTTGTTATGTCTTCAATGCATTCCTCAAATAAGTTCTGTAAATTGGGTATATACTTTAGTGCCTCTAAGCTTTGTGCTTCTTTGCAGTGCCATTAAAGATGGTTACGATGATTTGGTATTTTTTATTTTTTGATAAAAAATTTTCTGGTGTGATCTAAATTAGTCCGAGTATTCGAAAAAAAGTTCCGGTTAAGAATAATGTTTTCGGCTGGGTTTCCCAGAATCCTTACCCCTAATCTAAATTTAAAATTTTATCTAGTTCATTAGAGGAGTGGTTTAGCAAGCCTCTCACGCCATAATTTATCTGCTGAGGCTGAAAATTATATTTTATTATTGTATCAGATTCCCCACGCAATAGATATACTAGATCGTATCATAACTCGAAATGTAACTAGAAATGGTTGTGAATTGGTGAATATTATCCTAATTTCCAATACCCATTTGAACCACCTTCAATCCGGTCCAGAAAAATTCCTCTTCCTTCCTTTCATTATACTGCATTCCCATTAAATGCAAGCAATCTTGGAGGAGGTTGATAAAAAATCTTATAAACAATAAAAAAGAAAGCCGAAAAATTTTTTTATTTAAAGCAAAGGCATCGTAATGACCGTATAGTAAATCAACGGGTAGCTTATGTTCTACGTTATAACACAAAAAGGGGAAAGATTGATATTTGTGAAGAAGAATGGATGAATGTAAAAGTTGGTGATATTGTCCGTATGGAGAGTGGGGATTTTATTGCTGCTGACCTTTTATTGGTAAATTGAAAAAAATTCTGGGGGAAAATTCAAAAAAAATTTTTTTCTCAGTTATCCACATCAGATTCAGGCATTTGTTATATTGAAACAGCTGAATTAGACGGTGAAACTAATTTAAAAACAAGAATGGCGTTGCCCTGTACAACTGAAATGGGTGACATAATTGATAAAATATATGAATTTGATGGTGAGAAATTCAAAAAAAAATTTTTTTAAGTGAACCCACCTTAGAGGATAAATTAAGAATCAGTTTGATTAAGGAAAAGTTTAGTCAACTTAAAGACGGATTTCTAAGACTTTTAAGATAGGCTTTCGAATAACCAGCTATATTGAGTGTCAACTTTTTCAAGGTGTAACCATACCATACTGTGAAAATTAGAGTACTGTAAAATTTCTTTTAGGGGACTATAGCGCAGTCCCCAATCCCAAAAATTAACGCGTGGACAGAACAAGTAAAGTAAACGAAAAATAAATCTTTCTATAATAAATAAAATGAATTTTTATATATTAAGTAGAGAAGAAAACTTGAGTAGTAAATTATAAAAAAGTTTAAGACCAACAGAATTTTCTAATCTGGAGTAAAATGATCTTTTTAATTATTCCTTTTTGACTTTGAAAATAAATTCACAAATAATAAAAATCAGAATTAAATCTAAACATTAACAAAATTAACCAAAACTATAAATATTCTGATTTCCTATAAACAATTCTGGTTTTGTTCAAATTTAATTCTGATTTTTATTTATGTGTTTTTGCAGTCGCAGATGCTACTCTAGTTCAGAAAAACAAAAATCTATATAAGGCATATTAATTTCTTGGCAATTTTTATAAATTTGATTGAAATATTTTTCTCATTCAAAAAATTATTTTCCAGGTTTAATAGTCTGTGAACCACCCAACAATCGTTTAGACCAATTTAATGGCAGACTTGAATGGCTAGGACAAAAATACAATTTAGATAACAATAATATGTTGTTACGTGGATGTTGTTTAAGAAATACTAGATTTTGTTATGGAGTTGTTGTATTTGCTGGTGCTGATACTAAATTAATGCAAAACAGTGGAGAATCGCCTTTGAAGAGAACTAGTTTGGATAAATTCTTAAATATTCTGATACTTGGGGTGAGTTATAATTTTGAGAAAATCAGAATTAAAAATAAACATGAAAACATTGAAAATAAAACAGAACAAAAGATAATATAAATCAGAACAAAATCTGAACAAAACAAAAACGAAATAAAAATCAGAATTAAATTTGAACAATACAGGTAAAAAATAAATCAGAACATTTAATTAAAACACTCAGAAATTGATCAGAGCAACATCTAAACAAACCAGAATTAAACATCAAAATACTGAATCAGAATATTTTAAAGAAAACACTCATAAATTAGTAGAAGAATCAGAATTAAATTCAAACATTAACAAATAACAACAAAAATATTCTGATTTTATTTTCCTATTATAAATTCTGATTTTGTTCAGATTTAATTCTGATTTTTAGTTATGGTGTTTTGGTTAAATATTCTGAACAATAATAACCTCCCAAACATTTAAATTAAAAACAGAATAAAAACACAAAAATAATTCTGATTTTAACACTGCTTTTTAGATTGTTCTGTTTCTCTTTGTTTGCACCTTAATTTGTACTTTAATGACTGGCTTTTGGGAACAAATTGTTGGGAGACATTTTCGTGTATTTCTGCCTTGGGATGAAATTGTTCCTCGAATAAAGAATTTAACGACAGTTCAATTACCTGTTGTACAAGGAGTTACTTCTTTCTTGGGAGATGATTCTGGTGCAGAGGAGAGGGCTATTGCCCCCTCTCAAGTTTTGTTTATTGTTGCTTTACAGTTTTTCTCTTATATTATTCTGTTAAATACTGTTGTGCCTATATCTCTATATATCAGGTAAAATTTCAGAATAAAATAGAATTTAAAATCGGAACCAAAAATCAGAATTTTAAAAATCAGAATAAAAATCAGCATTAAAAATCAGAATAATTTTTTTAGTGTTGAAATGATTCGTCTAGCCCATTCAAAGTTTATTAACAGCGATTTAAAAATGTATGACCCAAAAACTGATACTCCAGCAAATGCTAGAACGAGTACTTTAAATGAAGAATTGGGACAAGTTCAATATGTTTTTAGTGATAAAACAGGGACTTTGACTCAGAACGTTATGGTAATGATAAAATCATTGGGGGAGGGGGGTGGGTGTAGAAAAAAATTTTCAAAAATTTTTAAGAGGCAGGTGGAGGTTCGAAAATTTTTTCACAATAAATTGTTTATGGTAGGAAGGGTTGGGGGCAGGGCTGTGCGCCAAAATTTTCGCATGGCGCGCCAAACGCCAAACGCCAATTTTTTAAATTTTAAAAACACGCCAAACGCCAAAAATCGGCCAAAATCAACGCCAAAACGCCAAAATTTTTAGAGTCTATAAAGACTTAAAAACCACTGTTCATCTCATTTTAGCGCCGCAGGCGAAATTTTTTGAATTTTCAAGATTCCCAGAAGCCAGGGGCCTATTCCACAAAACGACTTTTACTGTCACTGTCGACAGAGAAATGTCAACACAAATTATTGAAAAAAGTAGTTAGAGATAATAAGGAGCAGACGATAGAGGCAGAGTAAACGCTGTCAATGTCACTAAAATGTGCGACACAACCGAACCCCCGCTGTCACATTTTTCCCCGATTTTTATCCACTCTACCCGACATCAAGTTTTCTTTGTCTTCTTTTTCTTATTATCTCTAACCATCGTTGGCGCTAATTTGTGTTGACATTTCTCTGTCGACATTTGATGTCAATATCGCTTTGTGGAATAGGCCCCAGGATTCATCCTTTTTTTACCGCCGGAGCGAAATTTTTAAGAATTTTGGAGGCAAAGAAGCCGAAATTCATCCTTTAAAAAATTTAAAAAAATAAGAAATTCATAGAACTCCTTGAGATTAAGGTGGATATGAAGGGATAAAGGGAGTAATGAGTATAACAGAGGTCATGAAGAGAGTAAACGATTGACGGGAGAGTAACGATTGACCTACCTTAAGCGCCGCAGGCGAAAATTTTGAAAATTTTGGAAGGCATTTTTTATGCGCCGCAGGCGAAAATTTTGAGAATTTTGGATGACTGTACGCAGAAAAATTTCCTTTTTCGATCATCCCTTTCTCCATTTATTTAAAAAAAATTCCATCATTAGGGGTGTATATTTTTGGCGTTTGGCGCGCCAAAATCGGAAAATCACGCCAAACGCAAAACGCCAAAAATCGGCCAAAATTAACGCCAAAACGCAAAACGCCAAACGCCATGACGCACAGCCCTGGTTGGGGGTACAAAAATTTTCAAGAAAATTTTTCAAAATATTTTCCCCAAAGGTTTTCAAAAAATGTTCAATAAATGGACGCAGCTACGGCGACTTTCGAAATGAAAGGGGGGATGTAATTGAAAATATTGATGAAAATACACTTCCAGGAATTGACTTTTCTTTCAATCGGTGGCATGAAAAGAATTTTAAATTTTATGACAAAACTTTGCTTATTGATACTGTGGACGGGTTGAAGGAGGTAAATGAGCAAGGGTTCTATTCTATCAACTAGAGGAATTATTTTAAATTTTCTTGAGATGATTTGGGGGAAATAAGTGTGTCAATTAGGAAGGCTCCTTTTAAGACCACAATTTATTGGGCCCCAAATCCACCAAATACCCTTAATTCTGCCAAATCCCCCGATGCCCCTCTAAAAATCCCCATTGCCTCTTCAAATCCTTCGATATATCTCTTTTTGTCTTCCACAAAAATATACGTTGGGTAGCGGTAAATTTGAAGAATCCTTTCACTCATGGATTTTCTGGACACATGATTTATTAGCCGTAGCATATTAAAATCTTTTGCGGGTTAACCAATACCTTCGCTAACAACAACCCTTAAACAATTAATTTTATACAAACAAATAATCGTAGGTACAAGAATTTTGGCGTTTACTAGCCATTTGTCACACTGTAATGCCTGAAGGAAAGGGAGATGTACTTGAATACCAAGCCCAAAGTCCGGACGAGGCAGCCCTAACTTCTGCAGCTCGCAACTTTGGATTTGTTTTTAGAAGGAGAACACCTCAAAGTATAACGTTGGAAGTTAATGGACGGACTGAGGTATTTAATTTTTATTAAAGTCTTTGGTGTATTTTCCCCCGATGAGTTAAAATGAAATTAGCTAGTTTAAAATGAACCAAGTAATAAAAAATTTGTTGAAAAGAAAAGTAGTAAATTATTTTTCGAATTTGTAAGATTTTATGAGGATAAAATAACAAGAAGCTTAAATGCAAATAAATTTTAGAATTATAAGAGAATCTGCATAATATATATAAATGCAATAATTAATTTACATAGGTATATGTATAAGTTCATTTAAACTCAAGAGGATCCAGAAGAATATTGTATGTTTTTGGATGGAGTCTCAGAGATGAACTCCAATTTTTCTAACTGTGATGATTTTGTCTTTGAAGTTTAACTGCTAAATTAGATAAACTGGCCGTTTCATTCCATGATTATTAAGGCATAGATAAGGAAAAAAAACTTGTTTAAAGAAAATAAGTTCTTTTCAAAAATGTACTTTTTTGCTAAAATTTGTGAGAATGAAAACAAATGTATGGGTGAAAAAAAAATATATTCAGCATGGTAATCCTGCAGAATCTGGGATCCACTTTTAAAAACCTTAAAAATCATTATTTTTTTCTGAAAATCATTTTATTTAGGTAATCGACCATGCTGAGTCCGAATCTGATATCAGATTTTGTTTATTTCGAACCCGGACCTGAATTCGACCAAGTCGAATAGAGGGGTAAAATTTCGAAATTAAAAATTTAGGGCTAATCTGATTCAACCTTTCGAGCTGAGTCGAATGCCACCGAAATCATCGCGATCCGACTCCATAGGGCCGAGTTATAGACCCCCGAACTTAGAAAATTTTTGGGGTCAAAAAATTCGAATATACAAATGATAGCTCATTCGAAAGGGCTCGACGAGCTGAGTTGAATGACACCAAAATCAGCTTGATTGGGTGATTCTGAACTAAGTTATGACCAACGGAATCTTCGCTGGAAAAACTGTGGGCATATACTAAAGCGACCTAAAATCAAGCAAATGATAAAAAAATCATAGATAAAATGTCATATTTGACAAAATCTGATATCAGATTCGGACTCAGCATGGTCGATTACCTAAATAAAATGATTTTCAGAAAAAAAATGATTTTTAAGGGTTTTAAAAGTGGATCCCAGATTCTGCAGGATTACCTTCAGCATTATAAGAAAAATTTACCTAATATTAGGATTGGGGTTTTTGAGGCAGGCCGACGTTTGAGTCATTTTTAGGGCCTCATTTTTATCGGACCGGACAGACCGAGTTTTTTCGACCATAATCCGATGCCCGACTCAATCTTTTGTGCCAGATCCCAAAGCTACTTAATATATAAAAATGCTATAATTATTATACATAAGTTTATTGTAATTATAGCAACTCAAATAAATTGTTTGCTCAAAATTGTTATTTTTGAATGGGGAGTCAATCTCGACTCTCCTAATCTTTCCGAAATATGTATGCTAATTTGTGCAGAAAGTACCTAAAATTTCAGGCGTTTTTGATCCTAACAGTTATAAAATGGCTCCTGTTAATATCCTAACAATCCCTCTAATTTTTTTTATTTTACTTATCAAGCTGGTAGTAAATCTCGTACCTTTTCCAATTTCAGACCTACGACGCCTTACACATTCTGGATTTTGACAATGTCCGTAAACGCATGTCTGTACTTGTTCGAACACCAAATAATCAAATTCGACTTTATTGCAAGGGAGCTGATACAATGATAATGGAAAGACTTAGCGAGAAGGATACAAGCCAATTATTACGTCAAGCAACACTCCAACATTTGGACAAATTTGCAACTGATGGTTTAAGAACACTTTGTGTGGCGTATAAAATTGTTGATGGGGAATATTGTGAAAAATGGCTGGTTAGAGTTTTCTAATTTTTTAAATTTTCTAGAAATTTATTGAATAATTTATTTTAATGTATAATTTACTTAATATATAAAAATGCAATAATTATTTAAGTTTATTAGAATTCGTTAAGAGATTTAATAAATGTATTGGAATCAAAATTTATTTTTGGACGGTGGGTCAATAAAGACTTGCCAAATTTTAGAGACTGGTTGATTTAAAAATTTCTGTCGATATTAAAAAGAAAATTTTTACAAAAAATTTTCGAAAAAATTTAAAAAATTTTTAATTTAAAGGAGCGATTGCACGAAGCTCTCATTGACTTGGAAAATAAAGATAAGAGAGTGGATGCTTTATATGAGGAAATGGAATGCGATATGATCTTGTTGGGTGCTACAGCTATTGAAGATAAATTACAGGATGGAGTGCCTCAAACAATTGCAGCTTTGGCTGATGCAAATATTAAATTATGGGTTTTGACTGGGGATAAAACGGTAATTGGGATTTTAACAAATTAACTCCCTTTTATAACCCCAAAGTAGTGATGACCAGTTGATAGGCCTTTGATTCCACGTAAGGACCAGATGTACTTAAGACGAGAGTTGTAAAATCCATCTCAGAATATCTTTGGGTATTAGCTCTATATGTATAAATTAGGTAACTTCCAAAAATCTAATTGTTATCGTTGACTAGTTGGTGAGGGTTTTAGTGAGTTGAAATCGAGGAAGAAAGAAAGGCTGACCATTTTGTAATATTAAAGTTAATTGATGATGCAAAAAGAAAAAAGGGCGAGGCTAAAAAAGCATACCCAAACCATTCAAGTTCCCGATATTTGACGCAATACTAACTACGCTATTTAAAAATTTACTTAATATATAAAATTGCAATAATTAAATTCACTTAAGTTTATTGGAATTTTATTAAAATTTGAATGAATGTAGCGTAACATGAGTGTATTTTTGGGTCGTGAGACATTAGTACTCGCCAAATTATCGTCAAATTTGTAAATTCTATGCTTTGGGGTGACTCTCTTCGGTATATGAGGAGAATCATTTACTGAGAATATTGGAGACAATAAAATATCCAACTTTCAAATTTTTTTGGTCGGTATTGCGGTATTTTATTTCTTCGTATCGTACTACGATACGGAATACTAAATACCGAAAAATACCAGGGCTCTAATAGACACTAGAAACTGAACAGCAGTCTCATCAATACAGTAGTCTCATCTTAAGAATATTCCAAAATTAAGTTAATTTAAAGGAAACAGCCATCAATATTGCCTTTTCTTGTGGATTATTAACCGAATATATGCGTGAAGTGTCCATTATCGACGGCAAGGATGAAAAGGAAGTTGAAGTTCAATTGAAAGATACTATTAGACGTATGCAAAATGCTAAAGTGCCACAAGTGGGTTTTTTATAATTTTGTTTTTTTTACTTTCAAGTGTGTTGTGGACATTTATAGCTTAATAAATGTAGTTGAGCCTCATTATAGGATCCTCCTATCTTCCTATGATATCCCCCTCTACTCTCTCAGATCCCTTAATCTCTCCTCTGTTATTCCCTTGATGCCCCCTTATATCTCCATAATTCCTCAAATATTCCTCTGGTTTCCCTCCGATATCCCTTAAAAAATTCTCCCAATTTAAGCTATACCTCATCATATGAGGTACGCATCTTTAAGCCCCAAGTGTGTTTCTTATAGTAGGTCCGATTCTATTTAAAAAAAGTTTTTTTTAGAAAATTCATTCAACAATTTAACATTTTTTAAAAATCATTTTATACTTACATTTTTAAAATTTTTGAATTTTCCCCCTTTTGAAAATTTTTACCCAAAAATTCAAAAAAAAATTTATTTTTACCCTTCCCATAAACATTCCTGTCGTAGGAAAATTTAGCAATTGACAACATTTTACAACAACACAAAACAAACAACATTACCAACATTTTACTCTTCCAACTTGGTTTTTGTAGCGAACAAAAACGGCCATTTAAATGTTGGGAAACTTAAAGAAAAAGAAACATTGTTGTCTAAACAAACAGAGAAAAAGAAGAGGCAGAAAAATAGAGGAAAAGACGATCCGGAAAAACATTCCGGAAAAACATGCGAGAGTGTTGTAGAGACTGTGGGAGAAGAAGAGAACAAATGTTCGGATGAATGTTTTGACAATGTTCAGAATTATATTGCCCAACAAATTGCCTTGTTGGAACAATGCGAGGTTGCGGAGCTTATAGAACAAGAAAAACAAGTTTTGGAAGAAAATGAGAGAAGGAAGAGAAAATTAAAACAAATGAGAAACAGTAGAAAATCGCAACAAGTAAACGATGTTTTTGATGAACAAGAGGCAAATGTTCGTGAACATTGTTCTAAACTTTTTCTGAAAAAGTTTGCTTTTGACGAAGAAATAAGGCAGTTTAAGTGGATAACTGAAGAAGAGGAAGAAGGGGAGGATTTAAAAGAGGAGGGGAAGACTATAATATTTTTGGATGGAGGAGATAATGAAGAGATAATATTAAAGGATAACAATGTTGATGTGGAGGTGTTGTGTAAAATTTATATAGTTAAAAGTAAAATCTCTGTTTTATAACACCCGTCAGGGGATTGTAAAATATAGGAAAAAAGTTTTCTTTATGAGCGGATAGCTCCTCCTTGGGATGCACTGAATTTATATTTACTTAATATATAAAAATGTAATAATTATTTCACTTAGGTTTACTGAATTAAATGGAAACTCAGGAGAAAGGCCCCTTACAATATTTTTTTGGGTGGTGAGTCAATTAAGACTCGCCAAATTTTTTACTGTTAGGTTTTGTTTAGAAGTCAATTTGGATTTGACAACATCCTGGATTTTGACAATGTAGGTAAACGTGTGCCTGTCTCGTTCAAAACCAAACAATCAAATTCGGCTTTACTTCAAAGGGGCTGATACTTCTGGCCATGGCTCCGGGGCCCCGGAGCCCAGTTTTGAAAAAATCGGAGTCTAGGGTTATCGCATTTTTTTTTAAAGTACTACAATTTATAAACCCCCTCTAATGGCAGTACTAATAGTAGGAAAATGCGGGATCTGAGGAGATGCTGGTACTTATGATATCTCCTATTTGAGCATTTACGATATCCTGCTTGTTCATATCTGTATAAGATAACCTTGGATGGAGATTTTAAGACAGAGATTTTGCAATAATATGCTTGTTTAACTATGTATCAACGTCTAACCATCACTCACCTTGAAATAAAAAATTTCTACTAACGAAAGCTTTCAACTCTAACCCTCTAAATGCGAATATCCTCGCTATAGACTAATCCTGCTTTTTCTAATTAATTCTTTAATTTAATTGTGTTGTGCTTTACACCTTACTTTTGCTTTACTAAAAAATTATTTTTTAAAATTTAATTTTTAAAATTTTAATTTAAGACAGTTGTTGGTGTCAGCAGCTTCTATTTACCTCCAAGAACTCCAATTAGAGAACTTTCTCCATCTCCAACAGAATTAACACAAAATCCAAAAGATGCTTCTTCTAGACCTCTCTCCCCAATAATTACTTCCCCAACGACTGATAGACAACAAAGTCGAAGACCTACGGAAATGACAACTATATTCCCTGCTAGTTTAAGGCATGAAGAAGGATTGGGGATTAATGGTTTGTTTGGAGGGTTTTTTAAAGATTAATTAATTAATTACCTTTATTAACCCTCTGGGCTGATAGACAGACATCAGGGATCCTGAAGCTGTGAAAAATATGTGCCCAATTTCGGGAACCCTGACAGACATGCACGAAAATTAGATCATCATATATCCTCAAGCCTTTATAAAATTAGAAAATTAGGGAAATTGGAAAAAGGCCTGTAATTTTAAAAATTTAGACATTAAGTTTCTGTTGGAAAAATCATGTGTATAGTGGAACGGGAACCTTCAGCTCTGAGTATGAAGACAGACCTTTCCAAGATTTGATACGGTAATGTAAGGCTAGAATTTAAAACGCTTAATAAGCGGGTGCTTAAAATAACTGCCAACGGTTCACAGCATTAATGCCTGCCCCTGGCTAGACTTTTACCTTTTCTTTTATTCGAATGAATTAAATTTAATCTCCCTTAACCTAAGGGACTAGCAATGTTTTGACTGCAAGATCTGAACATCCAGGCAATAAATTAACGCCTACTGCTGGGCCCACCAGTGATGATTTAAAAGAAGGAAGTGGGGGGTATGCTCTCGTAATTAATGGGGAATCCTTGGTGCATGCATTGAAGACACAACATGAAAAAATATTTTTGGAAATTGCAAGGAACTGCACTGTGAGGAGAAAAATTTTTCAAAAGTTTCAAAAAAATTTTTTTAAGTCAGTTATTTGTTGTCGAGTAACACCCCTTCAAAAGGCAAAAGTAGTCGAGTTGGTAAAGCGAAATATTAAAGCTGTTACTTTGGCAATTGGTGACGGTGCTAATGATGTTAGTATGATTAGAACTGCACACATTGGTGTTGGGATTTCTGGTAAAATTACAATTTAAAGGGGAAATGATATGTAGCCGGCCTGACAAAAATATTTTCTTAATAGCTTCTTTTCAAATCTCTTAAGTAATCCTTTAACTCGTCTCTCAATAAACAGTTTATCCTTGCCATCGTTAGAATCACTAAATTCAGCGAGTTTTTAATCTCAATTAGTCAAGCAATAAAAGCTTGACTTGCAAAAATAAACTTCAAAATGATGGAAAATTTTTATTTGCAAGGAATTTTAAATCCGCATTTACTCAAAATCAATCGAATTAATTAATATTATGCACATTCCACTTAACAAAAATTAAGCAAGGCCTTCGAACTCTTATTATCTATTGATTCGTTAGGAAATCATGTAGACTGTTTTTAAATCCACTTTTATTTAAAATTAATTGAATTAATTAATATTACGCTAATGAATCTCAAGGAGGCAAACTCCCCATGGCACAGAGATCACTCTCAAGGGATGTCTTTATTTAGACAGCCCATATCAGACAAGTTATAACCAGACTGATAATTTTGCATTATAGGCCATGAAGGAATGCAAGCCGTTCTCTCATCAGACTTTTCAATAGGACAATTTCGGTATCTAGAAAGACTACTTCTAGTGCATGGAAGACAGTCCTACCTTCGAATGTGCAAATTTCTTCGATATTTTTTCTACAAAAATTTTGCTTATACACTTACCAATTTTTGGTATTCTTTTTTTTCTGGATATTCTGCTCAGGTATTTTTCAGAAAAAATTCAAAAAAAATTTCCAAAAAATTTTTTTCCTTCTCTTCAGACTGTCTATGATCCTGTGCTCATTTCCCTCTATAATCTTCTATTTACGGCTATGCCTGTTTTGGCTATGGGAATTCTAGATCAAGACGTAAATGATGAATATAGCCTTAGATTTCCACGTCTATACATTCCTGGCCAATTCAATCTTTTCTTTAATATGCGAATATTTATTTATTCTGTTATACATGGAATGATTAGGTAATTATTTTCAGGTTAATGTTAGCTACCGTATTTACTCTAGTAATTCCCCAGTCACTATTAATTCCCCACCCTGGGGATGGGTTGAAACAATAATCCCCCTGGGGATAATCCCCCTTTTGTGAATTTATAACTTGTTTCCAAATTTTAAAAACATGTTTGGAAAATTATTAAATCGTTTTTACAAGCTTGATAGAACTTATTCAAACTTAATTTTAAAAACAAGTTTAATTTTACGAACTTAAGTTTGTTTTGTTTGTTAACTTCAAACTTGTAAACTTAAGATTTGTTTAAGACTTGAAAATTAAAACTTTTTAAGCTTAATCTTGCAAAGTTAAAAACTTGCAACTTTGTTTCCAAGCTTTAAGCTAGTTTGCAACTAGATTCATTGCAACAAGTTTCAAAACTTGAAACTTTAAAAATTACCTAAACTAGTCAAGTTTGGGCACTTGATTATTAATTTTCTTTCTTTAGTTCACTTGTCCTTTTCTTCGTCCCATATGGAACCCTTTACAACGCTGTTAGTTTTACTGGGCGTGATATGAACGACTACTCAATTTTGGCTTTTACATCCTTCACAGCCTTAGTTTTGGTTGTTAATGGGCAGATTGCTTTTGATACTTCTTATTGGACTTGGATTAATTGGTTTGTTGTTCTCGGTTCTGTGGCTGTTTACTTTGGTGTTGTTGTTACTATATATCAGGGTAAGTATCTCCTTTAGCTAGATGCATCAAGTCCAACCATTCTAACTAGGATGTCTTCAATATCCACACAGGGTTGTTGGTTCTTGGAAAACTGATCCGAAGAACCGATCCGAAAAATCCCCGGTTCTTATCAGCGATAGGTCGGGTCGAGAGAAGTGATGGGTCAGGTCTTTAAGATAAAGGTGGAGTGATTAATGGGGATTTGAAAAGATAACGGGGAATTAAGAGGTCCATCTTATATCTCTTAATCCCCACATCGCCATTATCACACCTGATTCGCTCGGTTCTGAACCAACCCTATTTTTAATAGTATTGATACACAAATGTCAATTAGTGGAGGAGGCTGGGGAGCTGATCTATAATTTAATATACGGCAGGAATTTTTCTGCCCCAAGAGTGTAGCAAAAATGGAGTTCTGCCTGCTTTTAAACTAAAAAAATTAGAAATAATCTTTTTAATAAAGTTCTCCCAACACGTTGGCTTTACGGTTATGTTAGTCTTATCAATGTCGATGTTTTTGCTAGAGCTGTCGCCTTTCCTGGATTTTGGCTTTCTTTGGGTGAATAATTTTCTAAAGGAATATTTCTTTAATTAATGATAATTTTAAAGCTTTAATTTGTGCCATTCTGCTTTTACCAACACTCGGAAACAGATTTTTCTGGTTTGACGCCCACCCCTCCTATGCTGACAGGCTTAGAGTAAGGCATCGTTTATATGGAGAGGAAAAGACTGCAAAGCCTTCAACACCTGCAGCACCCCAACATGCCTTACCCCCTAGAGGGAGAACTTCTAGATGGAGTTCTAAACAAAGAGATTTACGTTCTGGCTATGCTTTTTCGCATTGTGCCGGGTTTGGGGAGTTAATAGCAAAGGGGACGCTTTTCAAAAATTTGGAGAATCTGCGCATTCCGTCTTTGTGAGTTTAATATACCGAGGGTGATTTGGGAGAACAAACATTCAAGCTTCTTCGTATACCCGAACTCGGAACCGATTCCTGTATGTGGTCTTCGTCAGACTATTTCAAAATTCCGATTTATTTCCGATTGCCAGTCTTTATTTCCGACTTTTTGGGCTAGTTCGATTTTCTACAAGTGCAATTCCGATTTTCTGTACCATAAATTTTGATGGTTGAAGATACTGTTTGATACGTTTAAATTAATTTTTTGCCTTATAACGATCCTTCTTTTTAGCCAACATAAACAACAAATTCACCCAACTGAGACTAGCAGTAATACAAGCGGGAATAATGATAGTAGTAACAAATCTACCCGTCGTTTTACTGTTTTTAATGGAGGTGGAGGACATTTGCTAGATTCTTTCCGTAATGCTATTCATCATCAAAAACCGGAAAATGGGAATAATGGTGATTTTTTCATTCTTTAATAAATACCCATATCCTTTGCTTATCTAATGATTAATACCTATCTGACATAAAGTAGAGTAGGACGAGGTCGAGATTAGTTAAAGAACCGAGGCCGAGAGTTAAAGAACCGAAAAGCCGAGATCGAGAGGCAAATTCTGGTCGAGGATTACCAAGGTTTTTAAAAACCTCTATAACTTTTAAAAATCAATTAAATTCACTAAATTTTATCGAAAATTCACTAAATCATTATAATCCTTAAAGATTTGGAGTGCCATCCTGACGCTCCATCCAAAAATAAATTCTGCAATAAACTTCATTAAACCTTTTCGCAAAATTAAAACAGAGTTAGATAAAACAATTATTTAATTCTTATATATTATGCACTTCTCTTATAATTCTAAGATTTACTATTCTTGCTTCCAATGTTTTTTGTTATTTTATCCGAGACCGAGATTGCAAAATCAGCGAAGCCTCGTCGACCTCGTGCAACCCTACTTAGAAGTCATCCACCCACCTTTTAAAATTTACGTTGAAAAATTGATCACATTGACTGACTATTGGAATAAATAAATTTTGATATTAATTATTAACAATTTAATTTATCAATTCTTAAAGCTAAAGAATCGTCTTTAAATGCTTCGGAAATTCCTGAAGAAACACCCAACACTACGAGCAACAACTCAATTGCCGTAACAAAATTTTCTCCAAGCCTTCCATCAAATATAAGCACAACAACTACTTTGTTGGCAGAAAAGGATGGAGGGTTAAACAGTTTTAGAACTAATAATTCAACTATTTCTGGTTCTGGGAATAGTCAAATAACTTCAAGCTCAACTTCAAACCCTTCTGAGGATATTATAGGGCCTATGATTACACAGATTCCGGTAATTTTTACTCAAAAATGAAAGAAAAATAATGAAAAAAATGATCGCCAACTCGGCCTTTACCATTTTTTAAATTGATCCATTAGCTTTTAAAATATTTTAGAACCAGTATTATCTCAAAACTAAAGAGATAAAGTCACGTTTAGTTTCATTGGAATAGTAAGAATTTAGCAAAAGTTTAGCCAGGATCGAACCTGCAACCCTCTGTATTACTTGCCCTTCAATTACTAAGTGTTCATTACGTGCTGCTTGGTAAATCTTCCTTACAGAACTAATTTTGGGTCGAATCCACTATTATAAGTAGTACTTTACTTAATTTCAGGTTACTTCATCAAATAATACAGAGCAAACGGAAAGAAATCACCAGCAACTGCTACAAGCAAATAGCTCTTCTGTGCTCATTCCTATGCGTGTGCCAAGTCCAGATAGGGTTAATACAACTCATTCTTTGGTTGTAAATGCTGATATGGATGATGAGAAGCCTTTGCCTAGCGAATGGTTCGCTAAACATTTTTTAAACTTTTTAAGAGAATGAGAAACTAGAAATCAAACTGAGACAAGATCTAGTTCACGAATTTGGGGTTATCGAGATTTTTGAAATTATTGCTTTCGTTTCTCCATCTATCCTAAATCAATGGCTCCTGTCTAGATTACGCGTACAATGGCGCCTTTAAGCGTCCAATGAAAAGTTTATGCGTCCAACCAAATTTTATGCGTCTATCACATTTTTAAGTACCCAGTTCTTCATTTTAGACCAATGGTCCTTATCGTGCAGTTGTAAATAACTCTGAATGAGAAGATTCCCTTAGATTTTATGGTACTAAAATGAAGAACCAGGTACTTAGAAATGGGATTGGACGCATAAACTTTAGATGCGTAAATGTGCCATTGGACGCATAATCTGGGCAAGAACCAAAACTTTACCTCTTGTCAACTCTATTATACATATTTTAGGTGTCACAATCCAGATGGCACTTTATACATTCCAGATAGACAAATAACAGAACAAATCCCTTCAAAACAACACCCAACAGAAATACCCGTTCAAATCGCTGGAGGAAAGAATAACAACAAATTTGTCAGTAAAAAGGGGAAAAAGACAAGTTTTGGAGAGACTGATGGAAACAGCAAAAGTTCTTCTGTAAGGAAATTTTTTGTAAATGGGCTGACAAGTCCGCAATCAAAAAACCCCCCAGAAAATAGTCCAGTCAAGACCAGGACTCCACGCAATTGAAAAAAAAAAGATTCCGCAACTCGCAATCCGCAACTAGGTATTGCAGCTTTAATTTAAAATTAATATGTAAAAATACAATTATTTTTTTATTTATAATATTTGTTGAAATTACTTGTGTTTGTTGTCGTTTGGGTTTTCTTTTTATTTTTGGATAGAAAGTTGTTTAGCTTTCTAAAGAAATTTCGATAACTGACATCAGTTGTCTGACGAAATATGTATATTTTAAAAAGCGAGAGGCGCGTAACTTTAATGAGTGGAAATTTTTAGAGATCAGTTGAATTAAAGCTTCGGTTTAATACATAAGTCAAGGCTTTGATCAAGTATTCATAATCCTTCCATATCTTCTTAACCGCTAAATTATGGATATCACAGGTTTTAGATGAATTAAGGAGGATATCAATAAGTTTGGAGGATCCTTAAGCCAAAAATCTTAATTTTTTGCGCCGCAGCCAAAAATCATGAAAATTTTGGAGACTCAGCAGCTCGTATAGCTCTTTCTAATGATACATAAGCACTTTCGAATGGCCCGTGATTTTCGGTTAAACGAAACCGGTTTTAATCAAATTTTCATCCAGTGTGTTATCCTAGTCATGTTTAAGATGTAAAAATAGCCTTTATTCAATGCTGAAAACGAATTTCGAACAAGGGTCGACCATTTTGTGATATTTATCTATGAAGTGTAATTTTTACTCAATATGCAAAATAATAATTATAATTTTATTTAAGTTTAAAGATTTTTATAGAAAATACAATTTTTTTTTAAACCAACAATTATATATTTTTGGATAGTGAGCTAAATTGGCTCACTAATACAGATTTCAAGAAAGAAAAAATTCCGATTAGCATATTCCTCTAGAAATATTGTTTTTATTTTATTATGGACAAAAAAAAAGTGATTTTAGCATATTAGGCGCTAGAAATTCAATTCTTTGTACTACAGATCTAAATTTTGAAAAAAATCGGGTCCTTTAACTGGGAAACGAGTTCTGAAGGTTGTAATCTACGCAATCCGCAACTCGCACTCCGCAATTGCGTTCAGCCCTGGTCATGACAAAAGTTTTACACCAAGGATGGACCGTAATGCATTTAATAAATAGGAAGACGGAAAAAGTGTCACAAAATAAAAATACGAAGGGACGAAAAAAGCAGAGTTCTGCGGGCCGTGGAAGAAAGCCATCTCTGCCCTAAAGCAACGTGTAATGCGCTGGACAATTAATTTTGTTCGGTGCATTTTGGAAAAACTTTAGCCTGGATCCAATTAGATAAACAAATAAATTTAAAAAATTTTAAGGAAAGTAATATAAGAAAGCCAATAGCTGTTGAAGTTGAAAAGCAACGTCAACAACAAAGATTATTCACTGGAAAACACAGAAACAACAATAACAACAATCAAAACCACCAACAAAAAGAAAGCGAGGGCAACAAAACAACTTGGAATAACGAAAGATGGAAATTGTAAATTAAATTTCTTTATTAAATTTTTTTTCCTTCACTCAAATGCTTTACTAAAAATTAAATTAAATACTTGTATTTATTAAATAAATTATTATATATTATGTATTTTTATTCTGATTTTATTCTGATTTTTTTATTTTCTTTTATTGTGTTTCGTTGTTTTTACTAATTCTGATTGTTTATTTTTATATTGTGATAAAAATTCTGATTTACAGTGGTCGACAAAAGATAGGAATTTTGGAAGCCATTAAGTTAGATTTCTTCAAAATTTTGCGCCGCAGGCAAAATTTTGAAATTTCTGGAAAACCTCTAGTCGGAAATATGCTCCAAAAATTGTCGGAAATTTTTCCAAAATTTCAGAAATCTGAAAGAAAAAACATCGGAAATCGGAATTCCGACACACCTCCGAGTCATATTTACTTAATATATAAAAATGAAATAATGATTTTACATAGGTTTACTAGAATTGACCCCTAAGTATGTGCCTCCAATTTCGTATGACGTAATATTTTTGGATGGTGAGTCAAGTAAGACTTGCCAAAATTTCTACTGATAGTGTTTTTTGCCAAAAGTAAAAGGTTTGGGATTAGCCTTTATTCTGTAAGATCTGTTTTAATTATTCTGATTTTTATAACTTTTAGCTTTTCTGATTTTCTGAAAAATTCTGATTTTTAAAAACCAGAATTTTGTAATTATAAAGATTCTGATTTTTAAATCAGTTTTTTTTCAGAATATAACAGACTTTGTATTTGTCAGAATTCGTGTCGTCCCAACTCTAGAACAAATCTGGATAGATAAAAATTAAAGTTGGACAAGATCGGTTTTAAAACCAAGATTTTAATATTATTCTGGACAAATAGAATAAAATCTATTTAATATATAAAAATATATTTATCTTTTTAATTAAACATAAATTAATAAATAGAGTAATCCCCCCTTTTCAGTGTGTTACTATTTATTTTTGAATAGGGAGTCTTAACTCCCTAAATTAAAAAAAATATGCTTATACTAAAGTAGAGATCGGAATTTTGTTCCGTACCGTAATACCGTATTATATCGATGAAATTCAAAATGTTGCCATACCGTCTTCTGTACCGTATTTTTTTAATTTTCCTTACCGTATTCCGTACCGTACTACCGATTCGGAATATCGATAAATACCAAAAAATACGACCGTAGTACGGTACGGTCCGATCTCTATACTAAAGTTTCATAATTAAGAGTTATCTTTAATTTCTCTCTTTTTACTTTAGCAATGTTTAACAACTTAATTTTAAGAAAATGAGTGATTCCGACATTGATGTTGTATTGATGTTGTACGAGCTTGTGGTTACCGATGGTTAGGTAACCATCATCAGGTGACCGAGATTTTATACAACGGGCCCTGAAGGTCCGATTCCAGCAGGATTATTAGTTTAAGAAAAGAAATGGAAATAATTTTTTAGAAATGATTGATTTGATGGATTTTAAGCAATCCATTAAGCAATCCAAATAATAGCTCTTAATTATGAAACTCTAATACAATCATATTTCATTAAAAATTTAGGGAGTTCATGACTCCCTATTCAAAAATACATATTACCATTCATATACGGAAGCGTACGCTATCTATTAATATACCTATGTTTAATTAAAAGATAAATATATTTTTATATATTAAATAGATTTTATTTTATTTGTCCAAAATAATATTAAATATTCCTGTTTTAAAACCGATGGTGTCCAATTTAAATTTTTACCTATCCAGGTTTGTTCTATAATTGGGATGGCACATTTCTAACAATAAAAAATCATAAAAAATAGTTTACCGATTTTCCATTAACAAATGTCTTCTGCCACATATTTTGTATATGGAAAATGTAGCGGCCGTTACATTTGAACGGCCATTAGAGACGGGATTGAAAGATCGAGCTGGCCGCTCTATTAGAGAAATTACGGTATATCAGAAAATCAGAATTTTTTAGTTCTAAAAATTCTGATGTATAAATTTACTCTTCAAAGGCAAGAATTTATTCAAAATAATAATAGAAATCAAAAAACGAACGAAAAAGTGAGTGGCCATAAACAAGGACAATACAAAAATACCATGAAAAAAAATAAGTGAACAAAAATTATTGTAAATTACACAAAAATTGTCTAAACAAATCTACTTTAAAAGTGAGCAGCAATGTTTAGGACATTTTTATTAACAAAAATCAGAATTTTATGAAAATCAGAATTTTTTTCTGATAATTCTGAAAAACAATAATTTTTGCTTAATACAAATCAAAATTCTGAAAAATCAGAATTTTTCTTCTAAAAATCAGATTTCTTAAAGATAAGAATTTTTCCTGTAAAAAAAATCAGAATTCTGAAAAATCAGAATTTTTCTTCTAAAAATCAGATTTCTTAAAGATAAGAATTTTTCCTGTAAAAAAAATCAGAATTCTGAAAAATCAGAATTTCCTCAAAAATCAGAATTTAAAAAATAGTTACATAAATTCTGAAATTTTGTCCAAACATTGATTAGTAAAAGAATAAATTGAATAAATGCTTAATTCTTTAAAAATGTATTTTTTTATATTAATCAAAATGAGGTCAAAAAATATTTATAAAAATTCAAAAAAAATTAAGTGAAAGTCCATTAAATACAAATCAAAGCAAGAAAAGACATTGTTTATAGCCGGGTATGTTTTACGGCAAGAATGGATTTAATAAAAATACATAAAATTGCAGCCTGAGTATTTAAATAAATAAGTAAAAGTATAAATTGTAGTATATGGATGACTCTGATTTTGAATTAAGAAATAAATTTAAAAAATCAGAATTTTAAAAATACAGAAATCAGAATTTAGTATACGAATATTTTAGAAATTCTTATTTTTGTGTTTTTAAAAGAAATAAGAATTTTGAAAAACACAAAATCAGAATTTTCGAAAATCAAAAAATCAGAATTTTTAAAAACACAATAATCAGAAATTTCGTCATAATAAAACACAAAAAATCAGAATTTTCAAAAACACAAAAATCAGAATTTTAAAATCGGTCATCCCTATATTAAGTATAAAAACATGGGAAAATCAGGCGACACGCTTATTTATATAAAATACATTAACTCGGAATTCAATAAAATACATAAAGCATACATAAAGATAGCAAAAATTTTCTCAGTTAACGTGATAAATGATAACGTTCAAAAAATATTTACTTATAGATCCAACTCCTATATAATGAAACCTCGTTTACAGAAAAGACCTCTCCTCCGTATGAAAAATTTTTTTCTGAATTTTTCAGAAATTAAAAATTTTTTTTTGTTTTCATTATTTACGAGAGTTGACCAATTAAAAAAATCCATTCATCAATTTTAAAAAATTCAAAAATATTATTTTAACCAACACACTCCCTCTCCCTCATTTATTCCTTACTCCCTCAATTCACTTCCTCTTCATTCCCTTTAAATTCAGAATTTTGTTTCTCGTTCCTTTCAACTTCAAAAACATCGTCAGTCTGCGTTTGAACACTCACAAACACTCTTTTTTGCTTCTTCTTTTTCTCAGCTTTTTTGGTTGTTACAGTACTACTATATTCACTCATTTCTTCACTTTCTTTTTTAATTTCAGCAGGTAAGGAAGCTGCAGCCTTGCTGGAAAGCCTAAAAATTTTTTGAAAATTTTTTTGAGAATTTTTTTGAAATCATTGAAAAAAAATTTTTTAGGACTTTGGTATTATCTTACCAAATGTCCGCAATTTTTGTCCGCAAATATTTTTCCGCAAATATTTGTCCACAAAATTTTGTCCGCAAGTTTTTGTCTTTTCCTTCTTTTCTCATCCCATAAAGATTAAAATGGTCAAGAATTAAAAATAGTAAAAGTAAATATTAAAAATTTTTAACGTCTTAAACAATTTAAAAATTCCAAATTTTTTGATGTTAGGTTATTTTCTCGCTTCATTTGCGGACAAACATTTGCGGACAAGTGGAGAGATAATAACAAAGTACGAAAAAAAAATTTTTGAAATTTTTTTGGGCTGTACTTTAGTACGTGGGTGCAGGCTTTAAATTACAAATGTTATATCATTTGAAAGAGCTAGTCGAGCTGAGTCGAATGCCATCAAAATTAGCTCTAGGAAAAATTTTTGAACCGAGATACAGGCGATTGAAAATCGAAAAACCATAGGGGGGACCAAGCACTTTTTTGGGATGAAAAATTCGAAAATGCAAATGATAACTCATTCGAAAGAGCTCCTCGAGCTGAGTCGAATAACACCAAAATCAACGAAATCCGACTTGATTAGACAAAGTTATGATCTTTTATTTTAGCTCCTTACCTATGGCATCTGTGGAGATTTTTGCTGCTACGGAGGCCCCAAATACGTCCAGAGCAAGGGAGATAGGAATAGGTTTATGTTACGAACCCAGACCCATCGCCCGTAGACTCCCCGCGAGGCGCGTGCCGCAAAACCCCGCGCGAAGCGCGGGGTTTTGCACAAGCGCCTCGCCGACGCTCCATAGGTTTAGGTTTTTTGTTTATTTTTTGTGTCATAACTTTGTCTAATCTTGTCCAATCACGGTGATTTTGGTGTCATTCGACACAGCTCGTCGAGCTCTTTCGAATGAGGTATTATTTGTATAAAAAATTTTTTATTCCAAAAATCGCCCTTTTGGACCTTCGATTTTTAGGAGTCTATATCTCGGTTCATTCAAGTCGGATTCCGTTGATTTTGGTTTTATTCGACTCAGCTCGACGAGCTCTTTCGAATGAGGTATAATTTGCATTTTCGAATTTTTCACCCCAAAAAAGTGTTTGGTCCCCCCTATGGTTTTTCGATTTTCAATCGCCTGTATCTCGGTTCAAAAATTTTTCCTAGAGCTAATTTTGGTGGCATTCGACTCAGCTCGACTAGCTCTTTCAAATGATATAACATTTGTAATTTAAAGCCTGCACCCACGTACTAAAGTGACCCCTTTTTTTGAAGTTTTTCAGAAATTTTTTCAAAAAATTTTCTGCAAAAATTTTTTTGAAATTTAAACAAATTTTCTAAAAAATTTTTCCTCACTTATAAACAATATCATCCACATGAGCCCCCTTTCTTTTTATTGTATTGCTTAGGAAAGGAGTAGATTGAATTGAAGAAAAGCTCCCCAAATCACTGCTTAATTGGACTGAAGCTGCCCCTCCATTTATTTTCCCCCTTTTTGCCTTTTTTGGAGGGATTGAAAGAAATTGATTTAATCGGTCTTGAAGGTTTTGTTGTTGTTGGTTATTTTGTTGAGATTTTTGAAGTATAGCTACTAATAAAGCAGCATTAGATAATGATTGTTGTTGTTGGGAGTGTTCGTTTGGAGTAGAATTAACTGAAGTGTTTGGAAATATAATTTATTTTCAGAAAATTTTTGAAATTAGTCATGAGCAGGGCTGTGCGCCATAATTTCCGCATGGCGCGCCAAACGCCAATTTTTCAAATTTTTAAATCACGCCAAAACGTCATGACGCACAGCCCTAGTCATGAGGAAGGGATACAATGACATAGGGAAGCCCACAAATAAAAAATTATGCAAGTAAGAAGTGATTGACCATTTCGCACATCAAGTAAAAAGCGGGCTGAAGGGGAGGGACCGACAGGTAGTTAGCCTGCTATTGTTGAAATTGAGAGATTGGACCGGGACAGTTTATCAAAATTTATGCTCGTTATCTCAAAATATCTCAAGCTAAATAAACGTGATTTTTGTTGATGATCTCGTTTCAGTCCGAATCTATAGTTTCAGTCCGGCTCTGTCCGAACGAGTAAAGAGAGATAGGACCAATGCCCCTATAACGAGGCCTATCTCAGATTTCCAAGAGATCTCAGATATTTCTCAGAGATCTACAGCTGAAAACTGAAATAAGCCGCGTTTCATCAAGTAAAAAGAGGGCTGAAGGGGGGGGGGGCCGACAGGTAGTTGGCCTGCTATTGGGGAAGAAGAAAAATTTGTTGTCGAAACATTTGTTGAGGAAACATTTTTTTTTCAAAAAATTTATTTTAAAATAAAAATTCACCAATCCCTCCAACTTGATTAAATGCTGAAGACTCTCCACCATCAGAAGGAGAAGAAAAAGACGAAAACGAACTCGTATCAATATTAATAGAACTACTATTACAACAATCAGAAGATGTACACAAACTACTCCCTATTCCACTACTATTGTTGCTTTTAATTGAAGAAATGTTTGGGGAATATGGGGAAGAAGAAACATTTGTTGCAGAAACATTTGTTGAGGAGGAAACATTTGTTGAGGAAACATTTGTTGTCAAAACATGTTGTTGTTGTTGTGTTGTTGTAATTAAATTGTCAACAGAATGTTGTTTTGGAAACAAAACAAAGTTTTGTTGTTGTTGTAAATTATTAAATGTTTGTTGTTGTTGTTGAGAAAATTCTGATGTTTGGATAAAACCAGAATTAAAACCAGAATTTCCCCCATTTTCTTCTCCTCCCTCGTTTAAATTCAAGTGAGGATTATTAGCTCTAAGAACCCCAGATTCTCGCAGCAATTGTTCACGAACAGAATCGTCGGCTACTAAAAAAAATTTTTTTTTGAAAATTTTTAAAAATTTTTTGAAAATTTCTTTTACTATTTTTAAGAGCTTTAAGATATTTTGCGTGTTCATAAATTTTGTGTTCTGCAACATGACAACTTTTCAGGTGTCGAATCATTCCGGTTGTGCTAAAAAATAAATATTTTCATTAGACTTCGAGGAAGTTTAATTAGAGACAAGAAAGGGGGGATCAATCTCGATAACCAGTAATATATTCAAGATCTCGGTCCGTCTTTTTAAATGCACTGAAAGCTTTAACACTTGGTTTATGGGTTTTAGAAGCCAAAATATGCTCAGGTTTTAAATTAGAGGGACCCATAAAAAATGCATTTGAGTGCTCAAAAGGGTATCACGACTTTTGCGCCGAGAACATTTGCGCCGCGTCTTATGCGCCGCGACATTTGCGCCGCCATTGTTTAAAAAAATCCGGATCCGAAAAATGCCGGATATCCGAAATTTTCAGTTCGGATATCGGATCCGGATATCCGAAGATTTCCCACTATCCGACAACCCTACTAAAGTGAGGTCCGACTAGTTGTTGATATATTTTTAATGATAGTGGCGGCGCAAAAGTCGCCCGGCGCAAAAGTCACGTAACCCTCAAAAGATTGGTTTTTTGAATAGATAATACCCGTTTACCATTTACCACACCCAAATTTTGACACGATTTTCTAAAAAAGACGAAAATATTCCTAAAATTAGGCAATTAATAGTCATCGCGACCCTTTTATTTTCTTTTAAAAAATTATTTGCTTGCCTGCTATTTGTAGCCTTAATAGTTTTTTGACATATAGAGCAAGTAGCAGCCTTTTCCCCATTCGGTCTTTCCGAAAAGAACCGCCAAACTTCGGCTGTTTTAGCAGAAGAACCTCCAACACGTGGACGGCGTTGAATTGGTCTTTGGGTTGTTTTGACATTTTCAATTTGTTGTTCGGATTGTTGGGTTTTTTCAATGTTTTCATTCTGAGAGAGAAAAGTTTTAGAAGTTTTGAAGCTTTAAAATGGAGTTTTTAGGCTTTTAGAGATAGAGTTCGAACTGACCGGATCCGGATTTCCGTATCCGTGTAGTAAATAATCCAGATTTTCTGGTAATGGGGGTTGAAAACAAAGTTAAGGGAATTTTTAAGTTTGTAAAACCTCGATATTTTTGAAAGCCTTTTTACAAGCCTACAGAATAAGGTTGACGGATTCGGATCCGAAAAAAGGCAGGATATTCGAAATTTTCGGTTCAGATATCGGATCCGGATATCCGAAGATTTCCAACTATCCGCCAACCTTATTAAAGAATACACCATTTGGTCTTTCCGAAAAAAATGTTTGAAGTTTCAGAAAGTTCTGAAGCTTTTCACTACTAGTGTCCTCGACTCATCCCTATACCTTTCCTATTCCCACACTTTAATATTAAAATTAAAATTTTTTTCCAAAAGCACACCTCTTCCTGCCCCTCCTCAACATCTTCTTCATCCATAACAATAGAAGGATCTACCAAAAATTTTTCTTCATCCTCACCCTTCTCTCCATATAAATTTTGATGTTGTTCTGGACTGTCTGTACCCGTTGAACTATTTTCTTCTTTAATTTGAGGATACCCAACAATATTGTTTGGATTTCCAATTGCTAAATATTTAATTTCTTATTTAGTTTTTATTTAATGTTTAGATCAGATTTAATCTATGTACACTTAAGAGTTCATTAACAATCGTCTTTCGAATTGTAGTTAACGGACAGGAATGAATCTCCGACCTTTTGAAGTCATATACCCCCGTTAATTTATATCCTCCCCTAGAATGATGGGTATTTTGAATAATATCCCCCAATTCATCAGTGCCATTGGTTGGTATTGCCATTGGTTGGCTCCGTCGGAGCCGGCTCCGGGGACGGGCTCAGGCGCTAGCTCCCGGAGCCATGCCCGGCTGTTATTCATTAAACAGAGAACAGACATGAGGATTAATTGAGATAGAAGGATGTATTTTTTCGAGATTATTTAAAAATTCTGGATTTTATATAAACATAAAGAAATTTTAAATTCACATTGTTGTCGAAGCAAAAGTCCAGAATTATTTATTTGATTATTGGAAGCAGCTGCTACAGCATTTCTTATCAATTGTTGAACTGCTGCTGCAAAATTGAAAGCTGGTGGTAGGCGAAATTCGGGAGGTGGAGAAAGATTCTAAGTCAATTGAAAAAAATTAGTTTAAGTCTAAATTTTGTTTAAAGGAAATTAGGAGGTAAAGTGCTTCTGCCATAAGGCCTGATTACTTCAAATTCCCGCAACAACCTCCTAGCCAGGGATGTGCGCCAAAATTAACGAGTGGCAAGCCAAAGAATAAACACCAATTTTTGAAATTCTTAAAACACGCCAAACACTATAACTACAAAATTCGACAAAAACAAAGTTGTGCGCCAATAACTCAACGCCAACATGGCGCACATCCCTGCTTTTAGGTAAAGAAAACTTAAGTGAAACGAACTTCAAATAAACTTGAAAACTTGCAAACTTAAGAAAACATATAAAACGAACTTAATTTAATTTTGTAATCTTAAGTTTTAAAGAACACCCCAAAGAATGTGTTAAATTCCCATAAAAAATATTTAATCGAAAAAAAGACAATTTTACAACAACCGATAACTGCATATTAGCAACAATAGCAGCCAAAGACGGATTCGAAGCAGCCTGGTTTCTAGCCACCAAATTAGCCAATAAATATTGCAATTGTGGAGGGGGATAAGTAATTTGTTGTCCAATATTGTTATTTTCATTTAACAAATTTTGTTGGGTGGAAGAGGAAGATGAACTTCCAGGGTCAGACAAAGGTGTAATTGAAGAATTATTTTGTTGATTGGCAGTTTGCATTTGATGAAAGAAAAAAATATTTATATAAAATTTTTGAAATGGTCAATTAGACTTATCTAAATATAGAAAAAATTTTATTAATTAAAATTTTGAACAGAATTCAAGATTTAAAAGATTCGAGCTGTTATGCATGTGTCTTGGGACTAACAGAATAACGCAAAAAATAAAATTTTTAGCAAAAGAGTAAATGCAAAAGTAGCCAGAGCTTTGCTTCGCAAGCTTGATCTTCGACTTTCGATTTTCGAAGATTTATTTAATTTAAAACAGCTCTAATCCAAGATTGATCGCTAATGGCTGCACCAGACCCACACAACTAACACAAATGTTTTGCGAAGCAAAAAATTAAAAGTTTGGGAGATATTTTGTCTACTAGGAAACACAACTTGAAAAAATACAAGTTTGTAATATTGACCTTAAATAAAACCTGAATTAATAATAAACTTGAAACTTCAAGCTTGAACTTAATAAATTTAATTTATTAAACTTGAACATCCAAGTTCAATCTTGAACTTAATAAACCTAAACTTAAATAAACTTGAATTTTCAAGATTACAAACTTGGAAAAACTAAAAAAATCAAGCAAATTAAAACAGCATAAAAATCAAAGATTATTCTTTTAACTAGATTTAAAAACAAATTTTCACTTTTAGATTAAAAACAGACGCAACAATAAAGCAGATAAGCGCGCAATAAATATTTATTTATACAAGTAGTGGTTTTTATTTAAAAATGGGAAAGAAAAGAATCGGGAAAACTAAAAAAATAAAAAAAAGCGACTGGAAAAGCAGACAGAAAATCGTGTTCAATAATTTGCCAATGGAAAGGGAATGGACGAGAGAATAGTTAAATATGTAGAAAATTAATTTGCCCAGGAAGAAAGGAAAAGAGAGGGGGGGGGGGGAAATGGGGTCACTCCCACAATATTTAATTCAATATTCATCCTCTTGATTAAAATCAGAATTTTGAAAAAAATTATAAAAATAGAATTTAAATAAATGTAGGTAGACCAAATGAAGATAATTCATCAGTTGACCATTTTGAAAATAATAAACTTGGAATAAAAATAAAACTAGAAACTTGGACAAATGTAAGGGACAAATGCAAGTTTATTTTTAACACAACTTAAAAATAAACTTGCAAACTTAAAAACTTGAAAAACAAATAAAAACAAACTTAATTTAAGTTTGTAATCTTAAATTTTAATAAACATAAATAAAAATTAAACTTGCTCAACAAAACATAGCTAAACAACAAAAACATTCTCAACTTAAATTAAAAATAAACTTGCGAACTTAAAAACATGAAAAACAAATAAAACAAGCTTAATTTAAGTTTATAATCTTAAGTTTTAATAAACATACAAAAATTAAACTTGCTCAACAAAACATGGCTAAACAACAACAAAAACATTCTCTCTCTATATTGTTGAAAACGGAAGCTATTTAATATATTAAATTATATTCTTTTTGATATAAGAAAAGCAACTGATCATGTTTAAATATGGGGCGCAACTCCGAAAAGAAGGAACGCTTTTGCTTTAGCTCATCCGAACGGGCGAATTATGCAACGAATTTGGGGGGTGGGGGAATAAAAGAAGAAAAGAGAGGACTACTAACTCTCCAAAAAAGAGACATGTTCGCGCCTGTCTTGTCTTCAAAAAGCTTTTTCTTGTTTTTATAAAAAATAAGAGCAAAATAAGCAAAAATACGAGCATCTAGCCAAAAATGTGTGCCCAGAGAGCCTTATCTCACATTAAAAACAAGAAAATTTGGGGCGTGATCGCGCAATGATTTCGCTGCGCATTCACATATATAACTTGCAGCAAAGTCAGGCCGAAGGCGATAAAAATGTTGTTGAAGAAGCTCTTATGTAACATTAAAAACAAGAGGTGAGTGGAGTAGATATCTCAATATTTAGACAAAAATTGAAGGAGAAATAATTTAAAAAAAACTTGTTAGAGACCAAAAATCTTGATAAAAATGAAGAAACAATTTATTTTTTGTTTGGATTATGCATATGTAAGAATAAAAATCAACATCTTAAAATAGCGTGTCTGGGTCCCGAACATGATAATATTTACCGACACATATCAAAAAAGTTCTCAAAATCAATGTTACTCGCAAAACATAAAATCAGAATAAAAAAGAAGCAATTATCAGGGATGTCATGGGTAGAAGAGAAAGTCGAGAGGGTTCTCGGACTGTGCTTCGGTTCAAAAAAAGTCGGAGTTTCATGTTTAGGGGTTCGGGTAATCCGCGTTTTTTCTTGTTTTTGCAACAAAAATATTTTGCAGAAACAAAAAAAAATAGTATGGGTCGAACAAGGTGTTAGGCCCTAAGGTGTACAACCTTAGTCCCTAAAGGTGAGTGAATGTCCATTTGGAAGGGACACATCAGAAAAAGGGAAGCATTCAAAATCAGAAAGAAGTTAAATTTTAAGTTGGTTTCTCTTACATAAAAGATATGAAAAAAGAATTTAGAAGCAAATAGATCTAAAAAGAGAAAAATTTCAAAAGATTGTGTTCAAAAACGTGTTTTTAATGCAAACCTTTCGGGACAGTTTTGCTATACAAGCTAAAAGAGAGCTGTATATATTTTTAACAAATAAAAAAGCGCACACCGGTGGGACTAAAACTGTGCTGACAGCGATTTTTGGCTAAAATACAGAATGAATGGATGGATGCGCTTCAGGCTTTTTTTTCTTGTTTTTTTCTTCTTTCTAATCTTTCCCGTGCAGCATTTTGGAAGGGACACAAGCATTAAAGAATATATAAAGATGATTTGAAGGAGTGAATTGGTAGAAGGAAGGGAGAGGGAGAGGGGGTCGAACGAGGTGTTGTTATGTTCACCAAAAGATCTGGTTTTTCCACAAAACTCTTCTCTATCCTTCCCAAAAATCGTTCCCTTAACAAATTGAAAATTGGAAGACGGGAGAATAAATACATTTTTTTGTTGATCGTCGGCCATGGGATTGGGGGCGGGGGAAAGCTATAGAGGATCCTTCTGGCGATGAAGACGCCAATACGTGTGTGTGGTGTATTTACGTGAATATAAGGGAGGGAGGGGGAAGATGGGAAGAAGGAAGGGAAAGATGAAGGGAGGGGGGGGGGGAAGAGGCTAAGAAGAAGGAAAATGAAGGAAGAGGAAGGAAAAAATTTTTTGAAAGGATTAGCTGAAGCTGTGGAAAATGAGAGAGAAAAATGGGGCCGAAATGCCTTTTTCTAAAAGGCTGCCCTTCATTCCAAGCAAAACGCGCAAGAGGAACGCGTTTTTCATCCCAAAAGATGAAAATTGAGGCCCTAAAGGTGAATGAATGTCCTATGCGCGAAAACATGCAAAAATAAGAAATGGTGCATTTACGGGAGGATGAAAGTGTGTCATTGGGACTTTTTAAATTAATTGATGTGAATAAGGCAGGAAATTTGAAAAATCTGGAATTTTTTGGAATAATTGGAAGATTTGATTAGTTAAGGGAAAAATTCTTTTATTTCATTTGTTAATGGGAGTATTGGGGGAAGAAAGAAAGGCAGAGGGAAGTTTAAAACCGAAATAATTGGGATGTAGGGATTTGCTGGAAATAAATGAGAATTATTAGTGTATAGGAGAATATGGTTGGAAATGCGGATATGTCTCAAAAAGAATATGAGGAATCAGAAAATTATAGTGATATGAGATAAATGAATCAAGGATATGAGATAAATAAAAATGACTAATGGGACAAAAGTCAAAATGAAGCAAAATATGAAAATTTGGAGGGCAGAAATGAGAGTAAGTAACAGAACGTCGGAAATTGAAGTTCCAACCAGTGGTTGGAAGCTCGTACCAAAATTAGTACTCGTACCTGTGTACCTGTGACTTACCTGTGACGCTAGTAAAAAAGGCATGTACGAAAGGTACGAGACGAGCAAATTTCAAAATTCCAACCAATGGTTCTAACAGCTTCTAAGTTAAGTAGTTCCAATTTAGGACATGGGATAAATGAAGGAAGATATATCCAAAAATGAATGTGGGATAATATAAAGATTCTAGTGTAATTAAGGTTAAAATAAAAAAAATTTGTAAAGTAAAATGGTGTCAATAAACCTGGAACAAATTCAAAAAAAGAAAATGAAAAGGTTTAAAAAATCTAGTTTAAAGCAGGTTCTGCCGTTTTATTTAAAGAAAAATACAGTCTTTATTTGCAAAATTGAGGGGAAAAGTGACAAATCCGCATTTTTCAAAGCTTCTTAACTCATTTGGATTGAACAGAAGAAAGAAAAAATGAGGGAAGAAGCTTTAAAAAATCCTCAAAAAAAATGCTACACGCGATAGTTAAAGTCAAGTACACACCTAAAATCGAGTTTTGCTTCCCGCCGCGCAATGAAGAAGCGAGACACTTGAGTAGCTTATTTTCTTTGGGATACTTGGGGATACTTAGGTAAGTTGGGAATGCTTGGGTAGAGGCTTAGAAATGAAGAGAAGGGGAGGGAAGAGAGGAGTGAAGGAGAAGGGAAGAAGGATGATCACACTAGTAGTTAGATAGCCTTTAAAAGATCTTCTTAGCTTTCACTCTTAAAGCCTTCGAATCCTTAAGACGGACAAAGCACCACCAAATTTATTAAGCTAGCAGGTATTCTCTCCAAAATAATTACCACGCAAAGGCGAGAAGAACGTAAAAAAGAGGAGAAGAGGCCAATTTATACCCAAAAAGAAAGTTGGGGAGTTTCAAAAATTGCTGACCAACCCCCCAAAAATATTCTTTTGTCATTGCAACAAATCAACAAAAAAATAATAGTCTAAGAGTATATTGTATTTATAAATAACCGGACTTGGATCGGGTTTGTGAATAGAAAACAATTTTCTTTTTTCTTTTCATGAGCTAAGACAGGTGGAAAAAATCGAGGAAAAGTTCAAAAATAAATTTAAAAGAAAAGCTAAAAATCACACAAAAAACGCAAATATGTATAGTGAACTGAACGAATGAATTATCTGAAGCTTCAATTTTTATAAGCTAGGACTATGTTTTTCGTTTTCCTCTCGAAAAAATAGGCCCATCTCGAGAACAGGCACATATCTATATGGAACCTTATTATTAAAGAAGCACAAACTAAATTTAAAAAAATTAGGGAGTAACTCCCTATCCAAAAATAACAACAATCTTGAAAAGCTTTCTTAAGCTTGCATAGTATTCTAGAAATTTAAATAAAATAATAAATATATTTTTAGATATTAAGCTGATTTTTTATATTCCCAAATTTATTTTTATATTTCCCCTAGCTTAAAGTAATGTTAGCTGATACGGATATCCGGATCCGAAAAAGTCTGAATAACCGAAAATTTTTGATCGGAGTTGGATAACATGGATTTCACAAGTATAGAATCAGATAAGAACTCAAAGTGGTCCCATCTAATTTTGGACCAGATCACGAAAAATCAAAGAAAAGAACAAAAATAAATTTAAAGAAAAGCTAAAAGCACACAAAAAACGCAAATAAGTATAGCAGAAGGGAAGGGGGGGTCTTGTATCTCGTATTTTGCCACAAGACATGAGATATTTTCAATCTATTTTAGAAAAAATTCGAAGATTTGGACTATTTTAAGAAAGAAATTGGAGTCTAAAAGAGAAAAAAACAACGAACGAATTATCTGAAGCTTCAACTTTTTATAAGCTAAGCCTATGTTTTTCGTTTTACTCCCGAAGCAGGAGCCTAGTTTAAGTTGGAGCCATCCTAGAAAAAATACAGTAGCTGGAGAAGATAGACACTGTATTCTTATCCCATTATCCCATTAAAAAATTTTTTCAGTTTGGGACAATTTCAAAAAGAAAAATCGCCAAAATAAAAACTTGTTTCTCTCGAAAAATTTTTTTTTCCTAATCTCAAATTAATGCCACAAAAATAACAAAAAAAATAAATTAGGGATATACAAAGAATGGGATATTTTATAAAAGTATCGGGGCAATAAAGAAAAGAATGTGTGTTCAAAAAATCATTGTAAAGGGGTGGTTCGCTGCTGGCAAGAAGGAAAAAAAATAAAAATTGGTATGGACGGAAAAAAGGATTTTTAAAAGAAAAACAAGTTTTCCGGGCAGTTCGCCACATTACCTTTTTTCCTTCTTTCCTTGTTCCTTCGCCAGCTGAGCGGCTTTAGTGTGCCAAGATGGGGAAGGTGTGGGGCTTTAAAAAAGAGAGGTGGGAATAAGCAAGAAAATGGTATTTAACTTAAAGTATCGTTAGAAAAATTTTGTAGAGAAGGGAAGAGGGTAGGGGGGAGTAAGGAAAATGGAGGGGGAGAAGGGAAGGGAAATGAGGGGGGAGAAGGGGGAAGGGAAGTGGAGAGAAGGGAAGAAGAAAAGGAGGGAGGGAGGGGGATGTTTAAATGGGACAGCCGATAAGCAGAAGAATGAAAATGGAGGAGGAGGATTGTAAAACCAAGAAAAAAATTTTTTTGAGAGGAGAAGCCAACAATCCGGACAGTTTTTTCCTTCAATTTTTCCTTCAATTTTCCCTTCAAAACCAGTTTTCCTCGTTTCGTTTGTATAAACGATCCCTCAATCTCCTCCATATAATATTTTATATATCCTCCGGCTGGTCCTCGGCAATCCTAGAAAAAATCTTTGAAGGGATGAGTCGCACAATGAACGGGCCATTGACTTGATGAGAAAATAATGCGAGAGGATAGGAGAGGGGATTTTAAGTTTGGTTAGGGGATAGGAGGGGATGATGAGATGATTAGGGAGGGAATGGCAAAAATAAGAAGAGGATAGGTAATGCCAGTCGCGAACGAATAAAAATTTTTTGATTTTTAGAGAAAACCTACCTAGACTAAAATGGCTTTTCGAAGCTAGAAGGAAAATTAGTTTTAGTAAGGTCGGATAGAAAGTTTATGATATGGGGAAAACCGAACAGTTTTTTTCTGATTATTCTGGATTGCTAATTCCAGAAGGTCGTGAATAAAATTTCTGATGGTAGATCCTAATGGAAACTTTTTATAGGGGCGCTTTTGAAATTTTGCTCATGCGTCTAAAGCGTCTAAAGCCGAAAACTTAATTCAAGAAAAAATTTAATCAAAAGAAAATTTTTGCTAGAAATTAATCTTTGCTCGATTACTTTTTTTTATTAAAAAAATTTTTCGTAGAGATATTCCTTCTCTACATATAATCTACTTAAATAGAAGCGCCGATTCAAACTCCGCGCTAGCTAGCAAATGTGTGTCCAAATTACCCAACAGAAAAAAGGATGTAAAAGAATAAAATGTAAAATGAATAAGCCAATATACAATGGGTACATAAATCAGAGGACTAACACTAAAATGGCTGGCAGTAAATGAAGTGGTAGAAAAATACATAATATATATTTTAATATTAAAATGTTGGAGAGACTAGTAGAAAAGGGAAGAATTGATCTCGAAATTAAATTAATGTGTTTTTGGTGAAAAGACTATAGAAAAACGGGAGAACATAAGAAAAAGAAAAACAGCCAGAAATAAAAATCAGAATAAAATAAAAACAAACAAGACCAGAATGCAAGAAAAACATTAACGAAAACATTAACGAAAACATTAACGAAAACATAAAAACAAACAGAATTAGAAATAAAACCAGAACAAGGAAATAAAACCGAAAAACAAAGAAATAAACAGTAATAAAAAATCAGAACAAAATTAAAACATAAAAACAACAAAATCAGAAGACAAAAAACATTGAAGAGAAAGTCGAACACCCAAAATCAGAATTTCAAAACAACATCAAAAGAATTAAAATAAAAACGGAAAACACAAAAACAAGAAAAATGTGTTTTTGGTTACATGTTCATTTGAATTTCTGATTTTTGTTTCCTAACAAAACCAGAACATAGTTTAAAAAGAAAATTAAAACACTACCACTTTGTTCGACTCAAACTTGCTAAATAGAAAAAAGAAAACACACAAGTGTTTTGTTCAGAATGAAAAGCAATTATAAAAAATATAGCTAGATATATACTTGTTTGAACAAAAAATGCAAATAGGTTTTGAATAGTACACAAAACAGAAAATATATTGAAAGCGCAATTTTTATATAAAGCTTTTGTTGTTGCTATAAAGATTGAGCCGGAACAATCAGAAAAAATTTTTAAAGAAAAAAATATTCAAGAATAAACTATTTAATAAAAGCAAGAATCATTGGATTTTGCAAATATGTAGAGGAAAAAAAGAAGCCGAAGTAGAAGAAATGGCAATTGGAATTTTTGGGTAACGCTTGGACGAAAATAATATGTTAAATTTCAGAAAAATAGCTGCTTGAATAGAAGTAGGAAGCAACTGAAAATAACAAAACCCTAATCGAAAATACAGGACCAGCCTCAGAAAAATTAGGGAGTTTGAAAATATCTACCTATCCAAAAATACTCGTGTACCGCCATTGAAAAACAAATCATAAGCCTATCTAGTTTTCTAAATTTTTAAATAAATGATAAATAAATTTTTAAATATTAAGTAGATTTTATTTTTATATTCCTAGAAAATTAAAATTTAAGCTTAATGAATTAATTTATATTTTGCGTTTCTTTTAAGATTATGTATATCAGGCTAGCTCAGAGTATGGAGGGCGGTTACGGATATTCGGATCCGAAAAAGCTAGGATATCCGAAAATTTTTGTTCGGATACAGTGATTTCCCAGGTACAGAATCAGATAGGAACGCAGAGTGGTCTTTCTAATTTTGGACCAGGTCTTTTTTCAATTAATACTTCGGTAGCACGCATTTTCCCTTTCAAACTAGTTAACAAATCTCAAATCCACAAAAGTACGGACTAGATCGAGAAAAATTAGGGAGTTGAACAACTCCCTATCCAAAAATAAAGGTCTTGATGCAAAGAACATCCTTAAGAATGCTAGTGTTGCAGAAATTTAAATAAAATAATAAATGTATATGTTGTGTATGGGCGTCAGCCCTTAAAGAGTTTAGTATAAAAGCCAGTGAAAGCGTCAGTCTATTTGGATCATACTAGCGGGGCTAGTCACTGATCTCCATCGTCTGTCCCATTCCCTTCGCCTACTTTGTTTATTTCTCTTTGTGATAAAGTGTTATTATTGTGCTCGTCACATTAGTTAAATCTCGGACACCTCGGGTCGTAACAATGGCGCGGTCGACAAATAGTGAAGTGTGGCGAAGTGTAGTGAATTGCTTTGGCAATTAGTGAAAGTGATTGTTTTGATTGTGAGTGGACAGACGTCGTAATTTAGTGATCGGCATGAGTCGAAAGTGAATTTAGTGAATTGAAAGTGCGCAGTGGACCTTTAGTTAGTAGTGACCTGAAAAAGGACTCAGTGCGAGTGCCAATGGTCGAAGTTTAAGGCTGAAATGCCTAGTTTGAGGCTGAAATGCCTAGTGGTCCTGGAAGTGCGCAGATTTTGCCGATCAAGTTTTGAAGTGTCTGGCATTCAAGAGAATATAAGTCCAGAAATTGAGAAAAGTGAAAAGTGTAAAAGAGTGAAAATTTGGCAGCCTACGGGTGGGTAAGACCAAATAATGAAGTTTGAATCGTAGTGAAAAAAGTTAAATTTGGCGGCCAAGAAAGGTGGGTAAGACCAAATAGTGAAGTTTGAAATGTTGAGTGAAGTGAATTGCAGTGATTCAAGGCGCTGAGGAGTGAATATTATTAGTGATTGAAGTATTATGCCAGCGCAAGTGAGTGAAGCAACCCAGACTACACATAGTGTAAGTTCAGTGAAGTGTTGCGGTACCTGAGTCTTTGACAGAGGCAGGATGTAACATGCATCCTTTGAGTGGTTAGTTAGTAGTAGTATTCAAGTGTTAGTATTAAACCACGAGCCATCCTAAAAGTACGCGGGAAAACGGCACCGAACTGCGCACTAGCAGTACCGTTAGTGTTGTGGAGTTTGACTTCATTTAAGTCGTGAAATAGTGATAGTGGTGCAATTCAGTGAAATTTTATTATTGGGCACAGTGTTGAAAAGTGAATGTAGTGCCGCAATAGAAAGTGTAAAAAATAGAAGTGAAATAAAAAGTGAGGAAAATAAATAGTGAAGAAAAGTAAAAAATAAAAGTGAGAGCTTATGGACAAGCAGTGTGATGATCAACAGTGTGACCAATTCAGGACGTACGATTACCTTGATAGGAGCTGTTGTATGCACTGTAGATGACCGATGCCAGAAGAAAAATGTGGAATAAGATGACAAATTTTGTGATCTTTGTAATTGTTGTATTGTAATTTTAATTTGTTGTTTTTTCCTTTTTGTCATCCCACATTTGTTGTATTTGTTGTGATTTGAGTGTTAGTGAGAGACTAGACGCTCTGGCTTAGTGTTGATTGTATTGATAGCATGGAAGCTATAGTGAATGTTAAAGTTGTAAAGCTTCGGCTTTAAGTGAAAGCCGAACCTTTTTTTTCAAGGGGGGAGGTGTTGTGTATGGGCGTCAGCCCTTAAAGAGTTTAGTATAAAAGCCAGTGAAAGCGTCAGTCTATTTGGATCATACTAGCGGGGCTAGTCACTGATCTCCATCGTCTGTCCCATTCCCTTCGCCTACTTTGTTTATTTCTCTTTGTGATAAAGTGTTATTATTGTGCTCGTCACATTAGTTAAATCTCGGACACCTCGGGTCGTAACAGTATATTTAAATATTAAGTAGATTTTATTTTTCTATTCCCAGCAAATTGATATCTTAAGGTTAATTAATGTGCTTTTTGGGCTTCCTGGCGCATATATGTGATTTTGGCGCATAATATAAAGATTAAGTCTTTTGAATATTAGCCTGTTGGAAGGATGTCCTATCTGGCTATGCTCAGAGTGGTCCTATCTGGTTCCTATCTGAGTCCGCATCAGAGATGGGTCGGCACAGTCAGAGGTGTCTGAAATCGTAAGAGCCGGAAATCGGAAATGGCTGAAAAGTCGGAACTCGGAAATCAAAATTGTTTGCGGAAATCGGAAGGTTTTTCCTGTCCATACTCCCTTCACAGGTAAGTAAGGACTTTCAAACAAGATACCAAATTTAAACCCCTATACTTCCAACATCTTAATAAAGATCGTTCTTCCTTAAAAAGGTTCAAAAATATTTTTAGTTTAAATAAAAAAGTGTTCTTTTTCAAAAACAAAGTTTAAGCTTCTTTTAAAAAAACAGAAGAATTAAATTTAAAAATATGCAAAATTGAAGATGACTCTTTCTAACTACTTTTTTGTTCTCATCCTTATTGCGGTGACTTAGACTGATTTTTGCTAATCTCGCGCCTTCCCTCATTCATTCAAAAATACCCCGACATTTCTGTTTCTTTACTCTTCTTCCCTCTCCCCTTCCCTACTATTTATGCGCTGACCTTTATCTACATAAATATATCTTTAATTTTTATTCCCTCAATTTTAGATAAAAATGAAGAAGAGTTGAAGGAAGAAAATGTTTATTTAGAAGATATTTTTTATAGTTTAAAAGTTGTTAGATAAAGAATAAGCTTAGGCAAAGTGATTTTTATGTACAGTAAACTCTCGATTTAACAAGTGTTTTTCTCCTATCCCGAAGAGAGGAGAAATGATAGTTTTGATCCGATATCATGGATTTCCCAGGTACAGAATCAGATAGGAGCTCAGAGTATTTCTGATTCTAGACCAGATATTTGTGGAAATTGGAATTTTTGTTATATGTACATATTTTTTACAAAATAGCTGGCTTGCTTGCTGGTAGGTACGGAAACAACTAAAAACCCAAAATCTCAATCCAAAGAAACAGGACTATTTCGACCAACGCAATATAAACCCCGTTAAATTAGTTGGCATGTATTAAAAAAATTAGGGAGTTAAAAACAACTCCCTACCCAAAAATATATAGCTACGCCAGCGATGGAATGTGTTAAGACACAAATTCTAGAAATTTAAATAAAATAATAAATATATTTTTGAATATTAAGCAGTTTTATTTTCTCAGAAATTGGAATTTAAGATCAATGAATTAGTTTCTTTGAAAATTATTGTAGGCTTGAGAAACCTGCACTGAACCGACACGAATCGAAGAACCGAGGATTTTTCGGTTAGTTTCGCATAGTCGAAGAATTTCCAGGAAGCGACAACCCTAATATTGTGGTGAAAATGGGTTTTCTTTTCTTTTTCAAAATAATTTTGATTCTGTTCAAAGAATTATATCCCCAGTATCGCTAGGTTGCTTCTTGAGTTAATTGTAGGCCTGAGAAACCGAAAATCCCAGATACTAGAGAGGCCACTTAAATCCAAAATAATCCTATAATCCATTAACTATTCTCTAAAAACGGATAAAATTGAAGAAACTCAAAGCAAAATGAACAAGAATACAAATACGTAAATTTAAAGGGAGTCGCGAGAATTGAGGGAATGGAAGAGAACTGAAAAATTGTTTTGATCGAGAATGTAAAAATAAAAATATTAAAAATAAAAATGTGCGGGAATGTCTTTTCTGTGCCTTCCATTTAAATTGAGGGATATACGAGAAATGAGGGTAAAAAAAGCTTCTGAGAATTTCAGAAAGGAAAAAAAGGGGGGGGGGTGATGTGCACAGTCCAGTCACTCATTCCCCCTCCCCCCTCCCTTTAAATTTTATTACATACTTTCAAATCGCCTCTTCTTTTCTTTCCTTCCCGCCGGGAGCCGCGAGAATTGTTGCTCTTTGATGCGCATGAGCAGCTAGATTATTTATTTATTTTGAAGGGGAAGATGAAGAGAAGATGGAAGGAGGGAAGGGATGTTTTGAAGCAGCGGCAAGAATAAATTTTTTTTAAAATAAAAAGGAGGAAAATAAAAATTAAAATAAATATTCTAAGGATATGGAGGATATTTATATATAAATATTTATTTTTGGGTAAGATAATGTTTTGAAAGTATTAAGAAAGATACATAGGGGTTGTTGGTGGCTACAAGGGTTGTTGGTTCTTAGGAATATTCGGATATAAGGAACCGAACCGAAGAACCGCAACGATACCCTTACTAGTAAACTTATAAAAATTATTTGGAGAATTCCCTGATGGGAAGATCGAGAATGGACTAAAATTAGGGGGAAATTATGCATTTTTAAAGGTGAACTAATCATTTTTGAAGTCAAGAACACCATTCTCCCTTATGAAGATAAAGGTTGGCGGTTCCGGATATCCGGAGATTTCCCAGGAACCGTCATCATTAATGAAGATGTCGAAGAGAAGACCTCAGAATGAGAGAAATGTAAATAAATTATAAACATGCCAATTTATCCCAAAAACCGTTTTTAAGAGAATATATCGAGAAAATTCATTCAAAATAAACTCAAAAACACCGCAATACACACATGTTGTCATTTTTATTGTCCCTCACGGAATTTTGCGCAAAAAAGAAGAAATATTTATTTATGTAAAAGAGATTGTGAGGGAAATAAAAGGAGAGGAAGCTGTGTAAGTCTCGAGGTCATTCTCACATCAAAAAGCTGTAGATATAATTTATAATACCCAAAACAACCTCAGAAATGGTTGTCAATTTCACTATAATCAATCAATTATTTAAAAAACTGAAAATGAATCATAAAAAAGTGGTTGATCGACCTCAAGACATTCGACGGAAACTGAGGCCTATCGAAAATTGTAATAAATTATTAGATCATTCAGGCAACAAAGCCTAAACAACCCCTATTTAAATTAAAATATAAAAGAGTTAAGAGAGAGGTCCAAAAATGCCTGTCTGAAGCTTCGAACAGACACACTAGGCAAAAGAGCTGCGTCGAAAGCCAAAACACATCGAAAAAATTTTTTAAATGATCGAAATTTTATGAAAAAATTCAAAAATCGAAATTTCGGCGCAGCTCTGCTCGGAAAGGAAACAAAGGAAGAGAATATTGAGGGTAAAGAATAGAAACAAAGCTGAATAAAATCAAGCTGGAAAAATTTTAAGGTCTATAAAAGAGGTATTTAAAAATTAATACTAGAATAAAACCCCTGACCTCACTATTAACTTCCCAATATCCCAATGACACAAAACAAAAGCTACATAAATCGCAAATTTAAAAATCTTTTTGAAATTTTATTTAAAAAAGCGAGAACAAAAAGCAGCAGATGCTTTTAGAATTTTCTATATAAATGGCGCCAACAAACATACTGTGCTCTAGAAAATAGAGAGGGGGTGGAGGAAGGACAGAGAAAGCTGTCAACAACAACCAACCGACGGCTGGCGTTCTAATCACGAGACAAGCTGTTGAGAAAAAATAATTTTTGAGAGAGGATGGAAGGGGATTAGGGATGTTCAAATAGTAGCTTTTTAAATAACGAAGGATGAAAGTGGGGCCAAAAAGCTCGTATGATATCACCTAAGTTAATGTAAAATAAATATGGTCTAGTGGAATTCTTAGTCTGAAAAAATGAGATTATTCTTTTAAAAATCCGAAGAAGGAAAGGTAGAAGAAAGCGGAAGAGAACCTGGTTTATAAATAAATGTCAAAAATTTCTCAAAAATTTTTCATGAATCTGACATCGTATCTTTACCCTTAAAAAGACTCGTAAGGCTTGACTCGAATAAAATCAAACATATAATTAATTTTTGTAATAGTCCTAGTAAAAAGTCAAAGTTCAAAAATATAAAATTAAAATTAAAAAGTCAAAGTCGGGATAACAAAAAAGTAAAGATAGTTAGTAGGCTTAATTTAAAGGTTTACTTAAAGGCAGCTGGTTTGAATATTCAAAAGAAAAATATTTTTCCTTGGTAGGGTAAATACAATTTAATAGAAAAGATGATAATGAAGAAAGGAAGGAAGATGATGATCACTACTACTTTTGAAAAAATAAAAATTAAAAGAATGCCGCGTGCCCAAGTGAAAAGGGCAACAGGGAAAAGCGGAAAAAGGGGGAAAAGGGGGAAGAAGCACAACAATATTTATTCAACTTGCTCAATTTCCTATAAGCGCGAAGGACAAAAAAATTTTAAAAAAAAAGAGAAATAAGCCTTATGTATTTTGTAGTAATATTGAAAGAGCTGCCACGAGAAAAGGGAAGGGAAGAGAAAAAAAATAAAAATTCTTTTGTAAATGTATTTTTATATTTGAATTTTCCATCTGATTAAAAAAGAAAAAATGTAAAATAAAACCCAAGAAAATTAAAAAAGAAAAAAATATTTTTCGAGCAAAGTCCAATCTTACATAATAAATAAATGACAATTTAATCGAAAGGTCTAGGAAGAGAATAATTCTAATATAAAATATTTAAAATCAGAATTTTCGCAAAACAAACAAAACAGAATAAAACACAAAAAATAATTCTGATTTTTATTTTACTTGTCTTTATCTCCAACATGTTTTATTCAAAATCAGAAATAATAGGTAGAAGGAAAAATACAAATTGGACAAAAGAAAACACAAAAATCAGAATTCTGAAAGAAAATAAATTAAACAAGTTTAAAAAAATCAGAACAAGTTGGAAAATAAAAATCAGAATTTCTTTATAAACTTGTTTTTATTTGTTTTTCAGAATTCTGATTTTTGTGTTTTCTTTTAACCAACTTGTTTTCCAACTTGGATAAAAACAAGTTTGGAAATAAAAATCAGAATTATATCAAGTTTATATGAATCTTATTCTGTTTTGTTTATTTATTTTCAAGTTTTATTAAATGTTCGAATATAATTATGATTTAAACTTTCAATTTATTATAAAACAAATTAAATTGTTTTAGGTGATATAGACAATTCTCGCGTCTTTTGCCCGTTAATTTTCATACAAATTTTCCTTAATATTTAAAATTTTAATTTTACACCATATGTTAACAGCTGCCTTAGTGTCTTTAAGGAACTAAAGAAGATTTTCAAAAAAAAATAATTTAAAAATATTAATAAAATAATGTTCTTCGATCTGTCTTGCCTAGACAGCCATTAATTAATTAAAAATTAAATAATACAAAAAATAAAATAAATCAAAAATCAGAATTCTGACTGTGTAAAATAAGGAAAGAAAAAAAATTTTGTTTGAGTAAGACACCAAACAAAAAAATTTTTTTGACTTTAATTTTTGGGGGAATTAATTAAAAAGCTTATCTTGACTACAAACTTTACCTTTAAATAAGTAGAAAATCTCTAAAAATATCAGAAAAAAATATTTAAATAAATTTATGACTAGCTTGCTTTGTTGTCCAATGAAAAGGAAACTGAGAAGGAGAAGCTGTGGAGTGACAGTCTACTATAAAAAAATAGAAAAAAGCAAGTAGAGGGGAGGAGAAGGTAAACATAGGAGAAGAGTTGAAATGAGAAAGGATATAAAAAATCTGGGGATTAAAGAACGAATGGGCGAGAAACTATCGAGAGACAGTACCTAGAAAGGGGGAAGGACAGATAAAAAAAAGAAAAATGTCAGAAAATTTTTTTTAATATTTAAAGTCAAAAATACAAACTATTAAATGCTAATTTAAACTAAGAAAAAATTTAAAAAATACGGGAATTTATTAAAAAAAGAGAAGAAGCCAAGTAGTAGTGGTCCATTATTGAAGGGGGAGAAAATTGATTTAATTGTATGCATATTTAAATCAGAATTTATAAAAAACAGAATTTTTTGAAACCAGAATTATTTTAAAAACCAGAATTAAAAATAACCAGAATTAAAAAAAACAGAATTTTAAACAAACAGAATTTATAAAAATCAGAATTTTTATATTTCTTTAAATTATTCAACAATTTAAATTCTGATTTTTTAATAAAAATTCTGGTTTTTAAACTTGATAATATTCTGGTCACTATATTTGTGATTTAAAATTCTGATTAGTACGAAATAAAAGCTGAACTGTAATTCTGATTTGTATTTTTCAAAATTCTGATTTTTATTTCAGAAATTAAGTTTTTCCTCCTTTAATTTGCGTTTTTCCTCCTTTAAAATCAGAATTTCAACTTTTCGAAAGAGAACTTTTTTCTGAAATAAAAGAAGTGTGAAACACAGACAAGAATTTACAAAATACAAGAAACCCCTTAATTATTTAAAAAAAATATTTTTCAACCTCTTTCGGCCTTTTAAAAATATTTTCTAAAATTAATCTTCCAAAATGGATGGCACGGGACACATAAAACACCACGAAATCGGCTGGTTGGTGGTGATGTCTCTATATACAACCGAGAGAAACACCTTCCCTTCCTTCCTTTACCCATCAACGCTGCGCGGAAAAAAAAGAAAAATTGTTTTTTCTTGGGAACAAAGAAAAATAAACGGACAAGGGCAGAAGGCTTTTTTTTCTTTTTTCAGGGAAGCTGCGAGAGCAAAAAAAAATTTTTTTTTCTTCCTACAAAATATTTTAGAAAGGAGCGTCTTTCTCTCCCGCTGCCAAAAAAATAATGGGGCAAAAAATATTAGGGGGGATTGACAGGAAAATAAAAAAAGGAAGGGAAGGGGATAGAAGGGGGAAGGGACGGGTGGCAGGAATAAAATAAGACAAAAGAGAAACTGTTTTTAGAGTTTAAAATTGAGATAAATAAATGGGCAAAAGCTGAACAAAAAATGTGTTGACATTAAAAATATTTTTAATTTATTGAAAAAAGAATATTTTAAAAGAATTTTGACTAGCATTTTCTTTTCTTGTGCAAATTCACTGAAAGTGTGAATTCGTTAAACAAAATTATTGGGGAAAATAACGTTGCGCACAGCTACTATAATGTTGAACATGGAGTTGAACGTAGAGATCGACCTAGACGAGATCTTGAACAAAAATCTCTGTTATCGAGATTTTTCGAGGTTTCCGTAAGAGATTTTCTTCTCGTGCATTCCGAACGAGAAGATCAGTTTCGATTCATTTTCGTCATTTCTGATCGATCCCTGCTTCCCAATCCGAATCTAATTGGAAGTCAAAAATAATATTAATTTTAAAATCGCAAGCATAAAAACAGTGAAATTGCAAATTAAAAATAGAATTTTAAAAATATTAAAAATTTAGAAATTTAAAAATTAACTCAACTAAAAAACGAAAAGAAGAAAAAAACTAAAAATAAAAAAAAAGTGTATGTATTTTGCCCATAACTTGTGTTATAAAAAAATTCATTCCACTCCATATAACATTTTTCAAGTTGTGAAAGATTCCCGCCAAAAAATCAAAAAAAGATTTTTTTTATTTTATTTATGGATAGGAGGCAAACGCGCATGTAAACGAGAGTTTATTCTCTTAATTTTAAACGTCTCTGGAATTTATTTAAAGGCCGTAACACACACACAACTTTTTTTATTAATAAGAGGAAAGCCTGAATACGTCCCCGAGAAAAAATAAAAAAAAAAAGATAAGATCAAAAATAAAAACATGTCGCCACAGGGTAGTTTGTCTCCTTGTAAAAAAAATTTTGTGGATGGAAACAAAAAAAGTGTTGCCACAAGGGATAAAATATCGACATTTTTAATTAAATATGTAGTGTGTAAAATGATTAAACAATTAAATAGTGAAGAGAAGAAAATGAAAAAGGAGCACAATCTACTTGATTAAAATTAGAGAAAGGACTAAAAGATCGCTCGAGATTCGAGATAATATATCAAAAAATCTCGACAAAATTGAAATTTATGGACGACATCTTATCTCGTTACGGAACTAAATCATTCGAACAGTCGGATATCCGAAGAATTTCAAGGAACCCTCCCCATTCCAAATCCAAGGTCACAAAAAATACTCGGTTAGTTACTGTATTATTTTTTAAAATAAAGTAAAGGACTGCGCGAAAACCTAGCAAACTAATGGAGATATATGTATGTGTGCCAAAAAATACCCAAAATTGTCTTGCATAATGCATGCTGAGGTAAGAAATAAATGGGAGGAGGAGGGGGAGGGAGGCGGATATAAGGACGGGAAAAGGAAGCGCATTAAGAAACGGTCATTTTCTGTCCTGCTGGTGCTTGATGAATGTCTCTAAAAGCTCATTGACACTCCACAAATGAGCAAAAATAAAGATAAAAAATGGGGACATGGAGGGGGGAAGGGATTGCAAGATGCGGAACAAAGAAAGAAGAAAAATGTTGGGGAGAAGGGTTGGGACTGCGGGCAAATTTGGCGGAATTGACTTTGAAAAATAAAAGAAAAAATATGTAAATGACGAGAAATAAATGAAGAGAATGATGGTTATGGATTAAAGAAAATGGTTTAAGAGAAACGAAGCAACAATTAAAAGAATGAAAAATGTTTTTTGTGTGTGTTTTGAAGGGTTGGGAAGGCTTGGGTCTTCCAACGACGATTTTTTTCTTCTACCAGGAAATTTAAACTTCTGGTTAACTTAGTAAAGCAGCTGGGCTATAGCTATTTCATTCCTTTTGTAGTGCAAAAGGTTATTCGGAGGCAGGAAGCGAACCAGCATCTTCAGTAGACCGGATTGATGTGTTAGCCATTACACCACGCCGCCTACTGCTCAGCCTTAGGAAATTAATAGCTATATGCTTTACAACTTAAAAAGGAGTAGATCCCTTTAATAGGCAACAATAGGCCGGCGGGCACGGATATTTAAATCTGAAAAAAGCCATAATATTAGGGGCTTTCCATGGGAGGTTTTTTCAATTTTTAGAGGATTTTAAATAAGATCCTCTTTCAAAAATATTGACAATAATTACTCAACGTAGACTTACATTTTCAAAAAAAATTTTATATAAATAAAATAATAAATGTATTTTTAAATATTAAGTAAACACTTGACAAGTACATTTACTATGTAATAAAGAAGCAGTTGGGCACATACCAGGGATCGAACCGTCAAAATTCCTAATTCCCGAAAATAGTGAATTCCCGATTCCCAAAATCGAGAATTTTATTTATATCGGGAATTCCAGTTTCTGAATTCCCGTAATTTTTCTGAAAAATCGAAAATTTTCGGGAATTTTCCTATGATTCTGGCGTTGAAAAATATGAAATATGGCCTTCCAAAATTTTCGCCTGCGGCGCAAAAAAATGAATAAATCTTATAGTCGGGCCTTTCAAAATTCTCAAAATTTTGGAGAATTTTGAAAAAGGAAGATTTTCGACTTCTTGATTTTCGGTTTTCTTCTTGTTCGGGATTCTTGATTGAACAGCCAGAAAGAATTTGAACATATTTTTAAAAAGTGGCATAGTCACACCACACCTATTTTAGACAACAGGGATTTAAATTTTTAGAGGATTTTTAATAAAGTCCTCTTTCAAAAATAAACTGATCACTATGCGTTCACTTAAATTTTCAAAAAAATTTTTTATATAGATAAAATAATAAATATATTTTTAAATATTAAGTAAAAACGTTAAATGAACCTTGAAAAATTTACTCTTTTACTTAAGAAATAAAAAGCAAATCATCTACCATCACGCCTTTAATTCACAAATTTTCGAAAATCGAAAGGAAAATTACCTCAAAAATCAAGAATCGGAATTTCGAAACAACAATGATTTCATATGCTTTAATCAATAAATTTTTTCTAGATACTTAATGTATCTATCCCGAGTAAACCCTTCATAGTGCGTGTTTCACCGGAACCGAAATTTTGACTGGGACCGGATCCAGTTTAAGTTCCGGATCTTGGAACCGGAACTTTTCTAAGTTACGGCCCGGAACCGGAACTTTAAAAAAATTTGTTTTATTAGAAAAATTTAGTTTATTTAGTGGGTCGGAACAGTCAAAGGTGTCGGAAATCGGAACTCGGAAATCAAATTTTTTTCGGATATCGGAAATTTTAAGAGCCGCAGGCGAAAATTTTGAGACCGGTCGAACCGAGACCGAGATTGGAAACTCTCGGCCTCGGCGAGGCCTCGACCTCACGCAAACCTATTTTAGAGTGATTCAATTAATATGACAGGGAAACAACTTTAAAATGAATTACAACAAAACGTGAAATATTTAAAAGTTAATTGGGAAATTTTGGAAATAGAAGTGGTATAAATTTTAGCTTCCATTTTTGTGCTCGAAAATTCTTATTTTTTAACTCAAATTGATCAAATGCTATATACGAGATAAAATTTGACCTTAAACATGAAATAAAAAATACATAATATGTAAAAATTCAATTATCATTTTATTTATAAAATTTCTTTAAGAATTTTAATAACTTAACTAATTGCAAAATTGTTCTAGATATTTTTGGGTAGAGAGTTATGTAACTTTCTAAAGTTTTTTAAAATGTCATTTTTGAGGAAAAAGCGTTTGATTATTTAAATTATTTGAGTTGTATTTTGAAACAAAAGTTTGACCAAAAATTTCAAAATTTTACCAAACTTCAAAACAAACACTGCTCAATTTTTGGGGTGGAAAAAAGATGGGACCAAACTAATAAAATCAAAAATATCGACTTTTGTTCTTACAAAAATTCTATAAATTTTTTATGAACATTTTCATCGATACTGAGTAGAGAATTTTAGCTTAACTTTCCTAAGACTTATAAAATTTAAATGACTCTTGATTGAAATAATCAAGAAATATTGGAGAGAATGAGTCCCTTTTTTGCTCAATTTGGAAAAAAATCTAAAAAGCTTCGGGTAAGCTTTGAACACTATGTTTGGCCACCTCAAAGCCAAAAATGGAGCAAATTCGCGGAAAAGGAAAAAATGTAAGTAAAGATTGGGGAGGAAAACAAACTTTTTTATGACTTTTCTGGCTTCTGTTGTTGATGTTTTACTCCATTGAAGACCCGGCCATTTTGCCCTAGGCAAAAATGAGGTCCTTTTCTCTTACTTTTGAACACAGAAAAGTGGGGCAGGAAGGGGAAAATAGGAAGAAAAATTTTTTTGGATGGACGAGACGAGAAAGGAGAGGAGAAAATGGAGGGGAGATAAGGTATAAATGAGGGAAATTCAAATATTTTCTCTTTATTAATGCCTATGCTCTCTCAAACAAGCCAGAGAAGAGAGAAAAGTCATTAAATAAACCTCTACCTCTTCAATAAACTCATCCTCTCCAGGTGCGCGCGAAAATTAGGTTGGAGAACAGACTGAGTTTGTTTGCATATAGTTACTGTAATGGAGTTGAGGAAGAGGAGGTGGGAGAGGAATTTGAATTCTTCAAGAGAAAAATTTTTTAGTGAGAAGGAACCTAAACCAGAGTTGTTTCGAAACTTCGATTTCCGTTTTTCGAATTTTTGAAAAAATTTGAATTTTTGGCGCTAATAAGGAGGAATTCTGACTTATCGGGCATCATAAATTTTCAAAATTTTCGCCTGCGGCACAGAAAGAGGTAGAAATCCAGAGGTAGAAAATCGTTTTTGAAGGATTTTTTAGATCTTTGCGGGACTGGAACCAGCGTGTATAAATGATCCATATATCATGGGGATTAGAGGGATTAAACGTGGTTTAAGGATATCAGAGATCATTTTAAATAAATCACCTTATAAAATTATATTAAATACCATTAATCCCCAATATCTAGTTATCCATTGATATCATATCCTTTTCAACGATATCACTCCTCATAAGGTAAATGAATTTGTTGTGATATCGGTGGAATTGAAGTGATATGGATTTGGAAGGATATAGTCGGATCTAGGGGATTCAGGGATAGGGTCATAGGAGATCAAGAAGAATCAAAGGGGATTTGGAGGATATCGGGCTTAAGAAGGAAGATGATTTGGATGCCCCTCATTCACTTTATTCAACGTTATCATTTTTGATCCTCACAAGTCCTATTTCTTCCTCTTTTCCTTTTAATCTCACGATATCCATCTTTATCTTCCAAAATCCCCCGATATTGTTAGACCCTAAATCAGAGATATCAGGTGATCTGGAGAGGAATAATGCTATTTTCTTATTAGCCCTTAAATTGGTGATATAGTAAGTAAATTTGATTGGATGACAGAGGATGTTGAGTGAAAACATAGAATGCCATTTTCAACGCCGCAGGCGAAAATTTTTGGAAATTTGGAAAGCAAATAAAACACTCCCTCCACTCATGGAACGTCAAATTATGAAAAATTGCGTAAAAATTTAAAAATTCGCAAACGCAATCCTCAAATCAAAAAATCACGCAATGCATCCCTAGTAAAAATCTTCTTTAGAGAAATAAAACATCCTCTATCCAAAAATAAATCATATGTGCTTGATAAAATTTGACATATTAATTGTGACAAAAAAGAATGTAAATAAAATAATAATTGTATTTTTACATATTAATTAATTTTATTGAAATGGGGTAGTATACTAAAATGAGGCTATTAGATTTAAAAAACTCTTGCCTATAAAATAACTTGATTTTTATAAAAAAAAAGCCCTCAACAGTATTTTTAAAACGACCTCAATTTTAAATATTTTTTAACATTCATCTTCCGTTAATTCATGTGAAGAGAAAAAGAGGGGATGATGAGAAAATAAACGTTAATGGCTCATTTCATTATCGCCACGCCGAAGGGATTTTTGAATGTTTTGCCCAAGGCAAAATCCGTCCCTCAAAAAGAGCAAAAATCCTTTTGTTCTTTTTTAATTTTTTGAATTTCTTATAATGAAGGTTGTTGTTATTAGAAAAAGCTACTCTGATTTAAAAAATTTAAACCTTCGAATATTTAAAAATATAAAAAGTTAAATAAAAATCTTAATTTTCTACTGAAATTGTATCAGCCATATTCTTAAATAGTCAAATAACTTATAAATATAGTCAAAATTTCTTCAAATTACAACCAAAAACGAATCGAAGAAAATTTGAGAAACACGACTATTCGACAAATTCAGAAGATTTTGATGTCAAATAATTCATAATAATTCTCAATATACTTATAGCGTTTCTATGGGACAAATTCACGACTATTCTGTTCCTCAAACGAAAAATAAACAAAACGCTCCAAAAATCTTTAGAGAGTTAACAACCTCTCTACCCAAAAATATACTAACAATTGCAACATTATCAAAGCAGATTTCAAGAAATACATATATAAATATAACGATAATTGAATTTTTACATATTATGTATTTTTTATTTCACTTTTAATTCAAATTTTATCCAATGCATAGTAGAATTTGAACAATTTAAGTTAAAAATACGAATTTTCTAGCATAAAAATGGAAGCTAAAATTTATACCACTTCTATTTCCAAAATTACCTAAATTTCCCAATTAACTTTTAAATATCTCACGTTTTGTGATAATTTATTCTATAGTTGTTTCCCTGTCATATTACCGTATTTACTCTAATTAAATGACATCTCTAATTGAATGACATCTCCAATTGAATGACACTTTTTAGGGGTATATGAAAAATAGAATGACTGTCATTCTATTAGAGAAAATACGGTAATTGAATCACTCTTTAAAACAGTTTTTTCTCATTTTGGATAAGAAAAAGTAAAAGACTGCCAAGTAAGGTTGGCGGATCAAATTAGGATTAGGGATGACGGATCATTGGAAATCTACAGTATCGTGACCTAAAAAAGAAATCTATGGTATAAAACATCGGATTTATAAAAATCATTAAAATAGTTAAAATTTGATTTTTCACTTTCCTTCTTTGCTTCCTCGTTCATTTTTACTGACATGAATAGGATTTCATTATTACATTCACATGAAGCAAACCAAAAAGTTGGTTTGCTTCATGTCTGATCTAAATACGAAAGAGCTGTGCGAGCTGAGTCGATTGACACCAAATTAGTCCGCTGAAAAAACTTTTGGGCCGAGAGCCTCAAGTTTTTGTCTACGGTCGCTGGGTTCTGGGCTCGTAACTTAATCCTATTCCTATCATGATGAGAGGGCATGCCTCAGAAGCAGCAAAAATCTCAACGCAGACTATAGGTAAGTAGTCAAAATAAACGATCATAACTTTGTCTAATCACATCAGATTTCTCTGATTTTGATGTCTTACGACTCAACTCGACGAGATCTTTCGAATGACAAATCACCTGTCCAAAATCGGTTTCCGGATGAAAAAAATTTTCAAAAAATTTCAATTTTTAAAATATTCCGTGAGACGGTGGTTCCGTGATTTGGTATTTCCGTGACTTGTCCTTTCCTCGAGTTAGCAATATTGACCTTATCAAAAAGGCGTGCCTTGTTTAGTTTTTTCCTTATTTTAATAACTGCTTTGGAATGGTTAATTTTCATTTATATTTTATGTTTGTCGTTAGGCAAAAATGTGTACAAGGATTAATTTTTTCCATTTTTCTGCTGATTTTGTTTTACTTTTCATACATTGTATTTTTATTTTTCAAGAAAATTATTCATGTTTTACCTAAAATGGCTTTGAAAAAATAAAAATATTGGTGATCTTAATCGTGGCAGACCAAAACACAGATCGGTCATGACACGGAAAAGCAAAAACACGGGCTTGCCAACATACAGAATGACCAAAATACAGGCCATAGAAAAAGCGGACCAGTCCGTGCTTTGTCTGTTCCGTATTTTGAAATTCCTTGTTTTGCCCTTCCTCCGATCTTAAGGAAAAATAAGAAAAAGACCATTGTAAGAAATTAAGGAAAAAAGTCAACCAGACTAGAGACCGGACTCGAGTGATCGTTCGATAATATCGATATCGATATCGAAAAATATCGGTTTTTTAACATCGATATTTTTCGATATTTTTTCCGGACGGGGGATGTTGTACCACCAATGACTGGAGAAGTTGTACCAATGACGGGGGATGTTGTACCAATGACGGGGGATGTTGTACCAATGACGGGGGAAGTTGTACCAATGACAATGACAGCCTTAATCCGATGACAGCCTTAATCCCTCCAAATCCCCTTATATCCCTCTTACTAATTTTAAATCCCATTAAACTGTGGGGACTGATATACAAGGGAGACTGAACCATGCAGACTGATGACTCAGGCAACTAGAGCCGGACCGGATCCGGAACCCGGATTTGGGACACGGACTCCGGAAAACCGGCCGGATAATGTAAAAGAGAATTTAATGTAAAAGAGAAATAAAACTTTAGGCCAAAAGAAATTAGGTAATATCGAAAAATATCGAGCAATTTATCGTTCGATATATCGGTATCTATATGAAAAATTTTTCGTTCGATAATATCGATATCGATATATCGATATTTTCCATCGATATATCGTATCGATCCGGTCTCTAAACCAGACACTCCTTTCGGATATAGTCAAATATTTTATAAAATATATCCGTGCTTTTTTGATAATTTCAGGATCATTTCTTCAAATTTTAAAAAATATTTTTTCATAAAATTTTATAAATGACAACAATGTTTTCGGATGCAACAACGGTAGCTTTTTCGAATAATTTATATTAAATATTTTAAAAATGACCCTTCTTTAATAATAACCCTTCTTTAAATAAATTTAGTTGGAATCACTTACTTGTGAAATAGAATGGAAAGTATATAATTTTGGTAGGCATGAACACTTAATGAAGATTGGCAAATTTTTAACGAGTATGTGTGTCATAATTAAATTATTATATAAATTATTTCACGCCCATTTTTTGTGCCAATAAAAGGGGAAGGGTGAACCGGGCAAAAAGCTCAGTCTTGACTTTAATTTTGCACCAAAAGTTGAGCCCGGTGCTCCCTTCCCCTTTAATTTAATTATTTATATTTAATTTTTGTGATAAAACTTTGTTAAAGGGAGCAAGTCGTTAAACTCTAGGGGTAACGCTTTTCGCGCCCCGAGAGTGAGCTGTCGCTCATTCTCGGGGCCCAACGAAAGAGCGTGGGAACATAATATGGTGCTCCCAGGCGGCAAGCAATTTTTACAACAAATATAATTTATATTAAAAATTTATTTTAAACATTTTATAAACTAGTTTTTTCCCCTATCTTTTTGTTTAATTTTGGGTTTAATTTTTCTCTTTTTTTCCCCCAATTTTTGCAAAAATCTACAGGCGGATGTTTAATTTTTCAACCCAAATTTTTTATCGCCATCATCCATCAAAAACCCCACACCCGTTTTTTCCCCCAATTTGGCGAATGCGAATTTTTTTGTGTGTAATTATTTCCACCCGAGTAAATGCATTAATTAATCATTCTCATTTTTCTCCAAAAAACGCCCAAATACCCGTTGTAAAATTCCTTTTAAAGAAAAGCCATTTATAATTTTTAACCATTTATAATTTTTTGTTTGTTTGATTTTTCCTACAACCCAACTCCTCTTTTTACGCGCGGCTAGCCACTTCTCATTTGATCTCATTCTCCAAGTCCTCATTCCCGGGACCAAAATAAACCCTAACACAAGGGAAGGTACTGTTAGGTCGGGCGGTCAGAAATTCAGAGGAGGGAAAGAAATAAATGGTTGGTAGGCTTCGTTTAGAGTTCGAGTAAATAAAGGGGGAGTAAAAAGCTACAAAAAGCACTCAAATCAGTCAACAATTTTATTAATCAACAAAAATTAGGGGAGCCATCCAAAACTTTTTGGGATGCTCGAGTCTAGGAAAATTTTCGGTCTTGGACAGCTCAAAAAAAAAAAATCCATAATTATGGGGTAAATTTGAAGGGTTTCCGTATCATCGGGAAATCACGATCTTCACGTGCATCTCTTTTCTTCCACGCCAACCCCAGAAGCACGAGCATCAAGAAAGTCGAGAGGGAGACCAAAGCCAACATGAAGATCTCCCAAAGGGCCATTCCATTTCCAGCGGGGTGGAAAGTGGGAGCAGTTTCAGCACAGAAAACTGGCTCCTCCCACTGGTCCACCCCCCAGCAATGCTTGGAGCAATTATGGTGGGGAAAACAAGTCCTGGTGTAGAATTTCACGTCCTTGAGCGCTAAAAATAAATTCCGATTTTGTCCCAAATCCCTCACCACCCTAGGGTAAATCCGGCCGGTTTGCCAGGGGGTCCCATTTCCGGGCAATAAAAAGCTAGCTACTAAGATTTAAATTAAGGGTGAGGATAAATTTAGGGCAAATATTAAAATTTATTGTTAGAAAATTTAAGTGAATAAAATTTCATTTCTAAAAAATATATTTAAAAACACACTGGAAGGAAGTGAAATTGACACTGAAGGATCCGAAACCCAAGTCGAAGAAGATATTTTAGAAGAAAGAAATACTAGGGAGGCTAGATACAATAGGTATTTACAGAAAAGGGAAGAAAGTAGGCTGAAAATGGATAGAATTCAAACGAGGGTGGCCAATTTGGAGGAAACGATGATGGAAAGAAACTCGATGGGATTACCTCTTCCCTCTTGCTATAATGGTTCAGATGATTTCCTAACGTATTTGAAGGAGTTTAATCGGGTGGCTACAGGGCATGGGTGGCAACCTCCGAGATGTTGCCAAATCCTTCCTATTTACTTGAGGGGTGCTGCTCTAGCGATTTACGAGGGGATGCCGGAGGAAGAGAAAAATAACTGGAAGAACTTGGTTGAAGGATTAGCGAATAGGTTGAAGAAAATATCAACGAGGGAAGTGGCGAGGTTGAAAATGATAGAGAGAAGGCAAAAGGTGGGCGAGACTGTAGATGAGTTTGCCCAATCACTTCGTACCTTGGTCGAGCGGGCGTATCCGGATTCCTCTTTGGACGTGGATCTTGCCGCCTTAACGCTCGATCCGGCAGTGACAAATAATGTGAAGGGCGAACTGGGGAAGATGACCAAACGGTTCAGGGACGAACAGTGTAGGGATCGCTTCCGAGCCGGACTTTTACCCGAGATCAAGGAAAAAATTATATTCATGGATGACCCTCGTTCCCTAAATGAAGCCGTCACGCAAGCGAAGCGAGTAGAGGAATTAAATAGTTCAATAAAAGAGGATGTTTGGCGAAGAACTAAAGAAGTGGAAGTAAAAGCAACCTTAGCAGAAGTTAATGAAATACGGGCAAATAGGGATCGGGAAATGAATGGAATGAAAAATGAACCAAATTGGCAGACACAAAATTACCGACAAAATAACTATTCCCGAGGAAACCAATGGGGGCAAAGAGGAAATAGGGGAGAATGGCGAAGGGGACCAGCAAATCAATTTCAGTCATGGAATCAGGGCTATAGAGGAAACCAAAACGCGAGGAACTTTCGCAATCAAAGAGGCCAAAGATGGACTCCAGGCCCCAGCAGAAACCCAAATTCAATCCCGGTACCAAGTGGCGGAACTAGTGGAGCTCGAGGAAGGGGCACAAATTTCCAAAGAGGGACATACAGAATAAATGAAACCAGTTTCCCCTATATATGCTTTTTGGCTATGATTTGTTTAATTCTACCACTGACAAACGGACAATTCCAAATTTGCCCTAATTTCCCCGAAGGGACAGGAATTGTCATGAATTTTCCAAAGGATCATAATTGCACAATTAAGCTTGAGGAGATACCGGAACTTGTTAAAATACACATCTTTGTACCGATTCGATTACCAAAGAAGTTCCCCGTGGTTAGGTGCCAGAAATGGATTGTGAGAATGTGCACAGAGTCATACCTGGGAATTTACAGCAAAGAGAAGGATGCCAATATAGTTTTCACAAAAATTTCGAAGGAAGAATGCTGGCACACCTGGGATACTCAATTATTGCAAAGACGAGGAGAAAACGTCTGGCAGACCCCTAGTAACTGGGATAAAGAGTATTCATTTTTTGGGGTTAAGTGCAAAAACGTAACGGGTACGACTCTGGAAGAAGGTTCAGGGGCAATACTTGATGGAAGAAAATTAGTAACTAGTTGGGGGGACGAATTTTTGATTAGTAAAAAACAAGATGAAAATGAAGGTTGGACAAAAACCCAGGAAATTGAAGAAATACTAATGTGGAGAATACCGGACCAAACTTATTGGAATACTCATTTTCGGGTAGGACCAGTGAGCGCTGAAATTTGGTCCCCAAGGGCAATTGTTGTTGACGAATTGCAGTATTCGTTTATATATCATAAAAATGCCACACACCCTGAAAACATGCATGGTCTACCCGAATTAGCAATCCGAATGGAAAATGACGTTTTTGTTGAAATAATTGAGGAAAAATTGGAAAATAAAACAAGGGTTAAAAAACAATCTGGGACTGGATTCTTGAAGAAAAACCGAAAATTGTTTGAAGGAAGGACGACCACACAGGGGACTACCCTGAGGGTACAAGGCGTAGAGACAACCATTCCGGCTACAGTAACTCAAAAGCCAATAACTCGCAGGGAAGAGACCCGAACACCTATATGGAAAGTAACCCCTTCCACGCGAAATTTAATGCCAGTAACAGAAAGGCCAAGTGTTATTTCGGTTCCCACTACCCCAAAGGGAATTACGGCTACGAGAAAACTGAGTCTGACTACCCCCAGTACAACTAGACCACTCACGACCACTCTGAGAGCCAGGACTACGTCGAGAACGCCCATAATCCCAAATACATCGAGAAGATTAGTTTTTACCACTGCAGGCACTCCGAGAAAATTCATAACCACCACTACCCCAAGAAGAATTACAAGCACCCCAAGCACTACTACGCGGAGAGTAACTTATTCACTAAGACCCGCAACAAAAATACGAACATCGACCCAAAGTGCTTCCACCACTAGGAAAACGGAAATAACGACCAAAACCCCTGCTATCATAGAAAAGCCCCTGTCGAGATTAAAACCAGAAGGTCAGGGGGACGAAATAAAGAAAATTCAAATCCCTCAAAAGCTGATTGCGACGACCGAAAAGAGCACAACCACAGTGGTGATAAAAAGGGACGTGTCCGAGAAGCCTTGGTTTGACCCGGGCGATGAAAGTCACTCTAACTCCAGACTTAATTACCTGGACTGGAAAACAGAGCAAAGGAGGGTAGTAGAAGCGAGGGAAAAATGGATAAACGATTGTCATAACAGGAACACTCAACTGGCCATTGCACGAACATTAGCGAGGGAGATGCCTGAGCAAGCGGCGCGATCGCTTTATAACCGGGATGATATAACAGCATACTTATTAAATTCACAGGATGGTCAACTAAAGTGGCAAATAAATAGGTGCCAGCAAGTAAAAGCAGAATCGATAGAATGGAATCAGATGATCGGGCAGGATTGTTACAAGGAAATCCCTGTGACTGTAAAAAATCGGAAATATTTTCTGAAACCAGGGGGAAGAGATTTGAAGGAAGAAAAGTTGTGAAGAATAAAATGCCAGCCCCGCACAACCCCCCCCCCCCCCCCCCCCAGTTATAGAATGTCATAATTAAATTATTATATAAATTATTTCACGCCCATTTTTTGTGCCAATAAAAGGGGAAGGGTGAACCGGGCAAAAAGCTCAGTCTTGACTTTAATTTTGCACCAAAAGTTGAGCCCGGTGCTCCCTTCCCCTTTAATTTAATTATTTATATTTAATTTTTGTGATAAAACTTTGTTAAAGGGAGCAAGTCGTTAAACTCTAGGGGTAACGCTTTTCGCGCCCCGAGAGTGAGCTGTCGCTCATTCTCGGGGCCCAACGAAAGAGCGTGGGAACATAATAATGTGGTCTTTACTTATTTCCGTTACAAAATGTGCGCCCATGAAAGACAGAGCAGGTCCCAGAACAGCTCCCAGTCTGTTCTTATTGACGAGATAAATATACCCTTCTTTAAACGTTCGAAATGGTCAATTATTCTTAGTATTCAATGCCAAGGAACGGACAAGTCAAGGAACGACTAAATCATGGAATATGTATGTAAAAATCGGAATTTTTTGAAAAATCCGAATATTATGAATTTTAAAATAATTATGAAAAATTCAAGGTTTTTAAAAAAATGCCTATATTTAAAATATTCCATGATTTGGTCGTTCCTTGACTTGTCGTCCTTGATTTGTCTGTTTTTTGAGTTAGAACGACACGTGTTTTGGCGATTTTGGTCTAATAATTGGACATGCTTTTGGGGATATTTTTCTTGAGGCGTACGGACACAAATTAATTTAACTAAATTCAAATTTAGGCAAACAATTCTACAATCCAAAATGTCCTTCGGTTATATGGGAATTACGTATTTACAAAGAAACTTCTAGCCAACATTATCACCCATATTCAAATGAAAGAAATGTAATTTCACTTGTTCAAGTAGGACTCATTCACTCGAACGATCCCGTGAAAGCTAAATTTGATATTTGTATGTTGTATGAAAATGGGGAAAAATCGACTCTTTGTCATCAAGTGTATGCATATTTTTACTATTATATTAGTAAATATATATAATAGTATATATTTACCCCCCGACTCCATAGGGCCGAGTTACAGACCCCCGAAATTTGGTAATTTTTGGGGTCAAAAAATCCGACTATACAAATAATAGCTCATTCGAAATGACTCGACGAGCTGAGTTGAATAACATCAAAATTATCTTGATTGGGTGATTCTGAACTAAGTTATGACCAACGGAAGCTTCACTGGAAAAACTGTGGGCATATACTAAAGCGACCCAAAATCAAGCAAATGATAAAAAAATCATAGATAAAATGTCATATTTGACAAAATCTGATATCAGATTCGGACTCAGCATGGTCGATTACCTATATAAAATGATTTTCATAAAAAAATAATGATTTTTAAGATTTTTAAAACTGGATCCCAGATTCTAAAGGATTACCCTTTTTCAATCCCGAAGGCTCGGGGCGCAACCCTACTTTATATCATTATATTAATTGTCTTTGTCGATTTAAATGACTATTACTTGTCTTATTAAAGTATGCAGGTTGATCGAAATGAAAGTTGATAGAAACCGCATTGAATTATAATTTTTATTGCATATTTAAATTTATAGGAACACTACAATCGAGTTCAAAAATCAATCAGAATCAAATAAATATTCAATTTTTAAACCAAAAACCGCTGACTGTATGTTGAAAATAAAGTTTACATAATTTTTAATTTTAGATCCCTTGACGATTTTTTGTAATGTTGAATTTGTGCCGCCTTATACAATAAAATTAGGAAATGAATTTGATGTTTCTTTAATAGCGAAAAATTCATTTATGGATATTTTTAAAAAAGGAATACTCACCGACTGTGTTTTTGAGATAAGTTTTCTATTGTGTCTGTAATTTAAAGTTTAATTATTACGCTGGTTAATTTATTATTCCCAAGCTGGCTGGGTGGGCGAAAGTTTTTATCTTATAATCATTATGATACTCACGGTTCCGAAAGATTCATGGAAACGGCGGTACGATAGTTGCGGATACGCACGTGCGGGTGCGACAATTGCGGGCTATAATTGCGGACGACAATCGCGGATATAAAATTTTAAAAAATTTAAGATTTTTTAAAGTTTGCAGTGCCACATCAGTCTAAAAATGATTTAGAAACCGTCAGAAGTCTGAAACTGACAGCCGGGACAGTAGTTAACCCAACCCCCGAGTCGTGGGGGGCAGAGGGGTCCGTGAAATTAATCCCTAATTAATTCCATGTAATTACACCACTAATTAAGCATAACCTAAAGGTTTAGGGACATTCCGAACTATCCCAAGGGTCTTATCAAAGATAACTGATTTAAGAAAAGGGGCCCGTGTAATTAATCTCTAATTAATTCCATGTAATAGTCCGTTAATTAATGTTATTCTAAAGGTTTAGGAACATCCGGTATCACCACAAGGAGTTTTATCAATGATAACTAAAAAGGGATCCGTGTAATTAGCCTCAAATTTATTTCTTGTAATTACCCTTTAATTAAATTCTTGTTAATAGTCCACTAATTAGGAATATCCGGTACCAATCTTGGGACCTGTCAAACCAAAAGGTCTAGGACATGTTTCCCTCAAAAATTTTTAAATATTTATTTTTCCCTTTTCCTCAATTTTTCGCGCAGCGTGCGTTCAGTCTTTTGAAATTTTTAGGTCATCTTAAAAACTTTTCCCTTTTTCTTTTGTATTATTTAATTTTTTAAAAATTTCTAGGTCATCTCTGACCTACAAAAAATTTTCTTTTGTTGGAAAATATTGACCTTAAAAAATAGGAAAAAATGTTTTGAATGGAAAAATAGGGAAAAATATATCGAAAAAAAGAATAAAATGGAAATAGTACTAAGTTAGAGAAAAACGTTAAAAATATTGAAAACCCTTTGTTTTACTTCCCGTCTAATAGTCCTGGAGTAGTATAAAAGGAGATCATAATTACTAGATGTAATTAATTTAATATGAACTCCAAAAATTTCCCAAAAATTTTTCCTGAGGTGGAATTTAACGTCACCACTAGCGGGATCACCATTTCCAGTCCCCGCTTTAATACACCTCGTTTTATTCCCTATGAACAGGGTGGAATGTGTCGTACATGTAAAAGTACAGAAGTTGAACTAGATTTTATAATAGTCAAAGAAGGAGTGGTGGTCTATTGCACGCGATTTGAAGGAAGTCGTTTTGCTCAGTTTGATTCACTCTTCGATTTACCGGGACATTGTTTTTTCAAAGTAAAAAACAAAGGACGCGTCTTTAATGTACCCTACAATGCTACAACACAAACTGTAGTTCCCTGTCCTAAGACCGAGCCTGCTACACCACAATCAGAGATTCCCACAATAGTACCTGAACCGACAACTCAACCCACAGATTCACTCCCATTAAAAGAGGATTTAGATGAATTCTTCCAAAGCTTAAATGCTTCAGTAACGGGAATACCAACGGATTGAAAAGATATTTAAATGATTTTTCTATGTATTTATTGTATTCATTATGGATTTATTTTCTAATAAAGAATTAAAATTTAAACTTCCTTTTGGAATGATTTTAGCTGGCCCTAGTTCCAGCGGTAAAAGTACATTTCTTTTAAAGTTCATTGCAGGATCTAGTGAACTTATCGACCCCAGTCCAAAATCAATACTATATTGTTTTGGTGAAATGAACAATATTGTACCCCTTTTACAAAAATCAGGAGTCGGTGTATTTGCGGGTGTCCCTACAGAGGAATTGATTAAAAAATATCCAAAGCCTTTACTACTGATTCTAGACGATTTACTCCTCTCTATTAATGAAAAATATTTATCAGAATTATTTACCAAAAAGTCCCATCACCAAAATTTCTCCATAATTTTTGTCACACAAAATTTATTTGACCCCAAAATTAAGGTTGCACGCCAAAACTCTCAATACATTATTGTAATGAGATCCCCCAACTCTATGCTTTCTGTCAGAAACATAGGGGTACAATTATTTCCGAGACAGTTGGACTACTTCCTCGATGCTTATCGTCAAGCAACCAAACATCCATATGGATATTTAGTCATAGACATGCACGCCTCATCAGATCCAACTCTCCGTCTCCGAACAAACATATTTAAGGACGACGAAGAGAAACTTATCTTTATTCCAAAAAATGGTTAGTCAACTAGTTCATAAAAACATTGATTTTTTAAAATTATTATCCAAGACAAAATCTGAAAGAAAACGTAAAAGACTATTGAGACATTCAAATACAAATCAGCTCTTAGCAATAGCTGAGATTTGCCTTAATATTGTAAAGTCCAGATTCCATCTAACTACCCAACAAAAGAGACGTTTATTACCCTATTCAGAATTTGTTCGTAGTATGAGCAGAGTCAGAAGTGAAAGAGGAGCAAGACATGTTATAAATCAAAAAGGTGGAGGTGTTGGAGTGTTTGCCGCCCTCCTTACACCTATACTTGTTGAAGTGGCAAGGATGATAGGAAGCGCGTCTATAAAAGAACCAAATTTCAACTAAACTCAATTTTAATAATGGCAAACAAATTTATTCTAGTCCCAGAGGAAATTTACAAAGGACTTACAACTCATGACACGGGTGAACCAAACTTGGATTTTATTCGTCGTGGGTTAGAAAAAACCAAACGCAAAAAAGAGACACCTAGTGCAAAAAATATTAATTATAATCAAGGTCACAAAAAATAATAATCCAAGGTCACAAAAAATACTCGGTTAGTTACTGTATTATTTTTTAAAATAAAGTAAAGGACTGCGCGAAAACCTAGCAAACTAATGGAGATATATGTATGTGTGCCAAAAAATACCCAAAATTGTCTTGCATAATGCATGCTGAGGTAAGAAATAAATGGGAGGAGGAGGGGGAGGGAGGCGGATATAAGGACGGGAAAAGGAAGCGCATTAAGAAACGGTCATTTTCTGTCCTGCTGGTGCTTGATGAATGTCTCTAAAAGCTCATTGACACTCCACAAATGAGCAAAAATAAAGATAAAAAATGGGGACATGGAGGGGGGAAGGGATTGCAAGATGCGGAACAAAGAAAGAAGAAAAATGTTGGGGAGAAGGGTTGGGACTGCGGGCAAATTTGGCGGAATTGACTTTGAAAAATAAAAGAAAAAATATGTAAATGACGAGAAATAAATGAAGAGAATGATGGTTATGGATTAAAGAAAATGGTTTAAGAGAAACGAAGCAACAATTAAAAGAATGAAAAATGTTTTTTGTGTGTGTTTTGAAGGGTTGGGAAGGCTTGGGTCTTCCAACGACGATTTTTCTTCTACCAGGAAATTTAAACTTCTGGTTAACTTAGTAAAGCAGCTGGGCTATAGCTATTTCATTCCTTTTGTAGTGCAAAAGGTTATTCGGAGGCAGGAAGCGAACCAGCATCTTCAGTAGACCGGATTGATGTGTTAGCCATTACACCACGCCGCCTACTGCTCAGCCTTAGGAAATTAATAGCTATATGCTTTACAACTTAAAAAGGAGTAGATCCCTTTAATAGGCAACAATAGGCCGGCGGGCACGGATATTTAAATCTGAAAAAAGCCATAATATTAGGGGCTTTCCATGGGAGGTTTTTCAATTTTTAGAGGATTTTAAATAAGATCCTCTTTCAAAAATATTGACAATAATTACTCAACGTAGACTTACATTTTCAAAAAAAATTTTATATAAATAAAATAATAAATGTATTTTTAAATATTAAGTAAACACTTGACAAGTACATTTACTATGTAATAAAGAAGCAGTTGGGCACATACCAGGGATCGAACCGTCAAAATTCCTAATTCCCGAAAATAGTGAATTCCCGATTCCCAAAATCGAGAATTTTATTTATATCGGGAATTCCAGTTTCTGAATTCCCGTAATTTTTCTGAAAAATCGAAAATTTTCGGGAATTTTCCTATGATTCTGGCGTTGAAAAATATGAAATATGGCCTTCCAAAATTTTCGCCTGCGGCGCAAAAAATGAATAAATCTTATAGTCGGGCCTTTCAAAATTCTCAAAATTTTGGAGAATTTTGAAAAAGGAAGATTTTCGACTTCTTGATTTTCGGTTTTCTTCTTGTTCGGGATTCTTGATTGAACAGCCAGAAAGAATTTGAACATATTTTTAAAAAGTGGCATAGTCACACCACACCTATTTTAGACAACAGGGATTTAAATTTTTAGAGGATTTTTAATAAAGTCCTCTTTCAAAAATAAACTGATCACTATGCGTTCACTTAAATTTTCAAAAAAATTTTTTATATAGATAAAATAATAAATATATTTTTAAATATTAAGTAAAAACGTTAAATGAACCTTGAAAAATTTACTCTTTTACTTAAGAAATAAAAAGCAAATCATCTACCATCACGCCTTTAATTCACAAATTTTCGAAAATCGAAAGGAAAATTACCTCAAAAATCAAGAATCGGAATTTCGAAACAACAATGATTTCATATGCTTTAATCAATAAATTTTTTCTAGATACTTAATGTATCTATCCCGAGTAAACCCTTCATAGTGCGTGTTTCACCGGAACCGAAATTTTGACTGGGACCGGATCCAGTTTAAGTTCCGGATCTTGGAACCGGAACTTTTCTAAGTTACGGCCCGGAACCGGAACTTTAAAAAAATTTGTTTTATTAGAAAAATTTAGTTTATTTAGTGGGTCGGAACAGTCAAAGGTGTCGGAAATCGGAACTCGGAAATCAAATTTTTTTCGGATATCGGAAATTTTAAGAGCCGCAGGCGAAAATTTTGAGACCGGTCGAACCGAGACCGAGATTGGAAACTCTCGGCCTCGGCGAGGCCTCGACCTCACGCAAACCTATTTTAGAGTGATTCAATTAATATGACAGGGAAACAACTTTAAAATGAATTACAACAAAACGTGAAATATTTAAAAGTTAATTGGGAAATTTTGGAAATAGAAGTGGTATAAATTTTAGCTTCCATTTTTGTGCTCGAAAATTCTTATTTTTTAACTCAAATTGATCAAATGCTATATACGAGATAAAATTTGACCTTAAACATGAAATAAAAAATACATAATATGTAAAAATTCAATTATCATTTTATTTATAAAATTTCTTTAAGAATTTTAATAACTTAACTAATTGCAAAATTGTTCTAGATATTTTTGGGTAGAGAGTTATGTAACTTTCTAAAGTTTTTTAAAATGTCATTTTTGAGGAAAAAGCGTTTGATTATTTAAATTATTTGAGTTGTATTTTGAAACAAAAGTTTGACCAAAAATTTCAAAATTTTACCAAACTTCAAAACAAACACTGCTCAATTTTTGGGGTGGAAAAAAGATGGGACCAAACTAATAAAATCAAAAATATCGACTTTTGTTCTTACAAAAATTCTATAAATTTTTTATGAACATTTTCATCGATACTGAGTAGAGAATTTTAGCTTAACTTTCCTAAGACTTATAAAATTTAAATGACTCTTGATTGAAATAATCAAGAAATATTGGAGAGAATGAGTCCCTTTTTTGCTCAATTTGGAAAAAAATCTAAAAAGCTTCGGGTAAGCTTTGAACACTATGTTTGGCCACCTCAAAGCCAAAAATGGAGCAAATTCGCGGAAAAGGAAAAAATGTAAGTAAAGATTGGGGAGGAAAACAAACTTTTTTATGACTTTTCTGGCTTCTGTTGTTGATGTTTTACTCCATTGAAGACCCGGCCATTTTGCCCTAGGCAAAAATGAGGTCCTTTTCTCTTACTTTTGAACACAGAAAAGTGGGGCAGGAAGGGGAAAATAGGAAGAAAAAATTTTTGGATGGACGAGACGAGAAAGGAGAGGAGAAAATGGAGGGGAGATAAGGTATAAATGAGGGAAATTCAAATATTTTCTCTTTATTAATGCCTATGCTCTCTCAAACAAGCCAGAGAAGAGAGAAAAGTCATTAAATAAACCTCTACCTCTTCAATAAACTCATCCTCTCCAGGTGCGCGCGAAAATTAGGTTGGAGAACAGACTGAGTTTGTTTGCATATAGTTACTGTAATGGAGTTGAGGAAGAGGAGGTGGGAGAGGAATTTGAATTCTTCAAGAGAAAAATTTTTTAGTGAGAAGGAACCTAAACCAGAGTTGTTTCGAAACTTCGATTTCCGTTTTTCGAATTTTTGAAAAAATTTGAATTTTTGGCGCTAATAAGGAGGAATTCTGACTTATCGGGCATCATAAATTTTCAAAATTTTCGCCTGCGGCACAGAAAGAGGTAGAAATCCAGAGGTAGAAAATCGTTTTTGAAGGATTTTTTAGATCTTTGCGGGACTGGAACCAGCGTGTATAAATGATCCATATATCATGGGGATTAGAGGGATTAAACGTGGTTTAAGGATATCAGAGATCATTTTAAATAAATCACCTTATAAAATTATATTAAATACCATTAATCCCCAATATCTAGTTATCCATTGATATCATATCCTTTTCAACGATATCACTCCTCATAAGGTAAATGAATTTGTTGTGATATCGGTGGAATTGAAGTGATATGGATTTGGAAGGATATAGTCGGATCTAGGGGATTCAGGGATAGGGTCATAGGAGATCAAGAAGAATCAAAGGGGATTTGGAGGATATCGGGCTTAAGAAGGAAGATGATTTGGATGCCCCTCATTCACTTTATTCAACGTTATCATTTTTGATCCTCACAAGTCCTATTTCTTCCTCTTTTCCTTTTAATCTCACGATATCCATCTTTATCTTCCAAAATCCCCCGATATTGTTAGACCCTAAATCAGAGATATCAGGTGATCTGGAGAGGAATAATGCTATTTTCTTATTAGCCCTTAAATTGGTGATATAGTAAGTAAATTTGATTGGATGACAGAGGATGTTGAGTGAAAACATAGAATGCCATTTTCAACGCCGCAGGCGAAAATTTTTGGAAATTTGGAAAGCAAATAAAACACTCCCTCCACTCATGGAACGTCAAATTATGAAAAATTGCGTAAAAATTTAAAAATTCGCAAACGCAATCCTCAAATCAAAAAATCACGCAATGCATCCCTAGTAAAAATCTTCTTTAGAGAAATAAAACATCCTCTATCCAAAAATAAATCATATGTGCTTGATAAAATTTGACATATTAATTGTGACAAAAAAGAATGTAAATAAAATAATAATTGTATTTTTACATATTAATTAATTTTATTGAAATGGGGTAGTATACTAAAATGAGGCTATTAGATTTAAAAAACTCTTGCCTATAAAATAACTTGATTTTTATAAAAAAAGCCCTCAACAGTATTTTTAAAACGACCTCAATTTTAAATATTTTTTAACATTCATCTTCCGTTAATTCATGTGAAGAGAAAAAGAGGGGATGATGAGAAAATAAACGTTAATGGCTCATTTCATTATCGCCACGCCGAAGGGATTTTTGAATGTTTTGCCCAAGGCAAAATCCGTCCCTCAAAAAGAGCAAAAATCCTTTTGTTCTTTTTTAATTTTTTGAATTTCTTATAATGAAGGTTGTTGTTATTAGAAAAAGCTACTCTGATTTAAAAAATTTAAACCTTCGAATATTTAAAAATATAAAAAGTTAAATAAAAATCTTAATTTTCTACTGAAATTGTATCAGCCATATTCTTAAATAGTCAAATAACTTATAAATATAGTCAAAATTTCTTCAAATTACAACCAAAAACGAATCGAAGAAAATTTGAGAAACACGACTATTCGACAAATTCAGAAGATTTTGATGTCAAATAATTCATAATAATTCTCAATATACTTATAGCGTTTCTATGGGACAAATTCACGACTATTCTGTTCCTCAAACGAAAAATAAACAAAACGCTCCAAAAATCTTTAGAGAGTTAACAACCTCTCTACCCAAAAATATACTAACAATTGCAACATTATCAAAGCAGATTTCAAGAAATACATATATAAATATAACGATAATTGAATTTTTACATATTATGTATTTTTTATTTCACTTTTAATTCAAATTTTATCCAATGCATAGTAGAATTTGAACAATTTAAGTTAAAAATACGAATTTTCTAGCATAAAAATGGAAGCTAAAATTTATACCACTTCTATTTCCAAAATTACCTAAATTTCCCAATTAACTTTTAAATATCTCACGTTTTGTGATAATTTATTCTATAGTTGTTTCCCTGTCATATTACCGTATTTACTCTAATTAAATGACATCTCTAATTGAATGACATCTCCAATTGAATGACACTTTTTAGGGGTATATGAAAAATAGAATGACTGTCATTCTATTAGAGAAAATACGGTAATTGAATCACTCTTTAAAACAGTTTTTTCTCATTTTGGATAAGAAAAAGTAAAAGACTGCCAAGTAAGGTTGGCGGATCAAATTAGGATTAGGGATGACGGATCATTGGAAATCTACAGTATCGTGACCTAAAAAAGAAATCTATGGTATAAAACATCGGATTTATAAAAATCATTAAAATAGTTAAAATTTGATTTTTCACTTTCCTTCTTTGCTTCCTCGTTCATTTTTACTGACATGAATAGGATTTCATTATTACATTCACATGAAGCAAACCAAAAAGTTGGTTTGCTTCATGTCTGATCTAAATACGAAAGAGCTGTGCGAGCTGAGTCGATTGACACCAAATTAGTCCGCTGAAAAAACTTTTGGGCCGAGAGCCTCAAGTTTTTGTCTACGGTCGCTGGGTTCTGGGCTCGTAACTTAATCCTATTCCTATCATGATGAGAGGGCATGCCTCAGAAGCAGCAAAAATCTCAACGCAGACTATAGGTAAGTAGTCAAAATAAACGATCATAACTTTGTCTAATCACATCAGATTTCTCTGATTTTGATGTCTTACGACTCAACTCGACGAGATCTTTCGAATGACAAATCACCTGTCCAAAATCGGTTTCCGGATGAAAAATTTTCAAAAAATTTCAATTTTTAAAATATTCCGTGAGACGGTGGTTCCGTGATTTGGTATTTCCGTGACTTGTCCTTTCCTCGAGTTAGCAATATTGACCTTATCAAAAAGGCGTGCCTTGTTTAGTTTTTTCCTTATTTTAATAACTGCTTTGGAATGGTTAATTTTCATTTATATTTTATGTTTGTCGTTAGGCAAAAATGTGTACAAGGATTAATTTTTTCCATTTTTCTGCTGATTTTGTTTTACTTTTCATACATTGTATTTTTATTTTTCAAGAAAATTATTCATGTTTTACCTAAAATGGCTTTGAAAAAATAAAAATATTGGTGATCTTAATCGTGGCAGACCAAAACACAGATCGGTCATGACACGGAAAAGCAAAAACACGGGCTTGCCAACATACAGAATGACCAAAATACAGGCCATAGAAAAAGCGGACCAGTCCGTGCTTTGTCTGTTCCGTATTTTGAAATTCCTTGTTTTGCCCTTCCTCCGATCTTAAGGAAAAATAAGAAAAAGACCATTGTAAGAAATTAAGGAAAAAAGTCAACCAGACTAGAGACCGGACTCGAGTGATCGTTCGATAATATCGATATCGATATCGAAAAATATCGGTTTTTTAACATCGATATTTTTCGATATTTTTTCCGGACGGGGGATGTTGTACCACCAATGACTGGAGAAGTTGTACCAATGACGGGGGATGTTGTACCAATGACGGGGGATGTTGTACCAATGACGGGGGAAGTTGTACCAATGACAATGACAGCCTTAATCCGATGACAGCCTTAATCCCTCCAAATCCCCTTATATCCCTCTTACTAATTTTAAATCCCATTAAACTGTGGGGACTGATATACAAGGGAGACTGAACCATGCAGACTGATGACTCAGGCAACTAGAGCCGGACCGGATCCGGAACCCGGATTTGGGACACGGACTCCGGAAAACCGGCCGGATAATGTAAAAGAGAATTTAATGTAAAAGAGAAATAAAACTTTAGGCCAAAAGAAATTAGGTAATATCGAAAAATATCGAGCAATTTATCGTTCGATATATCGGTATCTATATGAAAAATTTTTCGTTCGATAATATCGATATCGATATATCGATATTTTCCATCGATATATCGTATCGATCCGGTCTCTAAACCAGACACTCCTTTCGGATATAGTCAAATATTTTATAAAATATATCCGTGCTTTTTTGATAATTTCAGGATCATTTCTTCAAATTTTAAAAAATATTTTTTCATAAAATTTTATAAATGACAACAATGTTTTCGGATGCAACAACGGTAGCTTTTTCGAATAATTTATATTAAATATTTTAAAAATGACCCTTCTTTAATAATAACCCTTCTTTAAATAAATTTAGTTGGAATCACTTACTTGTGAAATAGAATGGAAAGTATATAATTTTGGTAGGCATGAACACTTAATGAAGATTGGCAAATTTTTAACGAGTATGTGTGTCATAATTAAATTATTATATAAATTATTTCACGCCCATTTTTTGTGCCAATAAAAGGGGAAGGGTGAACCGGGCAAAAAGCTCAGTCTTGACTTTAATTTTGCACCAAAAGTTGAGCCCGGTGCTCCCTTCCCCTTTAATTTAATTATTTATATTTAATTTTTGTGATAAAACTTTGTTAAAGGGAGCAAGTCGTTAAACTCTAGGGGTAACGCTTTTCGCGCCCCGAGAGTGAGCTGTCGCTCATTCTCGGGGCCCAACGAAAGAGCGTGGGAACATAATATGGTGCTCCCAGGCGGCAAGCAATTTTTACAACAAATATAATTTATATTAAAAATTTATTTTAAACATTTTATAAACTAGTTTTTTCCCCTATCTTTTTGTTTAATTTTGGGTTTAATTTTTCTCTTTTTTTCCCCCAATTTTTGCAAAAATCTACAGGCGGATGTTTAATTTTTCAACCCAAATTTTTTATCGCCATCATCCATCAAAAACCCCACACCCGTTTTTTCCCCCAATTTGGCGAATGCGAATTTTTTTGTGTGTAATTATTTCCACCCGAGTAAATGCATTAATTAATCATTCTCATTTTTCTCCAAAAAACGCCCAAATACCCGTTGTAAAATTCCTTTTAAAGAAAAGCCATTTATAATTTTTAACCATTTATAATTTTTTGTTTGTTTGATTTTTCCTACAACCCAACTCCTCTTTTTACGCGCGGCTAGCCACTTCTCATTTGATCTCATTCTCCAAGTCCTCATTCCCGGGACCAAAATAAACCCTAACACAAGGGAAGGTACTGTTAGGTCGGGCGGTCAGAAATTCAGAGGAGGGAAAGAAATAAATGGTTGGTAGGCTTCGTTTAGAGTTCGAGTAAATAAAGGGGGAGTAAAAAGCTACAAAAAGCACTCAAATCAGTCAACAATTTTATTAATCAACAAAAATTAGGGGAGCCATCCAAAACTTTTTGGGATGCTCGAGTCTAGGAAAATTTTCGGTCTTGGACAGCTCAAAAAAAAAAATCCATAATTATGGGGTAAATTTGAAGGGTTTCCGTATCATCGGGAAATCACGATCTTCACGTGCATCTCTTTTCTTCCACGCCAACCCCAGAAGCACGAGCATCAAGAAAGTCGAGAGGGAGACCAAAGCCAACATGAAGATCTCCCAAAGGGCCATTCCATTTCCAGCGGGGTGGAAAGTGGGAGCAGTTTCAGCACAGAAAACTGGCTCCTCCCACTGGTCCACCCCCCAGCAATGCTTGGAGCAATTATGGTGGGGAAAACAAGTCCTGGTGTAGAATTTCACGTCCTTGAGCGCTAAAAATAAATTCCGATTTTGTCCCAAATCCCTCACCACCCTAGGGTAAATCCGGCCGGTTTGCCAGGGGGTCCCATTTCCGGGCAATAAAAAGCTAGCTACTAAGATTTAAATTAAGGGTGAGGATAAATTTAGGGCAAATATTAAAATTTATTGTTAGAAAATTTAAGTGAATAAAATTTCATTTCTAAAAAATATATTTAAAAACACACTGGAAGGAAGTGAAATTGACACTGAAGGATCCGAAACCCAAGTCGAAGAAGATATTTTAGAAGAAAGAAATACTAGGGAGGCTAGATACAATAGGTATTTACAGAAAAGGGAAGAAAGTAGGCTGAAAATGGATAGAATTCAAACGAGGGTGGCCAATTTGGAGGAAACGATGATGGAAAGAAACTCGATGGGATTACCTCTTCCCTCTTGCTATAATGGTTCAGATGATTTCCTAACGTATTTGAAGGAGTTTAATCGGGTGGCTACAGGGCATGGGTGGCAACCTCCGAGATGTTGCCAAATCCTTCCTATTTACTTGAGGGGTGCTGCTCTAGCGATTTACGAGGGGATGCCGGAGGAAGAGAAAAATAACTGGAAGAACTTGGTTGAAGGATTAGCGAATAGGTTGAAGAAAATATCAACGAGGGAAGTGGCGAGGTTGAAAATGATAGAGAGAAGGCAAAAGGTGGGCGAGACTGTAGATGAGTTTGCCCAATCACTTCGTACCTTGGTCGAGCGGGCGTATCCGGATTCCTCTTTGGACGTGGATCTTGCCGCCTTAACGCTCGATCCGGCAGTGACAAATAATGTGAAGGGCGAACTGGGGAAGATGACCAAACGGTTCAGGGACGAACAGTGTAGGGATCGCTTCCGAGCCGGACTTTTACCCGAGATCAAGGAAAAAATTATATTCATGGATGACCCTCGTTCCCTAAATGAAGCCGTCACGCAAGCGAAGCGAGTAGAGGAATTAAATAGTTCAATAAAAGAGGATGTTTGGCGAAGAACTAAAGAAGTGGAAGTAAAAGCAACCTTAGCAGAAGTTAATGAAATACGGGCAAATAGGGATCGGGAAATGAATGGAATGAAAAATGAACCAAATTGGCAGACACAAAATTACCGACAAAATAACTATTCCCGAGGAAACCAATGGGGGCAAAGAGGAAATAGGGGAGAATGGCGAAGGGGACCAGCAAATCAATTTCAGTCATGGAATCAGGGCTATAGAGGAAACCAAAACGCGAGGAACTTTCGCAATCAAAGAGGCCAAAGATGGACTCCAGGCCCCAGCAGAAACCCAAATTCAATCCCGGTACCAAGTGGCGGAACTAGTGGAGCTCGAGGAAGGGGCACAAATTTCCAAAGAGGGACATACAGAATAAATGAAACCAGTTTCCCCTATATATGCTTTTTGGCTATGATTTGTTTAATTCTACCACTGACAAACGGACAATTCCAAATTTGCCCTAATTTCCCCGAAGGGACAGGAATTGTCATGAATTTTCCAAAGGATCATAATTGCACAATTAAGCTTGAGGAGATACCGGAACTTGTTAAAATACACATCTTTGTACCGATTCGATTACCAAAGAAGTTCCCCGTGGTTAGGTGCCAGAAATGGATTGTGAGAATGTGCACAGAGTCATACCTGGGAATTTACAGCAAAGAGAAGGATGCCAATATAGTTTTCACAAAAATTTCGAAGGAAGAATGCTGGCACACCTGGGATACTCAATTATTGCAAAGACGAGGAGAAAACGTCTGGCAGACCCCTAGTAACTGGGATAAAGAGTATTCATTTTTTGGGGTTAAGTGCAAAAACGTAACGGGTACGACTCTGGAAGAAGGTTCAGGGGCAATACTTGATGGAAGAAAATTAGTAACTAGTTGGGGGGACGAATTTTTGATTAGTAAAAAACAAGATGAAAATGAAGGTTGGACAAAAACCCAGGAAATTGAAGAAATACTAATGTGGAGAATACCGGACCAAACTTATTGGAATACTCATTTTCGGGTAGGACCAGTGAGCGCTGAAATTTGGTCCCCAAGGGCAATTGTTGTTGACGAATTGCAGTATTCGTTTATATATCATAAAAATGCCACACACCCTGAAAACATGCATGGTCTACCCGAATTAGCAATCCGAATGGAAAATGACGTTTTTGTTGAAATAATTGAGGAAAAATTGGAAAATAAAACAAGGGTTAAAAAACAATCTGGGACTGGATTCTTGAAGAAAAACCGAAAATTGTTTGAAGGAAGGACGACCACACAGGGGACTACCCTGAGGGTACAAGGCGTAGAGACAACCATTCCGGCTACAGTAACTCAAAAGCCAATAACTCGCAGGGAAGAGACCCGAACACCTATATGGAAAGTAACCCCTTCCACGCGAAATTTAATGCCAGTAACAGAAAGGCCAAGTGTTATTTCGGTTCCCACTACCCCAAAGGGAATTACGGCTACGAGAAAACTGAGTCTGACTACCCCCAGTACAACTAGACCACTCACGACCACTCTGAGAGCCAGGACTACGTCGAGAACGCCCATAATCCCAAATACATCGAGAAGATTAGTTTTTACCACTGCAGGCACTCCGAGAAAATTCATAACCACCACTACCCCAAGAAGAATTACAAGCACCCCAAGCACTACTACGCGGAGAGTAACTTATTCACTAAGACCCGCAACAAAAATACGAACATCGACCCAAAGTGCTTCCACCACTAGGAAAACGGAAATAACGACCAAAACCCCTGCTATCATAGAAAAGCCCCTGTCGAGATTAAAACCAGAAGGTCAGGGGGACGAAATAAAGAAAATTCAAATCCCTCAAAAGCTGATTGCGACGACCGAAAAGAGCACAACCACAGTGGTGATAAAAAGGGACGTGTCCGAGAAGCCTTGGTTTGACCCGGGCGATGAAAGTCACTCTAACTCCAGACTTAATTACCTGGACTGGAAAACAGAGCAAAGGAGGGTAGTAGAAGCGAGGGAAAAATGGATAAACGATTGTCATAACAGGAACACTCAACTGGCCATTGCACGAACATTAGCGAGGGAGATGCCTGAGCAAGCGGCGCGATCGCTTTATAACCGGGATGATATAACAGCATACTTATTAAATTCACAGGATGGTCAACTAAAGTGGCAAATAAATAGGTGCCAGCAAGTAAAAGCAGAATCGATAGAATGGAATCAGATGATCGGGCAGGATTGTTACAAGGAAATCCCTGTGACTGTAAAAAATCTGAAATATTTTCTGAAACCAGGGGGAAGAGATTTGAAGGAAGAAAAGTTGTGAAGAATAAAATGCCAGCCCCGCACATACCCCCCCCCCCCCAGTTATAGAATGTCATAATTAAATTATTATATAAATTATTTCACGCCCATTTTTTGTGCCAATAAAAGGGGAAGGGTGAACCGGGCAAAAAGCTCAGTCTTGACTTTAATTTTGCACCAAAAGTTGAGCCCGGTGCTCCCTTCCCCTTTAATTTAATTATTTATATTTAATTTTTGTGATAAAACTTTGTTAAAGGGAGCAAGTCGTTAAACTCTAGGGGTAACGCTTTTCGCGCCCCGAGAGTGAGCTGTCGCTCATTCTCGGGGCCCAACGAAAGAGCGTGGGAACATAATAATGTGGTCTTTACTTATTTCCGTTACAAAATGTGCGCCCATGAAAGACAGAGCAGGTCCCAGAACAGCTCCCAGTCTGTTCTTATTGACGAGATAAATATACCCTTCTTTAAACGTTCGAAATGGTCAATTATTCTTAGTATTCAATGCCAAGGAACGGACAAGTCAAGGAACGACTAAATCATGGAATATGTATGTAAAAATCGGAATTTTTTGAAAAATCCGAATATTATGAATTTTAAAATAATTATGAAAAATTCAAGGTTTTTAAAAAAATGCCTATATTTAAAATATTCCATGATTTGGTCGTTCCTTGACTTGTCGTCCTTGATTTGTCTGTTTTTTGAGTTAGAACGACACGTGTTTTGGCGATTTTGGTCTAATAATTGGACATGCTTTTGGGGATATTTTTCTTGAGGCGTACGGACACAAATTAATTTAACTAAATTCAAATTTAGGCAAACAATTCTACAATCCAAAATGTCCTTCGGTTATATGGGAATTACGTATTTACAAAGAAACTTCTAGCCAACATTATCACCCATATTCAAATGAAAGAAATGTAATTTCACTTGTTCAAGTAGGACTCATTCACTCGAACGATCCCGTGAAAGCTAAATTTGATATTTGTATGTTGTATGAAAATGGGGAAAAATCGACTCTTTGTCATCAAGTGTATGCATATTTTTACTATTATATTAGTAAATATATATAATAGTATATATTTACCCCCCGACTCCATAGGGCCGAGTTACAGACCCCCGAAATTTGGTAATTTTTGGGGTCAAAAAATCCGACTATACAAATAATAGCTCATTCGAAATGACTCGACGAGCTGAGTTGAATAACATCAAAATTATCTTGATTGGGTGATTCTGAACTAAGTTATGACCAACGGAAGCTTCACTGGAAAAACTGTGGGCATATACTAAAGCGACCCAAAATCAAGCAAATGATAAAAAAATCATAGATAAAATGTCATATTTGACAAAATCTGATATCAGATTCGGACTCAGCATGGTCGATTACCTATATAAAATGATTTTCATAAAAAAATAATGATTTTTAAGATTTTTAAAACTGGATCCCAGATTCTAAAGGATTACCCTTTTTCAATCCCGAAGGCTCGGGGCGCAACCCTACTTTATATCATTATATTAATTGTCTTTGTCGATTTAAATGACTATTACTTGTCTTATTAAAGTATGCAGGTTGATCGAAATGAAAGTTGATAGAAACCGCATTGAATTATAATTTTTATTGCATATTTAAATTTATAGGAACACTACAATCGAGTTCAAAAATCAATCAGAATCAAATAAATATTCAATTTTTAAACCAAAAACCGCTGACTGTATGTTGAAAATAAAGTTTACATAATTTTTAATTTTAGATCCCTTGACGATTTTTTGTAATGTTGAATTTGTGCCGCCTTATACAATAAAATTAGGAAATGAATTTGATGTTTCTTTAATAGCGAAAAATTCATTTATGGATATTTTTAAAAAAGGAATACTCACCGACTGTGTTTTTGAGATAAGTTTTCTATTGTGTCTGTAATTTAAAGTTTAATTATTACGCTGGTTAATTTATTATTCCCAAGCTGGCTGGGTGGGCGAAAGTTTTTATCTTATAATCATTATGATACTCACGGTTCCGAAAGATTCATGGAAACGGCGGTACGATAGTTGCGGATACGCACGTGCGGGTGCGACAATTGCGGGCTATAATTGCGGACGACAATCGCGGATATAAAATTTTAAAAAATTTAAGATTTTTTAAAGTTTGCAGTGCCACATCAGTCTAAAAATGATTTAGAAACCGTCAGAAGTCTGAAACTGACAGCCGGGACAGTAGTTAACCCAACCCCCGAGTCGTGGGGGGCAGAGGGGTCCGTGAAATTAATCCCTAATTAATTCCATGTAATTACACCACTAATTAAGCATAACCTAAAGGTTTAGGGACATTCCGAACTATCCCAAGGGTCTTATCAAAGATAACTGATTTAAGAAAAGGGGCCCGTGTAATTAATCTCTAATTAATTCCATGTAATAGTCCGTTAATTAATGTTATTCTAAAGGTTTAGGAACATCCGGTATCACCACAAGGAGTTTTATCAATGATAACTAAAAAGGGATCCGTGTAATTAGCCTCAAATTTATTTCTTGTAATTACCCTTTAATTAAATTCTTGTTAATAGTCCACTAATTAGGAATATCCGGTACCAATCTTGGGACCTGTCAAACCAAAAGGTCTAGGACATGTTTCCCTCAAAAATTTTTAAATATTTATTTTTCCCTTTTCCTCAATTTTTCGCGCAGCGTGCGTTCAGTCTTTTGAAATTTTTAGGTCATCTTAAAAACTTTTCCCTTTTTCTTTTGTATTATTTAATTTTTTAAAAATTTCTAGGTCATCTCTGACCTACAAAAAATTTTCTTTTGTTGGAAAATATTGACCTTAAAAAATAGGAAAAAATGTTTTGAATGGAAAAATAGGGAAAAATATATCGAAAAAAAGAATAAAATGGAAATAGTACTAAGTTAGAGAAAAACGTTAAAAATATTGAAAACCCTTTGTTTTACTTCCCGTCTAATAGTCCTGGAGTAGTATAAAAGGAGATCATAATTACTAGATGTAATTAATTTAATATGAACTCCAAAAATTTCCCAAAAATTTTTCCTGAGGTGGAATTTAACGTCACCACTAGCGGGATCACCATTTCCAGTCCCCGCTTTAATACACCTCGTTTTATTCCCTATGAACAGGGTGGAATGTGTCGTACATGTAAAAGTACAGAAGTTGAACTAGATTTTATAATAGTCAAAGAAGGAGTGGTGGTCTATTGCACGCGATTTGAAGGAAGTCGTTTTGCTCAGTTTGATTCACTCTTCGATTTACCGGGACATTGTTTTTTCAAAGTAAAAAACAAAGGACGCGTCTTTAATGTACCCTACAATGCTACAACACAAACTGTAGTTCCCTGTCCTAAGACCGAGCCTGCTACACCACAATCAGAGATTCCCACAATAGTACCTGAACCGACAACTCAACCCACAGATTCACTCCCATTAAAAGAGGATTTAGATGAATTCTTCCAAAGCTTAAATGCTTCAGTAACGGGAATACCAACGGATTGAAAAGATATTTAAATGATTTTTCTATGTATTTATTGTATTCATTATGGATTTATTTTCTAATAAAGAATTAAAATTTAAACTTCCTTTTGGAATGATTTTAGCTGGCCCTAGTTCCAGCGGTAAAAGTACATTTCTTTTAAAGTTCATTGCAGGATCTAGTGAACTTATCGACCCCAGTCCAAAATCAATACTATATTGTTTTGGTGAAATGAACAATATTGTACCCCTTTTACAAAAATCAGGAGTCGGTGTATTTGCGGGTGTCCCTACAGAGGAATTGATTAAAAAATATCCAAAGCCTTTACTACTGATTCTAGACGATTTACTCCTCTCTATTAATGAAAAATATTTATCAGAATTATTTACCAAAAAGTCCCATCACCAAAATTTCTCCATAATTTTTGTCACACAAAATTTATTTGACCCCAAAATTAAGGTTGCACGCCAAAACTCTCAATACATTATTGTAATGAGATCCCCCAACTCTATGCTTTCTGTCAGAAACATAGGGGTACAATTATTTCCGAGACAGTTGGACTACTTCCTCGATGCTTATCGTCAAGCAACCAAACATCCATATGGATATTTAGTCATAGACATGCACGCCTCATCAGATCCAACTCTCCGTCTCCGAACAAACATATTTAAGGACGACGAAGAGAAACTTATCTTTATTCCAAAAAATGGTTAGTCAACTAGTTCATAAAAACATTGATTTTTTAAAATTATTATCCAAGACAAAATCTGAAAGAAAACGTAAAAGACTATTGAGACATTCAAATACAAATCAGCTCTTAGCAATAGCTGAGATTTGCCTTAATATTGTAAAGTCCAGATTCCATCTAACTACCCAACAAAAGAGACGTTTATTACCCTATTCAGAATTTGTTCGTAGTATGAGCAGAGTCAGAAGTGAAAGAGGAGCAAGACATGTTATAAATCAAAAAGGTGGAGGTGTTGGAGTGTTTGCCGCCCTCCTTACACCTATACTTGTTGAAGTGGCAAGGATGATAGGAAGCGCGTCTATAAAAGAACCAAATTTCAACTAAACTCAATTTTAATAATGGCAAACAAATTTATTCTAGTCCCAGAGGAAATTTACAAAGGACTTACAACTCATGACACGGGTGAACCAAACTTGGATTTTATTCGTCGTGGGTTAGAAAAAACCAAACGCAAAAAAGAGACACCTAGTGCAAAAAATATTAATTATAATCAGGAGTTTAGACGGTATCTACAGCTAAGAAATGAACAACAAAATAGACCGGTCAAGGTCGAGATGGTGGCTAGTTCAAAGGGTATCATGGCTCGTCCTGCAACAAGTCTAACTGAAGAAGATGATATGTGGACTCAAGATTTCTCATCCCCCTCTTTTCAAAGTCTATCTGATACTACGTCAACGTTAAAAGAAGGTCTACCCTCTTCATTACCAACAGAAAATATTACCACAAAAGAGGAGAAACCAGAAATAAAAACTCCCAAGTTCAAGAAAATCTCTCCCAAAAAATTTAACAAAGTTAAATGGGCCCAGAGGAAACCCTCAAGTAGACGAAGACCTATAAATAGGTTCAGCCCAGCATTATGGAGATAAAAATGGCAGACTATACAAAACTTTTACAAAATCTTTACAACAATCCTGAATCTCCCGCAGCATTTTCAGGTGTAGATAGACTCTGGAGAGAGGCTAGAAAAGTCCTCAAACATATACCTAAAAGAGTTATACAGGATTATTTGGAGGGTCATAGGACATACACATTGATGCGCCCGAGGCGCATTAATTTTAAAAGGGCAAAAACTATACCTGCAGGTTTTATGACAGATGTTCAAGTTGATCTTGCAGATTTTCAAAAATTATCAAGACATAATCAAGGAAATAGATATTTACTATTAGGAATCGATGTCCTTTCGAAAAGAATATTTGGAGTCCCGGTAAAAGCAAAAAATGGAGAGAATATGGTAACAGCATTTGATTTATTATTAAAACAAATGCCTATGAAACCTCATCGTATATTTTCGGATAAAGGAACAGAATTTAAAAATTCTCTAATGAAAGAATTTTTCCACAAAGAGGAGATTCAAAAATTAGAGGCAACTCACTCTACCGTTAAGGCCTCCTTGGCTGAGAGAGCTATACGTAATATTAAACAAAGAATTTATCGGTACTTTGCCCAAAATAAAACTCTGGATTGGGTTCAAGTCCTTCCCAAAATTATCGAGGGAATAAATAAAGCAAAAAGTAGAGTACATGGTATGCGACCTATAGATGTAAATTTTGATAATGCTCAATATGTATGGGAAATGATATATGGTGACGTATTTTCAAATAAAAAGATGAGACCCAAGTTAAAGAAAGGAGATTATATCAGAATGAGCGTAGGGAAAGGAGTATTCGAAAAGGGATACATCCCAAACTGGGGAGATGATTATAGATCCCCCATCCAAACTGGGGGATCTATAACGAGGAATTAGCTCGCGTTCGTAAAGATGCTGATACAGAATATAGAATTGAAAAAGTTGTGAAGAAGAAAAAGAGATCAGATGGAACATATGATCTTTTAGTAAAGTTTATGGGATACCCCGAAAGAGAGTGGATTCATGAGACACAGTTAGTATAAAAGAACAGAGTTTTCCACTATTCACAAATAAAAAATGTCAAACACATTTTTTGTCTATCTTCCTAGCAATGTTCCCGATTACCCCGATAACAAACCAAATAAGTTTAGGGTCCATTTACCAAAACCCTTATATTTTTCCGGTGACTGGGTGTGTGGCCTTCATAGCATTAGCTATCCTTATTCGTGGCCTTCAACTATCGGTACCCTAGATGAACAATGGATTGACATCCATTTTACTAGAAATGATGGACAGGCTAGTGTTATCCGTGTCCCCATCCCTAGAGGTTCACATACTTCAACAGAAGAGTTGCTTCAATTCATAATAGCTACTTTACAACACCAAAGTAGCACATTAGAATCTTCGCCTTTGGATTTGCCAGAAACATTGGTTGAAAAACCCAAAGTCCGCAGACCTAAACGTAAAATATCTCCTAAAAGTGAACTTAAATCACTCCCACGTCTATCGCCTGAAGGTGAACTTAAATCACTCCCTCCTCTATCGTCCGACGAAGAGGAACTTAAAAATCTTCCACTTCTATCATCTGATGAAGAGGAACTCAAAACTTCACCTCTACCTCCAAAGCCTTCACCTCAACCTCCAAAACCCACTTCTCAACCTCCACCACCTAAAACAAAATCTCCAACTCCAAAACCATCACCACAACCTCCACAACCGACTCCTCAGCCTCCAAAACCTACACCACAACTTCCACCAAAACCCACTCCACAAATTCCACAACCTCCAAAACCGACTCCTCAACCTCCAAATCCTACACCACAACTTCCGCAACAACCTTCACCACAACTTGCACAACCTCCGAAACCCGTTCCACAACCTACACCACAACTTCCGCAACAACCTTCCCCACAACATTCACAACCTCCGAAACCGACTCCTCAACCCCCAAAACCTACAACACCTCAACCCCCAAAACCTACAACACCTCAACCTCCAAAACCCACTCCTCAAACTCCACCTCAACCTCCAAAGCCTACAACACCTCAACCTCCAAGACCCACTCCTCAACCTCCAAAACCCACTCCTCAAACTCCAACTCAACCTCCAAAGCCTACAACACCTCAACCTCCAAAACCTACACCACAACTTCCGCAACAACCCTCACCTCAACCTCCAAAACCCACAACACCTCAACCTCCAAAGGCTACAACACCTCAACCCCCAAAGCCTACAACATTTCAACCTCCAAAACCTACTCCTCAAACTCCACCTCAACCTCCAAAACCCACTCCTCAAGCTCTACAACAGCCACCCACTCCACTTCAACCTCCAAAACCCACTCCACCTCAACCAACAAAACCCACGCCTCAAAGACCAAAAACCTCACCTCAACTTACGACTCCTCAACCTCAAACACAACCTTCTCTACCCACTCCTCTGCCTTTAACACAAAATGAAGAAGAATTGAGATCTCTATCTCCTTCAACCGAAGGGCAATCCTCACCTAGTTCACCTACACTTCCAAAACTTCCTGAACCTGAAGCTAGCTTTAAAGATCCTCTGTGGACTGAAGAAATGGAACATGTACTGACAAAAATCCTTGGGAAAACACCAACAAGACAAGCCAGAATAAACTACTTGCCAAATATGCCAGCACTTTTGCGACAGTATGGTAGATTAAAAAAGGACAAAATAGATTCATCAGTCCAGAAACAAATTATTGATGCAATTGAAATATTTTATCACGTTGACTTTGAAAGATTTAAAGTCAAGTTCAATCATCCAAAGATAAAGTATCTTTCCTTTTCAAACCAACTTGGTTATGTGTTAGGATTTGAAAACCCAGATATGGTTAGAAATAATGAAGTAGCAAAATATGGTTGTGATTTACGCGGAGGATTTTCAAGTTTTGCAGTATACTCTAAAGGACTTACCGAAAATATGATTATCGGTAACTCACTCAGCTCGCTATTGAGAGTTGTTTCTGTTGCAGGAGCAACACCTGGAGAATATTATGAAAAAATTTACGATTCACCCATTTACTCAAGGGTCCTACCAAAGGAAGTTAATGAGATCGAGATTGAACTTAGAACAATGGATAACGGACGACTAGTACCATTTGAATTTGGGACGGTGCTACTGGTCCTCATATTTAAGAAGGTCATAAATTTCTAAATTTCATTCTAACGAAAAATGGTTCACATTTTATTTGATACAAACACTGTAAGTTATGATGATTTTCTCCCAATGAGGGGAGATGGAATTTCAGATGAATATTTCAAAGGAGCAGCTCCTTTTCAGAGAGGATATGGGCAAAAAGGAGCCGGAGTTGGAGACATTATGAGAGGTCTTTGGAGATATTTCCTTCCAATCATGAAAAGAGTTGGCACTACTGTATCAGAGGAAGCACTAAATACAGGTCAACGAGCACTAAGTAGGGTTATTCAAGGAGAACCAGTAAAAGAAGCACTAGTCTCGGAAGGAAAGAAGGGAATAGACACAGTACTAGAGAAAGGAGGCTTACCCAAACAATTTGGAGCTGGAAGGGGTATAAAAAGGAAACCAGTTCCCAGTCATCAAAAAGTTATAAAAAGAAAAAGATTAAGATCTGATACCTTTGGATTTTATTAAAATGTCCTTTCATAAAATTGATCGTGATAGTATAAATTCTATCACAAATGCACTAGATTTCTTCCAAGTTCCACCTACAAATGTAAGTATTTCATCGTCCAAAAACTTTGAAATCCTACCCAGCAATCCTCTATCAGATACACCATACCACTTTAAAATTCATAGTAGTCAAAATTACATAGATTTATCTAAAGTATATCTATTCACAGAGTTTCGTATTAAAAAATTAGATAATGATGGAAAATTGACAAACCTGGTAGCAACAGATAATGTTGCACCAATACAACTTATAGGCCAAACATTTATTAATAACATGAGAATTAATGTTAACGGTAGAGAAATTTTTAATTCAAATTCCCTCTATGCATACAAAACATACTTTTCACACGAATTGTCTTACTCTCTAGGAGCAAAAAATTCTCACTTGAATGCTGCTGGCTATTATTATGATTCAGACACAAATCTTGAAGGGGGCACTGCATTCACTACAAGTAAAAGTCTATTTTCTCTTAGCAAAACTGCGCAATTCATTTCAAAACTTGACGCAGACATATTCAATCAGCCTCTATACCTAATCAATCATTGCGAAATTGACGTTGAGATACTACCAAATGAGGCAAAATTTGTATTAATTGCCCCACCAGCTAACGGTGTAGCACAAACCTCAACTTACCAATTTGAAGTTGTAAGTTGTAAGCTCTATGTGAAAAAGGTCGACCTGATGGACGGACTCTCTTTAGATATTGCAAGAAAGTTAGAAACTAAACCCGCTCGTTACGCTATAAGAAAAACAATGATGAAACCTCTTTTTATAAGTCAAGGTCGTTATGAATTTAATGCAAACCTATTCATGGATCAAATTCCTAGAAGACTCACACTAGGACTAGTTGCAAATTCAGACTATGTTGGGAATATTGGGCGAAGTCCATTCAACTTTCAACATTTCAATGTCAGAGAAATTAGTATTATTGCTAATGGAAGACCTTATCCCCAGGCACCCTATGACTTTGATTATAAGAATGGGAGATATGTTAGAGCATTCCACGATATGAATGAAGGTACAGGTTTAATAAATTCCAATGAAAATAATGGGATCACTTACCAACAATATGGAAAGACACATTGCATATATGTATTTAACCTAACTAATAGTGGTGACGATAATAGTGGAACATTTGACTTGATCAAAAATGGTACCACAGCTGTGCATATAAAATTTAGCCAACCGGTTCCAGACGGTGGAGCTATGCTCATTGTGATGGGGGAGGCAGACTCCCTTATAATGCTGGATAAAAACCGAACCATAGCAAGTGATACAACCATTTGAGAAAAATGAAAACAATTTTACTATCTTTATTTTTAATTCGCTTGTTTGCTCCGAGTGTTGAGCTAACTAAAGAAGCTATGGATAAATTAGAAGAGATTCCAGAGTATTCAAAATATTTGAGAAGAGCAGGATACCCTGAAAAAAATTACACAATTGAAAGAATTTCAGCACCAAGTCCGCCAATACTAACACTTCCAGCAATTGAATTGTGCAAAGAAGGACCACAAGACAATAGTTTTTACAGTCATGTTTTTTGTTGGAGTATGATTGGACTATATATTATGCTTTTTGTAAGCCTAGTTATTTATCAACTGCGCTCAGTCTTTTGGCTAAAAACTAATATTCCTAAAAATAATGTACAACAGTCAAATAGCAACGATATTGAACTCCAACCCTTACACAACTCTAATCTTTCAAGGATGTTTTCCATGTAATGACCTTCCTCAGCCAATGCAAGGAAAAGTATTGATTGTAAATTTGGACCCTCAAGGATTTGAAGGTTCACATTGGATTTCTATATACGTACAAGATAAAAGAAAGGCAATTTATTTTGATAGTCTAAACCTTCCAACAAGTATATGTATTGTTGATTCGTTTTTAAAAAAATTTTCTATTGTAACTAGGAATGTAAGGGCATATCAGTCCCTTTATTCAAATTGTTGTGCCCACCACTGTATTTCATTTACCTATTTCCTTTCAAAGGGATACAACTTTGATGAATATTTAACTTTATTAGATAAACAAAATGATCCAGATTTATTTGTACAAAAAATTGTGAAAAAAATTATAAATTATCGAGATAGTTCTTGGTAATATCTGCACATTCTGGACATAGATAGAAAGCGTATACAAAGGATTTTTCATCCTTAGGAACCAATATTTCATCTTGCATCTGTTTCACAACAAAACTAAGACAGTCGGAGCACCATTTCCCTGCTCTAAAGTAATTGATGAGAATACTAAGTCTTGCCCCCATGTCAAGTTGAAGGTGATTTTTTAACGCATCATTAATTGAATGCACATAGGTCCTTATTTTAAATTCACGATATTCGCGAACTCCATTGACAAATCTTATGATTTCGAAATTTTCCTCGCTCATTTTAATAATGAATTGTGTTTTAAGATTCAAGTCGATTAAATAGGTCACGCCTCACAGCGGGGAGTAAGTAACAAATTTAAAATGTAACTAGGTCAAATAGAGGATTATGAAATCAAGAGATCCGAGGCATATATAAGTAAAAGACTTTGAAAAATTTTTCATTCTTCATTTTCTAAAGTCATTCATCAAAATGGTCCGTGTAATCGATGAAATCGCTCGCTTCCTTGAATGTTCAGTCCTTAGTCTGAGCGGACATCTAGTAAATCCTCAAACTCGTATACGAGTTATGAAACAATTTTTGGATCGTAAAGTCCAAACAACATATTTAAACAAAAATTGTCAAAGAAAAACCTTTTTATTCGGAGGTTTGACAAGAAAAGGCGCAAACAGAATTTTCGCCTATGGACGACTTAGACGACCATATAATGTTACTATATCACAACATTTTTACACAAGACATCGCATCCGTCTGCGCAACCCTTATTTGAATTGTGTTATTGATCGCAGACCGTTTGAGAAGGATCGTTTTTATCCTTTGGAAGTATTGGAATTCGTTGATGAAGAACACATGGATAAGATAAATCGTTTAGCAGTAGAGATGGGACGTTTAACACTACAAGAAGATAAATCAAAATCTGAATCAATTTCATCACTTGGAAGTCCAACAATATTTATGAACAAGGAAGATGATGATGAAATTTATAGAGGAGACCTAAGTCAGGACAAATGGTAAAGATATCTATGCCCCCTATATGTATATGCACCCCCTTGTATGTACCCCTATATCTATTGAAAAATGATAAAAATTTAATATTTTTCCTTAATTCTGCAATTTTACCCCTAAAATTGTAATGTTATTTTCCTTAATTCCGCACTTTACACTTAATTATGTAAATGTATTTTTAAAAAATTTAAGAAATTTTCCTTAATTATGCAATTTTACCCCTAAAATTGTAAAGATATTTCTCTTAATTCTGTAATTTATTTTATCCTAATTTTTCTTAATATTGTATTTTTTAAAAAGCATATTATAAAATTTTTATCACGAATAAAAAATTAAATACAATAATGATTAAATAATGAATAAAAATAGTGAATAAAAAAGGGAAGGAGAATGGCTTCGCCATTCGACAGACATCACCAAACTCAACCACGGACTTGAGAATTTACTCAAGTCCGCTACCACCGATTTTCAATGCGAGGATTACCTCACAATATGTGAATAACACATTTGATAATCATCGACAAGTCAATGAGAGGTATGACTCGCAACATTACGATGGTTGGTATAGAGTTTGGGTGCCCATACCCCTGGCTACTTTCCATCTCCAAGTTAATTTGGGGAAAATTACAAATTAATAAATCCAAAGTCCAATACAGAAAAATCAGAAGGGCGGACTACTCCCTTTCCGACGTAGGGTTTATAAATTTTCTTAAGAGGTAGAGTGGTAACTGATCCATCTTTAACAGATGGACGTAAAAAATTGGGATAAGATACAATAATAGGGTCATAATCACCTTCAGTAAAATTGAACACTTTTTCTTTAAATTTCTCATACCGCATTCCTTGGTTGTTGATTGCATCCCAATTCAGAGTCATCCCGCGCACCTTGAGCACGTAGACCGGTTCACTGTTAGGCTCATTCTTCTTTTCCATCTTCAAACCATATTGTTTTGCGCCACCAGAGCAATATTCCAAAATATTGAAGTCTGGGTACTCATCTGTGAATTCACCCAGATGAGGACCTAATTGAAGAGGACAGTTGTCAGTTGGGTGTGAAAAGATTAAGGAGTCGGTGTCGGTGTAGAGCAAAGTGCAGTCAGGAGTTCTCACAACCTGTTGCATGGCATGAAGCAAGTGGATTCTTGCTGCTGATGTGGTCCACAATGAGATGATGACGTTAGATGAGTCATGTTCTTCCACAAATTCTTTCTTTTTGGTGTAGGAGATTAAGAGTAGGTCGTCAGTTAATTCTTCAAAAAAGTTGATAATAATTGATGGATCATTTGAATATTTGGTGTACACAGCAGGGTCGTCCGTAACTACACATTGAGACAATCCAAAGTTACGGAGGGAGAAACGACCCCATAAGTTGTTGAGGCATAATTTGGCTTGCGTCCTCTTTCCTTTATTGACCTTCATTTTCTCCCTGTCGATGATGATCCCAAACTTATCTTTACACTCCTTGATGAAATTCTCTTCCTTATGTTTGTCTCCTTTGATGTCGTTGTCAAAGCCGCTCGCGTGAATTTTTTGTGCCATAAATTCACGGATATAAGGACGAAAGAGATTGTCGTCATAATTTTTAAATTCCAAGACTGAAGACTTTGGTGACCACATATCCTTCCTTCAATGCTTCATTCAACTCAATCGATGTACAAGTAGAGACCCATCCACGTTGCTGGTCTGTGTGTTTGCAGCTGTAGTTCTCGTTCACATCCCCATTTGGATTTTCCTTTGCACAAGTGGAGCAAAGAGGAAATAGAAGTCTTTCATCGTCGTCTCCAATTTTCATAGGAAGCACTGGTATGTCGATGGTGCGTGGTGGTATCACAAAAACTTTCAGAAGAGCCAGTTCATAAGTGTTGTCAGAGGGTTGAGTCCATTTGACATCGTTGTTTAAAATATGGACATCAGGGTGACCAATTGGGTAGCGTGTTGACATATTGATGAACGGGTACAGGGAGGTCACATCATAGTAGGAAATCTTTTGCCCCTCCCCCGTTTTATGGAATAGTTTTAGTGGTCCCGTTCTCCCCCCAAAGAAGGCCGATCGAATATCGATCGGTCCATTATCCAAATAATTTTTAAACTTTAACCTCATAATCCTATCCCTTGAAAGCATGCTCCTTATTTCACACTCCCAATAAACTTCCACATTTACATCAAAACTCTCAATAAATTCCAACCGCCTTTCATCCCTTTCCCTTTGAACCCCCGCATTAACCCCATTGGGAAGCCTTATTTCATCATCTGGAAAACATTTCCTACACCCATGCCAACAACACCCATTGACCTCAATAACCAATTTTCTTTCTTCTACCCACCCATCTACCCTATAATTCCCAAACCTCTTTTCCCCTTCTTTAGAATAAGCGTTACGTATGTTGACATTGTGTTCCTCAGCGTACCAGGCGAGGAATCGAAGAGCAAGCAAACTCTGGTTGTCAGCGTTGTCGTAGCCCTTCTCTGGAACAATTCCAAGGTGTTGAGATGTCAGGTGATTTGTTCTAAAGTGTTTCATGCAAGCGCTGGCGATTGTCATTGCTTCCCTCAGCACGTCCAATCCATTTGACACATCCAGAAATTCGCGCCGAAATGCAATCAGGGCAGCCATCAGAATTTCCACGTCATTGGTACAATATGACGCCAAGGCTTCATCGAGATTGAAGGGTTCATTCTTGTGTTGTTCATACCATTTATCAAATTGTGCTCTCTTGTCGGGCATCATCCCATCAGCCAAGTAATCATCCTTCACCGGGAAAATTTCCTTACCATAATTTTCCGGCCTATTTACCATGTGTGGAAAGAAAGGTTTGTCCTCTACACTAAGTGCAAAGGCAGGGACCAAGGAAGCAAGGGACATGGGCATTAAATTAAAAGTGTCCCTAAAAATAACCCAATTCTTTTTACCAACTTTTACCTTCATTTCATACAGCTTATTACCTTTTTTAATCATGTCTGGTGTCAACCCTCTAAGAAACAATTCCTTAAAAACCAATACCATATCAAATCTACCCCCAAAGTGTGAGAAGGCAACCGTGTCTGTCACGGTAGAATCGATAATCCATGTCACAAACTCTTCTAAGGGATTCTCTGTGACATTTTGAATGTCAACAGGTGTCTTTTGGAAAGATCTCGTTGAAAAGGTTATCGTCCTATGTTCCCCACAAACACTGCAATCAGGGTCGGGTCCATTTGTGATACAATCTGGACAGTTTACCTTTACCCCTATAAAGTTAACATCGTGCATTTTACCTTTTTCCCCTTCCCGGTATTGCATGGTTTCAAAATCAAAGGCAATAATTCGGTACGCCTTTGGGGGTTTGATAACAAGGGGCTTAATGTAACACCCGCGTTTGGGATCGTGGTAACTACCACAAGTGGTACAATAACGCTCAGAACAAATATGACCCTCCCTTCCATTCTTATTATTTACATTAACATCCCAGATAACCCCGCATTTTTCACATTTTTTAGAGGAATTGCAAAAATTTGAGGTGATATGGTGGGTATAACAATTTTCATTCTTAAAGTCTTTCCCACACCCGTTACAACGCTTAAAGAATTCATCTATATCCTTACATGGGAACCCGGGGCCAACCCTTGAACAGTTAGAACATCTAGATTTACATGAGATTGAATGGTTTGATTTTCTATTATAAACACTTTCGCAGGATAAGCAATAAGGTTGGCCAAAAAGGTCACTAGCCCTACGAACACCATCAAAGTGTTCCTTATTATAATACAAAATTATAGGGGTATCAAAATTATCGGGGCCATACTTATAAATAGGTTTATCCCCCAAATCCCCAAATATTAAAACTTTAAACCATCCTTTACTCAATAAATTCCAATACTCGATCACAGATGGGATCCATTCTTCTGCATCGTAGCTGTCCAGGTCAGAGGGTGCACCAACACTTTCCATTAGTTCCATTGTGTCATTCTTGAATCGGTTAGTCATCCCCAATCTGCTATGCATGTAGTCGTAGAATTTCCATCTAGGCCATGAGCACGTTGCATATATGAAGGTGGCAACCAAAGAATAGAACAAACAATAGTTGTCGTTGTTGCGAATTTTAATTAGAGCGTTGTCGTTGATTTTAAGTTGTTTTGATGATGCATTTCTTCCACGACCGTGCACCCTCCGGGGGGTGTTAGTTCTTTGGATGGTGGAAACGGAGACTTGAAAAGGTGCCCCCCATAACATACCATTGTCCTGTTTCTTACTCTGGGCGACCTTTAGGAAGTGATTCAAGATTGAATCAATCGTGTTTGGTGTGATTTCTCGGACTGGGATCCAGACGTCCGAGTCGAGGTTCTGACTCGAAATAATACAACCTAGTTGTTCTGGTTCAACCCCCCATTGACGACTCTCTTCAAGAGCTTCGTCGATGGTATTTTGGAAAATCCCAGCTAGAAGGGATTCAGGGTCATTGGGGAGGTCAGAAATTAGGAACCTAGTAGAGACTTTGGACGCATTAAATTTTCGGCTAAACTTGGTCTCGTGACCAAGCTTTTTCACGTATGGGTTATTAGTTTGGGAACCTAATAAATTTGAAATGGTAAAATTCTTAAATTTTTTGGGTGGAGGAGGAAACATTTATAAAAAAGTTTGAAAAAGGTGTAAGTTTGTTTTGTTTCGAAGAAGCAAGTGTTGAACGGTAGAATGATATTTATGATCAAAATCCTTCGCTTTTTATACTTCCGTCCTAGCTCCACCTATTAAAAGGATTTTCAACCTAAACACAGCTGGATTTTTAAAGAAATTTCCTAACAACAGTTTAAAATTTTAATCTAGGTTAAAATTTTTAATAATAACCTTGAAAAAATGACCTAATTTTTGAGAAAAATAATAAATTTTAGAAAAAATAAAATTTTGTAGAAGGACTTGATAATAATTACTTTAATGAGGGTAAAGGAGTAGCAAGATTATGTTCAGGTTGAGGAAAAATTCATTGGATAGGAGGTAAACGATGTGAAAAGAGATGAAGCACGATTGGTTATTTTAATTCATTCATGTACTTTCTGTAGGCTACTATAAATTTATCATTTTTATTTATTTCCATTTTTTATATTTAATTTTTCCATTCTTTTCTTATTTTTTCTTTTAACCATCTTTTAGGTCACCGATGACCTTTTTTTTATTAATCTAATTTTTTTTCCATTTAAACGTTTATTTTTATTCAAAACATTTTTTTAACCTTAGTTTTTATTCAAAAACTTTATATTTCCACTATTTAATCCCTTTATTTTTTCATTCAAAAATTTTTATTAAAATTTTTGAACCTTTTGTTCACAAAAGAAATATTGAGGTCGAGATGACCTAAAATTATTTAAATAAGTTTAAAAAATTTTTTTAACAAAAGGGAAATTTTTTACAAAAGAAAAATTTTTCTAGGTTGGGATGACCTAGAAAATTTAAAACAATTTTAAACAAAAGTAAAATTTTTAACAAAAGAAAATTTTAAAAAATTCCATAGAAAAGTGAAAAGTTTTCTAGGTCATAGATGACCTAAAAATTTACAAAAGGAAGTTAAAAAATTAAAAAATGCGCGCACGCTGCGCGAAAAATTAAGGAAAAGGAAAAGAGGAAATAAAATAAATTTTAATTTTTGGGGGAAAAACATCCTAAACCTTTTGGTTTGACGGATCCCTGGATTGGTACCGGATGTCCCTAATTAGTGTATTAATTACAGGGAAAATTAGGAAGTAATTACAAGTACATCTTTTTAATTAATTTCACGGGCACCTTTCTTATATCAGTTATCTGTGATAAGACTCTTTGGGATGGTACCGGATGTCCCTAAACCTTTAGGTTATGTTTAATTAGTTGTTTAATTACATGGATTTAATTAGGGATTAATTTCACGGACCCCTCTGCCCCCAACGACGGGGGCGTTGGACTAACTACTCGGGACTAAAAAACGGGATATCATCTCAATCAATTTAAAAATTTTTAATCCGCAATTGTCAAATCCGTAGTTGTCGTCCGCAATAGTCGCATCCGTACGTGCGTGTCCGCAATTGTCGTAACACCATGGAAACCTAGTTTACATGCATTTCAAGCTTTAACTGCCATTTTTCATCTAGAATACCTCAAGCTGACAAATTAAGAAATTTAGGCAATCTTTGAATTAGGGAATAAATTAATTAAAATTTTTCCAAATTGGAGACGAAAAAATAAATGCACATAAATGTATTTTGGCTAACTACAGTATTGTATTCCAAACAATGTTTGAACAAAAATATATGAAGGAGGCTCGAAGTGTAATTAAAATATAAATAAATTTAATTTTTAATTAAAATAATTAAGGGGAAAATTAAAATTGTTGATTCATCTGCAGAATGTTTTAAAGCAATGCTGGAATATTTTTATAGTGGAGAAATTAACAAAGGTGAATTTTTAAATACCGTATTGTCTCCAATACAAGCCCTGGGCGTCTATTTTTCAATACCCCTCATTGGGTGGGCTTCTAATAGGACATGGGCTTTTATTGGAGACGGGCTTCTATTATAGATATTTTTAAATTTTTAATAAAATTTCTATAGAAACAATTAAAAAACATTACGAAGGTTTATTTGCTATTGCACATAAATACGAAGTAAAACAATTAATGGAAATTTGTGAAAGTTATATGGCTGCAAATATTGGTAGATAAAAAGAATTTTATTAAAAAAATTTTTTTCTAAAAAAGATGCTGCAAGCTTTAGTAAACGCTGTACTTTTGTTGAACTTTATCGTCTTCCGAAACTTGAAAAGGTTGCTTAAATTGTAAATGTGTATTATACTTAAGAAGTTGGGTCTTTTTCCGTTTATATGTACATAATACACTCTTGCTGGTAAAAACAATGCTAAAGTTTTCCGCTATCCGCTACCCTATCCTTAGCATTGTTATTATGGATGGAAGTATCTGCAGTTAAAGCTACCGATATTTAATGTAGCTGCAGATAGTTTTACGGATTTTAATCTTTGATTTGCTTTTCCTTGACTTGTCTGTTCCGTGATTTGGAACTAATCCCTACATATCGTTTGATTTTTCCCCCACATTAGCAGCGATCCTAAACATCAATAAAAATAGAGTTTAAGGAATTTTTATCGATTTTACAATTTAAAATTGAGGTGCTTATACTATCACAACGGTATACATATAAGCACCAGGGATGTCACGGGTTGAGAAAAAGTCAGGTTTCGGGTCGGGTTTTCGACTTTTCTTCGGATCGAGTATCGGGTTAGTATTGATAAAAATTTCTGAAATTTATTTCTATTGATGCTCTGGACTGATACTTTTGTAGAAAAATAATAAAACATTTAATTTTAGGGATTATAGATTTTTATAAAATTTAGGGGTGCTTAAATTAATCTTTGCATTTTAGGCTTGCTTCAACTATTTCTCTTCAATTAGAGAAACTTTTTTATACAGCACAGAATGGAATAAATTTAAAATTCAAAACAAGGATTTTGCTTTCCGTTTATTAGAAGAAAAACAAATTTTTGGACGAAAAATTGGTAAATAAATGACATTAATCATTAACAAAATTTAATCACATTTCTGATATTTTTCGTTATAGAATAACCTTTTTTTGATTATTGTCGATCAAACTGATTCTTATCATTTTGTCTCATATCAAAGACTAACATACATTTTTTATTTTTTAAAGAATAAAATTTTCGGTGCATATATATGCGCATATTTTTCGATTTTCCGTGCATATTTTGGGAGTCCCTACTTATAACCCTAAACTCGCCTTGATCCCTCGATATATAATCACTAATGTAATGTTGCTAGTGCAGTTAAAACGCTTAGGCGGGGAAACCATCTAAAAGGATAAAGATATAGCATTAGTCGTCGCCCCGGTAGTTCAATGGTAGAGCTCCAGTATGTGGTGAGCGAAGCTGCCAAGCAATAACTGTCAGTAGGTCGAAGGTTCGAATCCTTACCGGTGGCGAAGCTTTTGCTAAACTCTTTCACTAACATCCTTGATTTTTTTTTCGAATACTTATCGTTGTTGGTAATAAGGATTTAATTTTAATGAATGCTGCACATTTATCATTTTTATATATCCAGACAGAAAATAAAAAATTACAATATTGTCAAATTATTAATAGAAAAGTGACTTGAATAAACGACAGACAATATCAGGGATGTTTCGGGTTATCGGAAATCTTGACTTCTTTTCCGACCCGAGAAAAGTTCCAAAATTTTCTCTCAAACCCGAGACATCCCTGTCCCATATATTTCCATATAACTCCATTTTTCACTAATATCGGCATCCTTCAAGCAGTCATTTCATTTTTCATCATCTAAGATATTTTAAATAAAAATTCAATAGAGATAGATTAATTTTTAATAAAAAATATGATATTATGTAAATAATAATTAACTTACACACAACCACCATTGCTTCCGCACTGTTGTGTTTTCGGGCAGCAACTTTAAATTGAAATTTACACATATTAAATTAGTAGAGAAATGGGTAAGTTTACTCAAAGTTCTTCAGAACATAGTGCCAGAGTTGTTTGGAACCTTAGCCAGAATATAGATGAATATAGTTGGGGGACGTGTCATTGGACCATTTGGGGAGAGCGTCAGGGTTTACCATTTCGTATTCCGTACTTATAACCGATTGTAATACAGTAAAGCAGCTGGGCTATAGCTATTTCTCTCCTTTAGCTAGTGCAAAAGGTTATTCGGCGGCTGGGAGCGAACCAGCATCTTCAGTAGACCGGATTGATGTGTTAGCCATTATACCACGCCGCCTACTGCTCAGCCTTAGGAATTAAATAGCTATATGCTTTACAATACCTATAAATTCCGCAGGGTAAATGTCCAGCTCGTGGCCTATATGTCCGCAAAAGGCATTTCTGCAAAAATCATTTTTCGATGCAGTCGGTATTTTTTACAGTCCCGGCTCTATTTCTAATTATAAAGCTGGCGACTCACAATATAAACTCGATTTGGTCTGATATATGTGTTCGAATTTGTATGTTATATTTTGTTATATTTATGAGAAAGGAGGAGAAAAGGAAAATGTCAATGGAAAAACCTATAGTACTAAAAAAATTTTTTTACTAGTCTTTATCGTGATAACAACATCTTTCATCTTTGTGGCATGATTTTCCAAAAACCCAACTACAATAATGATCATCTAATCCGCCAAAATGAAATCCATTAGAAGTAGTAAAAAATAAAATAATTAATATTGAGGTATATAATATTAAAGAATTTTTAAACATTTTTAATTTTTAATTTAAATTAGAATTTGAATTAATTAATGGATATGTTAGAGGATAATTTAGGGGTAATTTATATATACCCAAAAAATTATTTAAAAATAATTTTTGGTTGACTATAGCCAACACTATTTTAATTATTTCTACACATGCGAAGCCAACAAGGATCTGTCTGGCTTAAAGTTTTGGTAACGGCTAGCTCAAAAATTTTTTTATTGTCTGAGATGACTAGTATGAATTTTAGATATTAATTTTTATTCCCTTAATAAACCACCAAGAAAAAAAATTTTTTTAATTTGGGCGGATAAACGATTGTACAAAATATTTAAGAGAAAGGAGAAGAAAAGGAAATGTTAGCGGCTGAACGCTCAAATAGAACGTTGTTGGCAAGCTGTGTAAATAATTAAGTTGATTTTTGGATTTTTGCTACGTGGATTAAGAGTGATGTGAAGAGGTAACTGAAGATTTTGTTGTATATGTGATATTTGGATGGATAACGGGAATATCCGAGGATATTGACTATTCGTCTGTCTAGCGGAGGATTAAGTGAATAAACTTGGATTAGAAGTGTATACCTCAAAATTTTTTTAAAATAATTTTTTATATAGATAAATCCGACACGCTGTTAAGTATTTAATAAATTTGCCAACACAACTTTATTTAATTTTTGATCTTTTTTATGAGACGGTTAGCTGAAATTTTTTATTTTATTTTTTAAAATCAAAAAATGTCATTAAAATATAAAATTTAATTTAATTAATAAACGCAGTTTCCGGTTAAATTTATTTAAAATAAGGAGTAAATCTAAGAGTTAAGAGGGAGGTTGAGTAGGCAAGAATTCTACCATTTTTACCTCCGAAAGTGGAAATTTTGAAAATTTTTGAATATCACGAAACCAGCTTTCCTCCGTTTAAGGTAAGTGAAATTGTAAAAAATCGCGTGAAAATTGCGTAAAAATATTAAAAATCCGCAAACGCTATCCGCAAGTCAAAAACTTGCATTTTCATAAGGGAATCAAATTTAAATATCAAGAAATTAAAAAATAACACTTTTTTGGATTTTAATATTATTTGGAGTTATTAATTCTCCGGCCTTAAATAAATACAATTGGATTTCACTTATAAGTGCCCCCATTTATTTGTCGTTGAAGATAAATAAATTAGGGTATCCCCCCTTAATGGCGACTACCGAAAATGGTAAATGTCCGGCTGGTGTCCTACCTGTCCGCAAAGAGAATACTCACTTTTCACTTGGGGTATGGATATTTCCAGGGCACATCGTTCATATGTCAGAGTATGTTTTAATTTAAAATTGAGTTAAGCCTGATATGTACAGCTTAAGCTTTTTAGATCCATTTATGAGTAGGGACAGCCAAAACATGCAAATGCATGTTTTGTATGCGGATATGCCTTGAACTGATAGTGTTTTTACATAGGTCCGAGCACTTTAGGACCCGGTTCTTAATGCATATCTTTGCATATTTCGACCAGTTCGTGCATATTTGCATATTTGTGCATATTTTGGCAAATTTTGCATATTTTGGTCCATATTTTGGCATTTTTTGTAAAATTTTGCCAAAAATTTACCAAAATTTTGAAATTTTTTGCTCAAAAAATAAATTTTTAAAAATTTTCTGAAAAAATATTTTCGAAAAATTTTTTGGTGAAAATTTTTTTCCCGAAAATTTTTGCAGAAATTTTAAATCCATTAAATCCTTTAGAAGTGCTCTTAAAATGTAAAATTAAAGGCTAAATTAGTGTTTTTAACTTAAAATATTGATTGTTAAAGCATATTTTAACTATTTTTTGGTGCATATTTAGTGCATATTTTGGCAAATTTTGCATATTTTGGTGCATATTTTGAGCTTTTTCGGTGCATATATATGCGCATATTTGGCGATTTTCCTGGCATATTTTGGCTGTCCCTATTTATGAGTCATAAATTATGACTCGCTCTAAAAAATTTGCATTTTTTAGTTCAATTATTATTAATTTTTAGAATTTTTATTACTTTAACATTTGTTTTTAACCTTTATTTTTGCTAGGAAATTGAGTTGATACCTAATCTTTACCTCTATTTAAGATATTATAAAAAATTCACTGTATTATCTAGCACTAATTTTATCCTTCAAATCATAAACAGATTTGTTTTGAATTTTTAATAAAAATACTGAACCGAAATAGAATAAAAACCATATAAAGGGATAAAAAACAGATGTGACATTAAATAGAAACAGTGTAAAGATAAATAGGAGTAGGGTGTGATCACTAAAGAATTAGAAATAAAAACTAATCAGAATGATTTAAAATAAAAATTTTAAAGTTTATAAATAAAGCTATAATTGAAAATACTATTTGTTTAGGAAACTGTACATATATGCTCAAATAATTATCATGGATATTGTAAAGCATATAGCTATTAATTTCCTAAGGCTGAGCAGTAGGCGGCGTGGTGTAATGGCTAACACATCAATCCGGTCTACTGAAGATGCTGGTTCGCTCCCAGCCGCAGAATAACCTTTTGCTCTAGCTAAAGAAGAGAAATAGCTATAGCCCAGCTGCTTTACTATATTTAATTTTCAACACCTCGATAAAAGGGGTAATTAATTGAATTTCTAATTATGTGAGTGAAATTTGAACGTGCATTAGGCATTTGGGGCGTGTAATTATTGTTTCAACATCTCACTGAAGGGAGTAATTAATCGAGATAGTGTGTTATTTGCGAGAGCAATTATTCGAGCATATATTGTAAAATCTCTATAAGAATGCATTGTCATTTCATTTTTCAGTCACCTTCAAAAGAGTAATTCTATTAGAGGGTGGCATTCAAAAGAAGGTTGATCTATTTTTATAGTTTGACAAATTTTGGCATTAAAAAAGGTGGCATTCAGATATGAATTGCATTATATTTTTCAAAATCCTCCAATGTGACATTATTGGAGGATGGCATTCCACTGGATGCATTCTAATAGAGATTTTACTGTGTTTATGTTGATGTTTAATTTTTCAAACTCTCAAATTTTCTAGTCATCAAATGCTGATTTTCATCTTGTTAGTCTTGAGCTGGTCCCTTTCCTTTATCTGTTGAAATTATTAAAATTTAGTTTTTATCACCTTATTTTTTAATTTTCGATAAAAAACCTCCAGATCCAAGATTACTTCCTTGGCGTTGTCTGCCTCGTTGACGAGAACTTCCTCCTAAATTTATTATTTAATTAATTTATATTTTTCACTTATATTCCCAATTGTAGTATTAAAATATTTTGTCAAAAACAGATATTCTTTTTACCTTGATTTGATCCCGATTCATGTTCTTGGGCAGGTTCTAAAATGTTAAAATTTATATTTATACAAATGGGAAAATTGATTCTTTATAGTATTCCACACATCTGAACTTAATCAATTGTTGTTCTGCCTTTGGTTAAATAATGGGGAAAATGGAGGGATGAATATGAAAATGCAAAGTGTACGTTTTGGAAAAGTTGGCGAATGGTTGGGATAATGTTGGGAAATAATTAGGGTTGTTCACCGACGGGGGGGGGGGGTGGGGGAGTGCCACGTGGAAAATTTTCGGGGAGGCAGCGCCACGGGGGGCGGGGACGGGGTACAACCCTAGAAATATTTATTGAACAAAAATGATTGTTTAATTTATTGGAGTTTTGTAAAGGATAAGTAATGGGAACGGAAATGGATTGCCAATAAAATGTGGAAGAAAAAATAATATTGTAAAGGAATGATAGTTATTGGAAACGGATAAGTATAATAAATATAAATATATAAATTGTTTATGTGAAATAAAGTTGGAGTCTTGACTTAAATACAATGTAAGTATCGAATCTCGAGTCCGGAGCTTAATAGAATATATTTCTCTCGTGTTGGTATTCTAATTAATTAATAAAATACCTCTAATTATCGGTCCTCGTGCTCGACCTCGTCCTCTTTGATATTCTTCAGCAGACTGCTCAATAGCTTGTTGCATTTCTCGAGGATCAAATTCTAGTTCTTAAATTTTAATAATAAGATAGTTCTACACTAAATCAAAATATCATTTACCCATCAAACCTATCTAAACTAAGATATGAAATAGATAGATAAGAGAGGGTTCGGTAGAAGGGATTTTTAATTTTTAATAAAAATACCTCCATGTTGTGTTGCCTCGGCGTGGCCTCGGCGTTTTCTGCCTCCTCTACTAGAACTTTTTCCTAAATTTATTATTTTATTCAATAATCTATCAAAAATCTTTTTTAATACTTATACATATATAAATAGTTTCAAAAGATGCAAATGCATATTTTTATGCGGATCTATATAATTTTATAAATTTTCAATAATAGTATTTACCTTCTCCCTTAACATGGCGTTCTTCTTGAGTTCTTGTGTTAATATGTAGACGTTTCCTTCATTTCTAACTCGCCCTTTACAATTCTTTTTATTACATGCCCAATACATATTTCCATTTTTTCCCATACCATCAATGTAATATTCATAACCACCCAAAACCAATTTTTCTCTCCCTTTTTGCGTTTTTCCATAAACAGGCTTTTCTTAAAAATAATAATTAACTAACATATTTGCTAAAATGATTCCCCTGGAAAAGGAATAAATCCCCCTATCACTTTTATTTTCCTCCAAATTACTGATATCCCCAAACCGCACTGAAAAATTTTGGCTTCATGTTCAAATTTCTAAGTGGCCCAATCTGAAAACAGACATTAGATCCGAAACCCGATGAAGAATGCAAGATATTTAAAAAGAAGGCCTAAGTGCACTTTACCGGGCGATTTTAGATTTGAACATTTTGTATGTCAATCGAAAGAGCTCATCAAGCTGAGTCGAATGACACCAAAATTAGCCCGCGGACTCAACTATGGACCGAGATAGTCTCCGTTTTATCACTTTGTCTACAATATATATATTTATAACCACCATATTCTATAGAAAATCCTCCTTTATTATTTTTAACAAAAGAGAATTTGCCATCTTAAATTTTAAAAATAACTTAATTTATTATTCTTTAGAAATCCTAAGATTTAACTTATAGATTTCGGCAAATTGGTAAAATAATTTCAGATATTTAATTTTTAATATCTACTATTCGTTATACTATCCATTAATTGACGCTCTGAGAAAAAACACAGAAACGGGAGTCAGGTCGGGAAATGAACTTGGGAGTTAGAATCGGAAGCAGAGCTGCTTCGAAATTTTAATTTTCTACGTTTTTTTCTTAGTCCATTTTATTATAGTTTCAGAGATTTTTCTTTAAAAATAAATTTACTACATATATGTTTATAGTGTTTTCATTTTTGAGAGAAAGTGAAAAACGTTATTGCAAATACGTCCCCTTCGCAAATATTTTTTTAGTTTTTATTATTACCCTTTCTTACCTTCATTACTAGAAGAATTTATTCCAAGAGTTAAATCCAGATATGATTCTTGGCCAGAAGGATTCGTTCCTTGAGGGAATTCTTCACTTATATATTGATGTTGATTAATGCCAAGAGTTAGATCCAAATTTAACCGATTTTGAGAAGAATCCTGACCAGAAGGATTAATATTCTGATGTTGAGAGTGATAATTGCCATATCCTAATTGCAAATCCCACAAATTTCGAGGTACTTGACCAGGCGGATACGCTTGTAGATGTTGAGTTGAGTTAAAAAATGGATTATTGCCAAAACCTCGATCCAAATCTGGCAAATTTTGAGAATGTTCTGTGCCAGAATATATTCCTTGAGAGTATCCTTCAGTACCTGAGGGTATGCTTCCAGTTCCAGTTCCTCCATGGCCACTAGTTCCTGTCCCGCTTGTTTCACCATAACGAGGTTGATACGGATTGAAATGATGTTCTTCATCCGTTTCATCATCGCTATTATTTGAATCAACAAGATGAGGCGTTAAAAATAAACAAAGAAATAAAAATATTGAAAGCTTCATTACTTTCTGAAATTATTTTAAAATTATTTTTTTATATAATTTTTGGAATTTTCCCTTTAAAGCTCCATTTATGAGAATTTTTAACAACAAGTACCTCATTTTTAGTGATTTTTTAGGAAAAAGTAGTACCTTGCTAATAAAATCATAACTTTTAAATAAATCGGTCAAAATTTTTAATTTTTTGGTAAATCATAGATAACACTCCAATCTATATTTCGACAAAAAATAAAATTTTTACCCTCTTTAAAAAATGTTATGATTTTACCTAAAGAGCGAGAAACAAGAAAAAACGACATCGCCAAACCCGCTTCGTAGGGTCAGATCGGCGCTACCGTTAGGTTACGTTCGGTTACCGATGGTTACTCCTTTTATTCTTCGGCCTTAAGGGTTCATTGTTTCGAGTCGGGTTGAGGGCGCAAAATAATGTCAGGGGTTTATGTCGTGTCGCAGGGCTTAAAGAAAATAATACTTTCTCGTTCTATTTTCTTTAGTTTATTCTGAAATAAGGTGATTTTTATTAACGAGAGTGGATATTTGGGATATAAGATATTCGAGGGATTAAGTACAGTTTCTGGTTAATTTAATGACAGTTCCCGAGTTCGAATTCTAAAGAAAGAAGGCGATGTGAGAGATGTGTAATTTTTTCAATAGAAGAAAATATTTTCCTCACTAAGAATAAAGAAAATAAAACCCTAAGCCGATAATGCGATAGTAATCCTCGATCTCGGTTTTTTCAACAAACCTTTACTAAATTTAGGGACGAATACAGGCAATCTAGCCAATGCTCTCCACTTAATTATATAATTTGATTTAAATTCTAAGAGACTGATTTCATCAACCATTATAGCTGGTTAATAAAGGTTAATTTTAAAAGGCAGAATAGGTCGCAGCGAATGAATCTGCTTTCTCTTTCCACCACTCTCCACCACTCCCCCACCCCTCCATTGACAAAAATTAAAATTAAGTGGACATTTCACCAAATTTGATATTCTTCGAATTTTCTAATTTTGATTTTAAATGTTTATTCTACAACTATTATACTATTTGATGGTTTAATTATGCTAATAATATGTTGATAAGTAAACTTCGTTATTAGAATTTTGTAAATTCTCTAATATACTGGCAAACCTTAACAAATAAAGTTGGTTCCATATACCTCGCAATTATATTTACTGCTGTTACATTTTTAAGCTCATCAAATTCTATTCCCAAACAATTAAATTATTGGACCTCCACCTGATTTTAAACGAAACTTGGTCCGAAGAAAAATTTTAAAATTACAAAATGAATTTTTACTCAGCCCACAACATCGTGGTCCATAAGACATTAACACGTCTATTGCTTAAGGAATTTGCCTGAGGACCCTGTTCCGTTTTCTTTTACCGAGTTTTGTTTAGATTCATTATAAATCATAAAAATTTACAGCTACAACAACATTTACCGAATAATTTCATAATCTATTCTGTAAAATATAAACGACTTTCCGTCAAATGTATCTTTATCGACATTCACGCAAAATCACATGAATCGATTCTTGGCAACGTATAATTAAAGTGCAACGCATTTTTATCTCTCTCTTCTCTTTTTACTTCTCTTCATCCTTTCTTTCCCTCCGATAAAATTGATTAAATCTCCCCATCCAATCTCCATGAAACATATCGGAGGGGATGAAGAGATTTAAATAGAGAAGAGAGAGATGAAAATGATGTAATAATGCCGTGTCAAGGCTTGATTCATATGCTTAAGGAATTCGCCTGAGGGCCCTGTTCCATCTTCTTTTACCGAGTTTAGTGTTTCTCTCTTCTCTATTTACTTCTCTTCATCCTTTTCACTCCTCTCTTTCATTCTCTACAACCCTTTCTGCTCTCAAATTTGTCTACGTGGAGCAGGGATGGGGCACTTATCCAAGTAAAATCACATGAATCAAGTCTTTGCAGGCATTATCTCCACGCGAACAAATTTGAGAGCAGAAAGGGTTGTAGTAAATAAAAGAGGGGAGTGAAAGATAAAAAGCGCTGCACTTATATTAATGCCCTGCCAAGACCCAATTCATGTGATTTTACTTGGATAAGTGCCCCATCCCTGCTCCACGTAAACAAATTTTAGAGCAGAAAGAGTTGAAGTAAATAAAAGAGGGGAGTGAAGGACTTAAATATTTTTAAATTATTTCAAGAAAAAATAAAAATAAATTTTAATTTAATAAAATATATATTAAGTAATTAACAAAATTTTTAAAATATATTGTCACTTTAAAAATTTTCTTTTTCCCTAACATTCAATTTCCCCAAATTCTGGCTAGTCGTATTAGGAGGAACTTGTACAAACATCTGTGCAGTTATACAAACAGTAGCTGTATTTTTATGTTTAAGAAAAAGACGTAGCATCCATCCATTGAACAAAAAACTAGAGCTTCTTCTGCTTATTTCTTTTCCTATTTAAAAATGGTAAAAAGCAAACAATGTCAAAGAATGATTTTATTTTAAAAGGCAATAAGTTTACCGTCCCAGGGTTGGGTCTCCCGAAGTTCGTGAGACATACGAGAGACGCCCCGTGAGCCGATACCCGAGCTTAATGGAGAATGATTAAAACGAACTCCATTAACAAAGTTTTTGTTCAACACAAAATAGGATGTTTTAGTTGAGAGGAGAAGGTAAGAATCGCAAATTGTTTATAGGTTGGGGTATGGATATTACCAGAGCACCTCGTTCATAGGTCAAAGTATATGATTTAGAGGGTAAAGGACAGGTGATTAAGAGTGATATCAGTGGTTTTGGATATTTGGAGGATTTGAATATATGTATATCAGAGAATTGAGATGGGATATCGGTAGATTATGAGTTATTTAAGGGGATTAGAGGATTAAGAGATCAGAGAATTATTATATCTAAGGAATATGGTGATGTAATGAGATTTAAAAGGATTGAGGGGATTTGAAGGGATATCAGAGGATTAAGGTGGATATAATGTGATTTAGAGCGATTGAGAGATTTGAAGGAATAATAAGGATCTTCCTTTTCAGCGCCGCAGGCGAAAATTTTGAGAATTTTTAAGTCCTTAAGCCAGATTTCTTCCATTATTAGCGCCGCTGGCGAATATTTTGAAAAATTTGGAAGGCCAAAAGCCAGAATCATTCTTTTCCAGCGCCTCGGGTGAAAATTTTTATAATTGTGGAAGGCCTACAAACTAGATTTCCTCCCTCTTTTGCGCCGCAGGCGAAAATTTTTTGATTTTAGTGTGTCAGACGGAAAAATTCACGTTTTAAGCCACTAATTTTAAGAAAAAATTAAACGAATTAAACGCCGTTTAGTAGGACCGTATACCGTTTATGCCGTTTAACTGAGACCCGTTTACCGTTTCGTTTAATTTTAGCAAAAAACCCGTTTATCGTATACCGTTTACCGTTTAGCTAAACGGTTTTGTCCAACCCTAGTTCTGAGTGTGTTTTAATTTAAAATTGAGTTAAGCCTGATATATACAGCATGTTTTTATTACTTTAAATTTTTTTAACCTTAATTAATATTTTTGCTGGAAAATTTAGTTGATACCTAATCTTTATCACTATTTAAGATATAAATAAAAAAATTTACTATATCATCTAGCACTAATTTTATCCTTCAAACCAGAAACAGATTCGTTTTGAATTTTTAATAAAAATACTGAACCGAAATAAAATAAAAACCAATAGGAAGGGATAAAAAAACAGATGTGACAATAAATAGAAAGATTATAAAGATAAATAGGAGTAGGGTGTGATCATTAAAGAGTTAAAAATAAAAACTAATCAGAATGTTTTAAAATTAAAATTTTAAATATAAAGCTATAATTGAAAATACTATTTGTTTTGGCTACTGTAAATATATGCTCAAATAATTACCATGGATAATTAAATAATGTTTAAACATTTCGTTAAAAGCGGTAATTAATTGAAAAGTTCAATTATGTGAGTGAAATTTGAAAGTGCATTAGACATTTGGGGCGTGTAATTATTGTTTCAACATCTCGCTGAAGGGAGTAATTAAGCGAGATAGTCAGTTATCTGGGAGAGAGCAATTATTCGAGCATATATTGTAAAATCACTATTAGAATGCATTGTCATTTCATTTTCCAATAACCTTCCAGAAAATTAAGAATGATAATAATCTCCTAATAATAACCGCCTAATCCTCATATATCTTTTTATTGATTAAAATCCTCTATATCCTTAACTACTATAAATATCTCTCTAAATCACACTTAATCTTTTTAATCCACCGATATCCTCCGATATCATCTAAATCCCTTGAACTCATTGATTTTATTTACGAGATACACTATAACTCGCCGATACACTATACTCGTCTCTAGATTGAATATATTTTCTAATTTGTAAAAATTTTAGCGTTGAAAAGGTGTGGCATTCAAATAGAGGGTGCATTCAAACACCTTAGAATGTGGCATTTTATAGGAGGGTGGCATTCAAATGGATGCATTCTAATAGAGATTTTAATGTACGTTATATGTTGATGTTTAATTTTTCAAATTCTCAAATTTTCTAGTCATCAAATACTTTGTTTCCATCAAGTTAGTCTTGGGCTGGTCCCTTTCCTTTATCTGTTGAAATTATAAAATTTATTTTTATCACCATATTTTTTTATTTTCGATAAAAAAACCTCCAGGCCCTAGATTGCTTCCTCGGCGTTGTCCTCCTCGTTGTCGAGAACTTCCTCCTAAATTTATTATTTAATTAATTTATATTTTTCACTTATATTCCCAATTGTAGTATTAAAATATTTTGTCAAAAACAGATATTCTTTTTACCTTGATTTGATCCCGATTCATGTCCTTGGCCGGGTTCTAAATTGTTAAAATTTATATTTATACAAATGGGAAAATTGATTCTTTATAGTATTCCACACATCTGAACTTAATCAATTGTTGTTCTGCCTTTGGTTAAATAATGGGGAAAATGGAGGGATGAATATGAAAATGCAAAGTGTACGTTTTGGGAAAGTTGGTGAATGATTGTAATATTGTTTGGAAATAATTAGGGTTGTTCCCCGACGGGGGGAGGGCCACAGGGAAAATTTTCGGGGAGGCAGAGCCACGGGGGGGGGGGCGGGGATGGGATGGGATGGGAAAATTTTTTATTTTTTACGGGTGGGAAGGCGGGGACGGGGACGGGGTACAACCCTAGAAATATTTATTGAACAAAAATGATTGTTTAATTTATTGGAGTTTTGTAAAGGATAAGTAATGGGAACGAAAATGGATGCCAATAAAATGTGCAAGAAAAAATAATATTGTAAAGGAAGGATGGTTATTGGAAACGGATAAGTATAATAAATATAAATATATAAATTGTTTATGTGAAATAAAGTTGGATTCTTGACTTAAATACAATGTAAGTATCGAATCTCGAGTCCGGAGCTTAATAGAATATATTTCTCTCGTGTTGGTATTCTAATTAATTAATAAATACCTCTAATTATCGGTCCTCGTGCTCGACCTCGTCCTCTTTGATATTCTTCAGCAGACTGCTCAATAGCTTGTTGCATTTCTCGAGGATCAAATTCTAGTTCTTAAATTTTAATAATAAGATAGTTCTACACTAAATCAAAATATCATTTACCCATCAAACCTATCTAAACTAAGATATGAAATAGATAGATAAGAGAGGGTTCGGTAGAAGGGATTTTTAATTTTTAATAAAAATACCTCCATGTTGTGTTGCCTCGGCGTGGCCTCGGCGTTTTCTGCCTCCTCTACTAGAACTTTTTCCTAAATTTATTATTTTATTCAATAATCTATCAAAAATCTTTTTTAATACTTATACATATATAAATAGTTTCAAAAGATGCAAATGCATATTTTTATGCGGATCTATATAATTTTATAAATTTTCAATAATAGTATTTACCTTCTCCCTTAACATGGCGTTCTTCTTGAGTTCTTGTGTTAATATGTAGACGTTTCCTTCATTTCTAACTCGCCCTTTACAATTCTTTTTATTACATGCCCAATACATATTTCCATTTTTTCCCATACCATCAATGTAATATTCATAACCACCCAAAACCAATTTTTCTCTCCCTTTTTGCGTTTTTCCATAAACAGGCTTTTCTTAAAAATAATAATTAACTAACATATTTGCTAAAATGATTCCCCTGGAAAAGGAATAAATCCCCCTATCACTTTTATTTTCCTCCAAATTACTGATATCCCCAAACCGCACTGAAAAATTTTGGCTTCATGTTCAAATTTCTAAGTGGCCCAATCTGAAAACAGACATTAGATCCGAAACCCGATGAAGAATGCAAGATATTTAAAAAGAAGGCCTAAGTGCACTTTACCGGGCGATTTTAGATTTGAACATTTTGTATGTCAATCGAAAGAGCTCATCAAGCTGAGTCGAATGACACCAAAATTAGCCCGCGGACTCAACTATGGACCGAGATAGTCTCCGTTTTATCACTTTGTCTACAATATATATATTTATAACCACCATATTCTATAGAAAATCCTCCTTTATTATTTTTAACAAAAGAGAATTTGCCATCTTAAATTTTAAAAATAACTTAATTTATTATTCTTTAGAAATTTCTGAAATTTATTTCTATTGATGCTCTGGACTGATACTTTTGTAGAAAAATAATAAAACATTTAATTTTAGGGATTATAGATTTTTATAAAATTTAGGGGTGCTTAAATTAATCTTTGCATTTTAGGCTTGCTTCAACTATTTCTCTTCAATTAGAGAAACTTTTTTATACAGCACAGAATGGAATAAATTTAAAATTCACAACAAGGATTTTGCTTTCCGTTTATTAGAAGAAAAACAAATTTTTGGACGAAAAATTGGTAAATAAATGACATTAATCATTAACAAAATTTAATCACATTTCTGATATTTTTCGTTATAGAATAACCTTTTTTTGATTATTGTCGATCAACTGATTCTTATCATTTTGTCTCATATCAAAGACTAACATACATATTTTATTTTTTAAAGAATAAAATTTTCGGTGCATATATATGCGCATATTTTTCGATTTTCCGTGCATATTTTGGGAGTCCCTACTTATAACCCTAAACTCGCCTTGATCCCTCGATATATAATCACTAATGTAATGTTGCTAGTGCAGTTAAAACGCTTATGCGGGGAAACCATCTAAAAGGATAAAGATATAGCATTAGTCGTCGCCCCGGTAGTTCAATGGTAGAGCTCCAGTATGTGGTGAGCGAAGCTGCCAAGCAATAACTGTCAGTAGGTCGAAGGTTCGAATCCTTACCGGTGGCGAAGCTTTTGATAAACTCTTTCACTAACATCCTTGATTTTTTTTTCGAATACTTATCGTTGTTGGTAATAAGGATTTAATTTTAATGAATGCTGCACATTTATCATTTTTATATATCCAGACAGAAAATAAAAATTTACAATATTGTCAAATTATTAATAGAAAAGTGACTTGAATAAACGACAGACAATAACAGGGATGTTTCGGGTTATCGGAAATCTTGACTTCTTTTCCGACCCGAGAAAAGTTCCAAAATTTTCTCTCAAACCCGAGACATCCCTGTCCCATATATTTCCATATAACTCCATTTTTCACTAATATCGGCATCCTTCAAGCAGTCATTTCATTTCTCATCATCTAAGATATTTTAAATACAAATTCAATAGAGATAGATTAATTTTTAATAAAAAATATGATATTATGTAAATAATAATTAACTTACACACAACCACCATTGCTTCCGCACTGTTGTGTTTTCGGGCAGCAACTTTAAATTGAAATTTACACATATTAAATTAGTAGAGAAATGGGTAAGTTTACTCAACGTTCTTCAGAACATAGTGCCAGAGTTGTTTGGAACCTTAGCCAGAATATAGATGAATATAGTTGGGGGACGTGTCATTGGACCATTTGGGGAGAGGGTCAGGGTTTAACATTTCGTATTCCGTACTTATAACCAATTGTAATACAGTAAAGCAGCTGGGCTATAGCTATTTCTCTCCTTTAGCTAGTGCAAAAGGTTATTCGGCGGCTGGGAGCGAACCAGCATCTTCAGTAGACCGGATTGATGTGTTAGCCATTATACCACGCCGCCTACTGCTCAGCCTTAGGAATTAAATAGCTATATGCTTTACAATACCTATAAATTCCGCAGGGTAAATGTCCAGCTCGTGGCCTATATGTCCGCAAAAGGCATTTCTGCAAAAATCATTTTTCGATGCAGTCGGTATTTTTTACAGTCCCGGCTCTATTTCTAATTATAAAGCTGGCGACTCACAATATAGACTCGATTTGGTCTGATATATGTGTTCGATTTTGTATGTTATATTTTGTTATATTTATGAGAAAGGAGGAGAAAAGGAAAATGTCAATGGAAAAACCTATAGTACTAAAAAAATTTTTTTTTTACTAGTCTTTATCGTGATAACAACATCTTTCATCTTTGTGGCATGATTTTCCAAAAACCCAACTACAATAATGATCATCTAATCCGCCAAAATGAAATCCATTAGAAGTAGTAAAAAATAAAATAATTAATATTGAGGTATATAATATTAAAGAATTTTTAAACATTTTTAATTTTTAATTTAAATTAGAATTTGAATTAATTAATGGATATGTTAGAGGATAATTTAGGGGTAATTTATATATACCCAAAAAATTATTTAAAAATAATTTTTGGTTGACTATAGCCAACACTATTTTAATTATTTCTACACATGCGAAGCCAACAAGGATCTGTCTGGCTTAAAGTTTTGGTAACGGCTAGCTCAAAAATTTTTTTATTGTCTGAGATGACTAGTATGAATTTTAGATATTAATTTTTATTCCCTTAATAAACCACCAAGAAAAAAAATTTTTTTAATTTGGGCGGATAAACGATTGTACAAAATATTTAAGAGAAAGGAGAAGAAAAGGAAATGTTAGCGGCTGAACGCTCAAATAGAACGTTGTTGGCAAGCTGTGTAAATAATTAAGTTGATTCTGTCTAGCGGAGGATTAAATGGAGAAACGTTCATAGTATGGTTAAATCCTAGCACATCGTTTATAAGTCTGACAATGAGTATGTTTAATTTAAAATTGAGTTAAGCCTGATATATACATCATAAGCTTTTTAGATCCGTTTATGACTCAGCTCTAAAAAATTTGCATTTTTTAGTTCAATTATTATTAATTTTTAGAATTTTTATTACTTTAATACTTGCTTTTAACCTTAATTAATATTTTTGCTAGAAAATTTAGTTGATACCTAATCTTTATCACTATTTAAGATATAAATAAAAAAATTTACTATATCATCTAGCACTAATTTTATCCTTCAAACCAGAAACAGATTCGTTTTGAATTTTTAATAAAAATACTGAACCGAAATAAAATAAAAACCAATAGGAAGGGATAAAAAAACAGATGTGACAATAAATAGAAAGATTATAAAGATAAATAGGAGTAGGGTGTGATCATTAAAGAGTTAAAAATAAAAACTAATCAGAATGTTTTAAAATTAAAATTTTAAATATAAAGCTATAATTGAAAATACTATTTGTTTTGGCTACTGTAAATATATGCTCAAATAATTACCATGGATAATTAAATAATGTTTAAACATCTCGATAAAAAAGGTAATTAATTGAAAAGTTCAATTATGTGAGTGAAATTTGAAAGTGCATTAGACATTTGGGGCGTGTAATTATTGTTTCAACATCTCGCTGAAGGGAGTAATTAAGCGAGATAGTCAGTTATCTGGGAGAGAGCAATTATTCGAGCATATATTGTAAAATCACTATTAGAATGCATTGTCATTTCATTTTCCAATAACCTTCCAGAAAATTAAGAATGATAATAATCTCCTAATAATAACCGCCTAATCCTCATATATCTTTTTATTGATCATATATCTTTTTTGATCATATATCTTTTTATCATCTATCTTTTTTTCATCATATATCTTTCATCATAGATCATATATCTTTTTTTTTTATTGATCATATATCTTTTTATATCTTTTTTTTTTTTTCTATATCATCTAGATCTAATTTTATCCTTCAAACCATAAACAGATCGTTTTGAATTTCACTAAAAATACTGAACCGAAATTGAATAAAAACCATAGGAAGGAATGAAAAACAGATTGACAATAAATAGAAAGATTATAAAGATAAATAGGAGTAGGGTGTGATCATTAAAGAGTTAAAAATAAAAACTAATCAGAATGTTTTAAAATTAAAAGTTTAAAGTTAATAAATAAAGCTATAATTGAAAATACTATTTGTTTTGGCTACTGTAAATATATGCTCAAATAATTACCATGGATAATTAATGCTTAAACATCTCGATAAAAGGGGTAATTAATTGAAAAGTTCAATTATGTGAGTGAAATTTGAAAGTGCATTAGACATTTGAGGCGTGTAATTATTGTTTGAACATCACACTGAAGGGAGAAATTTAGCGAGATAGCTTGTTATCTGGGAGAGAGCAATTATTCGAGCATATATTGTAAAATCACTATTAGAATGCATTGTCATTTCATTTTCCAATAACCTTCCAGAAAATTAAGAATGATAATAATCTCCTAATAATAACCGCCTAATCCTCATATATCTTTTTATTGATTAAAATCCTCTATATCCTTAACTACTATAAATATCTCTCTAAATCACACTTAATCTTTTTAATCCACCGATATCCTCCGATATCATCTAAATCCCTTGAACTCATTGATTTTATTTACGAGATACACTATAACTCGCCGATACACTATACTCGTCTCTAGATTGAATATATTTTCTAATTTGTAAAAATTTTAGCGTTAAAAAGGTGTGGCATTAAAATAGAGGGTGCATTCTATTTTCAAACACCTTCGAATGTGGCATTTTATTGGAGGATGGCATTCCATTGGATGCATTCTAATAGAGATTTTACTGTGTGTTATGTTGATGTTTAAATGATCAAACTCTCAAATTTTTTAGTAATCAAATGCTGATTTTCATCTTGTCAGTCTTGAGCTGGTCCCTTTCCTTTATCTGTTGAAATTATTAAAATTTAGTTTTTAACACTATATTTTTTAATTTTTGATAAAAAACCTCCAGGTCCAAGATTACTTCCTCGGCGTTGTCTGCCTCGTTGACGAGAACTTCCTCCTAAATTTATTATTTAATTCATTTATTTTTTACACTTATATTTTCAATTGTAGTATTAAAATATTTTGTCAAAAACAGATATTCTTTTTACCTTGATATGCCTCAGATTCATGTTCTTGGGCAGGTTCTAAATTATTAAAATTTATACTTCGATAAAGTTATGCCGCTCAGATTATTAGGACTGCGCCCTTGAGTGTCGCTTGGAGTGATTGGGGATTGAGTGAGAGACCAATAAAATATGCAAAATGGAAATAATAATTGCAAAGGAAGTATAGTTAGTTGAAAAGTATAAGTGTAATAATTTTAATTGATTATGAGAAAAAAGTCGGGGTTTGTACTTGAATAGAACGTAAGTATCGAATCTCGAGTTCGGGGTTAACAATAGTATTTTTTCTCTTGTGTTGATATATTAATTAATTAAAATTAAAAATATTTCATATGAATATACCTCCAATTATCACTCCACGTGCTCGACCTCGTCCTCTTTGATAATCTTCAGCAGACTCAACAATAGCTTGTTGTATTTCTCGAGGATCAAATCCTAGTTCTTAAATTTTAATAATAAGATAGTTCTACACTAAATCAAAATATCATTTACCCATCGAAAGCTATCAAAACTAAGATATGAAATAGATAGTTAAGAGAGGGTTCGGTAGGAGGGATTTTTAATTTTCAATAAAAATACCTCCATGTTGTGTTGCCTCGGCCTGGCCTCGGCGTTTTCTGCCTCCTTTACTAGAACTTTTTCCTAAATTTATTATTTTATTCAATAATCTATCAAAAACTTTTTTAATACTTATACATATATAAGTGTTTCAAAACATGCAAATGCATATTTTGTATGCGGATATGCTATGAGCTGAAACGCTCAAAAATGGTGTTTTTACGTCGGTACGAAGATTAGGGACCGGGTTCCTACAGCATATTTTTGCATATTTCGGTACTTTTGTGCATATCGATTTTTTAGGATATGTATTTGTACTAATACCTGGCAATGCGACTTAAATAAATTTCTATATAATTTTATAAATTTTCAATAATAGTATTTACCTTCTCCCTCAATATGGCGTTCTTCTTGATGTTCTTGTGTTAATATGTAGACGTTTCCTTCATTTCTAACTCGCCCTTTACAATTCTTTTTATTACATGCCCAATACATATTTCCATTTTTTCCCATACCATCAATGTAATATTCATAACCACCCAAAACCAATTTTTCTCTCCCTTTTTGCGTTTGTTCAAAAACAGGCTTTTCTTAAAAACAATAATTAGCTAACATATTTGCTAAAATGATTCCACTGAAAAAGGAATAAATCCCCCTATCACTCTTATTACTACTCCAAATTACTGATATCCCCAAACCGCACTGAAAAATTTTGGCTTCATGTTTAAATTTCTAAATGTCCCAATCTGAAAATAGACATTAGATCCGAAACCCGATGAAGAATGCAAGATATTTAAAAAGAAAGTTATTTAAATTTTTTGATTCAGAAAGCAATGCTCATTTTTGGAAATTTTAAGAATATTACCATTTAGTATAATTCTTTCTTTTTTTACACAAGTGTGTTCAGATTTAGATTTGATTTCCATCTTCAATTCTTTTAATTGACCATCTGCTAATTCTTTCAATTCTTCAAATTTAACTCCTTTTGAAACAACTTTTCCCTCACATTTAGAAATACTGTATTTACTACACATCCAAGTGATAGACTCCTCTATATCATTATGCTTATAATGTCTATATATATAACCACCATATTCTAAACTACGTCCTCCTCTTTTATTTTTAACAAAAGAGAATTTGTCATCTTAAATTTGTAAAAATTACTTAATTCATTATTCTTTAGAAATCCTAAGATTTAACTTATATATTTTGGCAAATTGGTAAAATAATTTCAGATATTTAATTTTTAATATCTACTATTCGTTATACTATTCATTAATTGATGCTCTGAAGAAAAAAGAAATACTAATTGTAAAGGATGGTTATTTACTGGAAAAGGATAAGTGGAATAAAAATATAAATTGTTTATGTGAAATAAAGTTGGGGTCAGGACTTGAATAGAATGTAAGTATCGAATCCAGGCTTACAAGAATATTTTTTGATATTCTAATTAAAATTAAAAATATTTCATATGTTTGTACCTTCAATTATCACTCCACTTGTTCGACCACATCCTCTTTGATATTCTTCAGCAGACTGATGAATAGCTTGTTGTATTTCTCGAGGATCAAATCCTAGTTCTTAAATTTTAATAATAAGATAGTTCTACACTAAATCAAAATATCATTTACCCATCGAAAGCTATCAAAACTAAGATATGAAATAGATAGTTAAGAGAGGGTTCGGTAGGAGGGATTTTTAATTTTCAATAAAAATACCTCCATGTTGTGTTGCCTCGGCCTGGCCTCGGCGTTTTCTGCCTCCTTTACTAGAACTTTTTCCTAAATTTATTATTTTATTCAATAATCTATCAAAAACTTTTTTAATACTTATACATATATAAGTGTTTCAAAACATGCAAATGCATATTTTGTATGCGGATATGCTATGAGCTGAAACGCTCAAAAATGGTGTTTTTACGTCGGTACGAAGATTAGGGACCGGGTTCCTACAGCATATTTTTGCATATTTCGGTACTTTTGTGCATATCGATTTTTTAGGATATGTATTTGTTAGTTAACTAATTTAAAATTAACACTAATACCTGGCAATGCGACTTAAATAAATTTCTATATAATTTTATAAATTTTCAATAATAGTATTTACCTTCTCCCTCAATATGGCGTTCTTCTTGATGTTCTTGTGTTAATATGTAGACGTTTCCTTCATTTCTAACTCGCCCTTTACAATTCTTTTTATTACATGCCCAATACATATTTCCATTTTTTCCCATACCATCAATGTAATATTCATAACCACCCAAAACCAATTTTTCTCTCCCTTTTTGCGTTTGTTCAAAAACAGGCTTTTCTTAAAAACAATAATTAACTAACATATTTGCTAAAATGATTCCACTGAAAAAGGAATAAATCCCCCTATCACTCTTATTACTACTCCAAATTACTGATATCCCCAAACCGCACTGAAAAATTTTGGCTTCATGTTTAAATTTCTAAATGTCCCAATCTGAAAATAGACATTAGATCCGAAACCCGATGAAGAATGCAAGATATTTAAAAAGAAAGTTATTCAAATTTATTTTGATTTTAAATTTTTTAATTTAGAAAGCAAAGCTCATTGTTTGATATATAAAAAATATTACCATTTATAATTCTTCCTTTTTTTACACAAATGTGTTCAGATTTAACATCAATGTCAATCTTTAATTTTTTAAATTCATCATTTGTTAATTTTTTAAATTTTTCAAATTTAACTCCTGTTGAAACAACTTTTCCCTCACATTTAGAATTACGGTGTTTATTGCACAACCAAGTTATAGTCTTCTTTTCATCACTATGACTAGAATAGTTATATTTATAACCACCATATACTAAGAGACATCCTCCTCTTTCTGATTTAGCAATAGAGGGTTTGTCATCTAAAATTTGTAAAAATATCTTAATTCATTATTCTTTAAAAATCCTAAGATTTAACTTAAAGATTTTGAACAAATCTGTCAAATAATTTCAGATATTTGTTTTTTTCGATCCACATATTATTCGGTATATGTTGGTTATGCAGTGTATATATGTTGGTTATGCGGTACTTTATTAATATCCCGCCCCCCACCCCTATTTGAGTCTCAGATTAATTTTCCTTTTTATTTTTCCTGCCTCGGAATGGTCAAATTTTCTTCTTTATAAATGTTAAATTTAGCCGTTAGACATATTTTTGCAGTCACTGTCTATTTTTTCCTTCTTAATACTTGCCTTTTACCGTTAATGTTTGAAGAAAAAATGATTGAAAGCAAAAAAGGAAAATTAATCTGAGACTCAAATAGGGATGGGGGCGCGATATTAATAAAGTACCGGTTATGCAGTGTTTAGTTACATTGATATAATGTTTAGCCTTATTTTAGATTAATATTTTGAGGAAATCATCGATTATTTATTTCTGAATTTCTTCGAATTACAGGGTCTAAAAATTGAGGTACTCGGTTAGAAGTACACCTTTAGAAATTTCAAAAATATCCGTCTAAAACTTCCTTTAAAGTTTAAAAAAATGCATCTAATAAAAATTATGGCTGCAGTTATATACTATAGTAAACTTTAGAAAAGAAATTTTTGCTATTTTTAGTGCATATTTTGCAAAATTTTATGGCATATCTGTGCGCATATTTTGAGATCTTTCGTGTATAGTTTGCCTCCCCTAATGCTTAGTGATTGCAACAATTTGCTGCGAAGTGAGCTTTTCAACTAAAATTCAAATTTAACCTAACAACCTAAAAATTACAAATTAAATCTTTTTGACTGACCATAATGTACTCAATTTTCGGAGGTTTTTAGGTACAGAGGTTTTTCATTAAAAATAAATTTACTAATGCTCTTGTGTAAATTATTTTTTGGGGGAAAAGCTTTGTCTCTGCATTTGCAGAAAAATATAAATGAAAATAAATAACCCATCGCCGGGTTAAATGGTGGAACAGTCTAATGTGCTTCAGTTTGGGTCAGTCTCCCATTTAATGAATTTTTCCAGTATATAATAAAAAGAAAAACGTTATTGAAATAAACGCTTCTTCGCAACTATTTTTCTACATCTTTTATCACTTTCCCTTTTTTACCTGTTTGACCAGAAGAAGGCATTCCGAGAGTTAAATCCAAATTTAACAAATTTTGAGAAGAATCTTGACCAGGAGGATTAATATGCTGATGTTGAGAGGGATAATTGCCATATCCTAATTGCAAATTCCACAAATTTTGAGGCACTTGACCAGACGTATTCACTTGTAGATGTTGAGGTGAGTTAAAAAATGGATTATTGCCAAAACCTCGATCCAAATCTGGCAAATTTTGAGAATGTTCTGTGCCAGAATATATTCCTTGAGAGTATCCTTCAGTACCTGAGGGTATGCTTCCAGTTCCAGTTCCTCCATGGCCACTAGTTCCTGTCCCGCTTGTTTCACCATAACGAGGTTGATACGGATTGAAATGATGTTCTTCATCCGTTTCATCATCGCTATTATTTGAATCAACAAGATGAGGCGTTAAAAATAAACAAAGAAATAAAAATATTGAAAGCTTCATTACTTTCTGAAATTATTTTAAAAATATTTTTTATATAATTTTTGGAATTTTCCCTTTAAAGCTCTTTTTATGAGAATTTTTTACAAAAGGTACCTCATTTTTTACTGATTTTTTAGAAAAAGTAGTACCTTGCTAATAAAATCATAACTTTTAAATAAATCGGTCAAAATTTTTAATTGTTTGGTAAATCAAACATAACACTCCAATCTATATTTTGGCAGAAAATAAAATTTTATCCTCTCCTTAAAAAATGTTATAATTTTACTTAAAGAGCGAGAAATAAGAAAAAACGGCGTCGCCAAACACGCTGCGTAGGATCATATCGGCGCTACCGTTAGGTTACGTTCAGTTACCGATGGTTATTCCCTTTATATGCGATAGTAATCCTCGATCTCGGTTTTTTCAACAAACCTTTACTAAATTTAGGGACGAATACAGGTAATCTAGCCAATGCTCTCCACTTAATGTTATAATTTTATTTAAATTCTAAGAGACTGATTTCATCAACCATTATAGCTGGTTAATAAAGGTTAATTTTAAAAGGCAGAATAGGTCGCAGCGAATGAATCTGCTTTCTCTCCCCACCACTCCACTCCACCCCCCTCCTCTATCCATTGACAAAAATTAAAATTAAGTGGACATTTCACCAAATTTGATATTCTTCGAATTTTCTAATTTTGATTTTAAATGTTTATTCTACAACTATTATACTATTTGATGGTTTAATTATGCTAATAATATGTTGATAAGTAAACTTCGTTATTAGAATTTTGTAAATTCTCTAATATACTGGCAAACCTTAACAAATAAAGTTGGTTCCATATACCTCGCAATTATATTTACTGCTGTTACATTTTTAAGCTCATCAAATTCTATTCCCAAACAATTAAATTATTGGACCTCCACCTGATTTTAAACGAAACTTGGTCCGAAGAAAAATTTTAAAATTACAAAATGAATTTTTCCTCATCCCACAACATCGTGGTCCATAAGACAATAACACGTCTATTGCTTAAGGAATTTGCCTGAGGACCCTGTTCCGTTTTCTTTTACCGAGTTTTGTTTAGATTCATTATAAATCATAAAAACTTACAGCTAGTTAAACATTTACCGAATAATTTCATAATCTATTCTGTAAAATATAAACGACTTTCCGTCAAATGTATCTTTATCGACATCCCGGCAAAATCACATGAATCGATTCTTGGCAAGGCATAATCTAAGTGCAGCGCATTTTTATCTCTCTCTTCTCTATTTAATTCTCTTCATCCTTTCTGTTCCTCCGATAAAATTGATTAAATCTCCCCATCCAATCTCCATGAAACATAGTAGAGACTTCCAAGACCGAAAATTTTCCAAGACTCGAGACCAAGACTCAAGACCAAGACTAGACCCCAAGACCAAGACCCAAGACCAAGACTTGACCCCAAGACTCAAGACCAAAAATTAACAAGACTCAAGGCTATTTTTTGGCCACATAGGGCAAATTTTTGTTAAATTTTTCGTGTCATAGACACGAGTTTTATATGAAATATAATCAAAATTCGGAAAAAATATTGCGATTTTGGGACCGAAGTCTCCTAAATACCGATTTTTGCACTGCAGGCGAAAATTTTCCGAATTTTGGAAGATCCTTAAGCAAAAAATTTTCCTTTTCTGCGCCGCAGGCGAAAATTTTGGGAATTTTGGACGCCAAAGCGGCTAAAATTCATCTATTTAAAAATTAACAAACTTTTTTAATAAAAAATAATTTTATAAAAATTTTGTTTACAACGAAAAAAATTATTTAGTTATTTCTTATGTCAGGGTCCGAACCTTCATTTGTCAAAGGGATGAACCTAACGCACAACCAGTCAACCACACGACCATATGAGAGAAAAGCAAAAAAAGCTTTTTTACCCGTCTCAATCTCTTCCTTTTCGCCTTACCCCTACCATCTTTTACTTTTCTCTATTATTTCACCGATCTTTAGGGGTGTATATTTTAAAATCTCAAAAAAGTCGAGACCAAGACCAAGACCAAGACTTCACCCCAAGACCAAGACCAAGACCAAGACCGGAAAAAACCCAAGAAAAGTCTTGAGTCAAGACTCAAGACCAAGAGTCTTGGAAGTCTCTAAAACATAGTATCGGAGGGGATGAAGAGATTTAAATAGAGAAGGGAGAGATGAAAATGATGTAATAATGCCGTGTCAAGGCTTGATTCATATGCTTAAGGAATTCGCCTGAGGGCCCTGTTCCATCTTCTTTTACCGAGTTTTGTGTTTCTCTCTTCTCTATTTACTTCTCTTCATCCTTTTCACTCCCCTCTTTTATTCTCTACAAGCCTTTCTGCTCTAAAATTTGTTTGCGTGGAGCAGGGATAGGACAATCATCCAAGTAAAATCACATGAATTGAGTCTTGGCAGGCATTACTTAAGTGCAGCGCTTTTTATCTTTCACTCCCCTCTTTTATTACTACAACACTTTCTGCTCTAAAATTTGTTTACGTGGATCAATTTGTTTACCAAGATCAATTCATGTGATTTTACTTGGATGATTGTCCTATCCCTGCTCCACGCAAACAAATTAGAGAGCAGAAAGGCTTGTAGTAAATAAAAGAGGGGATTGAAGGACTTTAATATTTTTAAATTATTTCAAGAAAAATTAAAAATAAATTTTAATTTAATAAAAAAATATATATTAAGTAATTAACAAAATTTTTAAAAAATATTGTCACTAAAAATTTTCTTTTTCCCTAACATTCATTTTCCCCAAATTCTGGCTTGTAGTATTAGGGGGAACTTGTACAACCATCTGAGTAGTTATACAAACAGTAGCTGTATTTTTCTGTTTAAGAAAAAGACGTAAATAAATGGCCGAACAAATAGCGGCATCCATTGAACAAAAAACTAGAGCAAATTCTCCAATATAGGCAGAAGAGGGAGTGCCGGTTATCTGTTCAGGGAAAATTTATTTAAATTTTCAAAAAGAAATTTTTGGACCTATTCGGTTATCTCCTTAAATTTTGCTTTTCTTCTGCTTCTTTCTTTCCAAATTTACAAAATGATAAGAAGCTAACAATGGCAAGGAATGATTTTATTGTAAAAGGCAGTAAGTATTCACTCCCAGGGCTGGGTCTCCCTAATGTCGAGAGACTTACGAGAGAGGCCCTATGAGTCCGACACCCGAGCTTAATGAAGAACGATTAAAACGAACTCTATTAACAAAGTTTTTGTTCAATACAAAATGGGAAGTTTTAGTTAGGAGGATAAAAATGAAACTTTGAAATCTTTTTCTTTTATATAGTTAAAGATAAGTTATGATAAGTTAGAAAAGGAAAATAAAGAAGTTACTCTATATCAACAGCAGCGGTTATTTAATAAACGATTCGGAATGTTGTTAGAAGGTAGTGAACAACTACTGTTAATTACCTTAGGGGGGTACAGCCCAAAACGGCGCGCGGCCATAACGGCGCAAAGCCATAATTTGCTGGAAAATGTCTAGCTCTTATGAATTTTGGCACCAATCTCTTCAGCTCGATGAGAGAAATCGTTTAATACTAAATTTGTTAAGATTAGAAAATTTTGAAGCAATATATGGCTTTGCGCCGTTATGGCCGCGCGCCGTTTTGGACGTGTCCCACCTTAGGGATAATATTGCTTTTGACTATTTTGTATTTTTAGAAAGAAGGGCAAAAAGAAGGAAACAGAAAAGGAAAATTTCTGGGGATAACCGAATAGGACCAAAAGAAATTTTTTTGTTTTAAAATTACCACATTGAAGATAACAGCTGAATAACCCGGCAAAACATTAAAAAGAATTTCTAGGGCTATTGTGTATTTTACTACTCGATTTTTCTGAAATAAATGGAATTTTTAAAAATTTTCAAAAAAAATTCTTTTTCAAACCAAATTTTTTCCTTTCCCAGATTTTTCTAGTATATATAGAAACACTAGACAGAAGATAACGTTAAGTGTTCCAATAACCATTTTTGCTGATAATTGCAAAATGTTTCTGTATTTAAGCATTAAACAGGAGGCCAACTCGCATTTTGATACTGTTAAAAAATTTATTTAGAATATTTGAAATTTAAAAAAAATTTCAAAGTTGGGAATATAATGGTTGGCCACCTAGTTTTTCCAAAATAATTTTTTTCAACTCTAAGATAGGGCTTTTGTTCTGGGAGATAAAATGTTTATATCTATCGAATTTATCTATTTACCAAAAATCTTATTTTTTGATAATAGGTGGGTGCGTCAAATCGGGTTTAACTTAAAAACGGGTGCGCCAAAATAAGTTGGCCACATTTATTTTCGACCTTAGGAGTGGTCCGAAAAATCTACAAAAATTCCTGTAAACATATCCATTGATATGTATGAGAATACAAAAGAAATGAAGTTCCGATATAATTCCTTCATTGAGATCTGAAGACTAGGTGGCCAACCATTTTTGACGCGGAGTGTATTTTCACGAGTATATTTTGGTTAACATACACTTACAAGCAGTGTTTGGAAGCTCGTACAAAACGAGTACAACAAATTTGAAATTTTTCAAAAAATTTCAGATAGAACTTTCATGGGGCCATAAATTATTTTTGGAAGCGTTACTTTAAAGGAACCCATAAGTCCACGACGAACACTTTTTATAAAGCAATGCCAAAAAAAAAATAAAAATGATTCCTGAGGGAAACGAAGTACGAATAAAATCAAAACTTTCAAGCACTGCAAAAGCACACTGCCTAAATTTTCCAGAACCAGAAAAGTCCTCTAATAATTAACAAACTAATTTTAGCCCTAAATCTCGATAAAAAGAAACCAAAATCTCGTTCAAATTTCTTACAAAAATTTAAAAAAATTCAAATGTCACCTAACCTTTATTCAAATTTAAAGGTAATTCAGCTATATAAATCCCCAAACTTGACGAATAAATTAAACAAGCAATTAAAACAGCTATATAAAACAACAATTTATGTGTTTGATTATTTATAAGGCGTAAAGCCAAACATCTGTCTATAATTAAATAAAGAACACAAAAAGGAGCAAGTGCCATATATGATAATTCTGGCAAGCCTGTCCAAAAAAGTAAATAGGGGTCGTAGGCTGAATTTGTTGCTAAAAATAAAGATTTGTTTTAAAACACGAAAATTGTTGGTTTGAGTTTTAGAGGGAAAGTAAGGGATAAGGAACATACATCTTAGGAATATGGAAAGTAGTGATGCTCGGATATCCCGATCCCGACTCGGAAAAACTCCCGTTTCCAGATTCCCTGGTTTTTTCTTCTCCCGAGCATCACTAATGGATAGGCTCCCATCCGTTTACAACTCTCATCGGATTCCCTCGGGTTTTAGCGAATCTAAATCCGCTTCTAGCTCTGCCTAATTCCTTCGTTTCCTTAGTTTTTTTTATTTTCTTACGTTTTCTTCCGACTTACCGCCCAATCATGGTCGAAATCTGATATTTCCCAAAAATTTTTTGGCAACTCTGGAAGATGTTTACCTTATAAGGGGTTCATTTTATAGCTTTTAGAATAAAATTAAGCAAAACTGAGAAATATATCTATCAAAGTTCGGAAGCTATACGAGTCTAAATTCAGTCTTTTTAAATTAAAGGAGCAACACGAACCTTCGGAATGTAATGTTATAAAAATTAAAACTGAGACCGACTCGATATTGGAAATCAAGCTATGCCAGAGCATCCTGGCATACCGTATATCCTTTAATAACTACCCTGGGTAATTATCGTTTCTACCTTCCGCTGGAGGAAATAATTAAGAGGTGGGGTAATTATTTGCGGGAGGGCAATTAACAGGTTATACGGTAACTATCATCCAAATTAAATTTATTTACCTTCATTCTCCAAAGGTCTCCACCAAAAAACTTTGTAAATTAAATGAGGAATACCCAATATTGCACAAAATAAGTGTACGCATAAATAAAATATCATTGAACGAGAAAAAGTCTTGACTTTGAGCAAGTCAACATTGAAATTGTAAATTAACAAAAGGATGGTAATAAGAACTGGAAAAAAATTTTTTGAAAACTCCAATTTTTATAAATTTTAAAAATAAAGCTAGGCAACATTGAATGCTGCAAATCTTTTTGCTGTCGGTTTTATGCAGCCGAAAATTAATTCCTGTCTTACTGTACCAACCGTTTATTTACAGCTTATGAATTAAAAAACCATAAAAAAATTTATTTTCTTGAACCTCATTTACCGACCTACAGTAATCACTTGACACAATAACCCAACAATATGTTCGGCAAAATTAAGGTAAGTAATGTACGGCATTTGTAAATTTACTGGAGACATTTCATCGTTTTCAATTTTCTACAAATTAAATAAGGCAAAAATTAGTTAAAAAAAAATAAAATATATTAAGTAAATAAACAAATAAAATATTTAATATTATGTAAATTTACATTCATTATATTTCCCATTATTCAATTGTTGCGTGTTTATTATATTTTAACATGGAAATTTTTAAAATAGAGTAAATTAAAATTAAACTAATTGGTTAAATTTGTATTTGTAAATATCTGAATTGAAAGAAAATAATTGGAAAATTTTAATCGGGCATCATTATTTAAAAAGGACACAAAATTTAATGAGTTATAAAATTTAATGGCTAAAAAAGAAAAAAATCAGTCTATGAAAAAGAAAAAAACTGGCACACTTCTGGTACATTTAAATCTCCCTAATAACTAGTATCTTCTGAAGGATATCCTACGAAATTTTCAAATATCCGGATCCAATATTCCAACCAACATAACTAGAGAAAAGGAAATAGAGGCGCAGAGGGGGCAGTCCAAACATCTTGGATTCAGATACCGTATTTACTCTGGTAATTCCCCAGGGGGATTATTGTTTCAACCCATCTCTAGGGTGGGGAATTAATAAAGACTGGGGGATTACTAGAGTAAATACGGTATATGGATAAAAGAAGGGCGAGAAAAAGAAGAGCGAAAAAAGAGATGGATCATGAGGAGGTCACACATACAAAGCTACCTCTCCTCCTCAAAATCTCCTCCCTCGTCTCATCCATTCAAGTCGCACATTTCGTTCCCCGAAAGGTGTCGTTATATAGAATTCATATCCATAGAAATGGCAAGACAATAAAGAGCGAAAAAAGAGGGGTAATCGAAAAACTTCGAGTGGGTGAAGCACAAAAATAAATAATTATTTTCAAAAATAACAAAATCAAAAAACAAATACATAGTTGTTTACATAAGCAAATTAATTAGTTGGTCTTATTTTCAGAAAATAAACATATTTTTAGAAAATAATGTCAGAAATATAAGGAGGACAAGGATACAAAAACAAATATTTATTGAGTTGCTTAATCACCTAGATAATCCCTTTACTTTACTCTATAAATGTGGAAAAAATATTTTTTGAAACAATTTATTGGGGTTGGACACAAAAAGGTTAAACGAGCCGGAGTCGGAACAAAAAACCGTAGTTTTCGGCGAAAAACCCGGAAACGAAATGCGGGGGACCGTAAATGTCCGGTTAGTGTCCTATCTGTCCGCAAGGAGAATGCGCATTTTTCCTTCCTTTTCTTGCATTTTTTCTGCAATTTTTTCTCCTTGCGGACATGTAGGACACCAACCGGACATTTACCCCCTGTTAATAACCGGTTGTGTCCACCCCTATTTATGTTTATTAGATAGTAGAAAACCGATTTTTAACCCGATTCGGTAAAAGTAGGGTTTGTGTTCTCTGGTTTTGTTCTACCCTCCAAACTTCCTTTTTATTTACCTTTCTATTTGCCGTGAATATTGAATTAAATTTAAGTTGTGTATGATTTGGTGCTACGGCAAATAAATTTACAGATTCCTGGACGACGGGTCGTTAGAAAAATCTTAAATGATTCTTTATGTCAACTAATATACAGTTTGAGTAAATATTTGGAGGGGACTGAAACGCAGTCCCCAATCCTAAAAATTAGATGTATTTAAATAAGTATTATTTAGCGTACTAGGTTAATAACGAAAAATAAATCTTTATAAATAATTAAATTGAATTTTTACATATTAAGTAGAAATATAAAAGGAGTTCAAAAGGACTTTCAATGCATTATTCTTTTAAGGTATTTGTTAAGAAATGTATACAACCAAAAGAAACAAAAATTGTTAGCCATCTAAAAATCTCAATTTATTTTTAATCATTACTTAGAAAAATAAAATATGTATAACCTTGAATTTAAAAAATTTTTTAAAATGTAAATATTTTTAAAATGACTTTTATTAAAATTTAAGTGGCAATTATTTAAAAAAATTTTATTTTTCAAATTAATTATTTCCCACGTAATCTATTTTTCATCAAGTTTAAATATTTAATTTGATATTATGTAAACAATTAAACTTGAAATTACAGCTTGAAAAAAATTTTTAAAATTTATGCTCGAAGGATTAAAATATTTTTCATGCGATAATTATTTACACAATATATTATATTTAAATATCACTTTGTAAAAAATTTTGCAATATTAGCTTAACTCATAGATCACATTATGTCTTGAGGAATAATAACAGAACTGAAGGTAAACTAAAAATATGTTCGTTTCTTGGTATCGGTCTCGGCTCAAAATGATGGTATCGGTATCGTGTTTTTGAGTATCGGTCAATCACGGTCTCGCGTTGGCTACTATACATGCAATTAGAGATCGGACCGTACCGTACTACGGCCGTAATTTTCGATATTTATCGTTATTCCGTATCTGTAGGTACGGTAAAATTTTGAAGTTGATCGGTATTTTTCGGTATTCCGTACCGTTCTACGGAACGGTAAAATTTTAAATTTTATCGGTATTATACGGTACGGAATACGGTACGGAACGAAATTCCGATCTCGACATGCAATATACCTAAATTCAGAAATACATAGAAGGAGTTGTGTAAAATTTAATGGAAGGAAAAAATCTTTTCTTTTTCTAGTAAAAGCTTCAAATTTGTGTCCAAAGAAATTATGCAAAAATTTACTGCTTGGATGGCTCCCACGAACCATCAAGTAAAATTTGAGCAAAGTTTTATGGGAATTTTTTTGATTTTATGGAAAATTCTTATCTTTAAAGGGAATTTAATTTTGAAATTATACACGTAATTTTACTACAATTCTAATTTTGTGTTGCTAAAATTTTATTTTTTCCTTGAAAAATTTTTTATAAAAAATTTCGTTTAACAACCAAATATAGAAAATTTCTGAAGGAGAAAGGAAATAAGAAAATTTAATTTTATAAGGTAGCTATTGCAATTTGCAAATAATTTTTTTGTGTGAAAAAATAATTTCTCTAGATATTATTTTAGAGGGACACGCCCAAAAGGCCGCGCGGCCATAACGGCGCAAAGCCATAACTTGCTTCAAGATTTCCCAATCTTACCAAATTTAGTATTAAAAGATTCATCTCATCGAGCTAAGGAGAATGGTATCAAAATTGATAAGGGTCAGAAATTTTCAAGCAAGTTATGGCTTTGCGCCGTTATGGCCGCGCGCCGTTTTGGGCTGTACCCTATTTTAGAATTGGGAAAGTCTTGTAAACATGCTAAATTAAATAAAAATATACATTAGAAAAATTATTAAAGGAGTGGCATTTTTCTGTAACTTTTTCGTGGCCGCTAAAATTAAATTAAATGATCAGGGACAGTATATTGGGTATTAATTTTAATTAAAAATAAAATAAAGCTTTATCAAATGCATTTGAATTTGACTAATTAAATAAAAATTCTTGATGTAAAGCGCCGCAGGCAGAAATTTTCATAATTGTGGCACTCATAAAGCCAAATTTCTTCCAATGAAAATAATTTTGAGGCTGGAATAAGGGATAGTGAACAACTACGGAAATGAACAACTTAAGATATACAAATTGTTGTGTCCGCACTTGCAGAAAGAACATAAATGAAAATAAATAACCCAGCAATGGGTTGGATGGTAGCACAGTCGGTTGTGCTTTCGGTTTGGGCCCTTTCCGTGATGGTTCAATTCCATCTCCCATCCACAATTTTTCCACAGCATGAACACTTGGACATGACACAAATATTAACTTGTCAAAATTTATAATTTGAACGGATAAAATTTCTATTCAATATAATAACCAGCTTTGTCGAGTACAACCCGAATGGCGCTTAACCTGCTTTCAAGATTTCTGAATCTTAACAAATTTAGTATTAAACTATTCCATTCATCGAGCTAAAGAGATTGGTACCAAAATTGATAAGAGCCTCAGCAAGTTATGACTTTGCGTCGTTATGGCCTCGGATTTTCGGCGTGTCCCAAGTTTAAAAATTAATTTAATAGGTAGTAAATATGCCTATCCATTTACCTATGTATAGAATTAAAAATAACAAAAATAAAAAATAAAATATATTTTTAAAAATCGTAGGCATTTTAGCCTTAATATGGCTTGTTAATTTAATAAATTTTATATTAAATTTTATTTTTAATTAAATAAAAATATTTATTTTGACATTTTCTAATAGAAATAGTAAAAATAGAAAAATTTTTCTTAATTTAATTAAAAAGAAAATTTTTTTGAGAAATAGGAAAGGTTTAGTGATTTAATTAATTTAATGTTAAAAATTTTTTCTAATTTCGTTTGTTTCAAGTTAGAAAAATTTAATTTGAAAATAATACGTATCAGAATCTGTGGAGAATAAAATATTAAACCACCCGATGGTCTTTGACCATTCCGAGCCCTATAGCTATAAGGTGTGTGTAAAGCAGGGCTGCACGCAATTGAAAAAAAGATTCCGCAACTCGCAATCCGCAATTGCGTGCAGCCCTGGTGTAAAGTTTTTAAATAGCTACTCACACAGTCATTTCCGGAGAAAAAGAGTGGTCTCCTGAAAGATTTTATTACTCTAAATATTTATTACCCTAGAGTATTTTTTAGCATTAATTTATGGGGAGGTGGCATGAATGAAAAGTAACGAAATTAATTCAAAATATATTTAAAAAGTGTCTAAATACAAAAAATTTCTCTAAACAAATTCTTTAAATAAATTTAATTTTGTAGCCATTCTTGGAAAATTATTCATAAAAAAAAAACAGGAAATAAAATACAAAAATAATAGAGAAATATTTTCTTTTGTAATTTTCTTGTGTTTAAAAATTATTAAAATGAATAAAGATGGAAATCAAAAAAATAATAATAATAATAATTGAAAAAAAAGGTGTGTGTAAAGTGTTTAAAATAGCTACTTAATATAATTTAATTTATAAAACCGGAACTAGAAAATACAATTATTTGTAGTGTATTACATATTATGTTTTGTGTTTATTCTGATTTGTATTTTATGTGTTTTCCTTTGTTTTGTTGTTTAAGAATTCTAATTTTTAATTCTGGTTTTTAAATGTTTTTATTTTGTTCTGATTTTTTATTCTGATAATTTTTTGTTTTTCTTGTTATTCTGATATATTTATTTAGTGTTTTATACATACCTATTCTGATTTGTTTATTAAAAATTTTGGTTTTTATTATTTTATTTCCCCTCTATTTTTTATGTATTCTGATTAATTATTCTGGTTTTTTAAATTTATTTTCTGATTCCTGTTTATTTAGTTTATTCTTTGTTTAATTCAACATTTGTTTATTCTGATTTTTTAATTTTATAAAATTCTGATTTGTATTTTATTTAATATTAATTTCTGGTTTAATTTATTTCTGATTTGTACTTTATTATATTATGTAGTATTTAAATATTTTCTATAATTTTTATTTATTAAATGGTTAATAAAATTTTTTATTAATTTTTCTTCATACAAACTTGACTGTTAAAAAATATATACTAAGTAAACCTGTTCCAATTATTCATATTTTTTTTATTAATATTTTTTTTATTTTGTAAAAATGGTTGCGCTTAGAAGAACGAGAAGAACAGTCGATGAACATAAAATTGATTTTTATTTTATTTTATAAGCTTGCCGAGATTAATTACTGAAAAAAGCTAAAAAGGAGTAAAATGCTTCCCGTATACATATTATTAATTGCTCAAATTTATTCTGATTTTTATTTTTTTTTATTAATTTTTGCATTTTACTTAATTTCATTTTCGTTTTTATTTGACAAAATTTAGCCAAAATTTAATTTAAAAATCAATTTTATAAAATTAGTTAAAATTAAAATTTTTTTTATGTCATTATGGGTGTATTTAAATTTTTTTTCTCGAAAAAATTTTTTTCGTTCCAGAACTATAAGGAAAGCTAAATTAAGATAAATTTCGGCCAAACAAAGCTAAATTTCGGCCAGTAAATTAGATTTCTAACTAAATTCCAGCCATCTTTTTTTATAAAATTTTACACTCATTTCTAACAAGAAAATCAGAATTTGATTCAAGTGCGGTCATAATTTTTTAACATTCCATAATTCTGATTTTTTATTTTCTGTTTATTTTCTTGATTATTTATAGTATTTTGTTATATTTTCCTATTTAATTCTGACTTGGCTAAAATACATTCTGATTTTTTATTTAATTTTTATATTTTCCAAAATAAATTCTGGAAATTTATTCTGCTTCAGGTTCTAATTACTTCATTATTCCAATTTTATTTAAACGTTTAAATAAATAATTAATATTATGTATTTTTTGTATTTTCTCCCAAATATTTTCTCCCAATATTTCCACTCCCTCCCAAAGGTTTTGGTGCATAAATGAGCGGTTTTATGACAAAAAATTATTTTTACGCATTGTAATATAATTGATGATATGCGCAAGTGTAGACAAAAATAAAAAAGGAAAAAAATATAAAAAAGGCTTGACTGAACAAAAATTTTTGCGAACTTTTTTTGGTTCAGTACTGAGAAAATTTTTTATTTTTTTTTATTTTTAAATTAATTATCTTTAATTAAATTAAAAGAAGTTCAAGAAGAATCAATTAAATATTTTATTTTGTCGATTATTTCTTTGATTTATTTTTATTATATTTTTCCTTTCGAACGGACCTCACTAAAGATTAAATATTAGGGATGGGAAGGGTTGAAAGCAAGGTCAGGCCGTCGTGTTTTGGATCGAGTTTTCGATTTTTTGGATTTTGGGTCAAAAAATTTTGGGTTTCGGGGAACTCGGCTCATAACCGACACTAACACAATTTGACTGAAAAATCGGACCTTACAGTCAGGTAGTGTCTTATATTGGAGGTCTCGCCTGCTCAGCTTCCCATACCCAGGGCTAGCTTTTATCACTTTTCCGTCCCTGAAAGTCTGGTAATTTAATCTTTGAAAATTATACTACCAACAACTAAATTAAAAGTAATATATGGAGTACCATGGGTGTGCCAGTTTCGCATTTCGCCTTTTGCGGGCTTTAGCATTTCACTTTATAAGATCTGTTTCAACCCACCCCTGGGGAGTACTTAGTTTATATATATCTTATCGTGAGGTCCATTTGTAAATTTTAGGGTCTGCCGGTTATGGTTTTAGCAATAAATTTATCAATATTATTAAATGTTGTAAATATTATTTTATTTATTTTAATATTCGTTGGGGCTAATGAAGAACCTGTTAATGCTGGAAGAGGTTACTCAAACGGGTTGGCAGTTGAAATATTATTAAATTGAAAAATTATTTTTAAAAGACGCTTCAAGGTTTACCATATAAAGCCCAAAAGTGTTGAACAACTTGAAGGTCTAAATCGACTTGAGCAACTTGGAGTGGTATAATTTTATTAATTTGATTATTAATTCATATTTGTTGAAAATCGGGATTTCCACATCATATTTGATCCGTGAATTTGAAATTCCTAAAAATTTATAAGGATCTTATGTCGGCGTGATCACACCTAGTGTTATGTCCGAGGGTATACGAAGTAGACGTGCAATTGATTAACAGTTTATCCGAAAGAGAAATGACAATGTAGGCGAAGGAATAGAGTGGGACAGACGAAGGAGATCAGGGACTAGCCGGGCTAGTATGATCCCATTAGACTGACGCTTACAGTGGCTTTTATAGTAGTGTTACCACTACACAACACCTTCCCCTTTGAAAGGTTTAGGTTGATTGTTTAGGCATTACAATTTTCAATTTCACAATTTTCAATGCCTCCTCTTTTGACTAGAGGTTTTAATAACCACTACACAACACCTAGAGGTCTAAATCAACTGGAATTATTTATTAAATTGATTATAATTTCCAATTATCATTTAAGAGCCATTGACACATTAATTACTGTATTATTTTGATTAATTATCTTGGGTAATTATTGTTTAATTTTCTCGTCAAAGGCGGTAATTAATCGGCGAGAGCAAGTATCCAAGTTTTAAATTTTGAACGCGTGTTAGGTAAGTTGAAGTAGGGTACTTATTTCTTCATCCTGTGGCTGAAGGGTTAAGTATTCCAGGGGATAATTTTTGGCTGGTATTTATTTAAGAGACATTAATTCCCAATTAATTCAAATAAAATCCCTTCAGATTGACTTCTGGCGACCACCCCCTAATGTAAACTCAACTGCTGATGTAATGGTAGATACGGAGAATGGAGGAATCGAATTTCTCAATTTTCTTGCTCGGCATAAAATGGAAGCAAAAATACTAGTCGATGACCTTTCCAAGTACTTTTATGTACTTTTTAAATTTAGGGATTTATAAATACAGATAGAATTCAATATTAAATAACTTTTGAGAGCCGAGGCCTTTTTATTTTATAAAAAGTATTTATCTTAAGTTGCTGAGAACGGAGTAGGCTTAGGCGTTTCCCCATTCAGTTTGCCAACCGTATTTAAAAAGCGTATATTAAATAGAGGTGTGTGTATCTGATTAGGAGGTGATGTAAAGGTTAACCCCGGACAGTGACTACTTGAAGTTTCGAGGTGGGGGTTTTGAGGGCTGAGATTTTCGAGGTAAAGCACTTATGGCGTTATGGGTCGGAGTTAGACTGGGTGGATGTCCAACCTCAGCTTCCTTCACATTACCTTCTTAAGAGATCTTAAACTCGCTTGGCTAGTAAGCGTTAATAAAATTAGTTAAAAATAAATTTAAAAAATTTTTTCTCAAAAATTAAACCTTAAAAAATATTTTAAACAGGCTAATAGAAGAAAAAGAAATCATTCCAACAGAAAGACAAAAATTATCAAAATTAAATAATCAAAACACTATAGACGAAAAACAACAACAATTTATTCGTCGAGATAGCATCGAGAATCGTTTGGATAATTTTGGATTGAGAATGGGAGATTATCCGGGATACAATGAAATTGTTGTTTTTATGCAGAGAGTGCATGACTCCCTTACAGAAAGGACTATACTTAGATCTATTGGGTCTACAGTTGAGGGAAGGTCAATTCAGGGAATTCAGGTTGGTGTTGATAAAGGAATGAACCGAAAAAATGTTTTGATAAGAATCGAGATTAATTTATAAGACTTTGAGGAATAAAAAAAAACAAAAGCTAGGGATTGTCCCCGTACGTCGGAGTAAGCTTTGTAAAAAATTTCAGAAAAAAATTTACTGTATAACTGGAATAGGCATGGTTGAATAAATGATGGTTCGGGTTTCTATATTTCTTTTTGATTGGGGCTGTAATCCTTCTGATCCTTCTGTCAATCAGTGATAGTTAAGGTTGGCGTATTGAAGGAAATATTCGGATATGAGGATCCGGATTTGCCAACATTAATACTGCACTCTAGAAAAATCGACAGGAATTTCGATTGAAAATGGGAGAAAAAAATTTTTCCTGTATAACACTATATACTTCGATCTAATGTTTAAAATAAGAGAGAATCTAGGTATTTTAAATCAAATTGAAGATAGAAAGCTTTTTTGAAGGATTTTGGAAGAATATTCCTTCACTCATACTATTCCTATTCTCCTCTAGGTTAGTAATTGTTTTACTTTCCTATCGAAAGGGAAGAAATCAAAAATTAAAATGACTGAAAATTTTAAAAAATTTAAACAGTTTGGCCTTCCCAGTGACAGATCCCGACCAGTTGTTTGGATAGATGCCGGTATTCATGCTCGGGAATGGACTTCAATACACACGGCTTTGTATTTTATTTACTATGTCTCGTTTATTTTCTTAAAATTTCGAAGGAAAAAATTTCAAAAAAAATTTTTAAACAGATTGCCAATCAAATAAAACAAGGAACGGATACTCGACTACTTAAATGTTTGGAAAAAGTTGATATTTTAATTTTCCCTTGCCTAAATCCCGATGGTTATGAATTTACTAGATCAGACCCGAGAAATCCTGCTGTAAGTTTTATTGAATGACTTTAAGATTTGCTAGTGTTGTGTATGGGCGTCAGCCCTTAAAGAGTATAGTATAAAAGCCACTGTAAGCGTCAGTCTAAGGGGATCATACTAGCGGGGCTAGTCACTGATCTCCTTCGTCTGTCCCATTCTCTTCGCTTTCATTGTCATTTCCACATTGGATAAAGTGTTATTATTGTGCTCGTCACATTAGTTAAATCTCGGACACCTCGGGGCGTAACAGCTAGATGTGTTTACTTGAAAATACAAAAATTTTCTGTTTTCCTTTAAATGAGTATTTTTAATGGGGTATTAGGTGGATTAAAAAGATTATGTTTAAGAGGGTATGGATGGGATATTGAGGGAATTTGGAAAAGTATAAGGGATAAAGAGGAGATGGGTGTCTAATATGCTTAATGTAGAGGGATTAAGTAGGATTAAGAATGAGAGAATAACAGTTCAGCTCCCCTAATGCTGACGATCATAGTTAGGTCGGAATTCGGATTTTCGACGTTTTTTTCCTTCCGATTTCCGGAAAAAATTTTGGTTTCCGATTTCCGACTTTTGAGCCAGTTCCGATTTCCGGCTCTTCCGATTTCCGACACCTCTGACTGTTTGACCCACATCTACTCGCGATAACCTTCCGTGTCCGCAAATCCTCTGAATTTAACTATGTATCCAAACTAAAAATAATTTTGATGCCTATTTTGTATTTATAGATCCGAATGTGGAGGAAAAACCGTTCCAAGGAGCGCTGTGTTACTGACAGTCACAATACTGAACGTTGCTGCATGGTGTTGATATTATTACACAATTAAAAAATAAAAATATTTATAGGGTGTAGATTTAAATAGAAATTTTGCTTTTAAATTTGCCGGTAATTTTTCTCAAAAATTCTCAAAAAAATTTTTCTAATAAAATAGAGGGCGGCACAAGCTTCTTCCCCTGCTCAGAAATCTATCACGGACCAAATGCTTTTTCCGAGCCGGAGAGTCGCGCCGTTCGAGATGCTATAATGGAGGGGGATTTGAAGGGAAGAATTCCGGGGCTGATTTCAATGCATGCCTATTCTCAAGTTTAACAATTTTTCTTTATCATTTAATCATTTTATCAATTTTTATCAGCTTTGGATTTATCCATACTCTCACAGAAGACACTCATATCCACCTGATGTTGAGGATTTGGTATGTTTAATGGGCAACTCTCGATATTAGGGAAGCATAGTAACTGAGAGGTCGCTTATAACGGGAGTCGATAATAGTCGCTAATAACGAGCATTGACTATATTGAATATATGAGCAGTCTATCGTAGGAACATTCTAAGATATTTATTATTTTTGGAACGATACTAATTATAAATTACTGTATTCTAATACTCCTTTAAGCTACTTAATATATAAAAATGCAATAATTATTTTACATAAGTTATTGGAATTTAATCAGAATTGTGATATCTCATTAACGCATGTAGTATTTTTGGATGGAGCGATAGTATGGCTCCAAATTTCTAGTAAAATTAGAATAAAAGTTTGAATTTATTAAATTTATCAAAGGTTATGTTGCAATAGTCAATTTAATCTTACTGCAAATTTTTCATTGCCTTAATTAAAAGCTCTATACACGATCGTTTATTTCCCGCTGTATGATAAAAAAATTTCATGTGGCATTCAATAAGTCACTTTACGTAATTTTGATCCACTCCTAATTTATACAAAGCAAAGAATCCTTTAGATCTCTAGTTATCACAGCCTTAGGAGTCCCCATTAAATGTCTTTTAACTTAATTTTTATAAAATTAAGAAAGCTGTTGCTCGCCGTGCAGTTACCGCCATAGGAGACAAATTTGGAACAAATTATCAATATGGAACAGGGCCCGAGACTATATGTTCCTTTATTTTAAATATTTCAAAAAGTGTATTTTTTAGATGCCTATACAGGAGGAAGTTCAGATTGGGCAAAGGAGACGGCAAAAATAAAATATACTTATACTGTGGAATTAAGGCCCTCCTTTTGGTGTAAGTATCAATCATACTTTAATTTAATCCCGTACTTAATCCTTTACCTAATTTTGACAATCTAAAACTTTGATTTTAACTCTATAATAGGGTTGCCAGAATGGCCCGACTAGGACCGAAAGATCCAGTCGAGCCTAAGATATTTGGCCGAAAAAGACTCGTACGGCCCAACTCGATAAAAATGAGGCCCGAAAAAGGTGACTCGATCGTCGGCTCGACTCGAAAACGGTATACCTACTCGATAACTGTCAATGCTGGGTATGATTCCGGTACAAGGTTGTCTTTTCCAAACCACTAAAATAGGGCGCAGCCACTCAAAAATAGGGAAAAAATAGGGCGAAATCTGTCAAAAATATGGCAAAAAATAGGGAATTATTTTAAAAACATAAAAATAATTAAAATTTTAAATAAAATGCTTTATTCCTCATGTTCTCCAGTAGTATTAAAAATTTTTAGCAAAATTTTTTTAGCAAAATTTTGACAATTTTGAAAGGTTAAGAAGCCAGATTTCTTCCTTATTAGCGCCGATGGCGAAAATTTTAAGAAATTAAGAAGACCAATAGGAGAGAGTTCTCTTTTTTCAGCGCCGCAGGCGTAAATTTTGGAAATTTTGATGTCCAAGAGTCAGATTTCTTTGTTTTTTTCGCATTTTATATACAAAATCCAAGAAAATTTGAAAAATATTCCAAAATGTTAAAAATAGGGCAAAATATGGCAAAAGTTAAAAATAGGGAAAAAATAGGGCGAAAAGATCAAAAATAGGGAAAATCCCCTATAAATAGGGTAAAAAGACAACCCTGTTCCGGTAGATAACTCTAGTTCCGAGGCTAGAAATTTGGAATCCTCAACAACCGGACTCCGGGGAATACCTACCATTGATCACGCTTATTTAGTATAAATCGCTTCTTAACCAACGCCCACACAATTTTTGTCAACATATATTCGGGCTACCATAATTAAGTTCCCTACTTAATTTTCCCAGTTTATCCCAGTTAGCCAAATATCCTAATAAATTCCTTTCTTAATTGTGGACTCATTTTTATTCTGAATTTAAATCAAAGTTAATTTTATCATTACCCTACAGCTTGGAACGGCTTTGTATTGGACCGTTCTCAACTAATTCCAACAGCTAGGGAGACGTTTGACGGTGTTTTGGTTGTTTTAGAAACAATTTCAAGTAGTGGCAAAACAATTATAAACAATTCCTTTGGTAAACTAAATTTAAAAAATTTTCCAAAAAATTTTGAAAATTTTCTTAAGGCTCAGAAATTTTCAGAATGCCAAAAAATTTGAAATTTTTCTGAAATTTTTTTTTGAAAAATTTTTCGAAAATTTTCAAAATTTTCTAAAAAATTTTGAAAATTTTTTAGGCTTAGAATTTTCAAAATTCCAAAAAATTTTGAAATTTTTTTTAATTTTCAAAAATAAAAAAATTTTTAAGGCTCAAAACGTTCAATTTCACCATTATTCCCACCATCCCAAAATTTCAATAAAAAAGAAAAGGCAACAAAATTAACAAGTTGTTTCGATGCTGTAGAGCACTGTCCAATATGGATAAAGGCAAATCCACAAATCTGCAACGATTCAAAAACTTCAATGATGAGGGAATGTAGAAAATCTTGTAAATTTTGTTGATTTTAAAAATGAATTTTGAAGAAATAAATTGAAGAAACGGGCAAAATCAAAAATATTTTTATCAAATTTTGTTTAAATTTTCAAAAAAAAAATTTAAATTTTAAAAAAGAATGAAAATAAATAAATATATGGTATGTAATCGAATTGCATGTGATTATTTAACTTTAGAATACCGAGACCGGTATAGGTTACAAACTTCCTAAATTATACGGAAAATTTATTTCTGTCCAACTTTATCAAGTTGTCCTTCCTTAACAATTCATATCAAACTTTTCTTTCGATTCTGGTCTCATTCCAATAGCCTGACCAACAGCGCTAATTAAATCTTTTACTGTTACAAAATTGTTGACATATTAAATATGAGGTATGTATTAGGGATGTGACGGGTTGAGAAGAAAGTCGGGTCGAGTTTCCGGTCGGGGTTTGAAAATTCCTCGAATCGGATTTCGGGTCGAAAAAAGTCCGGGTTTCGGGTAAACAGTCCCATCCCTGGTATGTATATAAAAAATCATGAGAATGACTTTGGTTTACTAAAAAGTATAGCTTTTTTTTATTGACAGCTAAACAAATAAATTTTCTAACAAAATGTAAAGAGATATTAGAAAATTAGAAAAAATTTTTTTATTGGATTGATTTTTTACTCAGTTTTAAGAAGAATAAAAAACGACATTGTCGGAAACAGAAATTCTGATTCATCTGAATTATACTGGAAGGAATTTAATGTAAGATTGTCAGGTATGTGTCTTGCTGTAACTTAAAAATCAGAGGTGGGCTCCTTCGTGAGCTCTTTAATGGGCTCTTTCGCTACTGCCATAAGCAGAAAAGGCAGTAGAAAAAGAGAAATAAATTTCTTTACTCAAGTTGATAATTTTCTTATTGTAATTTTAAATATTGTGATATCAGTATACACGCGAAAATTGGAAATTATTGTTATAATGATTAAGTATAAGGATTGGATTATGGGAGAAAAAAAGGATTGGATATCTATTGAAAATATGAAAGTATTGGTACGCACAGCAATGAGCTTCCAAGAAGTTGATGGCTCACAAGCAATGTTCATTTAAAAAGTTAGTGGCTCACAAAATTGAACCATGGCGTAAAATTCTTGGCTGTGTATTTAATTTTCTGATATCTTTTTAGAAAATTTATATTTGTTTAGCTGATAATTTTTTAGAAAAATTAAAATTAAATATCTTTTAAAATAAAATCATTTTCATATGTATCTCATAATAATTTTTGAATACTATGCGGTTATATCCCCGCATTTTACTTTCTCCTTTTTTTTCATAAATACCTAAAGACTTAAGTTTTGGCGCGAGCTTATAAAACAGTGTATTGTTTATCAAAAAAGATAAAATTTTGCCATGATAACTCTCGTACCTTTAGCTAAGTTTTCCAAAAAATTCAGAATTTTTGATCAAGAATTTCAAAAATTGTGACCAAAAATGGGGATTTTCTGAAAAATGCCTAATTTTTCTATGTCTATCGACTATAACTTCAGAAATATTTGATGAAAAATTCTGAAATTTCTGGAGAATTTAATTTAGAAAAAATATCTATTTTAAAAATGCAGTCGAATTCTAATAAAAAATGCAAAGTTTGTGAGTGTAAAGAAAACGTTTGTTTTCATTATGGAGTTTGTACATGTAGGGCTTGTGGGGCTTTTTTCAGGTATTTTTTATTTGGTAACCCCAACGTACCCTGAGGCCAACGTACCGCAGAGCTATAACTTCGCTCAAAATAGTCGAATCCGGGACGCCCTGATATGGTTCGATTCAACTCGTCGAGACGCAATGAACCATACCAAAGCGTCACGGATTCGACTATTTTGAACGAAGTTATAGCTCTGCGGTACGTTGGGGTGCTCCCTTTTTTATTTTGCTTAATATGAAAAAATTCTTTTAAAAGGCGTTATCTTGAAAACGAAAAAAAGAGTAAATATAATATATGTAAATGTTTGCATAAACAAATGTTGTTAAAAGAGTCGAAAATTGAAAGAAATTGGGAAAAATGTAAAAGATGTCGACTTGATAAATGTTTTTCTGTTGGAATGAAAAAATTGGGTTTGTCAAAATATTTAAAATAATTTTTGAAAATAATTTTAGATATTGGATATGTACGTAAAGATGTGTGCCGGGAAGCTATGGAAGAACAAAGAAATGAAAATAACGTAAATTTATTTTTTAGATCGGGAAAAGGTACTGTAGAATCTTATTTTTCTCAAATCATTTTAAATTTTAATTATAAGACAACCCTATCAAAGATTGATTTTATTCCGATTTTAAGATTCAAAAGGATATAGTTTAGCATACCGTTGTTTTAGTTTCGATACAAGACCTATACCATGCGATTCGTCTCGACGAGTTGAGTCAAACGTTGCTACTCTTTTTTCCGTAGATTCCTTTTGTGTGATTATATAATAGCTATTATTCTTACTCTTTTTTCCGTAGGTCCCCAAAGATCGAAAAACCATAGGATGGAGTATGCACATTTTTGTGTGATTATAACATAAAAGGAAAAACGACTAAGGATATAAGCATGCATAATAATAACTACCTAACTGATTGTAAGAAAAAGATAAGGATTTATATAAGCAAGTGGAACATATTATATAAAATATACATTGGAAAATACAATTGTAATAGAGATAAAATGAGTAATAATAAATTGTAACTAATCAATGTCTAATTAATACGGATATGCCTTACAGTATTAAATGGATCTAATCTACCTTCTATTTTTAAGCTTTCAACTCACCCAATTGTCGACATATCCATCAAAGACAAAAACCTGATAAACTCAATTTTACCAATTATTGAAGCCAAAAAACGTATTATGCATGCATTTAATGACTTGGATGATATATTCCTTAAAGGCCCGATTTTCTTTGAAGAAATAATTTTAGCTAATTTTAATATTTTTAATCTAACTGATAATTTCTCGGTAAATTTTAATTTAATTTATTAAGGAAGAGAAAGATACAGCTGACTAGCATTTATAAGTAAAACGCTCACTGGGCGGGGATCTATTAAAAGAGAAGGTGAAAGCAGCGTCCCGGTAGCTCAGTTGGAAAAGCACCTGTACGTGGTGCTCTACCAACTGAGCTACATTTCTGACCGGGACAAGACAGGGAATGGGAATTCCCGGTCCGGGTCCCTCCGTTCCTCCCATCCATCCCTCCTTCAGAACCCGTTTCCCGGTTCCCAAACCCGGTTTTTTCAAAATTCCGATCTCTAGCCAGGAGGGCGCAGGATCGAAGCCTGCCCGGGATTATACTTTTACCTCACTCTTACTATTTTTATTAAAAATTAATTTTGTTTTAAAGCCAAGTCCAATTCCAATACCTTTTGTTGAGTTAAAAAATTGGGAATCTTCAGTAGAAAATGAAGGAATGTTTAACAATCGTTATCACAAATATTTATTAGTTGACAGACTTTTGCTGGTTTGTATAGCTAAATCTATGCCTGTTTTTGAAAAATTGATTTTATATGATCAGGTATATATAATCTATATGAAGGTGTATTAAAATTGAGAAGCAAATTGCTTCAAGCTTTAGGGTCCATACAATTATGGTATATTCAGGGGTGGGTTCTATGTTTAACATCTTTTGTATAAGTGTTGTGCTGAAACTAATTTAAATAACTCTATCTTCTTTTTATATTAAACTAGCTGCAGGGTGGGTAGCTGAGTGGGTATTAAGACACTGTGGTAGTAAAATACATCGGGGGCAGCGTGTATAATGCAAACCTCTCTTGATCCCGAGGAGATGGTCTCGGATGAATCTGTCCTATTATATCTTATTCTGTCCTATTATATCTTACTCAGTGAGCATGGTTTTAGATAAGTTTCCTGGTAGTCCAGTAGCAGTGGCTGCAGCTTAACTCTGCTTAAAAAGACACATACAATTATGATATATTCTGGGGTGGGTTCTATGTTTAACAACTTAAGTATAATAAAGTTTTCAAATAATTGGAAATCTTTGGACATCCGGATCCGGTATCCGAACTGAAATTTCCGTATCAGGTATCCGAACCGAAATACCGGTCCTTTTTTTGATCCGGATATCCGGATCCGACAACCTTAATGTATAAGTGTTGTGTTGAAACTAATTTAAATAACCCTACATATTTTCTTTTTATAAAATAGATTGCACTTGTAAGGCATATTTCTTATGTATTTACTTCATTTACTGGCTCTTACCTAGCTTGGGAATTAGGCTCTGAAACGTGGACACGGAAAGACTGTGTTATGCCAGCTCTAGCTATTATAAAGAATGATTTATTCTTAAATGATGCTCGGTTAATCTAAAAATGATGAAAAATATTTCTTTAATTTTTAGAATGATTAAATGGTCAGAAGTTTTATTTACAAAATCTGTTGCTCATTTTAAAAGTGCTGCTTTAACAAAAACTGAATATGCTTTATTAATAGCTATTATTCTTACTAGATCGAGTAAAAAATTTAATATAATATAACTTTAATATTTGCAAACTTTTACTCATCTAGGTTTTAACTTGGCAAAATTATAGGCTTGCCGAGAGGCTGTATGGCCTAAACCATTTTATTATAATTGAGTTGAAGTATGCTGGGTCCATTCTAAAATCAAACCTTGGCACATTAAACCATTATATTCCCTAAGGAAAGCTATTGGGCTGGCCAGACCCTAGCTTATACCTTTACCAAGCCACGCCGGTGTGCTCTTCCTTATGGGCACATATATAATCAAGGACTGACTAACTGGGAACTGATTTATTGGTGAAACAACGAACAATATATAAACATAAGCGTGTGAATTGGAGGTGTCACAGCAAATAGCGATAAATAATAATTATAGTGTAATGATTGGGAAAATCCATTAATACATAATGCTCGCCCAAAAGATCACCTTTGCTTAGGCAATAAACGGATATAGGTAACTTGCATCATTCACTATTAAATTTCATTTTTTAAATTTAATTTAATAAACTTAAAATTTTTCAAAATAAAAGGTGCTAAAGGGTTGTCTGTTGAAGGAAAGGAATTACTTTTAAATGAATCTAATAAATATACAAATATTTTACTTCGATATAATCAACAAAGATTAGGTTTAATTGAAGGGGCTCACAGATTGGCCGAGTGTAGTCGACTAATTAGCCGATGTATTGAAAATGAATATACTTATAGATTAATGTTTTCTCATCAACTTAAATGTTATTCTATGTGTAGAACTTACTATAAATGGTCAAACTTTCTTGAAAATTCATTGAATAAAAATGATTAAAATTTAATGATTTTTGAAAAAAATTATATTATAATATCCTAGCCCCTCTTACAGGAGTTAGTCGGCGTTGGGCCCCAAGAGTGGTAGCCCCATGACACCGACCCAAGTCACCGGCCCCAGGACACCGGCCTCAGAACACCGGACCCAGGAGACCGAATTGAGTACACTGGACCCAGGACAAAAACCCCACACAGGCCCCAGACACCGGAGAGTGGTAACCCACCCTTTGGTCGCGCCGATCCACCAAGTAAAAGGAAAGCGTTCTTTTTTAATTTTATTCAACAAATATATTTAATAAAATATAAGGAGAAAGAACCGGCCAACTCTTGGTCGGAAATGAGATTGAACGAATGAAATTATTTGGCCGATTCTTTCTCGCGTTTTATAGGGCATTCAAAATGGACGTTAAATAATTTTTTCTTAACTATGGCATACCGTATATCTTCTAATAAAAGCACACCTCTAATATAGGCACACTCTCCGAGAGGATCGAAAAATAGAAGCACTGTGCTTCTATTGAAGATTTACGGTATATTCTTTGAATTTTTTAAATTTTTTTCTTTCAAATAAATTTGTTTTTTTTTAATTTTGCTTTCTCTATTTTGTGATGAATTCCTTTTTTAGCTAAATTAAATCCAATCATAAAAGATTAGTTTAATATCTTGTAACCTTCTAATATCTCTTTAAATTTAGGGTACTTTTCCGTTATATTCCCAAAAATTCCTTATCTTAATTTAATTATTGGATAATATCGGTATTGATATTGAAAAATATTTTTTATCGATATATCGCATCGATCCGGTCTCTACTTAATATGTAAAAATATATTTATCATTTTACTTATATTACAGCTAAAGCCAATTTGTGTGACGAGGTCTTTTTTTCGGCAGAATATTTTTGAATGGGGTTTTATATAATCCTAAATTACTTAGAAATTTTATTTTTACCTTATATAGGTTCATTTTTATGTATTATTTTATCCATTAAGAAATAGTTTATTGTCGAAATGAAATTTTGTAGATAAGATTCAATGTGATTTAAGCACTATTACCGTTAATGCTAAACTAATTATCCTGGGTAATATCTCTCGCTGTAAGAGGTAATTATTAGAGAGGTGGTAATTATTGATAAAGGCATTATTATTTTGATCTGTGTAGTTATTATTATAACATAGGGACAAATTTCGCTCTCGATAAGCGACACTTTCGATCGATATCTTGTATCGGTCTATTCATGGATAAGATAGTCTTTTCTTGAACCGAGATCCGTGGTTCTTCTGTCAGATTCCGAATCTAATCATGAGAGTTGGCAAATTAAAAAATATTGTAAGGAAAATTCACTTAGCAGCATTTAAAACGCTTAGGCGGGGATCTAAACGATTTAGAAGAATAAAAGAGAAAGCATTAGTCGATGCTACATTAGCTCAGTAGTAGAGCTCCTGTATGTGTTGAGCAAAAGCGCCTAGCAATAACTACGAGGAGGTCTCAGTTCCGAATCCTGCTAGGGGCCAAAACTTTTGCTAAACTCTTTCTATATCATCCAAATATTTTATTTAATTTAGTAAAATGAAAAGTAAAAACGTGTAAAATCAATTTGCCATATTTTCTCTTTAATTTTTCCTTCAAATTTGTATCCATAAATGGATGAAAATAAAAATTTAGCTGTTAATTTGCCTTTTTTAGAAATTCAAAAATTAGCCAGAAATTCTCTTGAATATTTTATTTTTAATTCACGGGTTTTTGCAAAATTAAATATATTATTAATGAAAATATTAAATAAAAAAAATAAAAATTATTTTTTATTATTTGTTTTAGCGCTTAATAAATACCCAAAAATAAATTTTAAAAATTATTATTTATTTACTCATTTAAAATAAAATTAAAAAAAATAAATTTAAAAAAATTTAATCTCTACTCTCTAAAGCTGTTGACAAAATTTTATAAATTAATTCAAATAAAATTAAATTTAATAATTTATTTAATACTATGTAGATACTATGCATCCTTCACCTACCAAGTCCCTATTTTGGACCATATCTATTTTATTTCCCAACCGATTTGAGTAATTCTTATATTTATCGAAAGCTCTAAATTTGTGGATTAATATTTCTTTAAAGAAAAATTTGTTACTATTATTATGAAAATATTATCACCTAAAAAGTAACCTCAAAATAATATCAAAAAAATACACGATTGAATGCACTGCTCTGACAATAACTTTATATTAAATAATTTAATCAGACCTATGCTGCTAGAAATAATAATCCACACATCCATAGCTTTCGAATGGTATGAAGATTATTAAAATCTGTTAAGAATAAAAAAAGTTATGGCCCAAAATAGAACAGCGGGACTTAACACGTGTCTCTCACCCTCACAACCTGAATTAGCCAAAGAAAATTTTTAAAAATATTTTAGAAATGCTTTTAAATATTTTAATAATTAATTTTATAATTCTAACAATAAAAGAATTCAATTTTGCTAAAGCAACAACCCAAGGCTTTGACTCAGTTCAAAATATATCTACTCAAACCTTCACTCAAGCTAAATCATCTGCTGTAATTTTTTACTTTTTAAGCTTAAAATAATTATTTTTAAGAATTTTTTTATTGGGCGTGTATTTAATGGAGCTCTTTTTGATATTCCAAGTGATGGAACTAGTCTGGAAAGTGCAGTAGATCAAGCGGGAATTCAAAATATGCTTAATGCTAATAGTGCAGGTATATGAAAATTAAATTAAAATAAATATGATTCTGTCATCTAAATGGAAGTAACAGTTTGATTAGAGTCTAGCCAAATTTTTTAAAATTTTTAACAAAACTAAACCAGCGGGCGCATCTTGAGGAGTCAGGATATTTGGTTAAAAAGTTTCGGTGTGTTTTAAAAATGTGATAAAAATGGCGTCTGCCATCGTGTGCACAACTCGGGAATTTCTACGCACACTCCGTAGCTACACGTTTTTTAGTTTAATCTCTTTAGGGTTCACTTGCATCCCCCTATACAAAAATACATTTCCACTATACACAACAAGACAATCTGTCTAGAAAATTTACGATAAACTTAAGTAAAATATTAATTAATTTTTTTATATTAAGTAGATTTTATATTACTTCAATAATTATCCATTCTAACAATAAGTTTAAAAAATTTTTTATAAAATTTCTAAATTGATTCACTTGTGTAGTTAATTTTCCTCTCCAAGATTAACACAAAGTACCGCAAATCTTCTTATTTTTTACCAGATTTGATTTAAAATTCTAATTGAATGGTATACTCGAGATTTTTCGATAAAAGGAAATATCTATCTAGGAAAAAATTTAAAAAATAATGTAAAAAGTACGATCAAATAGTGGGAGATATAAAAAAGTTGAATTTAGTGAATGATAAAAACGAACAGTTTCCATAATTGTTTAAAAGTTCAAAGTCGTGCTACTTAATATATCAAAATATATTTATTTTATTATTTATATTTTTTTAAATAGTATATCAAAATTTTCCACGAAAAGCTTTGATATTTTTGGATAGAGAGTTATCTGACTCTCTAAAATTATCTTGACGTAAAAAATTTATTAAAATTTAGAATTTTCATGACAAATTGAAAACACATTACCATAGGCAGCAGGGTGACATATTTAGTTAAATGTAAAAATTTTCTAACCGCAATCAGCAGTCTCAATAGCGTTATCGGTTCCTGGAAAACCTTCGGATATCCTGAAACAAACCCAAAATTTTGGATATCCGAAACAGATCCAAAATTCTCAAAAATCGGAATTTTTGTTTTTTATGTAAATTCCCGACTCCCGATGTCATTTCCCGACCCGACTCCCGATTCCCGAGCTTTTTTTCCTCGTGAGCATCACTACACTATATCCTCAAAATTCCAAATCCGCAAGTAAAAAACGCAATTTTACGCAATCCTCAGTTCGTAATCCTAATCTATGGATATAGGAGGATTTGTAAAGATCAAGGAGGTTTAAGGGTTTAATGGAGTTTTTATAAGATATCAATGATTCGGGGGATGGTATTCAAGATTAAGGATTGAAGTTATTCTTAATGTATCTTCTTTGTCGAAATATCCTTTAAGGGGGGGGGGGGGTTGAAGGGACCTCCTTATAACGGAACCTTTCTTCTTATAATTTCTATTTTTATAGGCCTTGATGTAGATGCCTATTTTGTGCCCCGTTATGCCCAATTAAACGAAAATATTGATGCACAGGTCCTCGTATTTTTATTTAAATTTATTAATTTTAACAATTAGATCGATTACACATTAAAAGCTATAAGTGACGCAAATTTGCAACTAAAAACTATTTGGGTAGTAATTTTAAATAATTTACATTCTGGGTGGACAGAGGATGCTCAAAGTAATGTTGATTGTTTAACTCGCTTTTTGACTCAATTTAAGGTAAATTTTTATTTTAAAGGATGATTGAAGGTGACGTTAATGAAAAATATTTAATTTTTAGAATATTAATAATAATGTCCAAATTGGAATTATGACACGTAAAGACGAATTAGAAGAAATCACAGGGAAGAATGGAGATATAGGCGCAGCCAAACCTATCGGTAATACTTTAAAATCTCCATGATCGCTCGGTCTCAGATCAGACAGAGCGATCTGATCTGAGGATCTACCCTACTCCACTAAGGTCGAGAGTTTTGACGTTAAGTGTCAGATTTAGTACTCTAAATTGACTCCTCTCTTTTCATCTAATCCTTCCAGTTTTGGAGGGACTATCGCTTACTTTTCCTTCTCATGTCAGCTATGTCTTTCGGCATCTGAAAGGAAAGGGAGAGCTTGGATTGGAGAGAATCCAAGGGATTCTCTCCAATCCATGTGGGAAAATGTGAGGAAATTCGATGGAGAGTCTTGACTCTTTAATTCTAACTGTCCACTATGTAAGCGTTCCTGACTAATTCTTATTACTTAAGGTGGAACTCCACTTTGGTGGAAAAATTGTGACGGAAGTGCCACTTTTACTGCTTTTGCTGGATGGTTAAATAATTAGTAATTGAATTAAAAAATATTTAAATTTAAAGGGCAGCACCAACAATAACCCAAACTGAATGTGGAAAACAAAATTTCGGAATAGACAAAGTTAATATGGATGTAAAGAATTAAGAAAAGATAAAGAAAGAACCGAGAAATTGAAGGAAAAATTAACGAGAAGTGAATGAAGAAAATAAGCTTTAACGACCTTTGCGGACCGACATTTGCGGAAAAATTAGGTGATTTTTGAAATTAGAATAGACAGCCATTGGGTCCTGTCTATTACCATGTTCCATGTTTAAAATACATCTTTGGCGGGGATACAGTACCCTTATAATAAGGCTTAAATAAGAAAACGTAGCCTGAGTGTTCGCAAATGTCGGTGCGCAAATGTCGCTCTCCCACAAAATACCTTTAAATTAATTTAAAAATATATTCTGGCAAACAAAAATCAATTTTTGGTGATTAAAAATTTCTCTTCAATTTAACCACATTCTATCTAAATTTTCATGTGATTTTGATTAAATTAAAATAAAAACCTGTTTCTATTTATTCAACGAATATAATTAAATAATTGCCTTATTTCTCAAATTAAAAAATATTTTTATTAAAAATTTTAAAAAATCAGAATGCCAAATATTGTAGGTTTTTTCTTAAATTTCAATTTTTATACGTAACGAAGGAAAGGAAATCCATCTAGCTAGTGTAAGGCTTAAAGGTGTAATCCTTGAGAAACTGATGAAAACCCCGCCTAGAGAGAAGGTGCATATAAGCTAAAGGTAAATAAGGAAAAGCGGCTTAGTTGATGACCAAGTGGTATATTAACAATCATTCACCCCGCTCGCTTACGCTACCTCTGGCAATTATTCACCGTACGCATTCCATCAACATCTCTCTTAATTAGGCTGGCCCCTCTAATTAAATAATTTACTCTAGTTACCATACAGGGATTTAAGATTAGAGTTGTACCCCGACCCCGTTCCCGAACGATTTTTTCACGATTCTCCCCGACCCGAACCCCGCCCCGAAACATTTCGAAAACCCCGTACCCCGACACGAAAAGTTTCGGGGTTATCGGGGTTTTATACACCCAAAAAATGCCATTTTTGTGAGAATTTTAAGAGAAAAATTTTAAAAATTTCCTCCCAATTTACTTTGCCTTAATTATGTTTGAAAGAAAAATGAATGAAATATCAAATTTTTCTTTCGTTCTTCATTAAGAGACTTGTGGTTTAGTGGCATAGTTGTTGGTTTTAGCCTATATATATATAAGGACAACTCTGTTGTTCTTATACTTTTTGTCCTATTTCTTTACAAAAACAAATTATTAACGAGTTAAATTTTAATTTTAAAATATTAATTTTATTTTTAACACCCTTAATCACCCCTTGTATCACCAGTTCTCAACCATAACAGTTGGAATATAAGGTTTAGATTATAAAGGGATAACGGGAATCAGAGATATAAAGGGATTTGTAGGATATCGAATAATTAAGGAGTTATAAAGGGATTTAAAGGAATATAAGGTTTAGATTAAAATGGATTTAACGGAATTAACAAGGATTTCGTAGGAGATTTAAGGATTAATCCAAGATATCTCCTGATATCAGTCCAAATACCCTTATCCGCAATACTTCAATATCCTTATAAATCACTGATATCCCTTGAACCAACAAAAATCACTCCAGATCACTTTGCATCCCTAGATATACCATTTAATCCCTAAAAATCCCACTTATTCCCTCCAGATCCACTTATATCCCAATTTATACACTTTAATCCCTTCAAATCCCAGCTAATTTCTCCAAATCCTAGTTAATTTTTGAATATATCAACGAAAATATATCGATTTCTAATTATTTTTGAGCATTTTTTTCTCTAAAAATTTTTTCCTAAAACCCCGTACCCCGACCCGAACCCCGGCCATATTTTGCTCCCCCGACCCGAACCCCGCCCCGAAACAATTGGAAAACCCCGTACCCCGACATACCCGCCCCCGAGCGTTCGGGGTACAACCCTATTTAAGATTTACTAAGAAGCTAACGATCGCAGGAACCTTTCCCACAATTCGCGAGCATTGCTAGGATTACCAAAGACCAATAACTGAACAAACAGGTATAGCATTTCACTTTTTTTCCATTTTTGTGCCGCACTTGAGTGTGGCTCTGAATTTTTATGATTTCGGTCCCGGGGTTTTTCCTGTATTTAACGAATAAATACCTTGCCTGCTTCCTTAAGATGATCAATTAAGATGGGCAGTTTTGGGGTATCCGGATCCATTCAAACCCCCGAGTCTACAACCAGTTTCGGTTCGTTTCCGGATATCCTGATTGCCTGCTTCCGTAACATGACCAATTAAGATTGACGGCTAGAAATATCTGGTGCTGAAAACCCCGAGTCTACGGACATTTTCGGTTCGGTTATCGGTTCCGGATACCTCGGGAGTCTATATCCGAAATTTAACGAATTATGTTCTTTCTTATAGTTTGAAAAAATTGCAAATCGGTCAAGGAACCTGTTTTATCGTCAAAGTATTTAATTTTTCAAATAAATTAATCAAAAAAATTATTTAAAAGCAAACTCTTCATCTTCTAACACAGCACATAAAATTGTGAATAAAACGGAGAGAGCTGGTAAAATTAATTTTTAACTAAAAATCCTTTTAGACTCTTTATAAGGACACGGATGGCTTTATTCATTCGTTTTTTTTATTTTGATCCGTTTCTTACATCCTCCGTGCGGAAGGGCACATCCTTTATAAGAACGAATCCGTTATATCACAGAGTGCGGTCTAATCTAATCTAGAGTGCGGTCTAATCAAAAGATGAAATACCGAACCGATTTCCGAACTTTGTTAAATCTCAAAAGTATGGATAATACAAAAATAATGAAGGACAGCCGGCAAGTATCGGCAGGTGCCGGCTGCCGATAGAGTACTTTCAGTAAGTTTTATGAAAGTACTCTATCTTCAAGAAATTTCCTTTATCCTATAAAGAGTGTCAATAAAAAATAAAAAATTATTTTTTCAGTTCATAGTGGTGCTACTGATTTAAGTAAAGCAGCACACAAAGGAATTAATAAAACACAAAAAGCCGCAAAATCGCTTGGTAAAAATCAAATTTAATATTTAAATATTTTGTATTTTTAGAGAAGAATGCTAAAAAGGCTGTGAAGCATAAATGAAAAAATTTTATTGAAAAAAAATATTTTTTTATAAAAAAATAAAAATAAAGAAAATTTTGAATTAGCAAAAACGACAAGTTTTGGGACATAATGTCCTCATTATTTGAAAAATGTTTGGAGCAAAGCAGCGGTCCTGAGTCCACCAACAAACTGTTATTTTGTCCTCACACACTCCTAAAATATTTTCTATCACTTTAATAGGAAGGTACTCTCTATTAGAAAGTATCTACGAAGGATATGGTATAGTGTTTCGCCGGAAGTTCCGGTTCTGGTAGGCCGGAAGTTCCGGGATTTTTTCCAGTTCCGGCTTGTTTGTAAAGTTCCTGTTCCGGTCATTCAGTTCCGGTTAAACGGGGACTTTTAACACTCCTAAGGATCGGGGGCTTTCAAAATCGTCAGATTTTTGACTGCGGCTCTAAAAAAGCACTAATATGGTTGGTTAGTAATGTGTGAGGGTAGATTAACTTCAAAATTTTGTCTAATTTTTCTGCAAATTTTTCTGGAAGTACTGTGTTATTCAATTTCCTAGCAGAATTCATGGATTATTTATTTAAGATATTTTGGGATCAAATGTCTTTTTCCTTTCAACTTTCATTTACCTTGAAAATTTCTATTAATTCCTTGAGGCTTTCCTTTTCCTTTTTCATCAACTTTAGTAAGTACACCAACATTCCCTACTCCTCCCTTTTTTACATTCCCTTCGCTTGCAATTAACAACGAAAACGGAGGCAATATTTGTGTTTTTGATTTAGTAGCCGCGTGTTGCGCAATTAAGGAAGTTTTTTGTTGTTGGGTATTTTGTGGTTGTGGTTGTGACTGTTGTTGACAATTATACATTTTATTTATTTTGGCCAAATCACTTTAAATAGGGAAAATTTTTAAATAATTTTTAGTAAAGTATTTGGGATCAAATGTCACCTTTCTTATTTAAGTTTTGGAACCTCTTTTCTATATAAGGACAATACTCAATACCCTCCGAATTTATAGGACATCAAAGGTTGACTCACTCTAGAGACTTCCAAGACTCTTGGCTTGAGTCTTGATTCCAAGACATTTCTTGTGTTTTTTCGGCCATGGTCTTGGGGTGAATTCTTGGTCTTGCTTTTGTCCCAGGGCTGGAGATTCTTCCGCTTGTTCGCCTTCCTTAGCTTTTCTAATTCGATCTTACGCTTTTCTATTTTATTCCGTTTTAAAATTCAAAATTATCCAGCCCTGCCCCACTGGCGCGATAAAGTGCCACATTTTAACTAGGATATCGTATCTTGGAGATGAGAATTTTAAAAATTAATTCAAATTCTTACATATCACTAAAATCTCTAGCATTGCCAATTGTAGTCGCAAAACAAAGAAAAATTTAATTTAAATTTAAAACTAGCAAATATGCTAACCTGTCTTTTTTGGGAGCATTGTAGGGAGGCCGTTTTTACTGAATGCTAGACTGTCCTTTAATTTTATTTTTCTTAATTAAAAAAAATTTTCAAAAATTAATTACATAATGCAAAATAGATTTGTAATCGTAAGGTTGTCCATAATAACTAGTTTTACTCAAATCCATTTTTCCAAATTGGTCAAGCGCACATTAAAAGGGAGCGGATTTTTAAATAATTATTTTGAAATATTCAATACTTTGTAAAAAATTTTCAAATTTTATTACTACCTTTATCGATATTGTGCCAAATAATGTCTATATATTGATCTCGATCCCACCTTTCTAAAAATAATTTGAAGGTTGAAGAACTAGCTTTTTGGATTTTTAAAAATTTGATGTTTCTTAAGAAGCTACTGAGGGATTAAAGGCTAATGAGGGAATAAAATTAGTATCTTTCACAATTTCCTTTGTAAAGAGGAGGGATCTAGATGGCTAACATGTAGAATCAATCTACGAAGGAGTTTAGATTTATTAGAGGAGAAATCACCCCCGCTAACTCAAAGTAAAACCTCTGGCAAAGCTACAAGTATAGGAGCAGGTTCGATCTCTATAAGCTGGCTATTGAGGGGAAATTGGGGATAAAAGGGATAAAAATGGCTAAAGATCTTCGCGTATCTCTTGCTTATCTAACTGGAATATAAACAAGACTGTTATAACAATAGTTTTTTATTTAAGTTTAAAAACTAGCCATGTTCATGGTAAAATCCAACAACATGCATTATCTGTAATTTTCTGTATTATCTGATTTATACCAAAAACACCTCGTGTATTATTGTAGAATAATCCATACAGCTAAAAACTGTTACTGACATTACAAAAATTAATTAGAATTAAGTATGCACCCATTATCTAGTGAGAGAACTTGAACACCACTTGTCTTGCCAACCTCAGAGAAACAGCCGTCCACTTTTCCAACAAATAGATAGTCACTTTAAATTATTTTTAAGAGATGATAATAATTATCTGAATTATTTTTACCCATCAGCTGGTGTTCTAGCAACAAATCGAACACACGATCGGTCATGATACTGTATAAAATGTCTTATTAAAATTATGTGAACTGATCATGTACGGTATTCGAGCCAAAGCTTTTGTGCCCCTTGGAAATCGTACATTTTCCTGGAGATTTCTCCAGGTGCGACTCCTGAAAAGATTTCAGACACCAGTCTCTTTCTAAGTGTTCAATTCTCAACTTAGATTGAACTTTATATCGAGATGCTTTATCATTTATTTAAATTATTCCACCTGCTTAACAGCCTTTGCAAGCAAAGCCCTCTCATGAGGAGTATATTGAGAACTGATCATATAAGGTATTCGACCATTCGGCCAAAGCTTTTGTGAACGGCTCACGCCATTCCTTTTAGATCTAAAACTTGAATCAACAATTTTGTTACGTTCTGCAGCCCATCGAATTTCAGAACGATACACCCATTCCTTTATAATTTTTAATTTCAATTAATTGCTATTAAGTAAAAATCAACCTTTTCTTCAGATGTCATTTCTCTATATAATTCTTCTTTACTTAAATTTTCTGCATTAGCAAAATCTGCATCATTTAGGCTACCCAACGAATTTCCCGCATAATTGGCTTGGCAAATTTTGACTAAAAAATTTTTTAGATGACAATGGATGATAGTTAATTAGAAATTTTCCTAGCTCCCAGCTATCTGTGAATTTTCTATATTAACCAAAAATCGGGTACTATGTTACAAGCTTGCTGTTATTGTCAGAGTTTAACTTCTCCATTTAAATTTTTGCTCTATCAACTTGTATTGGAGGGGAAACTTCAGTAGCCGTTTTGTGGTTGAATAAACTCGAATTTTCATTATGTTGAGCTTGGCCCTCCCAGACTAGAAACGGGCTGGGAGGGTCTTATGAGAATTGAGATTGTTATTTAATAAAAATCAAGCTTGATTTTCGTTTCTGTCCGATTTTGAAACTATACAAATTAAAAATATAAATTTACCTAGAAAATTAAAGACCATAATACTATTAAAAATACGATAACAAATATAAGAATAATTTAAATTTATTAGTTCATTCAAAAATATAATTAACATAATAATCTGATAATAGAATTTTATGGCTAAGAGAAGATAAGATAAAAATAAAATAAAAATCTTGCGCAAGAAGGATAGAATTTTTTGTAATAAATATTTAAAGCAGTTAATCTGCCCATTTATTTTTTTATTTTAGTTTTTTGAACGAGTTGGAGATGGGTAAAATATTTAGGTTTGAACAAGTTGTGTTACTACAGCGTTTACTTTCACTGCCATAAAAAATAAATAAATTTTATTTTTTCAGACTGGAACTCATTAAAGCTTTTATTTATTATCTAGTGGATATTATATAACCAAGGAGGATTTTGGAAGCCTCCGTCTGGATATTATAAAACCTGAAATGTGTAGGGGTATATTTTTAAGGAGAGAAAGCGGAAGAAACCATTTCGCGAGATGGGACGAGTATTCTAGGTGTGTGACGCATATTTTCTGATTGGACGCATATACTATTTTTGGGACGCATATGCTTTGATAGGACGCATAAAAGTTCATTGGACGCATGTCCTAAACTAGAGCCAAAATATTAATCAATAGTACCGAGAATTTTTTTCCGACTGAAAAGGAACCGTCTGGCCAAAATACCTTAGAAATGGGATTCAACAAATAATGAATGATTATATTTCATGAAAATGAACACATAAGTTCTTGCAAATATGCTTAGCATTAGGGTTGCCAAAATGGACCGACTCGGACCGAAAGATCGAGTCATGCCTCGATGTTTGGCCCGAAAAAGACTCGTAACGGCCCGACTCGATAAAAACAGGCCCGAAAAAAATTGTCTCGACCGTCGGCCCGACTCGAAAACGGCAACCCTACTTAGCATAGATAATATTTAATTTATTAGCCCATTTTTACGAGAATAATAGCCAAATAATCTGTTTAATCATGCTTGAATGGAATATCCCCTCAGGCAAAATATTTTTCTATTGTCCTTAAATAGAGGAATGGAAAGAGTGGAGTGTCTCCGAAAATTTGGAGGGTTTAGTTAATACTTGGATAGCAACTTAATTATTATTTGTACTACATAAGCTTTAACAGAAGCAAAAAATCATTAAGAAAATAAATCATTGAACGACGAGTGTTCATTACTCAATCACATCTTATAGAAGGGAAAGAACAGGCTTTATAAGAGGATTAAAAAAATAATAAATTGCATATATTTTTTTCTATTTAATTTTATGCGTCTTCTTTTCATCTTCCCATTTTTCTTTTATGGATTTGATTGCTGTCTGAAGCCTGTTTTTGGGGATAAATAATGCTGTGGTGGTGGTATTTATCCATCCTTTTTGGACATTAATTACTCTCTTTTTTTTATTTTTATATGCATTAGAGATTAAAAAGTGAGGGGAAAATTAGAAGTAATCTATGAAGAATCTTTGTGAATTTTAAATAGTTTTGGTTAACCCAAGTCTAAATCAGACCTGGTCACGGATACTGATCTTGGTATCCGTATCCGCATATTTACGGTGGATACGGACGGATATCCGCAAGCATTTTGATATTATCTGTATCCATATCCATGGACAGGTCTGGTCTAAATACCCGAGTAAAGGAACCTTGTAATTATATTAGCAGCTATTCCTTCTTTGTTTTTAAACGGAAGGTAGTGCACAAAGGTAGAGGCTTAGCCAAAATTGTCGTGGTTCGGGATCTTTTGCTCGATGAGTGAAATCGTTTAATACTAAATTTGGTAAGATTTGGAAATCTTGAAGTAAGTCATGGCTTATGGCTTTAATCCGCTATGGCCTACTGCCCTTGTGGCGAGCGGCCTTACCCATAATACTCAATCTAAATTCTCTGTAGCAAAAAATTTTTAATTTAAAAAATAAATACAATGAGGAAGTAATTTAATAATAATTTTTATTTATTTTGTTTACACGTGAATAAACTATTTTTCTCTTTTGAAATAGCGCGGAAAAAGTGCATACATTTATTTACTTTGAATAGCAACAGGCTTAAATCATGTGAATTGGACAAACTTTTAAAAATTCATGAATCAGACGAAGGAGATCATGTTATGTCCAAGGGTTGTACGAGGAATAACCAAGCCCGTGTTGTGCACAGTGATACCAGTTTATCCCAAATAGAAATGTACAATGTAGGTGAATGGATTAAGGACTAGCCGGATTAGTATGATTCAACTAGACTGACGCTAACAGCGGCTTCTATACTATAATGACTCCCGGAACCGATTTGTAAACCGGAGCCTGAACTTTCGGTGAAACCCTAATAAGCATGCCAATTATACAACAATTCCTTACCGTAGTATTATTTCTGTTTACTTATTAAAAAATTTATTTATTTTTGTTTTCACGTGAATATTTTTAAAGAAAAATCAAAGGAAAAAGTACAGGCTTAAAAAATTAAAAGTCAAGTGAACATGCCAGACATTTCAAAATACTTTAATGAATTAATTTCTTTTGATTTTTATAAAGAAGATTTTATAAAATTTTTATAAACGAATTTTTGATTCAATCTTAATTTTGAAAATTTTTTGGTGTTATTAAGTAAATTGTAAAGACAAAAAAGACATTCAACCCCTTGTTAAATCCATGAAAGGACATTTTGCCCCAAGTTTTTTCCTATTTAAAATATAGAAGGTACAAGAACGTTCTACCTTCGTTATGTTAATCTACAGGGTGACCCAAAAGTAACCTAATCCGGCTAGAAAAAAATTAGATTAAATAAAATTTGTAAATAACATCCTATATCTTTAAAGAAGAAAAGTTCTAGGAATCAGTAACAACCGGATAAGAAAGAGGAGACTTTGGGGCACAATATCAGTCATTTTTATGGCTGATATTGTCCCCAATCAGATTTGCCACGTTCATAAAAAATTTTCCATTTGAAAAAATTTTTTTTGACTTTCGAACTTTTGCCTTAAAGTTCTCTGCGCGCCTTCAACTTTATATCCGATAAAAGGGAGGGCACTTCGAAAATCTTTGATAATATCAATTCCTTATTTAATTCTCTATCATATAAGCTTGATTTGATCCAATTATCTCTAATTTTAATAAAGTTATGCCAAAAATAAACTGTCCGGTTACATTTTTGTCACCCTGTAGAGAAATAAGGAGCAAAAATAATCTGGAATTTTAGAAAAAATTTTGGGAAAAAATTTTTGGGCAGACTATCTAATTAACAAAATGACAGCTCCAATGTATATGGAAAGCAGGATATAGCCGACATAAAATTCAATTACCGATTTTCGGGAATCGAGTGGGCTAGATCCCTGATGGAAAGGCATTTTCTGTTGCCTAATCCCATCCCATAATGAACTTCTATTCATTCATCTTCTTGAAATTTTATCAAGTCTCTTTGCCTTGTTTAGCCTTTATGCAAATAAAAAAAAAATTTTTTATTTAATAAAGTGCAAATAAACAATTAAAGGGCATCCCCCCTCAAAATGCCCGATCATTAATGCTTGCACTTTTAAAATAAAAAAATGTGTTTTGATTTTACTAAGAATTGAATGTGTTTTAACAGAGTGGAGTTAAAGGGAGAATAGAGAGGAGGAGAGACATAAGGGGGGTCTTTTTCCCATTCGAGAGCTTCGCACTCTCCTCTTAATTTTATTTTTTATTTACATATTATTAATTTTTTAAAATAAATTTTTCATAATAAATAAAAAAATATATATTATGTAAAAATTAAAAAAAAATTTCCTTGTTTAATTCTTGTATATTTTTTCAATAATAATAAATAAAAAATATATATTAAGTAAAAAAAATTTTTTTTTGAATTTAATTCTGTGATATTTTTTTCTAAAATCCTGAACTCTCAATGTTATTTTTTACTTCCCGTTAACAAAGGGCATCCCCATCAAATGCATATTTCTCAAAAAATATTTTTTAATTTCATTGAAAATTAATAGGCAGACAGGGCATCCCTTAATTTCTCAAATTTATTTTTTTAATTTATTTGCCAATTGTTTTTTCCTTTAAATTAAATCATCCTCATTCATTACTCGTGTTCATGAAATCCCCTTAAAATTTTATTTAAAGGGAACTAAGATTCTTAATTTTGTCATTATTATAACTTTAATTTTCTTTAATAATTGAGGAGGGTAACAAGAATTTATTCATTGTCTCTATTCACGGATCCTGCCGTCCCGATTCTCAAAATCGAGAATTCTCGACGCTTTTTTGGGTCGGCATCCCAAGTTCCCGAAATCGATCCTTTATATTTCCTCGGGATTCCCGATTTTACGAACTCGGGAATTTTGGATTTCTGTCGGCAGGATCCCTGATCTACACCATGGGGTCTAGACAACATAGAAAAATAAATTCATGATTACGGGAAGCGGCTCGGCTTGGACCCTGACCGATACCATTTAAATACATTTAAAGCATTTTTTGCTAGCCTGGGAGGAATTTAAGTAGGTGGAAGTTCGCCGGCCTTAAAATATTATAAATTTCAGAATTTTTCAGAAAAATGTTCATTAATTCCCCCACACTTCCCCATCTTTTAATTTTTCTTATTTTATGTCCAATTTATTCAATCGCCACAATTTTGCTAAAATTTGAATGGATAGAAGGTGGGAGCGAATATAAGCATTTTAATGAGTTGGCCAGAAATACTGAAGAAAGATTTAAAATTCGTTTAAAAAATTCAGAAAAAAGTTTGGAGAAAAAAACTAAAAAATACGATGTTTGTATTTTCGAGAACAACCAACTTCTTACTGATAAAACTGATGAAAATTTTAGTTTAACAGTTTATTTGTTAAAGAATAAAGCTGGAGCTAAAAATAGAAAAATTGGAACAAGGGTAGGTTATTTGTTTCCTTTTTTTTGGCACTGTTATATTTTCGATGAATAGTAAAGCAGCTGGGCTATAGCTATTTCTCTCCTTTAGCTAGAGCAAAAGGTTATTCGGCGGCTGGGAGCGAACCAGCATCTTCAGTAGATCGGACGTATGTGTTAGCCATTACACCACGCCGCCTACTGCTCAGCCTTAGGAAATTAATAGCTATATGCTTTACAGAATCAACCAAGGCGTTTCACAGGCTTCTGGACAATGTGTCAGTGGACAGCTTTCTAAAATTATTTCGGGGAGGGGGCGCATTTGTTACCCTCTTATTTCGACTCCAATAACGATATTTATTAAGACTAAGGATCGGGCAATACAAGTCCATTAACAAAAACCTAAGTTTAATCGAAATTTATCGAGATTGTTCTCGATCACGATTATCTTATGACTCTCGTAATCCAGCCTCTAATTAATAAAACCCTTAAATCATTCACATCCACCTAATCCCTCCTAATCATAATCAGCAAATATCTGCAGGCCAAGTAGGCACGCGGCCATAACGGGGCAAAGCCATACCAAGATTTCCTAATCTTACCAGATTTAATATCAACCGATTCCTCTCAACGAGCTAAATAAATTGGTACCAAATAGGGGCCAGAAATTTTCAAGCAAGTTATGGTTTTGCGCCGTTATGACCGCGCGCTACTTGGGCGTGCCCCTCAGCAAATAAATTAAATAAATCCAGTTAATCAACGAATTTGAATTTGTCGGCAAAAACAAAGTTTTCATCTTTAAACTGGATAAAATATTAAATTCAAATCAACAATTAACACAAAATCTTGAATATGAAGAATTGGAATATTCCCCCCATTTAAACATTGAATGGCCTCAAAGATTAATTCAATTTAAATTTATTGGGGATTTGGAAGGGATAAAGCTTAAAAGAATTACTTGCTTAAAATCCATTTTGAAAGGAAAAAGGAAAAGCCAACAAATATTTTTCTTCAGAAAGGAGAGAGAAGGAGAGACTTTTTATTATTTTGTTAATGTTTGTCCAGATGATAAATATCGGTTGATTTACAATAATGCTGAGACTATGTTGAAGGAGGAGGTTTGGAAAAAATATTTTCTTATGTCTAGACAAAATTTGCTGAATATTGGAAATATTTCCTAAGATATTAAGCCTGATTTTAAACTATGCCCTGGGGGCATTTAGCTATAAAATTGCAAGGAATTACCCTACAGTGAAGAAATTTTGCAAAGGGATCATACGTTGGGTAATCTGTGTTATCGCAAAATTTCAGAATTTTATGTCAAGTTTTTCAGAAGTTCTGGTCGATAATATACATTTTTACTGTATAATAGTCAGTTTATTGATCAAAATAACTCGAAAATCGATAAATGCTTAATTTAAAATTTTCAATTTTATGGTGAAGGTAGTCAAGACTATTTTTTGTATAAAAAAGTTTTGTAAAAAATTTTGACGGCCTAGTGTCACATTCAACAAGTGCGCCCCAAACGTCTTCTTATTTGAACAGCTCCAACCCCTATAGATCAATTAAACAAAACGGCATTTTTAAGATAAAATTAAATAAAAAATTTAATTTTTAGTCAGCAACTCTTAGTTGTAGCGAGGCATTGAAGACAGAAAAAAATGTTCCGAATATTTATGAAATTGACATTTCGATTAAAGGAAGTGAAGGAGCTTGTATTCGAAGTTTTGAAAATCCAACAGAAATCAGAGAGGAAATATTAAAAGATCATCAATTAAAGCAAGAAAAATTGATAGAAAATTATTTTAAGGCAAAACAAGTCACTGGAAAAAATGTAAAATTTTTGGATGTTTTACAACAAAAGGAAAAGAGAAAATTTGATCCAGATAATAAAGAACATAGGTAGAACATTAATTAAATCTTAAGTGAAATTAATGGAAAACATAGTAAGCGCTTCCACCAGAGGTCGGTCGGAAATAGCGAAAGTGCAGGAACCCGGAACTTTTGGAAATCGGAAATAGTTCAAAAGTCGAAAATTGGAAATCTGCGCAAATTTTCGGAATTCAGAAGGGAAAAACGTCGGAAATCGCAACTTTCTACATCTTCAGTGTAGTGCTCGCGTAATAGTTCGGATGTTATACCCCATCCTTTTTTCTTCTTAAAAGTATTAAAAAATCATAACTTTGTCAAACCATGTCTAATCACGTTGATTTTGGTGTCATTCAACACAGCTCGATAAGTTCTATAACCTAAGACTGACTGACCATTTTTCAATACTTTAGGAACGAAAAACGATGGGGTATACCATCCGAACTATTAACGTGCTCGCCCACTTTCTCAATCAAGCTGAGCGACTGAGTTTCATTAACTAGAGATCTGAATTTGAATATCGAAAACCAGTAGACCTCAGCGTCTTGGAAAACGCAAATCCTCATCTATTCCAAATTCCTAAATTGTCTTGACCCCTATTTGAACTTTTTTAATTTAAAATTTAATTTTCTAGAAATTCATTGCCAAATATTCAAAATATTGAATATTTAAAGAATATTATTTATAAAAAAACTGAAATTCTTCCAACAACTCTAACACCAGAATTTATTAGCAAAATCGTCGGAAAATTTTATAAAGTTGAGAAGGCCCCATTTAATTTTTTGGCAAACAAAAAAGTTTTGGTAAATTAATTTAGCTAACATCTCAAGTCTCAATATAAGAGAGAGGGAGATCCCAGTTACACGATTATAGGTAGTATATCACACGATCCTAGGTATACTTAGTTCTTGATTTGTTAAATAAACTCACCTTTTTATCACCGTTTGAGGGAGCTCTTGACAGTTTAAGTTGCTACATTTAAATTCTCTGATTGGTCCTTTGAGGGGAGCTCCTCAATTTAGGGGGACTATCCCCTCAGTTTAGGATCCGTCATATAAAATCTCTGGTTAGTCATTGTATGAGGAGCCTAATAATCTACTCAACAAACATGCATTAGATCCCCTTCAACTAGTCATCTTATAATGAGGCCGAATTTATTTTTAAATAATTATCTATGTAGCTTGGAGAAAACAAAAGCGAAAGCACTGAAATTGATGAAGAGAAAAAATTCCGTGAGTTATTGTTAATGGAACACCTGAGAAACGAATTAAATAAGAGAATATATAACCCAAAATGGTTCCCAAAATGGTATCCTTTAGAGAAAGCTGATCCTAATGAAGATGAAATACTTGACAGAATGTTTAATTCAAATAAAAGACGACGATTAAATGAAGAAAAAGGAGGTAAGAGGAATTTTAAGAGGGTTGGCAATGGGTTGGTTTAACCTCAAAAAATTTTAGATTTTTATTTTAAATTTTATCCTGAAGAAAATTAAATTCTCTATCGGACGCTACTAAAATCATTCTATATGATCTGCCCAATTAAGTGTTATTGGGGTTTAAATAAGACATAATCTCAAATTAAAGGGGTGTCTCTACGATGCTTCAGAGACCTGAGAATGCCAGTTTTTTGATATTAAATTTTTGCTTCAGTTTTATTTTGTAGCAACTTTAATTCTCTATCGAATGTTACTAGAATTATTAAGGAATGATTATTCGAACAAGGGATATGAGAGTTTAAATGACCTATACTCTTTAACTTGAATTTTCTCCATATACACTTTTCGAATAAAAAATTAATTTAAAAATTTTAGAAACTCAAAAAGCACAGGAAACTACGCCAAAACGAAATTCATTAGAAAACATATTGAAAATAAAACAGGAAAATTTTGGTAAAGACAATTCTAGCGAGGAAATGAAATTTCAAAATTTGATAACCATTTAAATTAATTCTCGAATTTTTATAAATATACACAAGACTTTATACTAGTGTTCGGCAAATGGATTTACCGGGAGTACCGAAAAGTACTGGTATTGAGCGAGTACCGAAAATTTCAAAATCTTACCAATACAATACCAATAGTACCGAAAAGTACCGAGTCAATACTTTCGAGAGTACTGCGTGAGTATTAAACCGTGCCGAACACTACTTTATAAATATAATTTCCCTTAAAAAATTTTTTTTCAGTGAACATTTATGTACATATTTTAATTTGATTTTTGACAAATTTAAATTTTTATCTACAATTAATTTTTTACGAGTTAATATTTATGATAATACATAGGTATTTCTCTTCAATTATTAATTTACTGTCTCATTTTTATTTACTTGAAACTTGTGAAAATGTCAACTGATTATTTCCAATGTCAAAAGTATGACCTGAAAATCATTTTAAAATTGTGTCTAAAATTTTCAATAAAAACTTACAAAATTTTCGCATAAATGGACTGCCCAAAACCCAATCAAAGCCTGAAAAATTGAGAAAAAATAAAGTTTGCTTGTCTACCGTATTTTCTCTATACTAACCCCCTCCCCCCTAAAATAGCTCCCCTCTAGATATCGACTAATAAATAGCCTCCGGGGGCTTTTATAAAAAATACGGTATTTATTAAAAATTTTATATTAAGTGGAAAAAATATTTAGATCCCTTAAAATATCCGGATATTACTAAAATCCAGTAACTTCATTCAAAGCGATCAAGTCGGGTCCCGAGCGATCGAGTCGAGTAAACTCCAACTCGCTCAACTCGGACGTATTCTAATCTAAACAACTTAACCTCATTTCTTAATCTCACTTCAGATGAGCTCAAGGATATTGAGGGAAAAATATCGGTTGGATAATGTACACTGATCAGGCTCTGTGATATATGACCATCTCCTTTTCTCTCCTCTATCACCCATCCAACGAAACTTTTACAAAGTTCAAATTTTAAATCAAAATTTACCATCTTTAGTTTTATCCATTACGCCAACAGCTAGACCGCACTTATTAATCGCCATACGATATATCAAAACATCCTTTAAATTTGACTAATTACAGTAATTTTTAACTACTTTTCACCTTTGTCAAAGTATAATCAACCCCGCCAATTTTTAAAGTTAATGAGGGGGTTGCTCTACAATGTATAAGGTATGCTCCATCTGAATCACTCCAACGAGCTCCTACTTGCTGTGTAAATTTATCGATAACTGCCCTATTTCCAATAATATCTCCTGAGCTCGAATCGGATATAGCTATAAAAATAATTGTTTTTTAATTGTGAAATGGAATTAATAAGCTTTCTAATAAATACTCACCGCTAAAATGTCAAAAACTTTGAAGCCCTATAACTTTCCGATTTGAGGGGTAGGGCCGAAAAGGACTCTGTTCTACATGATTTTATACCCCTGCTTTTTGTAACAGTTCTCTAATGAATTCTCAGATCTTTAACAAACTCAAGGGTTGTTATTTTAGAAAAATAAACTTTAATTGAGAAGGAGATCTTCAATTAATTGATAGGAAAAGTAATAGCCTCTACTTAGAGGAATAGGATTTATACGGATATAAGGTGACAAGTCATTCATGAGGGGGATAGAGTCAGGAGGTCAGGGATTGGAGAGGTTTTATTGAAGAGATCAGGAATTCTATTCCATTACTGTTTACGATGAAAATCGTTTGACACCCCATGATCGGCGATTAATACGGATCCATAGTAAACGTAGCCTTATAGAAGGGTGAGTTACATTAGAGAGAGGCATGGAATTGGAGAGGTGACGTGTATTAACTTAGGTAGTTTTAAGTTGAAACTTGCCTTGCGTTCCTCCACTGGCTACTTTTCCTTGAATACTAACGCTCTAAAATTTAAAAAAAAATTAGGAAATTAATATATTAATTTACATCAATTTGGAATTGATAACGCAATCCTCCTCCAATAAACTTAACGGAACCCAATTTTTGCCCACAATTTTGCGTGTCATAACCACCAAAAGTAGCTTGACCACCTTAACATAAAAATATTATTTTGTAATTTTCACTGAATAACCTTGCATATTTTTTGAATTGATTGGATATCCGCCTTTCAGATACAAGGTGAACATTTTCTGTGGCAACAAATCTGGAGTTGTAAAAAAATTAGGAAAAATTGAGAATAAATTGGGGAGGATCAAGCCAATTGAAATGTTGAAAGGGTAACTGATTTAGAGATGAGACACAGGTGCGTATGGGTCCGGAAGGCAACTCTCGAGCTACGGAGTGTAGCTAGGATTTAAACACAAAATTAGCAATACCCAGCAATGGTAGGACATTTACTATTCTAAGAGACTCATTTCCGATTTTTTATTATTTTTTCCTACCCAGCTTTCCCTACATCCTGTGTCCAGAGTGAGGATAAAATAATATTGGATTATTACTTACTAAAGCTGTCCAAGACTCTTGGTCTTGAGTCTTGGAAAAGTCTTGGAAAATTTTCGGTCTTGGAATTTTTGGGACATCTCTTGGAAAATTTTCGGTCTTGGACTACTCTAATACTTACTATTATCAATGGCAGCAAGAACTGGATTTTTTGATTCCGCTTTGCTATTTTTAGCAAAACCAAGCCCCATAATTCCATCATAAGGGTCGGCAAGGGTTTGTTTATCAATTAAATCTGCCATGCTAAATTCTAATTTGGGTTGCTTCAATCCGGCAAACTTAAAGAGTAAAAATTTATTGAAATTCGCATCATAAGGATCCTTTAAAAGAATTCTCCCCGCTTAGTAGTTGAGCATCAGTCTAGTTCCCCAGTCTAGTTAATTGATAAAAATTGATAATTTTATGACTGAGAATAGATGTAATACTGTATATGTACATAGGGGGTAATTATTAAAGTGAGTAATTATTTATAGAGGTTAATTACGGTCATGGTGTTTTTTATGGAACAGTTGAGAAAAAAACCGGGTCCCGGGCCCGGCATTTTGAAAACTTCGAACTCTAATAGTGAGTGCTCTTTGACTAAACCCTGTCCTTTTATTTTGTTCTTTATTCAGTGATAAATATGATTATTTTACTTTAAAGCTTACATTAGAGTTTTTAAGTATTCCAAGATAATTTAAGGGTCTTACAAAAAAATTATTAGGGAATTTATTTGAAACATACTTCAATTGTATCAATACCAACAATTCCTTGTACCTCTCCTCGTATTTCAGGAAAGTTCAAATATTTTGGGGGATTAGGGGAAGAGAAAGTTGAGGATTTTTTAGGGAAGAATTTTGGCTTGTTTGTAGTGATGTTAAAAGCTGGTACAAAGAAATCGGCACCTCCAGTGCTCAGCAATATATTAAATTTTTGAGAGGGTGTACCTTAAAGTTTAAAAATTTTTAGAGTATTTAAGAACTGTATTTCCTTAACACTCCTTCCCATCCTAAAAATCTTGCCAGATAATCCTTCAATTTAGAAAGGCATGGATATCATATACCTACATATCTCAATCATTATAATTAGGGCTAGCCAAAATTTATGCAAAATAATCAGAATTTGCCCAAATATGCAAAAATATGCAAATATGCCCGAAATGGTCAAAATATGCAAAAAATCTCCATTGAGCACCATAAATTGCTCGGACCTGTGTAAAAACACCATTTTTGTACTTCCCACTTCAAGGCATATCCGCATACAAAAAATCCATTTGTATGTTTTTGCTAGCCTAATTATAACCGTTGTGTGTAATCATGGAATTTTTTATCTTTCTATTCTTATTTTAAATAATTTTCAATCTTAATAAATCCATTTATCTTCAACTCATTCATATTATAAATTTCCCTAGTAATTTTCCCAATAATTTCCCCATTTTACTTAATTTTTCGGAAGCTATTGAAACCTGAGTAAACATATAGTACATAAGTGAATGTGACGAAAGAATTTTTTTATTTGACAAAGTGCAAGTTATTTAGTCTAAATAATATTGAAATTGTCTTCCGGAACAAAATCCTTATTTAATTTCCGGTTAACAGAATTATCGTTGGAGGTTAGAATTAATAAAGAGAATTATTGCAAAATAATTTACCGATTCCGACGTTCATCATATAGTAGATATCATTAGAGACAGTTAGGGGAGCCGTATAGACCTTTCCGGCACTTTTTGGATTGCCTGTAAAAAATAGTTAAATCAAAAAAATAAGCAAAATATGCATTAGATATGGCTATGAGAGTAATGGATATGTTGCCTCATAGTTCGAACAGGCCATGTTCCATTCGGACTAGTACTATGTTTGAGGATTACTCCATCAACCTCTTCCGCTCCGAACAAGACGTCTTCCCTTCAGCTACGAAAGACTATCTCTGTCTCTCTCTGTCTACTTTCTATCACGAACAGAATATGAGTTGTAGCGAGGCATTGAAGACAGGAAAAAATGTTCCAAATATTTATGAAATTGACATTTCGAGTAAAGGAAGAGAAGGTGCTTGTATTCGAAGCAATGAAAAATCAACAAAAATTAGAGAGGAAATATTAAAGGATCATCAATCAAAGCAAGAAAAATTAATTGAAGATTATTACAAGGCAAAACAAGTTAAAGGAAAAAATGTAAAATTTTTGGATATTTTACAACAAAAGGAAAAAAGAAAATTTGATCCGGATAATAAAGAACATAGGTAGGATGAACATTAATTAATAAATCTTAAATGAAATCAGTGGATAACAAGGTGAGATTCCACCAGAGGTCGGTCGGAAATAGCGATGGTGCCGTAACTCAGAACTGTCGGAAATCGGAACTTTGGAAATCGGAACTATGAAATCGAAAATCGGAACTTTGGAAAAAAGGTCGGAAATCTGAACATTCTACATCATGCGTTTAGTGCTCGCCCACCTTCTAAATCAAACAGAGGGACTGAATTTTGTTAACTAGAGATAGTAATTTGAATATCGAAAATTTTATGATACGGTCCAAAAAAAACCCAAGTTTTTTTGACCCCTATTTGAACTCTTCAATTTAAAATCTAATTTTCTAGGTATTCATTACCTGATAAAGAAAATATTGAATATTTAAAGAATATTATTTATAAAAAAACTGAAATTCTTCCAACTACTCTAACACCAGAATTTATTAACAAAATCGTCGAAAAATTTTATGAAGTTGAGAAGGCCCCATTTAATTTTTTGGTCAGCAAAAAAGTTTTGGTAAATTAATTTAGTTTAGCTGATGTTTTAGAAAGGCTTTGGGGATACAAATCATTTTTTAAAATTAACTACACTGTCAAGTCAAAATAAGAGAGAGGGAGATCCTAGGTACACTATTGATAGGTACAATATCACGATATATCACACGATCCCAGGTTTACTTATTTCATGATTTGTTAAATAAACTCATCTTTGATCATCGTTTGAGGGAGCTCTCGACAGTTTAGGTTGCTCCATAAAAATCTTTGGTTGGTTCTTTGAGGGGAGCTCCTCAATTTAGGAGGACTATCCCCTCATTTGTCAGTTTAGGATCCTTTTGGAGGACTATCCCCTCAGTTTATGGGACTATCCCCTCAGTTAAATATTCATCTACTCAACCAACATGTATTAGATCCCCTTCAACTAGTCATCTTATAATGAGGCCGAATTTATTTTTAAATAATTGCCAATGTAGATTGAAGAAAGCAAAAGCGAAAGCACTGAAATTGATGAAGAGAAAAAATTCCGTGAGTTATTGTTAATAGAACACCTGAGAAACGAATTAAATAAGAGAATATATAACCCAAAATGGTTCCCAAAATGGTATCCTTTAGAGAAAGCTGATCCTAATGAAGATGAAATACTTGACAGAATGTTTAATTCAAATAAAAGACGACGATTAAATGAAGAAAAAGGAGGTAAGAGGAATTTTAAGAGGGTTGGCAATGGGTTGGTTTAACCTCAAAAAATTTTAGATTTTTATTTTAAATTTTATCCTGAAGAAAATTAAATTCTCTATCGGACGCTACTAAAATCATTCTATATGATCTGCCCAATTAAGTGTTATTGGGGTTTAAATAAGACATAATCTCAAATTAAAGGGGTGTCTCTACGATGCTTCAGAGACCTGAGAATGCCAGTTTTTTGATATTAAATTTTTGCTTCAGTTTTATTTTGTAGCAACTTTAATTCTCTATCGAATGTTACTAGAATTATTAAGGAATGATTATTCGAACAAGGGATATGAGAGTTTAAATGACCTATACTCTTTAACTTGAATTTTCTCCATATACACTTTTCGAATAAAAAATTAATTTAAAAATTTTAGAAACTCAAAAAGCACAGGAAACTACGCCAAAACGAAATTCATTAGAAAACATATTGAAAATAAAACAGGAAAATTTTGGTAAAGACAATTCTAGCGAGGAAATGAAATTTCAAAATTTGATAACCATTTAAATTAATTCTCGAATTTTTATAAATATACACAAGACTTTATACTAGTGTTCGGCAAATGGATTTACCGGGAGTACCGAAAAGTACTGGTATTGAGCGAGTACCGAAAATTTCAAAATCTTACCAATACAATACCAATAGTACCGAAAAGTACCGAGTCAATACTTTCGAGAGTACTGCGTGAGTATTAAACCGTGCCGAACACTACTTTATAAATATAATTTCCCTTAAAAAATTTTTTTCTGTGAACATTTATGTATTTTAATTTGATTTTTGACAAATTTAAATTTTTATCTACAATTAATTTTTTACGAGTTAATATTTATGATAATACATAGGTATTTCTCTTCAATTATTAATTTACTGTCTCATTTTTATTTACTTGAAACTTGTGAAAATGTCAACTGATTATTTCCAATGTCAAAAGTATGACCTGAAAATCATTTTAAAATTGTGTCTAAAATTTTCAATAAAAACTTACAAAATTTTCGCATAAATGGACTGCCCAAAACCCAATCAAAGCCTGAAAAATTGAGAAAAAATAAAGTTTGCTTGTCTACCGTATTTTCTCTATACTAACCCCCTCCCCCCTAAAATAGCTCCCCTCTAGATATCGACTAATAAATAGCCTCCGGGGGCTTTTATAAAAAATACGGTATTTATTAAAAATTTTATATTAAGTGGAAAAAATATTTAGATCCCTTAAAATATCCGGATATTACTAAAATCCAGTAACTTCATTCAAAGCGATCAAGTCGGGTCCCGAGCGATCGAGTCGAGTAAACTCCAACTCGCTCAACTCGGACGTATTCTAATCTAAACAACTTAACCTCATTTCTTAATCTCACTTCAGATGAGCTCAAGGATATTGAGGGAAAAATATCGGTTGGATAATGTACACTGATCAGGCTCTGTGATATATGACCATCTCCTTTTCTCTCCTCTATCACCCATCCAACGAAACTTTTACAAAGTTCAAATTTTAAATCAAAATTTACCATCTTTAGTTTTATCCATTACGCCAACAGCTAGACCGCACTTATTAATCGCCATACGATATATCAAAACATCCTTTAAATTTGACTAATTACAGTAATTTTTAACTACTTTTCACCTTTGTCAAAGTATAATCAACCCCGCCAATTTTTAATGTTAGTGAGGGAGTAGCTCTACAATGTATAAGGTATGCTCCATCTGAATCACTCCAACGAGCTCCAACTTGCTGTGTAAATTTATCGATAACTGCCCTATTTCCAATAATATCTCCTGAGCTCGAATCGGATATAGCTATAAAAATAATTGTTTTTTAATTGTTAAATGGAATTAATAAGCTTTCTAATAAATACTCACCGCTAAAATGTCAAAAACTTTGAAGCCCTATAACTTTCCGATTTGAGGGGTAGGGCCGAAAAAGCAAAAATTGGCAATAGGAAATCGGCTCTGCTCTACATATTTTATAACCCTGCTTTTTGTAAATAGCCTACTATAGTCGAATAGGATGTTTAAGGATATGAGGTGACCAGTCGTTCATGAAAGGGGATGGTTAGTTGGATAGGGACAAGGATTCTATTCCATTGCTTTTTAAAATTTAACTCGCTTTGACACCCCCTGATCGACGATTAATGCGGATCCATATTAAAGGTTGCCTTATAGAAGGGTGAGTTACATTAGAGAGAGGCATGGAATTGGAGAGGTGTCATTATTAAATTAGCTCAAAGTTGAAACTTGCCTTGCGTTCCTCCGCTGGCTACTTTTCCTTGAATACTAACGCTCTAAAATTTAAAAAAAAATTAGGAAATTAATATATTAATTTACATCAATTTGGAATTGATAACGCAATCCTCCTCCAATAAACTTAACGGAACCCAATTTTTGCCCACAATTTTGCGTGTCATAACCACCAAAAGTAGCTTGACCACCTTAACATAAAAATATTATTTTGTAATTTTCACTGAATAACCTTGCATATTTTTTGAATTGATTGGATATCCGCCTTTCAGATACAAGGTGAACATTTTCTGTGGCAACAAATCTGGAGTTGTAAAAAAATTAGGAAAAATTGAGAATAAATTGGGGAGGATCAAGCCAATTGAAATGTTGAAAGGGTAACTGATTTAGAGATGAGACACAGGTGCGTATGGGTCCGGAAGGCAACTCTCGAGCTACGGAGTGTAGCTAGGATTTAAACACAAAATTAGCAATACCCAGCAATGGTAGGACATTTACTATTCTAAGAGACTCATTTCCGATTTTTTATTATTTTTTCCTACCCAGCTTTCCCTACATCCTGTGTCCAGAGTGAGGATAAAATAATATTGGATTATTACTTACTAAAGCTGTCCAAGACTCTTGGTCTTGAGTCTTGGAAAAGTCTTGGAAAATTTTCGGTCTTGGAATTTTTGGGACATCTCTTGGAAAATTTTCGGTCTTGGACTACTCTAATACTTACTATTATCAATGGCAGCAAGAACTGGATTTTTTGATTCCGCTTTGCTATTTTTAGCAAAACCAAGCCCCATAATTCCATCATAAGGGTCGGCAAGGGTTTGTTTATCAATTAAATCTGCCATGCTAAATTCTAATTTGGGTTGCTTCAATCCGGCAAACTTAAAGAGTAAAAATTTATTGAAATTCGCATCATAAGGATCCTTTAAAAGAATTCTCCCCGCTTAGTAGTTGAGCATCAGTCTAGTTCCCCAGTCTAGTTAATTGATAAAAATTGATAATTTTATGACTGAGAATAGATGTAATACTGTATATGTACATAGGGGGTAATTATTAAAGTGAGTAATTATTTATAGAGGTTAATTACGGTCATGGTGTTTTTTATGGAACAGTTGAGAAAAAAACCGGGTCCCGGGCCCGGCATTTTGAAAACTTCGAACTCTAATAGTGAGTGCTCTTTGACTAAACCCTGTCCTTTTATTTTGTTCTTTATTCAGTGATAAATATGATTATTTTACTTTAAAGCTTACATTAGAGTTTTTAAGTATTCCAAGATAATTTAAGGGTCTTACAAAAAAATTATTAGGGAATTTATTTGAAACATACTTCAATTGTATCAATACCAACAATTCCTTGTACCTCTCCTCGTATTTCAGGAAAGTTCAAATATTTTGGGGGATTAGGGGAAGAGAAAGTTGAGGATTTTTTAGGGAAGAATTTTGGCTTGTTTGTAGTGATGTTAAAAGCTGGTACAAAGAAATCGGCACCTCCAGTGCTCAGCAATATATTAAATTTTTGAGAGGGTGTACCTTAAAGTTTAAAAATTTTTAGAGTATTTAAGAACTGTATTTCCTTAACACTCCTTCCCATCCTAAAAATCTTGCCAGATAATCCTTCAATTTAGAAAGGCATGGATATCATATACCTACATATCTCAATCATTATAATTAGGGCTAGCCAAAATTTATGCAAAATAATCAGAATTTGCCCAAATATGCAAAAATATGCAAATATGCCCGAAATGGTCAAAATATGCAAAAAATCTCCATTGAGCACCATAAATTGCTCGGACCTGTGTAAAAACACCATTTTTGTACACTTCAAGGCATATCCGACAAAACATGCATTTTATGTTTTTGCTGGCTCTAATTATAACCGTTGTGTGTAATCATGGAATTTTTTATCTTTCTATTCTTATTTTAAATAATTTTCAATCTTAATAAATCCATTTATCTTCAACTCATTCATATTATAAATTTCCCTAGTAATTTTCCCAATAATTTCCCCATTTTACTTAATTTTTCGGAAGCTATTGAAACCTGAGTAAACATATAGTACATAAGTGAATGTGACGAAAGAATTTTTTTATTTGACAAAGTGCAAGTTATTTAGTCTAAATGATATTGAAATTGTCTTCCGGAACAAAATCCTTATTTAATTTCCGGTTAACAGAATTATCGTTGGAGGTTCGAATTAATAAAGAGAATTATTGCAAAATAATTTACCGATTCCGACGTTCATCATATAGTAGATATCATTAGAGACAGTTAGGGGAGCCGTATAGACCTTTCCGGCACTTTTTGGATTGCCTGTAAAAAATAGTTAAATCAAAAAAATAAGCAAAATATGCATTGATATGGCTATTAGAGTAATGGATATGTTGCCTCATAGTTCGAACAGTTCATGTTCCACTCAGACAAGTTATATGTTCGAAGATTACATCATATCCCTTCTTCCCGCTCCGAACAGGACGTCTTCCTGCAGCCACGGAGGACTCTCCAGTCTACTTTCTGGTCAGAAAGGAACATGTTCCTTACAGCCTACTTTCTAGTCAGAACGGAACATGCCCCTTCATCCTGCTTCCTAGTTCGAACGGAACATGTTCCTTACAGCCTACTTTCTAGTCTAAACGGAACATGTATACTTTCGGAATTTAAGGAAACTTAAATTAAGTAATCCACTTAAAATCAAATTTAAAAACCTTTACTTTGTCCATATACAAAATTCAACAGAATTAATAAAATAATTAAGTTAAATATATTCTTTAACATATTTAATTAAAAATTAATTTAAAAGCTTTATTTAGGAGGCTTATTTCAAATTTTATTTTAAAAAATTTTTAAAAATTTAATTTAATAAATTAAGCAACTTGCCGGTGTATATAAATTAAAATTTTAAAAATGCTGAACAAATAATTGGTATATAAAATTAAATTAAAGCATTGACGTTAAACGTCGGCTGGAGGAGTGAGGGGAAAAAATATATAAAAATTTAAAAATAAAATTCTGGAAAAATATTTTTTATTTAAAAATACTAAAGATTCGTTAGGCTATTCCCTCAAATTTTTTTCTAAAAATAAAATTTATTCATAATAATTTATTCGTAGTTTGTTCCGATTTTGTGAATTACGTAACTGGATATTTTTAAAAATTTAAATACATATTTGCCTATTTTATAAATATGTATAAATGATCAACTTCAATGATCAACATCAACTTCTCGACCAAAAAATTACCCAGGATAATTATTCAAGGAAATAATGTATATTGTAGTGATGTTCGAGTATCCCGATCCCGACTCCCGTCTCGGGAAAATTTCCCGAGTTTTTGGCCTCCCGATCCCGACTCCCGAGGTCATTTCCCGACCTGACTCTCATTTTCCGATTCGCGAGTTTATCTCTCTCGCATAATCATTCAGATTATGCGTCCAATCACAGCTTTTGGCTGTTTAGATTATGCGTCCAATGAAAAGCTTCTGCGTCCAATCAATTGTGATAAATACTCGTTTCCTACTTTACTATCATAGAATCTATAGAAATAGACTATCATAGAATCTATAGAAATTATTGCCTAGATTGGACGCATAAAAAGCCGCTTGGATCAGTAAAAATTTTATTGGACGCATAGACTTTTCATGACATATAAGGGTACGATTAGACGCATAAACAGACAAGAGCCGAGTCTTTTTTAAAAAATAAAGGTCAGAGAACTGAGGTATGTTGTTCGAGAGAGCTGCACCAAAATGAAATTTTGGACCCAACGAAACGAAAATGAAACGAAAAAGTCTAAATTAGGAATCATTAAATTTTAAAGCTAGATAATAAGTTTTTCGAGTTTGTACATGTCTAAATGCATCAAATATTTGGTTGAATTCAAATATTTGCCTCCAAATCCTCTGATATCAGTTCAAATACTTTGATATCCACTTGATTCATTATATTTCCTGATATTTCAGATTTAGGAGGTAAGAAATATATCAGGGATTTGGAGTAATTAAGAGGAAATGTGTGGAATTATTATGTGGATTAGGTGGAGATATTTAGGTGCTAAGGGATTTAGAGGTTCCGAGAGGTTCGTTTCTATGTGTCCGAGTTGCCTGTTATATCGAAGTCGAATGGATGGCCAAGATTTCTGATTTGTAATTCATTTTGTTTCTTATCTTCCTTAAATAAATTAGACGAAATTTTTTTACATTTTTCAAAATTTAATTTTTAATTTTTGATTGTTGAGACATTAAATTTTAAAAATTGAAGATTAAATCACAAAAATTGAAAATCAAACAAAGAAAAAAAATTTTTTTAACGTGGTAAAGTAGACGATTTTAATTTGTAAAATTTTTTTCCAAAAATTTTCACTCCCTAGACAGAAAAAAATAAAATTCATTAATTTAAATTAAATTCAATAAATCGAGACACATTAAAGGAGATTTTTCATTAAGCTGGCTCGATTATGTAGATAATTAATTAAAGTAATGTGCCATACCTCAACCGTATTTTTGGCATTTTTTGAATCTTAATCGATTTAATCAGGGTGAAATTTTTACTCTATTTACAGGGTATTTGCCCTATTTTTGACTTTTTCGCCCTACTTTTTCCTATTTTGTACACTTGCCATATTTTTATCATTTTATAAAATTTTTTTGGGAATTTGCAAATAATATGGAGAAAACAAAAATTCTTTTGAGAAAAGAAGAAATCAGGCTTCTTGGCTTTCAAATTTAAAAATTGCTTCTATTTTTTAACATGTTTCTTTCTGATTAGGGCTAAATTTTCGAACCAAGCCGACGTTCGGTTCATTTTTTCGGGCCTCATTTTTATCGAACCAGTGCGGTTCGATCTTTCAAACCGAACCGGGCCCCCAACCCTATTTCTGATGATAAATTAGTATTTTAAAACTATCGAAAAATAAAAATATTTTCAGGATATCAATCTCATTTTGCATGACACTGCCTGTCCGATCGCTATAAAAATGTACACGTTTTTAAATTTTATGCATTTACCAACAAAAATATAACCTTTTTTGCAATAAAAAATTTTATTTAATGTTCTGCGGACCAAAGTTCTACTGCAAAGCTTCGTGGCCTCCCTTTAATTTTTTCAAACAAAAATTTAAAACAGAACTGAGTCCCAAAGGTAATACTGAGCAAATAATGTATTTTGTGTCCATGTTCAATCACAAATATTATTTCCAACAATATTTCCATATGTGGCATGCATCTTAGCCCTCCCACTTTACATCTATTTAATCCTTTGTTTTCACTTAAAAGGAGTTCAGTTGTTAAATTTTTATAAAACGTTTTATTATTTAGGTGTGTTTCGGTGTTGGAAAGCATCCGAGGGACCTGATCAACCCCGAAGGATTGTCCCGATTACATTCTCCACGTTACAATATTGCTTAATATTTGGATATGGTTTATCCGCTCCGGCGCAGAGTATAAGGAAATTATACAAAGGAAAACACCTCACTAGGGAACCCATTTTCCTACATATGTCAATTTTATAATAAAATAATTTTAAGATTTTAAATTTAAAAAATGGTTAATTCTTCAACAAAAATTTGTTTATTTTTTCTTTCAATTTTTATATTATTCCAATTAAGCAATAGTCAATGTCCTGCGGGTTCTGTTGCATTTGGCGGCAAATGTAAGGGAAAAGGAAAGGGCAATTGTTGTGCCGAGCTGTGTTCTAAAGGAATTTGTTGTCTTAATGAATACAGTGTTTGTAACGACATTAATGATAAAAGATGCTGTCCTGGTTATAGCTGTCAACAAATACTAGAGCCAATCCGAGCATACAAATGTCTGGCAAACCCATAAAAGATGAAATGTTAATACAGACTAGAGATCGAGATTTTTAAAATGCCTGGACCTGTTTCTGTACTCTGGAGTTGACTTTTATGTTCATTCCTTTCGTTAAATTGTAAAATACTTTAATCATAATTTAATAAATTTTGTTGAATAAAACAAGAAATTTTTAAATGGTTAACAAAAAGTCTGCACAGAATTAAGAATTCGACCCTTCGGGTCGGATTGCTACCTGAGTATGTACAACATGAGTAGGCACAACCCCAGCAACACGTGATCTCCGGGGTCAGGTGTTGCCGTGGAGGGCATGTCAAATTCGGAGTCTGGGCTTATTTTCCGGTCGGGGGTTCAGGTTGATCTTATTTTTAATATCAGAAATTTTACATTTTTTATTAAAAAAAATTTTATTTGATGAATTAAATGTATAAAGAGCATATTTTTATTAATACCGTAAATCCTCTTAAAAAACCCCGTCAAAAATAAACCTCTGCTAGAGGTCGATAGAAAAAACACCCCGGGCTTATTTTAGAGGCATTACGATATTTAAATAAAAATTAATATTCTTTAAAATTTATTAAATATCTTCAATTATTCGCACACTTCATTATTCAAAACTTGTGATAATGTCAACTGATTTTTACCAATGTCAAAAGTGTGACCTGAAAACAATTTTAAAATTTTATAAGCTCAGAATTTAAAAAAATTTTATAAAAAAATTATAGAAAGAATAAACTTACAAAATTTTCGAATAAACGGACTGCCCAACACCCATTCATATCCTTTAAATTAAAAAAAATTTTTAAGTATGTATTTTATTAGATAATTTTGTTTTTAAAGTATAGATTTAAATGAAATTTTTTTTTATTTCCTCACCTTCAAATTCCATTGGAATAATAGCTAAAGCACATGCACTAGAGTTAGTTCCAAATATCAAGACATCCTTAGAAATTATTTTTTCAATTTTAATTACCATAAATGCTCAAATACAAGTCCTGGCATTGAGAGGCTTATATTAGATATGTGCCTCTATTAGTGAGTGGGATTATATTTTTCGAAGGGTCTCCTCGGATGGGCTTCTATTGGAGACGGGCTACCCCAGCCCCTCATCCCCCCCCCCCATATTTTTCAATAGGTGACTGAGTTGCCTACATTTTATATGGGCTCTATTAAAGAGTAGGCTTATTTTGTCGATGGGCCTCTTTGAGATGGCTTATATGTATCAGTGATGCTCGGTATAAGAAAAACCCGGAAAACGGAAGTCGGGTCGAGAAATGACCTCGGGAGTCGGGATCCGGATTCCGGATACCAGCATCACTAGCTTATATTATACCGTATTTTTCCAAATACAGCCCCATGGGGCTGTATTTTTCAACCATCCTCCAGACTGGGGCTGTATTAGAGAATGGGGCTCTAATTGAGAATGGGGCTGTATTTGGAAAAATACGGTATATGGGTTCTAATGGAATATTAGAGCATTTACTGTGATTAATAGAGTATACTTTTGTCATGGTATAATCAACACCGCCAATTCTAAATGTTAATGATGCATTAGCATTGCAGTCTATTTTGTATAATTCATCATGATCATTCCAAACTGCTCCAAATTGTTTTGCAATTTGATCCGTAACATTTATATTTCCAAAAATAACTGAGGTACTCGAGTCGGATACAGCTTTAAATATAATGCTTTTTTTAATTTTACGAATTAGTAAATTTAATGAGAAGGTAGATCCAGCTGGATTCAACACGGTTACTAGGCAGTAAGGATGGAGGATCCGGATCCGAAAAAAGGCCGGATATCCGAAAATTTTCGGTTCGGATATAGAATCTTGATATCGGAAGATTTCCAACTATCCGCCAACTTTACTAGGCAGGCAAGGGCTATTAAAAGTGCAGTAAAAAGCTCAGTTGAAAAAGCCGTTGTGAATGGAGAAGCTTGTAGTACTTACCGTATAAGAGGGGGTTCTATAAGGGAAATTTTATTAACGAAGAGAAAAAGCAATTGAATAAGTGGTTTATTTTATAGGAAAGGACCCTTATTTAAATCTGGGTACGGCCCACTTAGTCGCGCGGCCACTTAGTCGCCGAGCCATAACTTGCTTTAAGATTTCCGAATCTTTCCAAATTTGGTATTAAACGATTCCTCTCATCGAGCTAAAGAGATTGGTACCAAAATTGATAAGGGCCAGAAATTTTTTAGCAAGTTATGGCTCGGCGACTAAGTGGCCGCGCGACTAAGTGGGCGTGTCCCTTTAAATCTTGCCTTGCGTAGTGTTACTGAATACATTTCCTTGACTACTGATGCTCTAAAAAATTTCTTTGATCAAAAATTAATATATATTTATGTATTTACATCAATGGGGAATTGGTATTGTACTCCTCCAGAAAATTTAACCGACCCCAATTTTTTCCCACAATTTTCCTTGTCAAAACCGCCAAAAGTAGCCAGACCGCCTTCAAATACAAATATTAATTCCTAATTAATTTATCGAATAACCTGGCATATTTTTTTGTTCACTGCCATAACCCCCTTTAAGATACAAGGTAAACATTTTCTGTTTCAACAGTTCTAAATTGAAAAAATTTTGATAGTTTAATATTAACCGAGAGCATAGACCCTATCCTCTGGGACGGTATTCTAAAAAACGAAGTTGGGGTTAACCTACCCTCTGATACCCTCAGCCAGGGTTAACCTACCCTCAAAACAGAACCCTTATTCCAAAAGGAGGATAGCGCTAACAACGAGTTATGTGTTGTTACTCGGGTTTTTTACTCTCATTCTAAGATGAGGGTTTTGGGTAATAGAACCATTAGCTGCGGGTTCAACTCGGTGATGACTCGGTGGTAAATTTAGCATGTACTCCTACCTCGTTTTTAGAATCGCCCCTGAATGATGGGGCAAATGAGAGAGCTCTTATTATTGGAGAGCTTAATTATTTGAGTAACTATAAAGACTACGTCTATTGAGTATGGTCTACTATGAAGATTTTAAGAAGTTTGTACTTACTATTATCAATAGCAGCCATAAGCGGGTTTTTTGTAGCCGATTTGCTTAGTTCAGGAAATGTAAGCCCCATAATTCCATCAAAAGGATGAGCAAGTGTTTGATTCTCAATTATATCAGCAAAACTGAATTCTAGTTTGGCTTGGCTCAATCCGGCAAACTGAGAAAATTGGGATTTTATACCAACTTTTCCCAGTCTGGAAAATTCTGCTGGAAGTCTGAAGTCCAAATCGGATTTTAGCCCTCTCTTATGCTTTGGGGAGGCTCTCTTAATGGGGGGGGGGGGTGCTCTCATAATGGGGGGAGGCTCTCTTAATGGGGGGGGGGGGGAGGGAGGGCTCTCTCCTTAGCTAAGGAAAGCTCTCTTAATCCTTGCTATAGTTGTATTTACAAGTAGACCGTCCCAATAATCACAAAGGAAGGTTCAAGACAGAGATGGTATCTCTTCTGCTTCCGTTTCTATTTTCTTCCGCCCTCCACTTTTAAAATACGTCAGGGCCCTGGTTCAATGTCATTTTTTGGAAATTTTCCAGACCTATCCAATTTTTAATTGAACCAAACCTGTACTGTATCAACGCCAACAATTCCTTGTACACTGGGAAAGTTCAAATATTTTTGGGGTGTCGGGAGAGAAAAGGTTGAAGAATTTTGAGGGAAGAAACGAGGCTTATTTGTCGAGACATTGAAAGCTGTCACCCAAAAATCTGCACTTCCAGTGCTTAGTAGAACATTAAAAGTTTGAGGAGGTGTGCCTTAAATATTTAGAAAATGAATTTTAGATGAATTTACTTTAATTTTCACACAAGAAATTTTTAAAGAAAAATTTTGGTTGACCAGTCCTGACCGAAAACCGTACCGAAAGGCATATCACTATTATATGCGTGTTTTATGTATTTGAAAAATTCATTGGATGGGAGAAGGAACATCACGGAATGAGCCCAGAACGAAGCATAACCGACTGTGCCATCTCGATAATGGGTTATTTATCTTTCAGTTCCATTACTTTTTGGGGCATGTGCGGACACAACAATCACTAACCCACAAGAACTGATCAAGACTAAGATTTTAAAAATCTCTAAGTCTCAAGAGAGATAGAAATTTCTCAAAACGTAAAGTACTCATTTTTAAGCATTCATCTCGAATTTATTATTATTTTTATTATTCAAGTTAATGCTGTGTAAATAATAAATCCAATGATGGAAAACAGGATGCAAGCATAACATACGGAAATACGAAGAAAAAAATTTTTTTAAGGGCAAAGTACTTTTCCAGAAAGCCATTAATGAGTGATTTAAACAAATAAAAGGGTAGCTTCCGGAAGGAAATTAAATTTTAATTTAATATTTTATAGTTCAAACTTGAGTTAATTGATTCTTGAGGGATTTGTCAATAACAAAAATAATGAAAAAGTTTGGGGATTGAGAGGAATTAGGGAGACTAAAGATAAATTCGGATTGGATCCCCCTTACCCCCAAGTCCGCAACCGTTTAAGAGGAGAAAGAAGAAGGAAAAGGAAAAAAAGTACGGACACGCGTTTGCCGACGTCGAGGGATATAAACCAGGGCTTCGATCTCGAATTTTTTAAAATCCGCAATTTTGATTGAAAAAATCCGCATTTGATATGAAAAATCCGCAAAAAATTTTCAAACACAAAAATTGAATTAAAATCACTTTATGCGTTAAATTTTTTGACTCCATCAATTAAATTGAGCAATTTTTTCACTACTAATGACTATCTTATTAAAATCCGAATAATTAAATGAAAAATTACAGCTGACTTGAGCCAATGCTTTCACCATACCTAGTTATAGTGAATTGTTTACTCGAAAAATCTTTTTTTGCGCCGCAGGCGAAAATTTTGAGAATTTTGGATGACTAAGAAACCAGATTTTTTTATTTTCAGCGCCGCAGGCGAAAATTTTGCGGATTTTGGAGGACCTTAAGCCAAATATCGTCCTTTTTCAGCGCCGCAGGCGAAAATTTTGCGGATTTTGGAGGATCCTTAAGCCAAAAATCGTCCTTTTTAGAGCTGCAGGCGAAATTTTTGCGGATTTTGGGATGTCAAGAGGCCAAAAAATGATATTTTAATAAAAAACTTCAAGAAAATACAAAAAATCCTCATAATCTTCAAAAGACCACAAAAATCCGCAAATCCGCATTTTTAAAAATAATCCTCATCGCTCTATCAAAAAACCACAAAATGAGGAAAAATCCGCAGAAATCGAAGCCCTGATATAAACGCATAGTACCTTTGGATTCGCCCTCAATATTTTTGTAAGAAATTACTTTATAGTGAAAGATAATATAATTTACCTATTGATACTTTGATCGTATATGATTGATCGTAAAAATTTGTTATGTTTGCCTGATAGATTTTTCCATTATTTTTTGGTTTTCCTGTAAGTATAAGAATAATTAATTAAAAAATAGCTTTTTGCCAATAACAAAATGCCACTTTGTGCATTCAGATCAAGCAAGCTTAACTCGGGTTAGAAAGTTCTTATGTAGTGTGACGAATGACGGGGTATATCATCTCCCGCCTACTTTCTAGTCCGAACGGAACATATCCCCTCTAGTTTACTTTTTAGTTCGAATGGAACATGTCCCCTTCAGCCTACTTTCTAGTCTGAATGGAACATGTATACTTTGGAATTTGAGGGAAGATCCAAATAAAATCAAATTTAAAAACCTTTATTTTGTCCATATACAAAATTCAACAGAATTAATAAAATAATTAATTTAAATATATTCTTCAACATTTTTTTAATTTTATTTAAAATTCTCAAATTTTAAAAATTAATTTAAATAAAATAAGCAACATGCTAGAATACCTATGTAAAGCAAAATCCTTTAAAAATGCTGAATAAATAAATGAAATAAAATTTAATTTAAAGCAATGACGTTAGCGACATGGGGAGAGGATAAGCCAAAAATTAAAAAATAAAAAATAATTTTTAAAAAATGTTTTGGGGGTTTTTTTAATTTTATTCACGCTTAAATTAAAAATTTAAAATCTATTTTTGACTAAAAACCAAAATTTGTGGCTCAAATTTTGGATTGGCCATTCTCCAATAAAAATTCAATGACAACTCCTAATTAACAAAAATTAACACCAAAAATCAAAAATTAAAATTTTTGATTTTTAAGAGATTAAATTAAAAATTATTTTCATTTCCTTGTTCACTCTTCAATTTTTTTAATTTTATGTACAATCAAAAATTAAAAATTTGATTAACGTTGATGAACGTAGTGTAGATGGATTGTCAGCTAGGCTACACGCAATTGCGGAGTGCGTATTGAGTTTTCACGCATTTTTTTTACAATTTCGCGTACCTTATACGGAGGAAATCTGTCGTGTTCTTTCAGATTTTTCAAAATCTTCGTTCCTGGCGGTAAAAAAGGAAGAATTCTAAATTCTAAGAAATTTCAGAATTCACAAAATTTTCGTCTGCGGCGCAGAAAAGGAAGAAATCTGGCACATTGGCCTTAAAAATGGTCGATGTGGCTTTCCAAAATCCCAATATTGCCTAATAGGACGAGGCACTTAAAAGGGAAGAAGTTAGCATAAACTAGAGATAACAATACATAGGAGGATCTGGATGAATTAAGGTGGATCCCTCGCCATAAATCTGAAGAGAGCCTAGAAAAATACATACTTTTTATCAATGAAATTTAACACTAAAATATTCAAAATAATATTTGTAAATATCATAATGCCAAATATTTATAATTTTTAAAAATATTCCAGGGTATTATGGTAAGAGGGGGGCGGTTATCCAAAAAACGAACAAATTTGAATCCTTCCCAAAAGTAATCTCATTTTCAAATTTCCTTTTAATTTCACACAACAGAATTCACTTGAGTAGCACAACTGTCTTTGCGTTGGAATTTGTTGCGAATAAACTAAAGAGGATTTTTGTGATTTTTAAAAAGGATAATTTATTCACCCTTCCAGAGCAGAGCAACCCAAAATTGGCACATTTTCCAGTCTCAGACCCATTGAAACTCAGATAGGAGCCGACAGAAGCACGTCGTGCAGCAATCATGGAAATAGGTCTACCATAGGGGAGTGAGGCTGTTTGGCGTCTTCGCTTCGCTACTAGAACAGAATCTCTTCCTCTTTTATGCTTTGGTAGTAATAATTGTTTTCTCCAACAAGGGCAGAATATTGCACAAAAAATTTGTAGGGTTAAATAAAAATGGTGACGGAGCTTTCGACGTATTGCAGGGGTTCTGACGGCCACTAAGAGTGGATTCAGTAATGGATCAATAAATGCAGCGATTCGGAACAACTGAAATATTTTACTTTTTTAATGCCAAGATAATCATTTAAAAGTAGGGTTGTTACGTTCAGGATTAAACCGAAAAAACTCTCTCTTTTTAATTTCGTAGAACTCTCCCTTCTTAGTTCTAAATGGCATGTTCCTACAAGAAAACGGTACATGTTCACATGACTAATCCTTATTTATGGAGTCACGTTCTCCAGCAAATTTACTATCTAGCTTTTTTAGTTTAAAATGACCTTCTAGCCTACTTTCTAGTCCGAACGGGACATGTAAAGTCATCTGCTCAAAATTCGACTCCCTTTAGTCTACTCCTAGTCTCCCTAGTCCAACCGATATATTCAGTTAATCCTAAAAATTAATTGAAAAGTCATGTTCTCTTTAGCCTAATCTTTGTTTGAAGAGTCATGTTCTCTTCAGATTTAATAAAAAAAATCTAGGCCTCTCTCACCTGATAAGCAGCAGCCAGTCGAGTAACATCCCTCCTGTCACTAACCCAAAAGACAGCAATCTCAATAAAGCTTTGGCCGGAAACAGAGATGAAAAATGCTCCAAGCGAAAGGAGTAGCGTATTAAAAAGAGTTTCACGTCGACGATAAGGGCTGTGCTCGCTAAAGAAATTTTATTTTTGGGTGAATTCTCTGTAGAAAAAAATCACCGCTTCCTCCCATTCCTTGAATTCCTCGAATTCAAGAAATCATGCTGCAAATTTACTCTCCAATGGCAAAATATTGTAGCCAAAAATATTGCTATTGAAACAAAAAGGAAGAAAAGAGTAAATAAAGTATGCCCTCGAAGCAAAAAATGTCCAAAATCGTGGAATACGGAAATTGAATCACAACGCTCTCCAATCTCGTTAAATACTGAGTAGCGATCGTTTCTGTAATATTAGAAAAGTTATGCTAAGGTCTCTGGGCTAGTTCATAGTGCGAAGGGACGGACATGTCTATTTCCTTAACTAGTCTAAGATTGTTCCCTTCAGTACTTTTATTACAAAGGTAAGTCCCACAAGATTGAATGTTCCTTTCACACTCCATTCTAGTGTGAAGGGACATGCTCCCTCATTTCTAGTATGAAAGTGGGCATGTTCCTTTCAGACACTCTCTAGAACGAATGGACGTCCCTTCAGCATACTTAAGATGTGAATGAAGGTGCCAACCAGCCTATTGCGAAGGAACACCTTCCAAAGTACATGTTCCCTACACCCGACTTTCTAGTATGAAAGTTCTAAAAGGGATTGTCATACATTCAATAATTCAAGTTCAATTTACCGATTGCAAAGATAAAACCCAACAGTCGTCTTTAATTGGTTCAATAAACGATGTAATTCAGAAACAGCAAAATATTGCAGAGCAGAAAATGAAATATGGGAGATAATTAGTACAAACCAGACGCAAGAAAATAGGCAAATTACATAACGTTTAGAAAGCCGAATTCCTTTTCCGTCCATAGATCTATTTAAATTTTTAAATATAAATTTTTTTATTCACTATCATAAAGAGGAAGTACGGTAGATTGACTCATAAAGTTCGATTGGACCCATAAAGTCAGGTAGAGCCTAACAAATACCTACAAATTATTTTCCATTTAAAAAAATTTTTTCGGTTTTCGTTTTTTGAGTTTCGAAGTTATTTAAGTTGAGGTTATTTTTTTCTTAGAATATACATAAAGGATTTTTGGTAGATTTTTATTTAAGTAAATAGTAAATTCTTCAACCGTTTTTACTTAATATTTAAAAATATATTTATTATTTTATTTATAAAAAATTTTTTTAGAAAACTTAAGTCTACTCTCTTGAATAAATAGCATATTTTTGAAAGAGGATTTTATTAGAAATCCTCTAAAAATTTTAAGTCCCTGATGCCTTAGTACGTTGTAATGGTAATTATTGTCTGGGTAGTTTGTCTTTAAGATTTGTCAAAAGTTAGAACTCTAACTTTTCGGAATTTCGGGTAGGGTTGCCGCTTTCGAGTAGGGCCAACGGTCGAGTCATTTTTTCGGGCTTGTTTTTATCGAGTCGGGCCCTAGGAGTCTTCTTCAGTCCAAATGTCTTATGCCCGACTTGATCTTTCGGCTCGCGTCGGTCTCTTTTGGCAAACCAATCATAATGATCAATCTTGGAATTTTCCAAATAAACTTTTAATTTGCCAATAGGACATGGGGCATTTGTAATTAGACATTTTGTAAATTGACATTTTGGAATTTTGAAATCTAACATTATTTATCTTTTAAATTTCTCGCCTTTTAATAACAAGTAAAACAAGTACAAGAAGATGAGTCAACCCTAAAAGAGAGCCATTCTGAGCCAGCGATAGCAAAGTCTCTTGAAGCAGGTTTTTTAGAAACTCTGAAGGTTTGAATAAATGGTGTTGAAGCATTTCCCTTTAAATAACGACAAATGATTTTAAATGAGGAAAACTTGCCCAATATAAAGAGCCGCAGAAGGAGGTCGTTCATCATCATCGGTTGAGCTTGATGTTGTTTGTTGTTGTTGCTAAAAGAGTGGAAGGGAGGAAGATTTCAATTTAAAATCAAAAATTGGAGGTTCTCCAGACTATTTCCTTGAGAATTCGGATCGGTTTCGGGTCAAAAATGTCCATGTATCGGGTTTAGGGTAACCCGGCCCTTCCCTTACCTACATCTTAGTCCGAAGGGGCATATTCTCAGCTTTACTCACAAACAAAAGGAATGTCTCTTCAGCCTACATCCTTGTGTGAAGGAGCATGACCCTTCAGCCAACATCTTACAACAAATTGGCGTTCCCTTCAGTTTCCATCCTAGTGTGAAAGACCATCCACAATCTTTTACAACGAAGGCAACGTACTTCCTAGTGTGAATGGACCTCATTCCATGTGTGAGTGGAACGTTCCCTTCACCCTATATCCTAGTTCGTATAGACCCTAGCCTATCAAAAAATTTTTATGCGTCAATATGAGAGGAGGTTCTCTGTCTGATAAAGCTTATCCTTTATTAAAACATTCCTTACATCCTCATTAGGTTTTTCTTGTTGATAATCACTGTCAGATAACATATTAGAAAATAAACAGACAAAAGAAGCCACAAACAAAACATTAGAAAATAAAATATTAAAAATAAATAAAATTGTTGCTGTTGATAAATTATGTCTGATTTGGTATAAGAGGGCGGATAATATTGTTGTGTTGAATACAATGCCAAATAGAAGGCCTATTTCAACGACTAGGCCAAGACGGGCTTGGGATGCTAGCCAAGAGAAATCACTAAAAGTAATTATTATTAAAATCTTGCAATCTACTTTCTCGTCTTATCAAGAGTTACCTACTTCCCTGCTCATGGAAGCATAGTACCTTTTGCCTACTTACTAACAGTGTTCATAATTAGAGATCGGAATTTCATACCGTACCGTATTCCGTACCGTACCACTGTATATCTACAACTCGGTTTTATAGTACGGTCCCAGTAATGGCAAAAAGGCTTGGAGCATAATAAATTGCTCCATTCAAAAATACTAAATAATTGCCAAATTCAACAACTGATTCATTTAAATTTTAATAAACTTATCTAAAATTATTAATGAAATTTTATATATTAAGTAGAAATTTTTTTGGCTTAAGGAAACTAACCAGACGTGGGGGTGGGTGTGTTTCGTCTCAATACTTTCTGTCAGAAAGAAGCATGTTCATTCTACGCAAAATCCTATTAACATGCGCCCCTATTCATAACCCTGGATGAATTTTAAAAATACCAACTTAACAGTCTCTTCAGTCAAATATTCATCAGTAAACCCCCCATCAGCTATAGGACAATTTTCAGCAAAGAATTGATGGTCTTCACTTTTCCACTCATAAACCACTGCTGTTTGTTGTTCAGTTGAAGAAATATCTTCATTAAACCCCCCAAAAGAATTATTCAAACTATTAGTATTGTTACTTCCATTTAAATAATTCGAAGTTTCAATGACTGTGTTGACCAAATTTTCTGAATAGTCCTCTTGAAATTGCTCGTTAGCAGCTAGCATTTTGCATCTATAAGCCTTTTCAATTCTTGGGGCTACCCAAATTGAGGCTAATGGGAAGTGTTGAAGTAAAAGGCGTGTTTTCATTACCAAATAAGGAAGAAGACTTCTCTTTTTGATTTTTGCTTTTAAATAATTACTGAAAATTTTGTTGAAAAATATTATAGTCCGAAGGGGGCAGGTTCTCTCCACTCTACTTTAAAATCCGAGCTTGACCTCAAACTCTACTAATCCAAAGAAACCCGCATCCACTCTATGTAGTCCAAAGGGAATATGTTCTCTCCACCCTACGTTTTAGTCCAAGCGATCCTCTAATTAGTCCGACGCTTTGCCCTCTAAGTGTCTCCCCACCCTCCTTACTAGTAGAGACTAGTTCAAGCTTAGAATAGACTAGTTCAAGTCCGAACAATTCCCTCGACTAGTTCAAAAGGGACTTGTTCAAAAGGGACCTAGTTACCAAATAAGGAAGAAGACTTCCCTCTTGAATAAGAGGGCCTAGTTCAAGAGGGCCTTGGTCTTCTCTCCACCATTCTTCCTTGTAGACCTCACGGAGCCATAACAATTTAATCTAGTCTAATCCTAACATGACCATAACAGTGTTATCCTTACTCAATTTAGACCATATGTATTAATTAATCACCTAATTCCATTCATAAAAAGGATATCATTAGCCAATGCCTGTCCCATCCCAGCATTGGTATTACTATTTATCTCAATAAATTGGTCAAAAGTATAGCGCGGCCTTCCCTCACACAATTGAGAGAATCGAGTGAAAAAATTATTTGAGCTCAATACTGTAGTTGTCCACCATTCAGTTTTTGTCATATTTGGACCCGCATCTTTTTTACTATTTTGTTCTATGCAATTCTGGTTTTAAATATTCAAATTTTAAATTAAATTTTAATTTTTAAACTTTTCTGAATTGCTCCATTTCAAGCTGTTTCTCTTCTTCTTGTGTGTCTAGGACCTGACATCGTTTGAATAGATCAGCTTCTTGCAGCACCATCCGATCACAGACGTGTTTTCTGTTGGAATTGTTACGCTCATACAGTATCTGGAAATATTTTTTAAAAGTTTGGCGTTTTGTAATTTGACCATTTTGTAATGTGACCCTTTCTACATGACCATTTTATAAGTATGATGGATTACCTTGAAAACCTCAGCATATGATGAAAGGTGGTAACGTCCAATATAGTCTGTTCGTTTACAAACCTGCAAAACACGATAACGTGGAGTGATTAAGCTTTAAGTTAAAGCATGAGGGGATATTCTAGAACTGAACTTAATAGTAGAATTGTCCAAAAAATTGGAACTGGAACAACATATTACTCCTACATATACTCTCCCTCATAAGAGTAATGCGATTAAATCCATCCTAGAAAATATCAAAAAATGGATGTGATGTTATACTGAGATCTATAGCAAATAACTACAAATTATTTTTCATTTAAAAAATTTTTTTCGATTTTCGAGTTATTTTTCTTTGATTTTCGATTTTCGAGGATTTATTTGTTTCGAAACACTCTGGTTGTAGATATTAGGTTTTAATTTCTTAGGTAAAAAGAAAATTTTTCACCGTTCATTTAATGTTTTTACTTAATATTTAAAAATATATTTATTATTTTATTTATATAAAATTTTTCGTTATAATTTATGTTTGTTCTTAGCAATGATTCTTATATTTTTGAAAGAGGATTTTATTAGAAATCCTCTAAAAATTAGAGGTGTGGCACCGCTTAAGTTATTTTCAATGCGGTGGATCCAAACCAGGGTTTTCTTTTACAAACCAGCCGTCTATTAACTATAAGTCTGTGTTTGGACGCTTTTACCAAGATTCGTATGTACTCGTACCTGTTTACGAAGTACGACATCGAGAAAAAAATTGTACGAGTACGGGAAAATTTCAAAAATTCCAAACACTGCCTATAGGTTGAGGACTTAAAGAGCTACTTAAAATTCTTCCATAAAATTAGAAAAAAATATTTTTAAATTTCAAACAAGCGCAAATGCCGCCTTCAACAAATTCATTTGAAAATCTCTGTGAAATTCAGGCGAACGCCCTCCATATGGAAGCTTTTTCTGTGTAGATTCAAGTATACTACAAAACGCCAATGATTGCATTAGCCAAACAAGCCCTTCATATTTTTTTGTTTTCAAAACAATTTTGTATTTTGGATTGCACATTATATAGTGCCTGATTAGGTTGTTTACCTAAAATTTATTTTAAAAAATTTTTTTCACTCAAAATTCTGATTTATGGAATCGAAAATACCTAAAAATTTTGATTTAATTGTCAAGCATTATGAGTTTTCTTCATTTTTTTACAATTTATTAAAATTTCTAAGCGATTTACTTTCTCTAGTAGAGTCATCTGGAGTTCCGGTTCCGGTTCCTGAGAGTTCCGGCGTTTTTAGGTTCCGGTCAAAATATCGGTCTTGGACATCTCTAGTCTTTAGTATGTACATCAGCGATTTTCTGTCTCGATTTCAGATAATTGGAATTTCCGGCGTTTTTCGGGTCAGGAATATGGTTGTAGGTCTCATCAAATTCTTCGGTTAACCGAGACTGGACCGACAAACCGAACCGAAAATCTTCGGTTTTTCGGCTCAATTCGGAACCAACAACCATAGTCAGTAATCCCAATATCGCAATTTATTTTTTTCCTTAGGGTTGTACACCCTTAAAAATCAAAATTAATATTTTTGATTATTTTTGTTTATACTCAGAATTATTGAATTCATGTAGTTAATAAACCCACAAAACTCATAAAATTAAATTTTAATTTAAAAAATTATCTTTTAAATTTAAAAATATACTAAAGGATTTTCCCCTTCTCTCATAACCCATTGTTCATTATTATCAACACATAACATTCGCAATCTTGAAGTTTTATTAAATGGGGCAATCCATTGACTCGAATCGAGGATATAACAATTTATTTGTTGATTGAAGAAAATTGGGATGAATAAAGTAAAGATAAGAATTTTTGATATTTTTGGCATTCTATTAAATAAACAGGGTTAATTGTAGTATTGCGCCGGAAGATCCAGATCCGGTGGGCCGGAAGTTCCGGGATTTTTTGGTTCCGGTTCCGGCCAAATTTGCAGATCCAACGCAACACTTGCTGGTTGCTCCCCGTCGTAGAGAGGGTAGAAGGTATTTCACCTATTAAATAGGGTTCACCGTCAATGAAAGCTTCACCACTTCGAGGAAACTCTTCGGGAGACAGTGCAATGGAGAATTTTTTTAATTATTCAAGCAATCTTCCCTGAGAGTCAGGAAATCGAAAATTCCCCGACTTTTGAGAATTTTGAGGATCTAGAAAATTTCCTGAGTCAAAGTCTTCCCTGAGAGTCTGAGGAAATGCTTCCCAAATTCTCCTACTTTAGGGATTTCTAGGAAATCGAATTTTGAGGAATCTGGGAATCTTCTGAAATTCTTTAAATTTTACGCACAGAGAACAACTTTACTAATAAATGTTGGATAAAAATTTTTTGTTTAGAATTGACTTTAAAAACAAAATAATGGATATTATTTATTGAAGGACAAATTTAAGGATAAAAATATGAAGGATGTGAGGAGCCTTAAAATAATTTTGAGGAGATTGTGGCCAATTTAGATTGCCAAAATAATGATCGTCTTTATAGACAAAAATATTATTTTTTTTTATTTTAAAAAGTTTTTAAAATTAGTATAAAAATTTTAAAAGAATGAATATTAGGTTATAAGTTACTCGTCACAATTCCTTTTCTCCTCACGCCTAACCATCTTTCGCTATTCTCTTTTACATATTTCGCGGTCTTTAGTGGTGTATTTTTCAAACCCCCAAGAAAGACAAGACCAAGACTACACTCCAAAACCAAGACCGTAAAAAAACCTAAGATAAGTCTTGAGTCAAGACTCAGGACCAAGAGTCTCGGACAGCTCTAGTGTCTAGTAGTTATTTATATTTCGATCTTTAATCATGAACATTCTTGATTTGTCATATACTATTTTCTGAAATTAATGGAATTTTAATGACTACCGTTTATCGTTTTTATTACATCCATATAGAAAGAAAAAAATTAGAATTACTATATTATCAGATATTTTTACTAGAAAGTGACAGAATTAAACGAACAGTTCATTTCCTTTAATTTTATTACATCAAAATAACGCAGGGTTTCGATCTCGAATTTTTAAAAATCCGCAAAATTGATCGAAAAAATCCGCATTTTATATCAAAAATCCGCAAAAAATTATCAAACCCAAAAATTGAATTAAAATCACTTTATGCATGGTATTTTTCGTCTTCTACAATTGAATTAAGCAATTTTTTTATTACTAATGATCATCTTATGAAAATCCAACAATTATATAAAAAATCACAATTGCATTTTTGTCGCCGAAGATGTCGCAAATTTTTATTTCTTCCATTTTCAGCGCCGCAGGCGAAAATTTTTTTAATTTTGGAAGATCCTTAAGCTAAAAATCGTTCATTTTTAGGCCAGGCAAAAAATTTTGAGGTTTTTGGAAGATCAAGGACACAGATTCCTTCTTTTTTTGCGCCGCAGGCGAAAATTTTGAGGATTTTGGAAGGCCAAGAAGCCAGATTTCTTCCATTTTCAGCGCCGCAGGCGAAAATTTTGAGGATTTCTGAAGGTCTTAGCGAAAAATAATGACATTTTTGCCAAAAACCACAAGAAAATATAAAAAATCCTCATAATCTTCAAAAGACCACAAAAATCCGCAAATCCGCATTTTTAAAAATAATCCTCATCGCCCTATCAAAAAACCACAAAATGAGGAAAAATCCGCAGATATCGAAACCCTGAAATAACGCCTTCATTCGACTGATCATTTATCCCTCATTTCTAAATTGTTTTAAATTAATTTTTGATAAATAAAAAATATTATATATAGGTAATTAACTTACACAGCCGCTGTCAGTATCCGTTGTGCACTGCTGAGTTTTAAGGCAGCAACTTTTAAATTAAATTTTATTTATAAAAAATTTCTAATTAATACTGGAATTATACACAGAATAATGAGGGATATTGAAGGGGAAAGTAACCGGACCGAGCTTCTGGATTGGTAGACGCTGTTGAGGATTGATCCTTTACTGATCTCCTTCGTCTGTTCAACTCTATCCCTTCGCCTACATTGTCATTTCTCTTTGGATAAACTGTTAATCATTGCACGTCGACTTTCGTACACACTCGGACATAACACTTATCTAATCTTTAATCCAAGTAATCCACAAAAATGTCAATTAATTTATGACTCATTTTAAGGCAAAATTTAATAATCGGTTCTTTGTATTAATTTTTAAAAATCGAAAACAGCCATAAAAATAACACAAAAGTCCAATTTATTTTTATTTTCAAAGCTCTTAGTAAACAAACAATAAAAATTCCCAAACTTCAAAAATTATTTTTAAAAAATATTTATGATTCATATACCCCCATTTTTACCTCTTTTGTCAACTCTAAAGATAGAAAAAAACGTGGAATTATTTAAATAAAATGTGACTAATAAAAAGTGGTGACTAATAAAAAAGTTATTTGGGGGTTTTCAAACTACAATGGAGGGGTATTTAAACTTTGAGGGAAAATGGGTCTGATAAGAATACCTTGTCACAAAATAAAAATTAAAAACCTCTCAATAACCCTCAAAACCCCTTAAAATGATGAATTACCCTATTTCTTCTTTAATTCTTGTAATTTTTATTCAAATGAATTTTGGCGGATCCAAGGGAGATTTTGGCAATGAAATAAATAATCAACTATATGGAACTACCGAAGGAGCATTGGAACGTGGAGGATATGAAAGAGGTGGATTTAATGGAGGAAATGAATTCCCTGGAGGAAAAGGATTTGGAAGAGGACAAGAAGAAGGTGGAGGAGAAAGAGGAAGGGGATTTAATGGAGGGATTGGAAGTGAAGGAGAAAGAGAATTTGAAGGAGATGAGCAATTTAGAGGAGGACTAAATGAAGATAATCGAGATATACCTAATGGTGGACGATTTAAAAGAGGACTAGGAGGCGGTGGATTTAATGGAGGACGATTTAATGAAGGAGAGGGAAGACGAGGAAATGGTGGAATTGGAAGTGATGGAACTGGAGGAGAATTTAATAATAGAGGAGGATTGGAAGGAGGAAATTTCGGAGGATAAGTCTATGTTGCGCAGTAGAAATGCCACAAAATGGGTTCTGTGTGCTCTCTCCCAAAAATCGAAAACAGTTGATAGTTATTGAAGAAAAGCAACAAGCGAGGACGCTTGGAAGGAGTGTTGTGTCCGCACTTGCAGAAAGAACATAAATGAAAAATAAATAACCCAGCAATGGGTTGGATGGTGGCACAGTCGGTTGTGCTTTCGGTTTGGGCCCTTTCCGTGATGGTTCAATTCCATCTCCCATCCACTATTTTTCCACAGCATGAATACTCGTATACAATAATAAGCATTTTTTTATTAATTGAAGCTGGATAAATTTTTAAAATTGATTGATTTTAATCCCCTGGGTGTCCAAAATTCTCAAAATTTTCGCCTGCGGCGCGAAAAGCGAGTGATATTGAGAGAGTGATGGACTTTGATACACCTCTTATTCTCTGTATCACTCGATATCCCCCTTTATCTAACAAAATCACCCGAATGAAAAATGATTCATTGATTTTCCACCCTGAGCCCTGAGCCAACAGAGAATAAGAGGTGTATCAAAGTCCATCACTCTCTCAATATCACTCGCTTTTCGCGCCGCAGGCGAAAATTTTGAGAATTTTGGACACCCAGGGGATTAAAATCAATCAATTTTAAAAATTTATCCAGCTTCAATTAATTAAAAAAATGCTTATAATAATTTATTCTCCAAAAAACAGTTATTTAATCACTTGTTGTGATATTTTTCGAACTATGTATAACTAGACAAAATTACGAACCTAACTGACTATCCAGTCAACCACACATACTTTGAGAAAGGATGAAAAGAAAATCTTTCTTAACGTGTCCACATAAAATATCGAATCCATAAAATGGCGCTAAGTTTAAAAACCCACAAAATGTCGAAAAAGGCAAAATTCAAAAAAATTGACAACAAACGCAAAAAAACCTAAAAAGAGAAACACTGTTCTAAAAATTGTATAAGCCAAATGGAAAACCTTGGCTCCGGGCATGTCAAATTCGTGGCTCCGGCTCCGCGGTTTTCAAAATCTTAGCTCAGGCTTCAGCTTCGCCGGCTCCGGAGCTAGTTCCCGGAGCCATACCCAGCACTGTTTACATGTTTATATTTTTGTATTGTAATGTCTTTCGTGCTCAATCACATTCTACGCAGGGGTGCCGGAATTTTGGTCACTGGAATTTTGGTCACCACGATTTTTCGGAACTTTGGTCACCAATTTTTTTGGAATTTTGGTCACCAAGTCAAATAACGGAATATTGGACACTGAAATTTTGGTCACCAAGAGGAATTTTGGTCACCAAACGGAGAACTGATATCAAAGTGTTAAAAATATTGTTTTTCACCTACCAGTTGATCAATTTCAATGTTGATCACTCTTCCAGTTAATCAATCATCCGGTAGCGTGATCGAGAGTGATCAACCGGGCGAGTGATCAGCCAGCAAAGTGATAAACATTGAAATTGATCAACTGGGGGATGAAAAATCATTTTTTATCACTTTGATATCAGTTTTAGATAAAATTAATTTTTCCGTTTGGTGACCAAAATTCCTCTTGGTGACCAAAATTTCAGAGTCCAGTATTCCGTTTTTTGACTTGGTGACCAAAATTCCGCTGGTGACCAAAATTCCAAAAAAATTGGTGACCAAAGTTCCGAAAAAGCGTGGTGACCAAAATTCCGGTGACCAAAATTCCGTACACCCTACGCAGACCACCTAGTTCTTTCGTAAAACAACGTATTTTTTGTTTGATAGCCAGATTCGAGAACTTTTCCTCTCCTTTTACAACATAAAATTTCAAAAAAACTTACTATCGAAACGACCGCTTACCCCAATCATCTCATATTTTTTTAATCGCAATTCAGGCTTCTGCAATATTTTCATATTAGCTATAATATTATGAATCAAAGTAATAACCTTCTGTCTCAACTAAAAATTATTATTTTTAATTATACTCATGAAAGCTTTAGTTTTTTGGCATTCGACTCATCAGTAGAGACAGGATTTTTAGGCATGATAAAGTTAAAAATAGGCGCCTATATAGGCACTAACAAACAGTGGTTGGAATTTTGAAAATTGCTCGTACTCGTACTCGTACTTTCGTACAGGCCTTATTTTTTTCTCGTACTCGTACTCGTACATGTCTAATTTTTTTTTCTCGTACTCGTACTCGTACATGTCTAATTTTTTTTTCTCGTACTCGTACTTTCGTACAGGCCTTTTTTTACCTCGTACTCGTACTCGTACTTTCGTACATGCCTTATTTTTTTCTCGTACTCGTACTCGTACATGTCTAATTTTTTTTTCTCGTACTCGTACTCGTACTCGTACAAGCCCTATTTTTGGCCTCGTACCTCGTACTCGTACCTCGTACTTTCTCGTACTTGGGAAATATGCAAAAAATTTAAAATTTTTGTGAATTTTTAGGGGCAACGGCGTAAAGTTTTTAATTTTTAGGGGCGTATACGATAATTTTTGATTTTTGGAAGGCTTTGAAGCCATAAATCCTCCTATTTCATCCATTTCCTGCGCCGCAGGCGAAAATTTTGAGAATTTTTGTGGTCCTTAAGTCAAAATTCTTCCATTCTTGCGCCGCAGGCGAAAATTTTGAAAAATTTGGAAGGCCAATAGCCAGATTACTTTCCTTTTTACCGCCGGAGGCGAAAATTTTGAGAATTTTGTAGGCTTTAGGAAAGAAAATTCAATTGTCAACCCCGCAGGCATAATTTTGTTTGAAGTTTATGTGAGCATGAAGCCAAACCTCTTAAATTTTCTGCGCCGCAGGCGCAGAAAATTTTGACAAATTCATGATTAAATTAAAATTTTTAATGTTTTTTCAAGTTTAAAATATTTAAAAAAATAAATTTAAAATTTTAAAATCAAAATAAAAGTCAAGAAACATTTATTTTTGAAAAGAAAAATTTTCTAAGCGTCAAATCCAGCCCTGGATTTGAACCCAGCACTACCAAAATATTTAAGTGAGTGAAGTCAATCAACCTAACCACTCAACCATCGACCAAACAAAGGAAAAAATGAAAAAATTATTAATTTTCCTTTCCCTTTTCCTTCAAAAATTTAATGTCAAAGTACGAGAGGTACGAGTCCATTTGCTCGTACTCGTACTCGTACTTGGCCTGTTTTATTTTCTCGTACTCGTACTCGTACAGGCCTTATTTTTTTGCTCGTACTCGTACTTCGTACCTGCCCAAAATTTTGCTCGTACTCGTACTCGTACTTCGTACACAGGTACGAGTACGAGTACGAATTTTGGTACGAGCTTCCAACCACTGCTAACAAACTGCTAAAATAGGCACTAAAATCCGAAAAAAGGCAAAATAGGTTGGATTTTTTCGAGATTTTCTGATTTAAATTGACTAAATTTTATCAAAAAAGATAAATCTACCCATAAACGGTTAATTAAATTAATTTTGACGAACAGAATTGCATATAAATTAATTTATATTAATTATATTGTTTCCAAAAATAATCTGATAAATTTTTCAGAAGAAATTTTGGCACTTGTAAAGAAGAGAGTGCCCGGTGCCTTTTTTTGGTAAATATGTAAAAAATGGTCAGTCCATCAATGTGAATTTATAAAGCTCGTCGAGCTGTGTTGAATGACACCAAAATCAAAAAAATCCGACTTGATTTGACCGAGATACTGACCCCTGAAGATTGGCAAATCATAGGGGTGAAAAACAGGGCTGCACGCAATTGCGGATTGCGAGTTGCGGATTGCGTAAATTGCGGGGTTTTTTGCAATTGCGAGTTGCGGATTGCGGGTGCGGATTTTTAAAAAGAAATTGCGAGTTGCGGGTGCGGATTTTTAAAAAGAAATTGCGAGTTGCGGGTGCGGATTTTTAAGATTTTTACGCAATTTTCACGCAATTTTTCCAAATTTCCATCACAATAAATGGAAAAAATCTGGCTTCTTATTCTTCCCAAATACTCAAAATTTTCGCCTGCGGCGCTGAAAAAGGAAGAATGTCTTCTTGGTTCACTTAAAATTCCAAAATTTTCGCCAGCGAGTCTGAAGATGGAAGAAATCTGGTGACTTGGTCTTCGAAAACTCAAAATTTTCGCCTGCGGCGCTAAAAATGGAAGTTTTTGGCTTAAGGATCTTCCAATATTCTAAAAATTTTTGCCTGCGGCGCTGAAAACGGAAGAAATTCTTCGTTCGTGATGATTGGATAGTTGGGGATTTGGAGTTTTTTGAGAGTAAGCATGGATTAAATCCGCCTTATCAATTCAAACTTATCGCCTGATCTACTGCCAGACTTGTAGCGGATGATAATAGCTTATTACCAGAAAACCTCGAAAGGTTATTGGCACTTCACCTTAATTTAACTTAAGTATGACGTGATTAAATTCCTTTATCTCCATTTTTAAAAATTGCGGATTGCGAGTTGCGGAAATTGCGTAAATTGCGGGGTTTTTTGCAATTGAGAGTTGCGGATTGCGGGTGCGGATTTTAAAAAAAAATTGAGAGTTGCGGATTGCGAGTTGCGGAATCCTTTTTTTCGATTGCGTGCAGCCCTGGTGAAAAACATAAAGACGAGAATTTATACTTGTGATGCCTCATTCGAAAGAGCTCATCGAGCTGAGTCGAATAACACCAAAATCAAGGTGATGGGACAAGATTTGACAAAGTTATGACATAAGTCGCCGACTCCGATAGGTTTACTCAATGTCATAACTTTGTCAAATCTTGTCTAATCGCGTTGATTTTGTGGTCATTCAACTCAGTTCGATGAGCTCTTTCGAAAGAGGTATAATTTGCATGAACTTTTTTATTCCAAAAAATCATCCCTATGATTTGCCAATCTTCAGGGATCAGTATCTCGGTCAAATCAAGTCGGATCATTTAAGTCTGTGGTACTTTTCCGTTATGCCACACCCCCTAAATTAATGCTCAAAATGTCATATATTTGTAAATAAATGTGCTGAGTCGAACAGCATCACTCTATTTCCTCGGATATGCCTTTGGACCGAGATATAGGGCTCGAAATGGTCAAAAACCATAGGGGGGAGTAAGCTCAATTTTGGAGTAAAAAATTCGAATATGCAAATAATAAGTTATTCGAATGAGCTAGTCGGGCTCTTTCGTATGACACCAAAATCACCGCAGTCTACCAAGTTTGGAACAAGTTACGATACAAAAATGTGTTTGGTTCTTCAATTTTCAGTGACCAGTATCTCGGTCAAATCAAATCAGATTTCGTTGATTTTAGCGACTTTCGACTATGTTCGTCGAGCTCATTCGAATGACGTATTATTTGCATATTCGAATTTTTTACACCAAAATTGAGCTTACTCCCCCCTATGGTTTTTGACCATTTCGAGCCCTATATCTCGGTTCAAAGGCATATCCGGGGAAATAGTCATCAGTTTGCCGGGTTGACTGGCCTCATTTAAGTCTGTGTTTCAGTACGTATGGTTCTGTAATCTTATATAAACCTCGGTTCAGTCCCAATAGTCTAATATGATTAGGAAGGATTAAGGACTAGATTTCCCCTCTATCGAGGGATTTGATGGGGAAATCGAGTGACGTAAGCGTGATATCGAGGCTAAAAATAAAATATTTCAACAAAACAAATAATAAAACAAACAAAACATTTATTCAAAATGTTTGTCATGTTCACAAAAACATTTTCAGAAACAAAACACAAACAAATCCACAACTTACTAAAATCAAATAAAGTATCCATTTTCGCTGATATTTAATAACAAAAATATCAAATAATTTGGAGATTCTAATTTTACTCCATTTTATATTAAAAGGGATAAATTGGATTAATTCTGAAATTAATTCTTTTGGCAATTTTTGTTTTAATTTTGTTTTAGTTTTCATTTTTATTTAAAAATATAAGGTAGAATGTCAGCAGAAAAAGGAACAATCCATAACTATTGTGACCCAGTCCCAACACCCCTTCATTGTTTCAGAAAAGAACTATTGTTTATTGTTAGCAAACAAAAACATTTCCATAATTGTTATAAAAACATTCAATCAAACATTCAAAACATATAAACAACATATTTTATTTTATGTTTGTGAAAATGTTTTGTTTGTTTTAACAAATGTTTTTCCCTCAATAAAACATTGTTCCCAGAAAACATGGGTTATGTTTGGGCAATGTTTTGTTTGTTTTAACAAATGTTTTTGCCTCAATAAAAACAATGTTCCCGGAAAACATGGCTTATGTTTGTGAAAGTTTTGTTTGTTTTAACAAATGTTTTTGTCTCGATAAAAACAATGTTTTTCGAAATGTTTTTAAGAACTTTAAGGTTAGTAGAAGGTAGTAAACAAGTTTGAGTACTATGCAAAATTAATTTTAAATTTACTGAAGAAAAACGAGTTTTTATTTTAAATATCTAATTTTAATAAAATTATTATTTCGGATCAAAAATTAATTTATCAAAAATTAAACTAAACTCGACAAATTTTATTTAAATTAAAGAGAAATTTTGTCAAAAAAATATAGGAGGATTTTGCAAATTTTCAGTTTATTTTTTAACGTCTTTAAATTTATTTAAGAAAAGAATGAAAAAAGAGAAAATTTAAAAAATGGCAAAAGTGAAAATTGCAAATACCCAATCAAACATAAAAATTTAATTTTTCATCAAATATTTTATATAGAAGGCAGATAAAATTGTTTTTATTTTATCCAAAATATACTTTAAAATTTCTATCGTCAACAAGATCAAAAATATTTAATTTCTCCACTAGCAAGTTCTTTAATGTGAAACAAAATAACTAAAAAAACTTTAAAATTAATTTTAGTTGAATCTTTGTCCAACTTTTTAACGAACCAACCAAAAAACAAAGCTGTGTAGCATAATATAATGTATTAACCTTATCGGGAAAAAAATCTAATAAATCAACTATTATGTCCCTTTTGAGCATCAAAGTGGCTTTTAACTAAAAGTTGGAAAAATTTATATATTAAATTTTTATGGCAATCCAAGGTTTAGGTTCCCCTTTTTTCTTTCTAAGTTTTTTTATAACAGAATAGTCAGACATTCTCCCTGTCCCAAGTTCTCTCTATTTCGCTGTGGCATATTCAACAAGAGACGTTAATGAAGAAAAGATTATTTTTAAAGTCTGTGCCGCGAGTCAGTTTCAGTAAATGTGTAAGTCTGACCATTCTGTACACCTAAAAACCTGGGAAAGAAAAAGGAGTCTGTATCATGGTTTAACCAAATTTTTGTTAGAAATTTTAGTTTATGTTTACAAACTTGTTCAGGTGTACTATTATCTGGTTTACAAACAGCCGGCCAATTTTTAATATTCCTCACTTTCTTAAAAAATATCAATTATAAATTATTTATCGTTGACTACTTGCCTCGTTTATCTCATTGCTAAACGAAGTCATACCCTCACTAAAACCTCGTAACTCGTTGAAAATTCCTTTAAAAATTTTATAAAATTTACATTAAAACAATTTTTTCAAAAAATTTTATAAAAAAATTTTTTGCCTAAAAAATTTCAAATTTTTGAAATTTTTGCCCAATTTTTACAAAATTTTCCAAAAAATGCTGAAATTTAACCAAAATATGCACCGATATGCAAATAGCAAGAAAGGGTCGAAATATGCAAAAATATGCATTAAGAACCGGGTCATAAAGTGCTCGGACCGACGTAAAAACACCAATTTTGGGCTTCCCACATAAGGCAGATCCACATACAAAACATGCATATGCATGTTTTGCCCAACCCTAACAATAACTAACCACTAAAACGTCCGCTAATGTTGAGTAAATGATTTTTTGTAGTATATTCTTTTGGAATTTTAAAATTTCTCAATTCATTTTGAATTTCTCCAATAAATTGAACAATTTGTTGCCTCAGCTAAAAATATTTTAACTTTTAGACTTTTTTTGTTTAAATATTTTAAGTTAGCATATTGCGAAAATACAAATAAGTAACACATACAGCGAAACAATTTTATATAATATTTTTCCGGAAAACTTTAATATTGCTTAAAAATTTAAAAATCCCTTGGAAAGGAATGTTTTCCGGAAAACCACATTTTATTAAAATATACACAAAAACATTATCGAAAATACACAAACAAACAAAACTTCAAAATGTTTGTTCTGTAACATTATCAAAAACAAAACACAAACAAATCCACAACTTACTAAAATCAAAGAAATTATCCATTTTCGCTGATATTTAATAACAAAAATATCAAATAATTTGGAGATTCTAATTTTACTCCATTTTATATTAAAAGGGATAAATTTCCCTTCATTGTTTCAGAAAAGAAAAAAGCACCTCATAGTTAAAACATTCAATTAAACACAAAAACATACATTCATTACCCATACTTTATTGTAAAAATGTTTTTTGTTTTGGAAAATGTTTTGTATTTAAATAAAACATTCCGTAAAAAATTGTTTCTATGAACGAAACAATTCAATGAAACAAACTAATGTTTATCTTATCCTACGAACGCATTAAGGGAAACACTCAATAAAATTCAAAACATTTATGTTTGTGATGTTTTGTTTTACATCAAATGTTTTTGTGTATATTTTAAATAGAAAAATGTTTTCCGAAAACATCGTTTTTGAACAAGTGTTTTTATGTTTTTAATTTTCTGGAAAAGAATAAACTTATTTTGTGAAAAGTCTGTTTGTTTTACTTGTTAGTTTCACAGGTTTTAAAAACATTAAACATTTTTTTTCACAAAAACATCATTTTTAATAAAGGTAAACTTACAGTCGGAGGTTGTGCGGGATTCATGATAAGAAGAAAATTTAAAAAATAATTTAATAAGAAAATATGTAATAATTAAATTACGAACACTGAAAAATTGCTATTAATTCACAAAAAGGAAAAAAAAACGAAAAAATCGAATGAAATCAAAAACACCGAAAAAAGTCCTGATAGCGTTTTTGCTGATACCGATATCGAGGCCGGTATCAGGGTTAGCGTCAGATATGGATGATGTAACGATTATATAAATTAGCGAGAATATTATAATAGTAGTTAAAAATCAAATTAAATACTTTTGGTGGACAATGCTTCAGTGGAAAATACGTCAGTGTACAAGTACATATATAAATACATACATATAATATAATTTGGTGTGATAGTGAGGGAACAGGATTTTTATCGATAAAGGCATCTCTATAGAACACTGACCGATAATCCATTGACTCATTGTCTTTTTCAACCTGAAACTCTCTTCTTCAATGGAACATTTCACCTTTCACATCGAACTTTTTATTTTTTAATCTCTTGCTATCCCTCTAATATCAAATCCTTTCGAAAATTTTTTAAAGTATGGAACGCCAAGAGCCAGATTTCTTTCTTTTTTACCGCCGGAGGCGAAATTTTTGAGAATTTCGGAGGGCCTTGGGCGAAAAAATTCTATTGTTAGAGCCGCAGACAAAAAATCCTGATTCAAGATATAAGAATTGGGAGATTTAAATATGTCGGGCATATCACGAGATTCGGAGTAGTTTTCAGAGGATTATCGATGCATTTGAAGGGATTAAGGAGATTTGTAAGATCCCATCCCACTATATCCCTCTTAATCACCAAAATTCCTTCAAATCCGTCTATATTCCACAAATGCCTCGATATCCTCCTAATCCTCTGATATCCCTCTTAATTCACTGACGTCCTCTTAATTTACAAAATTCCTCTGATCTCCTAAAACATTTCAAATCACTTGATATCACTCGATTAATAAAATTTGACATAAATAAATTCTTTTAAAAAATAAAAGTACATAATAAATTGATTAATATTTAAATTTATGCAAATAAAATAGGTTAAACCAAAATTATTTAGGCAATTTTAAATGTTAAGGTAAATGAAAGGATGAGAAAAATTCAAATTCAATTTCAAAAAAAAAACAAAAAAAAATAAATTTCGGCAAAATACACAGAGAGAGCTTAAACCGTTAAATGTCTATTTGACTCCCTACATGTCCGCAAAGAGAATGCACACTTTTCTCCCTTTTTTTTGCATTTTTGGCGTTAGGAAAAATGCCCGCTTAAAGGAAAAATTCTACACACTGAAAAGGAAAAATGAGAGAGAATTTTCCTTTACAGTTAACCCTTTAACTTATGAAAGGAAGAATAGAAAATACTAGAAATTAAACTACTGTATATAGCGATGAATTGCGTGCAAATCAGGGATGCCGGGTCGTGTTTCGGATCGGGCTTCTGGTCAAAAAAAACCTGGTATCGGGTCGGGTCAGTAAAAAAATTTAATTCAGTAGGTTTAGAACGGTGCGTAAGATGAGACATTTCATTGCATCTGATTTGCCAAAATATTTGACATACATATCATTGATTTCTGTCCCTTCATTAACCCCTTTAAATGCTGTTATCCCACTGATCTTTTAGAAATATATTTGAGAATGTTATCACAAATTTCTGTTTTTTGATCATTTTTAGAAAAAAAGATATTTGTTTTCACTTTATTTTTATTTCATTTCTCTCCCTACCATTAGAGCTTCCCCTATCATTATAACAGAAAAGGAAAATGAGAGAGATTTTTCCTTTAAGCGGGCATTCTTCCTAACGCCAAAAATGCAAAGAAAGGGAAGAAAAGTGTGCATTCTCTTTGCGGACATGTAGGGAGTCAACTGGACATTTACCGCTTAAACCGAAAAATATGCTGAACCGAAAACCTAATTAAAATACAGAGAAGAAGTTTCATTCCAAAATTTTTCCAATAATGCAACATCACATGCTCTTTTACAATTTCATTTACCATTTCATAATAAAGTTACTTTTTGACAGTTTTACCTGTACCATTTTGTCAAACGGCATTTCCGATTTCCGACAACCCTTCGAGAAATGGGTAATAAGTAGGGTTGTCGGTTCGGTTTCGGATAACCGAAGAATTTGGTGTAACCGACAACCCTAATAATAAGTATAACATGTGAAAAAAACTTGCGGAATTTGGGCCGCTACTATGTACATATGTAAACTTAACTCTATCAATTTATTTGATTCCCTGTTTATTTTTTGTCAGTAATATTTATACGAATAACGATTAATATTTCAGAGTTACTAAAAAATTTATTATCAATTAAAATTTGTTTAATTTATTATTGAAATGGTTTCACATCAATTTAATGTGAGTTTAATAAATTTATTTTAAAAATTGGTTAAAAAAATTTTAAAAACTTGGTTTAAAAATTGGTCTAATGTGCTGAGTTAATATGAGTTCAAATAATATTTTGAATCCGAACTGAAATTCGAGCTCGAAGAGATGATCAGAGTAGTCATAAAATTTCTAATTTCAAAATTTAAGTCAAATTCAAGTCGGCGAACCAGGGTGGCCTTTTGCCTCTTTTTTGGGGGGTTTCCTTTATTTTTGACCTCTTCGCCCCCACTTTTTTGCCACTCTTTTTACTTTTCGCAAAATTTTCGCCTGTGCGCAGGAAATAAAATAGATTTGGCTTCTTGGTCTTTAAATTTTTCAAAATTTTCGCCTGCAGCGCTGATAATGAAGAAAACTGGCTCACTTAAATCTCAAAATTTCGCATGTCCATTTTTATCGAATCTGGCCATTCAATTCTTTTCTGGCATTCTTCGATGCCCAACTCGATCTTCTGAACCGGGCTGGCAACCCTAATCACTGTTATAATCACGATTAAAAGATAGGTTGAACTACTAAAGATAGGTTGAACTACTAACTCTTGTTGAACTCTCGCACCTGTTCTCTTTATTTTGAGCCTGAATTGCTCAATTTAGTTAAAACTCTTATTAAACACTAAGTTACCTTTTGTTAAACTCTAAAATATGGTAAAAAATTCTAAAAATTAAAATATTTTTAGGTGAGACAAGAAATTGACGAACATGTTGCTGCAATTAAAAATGAATTAGAAAATTTCAACAATCCAAATTATACTAAAAATCAATTATTTAACATTAGTGGTCGTTTTAGTGGTTAGTTATTGTGTCTTAAATTTGTAAAAAATTATTATCAAAAAAATTTTTAATGAAAATTTTATAAATTTTTAAAGGAATTTTCAACGAGTTACGAGGTTTTCGTGAAGTTATGGTTTCCATTAGTAAGGAGATAGACGAGGTAAATAGTCATCGATAAATAATTTAATTGTTATTTTTTAAAGAAAGTCAGTAGTATTGATAATTGGCCGGGGATTTGTAAAACAGATCACAACGTTGAACAAGTTTGTAAACGTCAAATCTAACAAAATTTCGGTACTTTCGGGTTATCTTCTCACATGTCCGTAGTTTTTCCCTTTCACTCTTTCCTCCTCATAAAAATAAAAAAAAAGGGAAAAAGACTTTCTAAGCCTAATATGTAATTGTTCAACCAGAAATTGATGTAGGTTCAGGAATCGGGAATTCCCAACTAAAAAACTTCGGAAAATTCCCGATTTTCGGGAATGAATTTTGAACTTTTCATAAAGGCCGATGTCAGGCATTAAGGCCATAAAGGATGTAATTATATAAAGATTTAAGTAGAGTCAATGTCCAAAGGTTGGGAAATTCCCGACATTTGGAATCAGGTCGGCTCGAACCGTGATACGTATCTAACAAACCCTGGGTGACTTGCGCTCTCTATCTCTATAAACGATTTTTGGGTAAAGGTGATCCTATTTTAATCCTTTTCCATAAAGGATTAAGTAGGAAAACAAAATTTGCTGATAACCAGTTGCGGACAACTGTTGAGATAACAAGAAAGACCAAAATTTTTGTTTAAAAATTTTTTTTGGTAATTTGTTCATATCCCGCCCAACACCTATTTGAGTCTCAGATTACTTTTCCTCTTTTACTGGCAATTATGTTTTTAATGTAATTTACAAGTTCATTTAGAATATAATATTTTTTAAGATATTTTTTACGGGTCCCGCTCTGCATCTTTTCTTTCATCCAAAGTGATCGGCAAAAGTTTATTCATTTTTTATAAATAATGTTTAAAAAAAGATAATTTTGGGTAATCCTTAAGATCATTGGTCCCTAGGAAAAAATGCTAAAAAGTGCTCTTTCGACATTTTTAAGGCTTGCAGTAGGTAATCGAGTGTGCTGAGTCTGAATCTGAGCTTAGAATTTGTTTATTTCGAACCCCGAACCCGATTTCGACCAGGTCGAAATCGGGGTAGAACTTCGAAACTATTAGGAACTTCGAAACTTCGAAACCTAACTCGCCTTCTACCTACAATGTGCGAGGGAACGTATGATTGACAGAAAGAAAGGAAAATTAATTCGAGACTCAAATACGGGTTGGTGCGGGATTTGAAAAAAGTACCAATTTTTCTAACCTTAAGATTAAAAAAAATGTGTTGGTGAAAAAGGAGATAATTATTGATTTATTGGAATTTTTGCATGAGGAGGCTAAAAAATTCACAACAGTTGGTAAAATAGCGGTTGTTAAAGCTAAAGAGCGTAGTTTTTTTTGTGGAGCTTTACAGTGTTAGACAAAGATTTAATTAAAATTAATTTTAAAATTTTTTAGCTCTTTTGTTTCACATTAGAGAAATTTCTAGTGGACTTAAATATGCATGATGTATATTGGTAGAGGAAATTTTAAAGTATATTTTGGATAAAATAAAAACAATTTTGTTTGCCTTGTATATAAAATATTTGATTAAAAATTAAATTTTATGTTTGTTTGGGTATTTGCAATTTTCACTTTTGCCATTTTTTAAATTTTCTCTTTTTTCGTTCTTTTCTTTCTGCCATTCTAAAAATTCTTTTCTTAAATAAATTTAAAGAAATTAAAAAATAAACTGAAAATTTGCAAAAACCTCCTATATTTATTTGACAAAATTTCTCTTTAATTTAAATAAAATTTGTTGAGTTTAGTTTTATAAATTAATTGTTTAATTTAATTAAATATTAATATTTGAGAATTTTTAAATAGAGACACTCCAGTAAATTTAAAATTAATTTTTATAGTACCCAAGTTTGTTTACTACCTTCTACTACCCCTAAAGTTCTTAAAAACATTTCGAAAAACATTGTTTTTATTAGGGAAAAAACATTTGTTAAAACAAACAAAACATTATCCAAACATAAAATAAAATATGTTGTTTATATGTTTTGAATGTTTTTTAATAATTATGGAAATGTTTTTGTTGGCTAACAATAAACAATAGTTCTTTTCTGAAACAATGAAGGGAAAGAGGAGGACTGTTTTACAATATGTATAGATTGTTCTTTTTTTGCAGACATTCTACCTTATATTTTTCAAACAAAAATGAAAAATTCAAAAAAATTAAAACAAAAATTGCCAAAAGAATTAATTTCAGACTTAATCCAATTTATCCCTTTTAATATAAAATGGAGTAAAATTAGAATCTCCAAATTATTTGATATTTTTGTTATTAAATATCAGCGAAAATGGATACTTTATTTGATTTTAGTAAGTTGTGGATTTGTTTGTGTATTTTTTTGATAATGTTTTTGTGAACATGACAAACATTTTGAATAAATGTTTTGTTTGTTTTATTATGTGTTTTGTTGAAATATTTTATTTTTAACCTCGATATCACGCTTACGGCACTCGATTTCCCTTTCAAATCCCTCGATGGGGGGAAATTGGGTCCTTAATCCGTCCTATATTAGACTCGGGACTGAACCGAGGTTTATATAAGATTACAGAACCATACGGACTGAAACACAGACTTAAATTAGGCCGGTCAGCCCGGCAAAATGATGAGTCGAATGCCATCAAAACTAAAGCTTTCATGAGTATAATTTTAAAAATAATAATTTTTAGGTGAGACAGAAGGTTGTTACTTTGATTCATGATATTATAGCTAATATGAAAAAATTGCAGAAGCCTGAATTGCGATTTAAAAAATATGAGATGATTGGGGTAAGCGGTCGTTTCGATAGTAAGTTTTTTTGAGATTTTAATGTTAAAAGGAGAGGGAAGGTTCTCGAATATGTCTATCAAACAAATACTACCTGCATCATAAATTTTACGAATGAGCTAGGCGAGCTGAGTAGAATGTGACTGAGCATCAGAGGTGGGTCGGAACAGTCCGAGGTGTCGGAAATCGAAAGAGCCTGAAATCGGAACTGGCTCAAAAGTCGGAAATCGGAAATCAAAATTTTTTTCGGAAATTGAAAATCATAAGGAAAAAACCGCCGGAAATTGGAGTAGAATGTGATGGAAAATGAAAGAATATTACAATACAAAAATAAAACCAAGTAAACCTATGGAAGTCGGCGAGAAGCTTGTGCACGCGAGCCAACGTTTGCTAGGCAAAACGTCGACGCAGCAGCAAAAAACGGAAACCAAGGGTAAAGAGCTAAAACAAACATCCAAGTACAGTCTGTTAAGAAATTATAAAACCACCTAGTTTTTTTCTGTTTTTTTGGTTCTGGTTGTCCAATTAATCTGAAATTTTTACAGAAATTTTTTTAATCGGCGGCTAGGTGCGAAACATCATCTTCAGTAGACTGGAATGATGTGTTAGCCAGCCATTACACCACGTCGCCTACTGCATAGCCTTAGGAATTAAATAGCTATATGCTCTCCAACTTCGTCACGCTTGTTCAATCATTTAGATTTTGGTATAGCTCGACTGAGCTTGAAGAGACCTTTGAAATATATGTATATTATTCAAGTATTTTCGTATGATAGCTATGTTCGGGAGTTTTTCCAAAACAAAAACTTGAACAAATTTTAAGATCGTTTTTATGGATTTTCCGGCCTGATTTTTATTCCATCCATTGCCAATGACATAACCTTAGTAAGTAGGTTGTGGTTGACAACTAGACTATAGTCTCGTTTATTGAAATCGTTTATTTTTAAGAGAGTTTCACAAGTTGATTATTGGCCGCCAAGAGGAAAAAATGAAGACAGTTTTGCTCAAGTATTTAAATAATTATTTTTTATTTTTGACCAATTAAAATCAAATTTTTATAAAAAATTTTTTTGTTTTAGTTGGGGCAATATTTCGAGACTAAGAAGAAGATACTTGTTGAATTATTCGAGTTTTTGCTGTTAAAGATTAATGAATTAAATAGTATATCAGAGTTGGAAATGTTGGAAGATTATTTACCGGGTTTGTTAAAATAGAGTACGTCCGAGTAATTTGGAAAAACCCGAGTACGAGTAAAGCCGAGTATGAAAAACCCGAGTAACGAGTCCGAGTTTTATTTTTTGGCCCGAATCAGGGTGGCCCTTTTACCCTATTTATAGAGGATTTTCCCTATTTTTGACCTTTTCGCCCTATTTTTTCCCTATTTTCTCATTTGCCATATTTTTGCCATATCTTTACCATCTTGTATAATTTTAAAAATTCTTCGGATTTTGTAAAAAAAATGATAAAAATGAGTAGTTAACCATACCACTTTGTCGTGGGAGAATTAATGACTTTTTGGCGCAACCCAAGGGTATAGGGGGGTTTTCCTTTTAATCCAAAAGGTATAGGGGGTTTCCCTTTTGATCTCCTAAGGGTATTGGAGGGGGTCTAATTAAGATTAATTACAGTATACCAATTTCGCGCAATTTTTCAAAAGGAAACCCAAAGGTTTGGGAGGGGTTTTCTAAAGAGTATAGAGGGTTCTGATTAACTATTTTTGGTGCAATATTTTACCCACGAGGTTTCAAGAGAAAAACATAAAGGTTACGGTTTCCACCTGTTTTTGTCAACTTTTTTGAATTTCAATTCGTGATGAAAATTTTTCACCTAATTATTTTTTACTTATTGATATGCTTAAAACTTTTAGTATATAAACAGATAAATATGATTGATGTATTCATAAAAAAAATGTTAATTAAAATTATTTCGTTGTTATTAATAGTCTACAAATCCTCAACTGAAGATAAGATATGGAAAATAGAAGAAGCCTTAGTATCATTATTTCGACGAACACCCGCCCCACCTGTTTATGTCATAAATGATATTTTGTATGACAAATGTGAAAATTTACCTTTTATAACAAAATTTCCTAAAAAATCTGTATATTATATTGGAAAATTTGGAAAACACTGGGATCAGTTGGAGGAACAATTAAAAAGGGATAAAAAATTAAGAGATGAACAATTGAAAATGAAAAGAAAGAATTCTTTACAAACATCTACGAAACCTGTACCAACTAATGAAACAGACTATATATTATATTCAAAATGGAGATTTTTAAAAGAACCCCCTTTCTCAACAATTATAAACCTGTTCAAGAAAAATTAGTGGGCGTGACTTATTTCCGAGTATAAAAGCTGATGAAAAATCAAATCTTGTCATTATAAAAATTATTGATGGCACTTAACATGAATAATAAGAAACTTCTTACCTCCCAAATTTTACCCGAAGTAGAAATAAGTATTAATCCAAACGGAATAACAATCTCAAGTGCCCGTTTACTACCACCTCGATTTATTCCTTATGACCAAGGCGGTAAATGTCGTGAATGTAAAAGCACAGAAGTGGAATTAGATTTTGTTGTGACAAAGGAAGGAATTACAATTTATTGTACTCGCATTTCAGGAACACGATTTGTACCTTTTGATATCGTATATGACCTACCGGGAATTTGTTTCTTTAAGGTAACTTTTAATAATTTAATTAAACCAAGTTTCATTTTAAGATCAAAAACAAAGGCCGCATATTCAATATCCCGCATAATTCAATGTCATCTTCGCAATCTAAACCACAAGAACTCTGCAAAAACCAAATTAAATCTGAGACACAAGAAACTACTCAAAATTCTGCTCCACCACGAAAACGTTCAAAAACTACAAATGGGAATGCCGAACAAAACGAGAAAAATATATTAGATGAGTTTTTTGATAGTCTTGATGCAGCAACAACAGGGGTTCAGTCAGAGAAAATTAATAATTTAAAGAAACAGGCTAGTAACATGAAAGAGGAAGAAGATGCTGCTATAGAATCATTATTTAAGTGAACATAAAAAAATCAAACATACACATTTAAAAATTTTAAATTAAAATATGGAAACATTGTCATTCTCAGATAAAGAATTAAAATTTAAACTTCCTTTTGGTATGATTATTTCAGGACCCAGTTCCAGTGGAAAGAGTACTTTTTTATTAAAATTTATTTCTGAGACAGAAAACTTAATTGATCCTAAACCTAAAAGCATACTTTATTGCTTTGGTGAGATGAGTAGCATTGTCCCCATACTTCAAAAATCTGGTGTAAGTGTGTTTTCGGGTGTACCTCCAGATGATCTAATCAATAAATTTCAAAAACCTCTTCTCCTTATTCTTGATGACCTACTTCTTTCTATTGATGAGAAATACTTATCCGAATTATTTACAAAGAAATCACACCATCGAAATTTTGCTGTAATTTTTGTCACACAAAATTTATTTGAACGCAAAATAAAAATTGCCCGTCAAAATGCACAGTATATTATAATTATGCGTTCTCCTAACTCTGTCTTATCTGTTCGAAATATTGGTGTACAACTTTTCCCTAGAAAACTTGACTATTTTCTTGATGCTTATCGTCAGGCGACTAACAGACCGTATGGTTATTTAGTTATTGATATGCATGCTTCGTCTGATCCAGGATTACGACTCCGTACAAACATATTTAAGGAAGATGAAGAAAAAATAATTTTTATTCCTAAAAACAGTGCATAAATGGTTAGTCAAATTGTCAGAGAGAACTCAAAATTTTTACGTATATTATCTCGCACAAAATCGCAAAGAAAGATAAATCGTCTTTTAAGACTTTCAACAACAAATCAATTATTGGCTTTGGTAGAAATTTGTTTAAATATAGTAAAAGCTCGTATTAATCTTACAAAATGTCAAAAGAAACGTTTATTGCCGTATGCAGACTTTGTCCGGAAGATGAGCCGTATTAAGAGTGAAAAAGGTGCACGAAAAACTCTAAACCAAAAAGGTGGAGGTATTGGAACTTTTGCTGCGCTCCTTACACCAGTCCTTATAGAACTGGCAAGATCTCTGGGAAGCTCTATAAAAAGCGATAAATAAAACAAATTAACAAAATTATGGCAAACAAATTTATTCTAGTTCCTGAAGATATTTACAGAGGACTGACAACATACGATGCAGGAGACCCCAACCTCGATTTTATTAGAAGTGATCTCGAGAAAATTAAGAGGAAAAAGGATAATCCCTCTGCTAAGAATGTAAAATACAATCAAGAATTAAGAAGATATCTGCACATGAGAAACGAACAACAAAATAAACCAGTCAAAGTTGAAATGGTGGCTAGTCCTAAAGGAGCAATTATGAGCACAAATGCAACACGTCCCTCATCTAATTTAACAGAGGATGATGACGATCTATTAACAACAGATGACATTTCTCTTCCCTCATACCCGATACCACCTAAGGACATAAAACCTCTATCAACTTTTAATGCACCGAATGTACCTCCATCACCATCATTGTCATCAACTTATTCTACTAAAAAACATTTTAAAAATATAGTAGATGAATTGCCACCTATTCCTCCGTCACCACAACCTATAGTAAAAAGAGAAAATAAATCCGACTTGAAGAAATATAAAGTGAAAAAACATATCAAAAAGGCTAAAAAAGTTTCTAAAAATAAAAAAAGACAAATTCCCCAAAAGCATTCTGAAAATATAGAAACAAACCATATTAAAACTCCAACAAGTCCAAGTCCACCCATTTATCTCAAGGTTACAAAACGAGAACAAGAAAATAACGAGGTTGAAGGAGTAAAGAGAAAGAAGAGAACAGATAAAAATCGAGACGAGGAGCTCAAACAGGAAACATTTTTATTGAAACAAAAAGCTATTAAATTAAAACAGTTAGCCGATAAAAGAAAAATTTTATCTGAAAGACGAAAAATTAGTCAAAAAACCAAAGTTCCATTAGATCCATATGAAATTGGACGACTTCGTGATAAAGAAAATGAAAAATCAAAAAAAAGAAAAGTCATGAGAGAAGGAAGATCCCCCTCTCCACCAACAAGTCGTCAAAAAGTAAAAAGGAAATTTGAGGGTCCTATTGGAAATGAACTAGCTGTTATGAAAAGACAAAGAAAAGTTACTAAAAAACAATCACAAAGAGCTTCAAATTTATGGGTTAAGAATTTAAAGAAAAGAAATTTATATAAATCTAAAAATAAATGGGCATCAAGGAAGCCAACACAAAAAGATATAAACAGTTTTAAACCTTCCCTTTGGTAAATAAATGGGTGATTATACTAAACTCCTTGATAATTTATATAATAACCCTGAATCACCTGCAGCTTTTTCTGGAATTGACCGTCTTTGGTATGAAGCACGTAAGGTTCTCAAACATATACCAAAAAAGATCGTACAACATTATCTAGAAGGACATAGAACATATACACTTATGCGTCCTAAACGTATTCATTTTAGAAGATCAAAAACAGTAGCTGCTGGATTTATGACTGATGTTCAAGTAGATTTGGCTGATTTTCAACAGTTATCCAGACATAATAAAGGAAAACGTTATTTGCTTCTAGGTATTGATGTTCTATCTAAACGAGTGTTTGGTGTTCCTGTCAAGTCCAAAAAGGCTGATGAAATGATAGAAGCTTTTAAAAACTTAATTTCACAAATGCCTATGAAACCACAAAGAATTTTTTCTGATAAGGGAACAGAATTTAAAAATAAACATATGAAAGATTTTTTTGAAAAGGAGGGGATAGAAAAACATGAGCCAACACATTCTATAGTCAAAGCTTCTGTTGCCGAAAGAGCAATTCGTAATGTTAAACAACGACTTTACCGAAATTTTGCTCAAAAGAAAACATTAAACTGGATTGATGTCCTTGAAAAAATTTTAGAAGGAATAAATAAAGCAAAAAGTAGAATTCATGGAATGAGACCTATAGATGTCAATTTTGATAACGCTCAAAAAGTATGGAAACGAATTTATGGGAAAATATTTTCTTCAAAAAATAATAAAACAAAGCCAAAACTTAAAAAGGATGATTTTGTACGAATGAGCGTAAATAAAGGTGCTTTTGAAAAAGGTTACTTACCAAATTGGGGAGATGAAATATTACAAGTGGATAACATAAAAGAAACCCCTTTACCTATTCAATACAAAGTCCGCGATGATAAAGGCGAAAAATTCAAAGGTTCATTTTACAATGAAGAGTTAACTCGGGTAAGAAAGGATGCTGATACCGAATACAGAATTGAAAAAGTTGTGAGAAAAAAAAAGAGACCAGACGGAACCTTTGATGTTTTAGTTAAATTTATAGGATACCCAGAACGAGAATGGATTCACGAGTCTCAATTAGTATAAAAGAAACACTTTTTTCATTATTGTAAAATTTTTTGTGATAAAATTATGTCAAACAGTTTTTTTGTCTTCCTACCTAGTAATATTCCCGATTATCCAGATAATCGTCCAAATAAATTTCGTGTTCATTTACCGAAGCCTCTCTACTTTTCTGGTAATTGGGTTTGTGGATTACATAGTATAAATTATCCATATTCATGGGCAGCAACTATTGGTACACTAGATGATCAATGGATTGATATACATTTCAAAGATAATCTTGGAATGGGCAGAGTCTTACGAGTTCCAGTTCCAAAGGCTTCTCATACTTCAGTTGAGAAATTACATGAATTTTTAATTTCCACACTTCAACATCAAAGCGAAACTTATGGAGCTTCGCCTTTGGAGAAACCTGAAGATTTAGTTGATCTGCCCTCACTTAAACACCCAAGAAATAAACGTTCATTAGAAGAGCTAAGACAAATTAGAGTGGGGATCATTCCTAAAGTTGATGAAGTGTTCATAGATTATCCTGATCAATATTGGGACCAAATAAAAATTTTAAAAGATAAACTTGTTGAGGATTCAAAATCTTTAGATGAATTTAAATTAAGAACAGATCAAGAAAAAGATGAGACTATTAAAAGTGAAATGACAACAACATTTTGGAACCTTAGTTACAAAAGGAGTGCTTTAGAATCTCGAATTAGAAAATTGGAAGAGGAAGCAAAAAGAAGGGATTTTGAAAAGAACAATTCAGATGTCAACATTGTTGTAGATTTTTTCGAAACCTACCCCGAAAATTACAATGAAATATTAATTATAGACCATCTCAAACTAATAGCTCTCTTCATAGAAGATAAAAGGGAAACACCCTTACAATTAGAGGGATTTTTACCAAGATTTAAGAAAGAAATTGAAAGAATGACAAAGAGAGTAAATTTACTTGATGCTGCTGTACTGAGAAGGGACAAACAAAAAACAGTTAAACAATATAATAGAGAGAACTATATAACCCATAAAGGCTATGTTGATAAATTTTTCAATGATAACCCTGATTATTGGCCAGCAATACGAAGTAATTTCTACGGGTTGATCGCTACATATCAGGAAATTTCTAATACAAAAACTTTGTATGATGAGGAAACAGATGAAGATCGAAAGAAGGAATTAAATACTAAAATTGATGGACTTAAAAGACTTGTCAATTATAGAATGGATAGATTTAGGGCACTTGAGTTTGAAGGAATTGCTAGAGACAAAGAGACAGCAGATGAACCTTACAGACCCCCACCTCTACCAACGTACACAGACATACACCCTCCATCAACACCGTCAATCCCTCCCACAATGCCTACTCAACAGACTTCACCTTTAAAGTCTCTACCAAGCTATACCTCTCCAACAAAACCTGTTTCACAAGATCAACAAAAAGGAGATAATTCAGAACAACCTCTTCCACCTGTTATAATTGAGCCTCCTAAACCTACAGATATTTCAAAACCTTCACCGATCCTTGAAACAACAACTCCTGTTCAACCTTCACGGCCTGAACCAACTACCGAGGATCTTTCGAAACTTCCCGTTCTTCCAACTCCTGAAGAAACATTCAGTGATCCATTATGGACCGAAGAAATGGAACAGATATTAACAAAAATACTAGGGAGAACACCCACACGCCAAGCCCGAATAAATTATTTACCGAACATGCCCGCTCTTTTAAGACAGTATGGGCGACTAAAGAAGGATAAGGTTGATGCTTCAGTCCAAAAACAAATAATTGATTCGATAGAAATATTATATCACAAGGATTTTGAACGTTTTAAGGTACAATTTACTCATACAAGCATTAAATATCTATCATTTTCGCCTCAACTTGGATATGTTTTGGGGTTTGAAAATACAAATATGGTCCAAAACAGAGAAATTGCAAAGTATGGATGTGACTTAAGGGGTGGTTTTTCAAGTTTTGCTGTGTATACAAAAGGACTAACAGAAAATATGATAATTGGTAATAGTCTAAGTTCACTTTTACGTGTAGTCTCTGTGGCCGGTGCAAAACCTGGAGAATATAATGAAAATATCTATGATTCACCAATATATGCTCGTGTTTTACCAAAGGAAGTTAACGAAATAGAGATTGAAATAAGAACAATGGATAATGGTAGATTAGTACCATTTTCGTTTGGTACGGTACTCATTGTTTTGATTTTTAAAAAAGTCATAAATTTTTGATGTTCTCTCCAGTGTATATAAATAGTAATTTTTTATTTATTTTCAAATATAAATTTTTCAAAAATGGTTCATGTTGTGTTTGATACTAGTACTGTTGGTTATGACGATTTTTTACAAAATAATTTAAATGATATGACCGGTACAGGAGAATATACTGATAATTATTTTCGAGGTTCCTCACCTTTTCAAAGAGGTTATGGCATTCAGAAAGGAGCTGGAGTCGGTGATGTTATGCGCGGTCTGTGGCGTTTTTTTCTTCCTGTTCTTCGTAATGTTGGAAACACAGTTAAGGCTGAAGCACTTAATACGGGACAACGTGTTATTGATAGGGTTAGTCAAGGAGAACCCATTAAAGAGGCTTTCATCAGTGAAGGAAAGAAGGGAATAGACGCTGTGCTTGATAAAGGAGGTCTTCCAAAACAGTTTGGATCTGGGGTTTCGAGAAAAAAGACTATAAAAAGGCAAAAATTGCCCAGTTACCAAAAAATTATAGGTAAACCAATTAAGAAGAAATTGAGAACAGACGTTTTTGGATTTTATTAAAAATGACATTCCATAAAATTGATAACGATAGTATAAATTCAATAACAAATGCTTTGGATTTTTTTCAAATTCCTCCCACAAACGTCAGCATATCGTCATCAAAAGTTTTTGAGATTCTTACAAGTAATCCGCTCACAGATACACCTTATCATTTCAAAATCCACTCTAGTCAAAACTATATTGATCTATCAAAATGTTACTTATTTACCGAATTTCGAATTCGAAAAGAAAATGAAAGTGGACAACTTGTAAATCTTTCTGTCGCAGACAATGTTTCTACAATACAACTCATAGGGCAAACTTTTATTAATAATATGCGAATAAGTATCAATGGTCGTGAAGTTTTTAACGCAAATTCCCTTTATGCCTACAAAACATATTTTTCTCATGAATTATCATATTCACAAAACGCAAAGAGTTCACATCTAAATTCTGCAGGTTATTATTACAATAATACTACAACTCAAGAAGGTGGCTTAGATACAATCGAAAGGAGAAGATTATTTGAAAAAAGTAAAACTGCACAATTTATTGCCAAGCTTGATGCAGATCTTTTTAATCAACCATTATATTTAATAAATCACTGTGAGATAGACATTGAAATATTACCAAACGATTCCCGGTTTGTTCTTATGACATTTGGACTACAAAATGCTATGGAAGTAGCAACACGTTATCATTTTGAAGTAACAAATATGAAACTTTATGTTAAGAAGGTCGACTTAATGGATGGGCTTGCTTTAGATATTGCTAGGAGACTCGAAACAAAACCTGCCCGTTATTCTATAAGAAAAACTTTAATGAAACCTCTTTTTATTAGCCAAGGTCGATATGAATTTAACGCAAATTTATTCATGGATCAAATACCCAGACGTATTACGTTGGGACTTGTTTCCAATTCAGACTATGTCGGTAACATTACTAGAAGTCCTTTTAATTTTCAACACTTTAATGTCCGTGAGATTAGTATTATTGCTAATGGCAGAAATTATCCTCAGGCTCCATATGACTTTGATTATGAAAATGGGAAATATGTTCGAGCATTTAATGACATGAATGAGGCAATAGGGTTATCAAATTCGACTGAAAGTAATGGAATAACTTATCAACAATTCGGCAAAACTCACTGTATATATGTTTTTAATTTGACTAATAGTGGTGAAGACCATGGAGGCGCTTTCGATTTAATCAAAAATGGGACAACTGCTGTAAATATAAAGTTCAGCCAACCTGTTCCTGAGGGTGGAATCATGCTAATAGTAATGGGTGAAGCAGATTCTCTCATAATGTTAGATAAAAATAGAACAATCGCGAGTGATACAACTATATAAAGAAAAGAAATCATAATTTCAAATCATTATTTAAACATGAACTTTTTATCAAAAATCTTTTTAATAAAAATTTTTACTCATATTATTGAAGGATTATCAACAGATGGTACTATAAAATTAGATAATTTACCAGAATATTCTGAACTTGTTAAATATTACAGAGGTGAAAATATTACAGGAGACCCTTTGTTACCTTCAAAAGAGAAAATTGTGGCACCAGTTCCAAAATTTTTGAATTTACCTTTTGAAAATTTACCATTGCTTTGCAAAGAAAGTCCCAAGGACAACAGTTTTTATGGTCATGTGTTCTGCTGGGGAATGATTGGATTATATGCTCTCCTTATAGCAAGTCTGATTATTTATCAACTTCGTTCCGTTCTTTGGTTCAAATTCAACTTTAACAGCAACAACCATGTACGCAAGTCAGATTACACAAATTCTCAGGGGAAACCCGAAGACATCACAAATATTTCAAGGATGTTTTCCGTGTAATAAGCTACCTAATCCTAACTCATGTAAAGGAAGGATTTTAATTATCAATTTGGATCCCGTTGGCTATGAGGGCTCACATTGGATTTCTCTATATGTCAATAAAAGAAATGAGGTGTTCTATTTTGATAGCCTATCCCTACCCACTAGTATTTGTATAATAAATTCTTTCCTTAAAAATTTTTCTAAAATTGTAAAGAATCTCAAACCTTATCAAAACCCAGACTCGAATACTTGTGCCCATCATTGTATTTCATTTGTCTATTTTTTATCTCAAGGTCATAATTTTACTCAATACCTAAAAATATTAGATAAAAAACCAAATACAGATTTATTTGTTATAAAAATTGTGAATAAATTGATTAATTAAAGGTAGCAAGGTGTGTTAATGTTATTTCTGCGCAATCTGGACAAAGAAAAAAAGTGTAAATAAAAGAAAATTGGTCTTTCGGATTCAAAATCTCGCATTGGTCTCGAGTCATAGTAAATAACATGCAGTCGTAACACCATTTTCCTCCTCTAAAGTAGTTAATAAGCATACTAAGACGAGCACCTTTATCAAACATCTTCCCTTCTTTTAAAGCAATGTTCAAATAATTAACATAATCCCGCTTTTTAAAAGTTCTGTAAGGACATACTCCCTTAAATTTTTATTTTCATTAAAAATATTCAAGTTAAATTAACCTCTACAAGTTTGATAATTTCGTTGTCAACGAGATTATTTGTTTGATTAATCATTTTAGTTGAAGTTTTTAAAAATGTTTTAGTTATCTTAATACAAAATTCAGATTAATACAAAAAATTAGAAAATCATAATACAAAAAATAGAATCTTGATTATCTGAGGGTGGGCTTTATTTAAATCTAAATAAAATTTGCATAAATTATGTGATTAATTACTTGAGCGCATGTAAGAAATGAATTCTTAAGATTTAAAGATAAAATTTGCATAAATGATTAATTACTTGAGCGCATGTTAGAATTGAATTCTTACGATTTAAAGATAAAATTTGCATAAATGATTAATTACTTGAGCGCATGTAAAATTTGAATTCTTAAGATTTAAAGATAAAATTTGCATAAATGATTAATTACTTGAGGGTGTGTCTAAATTTGAATTTTTCAGGATTTGCATAAAATCTGGATTAAGGTGTAACTTATTTTATTCTTAATATTTTAGGTAATAATAAAAAAGTTTACTTAACAAACAAAGTTGAATAAAGACGAATTTTAAAATTATAAAAATAAACATTTTTAGCAATTTTAATCATTTTCAATAATTATTAGATAATAATGCAACCTGTTTCAAAACGTGCTCGTCAATTTTCTATTGATTATCTCCTTGATAATCAACAAGGAAATGGCAATGAAAATTCGGATCGTTATGTGGAGCGAATAGGAAATTCTTTATGGCACAACGTCAAATTCAACATTGTCAAGACGTACTCAAAGTTTTTAATAAAAGATGTTCCTAACGACCCGGAGTCCTTACTTTCAGGTTTTAATAAACAAACTTATTTAATAAATTTAAAATTTCAGGAATTTTTAACTATTGTGTAAATGATGCGATTGAACGATCTCGCGAAAAAGGAGTTGAACCTGACCAACTAGCATGTACATTAAGTAGTGATTTTTTGGATTACGATATTTGGGTACCATTCAGGTTTCTAATTTATAAAAAATATTTATAATAAATATTTTAGTGATATTACAAATAACACAGTTGACGCAATGCTGAATAGATGCCAACACATTGCTCAAAGCAAAAAACAAGAAGAGACGACGCTTTGGGGATCACCATTTAAGATCACAATAACAACAATTAATAGAAAAGGATTGCCAAAAAGAAGAATAGTTGGAGGTGCAGCTCGAAAACCTGCAAAGATTCGACATCAAATAAACCATGCTTCTCTTATTAAATTTGCAAATCCCGACAATCAAAATCACTGTCTTTTTTTCTCTTTAATTGCAGCATTTGTTCAAAATATTTGTAATTGGCCTCGTTGGAAATTTTTTGATTACATCAACTCTCGTTATGGAATGGCAGGTCGTTTTGTAAAAGATACCCATGAACTAATTAATCTAATTGGAGCACCTATGAATTTAAATGAGTATGATGCAGAGGAATGGATACCGACAATAGTTGATCTTTGGAATAACACCATTTGTGTAAATCAATGTCGTGTGAAAGTTTTTGTTTTTGGTGAAGAAGGGCATTATAAACCAAAATTCAAATATGGGCCAAGTGACTACGATACACCAATTATTATCTATCACAACAAAAACCATTTTTATGCAGTAAAGAAGAGTGGTAATTTGTTCGGAAAATTATATTGTTTGTCTTGTGAGACAGTCTACACTCGAGCCCAACTACATTCGTTTACATGTATTGCACGTTGTAAGAATTGTTCAAGAGTTGGTCCAACTTATCCTTGCAAATCTAACAACACTTTTTTCAAAACTTGTAATTCATGCTATAAAAATTTCCACAACAACGATTGTTATAGACATCATCTGTTAGTTGGGTTCTGCAATCGATCAAAAAAATGCAATGCTTGTGGAGTAATTTGGAACGTTCACGACAACACTCGAAATGGGCGTAAAGGACATATTTGTTATGAGAAGTTTTGCCGCACCTGTGGAGATTTTCACGAACCAAAACGAGGCTGTTTTATTAAACCAATAGAGCCAAAGGAACGTGAATCTTACAGAATTATTTCTTTTGATCTTGAAACAATGCAACAAACAACTGTTCATGAACCTAACTTTATTTCTGCAAAAGTTTCATGTCCAGACTGCATAATAAATGGAAATTGGCAGCAAAGTCTTCAAACTAATAATTGCAATATTTGTGGACAACATCGAACAATCACATTTTCTCAACAAACTTTCAACAACACTAATGTGGACAAGAAAATTGTTAATGAATCACCTCTTGCTGCATTTGTTGATTGGCTACTAAATGGACTTCCTCAAAATTGTGATAGTATTGTTTTTTCTCATTTTGGTGGACGATTCGACATGGTGATCACTCTTAAAGAACTAGTAAAAAATGGAATAAAACCGGAAATGTTGAAAAAAGGAAATAAAATGTTTGAAATGAAGATGAAGATCAACAAACACAACATAATCTTTCGAGATACGTATAATATCATGCCTATGCCTCTGGCTTCTTTAGTTTCTGCTTTTGATCTTGAAGTTGAGGATAAACCATTCTTTCCTCACATGGCTAATAGACCAGAGAATTATGGCAAAGCAATATTTCCAACAAAAGAAGATTATCTTGCTCAGGGGATGATGCCGGAGAAAAGAAAACATTTTGATCAGTGGTATGAACAACAAAGAAATGTACCATTTTTCCTTGATGAAGCATTAGCATCATATTGCACTAACGATGTGGAAATTCTAATGTCGGCCTTGATATCTTTTCGAAAAGAATTTATGGATGTAAAATTTATGTCAAAAATTATTTTATATTCTTTATTTAATAAGGTGACAAAACGTGGAGCATGTGAGAGAGCATCTTCAACAAAAGCACACGATGGAATAGATGTACTTCGAGAATCAATGACAATAGCTTCAGCATGCATGAGACATTTCCGTACAAACCACCTTAAAGAAGATCATCTAGCACTTGTTCCAGAAAGAGGATATGATACACTAAATGGGAATCAAAGTCTTTTGGCCTTAAAATTTTTCAATTGGTACGCTGAAAAATTCAATGTTAGAATTAGAACTGTTCATTCGGAAGAAGGAGAGAAGGGGTTCAATTTTAATAAAATTTTAAATAAAAAATTTTTAATTTTAAGTGTTGGCAACTATCAACTAGATGGATGGGTAGAAGAAGGACAATATGGTATAGAAGTAAACGGTTGTGTCTGGCATGGTTGCCCTGTTTGTTTTCCAAATGAAAATATAGTCATGCCAAATGGGAAGACTGCCGGATATTTACGGGAGCATGATAAGAAGAGGTATCTTAAATAAGAAAAATTTAACTAGAAAATATTTTAAGAATGGATTTTATTTTGAGTCAAATTGAACGGGTTGATGTATATTGGGAATGTCAGATTATGGGAATGTTGAGATGTGATCAGGAAATGAAAAGAAAATTTGAAAACTACCTTGATGATGGGCCAATTAATATAAGAAGTTGTTTTTATGGAGGAAGAACTGGTCCTTTAAAACTTTTCCATGAAGCAAAACCTGGTGAAAAAATTTCTTATTTTGACGTAACTTCGCTCTATCCTTTTATTAATATGACAACAAAATATCCTGTAGGACATCCTAAAATACATGTTTTTAATAAAAATGTAAACTGGACTAGTCCCCGTGACAACATTTTTGAACTGGCCATTCTTAAAGTTTTTGTTATTCCACCACACAACATTGATATTCCAGTTCTACCTATGAAACTTGAAAAGGACGAAAGATTATTATTTCCTCTTTGTAGAACATGCGCGTAAGTAAATTTGAATAAATAATTTAAATAATTTTAATATTAAAGGAAAATGTATCCTGAAGGAGGAGTCTTTGAAGACTATCGTTGTTTACATAATGATGATCAACGGGGTTGGGTCAGTACCTGTACATCAATTGAACTTAATGTGGCTCTGGAAGAAGGTTATACTGTTACAAAATTGTTCCGTGTATTGGAGTACACAAAATATGATACAGAACTCTTTAAACCTTACATTAGCGAATTTATGGCTCAGAAAATTCATTCCTCGGGCTTCGATGATAATATTAAAAACAACAAAGAAGCTGAAGATCAATTTATTTATGAATGTGATACTAATTTTGGAATAAAAATTGAGCGAAGTAAAATGATTCCCAATAAAGGAAAAAGAACTCAAGCCAAACTTATGCTCAACAATCTATGTAATTTATTCTTTTATTTAATTAAACTTTATTTTAAAGGGGGGAGATTCTCACTTCGAAATTTTGGACTCTCTCAATGTATTATAACAGATGATCCTTCCGAACTTTGCAAATATATGTATGATCCTTCAATAGAAATAACAAGTATAGATGAATTAAATCAACAAATATTGCTCCTTTCCTATACAAAGAAAAAGGATTGGATTGAAGAACACGAATCTTCAAACGTTGGTATGTATTTTATTTTTATTGTGAATTTTATTTAAAATCTTAGTAATTTCTTTATGGACCACATCAGCTGCAAGAATCCACTTGCTTCGAGCAATGCAAAAGGTTGTCCGCTCGCAAGGGTGTACATTGTTATATACAGGTTAAGGTTTTTTTAATTTTTATAATAAAATTTTAAATTTAGACACGGATTCCCTGATATTTGCTCATCCTGTTAATATGTGCCCTTTAACACTTGGACCACACCTCGGCCAGTTTACTGATGAATTTCCTAAGTATGATATTCTTGAATATGTCTCAGGCGGTGCGAAACAATATGGACTCGAGCTATTAAGAAAGAATATGACCAACACTGAGAAAGAATATATATTAAAAGTTAGAGGGATGACACTTAATACTGATGTAATTATTAATCAAGGGTTAAGATATCAAACATTTAAGGACCAAGTTTTAAGATATGCTACCACAGGCTTAATACAACCCTTAAGTATTTATTACCCCAATTTTCTTTGCCCCTCTATTAAAAATTTAAATGTTACCACTCAAGCTCGTCGTAAGATTTATAAGCCCTTTGTTGGGAAAGGGATAATCCGTCCATCTGATTATTGTGTTTTAAATTTTGGTTTCAAATTTTAATATTTTATCATATTTATTTTAAATTGTGCTCATTTTAAATGTATAAATAAATCACCATTCATAACTATCATAAGTGAATTTTGGTTGTGATAATTGAGGATATGTTTGTTCATCTGAGTCATCATCTTCCATTATAACCAGAGGACTATCAGAACTTTGAGATTTTTTTGAATTTCCACAAAAGTCTGTAATTGTTTCATCTTCATTAATTAATTCAAGTAACTCCATTGGATAATAACGGTTTTCTTTAAAACTTTTCTTTTTATTCGTAAATTTCTCTATAATACAATGATGATAAGGATTCATAAGTCGAATTCGATGTCTTGCATAAAAATGTCCTGTGACAGAAATATTAAAAGGTTTTGAAAGTCTTCCATAAGCTGGCACAAAATTGGCTCCTCTTTTTGTGATACCTCCAATTAAAAATGATTTTTTATCTCCGTTTCTATCTTCATATGTTGTTCGAACTTTGCGACCACATAATGTCTTTAGAATAATGAGTCGGTTTTCAGGATGATTAAGAAGATCTCGTAAGGATTTGACATTACAGCAGAGGATATTCGCACATTCATCACTGACAAGTTTCATTTTTAGGAATGAATAGAGAGATTGATAAATAGTCAAAAATTTTGAGTTTAAATACCCCTGAGAATGCCTCCTATATAAACTCAGAAATAATCTTTAAATATTCATTCACCTGGCTCAGAAAAATATTTTAAGATTTATAAAATCAATAAAATGAATTCAAATGATTTAAATAATATTCCTCTTCCACCTTTACCACCACCAAGTATTTTGGAAGATATTGAAAATACATCTGAAAAACCATCAAATTTGCCACGTGAAACATTATGGAAATTATTTCGAGGGAAATTTCTATTCACGTTTTATTTATGTCCAGGTTTTAATATTTTTTTATTTTAATTTTCAAATTTAACTTTAGACTGCCGAGATAGAATGTTTTACTCAACAAATAAAATAAATCGTTCAAATGAAAGAGTTGAAGTGAAGTTTGAAATTTGTAACAATTGTGTGAAGACTAATTGCGATGCGACTGATATTTTAGCTCCAACTCGGAAGATTACCAAAAAATAAATTTTATTTTGCTAATTTTTAAACTAATTATGATAATTTTAAACTAATTATAGTAAATTTTAATTCGATAATTTTTAAACTAATTATGATAATTTTAAACTAATTATAGTAAATTTTAATTCGATAATTTTTAAACTAATTATGATAATTTCAAAAGATAAAAATATTTATTTATTGTTTTGAAACTTAATACTCTTTTATTTTTTACATTTTAATTTTAATTAATTTTTCTTTCCCTCTTTTAATTTCTCATAATTTTACTTAACAGTTCCTTTTCCAGAGCGTAATGTTTCCAGCTGCGCGTTCAAAAAAGGTTTTTCCAAAAAAAAAACAATTAATCTTTTTTTATTTAAAATTTAGTAAAAAATACCGCTTTTTATGGTAATAGGCAAATTTGGTTAGTTTTCAATCTCGTCGGCTTTTGTACTTCAACATTAATCTTGGAAAACATACATCTTCGGCGTTTATTTGAATTTTTAAATTTTATCTTTATAGGCAGATCTGTTTTATGTGGCATTTTGAGGACAGCTTGATAGATCCTTTAAATTTTAAATATGTCTTAGGTTTAAGTTTAAATCTTTTCTTTTATTTATTGTTTTAAATTTTATCTCAATGGAGAGATCTATTTTATGGGCGTTTTCAAACTTGATAGCTCTTTTAATTTTAAATATTTTCTAGATTGTTAGTTTAAAATCTTTTGTTTAACTAAATTTATTTATTATTTTAAATTTTATTTAAAAATTTCTCATTGAATATTAACTAATTTTAACTTAATCTTAACATTATTAGTTATTTTTTATTCAAATTTACTTTTCTTTTGAATTTTTATTTTAATTAAAGATTTCTTTATTTTGTTTTCGTCTATTAAGTATTAAATTTAAGTTTATTTTATTATTCGTTTCTATTGAATTTAAAATTAGTTTTAAATTTTATTTGAAAATTTTTTCCTAATTTAAATGTGAAATTTCATTCTTTAAGTTTTAATAAAATTTATTTATTTATTTTAAAATTTTTAATCATTTTATATCTTGTTTTAATTTTGAAAAATTTTATTGAATATAAGTAGTTTTAAAGTCTAGCTTTAAATTTTTAAATTTTATTTAGCATTTAAAATCTATCTGGTATATGAGACTTAGTTTTTTTATTTATTTAAATTTTTAATTACATTTTTATTTTTTAATTTAAATTTTATTATTTAAGTTTCTTTATTAAAAATGCCAAACAACAACAGTACGAGAATTAATGCTCTTGAAGAGCAAAATCGTGGACTTATGTTCACGATTATTCAACTATTGGCTCGTCTGGAGTCGGTTGAAGGATTTTTAGAGAATGGGTTAGGAAGCGGCCGAGCGTTTCGGCGCAGAGTTCCCCCTGTTACACAGGGGGTTCAACAACAACAGCCACAACAACGACAACAACAACAGCCACAACAACAACAACAACAACCGCAACAACAGCCACAACAACCGATAATTGAGACTCCACGTACAACAAGAACAGGAATCCGACGTCGTCGCAATTGCAATAATTGCGGAACGTGTGGGGAGTGTGAATATCTTCGAATTAGACGAGAGGATGCTCCAATTATACGACATCAAATAGGATTACAAATTGTAGAGGCAAATGAAATGATACAGCAAAATGGAACAATTCCCCCAAATACTTTTGAAAGTTTGCGGGTGTCACTTGGTGAAATAGGTAAACATTTTTTTAAAAATTATTATAAGGAAGAGAAAGATCCAGCTGGCTAGTATTTAAAACACTCATTAGACGGGGGTTTAAGATTTATTAAAAGAGAAGGTGAAAGCAGTGTGCCGATAGCTCAGTTGGTAAAACATCTGTACGTTGTGAGCGAAAGCGTCTAGCAATAACTCCCAGGAGGTCTCAGGATCGAATCCTGTCCGAGATTAAACTTTTACCTCGCTCTTACTTTATTTTATAGACTGTAATCAATGTGGCGAATGTGATACATGTGTATCAATTCGTCGATATTTACGCCACCAGCTTGAAGACCAACGTCTCCGCGAAATCCGGGAAGAAGAGATGGAAAGACAAGCTCGAGGTAAGGTTTATATACAAATTATTTAAAATTTTTATTTTAGTTGTTCAAAACCCTGTCCGATATGTTGATGAATTAGAACGGGTTCAACGACAACGTCGCCAACAACAACAACAACAACAAAACTCTGAAGTTGAAATTGTCTGGGGTAGAAATTTAAATTTTTATTTGATAAAAAACTTTAACTTTAGAAGGTCCTTCCTTTTTGGCTCCGAACCCAGCTGCGGATTATCTTGATTTAGATAATCAGCCAGGAACTTCTGCTTCATCCTCCCGAGTTGCGGTAAATTTAATATTAAATTTAAATTTATAAAATTGAATATTTAACTAAATTTAATTTATAGCAACAACAATTTGAAAATTCTCTGAATGCAGAGGATTTTTTCAATCTGCCATCAACTTCAGCAACAACAACAACACCACCACCCAATATTCTTTATCCTACACGAGATGGGTGGGCATCATATACCTTCTTGGAGTTAAATGGTCTTGGACCCTTGTTCATTGAGCCACAACATATTGAGGCAACAGAAGATGGACTGTGTTTACTATGTTGTGATAGGCCGGCTACAATATATGGGCAATGTGGACACATGTTCTATTGCAAACTGTGTGCCTTTAAGATCTGTCAAGGAATTGAAGTTTGTAGATGTGAGGAAAGAAAATGTAAATGTAAGACCATTTTAAAATGTTTGTATTGCCAGAAATTTACCCCCTTTTTCCGTCTTAAGTAATAAAAATGGTGGGGGTTTTTAATTGTATATTATTTTTTAATATCTTTCTTTAATTTAATCTTATCTTTCATTAACATTTTTTGTACAATTTTGAGTTTTAAATAGAGGTTGGACACAATCGGTACTCTCATTTTTCGGTTAAAAATCTGTTTTGAGTTTTACTTAAATATAGATATTATTTTTGTGGAATTTATAAAGTTTTACATTTTTAAACCAACCTTAATTATAACTAATTATTTTTTAATTTTCATATTCCATCTTTTTTTAAAATTTATAACTTTTAATCATTGGAAATAACAAATTACTTACTTTAATTGTAAGTGCTTTTACGTTATCTCCCTCCCATTTTTTCTCCTTTTCTTTTTTCTCATTTAAAAAATGGTCAAAGGCAAATAATGGTCAAGGAAGAAGAAAAAAGAAAATAAAATTTATCAAAAAAATCATTTTGGATTAAATTTTTCAACTGATGAGTAGATGAAGCGAATAATAACATGTGGAATCTAACCTACCCGATTTTCGACTCAAAATATTGAATTTATTTGTAACCTCTTTAGATTGCAGAAAAATATCAGATCTAAAAATAAATTAAAAAATGAAACATGAACGCCTTTTTCGTGGAATGGAATGTGGAATCTAATTTAAATCAATTTAATCGTTTTTGACTTTGACCATTCTGAATGAAAAGAGGGAATGCAAAACAGGGGCGAGATAACGGAAAATTACTAATTGTGTACATGTTTCTGTATTTAGAAAAATAATAACCTAATTTAAAGTCTTTAAAAATTTTTCAAATTAGTTAAAATTTTTCCCGAATAAAAAAAATATTTTGAAAAATTTTCTAAAAGATTTTTATTTTGTAATTTTAAATGAAATGTTTTCACACTATGAATATTTAATAATTGGAAAAATAAATTAATTTAATATGTACTAGTTTTTGACATTTCAAAATTTTAATTTTTCGCAAAGTATTTAAGTCTTAAAAATTTTTAACATTTTAATAAACAGTTTTTCACAAATTTATTCAACAATAAAAAATGGAAATTTTAAAATATTTAAACAAGTTTAAATTTATTAAATAATTCTCATTCATCTTTAAGTTAAATGTATTGGTTGCCAAAAAATATGTTTCAAAAAATGTCTGCAAGTTTTGTCAGAAAAAAATTAATAAGACTATATTTGATTTAAATGTATAAAAATTTTTAGATCCTAGATTTTTAACCCAATAAAGTAAAATTTTTGAAAAATTTTAGCTAAGTTACTCAAAAAAGTTTTAAACCGGCAGACTTGAAAGTTTTCTACAATTTAAAAAATTAAAATACCATATATCCTTTAATAACTACCCTGGTTAATTATTGCTTCGACCATCCGGTGGAGAGTTTAATTAATAGAGGCGGGGTAATTATTTGATGGAGGGCAATTAATACAGGTTATATGGTAAAAAATTCCCTTTTTACAAAACAAAAGTTTGCCAGTTTTTTAAATCATTTTCTTTTTCCATTAATGAGCAGAAAGAGATTTTCCATTTTCTTGTAATGTTCGATCTTTTAATTTTTGTAATTTTGATTCTAATTTTGGTAAATCATCAATTCCATCAGATAGTTCTTCAACTAGAAAATATTTTTTAATTTTTTTAAAACTTATATTCTCAAAAATATTTTCAGACCTACGACCCGTATATAAAGAGAAAAATTTTTTATCCGCTATACCAAACATGTTATTAAAATAGAAAATGAAGAAAAATTATTCGCTATGTCAAATTTTTTTAAAAAATAAAAATTTTTCCATTGAGCGGGTTCGAATCAATGACTCCTATACAACAAAAAACAAATAGATTCTAAAAATCGAAAATTAAATTTTTAAATTCATAAAAATATATTTTTAAAAATCAAAATAATATTTTTTAAATTAAACCATTTATGTTTAATCCTTTTTTTTCAAATCCTTTCATAATCTTTTGGAGCTTTCTTCTTAGATTTTGTTTTTCTTGACGAGTCATTTCCTCGTTTTTTTTTTGTGTGAGTTTTGGAAAAATTTTTTTGATGTTCACACCAGGGTTAATCTTTTCCAGATTTTTGATTATTTTAGCAACTTTTTCATTATAAACTAATCCCCCCACGTGTCCTATTGTATCAACCACTCCATCATAGTAACCCTCATGGTATATTAAACCAGGACAATCACATAACACAGCAGCCGGTTCCCATTCAGCTTCACAAGCTTCAAAACCCTGCCATTGTACTAAAATACGAGTAGGATTCCCTAAATCGTCGAATTCTTTATCCAATATTTTTTTAACCGTCCAATATGCTTGGCCATTTCTAACCTCGTCTGGTAATACGTCAATCTTTAATAAATTTTAAAACATAGATGTTTGGTACGAGGGGTGGAACGGGTTGAGAAAAAAGTCGGGTCGGGTTCGATTATGGTATTGAAAATAGTGATTCGTTGTTGAATTAAATGGGAAAAATTTTGGTTGAGTTGAAAAAATTTTCGAATCGTTATTGGTTCGGGAAGAGTATGGATTCCGAATAATCAGTCCCATTCCCAATCGTTTTAATCACTACACGATTTTATATAAAAGGTAAACAATTTTTAAATAAAAAAATAGGAGACTGCGCGACGCATCGCTATAAAGCGAGCGTGTATGCAATCACCCTAAAAATATCAATCGACGCATCGCAAGAGCGCGCGTCTAATGATATTTTTATGACCGGAAATTATTGTCTACCTTTTATAAAAGAGAAGATTTTTATTCGTGCACGCGAAAATTTTGAGAATTTTGGAAGAGCAAAAGTTTGGTTACCCGTCCCATTCCCAATCGTTTTAATCACTACACGATTTTATATAAAAGGTAAACAATTTTTAAATAAAAAATAGGAGACTGCGCGACGCATCGCTATAAAGCGAGCGTGTATGCAGTCACCCTAAAAATGTCAATCGACGCATCGCAAGAGCGCGCGTCTAATGACATTTTTATGACCGTAAATTATTGTTTACCTTTTACAAAAGAGAGAGATTTTTATTCGTGGCACGTGAAAATTTTGAGAATTTTGGAAGACCAAGAAGATTTTTGTTTACCCGTCCCATCCCCGATTGGTACCCAATAATTTTAAATGTTTAAATATAAAATAACAATTTTTAATTTTTACAAATTTTATTAAAATTTTAAATTTTTACCCCAGCTTTATTTTTTAAAGAAAATTTTTGAAGCAATTCTGGACATTTTGTTTTTTTATGATCCTTACAGACACAAGTAATCTTTGTTTCGCGTAAAATTGGTGATATTTTTCTTTCTCGTAAAAAATATTTTTTTTGATTATTTTCATTTGAAGTTTCTTTAAATTTAGTTTTTAAAATTTAAATTTTTAAAAATTACTTTTTTTTAAATTTAAACGATTTGCTCGCCCAGACATTTTTGAACTACACTCAACAAAATTAAATTCAATTAAATTTCTTTGTTTTGTTTCTTCTCTTCTTAAAATTCCCTCTTTAGTAAAATTTGAAAAAGATGTTGAAAGTTCGTTTTTTAAAAGTTGGTCAATATTTGGCCTTTTTTCATAAATTAAAAAATAAAATAATTTTTATTGTTAATTGTTTTAAAATAAATAAATTTAAATAAATAAATTTAAAATAATTTTAAAAAATAAAAAATAAAATAATTTTTATTGTTTTTCAATAAAATATTTAAAAAACCATACAGAATCCAATTCGAATAAACACTAAATTTATATGAAGAATTTTATAAATACAAATTAACCAAAGAAACCTTAATTGTAATACCAAAAAATCAATTTTGTTATTTCTTGGGAGTTTTGAATTAATTGTTCTAGTTGATAATTAATTGTAAATCAGGATTGTGTAGCAATAAGTCAGAAATAAACACTTAGTTTGAAACTGAAATGGAAGCTAAAATATTTTAAAAGATGGATCTGTTCAGTTCCGAAACCTATAACTTATGAAGGGATGGTTACTCTTTGTTCTTGGTAACAAAATGATAGAACATTAAAATGGGAGAAATCAGAATTATTGACTTGACGATAAAAAAATCTGATCGATAGTGTCGAAAATATCCTAAAACACCGATATCTTAAACCACCAATCTAATAACAGAACTTCAATTAGGTACCCTCAAATATCTATCACCAAAAAAATAAACAAAACAAAAAAAAACCTTTCAAAATTAATTAATTCTGTAGCACTTAAATTCTCAACAAAATTAAATTCAATTAAATTTCTTTGTTTTGTTTCTTCTCTTCTTAAAAATTTCCTTCTTTAGTAAAATTTGAAAAAGATGTTGAAAGTTCGTTTTTTTACAAGTCAATTAATTAATAAACAAATTAATCAATACCTAATTAAGTTTATAAATTTAAAAAATTTTTAAAGAAAATAAAGTTAGTAATAATAGAAAGTTGTTTTGTGAATCAATAAGAAAGCGTTGCTTGACCTTTTCAATGAAAAGAAAAGAAAAAATTTCTGTCCAAAAAGATCACCTCATAATGTTTGGGAGGTAGTGAGGAAAACAAAAAGCTAAAAAAATATTATGCCAAAAAAACATGTAAAAACAAGTGAATTAGAGTAATACATTCAAACAATCACAAACCTCCCAAACATTTAGCAAAAAAAGATATAATCTCATTTCAAACCATTTCTAATCCTTTAGGTTTTCCCTTTTGATAATATTGCGAGAAAAATTGTTAATCAGTTTTTAATGATAATTAATCACTCATCAATCATTCAAACCCCTCAGAAAATCAAAAGAAAACCCTCCTAAACCTTTGGGTTTCCTTTTGAAAAATTGCGCGAAATTGGTATACTGTAATTAATCTTAATTAGACCCCCTCCAATACCCTTAGGAGATCAAAAGGGAAACCCCCTATACCTTTTGGATTAAAAGGAAAACCCCCCTATACCCTTGGGTTGCGCCAAAAAGTCATTAATTCTCCCACGACAAAGTGGTATGGTTAACTACTAAAATGAAAGATTTCTGACTTCCTGGCCTTCCAAAGTCCTCAAAATTTTTGCCTGCTGCGCAAAAAAATGGAAAAAATCTGGCTTCTAGACTCCCAAAATCCTTAAAATTTTCGCCTGCGGCGCTAAAAATGGAAGAAACCTGGCTGCTTGAGCTCCAAAATCCTCTAAATTTTCGCCTTATTTGAAAGTTGAATTATGTTTAAGCAATTTAAAGCTATGCCCTAATTTTTGCCCTACTTTTGCCCAATTTCACCCTATTTTTGCCCTATTTTTGAGTGGCTGCGCCCTATTTTAGTGTTTTGGAAGGGGCCACCCTGGCCCGAATACGAGTAAAACGGGTAAAACGAGTAATTTTTATAAAACAGCATTCTAAAATAATTTTACCAAAAACAATACTTTTACTCATTATCAGTGCTGGGTATTGGGCATTTATTGACAGTGATGCAGGGGATCATCATCCAAATCCCATTTATTTTCTTAATCCGCCTAAATCCCTCTTAATCCGACGAAATTCCATGATACGCCCATGATCAATGCTGGCTCCGGGTGGAAAATGAATGGATAATATTATTTCTGGGGATTTGTGTAGGTTATGCGGATACGAGTGAGAGGAATAAGATGAATATCAAGGGATTAAGCGGGATTTGGGCTGATTATCATGGGATTTGGGTGAATAAAGAGCAAAATCTGGGAAATTCGAGAGATTAATTGGGATATCATTGGATTAGGTATGTCGTCGAAAGGTAATCACGAGATCCGTACACCTATCCCTCTCTTTTCGCTCCGCAGCCGAAAATTTTGAGAATTTTCGAGGGCCAAGGAGCAAATTTTCTTCCCTTTTCAGCGCCGCAGGCGAAAATTTTAGGAAATTTGGAAGATCCTTAAGCCAAAAATCTTCCTTATTGCGCCGCAGATAGGGGCATAAAAATACTCGGTTTACGCCGAGTCTGCCGAGTATTAAGTTACCGAGTACCGGTAACGCCGAGTATTAAGACTCCGAGTAACGAGTCCGAGTAAAACAGCAAAAAACCCGAGCGAACGACACGAGTATACTCGTACTCGTTCGGACTCGGACGTACTCTAGTTTAAAATTTAAGAAAAATGATGATTTTTAACAATTGTTTTAGTTGGGTTGAGCAGTATTAAAAGTATTGTCAAGAAATACCAAGATGCGGCATAAAAAAGAATTTTGTTTAGTTTGTTGAATTTACAAACAGTTTTTTTTGTTTTTTTAATAGTTTTGATTAAATAATGTTCTGAAATTTTCATTTTATTTTTAAATCTGGCTCCCGGAAGATGTTTAGAGGAATATTAGGCCGTGGAAATTTATTTAAATTTTTTGATCCGATTTTGATTTAAACATCAACTTGACTGAATATTCTTGTTTACTAAATATTTTTAAAAAATATTTTCTAGACATTCTAATAAATTAAAATAATATTTTTGTGTACTTTTTGTTTTTAAATAAAATTAAATTAAACAAATATTCAAAAAAAGTAAATCCAGGAGGAATTAAAAATGAGGGCTATAAAAAGTGCAGTAAAACTGAGAATGTACCCAAACTAAAAATTTAATTTAAAAAATATTTCTAAATTTCTAAAAACACTTAAATAATTTTATTAAATTATGAATTTTTTAAATTATTTTTTATTTGTGGTAGTTGTCGTTGAAATTGGAACTAAAAATAAGCTTATAGAGCCTGGTAATTTAATTTATTAAATTTATACTGATTTTAGAGGAATGCCGGAACAGAAAAGGGACTCGATTAAGCATTTTCAGGTCCCAATCCGTGATAGGTCATGATTCTCTCTCTTTTTTATCTAATGGGTTGACCCAGAAAGAATGAGCCCTTTTTTGGGCTAGATTTGGAATTGTAGACTGGGAATTAATTCCTAGGAGGAGATCTTTAATGGAGATCTCTATCGTATAATCCTGGACCGCGTCCAAGTTGCCATTGATGGTTTCACAGTTCAGGGAGACAACGTTAAAGCCAGGTTGTTTTACATCCGGACAACGCGCCTCCCATTAAATTTCAGTTCGGGTAACTCGACACATCTCCCGCTAATCTTGAAATACCGTATTTTTTCTTGACAAGAAAAGTTTGTACATATTTTATTTTCAAATGGCGAACAGGATTTTCAGGGATATATATGAAGCCATTATTATGAATCCAGATTTACCCAAGCTTCAATCCTTCAGTGACCCCAACCTTTAAAATACGATAAAAACAATTTTAAAATTTTATTATTTTTCAGTACATGCATTGCTAGCTAATGAACAAAAGTTTGTTCAAGACAGACATAATTGGCGTCGTTCCCAACTGGCAGGTGGTCAATCACAAAACAAAACGGGGATGATGCCTACAGGCAAAAATATTTGGACAATGGTTTATAATCCAAGAAATTTTAATTTTAAAAATTTAAACAGAAATATGACGCATCTTTAGAGGCCAGTGCCCAAGCATGGACCAATCAATGTACAATGACCCATTCTGGTAGTCCTAACGGGGAGAATGGTTGTTTTCTTGGCAATCAAGAAACTAATGGTAAAAAATTTGTTTGAGAAACTATCACGAATAAAAGTAAATTTTTAGTGGTAAATGCTTTATCAACTTGTTGTGATGCTTGGTGGGCAGAACTTGTGAATAAAGGAGCTCCTAGCGATTTAGTATTGACAAGCACAAATTGGGTTCCAACTGGGCATTGGAGCCAGGTAGACCAATTTTGGAAAAAAAATTTTTGTAATGTGTTGGTGATAATTTTAAATGAATTTTGATAAGAGTGTTAAGCATAAAGCTATATAATTCCAAAGGCTGTGCAGTAGCAGGCGTGGTGTAATGGATAACAATGAGCCTGATCTACTAAAGATGCTGGTTCGCTTTTAGCCGTCGAATAACCTTTTGCACTAGCTCAATGAGAGAAATAGCTATAGCCCGACTGCTTTTGCATTCCTCTACTCTACCAACGCAAGACGCTTAATTATCTGCAACTTTTCGATTCAGAACTCGGATCCCGTGCCCTTATAACCATAAACTTATGTCATATTTTTCTATAGATCCTAGCGTAAAGTTTCCTAATGTTTTTTGTTTTACCAAAAACCTCCAAATAAACCATCCATCATTACTTCCAAAATTTACCTTATCAGGCTTATTAGGAATGCCTCTATGTTTTTCTACAAAAATCACCACTAGTATCATTACATAATATTAAATTTTTTATTTAAATTTATATTCAAGATGGCCTGGGCAAATACTTTAAAAGTTGGTTGTGGCCTTGCTTACTGTCCTAACAGTACATATAAAACTCACATTTTCTGTCAATACAGTCCACCGTAAGTTGTTTGGATTAATGTATAATTTGTAAAAAAATATTTTAATTTAGCGGAAACTATATGGGACAAAAAATTTATGAGCCTGGACCAGTTTGTAGTGGTTGCAATGTTGTTAATGGACAATTGCAGTGCCAATATGGACTTTGTATTTGAAAAGGGATAATAAAGAAATTTAATAGTTATTTTGATAGATGTCAGATACCTAGATAAAGCTTATTTTTATAGTAATACCCTAAATTTTCTGAAGGCTTAACCTATATTTTTGTAAGATGTTTGATGATAAAATTGAAATTTTGAATTAATATGTGATGGATTAACTTGAATTTCTTAACAAAGATTATTGGAATTGTTTATATTTTTAGATATTAAAAATTCTCAAATAAATTTTTTTGATTAGATTATATTTTATTCAAAAATATAGACATATATGTATTATTTTTCATAAAAAATGAAATTTATTTATTTAATTTTTTAATATTTATCAAAATTCTTTTGTCTTCAATAAGTTGAAGTTGTTGTAGTTGATGTTTTGTGATGTCCATGGTGGTGATGACGCCCATTAAATCCAGCATGTCTTTGGGGTCTTGCACCTGACGGAATTTGTCCTCTTAGTCCTCCGAAATTTCCTCCTTCCAAACTTCCTCTATTAAATTCTCCTCCTACTGGACCTCCTCCAAATCCTCTTCCTTGTGTACCTCCTTCCAATTCTCCTCTATTATTAAATTCTCCTCCAGTTCCTTCACTTCCAATTCCACCATTTCTTCGTCTTCTCTCTCCTTCATTAAATCGTCCTCCATTAAATACATCGCCTCCTAGTCCTCTTTTAAATCGTCCACCATTCGGTAAATCTCGATTTTCTTCTTCATTTAGTCCTCCTCTAAACTGCTCTTCTCCTCCCAATTCTTTTTCTCCTCCACTTCCAATCCCTCCATTAAATCCCCTTCCTCTTTCTCCTCCACCTTCTTCTTGTCCTCTTCCAAATCCTTCTCCTCCCGGAAATTCATTTCCTCCATTAAATCCACCTCTTTCATATCCTCCACGTTCCAATCCTCCTTCGGTAGTTCCATATAGTTGATTATTTATTTCATTGCCAAAATCTCCCTTGGATCCGCCAAAATTCATTTGGATAAAAATTACAAGAATTAAAGAAGAAATTGGGTAATTCATCATTTTAAGGGTTTTTGAGGGTTATTGAGATGTTTTTTATTTTTATTTTGAGTCAAGGTATTCTTATCATACCCATCTTCCCTCAGAGTTTAAATACCCTTCCATTGTAGTTTGAAAACCCCCAAATAACTTTTTTATTAGTCACCAAGCTTTACATATTATTTAAATAATTCCACGTTTTTTTCCAACTTTAGAGTTGACAAAAGAGGTAAAAATGGGGGTATATGAATCATAAATATTTTTTAAAAATAATTTTTAAAGTTTGGGAATTTTTATTGTTTGTTTACTAAGAGCTTTGAAAATAAAAATAAATTGGACTTTTGTGTTATTTTTATGGCTGTTTTCGATTTTTAAAAATTAATACAAAGAACCGATTTTTAAATTTTGCCATAAAATGAGTCATGGATTTATAGGCAATTTTTTGGTTTTGTTAGGAATTAAAATTAATTTTTCCAAGCCTCTATAAAAAGTTCTGAATTAGGGTTGCCGGCCCGGTTCGTTTCTATAGATCGAACGTGCATCGAATTTTGGCCCGAAAAAGACTCGAACGGCCCTGTTCGATAAAAATGAGGCCCGAAAAAATGACTCGAGCGTCGGCCCGGTTCGATAACGCAACCCTATTCTGAATTATCGAGGGAGTATGATTGTAATTAAGTCTTGTAAGTCTTTAAATTTAATGTCGCAGGTAAAAATCTTGAGAATTTTCGAAGGCCTCCTGCCTTCTCCGACCTTTGGGTCTATCCAAAAAATCAAATAAAAATTTTTTAATACAAAATAATGAATGAAATTAATTTTTCTCTAAGTTTCTTTATTAATAAAATTATTATTCAGAAACGGCCCTCGTTGAACTGTGGTATTCTGAACTTCCATTTTAGTCCTCTCAATATTTCTAGCATGTATTGTAGAAACAACTGTTTGGGAAGCATTGCATTTAAGCAATAATGCCATATACAAAACTCCACACAAGGCAGAATCTACAGCAGTAAGTAGAATGACAATCTCTCCCTTCTCTCCAGCATTGGGTACACCACCAATATACAGACTTGTGTACTTAATAAAATTATTTTTAATTTTGAATTTTAAGAGAGAAATTAACAACAAGACGGAGAATATAGTATTTTAAAATTAAAAATCGCTAACCAGAGAGTGGGCCGGGGTAGGAAATAAGTTTAAACGGATCTCGGATCGAAATAATGTCCCTCGCCTCACCTCGAGGAACCGAACTTAATATTTGCCGGCTTTTTCAATGCCACAAGTTAAACCTCTCAATACCCCCTATCAGGGTTGCAGCTCGTGCCACAAAATACGAGACACGAAATTCACTATATACGAGACCAGATGCACCCCTGCCCCCTACATAGTCCCTATTGTTACAGAGTCTCTTCAATCATCTACTAAATAGCTCCATACTTCTTTCTCATTTTCCTGTTTCAGAGATATATTACTAAAAATCCTCACTTTCATTATCTCATATTCTCTCTTCTGCCTAAACCTCTTATAGATCGTTATCCTAAATTTACCTTATTAAAAATCATAGCCGTAAATGTTGGCACAACTCCTAGAGCAAATTCAACAAAAAGAGTAAATAAAATAACCCGATTCTTCTAAAAGAAATTAATTTATTTAATTAATTTTATTTTTTTCCACCAATTTTTTGGCGGCCCCAGTCTGATGTAGCAACAACAAAAATACAATAGACATTACAACATTAGCGCTACTCAAAACAATTCTAGAAGTAAGTTGAAAATATAAACGCCAATTTGTGGTCGTACAACTTGCTGTTTCGCATATAGGGACTATAATAAATAATATTAATACTATATAGAAATAAACTTCCGGAAAATACAATTATTCCATGGGAATTTTCGTGTTTTCCGGAATATTCCGAGAATACATTTTACTATAAGTTTCCGGAAATACCTATGTAGTTTATAGAATTATTTTCCGGAATATTTGTTTACGGAAAAACAATACATTTCATATTATAAATTTCCGGAAAGAATTAATAGAATTATGCCTTTTGCGGAAAAATAATATTACGAATATTTTATTTAATTATAAAGGTTTTCCGGAAGCAGCAATTTATAGCTGATCCTTTCCGGAATTAATATTACAATTCCGGAATTAATATGACAATTCCGGATTCTTTCCGGAATTTATATTACATTTCCGGAATTATATATTTAATTAATTTTCCGGAAAATTTAATATTTATTAGCCTTTCCGGAATTAATTTCCGGAATCTCTAGAACTCTCTCCTATTCCTCTACTATCTCCACAAAAATAAAATAACTCACTCAATTCCGGATTGTCATCAAACAAGGGTAGTTCAAGCAAATGTCCCAGCATATTCACCCCAACAATGGCCATAAAAATTGCAAGACTGATCCATCGATATGTTTTGTTGACCCATGTTAAAGTAATTCTTAATGCTATACATCTTTCTACGGTCAAGAGTAGTACAACTGAAGGAATTGCTCCGTAGAAGACAAATTCGGGCATTGAAAGCCAGAAAAGGAGATATGGGGAATATTGATTCCCGTAATTATTAGCTATTGTTTCGTGATTTGGACTGATCCAAAATAATATTCGATAGAGTTGGTATGGTATTCCAAGTATCGAGAATATGACGTGGGAGCAGAAAAAAAGACGCAATCCTGGGGAAAGCTCTTTAATCCGTAAACCCTTGCCAAACTTGATGGCGATTAGAATAGGACACATGGTTGATACCTTAATTTATTTTTTGAATTTATTTTCTCGATTTATTTTCGAACCGTAATAAAATGACATAACAACGTGATCCAATTTTGCACGTATTCTATGTACATAATATAATCCGGAAAAGGAAATATAATTGAGGAAGAAGTTGAGGAATTATCTGACATTATTTTTGAATTTCTAAAAATATGTTGGAATATTTTATTTTTTTAATTTAATTATGTGCTCTTGCGTTTTGCGTTTTTTTAATTGACTTGCGCTCACCCCTAGTGATTTTTATCTTTATGTGTTTCCGGAATTTTTCTTTTCCGGAATAATAATTTCTTTAACTGTGTAAATAAATTTTTTAATGGCTTATATTCTCCGGACGTATATTTTCCGGAATTTTCCGGAGAATATTTAAATTGTATGAACACAATTTAAAATAATATATTGTTTAGGAGCGCTTTTCAAATTTTCAGGTAAATACAAAATTAGTTCCTGAAATTTATATGGAAATTATTGCTGGAATGTCGACAATACTATAATACAAGTTTCCAGAAAAATCTATAGAATTTATTATTCAGAAACACATTTTTACAAGCATTTTTCAGATTTTTTTGGAAACACACATTTATGTATATTAGAATTGCACCCCGATCCCGCACCTCGCCCCGAACAATTCGAGCGTTGCAACACTAATTTATATACTTACACATTAATTTTAAAATAAAAATAGAATAACTCTGAAACTCAGATATTCAGCATTTAAATAATAATTTTTTTCTTGGCATATGTATAAACATCAAGACTATGAATTAATTTTAATATCGTATAAAAAAGTTGAGAATTGTTATTAAATTAACTAAAATTAAATTTAATTGTTATATTATTCATTTTTTTTAAATAAAGGTAAAATTAAATTAGTAGGTACGTTTACCTTATAATTAAACTAAATTTTTTGTTTATTAAAATATTGTTAATTTAATTTTAAAAAAATATTTTTTTAAATTTAAATTAAATTTTCTGATTTTTAAATATGATATAAACATATGATGAATTTATTAAATTTTTTTATATTTTCCTTCCATTTTTTATTTTTTGTGGAAATTAATTTATTAAGAAATGTGTACTTTTATATTCAGATAAAATTTTAGATAAAATTGTTCACTGCGGGTTGTTCACTGCGGGTCGGGTACTCTTGGCTTTCGGTTATGGCCGGTTATTCGACCTCGTGTTTTCTTTTCCGGTTAATTCGCCAAAAATACACCGGTTTTCATTTCCGATTTCTGTTCGGTTAACCGATCGTGAACTACTCAAGTAAAAATCTAAGAAATTTTTTAAAAGATTCTTTCTCAACCAATTCATTTTCCTCAAAAATTTTTATTCTCTATCACTCATGGACAGCTCCATGCTGATTATCTCTCGGAATTTCTTGAATATTGGCCCTCTGAGGAGTAGCAGCTACATTTGTCGATGCTTTATTGTAGCGAGTTCGAATTGCTGTAACGCCACGAATGATTGTTGTATTGACACCATTTATTGGGTTTAACACTGCACGGCTGGAAATTATTTTATAAATATTTTATTTATCGAAGGCACACTTTCTCATTTATTTGTCTTTCTCTCTTTACTTTATCAACTTCCCTTTTCCAGATTTAATAATAGATCCTTTAACCTTCATATTCCACGAATCTAACCCAGAGTAAAGCAGCTGAACCCATCCAAGTAATAGCAAAAGATTGGATGGTACTTGCTTCTAAGAGCTCTTTGATGCATGTTCAATGACCTCTCAACTATTTATCCCATAACCGACTGAACGTTTTCATTTTTCCTTTGTTGCTCTAGCTCCTAGTAGACTTCTTTGTTGCCCTAGTCTATAGGAGGAAACTTCGGCCAGTTATGAACCTATATCCTGGACATAGGTCTAAGCTTAATATGGGATGTTACTCGTCTTCTTATCTATACGTATCTCCATCATCCTAGAATTTTAAGAAAACATGCCGATAGGGAGCAACCAACAGAATTGTCCCAATAGGATTCAACACAGGTACCAAATGAATGGCAATATCCGAAAATACAATATACATAACTGTGCTTTGGTCAGCCATAAACATCGGCAGGAAAATTTGGATACACCATGCAGCGATTTCGAAAGTAGGCAAAATTGCCTGAATTTTCAAAAATTTTTTAAAAAGTTCAAAAAATTAAAAAAATTTTTCAAAAACAAAAAAAAATTTTTTTTCTTTGTTTACTTGAAATAAAAGTGCAGCAGAAATTTGTTTATTATAGTCTCGCAGTTTTGACGTCATCAAAGACACAGCTTTGCGAATGCGAATTACGCAAATAACAATAACTATGTAGAAACATATTGTCAAGGTAATCATTACTGCCAGGTGGATAAGCCAGCGAGGCTCAGACTTTAAATTAAAAAAAGTTTATGTGTTAAGTTTATATTATTGGATAAACGAGGTAAAATACTGTAGGATCTGAGGATTAATTTCTAATATAAATGAGTATGGAGCCCTGATTAATTCTTAAAAGTATATTCAACATCGACACTTAAAAATACCAAGGAGGCTCAAACTGGGCCAACGAGGCTCAGACTTAAAAAGGCCAACGAGGCTCAGCAGGATTGTCGGCAGACCTAAGTATAGACCTCCATCACCATGTGTGTATACTAGGGTAGGTCCCTGACTCCTAATCACTACTCACATTCATCGACCCCTATCTTCGACATGTATCTCCATCCCCAAAAAGGTTTTACGGGTCGGGGACCAGCCTAAGCCTCTACTTATTTTAATTTTTATTCACCGTATTTACAAACGAAACAAAGCTAATATCACTCAATCCAGACTCGCTAGCCATCATTTTAGCAAGCTCCTGCATCTGCCCAAACTCATTAGCTCGTGGATAGTCAGCCCAAGCAAGCAGTACAGCATGTGCTCCGTTCAAAAAAAGTTGGGCAAAAATGAGGGAAAAGAAGATTGTATTGGACATTATGCCTAAAATAGGCCTAGTCATTAGATTATTTAATAAAATAGGATTATCTTCTCCCTCAATCCTACTTTTGGGTTTTTAGATTAGGAAGAAAGAAACAATAGCTACTATTGTGCTTGTAAAAATCTTATCTTATACTGAGGGGTATTTCTCTTATGGGATATGGCTCCCACACATAAATACCAACGTGCGGCTATTTTTTGCTATGAAGTCCACATCATAGAGAGGTCCCACTTTTTATCAAAAAAATATAAAAAATAAAACTTTCCATTACGACAGAGTATACAAAAGCGGTAGACATATTGAGACATTGTCGTTACGAGGAAGAAATGCTTTAAATAAAATTTGAATTTTTTTGGGTTTTTTAATATAGCTCGTAAAATTTCCTTTTTTATAAATCCAAGGCTTAAAAATTTTTTCAAAAAAAATTTTTCAAAAAAATTTTTCACCATCAATTGTATCCATATAAGATATGCAGCGTAGCGTATCGGCTGAGTCGACTTTCTAAAAAATCCATTCATCAGAACTGTTCTATAGCCGTGATCTCCACAAGGGATCTTTCAAAAAAATTATTTAAAAATTTTCCTTAACGAATTTAAAATACGGGTTGAACAATAAAAGTCCAAAAACCAACAATCCAATCCATCAAACAACTCATTAATAAAAGCTTCTTGTAGGGCAACATAATTGCTACCGTTTTTGTTTTTATTAGAAAAAACAAAAGAGAATTTAGGGAAATTCCGAAAATCAGAACACAAGTGTCTACTAGACCGTAAACGAGGCGAACACTGTCTATTAAATTAATTAAAATTTAATTTTTTATTTCAAGTTTTTAAGCTTAATCTTGAATTTAGTTTCAAGTTTATTTATTTGATTAGCTTATTTTCAAGTTTATTTTTATTTCAAGTTCAATCTTAAGTTTATTTCCAAGTTTATTTTTATTCTAAGTTCAATCTTAAGTTTATTTCCAAGTTTATTTTTATTTCAAGTTCAATCTTAAGTTTATTTCCAAGTTTATTTTTATTTTAAGTTCAATCTTAAGTTTATTTCCAAGTTTATTTTTATTTTAAGTTCAATCTTAAGTTTATTTTTATCTCTGATTTATTTTTCAAGTTTAGTCTTAAGTTTGATCTTGTTTATTTTTAAGTTTGATCTTAAGTTTATTTAGCGTTATTTTCAAGTTTGTTTTCTTATTTCAAGTTTGATCTCAAGTTTACCTTTAGTAGAGAAAAACATATTTTCTGTTTTCCACCAACTTGAGAGATTATCATCACTGTCAAGAGAGATATTAAACATTTTTAATTTAAATTTTAATTTAAAATTTACCCACTAAAACTTTGAAAATTACTCTAGAAAATAAGTATTTAAATATTAAAAAAATATTTTTAATTTTATTTAATTTCTATTCCATCATAAAGTTTATTTTTGACTAGATAACCTTAATAAAGAGCTATCTTTTATTCGATAACTTCGTTCAAAATTGTCGAATCCGGGACGCCCTTGTATGGTTCGATTCAGCTCTTCGAGGCGCATTGAACTATACAAGAATGTCCCGGATATGACAATTTTGAAAGAATTTATACTTTGGTCCCGCGGTACTTTGGCATACACCCAAGTTGGACCGACTTGGATAAAGATCGAGTTGGCCATAGGGTGGTATTTTACACGAAAGTGGCCTGAAAAATTGCCTCGACAGTGAAAAAAATGCCTCGAAACGTCAACCCTATTCTTAAATTTTAAAATAGCTTTATTTAGCTTTATAATAAATAAACTGTATTAAATAAACTTAAGAAATAAGCTTAAACTTAAAATTGAGATAACCTTAATAAATTGCTAGGTTTTCTATAATAATTAATTCCCAGGTGTATTTAAATGCAATATTTATTATTAAAAGTAAAATGTTAACTTTAGATACTTTAAAAAATATGAAAGTAAAACAGGGTTCGGATCTTTGCGGATTTTCCGCTTTTTGATGTTTTTTGAAAGGTCGATGCGGATTTATTTTTTAAATGCGGAAAAATCCGCATTTGATGTCTTTGAGAAAATTTTGAGAAAATTTGAGTTTCTTGATGTTTTTTCACTTTTTGGTCATCAAAATTCCTCAAAATTCAAAATCCTCAAAATTTTTGCCTGCGGCGCAGCAAAAGTGGATTTTTTGGTTTTGAAGGCGCCAAAAAAGAATTTGCGGATTTTCGAGTAAATTGCGGATTTTTTAGCTCAAAATTGCGGATTTTTAAAAATTTGAGATCCGAGCCCTGAAGTAAAACGAGGTTATATGTATTCTGTATATGTTTAATAAGGAGATTTTTGTTTATCAAAAAAAAATTTTTTTTTGATTTTTAGAAGACTATAATTAGGTAACTATAAATTTTCAAATTTTTTAAATTTTAAAAGTTAATTCTGGCAAAGAAATTTTATTTTCAAATTTAAATACTAAATTATTATTATTATTAATTTTTAAATATTTTTTAAAATAAAAATAATATTTAAAAATTATTGTCTTTTATCCTCACTTTAAAAAATAATTATTTAGAATTATACATGATAAAAAATTTTATTTTTTAGTAATTATTGAAAAATAAAAAATTAAGCACATTATGAGAACGTTTATGGATCTAGACTAGAGTTGGGCGGGATCGGGATCTCGGTCGGGATCGGGCGGGATTATCCCGGTATATTTTAAACACGATTTTTCTGATCCTGAGACCGAAAGAAAAAAAAATTTTTTAGTTGATTCTAGACATGTCCAAAACAACAAAAAAAATTTTTTTTTAATTTTTAAAATTAAAAAAGTGCTTTGAAAAATGGATAATAATTACTTGTCAACGTCAATTAAAAAAATTATTTTTTTTTAATTTTTAAAAATATAATTATTATAGATACTCATACCAGCGATCCTGCTGGCTCTATTTCCGAGCTAGGGAAGCTTTAAAAAAATAATTTACGTGTATTGAGGATGAATATAATTACTTTGAAAAAAATTATTTTATAAATTATTTATAAATATTTACTATAAAAAATCCTCGAAATTGGGAAAATGAAAATAAATATCACGAGTTTATTTTTTATGTCGGCAGTATCCCTCTATATACAACAACAAATTTTTGAGGAAATGACCTCTTAATTTATTTTATTTTTAAAAAATTATTTTTTTTAATATTTTAGACGTGTGCGGATGGAAGCAATTTACTTCTAAAAAATTTTTGTCATTTTTAAATCTAAAGCAAAAAACCGGAAAATATGTCTAATGTGCAGACAGATGAGATGCTTACTTAAAATGATTTTTTTAATTCATTAAAAAATAGAAAAATAATTGAATAACCTAATTATCCAAAGACCCAATAGCTTTGAATTCCAAGTATCAAATTCGAAAAGTTGAAAGTGACCAAGAAAATTAAAAAATTTTCGAGACATTGGATTCAAAAGTGTGATCTGTCTTCCATCTGTTTTCTAGATTGTTAGGATTAGAGATCATAGTTGTTTCGTAATTTTGATCTTCGAGGTTAACTTTCTTTTTCGAAGCAGCTCTCTTAAAGACCAGGCGGAGAGAATCAATTATCGTCTAAATTTTTGTTTGAGATCTCTTCTATATTGGATTTCTATTGATAAGAGCCAGCTGGCATTTCTGATGCTTCATAAACACTTTTAAAATTAAATTCTTAAAAAATTTTAGAATTAATTTCCATCTCCTTAAAATTCCTCTCAATTTTTAAAAAATGGCATTATTAATTTAGTAATTTCCCTCAAACCCTTCAACAATTCATTCATCAAGCAACAGTTTTACTCTGCCAAAGTCATCCTTTTTTAATAATTCTTTTATTTTAATAAACCACCCTCAAATCTTGTTTTTATTGTCCTCATCCACTTTTAGCTTTATTTAGGTCCCTTTCTCCCCCAATTTTTTTGTCAATAACAACCAACCTTTTTTCATATTTTCAATTGTTTTGGGCTTTAAACAATGAGGTTATTTTGGGGTGACTTTTTGTGTTATAGGGAGTCTTCTAAGTATATCCAGCTAGTAAATGAATTTTTCCGTTAGAATGGTCTCTCCCCTCTTTTATTCAAAAATAATAATAATATGTAAAGGTTTGGGAGTTAATAAATAAAATTGAATTTGAAATTGATTTTTGACTTTTTTTGGTGCTAATTTTGGAAATTGGAAAAAGTCAAAAATTGCTAGTTATTTGTGTCATAAATTTGGGTGTTCTGTCTTTCGAAATATTTTTGGATATCTGTAAACGAAAATTTTTGAGTGAGAGAATTTTAGAAATTTCGGCTCGATGAAATAGAAAAGACATTTTTTTTTAATTTTGAAATTTTTAGAAGGTCAAGAAGCTTGAGTAATGCTCCATTTTTTCAATTTAAAAACGGACATTAATGGAAGAACCATTGTTCATAAATTTAAATAATTTTTAAATTTTTTTAGAGTTTAAAAAATGAAAATAAAAAAAAAATTTTTCGAATATTTCTCAAAGACTTGTGTTTTTGCTTCAACTATCTGTTTGTCTTTAAGCTGCTCAATCTGCTAATTAAATTCAAACAAACGAATTTGTTTACTTATTTTTGGTTTAACATTACAATAAAGAAATAAAATATTGAAAATTAATTTTATTTTTAATTTAAAAATTTTTCAAAAATTTTCAAAATTTTCAAAAAAATTTTAAAAAAAATTTTTTTCATCTGCCCAAAAATTTAAAGAAAAAATATTAAAAATTATTTTAAAAAAATTTTCCATCTAATAAAAAATTTTTTATAAAAAAAATTTTTTTTCATGCCTGAATTGCGTGTATGCCTTTAATCTAAAAGTTATTAACAGGTGTCTCTTCTCGAAAGCAGGTGCAATCTATTTAAGTAGGCTGATGATACTTGGTTGGGTTACTGTAGAACGTTGAGAGAAAAAGTTTTAATAAACTAAGGGGTAAATTTTCTTTTTAATTAATAAGAAAGTTTTACAAATTGTAAAATGATTTATTATATTTCCAACTTGAATGTGAATTTAAATTACAATTTGTAATTAACACTTGAATTAATTCAAGTTTTTAGTTAATTCAAGTTTGTACTTTGTCAGGTTTTAAGTTTGTTATTAAAACTTTTTTTGTGATGAACAAGTTGTATTTTTCATTTCCAAGTTTATTTTCTCTTCCAGGTTTATTTTCTCTTTTAGGTTTATTTTCCTTCCAAGTTTATTTTCTTTTTTTTTACAATTTCTTTTTACAAATTGTAATTTTTCGTATTTTTGTTAACTAAAAAAATAAACTTGTGCTGACAAGTTTATTTTATTTTTTACAATTTGTAATTTATTTTTACAATTTGTAGTTTATCTTTACAACTTCTTTTACAAATTGTAAAAAGTTTATTTATTTATATTAACTTAAGACCAACATGAAAAAAAACGAACCCTATTAACTACGCCTGTGGAAACGGTTAGTATTTAATGCTGTTAATGTGTTGTTTAGGAGAGTATTGGATGGAGGAATAATGAATGAAGTTTTCGTTTAGGAAATAGTCAAAAGCCATGCAATATTTATAAGCTTTCCCTCTCTCCCACACCGTCACTTGACGATACTTTGGCAGATGAGGCCTACTATCTACTATTTAACTCGACTGAAAGAAAAAATAATTTTTGTTGTATTTAAATGATAAATGGAAGAATCTATTTTTTGACTAAATAAAAAATATTTTAAATAGAAAAAAAAATTACTGTATTTTTTAATTAATGAAAATAATAAATATGAGACGGTGAAATTTTTAAATAAATTAAATTCAAATTTAAATTGGAGAAAATTTTAGAAATAAATTCAAAAAAAAATAAAGAAATAATAAGGGAATTTGATTAATTAAAAGCGGATGTAGTTGACAACACCTTTTAGGACAACACCTTAATACTTTCGCTTAAGTATACATTTTTTAAATTTGGTTGGCCATTGGTTGGGGGAAATGTTGCCTAGACGTGTTACTTTTGATATTGTGTACCTCATTTTGATTTTTTTAATTCCTTTGTTGAACTAAAACTTCATTGTGAGTGATACATATTGAAAGCCCTCAGGATCGATTCCATCCTATCAGTTTTCTCTAATCCTAAAAGTTGTTGATAGGGGAAGATTTAGAAATATATGGACAATAATTCACCACAAAATTAAAAAAAAATAATAACAAGAAAATAAAGAAAAATGCTTTTCATGCTCCTACTCATTTTCACACAAAAATTTCCCCTTCCCCTTAACTAAATTTTTAAAACAATTCTTTCCTTCCTCATAATAAATTCAAGCTACTAGCCTTCTACTAAGCACCTCCCCCTTTATTTTTTCCCTCAATCCCCCCTCTTCCCCCCTTACCTCCTCCACTCCTTCTATCCTTCCCCCATTCGTCCCTTCTTTCAACCTTCCAAATAATTCATTACAGACCTTCAAACTTGTCAAATATTCTGTTTTTAGGGTAAACAGCCTCAAGAAAAAATTTTTTTCCTCTTTTTAAGCTTAATATCCAATTGAATATTCGATAGATTCTCGAGAAGCAATTGATTATTTATTATTTTATTAAAATTTAATTTGAATTTTCCTTCTTTTTTACCTTTCTCCCCACATTTATTTTTCCTGTTTTCTCTGTGAGTTAATTTTTCATAAGTTCTTTTTTTTGCAATTATAATTTTGAGGGTTGAATAAATTTAAAATGTAAAAAATTTTGTTAAATAATTAACACTAATAAATATTTTAAAAAGTAGAAAGTAAATGAATTCAATAAATTGATTAAATTCAAAATATCTTGAATAATTTATAAATTTTTGGAATTAATTGAATTGATTAAATTCAATAATTTATTAAATTAAATTTTCATCTACCCACTAGTATCTGGAACGAATATAGAGTAAAGTGAAGATATGCTATATTGTGGATATACAATATATTAGGGTATAGATTAGATAGCTCAAGAAGCAACAAAACTTTAAAAAAATGAGGCTAGGTATATTGAGATAAGACTGAATTGCAAAGAAATTAAATAATTTTGGAATTTAATTTGAATTTTCTTTGTTACTATGATTATTAAAAATAATTTTTTTTTATTTTTAATTTCTGGTTATTCTCTGATTTTTTTCTGGATTATTATAAATTAATTTTACTTCTGATTCTTATATTTTTTTCATTTAAAAAAAATTTTTTTAAAGATTTTTTATCCAAAAAATTAAAAAAGACAATAAATAAAATTTAAATGGACCGTTTACTACCGTATACCCATTTTGGCAATGCCCAACAATCTCAACGTATTGATGACGGGAGGAGTGACAATGAATCGAGTAATTTTGTTTTATTTAATTAGTAGATGTTTTAAAGGAATGATCGGAATAAAAAGTTCTGATAATGAAATACAATTATTTTATAATTCTGAAAAATAAAAAATCAGAATTTAAAAAAAAATACAACAACCAGAATTTGGACATTGAAAATACAAAAATCAGAATCTTAAAAAATCAGAATTTTAAAGAATATAAAAATCAATTTTAAAATATTCTGTTGAATTCTGATTCTTAGCTTTATTTAAAATTCTGATTTCTGCGTCTTAGAACTATTCAAGAATTAAGTTTATTTAAAATTCTGATAATTTAAAGTTTACTTATATTAAAATTCTGATTTTTATTTCTTTAATAAAACACAAAAAGCAGAATTCTGATATAAAAAAAATACAAAAATCAGAATTTTAACTAAATTTTGTGTTTCTATTAACTAAAATATCTAATTAATTTTAAAGTTGTCGACAGTAATCCTGCTGCCGAGCAGAAATTAAATGTGAGAGGAGATACTCAGTCAATGGGTCTTCAAATGCCAAATAATGTGAGTACGAAAATCAAAAAAAAAAATAAAATTAATAAATATTATAGCCACACAATATTTTTAGCGGTAATGGACAAACAGCAGGAACAGTTTATGATGAAACTTTTATGCAGGCTAGGTGAATAAATTTTTCGAAAAATTTAAAAAAAAATTCAATTTAAAGAGGCGCAGCAGCCCTCGCAGAAATGGAATCTAAAATTGCTGCTCAATCATTTACTTCTGGTATGCTTATACCTCCGCAAGTTGATAATTCGTTTGGGCATCATTCTATGGAACAAGTTGCAAACAATAGCAACACTGCTTTTCAGGTTGGAATAAGTTAAAATCAGAATTTAATAAAATAAATCAGAATTAAAAAATCAGAATTTAAATATAAACCAGAAAGATAATAGAATAATTCTGATAAATAAAAATCAGAATTTTTTCAGAATTTTTTTCAGATTTTTTTTTAATTCTTAAAAAATTCTAGATTTAATAATTGAAAATCAGAATTTTAGTAAAATCAGAAACGCATTTAAAAATTCTGATAAATAAATATCAGAATTATAATCAAATAATTCTGATTAATATTAAAATCAGAATTTTATTAAAATAAAATCGAAAACACATTTAATTCTGAAATTAATTAAAACAAATTAAATTAAAGGCAGAAATGGCCGCTCTATGTCAACAACAAATGCTTCACGCCCAAATGTTGCAGCAAACTTGCTTCACTCCCGTTACCGGAATACAACATTATAACAATTCGGCAGCCTCAACAACAAGTAATACAATTTCAAACAATCTTCAATCATCCTCTTCTATGGCACATTTTCAACAAAATTTAAATAATTCATCCCCTTTTGGCCTACACAATTACTACTCTCCTCATCAACAGCAACAGGCTAGTGTTTTTATTTTCTAAATTTACAACAAAAATACTAAATTAAAATTTTGATTTTCTTAATTTTCTGATTTTTCTGAGATTCTGATTTTCTCTGATTTTCCTGATTTTTTTAAAATTCTGATTATTTTAATTCTGATTTTTCGAAATTCTGATTTCTTTAATATTTCGTTTTTCGGAATTCTGATTTTTTAATTCTGATTTTTTATTTCTGATCTGCTTTAATTCTGATTTTTTTCTGATTTTTAAAAATAATATTCATAAAGAAAAACAGATGTTAGTACCCCTTTTTCCTCTCCTTTCCCTCCTCCTCATCCCTCTCATCCATGAACACATACAAGAAAATAAACTTTCAATCCATCTTAAATTTAAACTAAAAATAAAGGCTATTCAAGAGAGAAGATAATTAAATATATTTTTGAGGGAGAAAGGGATTCTGATTTTGCCCCTTTTTTCCTTTGCGCGGTTATCGAGAAAAAAAAATAATTTTTTACCTTATGTCGGAGTTTTTGATTGACTCGAAAATTAAGAAAAAAGGGGAAAAAAGATTATCCACTCCCCCCAAGTTAATTTTCTTTGGTTAATTACCGCGACCTTTTAGCCCGAAAACTAAGCAGTTATTAAATTTAGAGGATTATTATTGGATAAATATTGAAGTAAATAATGAAAATATTTTAATAAAATATTGTGAAATGGGGATAATAAAGGGCAATTATCCTCTCTCTTTGAATTGAAGGAGAGAAAGAATCGAGGGGCTCGAAAGCTGTCCAAGCCTTCTCAAAAGCCGTCCAATATCGGTTTGAGCTAAGAAAATTATTTGTCCAAACTATCCAAGCTTTCCAAGAAAGATGTTTAAGACCGTAGATTTTTCTCCAAGCTTCTTCAACCCTAGGAACAGTCCAAGACCGAACCCCCCAAATATTGGTTTAGGCTTTCGAACGTGTCAATTTTTCTGCGGATATATTCCTAATAAATCGTTTTCTATATTTAAAAAAAAATTTCTTTAATTGTATAGAGGCTTCATCGTGGGAATTTTGGCAAATTTGTTTTGGTTATTATCCCATCCAAATATCCTCTTTTATTGTTTAAATATTAAGGGCATACAAAACACTTTTAAATATTCGTTTCATATTTCTTCTCACGAGGAGAATAAACTGAAATTTTTTCTTAAATTTATGAAAGTAAAAAAAAAAATTTTTTTTGAAAATATTATTGATGTTTTCCGGATTGTGAACAAAATTACCCTTTTTTAGAAAAAGCCTAATCTCAAATAAAATCCCACCCTAAAATTAAAGCATCCCCATAAAATATTGTTATGCTTGAAGGAAAAATAAAGCCACACGTCTCTGATCTGATTTTTCTTTTTGTGATTTTAGGAAATATTAGAGATGTTCAAGACAAAAAATTTTCCAAGATTCAAGACCAAAAATTCATCTTAAGGCCAAAACTAGAAAACCCCCAAGAAAAGTCTTAAGTACAGACTGAAAACCAAAAGCCTTGGACGTTTCTAGGAAATATATCACTCGAAATTTTGTATTAAAAAAATTTTCCTACTCATCTAGTAAATAAAAATATAAATTATTTATTATAGCTGCCTAAATCCTCAATAAAAATAACCGCTTAATTTTTCCTTTTAAGGTCTTTATTCATGCCTAAAATTAATTGACTTTTACAAACATAAAATAATAAAAATTTTATTCTCTTTATTCGTTCCATTTACCTAAATTTTTCTGTAATAAATCTGTTTATGGAGGATTTTCTGTTTTCAGAAAATAAATAAACCAACCGCCGCCCTATTGCCAAATATTTCTGGATACCCTAGGGATTACATTAGCGAATGAATTTGGGATCTATGGACTATGTGGAGGAATGAAATAATGAAAAAAAGATGAAAGGCGGTCTTTGACTTTTTTTATTTATTTATTTTTGCTTGTAATATGGTAGTTAAGTAAAATGGGATTGTGAAATTTTAAAGGATTAAAAAATTAAAAAATAAGCAAAATAAAAAAATTAATTTTTATTCGTATATGCAGCCGATTCCTGTTCAGACGACAATGAATTTTCATATTTTTCTTTCTTTAAATAACATATTTTATATGTTTAATTTTGTTTTAAAAATTATTTCATTTTTACATGGAGTAATTATGAGATTTTGACCCTCAAAATTCTTAAAATATTTTTACTTTGAACTCTAAAAAGTGAATTCTTTTTGCCTACGGCCTTCCGAAATTTTCAAAATTCGCCTGCGGCGCAGAAAAATGCAAGAAATTTGGCTTCATGGCCTTCAAAATTTTTGAAAATTTCCGCCTGCGTCGCAAAAACGGAAGAAATCTGACTTAAGGATATCCAAAATTCTCAAAATTTTTGCCTGCGGCGCAGAAGGGATTTGAGCTTAAGAGGAATATCAGGAGATAAAAATGTGGGAAATTCGGTGGAAAAGGTATAAAGTTTATTGGAAGTGAATGAAAACTCGATGAAAAAATACCGTGTTTCGGGTAACCCGAGCCATCTTGGAGACAATATTGTTCATTGCACTCCAAAATGCTCAAAAATTTCGCCTTTGGCGCAGAAAATGTATTATATTGGAGGAGTTATGGCTTTAAAGCCTTCCAGGATTCAAAAATTATCGCATACAACGCTTAAAATTTAAGACTAGATGTCACGGACTCCAAAAAATCATAAAGATTTTCGATTTTTTGATTTTTTCTGAAGTACGAGTAAGTACGAGGTACGAGTACGAGGTACGAGGCCTAAAATAAGGGTGGTACGAGGTACGAGTACGAGTACGAGCAAAAAAATGGGGGTGGTACGAGGTACGAGTACGAGTACGAGGCCAAAAAAAGAGGTGGTACGAAGTACGAGTACGAGTACGAGCAAATTTGAAATTTCGAAGCACTGGTAATAAATTTTCAACCCCAATAATGTAAATAAATTAGAGGGTATTACTTTATCAGAATTTTAATTCAAATTGTTTTTAATAAAATTAATTTAAAAAAATTTTATTTCAAAAAAAAAATTAATTTTTCAGTCATTATTGGCTTCTAACACCTCCCCCACCGCTAATTCATTTCTACTTCCAAATGTTTCAAATATTGTTGAAGCAAATTCTAGCAACATCTCATTAAACAGAAACACCCAAAAACAACAACAAAATCAACAACGCTTTAATAGTGGTACGGCAATCTCAACATTATATGGGGCAACGGCTAATTTAAATGCTAATAATAATATTGCCGGTATAATAATAAATAATAATATTGCTGGATAAATCAGAATAATATCAAAATAATTTTAATTAATAAAACTTCACTAGCAAAAAAATCAGAATTTACTGTAAACTTGAAGAAACTGAAAAATCAGAATAAATAATTAAAAATATAAAAGAAAAATCAGAACAAACAAAAAATCAGAATTTATTGAAGTTTTATTTGTTCATATTGTACAAGAAAATCAAAATAATAAAATCAAATAATAAAATCAGAATAAAATAATAAACTTGAATTAATACAAAGGCTCGAATCAGAATAAATTGACAGAGCAAATAACCAGAATTAATAAAATCAGAATTAATTCTTATTTGTATAAAAAATCAGAATAAATTTTCAAGTTTTATTAAATTCTGTTTTTAAAAATCAGAATAACTAAAACTTGAAATAAAGCAAATCAGAATAAATACAAAAATACAAATCAGAATTAATTAAAAATTATAAAACACACAAATCAGAATTCTAAAAGTACAAAACCAGAAAAGAAATTTATTTAACCTTAATTTTCCCTTATTTTAATCATCAAAAATTCTAAAATTAATTTAAATTAATTTAAAAAATAAATTTAAAGAAATAGACACGGACCCGTTGGAATTACAACATTTTGCTGAACATTTTAAACAAAGAAGAATAAAATTGGGTGTTACTCAGGCAGATGTAGGGAAAGCTTTGGCCTATTTAAAAATGGCTGGAGTGGGGTCTTTATCTCAATCAACAATTTGTCGATTTGAATCGCTGACACTTTCACATAATAATATGGTAGCTCTTAAACCTATACTGCAAAGTTGGTTAGAACGGGCAGAGGAAGCAACTAAACAACAAGCTGTGGCGAGTGCTGCTGTAGAAGCTGGTGGTGTTGGTGGAGCGGGTGGAGGTGAGGAATTTTTATTAAAAAATCAGAATTAAAAATCAAAACAGAAATTAAAAATCGGAATTGGAAATCAGAACAGAAATAAAAATCAGAACGGAAATAAAAATCAGAACAAAAGTAAAATCAAAACAGAATTAAAAATCAGAACAAAAGTAAAAATCAAAACAGAATTAAAAATCAGAATTAAAAATCAGAAAAAATAATCATAACAAAAATCAGAACAATAATTCAGAAGAAAAAATCAGAACTAAAAATCGATTGAAAATTTAAAAAAAATATCAGAATTAAAAATCAGAACAATAGAATTTTTTCCAAAAGATGCCTTAACCCTTCAATGTATCGCTGCCGCTACCGCAGCTTCCGCTGGTATATTGCCCTGTTCAGAGAAGAAACGTAAAAGAACATCCATTGCCGCACCAGAAAAGACAGAATTAGAAGAACAATTTAAATTACAAAGTCGTCCTACAGGTAAAATATTTTTAAATTTTTTTATTAAATCTTAAAATAATTTAGGTGATCGTATAGCTGCTATAGCAGAAAAACTTGATCTCAAAAAGAATGTTGTTCGTGTTTGGTTTTGTAATCAAAGGCAAAAACATAAAAGGTGGAAAAAATAATATTTAAGTAAAAAATATAAAAATCAGAATTAATAAATTAAAATCAGAATTTTTAATAAAAATTGGTTGAAACACATTCTGGTTTCAGAATTAATTAGTATCAGAATAAATTAGGAAATCAGAATTAATTAGTTTATTAAATATAAAACACATTATAAAATCAGAATTAAATTTAAAATCAAAAACACATGCAATAAATCAGAATTACAAAATAAAATTCCATAAAATACATAAAATACATTTTAAAATCAGAATAGTTCAATAAAAATATTTTTCTGTATTTCAGAAATCAATTTCGTACAAATCGTGTAATATCCGGACTTTCACAAATGGCCAGCAGTAGCGATCTTGACCAGCACCAGAAATCACCAATTTCACACCATCAAATACAGCACAATCAATATCAAAACACTTTAGACAATAAATTGGTAGCCTCGTGTAACTCGACAACTACAGCCGCAGCCGCATCTCTAGCAGCTGCGGTTCAAGCAGCAGCCGCTGCTAGTATGCATCACCAACTTAGAGAACAACAAAGACATTGTAAAAAAAATTAATTTTTAAATAAATTAAAGTGAAAGTGTGTAAGGTCATTCTGTAAACAGACCAAACGCGTGTACTTCAGGGATGTCACGGGTTATCCGAAGTACGGACATCAGTAAATAATAAAAATAGGTAGTGAAATGATTGCAAAAATTCATTAACGCAGATAGAACGGTTGTCAAGGATTACCTGAACACACTGAATTTTTTCGACCAGAAACCTGATCCAACAAATTTTTCAAAATATCTTACAATAAATTTAAAGATTAAATTAATTTTAGTTTGCCAGAAAAGAGAGGAAGACTCAGAAGGATCTGCAATATTCGAAAATCAACAAAGGAAATCCTCTCCGGATTCAACCGACAACAGCAATTGTAAAATTGAAAACGAAAAATTAGAAAAACAAAAAAATATTTCTGAAAATGTTATTTTTAACAATAACAATAATTCGGTTATTCAACATGCATCTTTTGGGGGTGGATTTAGATCAGATACTCATCAATTATTTTATCAACAAGAATAAATTTTTAAAAATTTAAATATATAAATATATTGTATAATTTTATGTGTGAAATAAATTCTTTATTGAATACTGAAATTAAATAGTGAGCAAATTCTGATTTATTTACTTGATTTAATATAAAGTTAAAATCAGAATTTTTACTTATTTGTTAGATCAAATCAGAATTCTTTTAAATTCTTGTTTATAACAGTTCTGGTTTTTATTTTATCGTATTTTATTATTTGTGCGAAAAATACAATTCTGGTTTTTAAAATATTTTTCATCGAAATTCTGATTTTACTAATCTGGTTTTCAAATTCTGATTTTTTTAAATTCTGATATTTTACAATCCTAATTAAAATTCTGTTTATATTCATGTCTTCACAATTCTGATTAGAATATAATGCTTTTACAATCACAAATCAGAATTTGTGTTTTAGTTTAATTAAGAAATACAAAACCGAATTAAAAATCAGAATTAAATATCAGAATTTGTATTTTACGACTTAATTTAAAAATACAAATCAAAATTCAAGTTTTATTATTTATTCAAATCAGAATTTGTGTTTTAGTTTAATTTAATAAATACAAATCAGAACTACTATTTACTACATAAAATACAAAATAATTTAATTGTATTTTCTCTCATTTAATTCAGAATATTTTTATTCATCAATTTCTCCATGAGGAATTAATTTATATGGCGGTCTCACAATTTCAGGAGGAGGATCAATATTTCCATAGTCGGGTGGTGGAGCTTTGCATGTTTCAGAAATAATAAATAACATTAATATTATTGTTAATAAAAGATTTATTTTTATTATTTTAATCATTTTTTGTTAAAATTATTTTCCTATTTTCTGGTTTCCCTTTGCTTTTAAACCGTTAAAAAAACACAGATCGTGGGACCAAGTGTCATCTTGTGTTGGCAAAAATACAAAAACAAAAATACAATAAAAAATAAAAATTTATTTAATTTATGCACTCTATAGGGTAAGAAATTTTTTTGTAAAATTATTTTTAAAAAAAGCCTTTAAAAATTTGTTGTTGGATTTATTTTTCAATAATAATAAAATAAATAATAAACGTTTTAATTTTTTATGCTGGAAAAAAAATTTTTCTTGCAAAAAAAATTTTTGACTATGGAGTGCATAAATTGAATAAATTTTTATTATATTTTTGTCCAAAGAACATTTTTCATATACCCACACAAGACCACACTTGGCTTCATGGAGGTGTGCATTTAAAGGGCTTATAAGCGAAGGGACAACCAGAACATAGTAATAAAAACCAGAACATAATAATAAATTTCAACAAAAAATTAATTTAAAAAATGAAAATAAATTTTTTATTAACATTAATATTGATGATAATTATTATTTCTGTATCTTGCAAAGCTCCACCACCCGACTATGGAAATCTTGATCCAAAGCCTGTGCTTCAGAAACCGCCATTTAAAGTAATCCAGGATTAAGAAGAAACTTGAAAGGAAAAATATTCTGAAGTTGATGAGAGAGAAAATACAATTAAATTATTATTTTGTATTTTATATAGTAGGACATTCTGATTTGTATTTTTTAATTATTCAAGTTTAAAATACAAATTCTGATTTTTTAATGAAACATAAATTCTGATTTTTTAATAAAATACAGATTCTGATTTTTAATAAAACACAAATTCTGATTTTTAATGAAACATGAATTCTGGTTTGTAATGTTATTAAAATTTAAAACACATACCTATTCTGATTTGTAATAAAATTTTAATTCTGATTTGTATTTTTTAAATTATTCACCTTGAAATTATTATCAGAATTTCTTTTTTTCTGATTTTTATATAAACACATATAATTCACATATTTTATTAAAAATCAGAATTCTGATTTTTTTATTTTACACAGCAATATATTTTTAAGTTATAATATTCTGATAGAAATTCTGATTTCTATTTCTGCTGTTCATTTCAGAATTTTAAACAAATAAAGTTTAATTTCTGATTTGTATTTTAGTGTTTCAAAATTCTGATTTAAATTTTTAATAAAACTTTTTCCTTTGTACATAAGAGTCAATTAAAAAATAAACCGGTTCTTCTACAAATTCTGTTTACTATTTTTCAAGGTCAATAATACAATTTAAATAAATACAATTTAATAAGTATTCTTTAAAAAATAAGTAGCTCCCCCCTACAAATAAATTTGTTTGTTTGTATTTTTCAATAATTAGTTTTAAAGACTACAAAAACCCAAGACTACCATTCATTCCCTAACAACCCCTCCTTTCTAAAATAAAAAAAATTTTAAAAATTTTAAAATAATTTTTTTCAATTTTCTTTCTTAAAAACATTAAAAAATTTTTTTAAATGTTTTTCTTCATTATTCATCCGTTTTTCTGACTCATTTGTCAGTTCGACATTCCCTTCTTCTCCCCTCAACAAATAGTCAATAAAATAGATTTATTGGAAATTTTTTTCCTGCCCTAGGTCACCACCCCTACGCTACACATCTAAACGAATCGATAAATCGATTCAACTCTACGGGGAGCTGTGGATACTAAAAAGAGTAAAACAGGCAAGCAGTTGTTGAGTGGAACTCTAAAAAACCTGTCAGTTAAATCATGTGCTTTACACACAAACATTCATCAAAATAAAAATAAATTTATGGAGGGGTGCACTTTTAATTTAGAAACCCCTCACTCCCTTTTTGTGAAATAAGTGACCGAGACCATCTGTCACTACCAGCCCCTCTGTTCTCTCCTTTCCCTCACGCTTTACTTTTTTTATCCCTCTCTCCGACATTCAAACTAGACAAAAATAAACAAAGGGAGGGGGTACTTATATTTCAAAATAAGTGCCTATACAAAATAAGTGCCCCTTTTACCTACACATTAGAGCCTGATACTTATTTGCCCTGCCAATTTTTTGTTTTAGATGTACAAAATGGTCAGTGAGTGAATAAATCGATAAGGCTCACCGAGCTGAGTCGAATGGCCTTTAGAACCTTACTGTAGTAGATCCGTCGTGTAGGCCCTTAGAAGCATCTGTAGAGAGTCCTGTATTAGATGTACAAAATGGTCAGTGTCTCCTATATGTATGTAGTAGTATCCCTCTCCTACTTATTCCTCTCCCTTACATTCCCACTTATCCCTACCCCTAACATCCTACCGACAATTTCCATCTCTTACATCTATCCTCTATTCTCATCCCAACCTCTCAGTTATTTGAGAGATTCATTTGTTTGTTTCATCCTCTCCGGATTAGTCAACGTCTAAATAAATATATCCACATCGCAAAAAAAAATATCCCCCCATCCATCCACACGAGTAGCACTCACATCCCTCATATGCTGTTCATATGACATGCTCGCCCTATTTTTATATACGCGTGCGCCAATTGATTTTTACCTAGTTCTCTAGCTAATAGTGTATAAAATTTTTCTCTTTCTTTTAGCCATCCCCACATACAACAGAATATTAAGACCCTCGCTAAAAATTCGTTTATTAGGCTGTCCTTCAATTTTCTTAGTTTTTGGCTTCAAAACACCCCTAAAACAGAATAAAAAAATATATAATTTATTACGCTAGCTTTTAAGACTTCTACATAGTATTTATTTATTTATTAGTTTTTAATTGCGTTCCCCTTTTTGCTCTATAATTGTTAGTTTCCGAAAGGTTTTTGCAAATTTTCTTTTATCTCCTTTCCTAGAAACCGAGTAGGGTATTTATTATTTTTAAAGTTGGGATATGGTAATTAGAGATTTTTTAATTGGCATTCTGTTTTGCTTTGATATTTCATCTTCATTTAAGAAACAGGAGCAATTAGAAAGCGGGTTGGGAGGGTCGTAAGGGAATCAAGAATTATACCTCGAGAAAAATATCGATCTCGATAACGAGATTTAGGTTGTTGGAGATCTCGCGTTGGAGCTCTCTCCCTCTCTCTCTCTCGCTTATAAAAAATTCAGAATAAATTAATTTATTCTGAACTTCTAATACATAGAGACACCTCACATTTTTCTTAGTAAAGTGATCGATTCTGGGCCAAAAAAAAAACAGAGGATTTTCCTGTTCGGTTCCGTATATCCAAAAATTATTTCTGAACTTGTTTAATTTATTCTTTAATTTATTCCGAATTTTTTTCAATCGGGTTTTATCTGATCCGAATATAAAAAACTTGTTTTATGAAACTAGTTGTATTCCTCTATTAACTTTTCTAGTTAATCTATCTGTAAAAATATCCCAATTACTTTGCTTAACTCTTTAGACTTCATTGTCGCCTTTTAACTTTTATTTTCAATTCTGGCATTCTGTTTTTCCTTGATATTATTGTATCTGGCTACCAGAGTATCACTTCTAGAGTGTCTCCAATAGAGATCGGTGCGGAACAGTATCCCGCGCGGGATTTTGCGGGATACCGGTCCCGCAATCCCGCACTTTTTTCGATTTGCGGGAGTGCGGGATTTTGCGGGATTATTCCCGCGGGATCCCGTCCCGCAGACGTTTTTAAATGTTACTCCCGCGTGCGGGATCCCGCAAACACAATTTTTCCTATCTCCAGTCTCCAACTCTCGATTTGTTCCGTTCTCTAATGGTAGTACTCTATTGACCCCCACCGATATTTTTTAAAATTTTTTTAAAATTGGCGTTCTGTTTTGCCTTGATATTTCATCCCCAATTATTTTGAAGCTTTACTGTATTTTCATTTTTGGAGTTTTTTTGTATTTTTTTATTGTTTTTATAAGTAGCTACACAGTTAATTATTCCTTGCCTCAACAACAAAAAATTTTTTGCCTAAAACAACAAGTCTTTTACCCTTTGTATTCCTCCCTTCCTTTTTTTAAATCCTCTTAAAATAATTTTGGCTGTACTTTAGCCTGTGGCCCACTCAAAAACGGGTCAAATTATATACCATTCGATTCGTCTCGGCGAGCTGAGTCGAATGGTACCACTCTTTTTTTGCGGAAATTCCTACGAGCCGAGATATAGGTCCTTAAAAACCGAAAAACCAAAGGGGGGACCAAGCACTTTTTTGTGGCGAAAAATTCGAATATGCAAATAATAGCTCATTCGAAAGAGCTCGTCGAGCTGAGTCGAATGACACCAAAATCAACGAAATCCGACTTGATTTGACAAAGTTATGATCTTTTAATTTAGCTCCGTACCTATGGCATCTGTGGAGATTTTTGCTGCTACGGAGGCCCCAAATACATCCAGAGCAAGGGAGATAGGAATAGGTTTATGTTACGAGCCCAGACCCAGCGCCCGTAGACTCCCCGCGAGGCGCGTGCCGCAAAACCCCGCGCGAAGCGCGGGGTTTTGCACAAGCGCCTCGCCGACGTCCCATAGGTTTATGTTGCTTGTTTTTTGTATTGTAACTTTGTCTAATCTTGTTCAATCCCGGTGATTTTGGTGTATTTCGACTCAGCTCGTCGAGCTCTTTCGAATGAACTATTATTTGCATATTCGAATTTTTCCCCACAAAAAAGTGCTTGGTCCCCCCTTTGGTTTTTCGGTTTTTAAGGACCTATATCTCGGCTCGTAGGAATTTCCGCAAAAAAAGAGTGGTACCATTCGACTCAGCTCGCCGAGACGAATCGAATGGTATATATTTTGAGCTGTTTCTGAGTGGGCCACCGGCTAAAGTATATCCATAATTTTTTTTAATTTTTAGGTTTAAGCTTGTAGTATTTAAAAAACATTTTTGTTAAAATTTATGTGTAATGTGTGGTTTAGAATGCGATGTTTGTAAACAAAAACTTACGTCTGGAGACAATACGACCCCAACAATATGTATTTTCCCATGTTTTCATAAATATTGTGAACGGTGTAAAGGTGGGGAAATTTTTTTGAAATTTTTTTGAAAATTTTTCCAGTTTGAAAATTTTCAAAAATTTTCAAAAAAATTTTCAAAAAAAATTTCTCAAAAAAATTTTTTGAAAAATTTTTCAAGAAAAATTTTTTTTGAATTTTTTTAAAATTTTTAGGAAAATTCTGAGAAATTTTCTAAAAAATTTCAACAAATTTCCAAAAAATTTTCAAAAAAAAAATTTTTTTTCCAGCCCAAGTCCTTGCCACTGCCCGTCCTCAACATGGTGCTGAAAGCCGTGTGTCTTGCAAACTGTGCAATCAACATTTTCTTTTAAACGTGTTATATGACTACAGTGAAAATCAGATTGAAAAAATGTGAAAAAAATTTTCAAAATATTCAAAAAATTTCAAAAAAAATTTTCAGTTTTTGCCTTCACTGTAATATCAAAAATAAAGCTCCAGTGGAATGGCGTTGTAAAAGCTGTGAGAATAGATATTTGTGCGCCCATTGTTCACAGCCTCATTATCATTCTGGACATGAGTTGGAGCCTGTGGTGAAAAATTTTTTTTGTTAAATTGGGACCAAATGTCCACTTCTGAAATTTTTTTGCTAAATTGGGACCAAGGACTTTGTCAAAAATCATCTAATCGAGCTGATTTTGGTGTCATTCAACTCAGCTCGTCGAGCCCTTTCGAATGAGCTATTATTTGCATATTCGAATTTTTGACCCAAAAAAACAGCTTACTCCCCCCTATGGTACCCGGATTTTCAGGGGTCTGAAAATCCGGGAAAAATGCACAAGAGGACCATTTTGAGTACTTTTATACTGATATTTTACCTTTTTACACAATTTTAGACAAGAAAAAAATAAGTTCTGTTGTGTTCATGAGCCGAAGTCTTACCATTTTTTGTTATATTGGGACCAAATGTCCACCTCTGAAAATTTTTTTTAAATTGGGACCAAATGTCCACCTCTGAAAATTTTCTTTAATCCTTCATTTTCTGCTAAATTTAATTTATAAAATCTTTTTTAGATGAAGCCTTCCATTCCTTTGCGTTCCCAATGCTCTTCTCATTCGAACGTCCTTGCAACATATTTGTGCTCTTGTCAAGCGGTAAATTAAAATTTACAAGTCAGACCTCATTATAAGATACACCTCGTTAATTCCAAGCCGGCAATCTCGGAGAATTGGGGCCATCTCGGAGAAAGAATTTTTCTACCCCAATTCTCCTGGATTACCTCCAAGCCTTCTCCTCTTCTATTCTTTTTCCTTAAAATGAACAATGCTTTCTGTATGTATTATCCGTGTTTGAATATGCCGCAGGGAAATTGAGTGAAATTGATAGACTAAAAACGTCTGACCATTGTGTACATATTTTAAGGAAAAAATAATTGGGGAAGGGGGTGGACCAGACTTGGAGTTGCCTATAGCTTGATTTAAGATATGTTTTTTAGCTGGCTTCCGGGTAGAAGTAGTTGACCGACGATACCCTCTATTTAAATTATAAGAGGTGTTTTTCTGCCATATGAGTGTAATGTCGCTCAGCTGATTTAGCCATAAACAAAAATTTTAAAAAATAATTTCAGCGTTTATGTGACTATTGCCTAAACAACCATGCAGATGGCTCTACTGAACATCCACACGAACAACGCATTGCATACACAAAATTGGCTGAGAGGGCTAGAACAGAGTTGGAAACTATTAGGTGGGTGTGGGATATTTTGTCTCTCGTCTTTTAATTTTTTTGAATTTTTTTAAATTGCCTTATTTCTAAAAGTAAGGGAGAATTTGTTATTGTGGATTTAGACGGGTCCGGATATAAATTCGCGGATCTATTGAAAATTCTTTTCAAATCATTCTTAGACTATAGAATTTTTCGGGACGTGAATTCTGTAAGCGAATTATTTAAAAACGAATTAATCGAGCAAATGTGTCGAATCACGATAACACGTCCTTCCAGTAACACAGGGCCCAACCAGGCCTGGATAAGTGTTTCAGCGTGTTTAACCCTCACCGTTTACTCCCCCTTAGGGTGAGTCAATACTTAACTTTTTCCATTTGTTCAATTCATTCAAAGGGACATTTATCGAGCTTTGGTAGCTCCGGAGCTGGAGCCAAGATTTTAAAAGCTCGGAGCCCACAAATGCTAAATACCCAACACTGGCTTCGAGCTTTTACTAACCCAATATTATTTTTTAAATTTCTCTTTATCCTTTAAAAAATTTTTTTTTATTTAAGACGTCAAAGTATTCGAGATACCGAAAAAATAGAAAGTCTCAAAGAGAAAGTGGCTACCAACAAAAAACAAATAGGCATACAAGCAACACAGGCACGTACCGCTGTAGCTAATGAAGTTGTTGAATTAGTTAATGCAATTATTAGAAGGGGAAACGATATTGTAACGTGTATAGATTCGACAGAAGAAACAAAGCTAAAAAATTGTGGCCAATTGGAAAAAGAAATGCAACATTGGCTTGATAGATTGACTAAGGTAGTAATTGAAGCTGGTCTCTCGAACTTTTGCTGAAAATTTTTAAGAATCAGATAGATTTTGGAAATTGAATTTAAAATTGGAGGGAAAAATAAATTTAACAAATTTAAATAATTATCTCTTCACACTTATTTAGAGACTGGTTTTGAAAAGGTGCCTGCAGGATAATAACCTCTCCCTTCTCCAGTCTACCATAGGGCCATAATAATAGTTCGAGTTTAATAACGTCTGTTTCAGGCTTGGGTTATATACGTTGAACCATGTTGAAATTATTTAAATTAGTTATACCTTTCATACTTCTAGAAGCAAAATCCCAAAGCGGACCAAGGGGTGTTTTTAAGCTTGGTTTCACTACCCCCTTCCCACTCCCAATTCGTTCCGAGAGGTGTTTTATTCCTGATTTTAATTTCCCTCCCACGTCATTTTCTTTCTGTCATCAGCAATAAGTTAGTGGGATTGTTATAGAAAGATTCTGAATTATTAAAAAAAATATTATTTTTTTCATTTTCAGATTGAAAGCTTTACACAATCAGCATTATTTACAACAGTCCAACAAGACCATCCAGGAATGTGGTCTGCTTCAATGTTTTCACAAAGTGCCCTATTTCAAGTTAATAAACGACGAGATTTAGCTAAAAATACGTTAGAACAATTTGAACGTTCGCCAATAATTTCTTATCAAAGTTGGTCAACAAAAGAGTTGTATAGTGCAATACGTTCTTTTGGTCTATTAAATTTGGATGGAGAAGTTAAAGTGAGAGGAAGAGGGGATTTTTATAAAAAAAATTTTTTTAATTTTTTGGGAAGGTAGGGGTTTATAATGTTCCAAAACTTGAATTTAATCGTTCCTGGCAGTTACTAGGAAATCCCGTGGTTCTTGGTAGATTTGGGCGATTCCATCTAGGGTTGCCGCTTTCGAGTCGGATCGACAGGTCGAGGCATTTTTTTCGGGCTTGTTTTTATCGAGTCGGGCCAGTACGAGTCACTTTTTGTCCAAATATCTTAGGCCCGACTCGATCTTTCTGTCCGAATCGGTCCATTTTGGCAACCCTAATTCCAAGATTTTGAATTGTGGAGCTGTAAAGGGGTGAATAACTCCCGCAAGATTACTATTGCTTTTTCGTGAACCCTCGCAATTCACAAGAAGAGTTAAGGTTGCTGTAGCGGTCCCATTTTTCCCGTGTCGGTCACTATCAGGGCTGGGTCTGATTTAGGAAAAATAATTGAGTCAGGATTTGTGTGTGTTCAGAATTTTCTTCGGATTGGGGTTCGGGTCGAAAAAAGTCCTTGTATCGGTTTTTTGGTTAACTCAGCCCTCGGTCACTAGATACAAACAAAATCTTGATCAATTAAATGTTTTGACGTTAATCAAACAATTTTTAGATCCCAGCACAAACAACACCACAAAATGCTCACATGTTTTCAATTTCAAATAGTTTTACCCAGTCTAATAGCAATTCAAACACTTCGAACAATTCAATAGATACTCCAACAATCCAACAACAACATAAACGGCCCATTCCTCCAACTCAAAACGTCCCTCCAATTATACGTTCTACTTCAAATCATTCAAATGCTTCAACTTCACAACAACAACAACATAATGTTAATTTTTCTGGTAGTAATAATAATAATATACAACAACAACCATTACAACAACAGCCACAAAGAATTGTTACACCATCAGCTAGTATTATGGTGGGTTGAAAAAAAGAATAATTTTTTTCCAAAATTTTTACAGTCAAATAGGGTACACCTACCGCGAGGCCAACCTACCGCCGATCTATAACTTCTTCAGATTCGACAATTCTGAACGAAGTTATATCTCGGCGGTAGGTTGGGCTCGCGGTAGGTTGGCCTGCTCCCGGTCAAATATGATGTAAAAATGGACCTCAGATTTTTCCGGCTTTTACCAAATTAAAAAAATTTTTTTTGATCAATTACCCAAGTTTAACACGTATTAGATTTATTAACTGATCACGTCTTGGAACATTTCATTTTATTTGAGGTGGAATTGGAATTAAAATTCTTATGGGAAAGGGCCCGATTCATTATCACAATTGACTATGGCTACCTTCCAATCCAATGATGGATTCTAAAGAATTTTATTTTTATTTAAATGCCGTTTTTTGGACATCAATTCTGCCCTCATCTTTTAACTCCTTTTATTCTTTTTTTAGATCTTATCATCTCCCCCTCCCAATATTCAACCAATTCCAACATCTATCCATCACCCCATTCAACAACAGCAACAACAGTATAATATTGGTGGTCCCCTTCATTCCGAAATTCACCATATTTCTGTATCGTCTCCAACTCCAATTATTCCACAATTATTGCAACAACCTCTAAATGTTTCTGGTTCACGTTTTGTACAACAACACCCACAACAACACCCACAACAACAACCACAACCCCAGCAACAACAACCTCAGCATCATCATCCTCAACGTCCTCCACAATTACTTCCATTAAATTGCCCATTACCTGTTGTTGGATCTCCTCCAATTTCTTTACCTAATACACCTCTAACTCCTGTTATGCATGGACCACCTGATCAAATGCAAATTATGAGGCAACAAAATATGGTATTGCAACAACAACAACAACAACAACATGTGAGGAGATAATTTTTTTTTATTTTAGACTATGGGAGATTTATTATGAATTCTTATGGAGCTTATATCCTAATTTGAGATCGGATCGAGACGATATTAAGTTTAAATATCTCAGTTATCGAGATAAAGTTGGTATTTTTCCCAGGGACCTACGCTTTATAGGGATGTACTCCCTGGAACCGGGCTCGGAACTTGTATTATATACCATTCGATCTTTTCAAGCATCGATCCAACTTAACCCGATGAGACGATTCGAATTAGTTATCATTTCTATAATAACGCTCTTATATACACCCTAGGGAAATATTGGAGGTTAACGAAAGAGTACCAAAGACTTATTATACCGATATCTAATTTTTACCAATCCTGAAATCCGACCTCTAATCCTCTTCTTTGCAATTGTGCATATAATAATTTTAGATGGGTCAACAACAACTTCAACAGCAACCTCATCATCAACAACAACAACGTTCCATTCAACAACAACCTTGTCTTCCTCTTAGACAACCACCACCACCACCACAATTTCGTATGCAACAAATTCCTCAAAATCATGCTGGTTCAATACCACATCAACTTCAACAACAAAATATTTGTCAAAATTCACAACAACCAATGTTTAATCAACAACATCACAATCAACAACAGCCACCCCCACCTCCACATATTATTCAACAACAACAACAAATGCATCAGCAATATATGACAGCACAAAGACTTCATTTACAGCAACAACAATTAATGCTTTCACAACAGGCATGGAAAAAAATTTTTTTTCTAGGCTATATTGGGAGGGGGTATTCGAAATCTATATATGTATTCTTCAAATATTCGAAGAATATATAGCATCGAAAAATTCTCCCGATTCTTCGGTTCGGTTCAGAACTAACAGCCTTAATTATGACCTGTGAGCTCTTTAGTTGAGGAGAGGTGGCTAACTTTGTCTTTCTTGAGCTCCAGATTTAGCTCTAGAACTAGCTCCTAAATTCTTGGAACTTTGTGCCTTCCTATAGGCAGGCAAGGCCCAAAGGCACAGCCTCTAAGTTACGCCTCTTTCTCTTGTTACACATTTTTCAATAAAAATTAAATTTTTTTTCCAGTATCACCCTCAAGTTATGTCTCCTCCATTTCAACAACCACAACAACATATTGTTCATGTCTTAGATTCTCCACATAATCAACAACTTGGTAATAATTGTGTTGGACAAGAAGACCGTCCTCTACCTCCAATTATATCTAGAATTCCAAATCCTCGACTTAATGCTGCACAACAATTTGTGGAGTGAGTTTGAGCTTTTTTTTCTGGATAATAGAGAGTAAGGTTGTCGGGTCCGGATATCCGGATCAGAAAAATGCCGGATATCCGGAAACTTTCGGTTCTTATACCGGATCCGGATATCCGAATATTTCCAACTATCCGACAACCTTATTAGGGAGGCGTTGAAAATTCAAAAAAAATTTCTAAAAAATTTTTTTTTCAAGTTCTGTTATTGGCAAAAATTTGACTTGTGTTCCTTCTGCTACTGATAACCATCCCCAACATCAATATCAAAATTCTGGTGTAACCCCCCTCGAGCATTTGGTAGAAATGACAAGTGCTTCTACTATGCCTCAACAGATATCTAGTAGAAATTTTGAAAATTTGCCGGCACATATTTCCCATAAACAATCAACATCTTCAGCTATTCCAGAAATTGTTGATTTATTGGATGATGAAGAGGAGGCGGAAGGAGGAGGAGAACAAAATAAAAATAATTCTTCTTGTCAAGAATTAGAAGCTTCAATAAATCGTTTAATAACAGTCCCTATAGCTAATGATATAATTATTAATTCTGAAAAAATTGAAAAAATTAATGAAAATTTAAATTTGCTTCAACAACAAGATTCTGCTTTGCAACAATTACAGCAACAACAACAAAATAATAATAGTAGCCCTCATTTATTAAAAGCTTTACGTCAGAATAAACCGCAAAGTGTTGCTGCAGACTCTACTGTTTCTTTCGCTGGAAATAATTGTTTGTGTTTTATTTGTTTATTAAAATCAGAATTATTTTAAAAAAATACAAGAAAAATACAAGTTGTAAATTAAAATTCTGATTTTTTTAGAAATTCAGAATTTTTCTTTCAGAATTATTAAATAAAATCAGAATTTTACTAAATCAGAATTATTTTAAAACAGAATTTTTAAAAATCAGAATTATTAAAAGTCAGAATTTTACTAGTTCAAATTCTGATTTACTTTTTTAAATCAGAATTATTTATAATCAGAATTTTACTAAATCAGAATTATTATTTTTTAAATCAGAATTATTATCAGAAGTATTATTTTTAAAAAATCAGAATTACTATTTAATATCAGAATTATTTAAAAATCAGAATTCTACTAGTTCAAATTCTGATTTTATTTTTTATATCAGAATTTTTGTATTTTCTCTAAAACACATAAAATACATTTTTAAATCGGAATTTTCTCTTTATTTTAAGCAACTGAATCTCCTTCTACTTTTGCTCCAATAAATACAAATTCTGGTACTAAACGAAAACCAGCATCAATAAATCCTGACGATGGGGAACAACAAAAACAGAAAAGATTAGCTAAAGAAATTGATAATAAAATTTTAAATTTAAATAATAATGAAGAAAAAAGGCCTGTAAATATTTCTCCCCCAGCCGATTTAATTACTACAACAACTGAAGAAAATGGGGAAGGAGGGGGAGGAGAAGATTTTGATAATAAGGAGGAGAATACTGAACAAAAATTAGGCAAACTTAAAACTTCGAGAAAATCAGATACTCCGAATAGTCTCGATTTACGTGTATTTAGTTCTCCGGAAGAACAAAATGCTGAGGAGGTGGGGGAAATTAATTATAATTTATTTCTTGAAAATACAGTAGCCCGTATATATGTGTAAGACACATCCCTAAGTTAAGACGCCCCAATTTAAGACACGCCTTTAAAATTTGGAGTTCTTAGTTAATCTCCGGATATTCGAAACTGCCAACACTAGCCATTGGGTTGGCCGCTAATTGAAAGATAGATCGTATTGTAAGATCTGATTCACCACCCCCAACTATTCATCCCCTAGGGTATATTTACAAAAGATTTCTGACTAAAATAAATTCTGAAACTAAAATTTTTCTAGGTTGCTACTCAAGAAAAGAGGAATGAAAAAATTTCAATAAATTCAAAAACTGGGAAAATCTCAACACTTAAGCCTTTACCTAGTAATAATGAAGAAGCATCTTGTAGTAATAATAAAAAATCTGAAGGAAAAATTTGTGAAAATGTTGCAAATAATAATAAAACGGAAGAAAGGTTAAATAATGAAGATGTATTATTATAAAAAAATTAAATAAAAAAGGCAAAAAAGGGGTCTCATAAACAAAAAAAATTTTTTAAATAAAATTTATAATACTTACATGCATCATAAAAATTAATTAATATATATTTTAAGGTTTAAATTTTTATTAATTAAGACTTGATTATTTTTAGAATATTGGATTTCTCTCCCAAGTCGGAAAGAGGGGGGGGAGGCAGGGGGATTCCTTTAGAGATCGAACCATACGATTTTTTCGATATTTTTCGGTTCTGATATTTTTAGATATTTATCGAAATAATATCGACCGACCTCTTCTGCCGATCTCTATTTTCCTATATTTTTTGTCCCCTTGTCCCATACCTCAAAATTATTTCGAACCATCGTATCTTTTTTGGACTACTTTTTTTGCGATGAGACCCCTTAATAAAATTTTTTGGTGTTTCAATATTTTTAAAATTAGTATTGAAAAAAATAGGGGGTATTAGATATAACCTTATTTACTCAAATAATTGCCCTGATGAGTAATTATTGTTTCAATGTTTCGTTCGAGTGTGGATTAAATAAATTAAGAGTGGGGGTGTAATTTAGTGATCGGAATTTCGTGCGATATCTCTTCCGTACCGACTACCGATAAACCGACTACCGATAAAAATACCGAAAAATACGGCAGTAGTACGGGGTCCAATCACTAGTATAATTATTTGAGGTTATTTTAGGAAGGCTAATTATTACTAATTTTATGGGGGTGATTTTTTCAAGTAATTATTTGAGTAAATACGGTATAGGGCAGTCAAAAAATATTTATTCCTTTACTGTTTCCAGTTTTTTATTTAAAAAAATTTTTTTTCCAGTCGTAATGCTACAAGTGATGATTTTTGGGATGATTATTGTTATGTATGTTCTCAAGGTTGTGATGAAACTACAGGATCTCTTGGTTGTTGTGAATCTTGTCCACGTGTCTTTCATTCTCATTGTCATGTTCCACGAATTAGGGGCGCTATGGAGGATTTACCGTTAGAAAAAAAATTTTTTTTTAATTTTTAAAATTTTTTAAATTTTTATAGTGATGATTGGCGTTGTTCGGTCTGTGTGGAATGCGAACCTTTGACTGTTCAAACTCAAGAATTTGGTAATAGAGAACAATTGGTGAGGAATTCAAATTTTTTTAAAGAAGAAAAAATGCTTGAACTCTCATCCTAACTGAGAGTGAATCCTAACCGAATAACCAAAGGATTTTCAGTTCGGTTCGTTTCCGGATATCTGAAGATTTCCCAAGAACCAACAGCTATTATTATTAGGGATCGGATTTATATTGAAATAAAATCGGAAAATATGGCCATAAAATATTGAAATAAAATGACAAAATATTGACAAAAAAGCTAATATTGAAATAAATTATCGTTTATTCACTAGCAAAACTCCAAAAAAAAGTCTAGAAATTTTTTGATTGACGAAATGAGGATGTGACATATTGTGGGCTTGTCCAGTGGGACATTTTGGGGGTGTTTGGTGGGACATTTTGAGTGCGAAATATTTTGGGATGGGCCATTATGTGGATTTTTGTACAGTACACATTTTGAGATGTGTACTCAAATGTACAGTACACATTTGAGTACACATTTTGAGTACACATTTTGAGGTTTTTGTTAATTGGGAAATTTTGGAGTGCGCCTTTTCAATAAGGGCTGAGACACATTCTAGGGAATAATTAATGGGAAGGCAACGGCACTGTAGTGAATAATAGGCCATAATCCCCTCTTTTCAGCGCCGCAGGCGAAAATTTTGAAAATTGCGGTTGTCAAGTAGCCAGAATTTCTTCATTTTTCCCTAAAATTTATAAAAAATCCCAAAATTTTAGTAAAAATATGCAAAAATATTGAAATAATTTGAAAAAAGTGAAAAATATTGATATAACTGGAAAATTGGCAAAATATTGAAATATATTGAAATGTAACTTTGTTGAAAATCATAATATCGAAAAACTAAGTGCATATTTGGGCTTTTCTCGGAATAATATATTCAGGAAAAAAAAATATATTTCAATACAAATCCGATCCCTAATTATTATACAAAGATTTGATCGAATTTCACTACCTAAAAAATTTTTTTAAGAAACCAAAAAATAATTTGGGTGTCCATTATTAACCTCAAAATGAGTAATAACCTCAAGAAATGTATTGGAATCTAACCTCAAACCTCTAAAGTCATTGACACTCTTCTTATATTCGGTTAACCTTAATATACTATATTACCTTTTAACTTTTAAAAAATTATTTTCTGATCCTATCATTTATCTGATTTTATCTTTTCTGAAAAATTGAAATGCGCTTAAAATTTACATAGAAAATAAAAATAATTTTCTTTTCTCGGAGTGTAATTTAAAATTAAATTGTAAATATTCCCTCAAATCTAATAAGGAAAAAAATTAATTTTTTTTCTAAAATTTTTTTTGTCTATCTAGCTTTGTGCAAAAGTCTTTTTGGCCTGTTTTGAAGATAACAGTCAAGTAGAATTATTTGTTAATCAAGTACCACAAACAGAAACAGATTATCATTCTGTTATTAAACACCCAATATGGCTACAATTAATTGGGGAAAGAATTAATTTTAAATCTTATACAAATGTTTCCAAATTTTTGGATGATATGAATTTATTATTTCAGAATTTTTCTACTTTTAATTCGGTGAATTTTTTAAAATTTTTTTGAAGGGAAAGGAAAAAAATTTAAAATAAAATAACGGGGTTAGGGTTAATGGGGGACACGCCCAAGTAGGCGCGCGGCCAGGTAGGCGCAAAGCCATAACTACTTGGAAAATTTCTGGACCTTAATAATTTTGGTACCATTCTCTTTAGCTCGATGAGAGGAATCGTTTAATACTAAATTTTGAAAGATTTGGAAATTTTGAAGCAAGTTATGGCTTTGCGCCTACTTGGCCGCGCGCCTACTTGGGCTGTACCTGGTTAATGAATCTTGAAATCTTTTTTTTTTGAAAATTTACTATCACACATATGGGAGGGCCCTAACATAGAAATTCTAGCTTCAATACGGCCAGAATTCATTTAGAATCCATACTGATTCATATTGTTGTTAAGTCTCTTATTTAATACACTCTTAAATCTGATTGACCAATGGGTGTGGGAGATGCCTAACATACACCTTATTTTAATTAGAGTACGGCAAAGTCGCATTCCCGGGATCCCGGAATTAATTTCAGAATGTTGACCGGGACGGGATCCTTCGACATTCCAAAAAAATTTTTTTCTTAATCTTATATGGGTGAGATATTCCAAGTGTCATTTTTAAGCCTACCCCATTTTTGAGCTTACAGGGAAATAATTTAAAAAATAATTTATTTTTTAAATTTAGCCTAGCGATCCATTAGCAACAAAAGGTAAAAGTGTTTACACACGGTATATCCAAGCTGTCAAAAAATTTATGCCTTTTTATCAAAAACAAATTTGGATTTATGTTTCTTTATATTCTACACGTTTTAATTCAACTCAAGCAACAACTTCTTCCTCTCTCAATTTGCCTATGGTAAAAAATTTCAAAAAATTTTTCGAAAAAATTAGAAAAAAATTAAAAAAATTTTTCAAAAAATTTTTAAAAAAAAATTCTCAAAAATTCTTCAAAAATTTTTCAAAAAATTTCAAAAAATTTTTTCGCAAATTTCAAAAAAATTTTCGAAAAATTTTCAAAAAATTTTTTCGAAAAATTTCAAAAATTCCCAAAAAAAATTTTTAAAGAAAATTTTTTTTCAAATTAAGGAGGAAGACAATGTCGAGCATAATAACCGTAATCGTTTAGTAGTAAAAGGAACTACTGTTGGACGTAAGCGTGGTGGTTCAAAAGCAAAATCCCAGACTCCAGCTTGATTTTTTTTAAAAAAAGAAATAATTTAATTTTAGAAAAATATTATATGTAAGACTTTAAATGCCTCATATCTCCTCTCTCCCCTAATTCTCAAAAAAAAATATTTTTTCAAAAAAAAATTTTTTTTAAATTGGCTTGTAATATTATAGATAAAAAAATCCTCTCTCCCCTAATTCCCAAAAAAAATATTTTTTCAAAAAAAAAATTTTTTTTAAATTGGCTTGTAATAGTAGATAAAAAGTTTGGGGAGAAAAAAATTTAATAAATAATTTTGGTGGTTTTTTAGCGCAAGAGGCAAATTTTTTTTCATTTTAAGGTACACAAAATTCGGGGAATTTTCTCGGTTCAAGTCAGCTAATTGATGAAAAATTAAAAAAAAAATTTTTGGATTAGAATGATAAAAAGATTACTTAAAATTTTTTGATTTCTCGGAGAATCACCGGGAATTTTCAATTTTCTGATTTTGAGAATAGTGTCGTCGGCTAAACCTGTACTAGTTAACCTCTATGAGGGATGGGCCGGGTAGAGGTTAAAAAAAGTTGGGTGGAGCTTGGATCGAAGATTTGTCCGGGTATCGACTTTCAGGTATCAAATAACTTGTTCTTCCCCTTGGTTCCTATCCAAATTAAAAAAAATTATTTTATTACAAGCCTAGCTTTTAAATACTTATATATTATGTTAATTCGTGTAATTTATTGTCTTAAGTATATTTTATAGAATTGCATTTTCGTTTATTTTAAATTTATTTTAATTGTTACGATATAAATGATTAATTTTTGTTTGTTTTTAATTGTATCACAAATTTTTAAATTTAGTTTTCTGCAGACATAGATATAGGATTTCGGATCGGATTTTGGAAGATTTATGGGATAGGGTGTCGTGACATCCCTGTTTTCCAAGTAATTTTCCGAAAATATTTTTAGTCCGCAAACGGTTGTCCGCAAATTTTTTTGTCCGCAAAAGTTGTCCGCAACTTTTTTGTCCGCAAATGTCTGTCCGCAAAAATATTTTATTGTCCGCAAATTGATCCGCAAAAGTTGTCCGCAAATAATTCTTTGTCCGCAAATATTTTTTTCCGCAAATAATAGGTGACAACATCAAAGTTTAGAAATATCATTTATACTACCATATATTAAATACCTACACAATTAAAAAAAAAGAGAAAATTAATTTAAAAAGTTCACACCGAGAATTAAATAAATTTCCACACCTCGTATCACAGATTAATTAAAGCCAAAGGTAATTTGAAAAAAAATTATTTATTAAAAATTTGTTTTCCCCCTCACATTCTCTTATTTTTAAAAACACTTCTTTGGTGTTATATTGGGTAATTCAGTTGAATTAAATTTTATTTGATCATTAAATATATGGAGAAAATCCATTACTGTCCCAATAGACCAACCAAAGCCTAACTGAAATTTTTAAATAAATTTTTTTATTTTGTCCGCAAGAATAGTCCGCAAAAAATTTTTTGTCCGCAAATATTTTTTCCACATTCTTTGTCCGCAAATATTTTTTCCACAAATATTCTTTGTCCGCAAATTTTATTAATTAAGAAAACTAAAATATGTATTTAATTATGTACCTGAGATATATATTCACCACCCTTCCCACCTGCCCCCACAGCCGACAATTTTTCCCACATTGGTTTTTCGATACATTGGGAATATAGACGATAATTTGCTAAAATCCATTTCTTAGCCAAATATAAAGCTTCTTGTTTAAGACTTTAAAAAATTAAAAAAAATTTTTTTTTAATTTCAAAAAACTCTTCTTTGCCAGAATTGAACAATCCAACAACTACCATATGTTCGTGGGGCTAAATAAAATATTATATATTAAGTAAAATATTTTTTTTTAATTTTTAAAATTTTATTTACCGGCCATATGTTAAAAGCATCCCATTGTTGGCTGCTGTTCACAGTACTGGAAAAAATAAATTTTTTTAATTTTTAAAAAATAATTTGACTCTAATTCAATTTATGAGTCCATTGGATATTACGAGGTAACAGACCCCCAGAATTTTTAGAATTATTATATAAATTTTTTAGTGGACTCTAGGCTCCTTTAAAGAGGCATGACTAGATCAGAATTTATTCAGAAATTTAATCAGAATTTTTTAGAACCAGAATTTTCAGAAAAAATCAGAATATATTTTGAGAACTCAGACCCACTCCCTTTCTTTTAATTTGAAAATTTTTTGAAAAAATTTTTTTCAAGAACCACACCTGACTTGGACTCCATAAAAATCTTCAGCTCCTTTAGCCTTTTCAAATGCCCCATAATTTTTCATTGTATTATAAATTCGTTCGGGGACACTAGGCTTTTCTAGAGGGTCATAGCATTGAGTGAAGAGAGGAATAGCCATAGTTGAATAAAAATGAATATTATTTTTTTTTGTTTCCAAATTATAATCATACCTTTTAGAAGGATTTAAAAATATTTTTTTAAATTATTTTATAATTACCAGCCATATTTATTTTCTTCTTTATCGTAAAGAAAAACGCTTCTAAAGTCTGCGCGCAGTTTTAAATAGAGCTTTCTGTAATGGTTAGCCTTTTTCTTTTTTCCTGGAAAATCAGAATTATTAAAAAAAGCAGATCAGAATTTTTAAAAAATCAGAACTTTTTGAGAATCAGAATACCGCGATTTCCAGAGAAAATCAGAATTTTTAAGAATCAGAATTTTTTAAAAATCAGAATTTAAGGAAAATCAGAATTTAATCAGAATTTTTAAAAATCAGAATTTAATCAGAATTTTTTTAATCAGAATTATTTTTTAAAATAAAATCAGACCCAAAGCAGTAAATAATTCTGAAAGGATTCGATAGTTCCCACAGATAAAAGCATTTAAATCGTATGGAACTATTGATGTTGTAATTGTTTCTTCCAATTTGGGCTGCTCAGGATTGCGCATCCATCGAGCTAAATAATATTAGAATAAATCGGAATATTCCTGATAAATCAGAATAAATATTGAGAAAAATTTCAAAGTTAAAATCAGAATAAGTTCTGATTTTGAATTTATTCTGAAAATTACCAGAATAAAATCAGAACATTTTTGATAAAATCAGAATAAATTTCAGAAATATTTCTGCTTAAATCAGAATATATTTCAGAACATTTCTAATTAAAACAGAAATATTCTGATGAAATCAGAATAAATTTTCCTCTCTCAGCTTACAGCTAAAATCCATCCCCGATTCTGCTGCAGATGCCAAATTCTGCCAAAGTTTTGCTTTATTTGCCTCATTGCTTTTAATTGCAGTTATAACGTCTGCACAAAAAGATTCTGGTCTTGGAACGGTACTTTCTGTTCTGTATTGATACATTGTATAACTTTTACAGCCTTTTTCGAACACTACAGAACGATTGACTGTCCAAAATTCTAACTCCTAAATTATATTATCAGAATTTTTGATTTAATATCAAATCAGAATTTAATAATTCTGGTCTTTATGCTGAGAATTATGTTCTTAAAAATCAGAATTTTCAAATCAGAATTTTTTGCACCACAATTTTTAAAATCAGAATTTTTACTTAATAATTCTGACTTATTAAAAACCAGAATTATACTTTAAATATCAGAATTTAATTAAAATACAAATCAGAATATTTATTTATTTATTTATTTATTTAAATACCTTCTCCATCATAGGAATTATATCATTCAGAAATTCCTTGTCTTTTGTATATTTGTAATATTCATTTACCATTGGTGTAAAAAGTGGAGGTTGCGAACGCATATTGTAATAAATACGACCTGTTAATTAAAGAAATTTTAATATTTTTAATGTTGATTTTCTGAATTTTCTAAAATCAGAATTTTATTAAAAATCAGAATTTTTGAAAATCAGAATTCCAGAAGGATATACTTTAGCCGGTGGCCGGTTCGAAACCGATTCGAAATATACGCCATTCGATTCGTCTCGGCGAGCTGAGTCGAATGGTACCGCTCCCAGGGTGCGGAAACGCCTGTGGACCGAGATATAGGTCCCCGAAAATCGAAAAACCAAAGGGGGGACCAAGCACTTTTTTGGGGTGAAAAATTCGAAAATGCAAATTATACCTCATTAGAAAGAGCTCGTCGAGCTGAGTCGAATGACATCAAAATCAACAAAATCCGACTTGATTGGACCGAGATATAGACCCCTAAAAACCGAGGATCCAAAGGGGCGATTTTTGGAATAAAAAATTTTTTATACAAATAATACCTCATTCGAAAGAGCTCGACGAGCTGAGTCGAATGACACCAAAATCACCGTGATTGAACTAGATTAGACAAAGTTATAACACAAAAAACCTAAACCTATGGAGCGTCGGCGAGGCGCTTGTGCAAAACCCCGCGCTTCGCGCGGGGTTTTGCGGCACGCGCCTCGCGGGGAGTCTACGGGCGATGGGTCTGGGCTCGTAACATAAACCTATTCCTATCTCCCTTGCTCTGGACATATTTGGGGCCTCCGTAGCAGCAAAAATCTTCACAGATGCCATAGGTAAGGAGCTAAAATAAAAGATCATAACTTTGTCCAATCAAGTCGGATTTCGTTGATTTTGGTGTCATTCGACTCAGCTCGACGAGCTCTTTCAAATGAGCTATTATTTGCATTTTCGAATTTTTCGCCCCAAAAAAGTGCTTGGTCCCCCCTTTGGTTTTTCGATTTTTGGGGACCTATATCTCGGTCCACAGGCGTTTCCGCACCCTGGGAGTGGTACCATTCGACTCAGCTCGCCGAGACGAATCGAATGGCGTATATTTCGAATCGGTTTCAAACCGGCCACCGGCTAAAGTACAGCCTTCCAGAATTATAAATCAAAATTTTTGAAAATCAGAATTTTATTAAAAATCAGAATTTTTGAAAATCAGAATTCCAGAATTATAAATCAAAATTTTTGAAAATCAGAATTTTATTAAAAATCAGAATTTTTGAAAATCAGAATTCCAGAATTATAAATCAAAATTTTTGAAAATCAGAATTTTATTAAAAATCAGAATTTTTGAAAATCAGAATTTTTAAAGATCAGAATTAAAAATTACCCCCATTATTAATAAATCCATGACTTTTAATTAACACCACAAAATTTTCCAGCATTCCTTTCACAAGTTGAGGCAATTCTTTTTAAAGAAAATTTAAAAATTTATTTTATTAAAGATTACCAGAAGCTAATAATCCTTTAATAGTCCAATAACTATCCCAATAATAAACTTCTCGAAAACGACTGCCTGGCCTAATACTTTGATTGGGCAAGTAGATGAGGGAATTGTGTGTTGGATTATTTGCCTTTAAGAAAAAATTTTTGGGAGTTGAAAATAAAAAAAATTTTTGAAAATAAAAAAATTTTTTTGAAAAAATTTTAAAAATTTTTTTAAAAATTTTTTTGAAAAAATTTTAAAAATTTTTTTAAAAATTTTTTTTAAATTTTTTTTGAAAAATTAAAAAAAAATTACATCAGCCGGAATTTGAATACAAAGTTCCTTCCATCTCTCATTCAATTCAAAAGCCCATTCACGCATTTTATCGTCTTTTATTGCAGCTAATGTTGGGGGTTTTGGTTGGAAGTTTGGAATGTTTTTACAACTTGAATTATTGTAAAAATATTTTTAAAAATTTCCGGAATATTTTAAAATATTTTTTAATCATATTTTTATGACCTCTATATAAGATACGCCCAATATAAAATAAAAACCTCCATTTAGAATATTTTCTCTTCAGGGGTTAGCTTGAATCATCCCACCTCCCCCCAATGTCTCTTCGCTTGTAAACGGTCAAACAGACTCTAAAAAAGAGTCTCTTAAATAGAGGTGTGTCTCTTATATCAAGTGTATCTTAGAAAGAGGTTCTGACTTTATTTATTCTCTCTCCCCCCAACCTTTGCAAAGCTGTAGTATTCGACATTGGATCGTCAAAATATTCATTCATAAAATTTTTTAATTTTTCTCTATCCATGTCTTTTACTTTAACACTCTTTGGAAACAATTCGTCAAATTTTTGTTGTACTACAGAAGCTTCTAATTTTGTTGGTTGGTCAACAAAATATTTTGAATCATTTCCAACTAGTATTTGATGGTAATTGACTGCCTTAATTTAATTTAATTTTAGAAATTTTTTAATGGCAAAGTCCCTAACAGGGAAAATAAAGAGCACATTTAGAGTGCAACCGTAAAGAAATAATTAGTTTACAACCGGAACTAGTAATATTACTATTCCAACCGGAAAATACTTATTATAACCGGAAAAATACCATTAAAACCGGAAAAGAATAATTAATATTACAACCGGAAAATACCTATTAGAAATATAATCATTTCCGGAAAATACAAGTGCAACCGGAAAATACCTATTAGAAATATAATCCTTTCCGGAAAATACTATTATTTTGCAACCGGAAAAGTGTAATTACCATTACAACCGGAAAATACTTTTTAAGAATAATTATTTCTTTCCGGTTGCATTATTATTATTGTTTCCGGTTGTAATTGTATATTATTCCTTCCGGAAAATACAAATATTATTATAACCGGAAAGATAATTATACTACAACCGGAGGAAATAATTATTTCTTCCGGTTGTAATTTATATTACTCTAACCGGAAAGGTATTAGGAATATAACTCCTTCCGGAAAATTCAAATATATTATAACGGAAATATAATTATACTACATACAACCGGAAGAAATAATTATTTCTTCTGTCTATAATTTATATTACGCTAAATTATTCCTTCCGGAAAATACAATTATTATTATATCCGGAAAACTTAAATTACAATTTTACCTGAATAATCCTTCCACTACAATAAATAAAATAATTCCCAGGAGCATTAGATTTATCGCACGTATGGACTAGTTCATCCTCATTAATATTTAAAGATTCAAAATCACATTTAATATCTTGACCAAAAGAGGAGGGGAGGGAAAATAAAAGGAAATTTAATAAAATTAATTTTAAATATTTTTCATTATTTTTAATTTTATTTTTTTGAAATTTTAACATGGAAATTTATTAAATTTCTTAAAATTAAAAGAAAAATTATTAATTTATTTTTAAATTAATATTTAATTTTATAATGACATTTTATCCCAATTTTCAATTTAAATGACATTTCGTCCCAACCCCCAAAATAAAATAAAAAGTGTTAGTTTAAAGGTTATTATTCCTGTTAATTATCTTTGTTAATTAAACAAAAGAAAAGGAAAATAAAATATTTAATTATCAGTAATTGAATGAAAGAATTAAATAATAATTAAAACATTCCTCTATTCTCTTAATAAAATAAATTTAAAAAATAAATTTTTTTCAAATAAAAAATTTTTTATATATTTACATTGAAGGTTTTTAAATAAAAAGATTATTGAACAAATAATAGATAAGCAAAAAGAATTTTTTTATTAAAATTGGCAAACATTGTAAAATACCTGGGTGGAGGTATAATGATGCTTAGTAAGAGTGTGACTTTTTAATAGAAGTTTTTATTTTTCTATTAATTTTTTTATTTTATTAGATATATTAAGGAATTTTTTGAATAGAAAAAAATAAATAAAAAATGTCCTTTTGAAAAAAAAATCCAAAAATAAATTAAATAAGGTGTGTCTGGGTACGCGTACCTTCGATGCTTCTACCCCCATAACTCAGCCAATATTAAACCAATCTTGACAATCTTGGTTTCAATTGATAGAGAATTAAAATAGCTTGAAAATGATATCTAAAGCAAAAATTTTGATCAATTAGAAAAAAAGTTGTGGCCAAAAGACTAACAGAAGTCTTCAATTTTAACTAAAAATGTCACTTAATTGTCCATAACTATTTTTCTCTTTGATTTAAAATTTTAATTAAAATTGTATTTTGTAGCTAATTTAATTCTCTATTTAATAAAATAAAAAAATAAAAAATTAGAATGTTTGTTTATGAGGTAAATTTAAAAAATCAACGTGATGTATTTATTTTAAGCAAAAAATAAATAAATAAATTTTTTTAAATTTTTGAAGGACTCGTTCAAAAAAAATTTTTTTTTCAAATGTTAACCAACTCAAATAAAGACGAGAATTTTTAACAAAAAAGATTTTTAAAATTACTCAAATTTAAAAAAAAAGTTGAATTAAAAAATAGAGAAAACAAACAATAAATCATAAATCAACAGAGAGAGAAAAGAGAAATATAAGGCAAAAAGAAGAGAGACAGAACAATAAAAAAATTATTTTAGAAAAAAAAGATAATGATGCGTGTTGGGGAATTGATTTACAAAATTAGTTTTTTAAATATATATTTTTTTAAATTTGTTTCGAATATTTTTCAAAAATAATTTTTTTATAATTAAACTAAAAATAAATAATTCTTTTAATCTCCATGCATTTTTAATCTTTGAATTTATTCGCTATACATATTTTTTATTGTTTAAAGATTAAATATTTTTATTTAGAGTTTTTTATTATATAAAATCCGCCCTCTATTTTACTCTCGAAACCGAAAAATTAGTCTCCCATAATGAGGTGTTTATTACATAGAGGGCGAGATCTATAGATTATAACAGATATATATAGATCTGTCTATAGAGATCTATATAGGTGACAACAGAAACTAAATAAGAAATCCTATTTGGAAAGTCGCTAATAACGAGTCCTTAAAAAATTTTTTTTTTAATTTTGGTCCCTGAGGAGTAGGGTTGGGGTTTTCGAGCCGTGACGACGTTCGAGTCATTTTTTCTGGCCAAAATTCGATGCCTTACTCTATTTTTCGGACGGGGCCGGATCGGGTCCCCAACCCTATTGAGGAGCACCAACTTGCCCCTCAATCTACCCCGTCCTCTCATTTTTTGTTAATATTTTTATATTTAAATTAAATAAATTTTAGAATAAATTTAGAAGATTTAAATAAATTAAAAAAAAATTTTTTTCAAATAAAATATTATAATTCTTTACCTTCCCAACACAAACTTACTTATATTTATGTACCCCCTCCCATACCAACAGCACGTATACATTTTTGGGTATAAAATTATTTGTACAACTGATTTAAAAATAAAACGTGTTTTTGCCTTTTAATAAGATATTTTAATACATTCTTTTTAAAAAAAATTTTTTTTTCTAAAAAATTTTTTTGGAGAATAAAATTTTTTTCTTTAGGGAAAAAATAATTTATTTTCAATGAAAATATTAAAAATTTTTTTTCTAAAAAATTTGCACGAAAATCAAGAGTGGATCAGGGTCTTCTATATATATTTTATTCTGTAAAAACACAAAAACAAACTACAAACATCTATTTTTCTCAGTTTATGGTTCTTTTCTCATTCTTGGTTCAACTCATTTTGCTGCTCGCATGGTTCTGTCATGTGGCCCTTCCTCCCTTTTTGCTTTGTTTTTTTTACTCTACTCATCATCCCCTCCAAAAAAATTTTTTTCAAAGTTTACTAAAAATACATACTACAAAATACAAACTTGAATCAATTTAGTAATATTCTTGCCAATATATCCCCAAAGCCTTTCTATGTAAAACCAAACACAAAATAATGAGTGAATATGTAGCTTGCTCCCTCCATAATCGTGTAAACAAAAAAAAATTTTTTCTAAAAAAAAAGAAATTTTTAAAAGTGTTTTCTATATCTTTATATGTTCTATAAAAATAGTTTCATATTTTTATTCTTAAAAATCACCGGTCACGGTTAGTTCAGTTTATGTACCGGAAGGTAAATTAATTTACCCAGCAAACATTATTTACAATTATAAAACAACCCTCCAAAATAGATTCTTTTTAAATTTTTTTAAAAATAATTTTTAACCTAATGAACAAATTGGAAGATTCACCATTTTTTGAAACACAAAATATAAATTTAAAACACAAATCAAATTTAATAATTTACAAAAAAATATATATGTATTTACATACTACATTCAATAATAAAATTTATTTAGAGGTTGCATAAAAATAAAAAAAGGAAAAAAATATTTAAAATAAATTTTTTTTAAATATTGGAACTTGTTATTAAATATATTATATTTACATAAATAAATGTGTATTTACAATTGTAATGTTTTTACAATTATAAATAACCCTCCAAAATAGATGTTTGAAGAGAGATCGGCCTGCAAACATTACAACGCGCTATAATTTGTGGTAAAAAAGTTTCGAAACTTATTACTTTAAATTTTGCTAAAAAATTTTTTAAAAGTGTTTTCTAACCCCTCCAAAAATCTCAAAATTTTTGGTTTGAAATTTTTCGAGTCAAGGTCAAAAAAACTTCAAAAAGGAGCCATTTTCTATAATTCTACAACATTTAAGACCATAACCTTTGAAATTTTTGAAGAAAAATTCTGAAATTTATCAGGGATGTAGATAAGTCTGTCTTCGATATTTCTGCAAAATTTTAAAATTTTAGGTTGTTTATAGAAAATTTTATTTAAGCCCGCGCCGTAACATTGCCGCGCCGAAACATGCCAACATATTTACAATTTTTCGTTTTTTAAAATTTTCATTCGTCTTCATCTTCTTCACTTTCCTCATTTCTTCTATAAAAATATTTAGAAATTAAATCCTCCAAAGTTTCAGGCAAGTTCCATTCATTTAGCTCTTCCACTACCTTCTCCTCACAATTTAATTTTCCCTTATTATTTAATTCATTAACTACCGCCTCTATTTTGTAAAATTTAGTGAAGCGAGTATATCCAACTAACAATTTTGCTATTGTTAAATTAACATTTCTTATCCACTGATGAATTTTTGGAAGTTGATAATAGGGATATTTGGCTTCATATACAACACTATTTATCTTAAAATTTTTACAGTATGAGAGAGAGGTAAAAGTTTGATCCCGGGCAGGCACATCGATCCTGCGACCTCCAAGCAGTTATTGCTAGGTTCACGCGTACAGGTGCCGTCAAGGTTTAGACTTCAAGCTTTCTCAGCAAGGTTAAGACGGGAGCAGCCCAACTTACCGCAGCAGCCCAACTTACCCAACTATAACTTCATTCAGAATTGTTGAATCCGGAACACCCTGTTTCGATGCGTCTCGACGAGCTGAGTCGAACCATACCAGGTCGTCCCGGATTCGAAGTTATAGCTCTGCGGTAAGTTTGGATCGCGGAAAGTTGGGGTGTACCCGGTTCAGGCGTCCTAACAAAAGAACCCCTTCACATAGACCAGACTTCGAGCCAATCTTTTGGATATGTAATAAATCAGGCTAATAAATCAAGGCTTTTAAGATCTTATATCAGTTATAAAAGTTCACCCATTCATAAGGAAGAGTTTGATTTTTCTCAATAAAAGCAATTCTCTCCCCCATATTTTCATCCACCTCCCTCAGCTTATTTTTCACCAAAAATTCTGTTAACCAATACAATTTAATATATCCATTAGCTCCTTTTTCGAAAGGAATTTTTGATTCCATTCTTCCACACAAAATTTCACAAAAAGTTTTTTTCGGTTTGTAAAACGTTGCTCTATTAAGTTCTCCATCGCTAATATAGGTTGGCCGTAATATTTCTTTTTTAAGAATAAAATAGATTTCTTTAGCCGCTGCGTTAATAAGGTAATAGTTCCGAAGTTTTTGGTATTCTCTCTTAGAAAAAAATATTTTATTAAAATTCTGGCAGGGTCAGATTACTAGGGGAGGTCTCTACTACGGTCAGACATTCAGTCAAGTATCACATCTGAACTCGTGATTAAGTGAATTGTCAATACTGTTAAATGTAGTTTTCTTTTATCCTCCCTGATTCCCACAAAACGTATATCCATCCTTGTTTCACTGATATCCTTTAATCCCCCTTACAATTCAGAACCTTTTTATCGCCCGATATCAAACACTTATACCCGACAAATCCGTTTATACTCCACTCTCTAATCCACATATATGTATATCATTTACTCGCCGACAAATTTTCGGTTTTGGTTAATCTAAAGTTTCGGTTCAGTTAGTCGGTTCGGTTTCGATTAACCGAGGTTTAACTCATTTGGTGAATTGTCTATTCCGTGAATTTTAAAATTTTTGGAATTTAAAACCAGTAAGTTTTCTAAATACCCCCCCCCTCCAACCTTGAAAATTACAACCTCAAAAATTTAAAAAACTTGCCGACATTTCACCATCCATTTCCCCCTCATTTACAGCCTTTAACGCCAATTCCTTAATCATGCCTTCAAAAGCGTTTTCATTTTTTTCTAAGCATATATTCAACTGTATAAATTCGTTGGCTATTCCATTTGTAAATATTTCTATTTTTAATTTTTTAAATATTTTAACTACTTTGTTCCTCAAATTTTTTCTATTATTGTTTTGGTGATTATTACGCAAAAATCTTTTTAGAAAAAATTAATTTTAAATTTTTTATATAAATTTAAAAATTAAATTAGGAGGGTATTTGAGAATTTGGAATAGGCGTGGATATGCATTCCCAATTTAAGGTTGGCGAATCCTGGGAAACCACATCTTATATCCAAAAATTTCGGATATCCAACCTTTCCTGGAAGCGTTATAAGCGAGTGGGTTCAATTGGAATTAAAGTTGGTGGATCCTATGAAATCCCAGGATGTCCAAAATTTTCGGAAATCTGAACATTTTTCGTATCCGGATCCGCCCACCCTACTTGAAATCGGTCAATTGCTTTGTCGAGTATACTAATCGAGCACACATACAAGAATGGAGAACCCATGATCCCCCTCTCTTACAAACCAACTAACCCTTCCTTTAGACTACTAAATAAATCATTGAAAAAATTAAATAATTTAATTACATATTAATCTCAATAATTAGATTTTCGACTCCTAATTTGTCTTTAACCGTTTCTCTTAATTTAGCTTCCAAATAATTCATAGATTTAACAAATTCATTATATCTTCCATATGACAACAAACGATTACGCAATGCCTAAAAATTAAAAATTCATTTGCGCCCAAGGAAATGAGACAGGGATTGGCAAATGATATCCTATAAGATACTAAAGTGTCTTATATAGGGAGTATATAAAATGGGTATTTGTCGGTACTCGCAGAGGAAATATGAGAAAATATACCGTAAATGCTCTAATTAAAGCCCTGGGAGTCTATTTTTCAATGGGCACTTTGGGTGAGCTTATTTTAGATATGGGCTTCTGCTCCAATAGCCCCAATATAGTCCCAAATGTCTGTCCTCAATCCCCAAATATCGATCGTTAAGAATCCATTCCCAAGTGTCGTAGAATCGGTTGGATGTGGTACTCATTTCATGATGGTTCTATTCCATCACCCATCCAAAGAATTTTTCCAAGTATGACCACAATATTGGGGAAAATGAGGGTTAATTATATTTTTTAATTTACCTCCAATTTATCATAAATATCATTCCAATAAACTTTTCTATTTTCAAATTCGTATTCACTTCCCCAATTAGGAGGGGATGTTTCTGGGGCAGAATACGATGTACTTCCTACATTCTCTGAAGGAATATAAGAACTCTGTCCATTCCCAGAGCAATGAAAATAATCAAGAACATAGCCCTCCTCATCAAAAGGCCAAAGGAAAGGTTGGGAGTTAATTAAATTAATTAGGGGGGATATTAAAAATATTAAAAATAAAATTTTGAGGGTCATTTTGGGGAGTTAAAAAATTAAAAAATAAATTTTTTTAATTAAAAATTGAGTTGATTTTTAAATTAAAAATTAATTTAAATAAGCGGCAATGACAGGAAAGACAATTAAAAAATAAAAATAAAAATATACACTTAAGTGCAGCCCACGCTTAAAAAAATACATTAAAGGTAAAAGGGCAACAATCTATTTTTAAATTTAATTTTTAAATTCTAAAAAAGGGATTACCCTAAAAGGGCATTCTTTAATAATTTTTAAGAGTGCCATTTTATTATGAGTGCATATGGAGGGCATTTTATTTTTTTAGAGTTTGTTAAAATTTGAAAATCGAAAATATATTTTTTATCAAACTACAAACGGATGTCGATTCGGGAAGATAATCCTTCTCTTAAGGAAGGATTATGAAGGAGGATGGAAAAAAGGATTATGTAAATGTGTGAGGTGTATGTAGTGGGGCTGGAAAATTTTGAATTCTAAGAAGCGGAAACGAAAGATTAGCCCTGGTATTTTAAAAAAATTTTTTAAAGCGGTGAGTGTCTCATATGTATACCCTGTCACTGCCTGGTACTGATTAAGCTATAATTAGATTAGTGCCACTCGCACAGACATATTCAGCAGACCATCAAAAGCATTCCACATTAATATATTTATTAATAATATTAAAATTTTTTAAATATTTTTTTTTAATTTTGGAATTTTAAGGGCCAAATGAGATCAATTTAAATAAATATATTTTTTTATTAATTTATGTTTAATATTGCAGCTAAACTTTTAGCTTCTTGATCTTCCGGTCGCAAACTTGTAGCAAAGTGTGCATCTAGGCGGGCATTTGACATGTTTCTTTAAATTAAAAAGGAAAAAAATTTTCAAAAAAAATTTCTCGATTTTATTTTACTAAAATAAAATTTCAGAAATTTTTTAAAATTCAAAAAAAAATTTTCTTTCTAAACCCACCTAGCATCAAAATGGCATTTTGCTCTAAGCAGGTGTAATTCAAAAAGCCTTTGTTGTTGACATTTTAATTTAATATTCTCTGTTGTATTTAAATTATCAAATTCAACATCTTCTTCGTCTGAAGAGAGAATTGAAGCGTTTTCTTCATTAATGCCTTAATTTATTTTTAATTTTATTTTACTTAAATTTTATTTGGTCAAAAGATACATGTCAGGAACTTAGGTACTTAATTACAGCTTTTTTTTAATTGTGTCTGTATTTTCCGGAATTGTATTTCTTTATTTTTACAATTATACAAATTCTCTCTAATTTGTATTTTTGGTATTTTCCGGAATTGTTTTAATACTAATTACAATTATTTTCTTTGTATTTTCCGGAAATACAATTTCCGTTTTCCGTATACACAATTCCTTTATAATTTGTATTTTTGTATTTTCCGGAATTGTAATTTTATATTTGTAGATAATACAATTCGTTTCCTTGTATTTTCCGTATTTTTATATTTTCCGGAATTTTTGGTATTTTCCGGAATTATTTTAACAATTACAATTCTTTTCCCTGTATTTTCCGGAAATACAGGCAATTATTTTATACTTTGTATTGTATTTTCCGGAATTGTAATTTTCTATTTTTAGACAATATAATTCCTTTCTTTGTTCCGGAATTTTTGGTATTTTCCGGAATTGTAAAATTACAATTCTCCTCAAATAATATTTTCCGGAATTGTAATAAACTTTAATTTTTATATTTACCTTTTTCATTAATAATTTCTATAGCCTCACTAATTAAATTTATTGCTTCTTCTATTCTATTAGCTTTTCTTTTCAAAGCTGCCATTGAATGCAATGTATGAATCTATTAAAAAAATATTTTTTTAATAAATTAAAATATTTACCTTAAATTTTTTAACATGACTTTGAATAATATTAAATTCAGCTTCCTTTTCTTTCCAATATTTTTCTTCTTCTTCCTCCTCCTCTCCCTCCTCATTTAAATTCAAATTTTCTTTTTTTAAATATTTTTCTCCAAATTTTTCAATTTCCCCAAATTTTTGTAAAGCATAATTAAATCTATGCTCCGCCTCAATGTTTCTTCTTCTTCTCAATAAAAATTGGGCATCTTCCAATAATTTTCTTAAAAGCATTAATACAAGGGGAGGGTGTGTTTCGAAGGCTATTTGCCATGTGAGTGAACGAAGTCTGGCACCGCGACGTAAAAAGATATCGACAGCTTGGAGTTGAGCATTTTGAATGGCTACCTTTAAAAGTATTTGGGGGATTTATTGGAGTTCGAATCTAGATATAACTAACGAGAAGGGATCGAGGGAAGAGTTCTCTATAACGTGTGGTTCATTAAAGACATTTTTAGTGTGAATCTTAAGCTGAGATCGGTGAAGATGTTCATTACTTCGAAATACTTCTTAAATGGGTGGGGGTTACTTTACTGAGGTTAGATTGCCACTACACTCCCCCCCCCCACCCACCCCCGCTACAATGAATCAGGTTTACGAACAGATATCCTTTCAGACAGACCATCCCAAACGTTTTAGAAAATAGGGAAGTAACAATTATCGCGAATCAAACGTTTGGGAAGTAGTGTTTCGCTGGGACCAAAAGTTAAGCAGAAACTTTTCAAGAAATCGGAGCCAAAATAAAAAATCCCCAAGTTCTAACTAACAGGAAACTTAAGGAAGAACTGTCGGAACAATTCGATTTAAAAAATTCACCTCAATAGGTCTCAATCCTTTTCCGTTTCTCCCCTCCAAAGAAATACCCATTTCCAACAATTGTCCAATCAAGCCACGATTTGGCCTTTTTGCCAATATATGCAATAATGTATTCTCATTAATATCAGCAATACAAGGGTTACAACCTTTTTCTAATAGAAGCCCTGCTGTGGAAAAATGTCCATCTTCCAAAGCATGGAAAATAGCTGAACGGCCTTGAATATCTGTCTTGTCCATGTTGGCTCCTTTACATAAATTTAATTTTACAGAATTTTAAAAATTTTACTGTCGGACACCCATCCAAGGTATTAACTGTCATCGGACACTCATCAGACGCTTCGAGGATCTCTTTCAATTCCTTACTACCAGGCTATCAAAGCAATGCTTTCTTACATAAATAACAGACACATAAGCATCTTAATTGATAGCCAGATATATCCCTAACACAAACCAAGGGGAATCAAGAATATTTTGTATCAAAGGATAAGTTCGTTGTTATAAATAATGGATTTGAAAAATCCGATCCCTACTCAATATCCCACCTACTCACCTCTATTAACCAGCAAATCCACCAGACCAACTCTTCCTTGCTTTGCTGCAGTTATAAGAGGGGTGAAACCTTCAGGGCCTTCTTGTTCGTTTATTATTGTATTTCCCTCATTATTTAATATTTTTACAACCAAGTCTAAACATCCACTTTCAACAGCACAATTTAAGGCTAAACGCCCCTTCCATGATATATTACCGTTTTGAGGTGGTTGAATGCCTCGGGAAAGAAATAATTGGATTAAATCGGAATGAGAATTTATACAGGCTGTGGATAATGCTCTGAAAAAAAATTTTTTTGGATTTTTGAAATAAATTTAAAAAATCTACCCAGAAGTGTCTAAGATAGGTTTCTCTTGATTTTTATCGTACTCCAAAAACAGGCTACATATGCTTGTAAATCCTCTTTCAGTTGCAGCTTGGAATGCCTCGTTGATTGCAATACTGAATTTTTTTTCGAAATTTAGATAGATGATTTATGTAGTTAAAAAACAGACGATGGGAAAGTTCCTTTTCCAATTCCGGAACTGGAACCGAAGAAATTCAAAAAGCATTCTAGAACTGGAACCGGTTCCAGAGAAATTTTGGAACTTTCTGATCACTGCAGAAGAGATTCGGTCTATTATGCTGGGTTTAGGATTCGGAATTTGATTTTTGGCTTGGAATTAGATGCAAAATTGGGGCATTTTTCATTGACTACCAAGGCTGGGTATGGTACAGGGAGCTAATTGACTGAGCTTTTAAAATCCCTTAGCCAAAGAACAAAATACCCAATATCCTCCACTGGTATTTACCTTTTATTCGCACTTCCATCACTTTGGGTAGATTTAAACAATTTAATTTCTTCAGTATTATCAAAAGAAAAGGTAGAAGATGAGGAAGATTGAGGAAAAAATTTTGTAGAATTCAATAATTCATGAGGTTCTGAATTAGAAAATTTTCTAAAATTTTTAGAAAATTTCTAAAAATTTCTAAAAATTTAAAAAACTCTTGCCTTCCATCACTTTCCCAGTATAATTTAACAAAACAGAAATAATATCACAAGAATAATTATTTTTAACACAATATAGCAAAAGACTGTCCCCATCAGAATTTAATTTATTAAAAGGATCAGCGCCAAAATTACATAATACTTTTATTATTTCAAAGTTTTGGTGTTGTAAGGCTATTAGTAAAGGCGTTGGACTTCCAAAATTAGGATTAGCACCGAATTTTAGAAGAAGCTTAATCTGAAATTTGTAACATTAGGTAAGGGGCAGTAAAGTTGAATTTTGAATTCCTCCCTGTTATTTTAAGTTAGGGCTTCCGATTTTTAGGTAGGACGACTCATTCTTGGGTGAGTGTAATTTTATATTGGAACGAGTGATGGACCGGGTTGAGGGAAAGAATCGAATCGGTTTTTCAATAATTTTTTTTCAATTTTTTCAATGATTTTCAATGGTTTTTCAATGCCCAAAAAATCTCAGTTCGAATGTATGTTTATCCGGACATACGGGGATTTCCCAGGATCAGCCTTTCTTCTCCTCAATTTCAGAATTTTTATTAAATTCTTCATTTAGTTCCTCCTCTGTTGTAACTTTAACCGCTTAATTTGGTTGGCGGTCAAGAAACCCAACACATTATCTTTTTTAATTCAGCCCTAAGAAGGGGAACTGATCAAGGATAAATACGATAAACAATTTTGCTCTTATAATTTAAAAAATTAAAGGACCATTTCAACATTCCCTGCACGTGTAAATGCACTCAAAAGAGGTTCACTCTCTTCATTAGACCACTGATGAGCATTTGGATTTGCACCCGCTAACAATAAAAGTTTTGAAATCTTGGAATTTGTATAAAAAATATTTGGACGATAAAGAAGGGCATTTTCCATCAGTTTTGAACTTTTCTCTTTTTCTTCCTTATTCTCCTCAATTTCAGAATTTTTATTAATTTCTTCATTTCCTTCCTCTTCTGTTGCCAGCTTTAACCACTTAATTTGAGCGTCTCTCCCCCAAGGCATTTTTATCCCAATTTTTGAATTAACCAATTCTGGTTGCGCGTATTTATGTGGATTTGCTTTTAGTAAATGATGGGCTAATTCGAATATCTGTTCTGATGAAGCTTTTGGGGTATTTCTTCGGGTAGTAGTAACTATCCAAAGTGCAATAAGAATATGTCCATTCCTATGGTAAATAGGAGTATTTAAATACAGAAATCAGAATTTTAAAAATCAGAATTATAGAAAAATACAATTAATATTAAAATACAAAAATCAGAATTATTCATTTAAAAAAACAAAAACACAAAAATCAGAATACCTAATTTATTAAGATAACTAAAACACATCTTGAACAATCAGAATTACACAATAATTCTGATTTCAGAATAAAAACACAAAACTAGAATAGAATAAAAACAAAATACAAAAACCAGAATTAGTTGAAAAAACAAAAATACAATAATCAGAATTATTTAAAACAACTAAAACACAAAATCAGAATTCTTGTCCAAAACAAACAAATACAAAGAAAATTTCAGAACAAATAAAAACACAAGTAATTCTGATATTTTTATTAAGTACCTTATATCAATAGAATATTCAGTATTATTTCTATCATTTAAAAGCCATTCACGCAGAGAGGAATGCATTGGAACAATTTGTTTATTAAAAGGGTTTATTCCAATTAAAGGCCAGAGAGACATTATCCTTTCTGTTAATGATTCTATATTTTCCAAATTAATTGAATCAGAGGATATATTGAGGATATTAACAAGATGTTCAATTGATAATGGATTAAGTGAAGCAATTAGGACGCTAAGGATGGGTGATATATTTGAGCGAAAATTTGCTGGAGATCTGAAGAAAATTTATTTGTATTTTCTTTATTTTTATGTGTTTTTTTGTATTTTGTATTTTTTTGTATTTTTTGTATTTTTTTTTGTTTTTGTATTTTCTGTATTTTTGTATTTTTTTTATTTTTTGTATTTTCTGTATTTTTTTGTATTTTGTATTTTTTTGTATTTTGTATTTTTTTTGTATTTTTTTGTATTTTCTGTATTTTTTTGTATTTTGTGTTTTTTTGTATTTTGTATTTTTTTTGTATTTTTTTTTGTATTTTTTTGTATTTTCTGTATTTTTTTGTATTTTGTGTTTTTTTGTATTTTGTATTTTTTTGTACTTTTTATCATTATTAATAAAAACTAACGAAAATTTATGTCGAAAGTACAATCCATAAATCTGTGAAAGATTAGCATCATCTGAAAGGCTAGCAAACGAAAGTCGCCCTTCCGCTAATAAATCAACTGTCAGATGGATGCTTAAGAAGTTGGCATGGACACGATTAACCAAATTAATCACAAATTTGGAAAATAAAATTTTGTTGGAATTGGTATCGTTGTCTTTAATTTGTTGTTGTGATTGAGGAAAATCTTCAACTGTGGCGAAAAAGCTGTGGCGACGAAATTGGGAAGTTAGTCTCTTCTCTAGCTTAAAAATATGAAATCTGAGATATAAGGAACCTTTAGATCCTAATTTTGGTATAGACCAGGGATGGGTCTGGTTGAGGAAAAGGTCGAGTTGGGTTTTTAAAATTTCGGGTTTTAGTAACCCGACCCATCACTGTTATATGTAGACAAAAATCTGAATTCTCCCACAAATATTTTCAATTAAGTTGCCAAACTGACCGTAGGGTTTAAATTCATAATCGTCTCCACAAAAATCTTTGCATCCTCAACAGAATTATATTCATCTATTTGTATAACTCTAAAATAATTTTCCAGCTCTTTTCTCTTCAAATCAACTCCAAAAATATTCAAATAATCATTTTTGGTTGAATTTTCATTAGTTGATATTGTACACACAAATCTCAAATTTTCTGGCCATTCATTTATAGAACGTCCTAATAAACTAGCAATAGACTCATTTGCATCAGTTTGGTGGAAATTTGCTTCATCCAGTCCATCAACGAGTATTAAAATAAATTGGGGAATTTTTTCTTTTTGTTGTTGATGATGATAGGGATTGGTAGATGGGCAATCGGTGGTGCTTTCTTTAAAATTTAAATTTTTTTGAAATTGAGAGAATTTTTTAAATAAATCAGCTTCCCTCCAGCATAGCCTACTGCGAAGACATGCTCATCTTCAGCCTACCAACTAAACGAAGGTTCCCTCCAGCCTATCTACTAATAAGAAGGTTCCCTCCAGGCCTGCCTACAAGACATATTTCCCACCAATTTGTTGCTTACTTATGCTTCAGTCTTCATACTAGTACAAAGGGGCATGTCTTTTCAGCCTATCTAGTAATGCGAAGGGAACTTCTCCTCCAGTCTGGACACGTTTCCTCCCACCTAGTGCGAAGAAACACATTCCCTCTGTGTTCCCTCCCTATTGTTCCATTCAGCCTAAATCCTGGTGCAACCTTTAAATTTTCTAAAAGAAAATTTCACCACACTTACTGCCATAACAACTTCCGATACTAGAAGAAGAATCGTGCCATCTTGAAGATTTATCTTCCTTTACATTTTTATCATCAATTCTCTTAATATTTTCGTTACTACAAATTTGATTGATAGGTTCCAGAATTAATTTGCGTAGTAAATCGAGAGAGGAATATTTTAGTGAAGAATATGGGTCAATAGCAAGTTGATGGAGTGTTGGATTTGACCTTATCTATTGTTTAAAAAAATTTTAAGCTTAAATTTTATTTATTTAAATTAAACAGATACACCTTAATTTAATATACGTCTTTAAAAAAATTTTTTTTAGTTAACTGGTAATTCTGGCATTTTGTTAGGTAAACCATACATTTCGTCGAGACTTGCCAGAAAATCAGTTTCGGATCTTTCAGTTTCGGATATCTCTAAATTTCCCAAGGACTGAGAACTCTTGTGACAGATAGTAGGAGGCCTTAACATGCCTCATAACTAAGGCATCCCTCATTAAAGGTATTACTTTCTAATCCTAGGCCCAATCTTAAAGTAAAATTCGACTATATTCTCAATTTTCAATTTAAACTTTTTTACCATTTTCCCATAACTTTTCTTTAATTGAGGACAATCACAAAGTTGTGCACATATAGAGCGAATAAACTCATGAATAGAACAACTTTAAATTAAAATTTATTTTAATTTAAAATAATTTATTTGCCTTTTAGAATCGTGTAGGTGAGCAAAATGGAAGGCACAAATATTCTGACCAAGAAAATAAAAATCAGAATTATCAGAATTATTAAAATCAGAATTTTTAAAATTCTCTTCATTTAGCGATGTTTGAGAGCCCAAAGGTGAGGGATTTGTACTTATGTCTGATACAACAACTATTCCAGAATCCACAGTGTTGTTTTGTTGTTCTTGCTGTCCTTCTAGTTGAGTTGAACTTGAAGTTTTTCTTTTTCCCAGTTTCCTCCCAAAATATGAATTTTCTATTAGATAACGAATTATTGCGCTCTTCCCACTCCCTGAAGCTCCCACAAGCAGTACAACTTTAACTTTTTCTTCCTTCAAAATTTCTTCCAATTTATTAAATATCCACTTCCTTCCAACAAATTTATTTTGATTTTTGTCGTTTTCAGTGCTCAGAGTTGAGAAAAATAATTCTTGTTCAAAATTAAAAATTTGAGGAGGTTGGCCAAAGAATTTTTCAATTTTCTCCTCCTTCATATTTTCATTCCCCTCCTCCTTCTTCTTATTCATTATCAGCTTCATTTTACTTCTATTCTCAATTTCAACTTGTCTTTTTATATGCCTTTCCATTAATTTCACTATATCCCTTCCATAATAACAAGCATTCCATTGTTTAAATCTCTCGTCCTTTTCACAATCGGCACTTTTTTCTCGATTACTTCTAGACCGTTGGGGTCGTTGATGTCTTTCTAAAGGTGGGGCATTTTCTGAGGGTGAGTTGGCAGCGGCTGAACGGCGACGCTGCAAAAGTTGAGTTCGAGGAAAACGAATAATGTTAGCATTGGAAGATGAAGCATTCTGGAAGTTAAAATATAGTTCCGGAAAGTACAAGGAATTATGTAGGTATTATTAGATTTTTCGGCCCCAGTAAACTCTACATATTATTAGAGAAAAAATCCATCAGAATATTAATCCGGAAATATTAAATATTTCCGGAAATATATTTTAATTATTTTCCAGCAAATACATATTTCCGGAAAACTATTTGTAATTATTTCCGGAAATAATTAAATATTTCCGGAAAATTATTTTAATTACTTCCGGAAAATAAGTTAACTATATATTTCCGGAAACAAATTAAATTGAACATCCATTCTGGAAAAATATTAAATATTTCCGGAAAAAATTAATTTTCGGTATATCTAAACAAACCAGATTATATTTTTCCGGACAAAAAATACAAAATAATCACTCAAATTAATACCTGTGTTTGTATTTGAGTCGCAGGAAAGTTAAAATTATTATTAACTACATATGGAGTAGCATAACGAATTTGTTGTTGCTGTACATTATTACAGCCATTAATATTTAACAACGTTATTGCTGAATGGCTAGGTGATTTAGGCGCTAATTGGAAATTTTCTTCTTTTTCCGAATTTATTTGCGGGGAGATAAGTGGAAGGTTTTGAGGCCTCTGACAGCGATATTGAGTTTGGGGAATTGGAGGAATTGAAGGGGGTGGTTGAGACGGATGGGGTAGAAAATTGTTGGGCTGTTGATAATGATTGTTACGCCAACTTAAAAAAAATTTTTTTAATCAAAATATCCCTCTCCAAGGCTTACCAAGCAGCGTATATTTCCCCATCGGGTGCATAGCGTGTGCTAGGCAACATGTTATAACAATTTAAATTTTGTTGAGGATTTAGATTTTTAATATTACTTTCTTTTTGATTATAGCAGTGATTAGTATTATTAATAGGAGGATTAGGCAATTCAACGTTATTACTTTTGGTGATCAACGGATCATGCTGCATAAATAAAATTAATTTAATATTATTTAATTCCGAAGATTAATATTGTATTTTCCGGAAAATAAATTAAATTATTTCCGGAAAGAAAATAATTTCCGGAAAATATATATTTTCCGGAAATTGATGTATTTTCCGGAAAATATATATTTTCCGGAAATTGATGTATTTTCCGGAAATTGATGTATTTTCCGGAAAATATATATTTTCCGGAAATTGATGTATTTTCCGGAAAATATATTAATTTCCGGAAACTAATAATTTATTTCCGGAAATAAATTACTTCAGAATAATAAATTACTAATTTCCGGAAAATACAAAATTTGAAAATACAACTTACGAACGACGGAATCTTGCTTCGTATTTTATTAGTTTTTCCATTTTTTGATTGTTTTTGGCTTTGATTGTAAAATTCACTAAATTTATTATCAATCCCTATTACTGTATCTCCTTTCATCTTGAGTGATTTTTCTGCATTTTTCTCCAATAATTGAGAATTTTGTATAGAGGAATCAGTTGTTGAAGGTAATCGACAGCTTCCTCCAATTTGATTTTTGTTAGTAATTTTAGCCATTATTGATAAAAATTCGTCCAGGTCATTGTTTTCGCCAGGATTAATTTGAGAATATTGGTCAATATCCTGATAAATATTTTTAGTTATTTCCGAAAAACATAGAAATACGTATTATTTTCCGGAAAAAATATAACTAAATTATATTTCCGGAAAATAGACTTGAAAACTATTTTTCCGGAAAACACAAAATTATGTATTTTATTGTTTAATATGAAGGAAATATTTTCCGGAAAGAAATTAAAACAATTTCAAAAAATAATTAATTGTTCACCTGTTTAGTTCTGTTAGTTTCAATTTGGGTTTTCCATTTAATTCTTGACTCTTCTCTAAAATTCCCTTGTTTATCGCTAAAAGAGTTATTGGCAGAATTATTATCTTCCTCGCTAGGCCTCTCAAAGTTCCAGGCTGTACTTTAGTACGTGGGTGCAGGCTTTAAATTACAAATGTTATATCATTTGAAAGAGCTAGTCGAGCTGAGTCGAATGCCACCAAAATTAGCTCTAGGAAAAATTTTTGAACCGAGATACAGTCGATTGAAAATCGAAAAACCATAGGGGGGACCAAGCACTTTTTTGGGGTGAAAAATTCGAATATGCAAATCATACCTCATTCGAAAGAGCTCGTCGAGCTGAGTCGACTGACACCAAAATCGACGAAATCCGACTTGATTAGACAAAGTTATGATCTTTTATTTTAGCTCCTTACCTTTGGTATACGTGCAGGTTTTTCTTGCTGGGGAGGAAGCCAGACACGCCGACCGAAGCTAAAATAGGCATAAGTTTATGTTACGAGCCCAGACCCAGCGCCCGTAGACTCCCCGCGAGGCGCGTGCCGCAAAACCCCGCGCGAAGCGCGGGGTTTTGCACAAGCGCCTCGCCGACGTCCCATAGGTTTAGAGTTTTTTGTGTCATAACTTTGTCTAATCTTGTCCAATCACGGTGATTTTGGTGTCATTCAACTCAGCTCGTCGAGCCCTTTTGAATGAGCTATTATTTGCATAATCGAATTTTTTGACCCCGAAAATTTTCAAACTTCAGGGGTCTGTAACTCGGCCAAATGAAGTCGGATTTCGTCTATTTTGGTGTTATTCGACGCAGCTCGACGAGCTCTTTCGAATGAGGTATAATTTGCATATTCGAATTTTTCACCCCAAAAAAGTGCTTGGTCCCCCCTATGGTTTTTCGATTTTCAATCGCCTGTATCTCGGTTCAAAAATTTTTCCTAGAGCTAATTTTGGTGGCATTCGACTCAGCTCGACTAGCTCTTTCAAATGATATAACATTTGTAATTTAAAGCCTGCACCCACGTACTAAAGTGACCCCAAGTTCCAATTAGTAAAATCTTCTCCTCTTGCCAAAACTTAAATTTAAAAAATAATTTTTATTCAAACATTTGAAAACACCTTTTTTAGACCGACTAAGCCTAGGCGTTGCTGGCAGTCGAAAAAGGCGACTTTTGAACGGATTAATTTGTCTAAGAGAACGACGGAGACTGTTTAAAGGCCCTCCCTCATTATTTTGTTGTTTATTTCCTTTAATTATTCCTCCATTTGAAGTTGACCCAAATGAGTTAGAGGAAGAAGAGGAGGAAGCAAAAAATGCAAAACCTCCATTTTTTGGGCTGTAACGATGTTCGGATTGTTCGTCTCTCGGCATAAGTAGGGAATGTCGTCGAATGGAAAAAGGTTTTTTATCCATTTTTAAAAACTAGAAAATAGATAAACTAGACAAAAATTAAGAGTAAAATCCATTAAAAATTTTTTTGTAAATAAAGAAGTCTAGTTATTATGAAATTTGAGCGGCAATTTTATTTATTTTTTAATTTTATAGATATTTTTCCGGAAACCACAGAATTAAATTTAAAATACAAAAAAATGAAACAAAACAGTTTTTCCGGATTTTTTTCTTAAGAACAGTTTATTTTCCGGAAAGTTAATATAAAACACAATTTTTTCCGGAAGGTTTATATAAAATATAAATTTTTCCGGAAAGTTAATATAAAACACAATTTTTTCCGGAAGGTTTATATAAAATATAAATTTTTCCGGAAAGTTAATATAAAACACAATTTTTTCCGGAAGGTTTATATAAAATATAACTTTTTCCGGAAAGTTAATATAAAACACAATTTTTTCCGGAAGGTTTATATAAAATATAACTTTTTCCGGAAAGTTAATATAAAACACAATTTTTTCCGGAAGGTTTATATAAAATATAACTTTTTCCGGAAAGTTAATATAAAACACAATTTTTTCCGGAAGGTTTATATAAAATATAACTTTTTCCGGAAAGTTAATATAAAACACAATTTTTTCCGGAAGGTTTATATAAAATATAACTTTTTCCGGAAAGTTAATATAAAACACAATTTTTTCCGGAAGGTTTATATAAAATATAACTTTTTCCGGAAAGTTAATATAAAACACAATTTTTTCCGGAAACTTCATATAAAACACATTCATTTATTTCAATAAAACTTTGTGTTTAATTTTAAAATAAAAACCGGAAAAGTTGGAAAATACAAATAATGACAATTTCAAATATATTTAAGAGGAATAGACCAAAAGTTTAGATTACACAACCCTTCCCCCTCCATATGATTAAAATTTTACAATTTTTAAAAGAAAATAAAATTGAAAAGAATTATTCACAGTTGCTATTTTTATTTTGGACAAATTTTTTTAATAAAATAGTTTTGCACATTAAAATCGATTCAGAAATTTGGTGGTGGACGAAAGGGGGGAAAAAATAAAAATGTTTCGGTCATTGAATGTTGAAAAGGGGGGGGGAGGTTGACTGAATTGGAATCGGGTGGATTTTTTTGTTTTTAAATGCTTTCCGGATGTTGACAAGTGAGAGAATAAATAAATATTATTTAATGTTTTTGTGGAGGGGGAGAAAATTTATTTTATTTTTATTTTCCCCCATTGGATCAACTTTTTATTTTTAAATAAATTGGCAGGAGATCAGATTTTGAGTAACCCAACCAAAGGTCATTTAAATTTAGAAAATAAAATTTTAAATAAAAATTTTTAATCTTTCAACCTGTTCGTTTGATCAGAGTTGATCTATAGGCATTTTAATGTTTTTGGGGTGATTCATTTAAAAAGAAAAATTTTAAAGATGAAACGATGTTTATAAGGAAGATGAATAATTTTTTAAAGAAAATATTTTTTTTAAAAAGTTGAGGAATAAAAAAATATTTTTAAAGAGAACGCAAGACGGAAGAACATGGAAATGGAAGTCAGAAACTGAAGAATGGAAGGCCCTGTTATCTATCCAAAATCTACATTTATCTAAAAATGTGATCAAATATGTTGGGCAAGGTGCATACCGTATTTGCTAAAATAATTGCCCAGGGTAATTAATGTTTCATCCTCTCGCTGGAGGGGGTAATTAAAAGGGAGAGGGTAATTATTTGAGAGAGGGACATTATTTCAGCATTTACGGTAACTAGATAGAACTAGATTTCTTATAACCACACACAAAAAATTCCAAAGTAATTCAAAAACAATTTTAAAAATCCCTAAAAAATTCGCAATAATTCCACAGATTTTTATCAAAAATATTTTAAAATAAAAATATTTTATTTATTCATCTGTCAGCAATTGACCCTTTTTCGCTCAAGAATCGACTAGTTTTTATTTTTATTTTTTAACCCCGGTGGTCAATTTATAACCACACACACATAAAATTCCTTCTTTCGGACTTTTCTTTGTTTAATAAAAGAGAGGGCAACTTATATCCCCTATTATATCCTCTACAAAGCATCTGAGTAATTAAAATAAAAATAAATTAAAGATTGTTTTATGACTTTTGATTAAGGCAACATTGATATCCGATGAGAGAGAGAGAGAGAAAAGTTGCGAGTGTCTGCATTTCTTGTCCGCATTTTTAAAAAACATACCGCAATTTTTAAAAATACGTCCGCAAATTTTTAAAACGTCCGCAATTTTTAAAAATACGTCCGCAAATTTTTAAAACGTCCGCAATTTTTTAAATTGTCCGCAAATTTTTAAAACGTCCGCAATTTTTAAAAATACGTCCGCAATTTTTTTCACATGTCCGCAATTTTTTTAATAATATGCAGGGCGGCTCGCCCATTGATCTATAGCTATAATAAATAAAATAAATCTTTATCTAACAAATTTTATAGTTAAAAATGCAACTAAAATACTTTATAAAAACTGGATTGAATTAGTTTAACATTAAATATAGGGGGATAATAAAATAAATAATTTTAAATACCCGGAAACCCTTGAAAAATAATTATGGGGGAAATTATGGAGTAAAAGAATATTGAGAAGACATTGAGGGATTTGTGGGGTTAAGAAAGGTATAGATGGATCAAGAGGATATGGAGGAGATACTGAAGGATTTGGGAAGATTAAGAGGGATAAAGATGAGTTGATGGTGATATCGAGGGATTTGGAGGGAACAAAAGGAAAGAAAAATCTAAAAAATGGCACAAAATGTCATCTTTATAAGGAATTATTTTCCTTTATTTTTAACCAAAAATACTAAATTATTTTAGTTAATATAAAGCTTTTTAGGTGAAACTAAACAAAAATAGAGATGAATTTTGCAAAAAAGAAATTGTTTTAGTTAAAAACGTAAGGAAAAAATACTGAAGACGTGGGGCTATTTCCTAGGGGGATTGCCCTATGTGCCTTTTTGAGGGTTGAAACTGAGGGTTGAAATGAGAGAATAAATCGGTAACTTATTTTTAAGATAAGATTTTTATAAAAGTGATGGTCAGAAAAAAAAGTTTTTGGAGGAAAAAAGTTTTGTTTGTAAGGCGAATTTTAGAAAAATTCGACGTTTTCATCCATAACTCGGTAAATAAATAACCAAAATTTTTGGAAATTTAAGAGAGATTAGGTAATACTATTGTAATATCACTGCAAAATTAAAATATTATTGATAACTGGGAGCTTTTTTATTAATCCAATACCCAGCTTATTGTTAAACGAGCTTTTTGAACCCACAAATTTACCCATTGTTTAACAAAGCTGTTAGTTTTTTGGCCTATTATTTTGAAAAAGAATTTAAAAAAATATCTTTAAAATATAGTTAAAAATAGCTTACTATTTTAGTAAAAAATAAATTAATTTCTTTTTCCGTTTCCCCTTTTTTGCTGCAACAAATCGCCAAATAAATTGGAATTTTTTGCATTTTTGCCTTCGTATATCCTTTTTTCCAGCAATTTTCTTATTTTTTGAATTGGCCGAATAAAGGAAGCTGTCAAAGGCTCGCAAATGTTTTTGTGATAGGAAGGCATTTTTAAAAAGGGTAAAATGTAAAAAAATAAAAAAATAAAAGGAGAAAAAAGGGTTGACTTTTTACCGATTAATTTTTGCCTTGGGAGTAAGAAAAATGTGTAAAATATATATTGGAATAATAAAAAAGGAAGAAAAAAGTGTTAAAAGTACATACAAAAATAAATATAAATAAATTTTGGCATAAAAATAAATCTTTTAATTTTTATTCGGAATATTTTCTGGAATTTTTTCGATAAAATCGGAAGAAGCTTTTTGAACCAACAGATTTTTCCTATGTTTAGCAAAGCTACTCAATTTTAAGGAGATTCAGACTTTATTTCCTGAATAAAAATTAAATGAGTTTCCGGAAAACCTTATTTGTTTTAATCAGAATTACGGAAAACAAATAGAACAATTAAAATCGTTTCCGGAATATTTCCGGAATTTATAAAAGAATCGAGCTTTTTGAACCAACATATTTTTGCTATGTTAACAAAGCTACTAGTATATTTTTGGCCTATTATTTTTAAAAAGAATTTTTAAAAAATGATTTTTTGCTTTAAAAGAGTTAATTCATTTTGCACAACCACCTAGAATAAATAATCCATCAAAAGAATTATTCTGATTGGGAAGAAAAATGGAATTTACTGGGGAAAACAATTAGAAAAATAAAAAGAAAATGGAAGCTAATAATAAAAAAATTTTTTGTTAAAAAGCATGGAAAAATATAAAAAATAACGGGAAAATAAAAAATAGAAATAATTTTTTTTAATAATGTTGGGTAATTAATAAGCTTGATTTATACAAAAATTTCTGTAAAAATTACTTGGAGCTTTTTGAACAAACAGATTTTTTCTATGTTTAGCAAAGCTACTATGTAGTATTTTTGGCTATTTTTAAGGGGAAAAAAATATTTCTAAAAATTTATTGTCATCTAAATAATAAAAGAAATTAAATATTATTATTTTAAATTATCTGAAACCTATTGAAAATCAGCCATAAATATTTTTTGCATTTATAATTGTCCATAAAATTAATAGTTTATCGGGGGAATGAAGGAAAGATGTTATTTTTTTCTAAAAAAATTATTTTATTTAGAGGTCGGAGTACTTGTGTGGAAATAGAAAGACCTTGTAAAACGTTTATTTGAAAAAAAAATCATCAATTTTTTTAAATTTTAAAAATTTAAATAAATACAGTGCCGGAATAAAATTGTTATAGGCCATTAACTTAATTTTATCAATTATCTCTATTCGATTAACTTTTGAAAAAAGTTTCAAAACAAAAAGTTGTAGATCTTTATGTGCTCCTTAAAATGAGTATAAATATCAGCATACCGTAAATTCTCTAATTGAAGCACGCTTCTAATTTCGATGCTCTTGTAGGGTATGTTTCTATTAGATGTGTGTTCTACAAAATTTCAAAATTTTTTTTTCATCTTTTTAACCAATAAACCCCTTTGAAAGAGATTTTAAAATAAAGCAAAGTGCTTTTACTTTTTATTTTTATTAGTCATCTTATGGCTTTAAAGCTAAAAAGCATGTCATCAATTTTTGTTTGTCAGAAATCCCTTTTATTAGCAACCATTTCTATCCTTTTCCAACTTCCGTTTCTCTTTTCTTTTTAATTTGGTTTGAACAAGGAGTTTCCAGAGTCGGATTTCGGGTCGAAAAAACTAGAGTTAGAAGAGCTTTGCTAGACATAGAGAAAATCTGGGGGTTAAAAAAGCTGGTTTTGATTTTAATCAGAATTACCGAAAAACGAATAAAACAATTAGAATAGTTTCCGGAATATTTCCGGAATTGTTTACAGAAAAAAAGAAATTCCGGGTCGAAAAAAATCCAGGTCGATCGGGGTTCGAAAAACCCAATTCATCCCTGTTTTTATCAACTTTTTCTCTCCTTTTTCTGATTCAGCTCTACTTCTTGAATCCCTTCTACAAACATTTTTCCTCATCAATTTTTTTTCTTCAACCAGCAATCTTCTATCCGTAAATCCCCAATTTCCATCTTTATAAATGAACTTCTTTTCCCTCTATCCCCCTACAAATCCTCAACCATTCATTCCAACCCAATCCCCGCTATTATCCTTTTCTCTCAAATTACATTCAGAAAGGAAGACTTTAACTGTCTGGGTGGTTCTGAGAAAATCCTCTGAGAAATTTTCTCCTTCAAAACTTAGGATTCAATGCCGAACTAGCTTAATTTTCAATATTTACGTGACTCTCACCTTCATTTATATTTTAATCTCTCCCACAAAAAATTCCCCAAAATCTTTCGGATTTTATTAACCACCCCTTCCCAGCTTTTCACCCCCTCCTTTTTTCCAACCCTCCAAAAGAGCTAATTCCGTTGCTCGCCCGTGACAGCATTTTCCTTCCCTTCCTTTTTCATTTTATCCTTCCCCCCATTTTTCTTCCCTTCTTTTTTACCGCTCTTCTGTCTCCGCTCGTTAATTGTTCGTCTTCCACCCTCTCTCCTTTTACTACTTCCAAGTCCAACCGGTCCCCAAACACACACACACCAACTGAGAAGAGCATTTCCTCTTTTTTTAAATATTTTTTTTGTTTGGCTCTCCATTTGCCCTTTTTTCTATTTTCCCATTCAACCAGCCCCCTATTTTTTCCTTTCTTTTTTCCCTTTTTGCTGTCACCACCCCCCTCGACTAACCAACCTCTTTTAGCATCCGCATTTTTCTTTTTTTGTCCGCTCCCATTTCCTCCTTCCCCTTCCCCCTCCTCATTTTTTCCTTTCTTTTCTTCCGCCCCCGTCCCTTTTTTCGTTGGTTATAGTCGTCGTCTCGCCCATTTTCTCGCCATCCGTCCGTCCTCCCTCATCCGCCCTTCCTTCCCCCCTTAGAGAGACTTCCCAAACATTCTTTGCCCTCTTTTTTTCTTCTTTTCCCCTTGCCGCCCATTCTCCTCATATTTATTTAGAAGTGAAATTGTGAGCGAAACACACACAAACAGTTCCGTCCTCGTTTTCACCTAAAAAAATTTTTTTTTCATTCTTCTGGCGTCATGTCTTCTTTACAGATTTTTTATTTTTTTTTCTCTTCTAAAAAAATTTTTTTTCTTACCGCCAAATCCCTTTCCAGATTAAATCTTTCAAAATTTCCAAATATTAAATACTTTTCCCCTTCTCCTTCAAATAATCAAGAAGAAAGAGAGAGAATGACTCATACAGTATCCCTCAGGTTAATTCTTCTTTCTCTCCTTTGAAGATAAAAAAAGGGGAGGTTTGGAGCTTCCATGAAGGAATCTGAAGAATCTTCCTCAATAAAGGATTCCTTATCAATTATCTTCTCATTTCAAGTCAGAATATTCAGAGATTCCCTCTCCTCTTGCTCTTTAAATCAGAACCCCTCCATCCTTCGTCTCCCACTACCTCTCTTCATTCTCTTCCCCCTCCATTCTTCCATTTTTTTGATAATCGTTAGTTCAAGATAGTCCAGAGATTCCCTTCTCTTCAGCGCAAGTTTCTCTTCACATTTATTTTCCTTTCCCCATTCCCCTCCCCATTTTTGTTCGATATTTTTTGCCGGACCGAGACTCTCGAACAAAAAGTCTTGGTTTATCAGATCGAGGGGATTTTTCGGGATATCTCGATTCTCGTATAGCCCTCGGCTGTACTTTAGTACGTGGGTGCAGGCTTTAATTTACAAATGTTATACCATTCGAAAGAGCTCGTCGAGCTGAGTCGAATGCCACCAAAATTAGATCTAGGAAAAATTTCTGGACCGAGATATAGGTCCTTGAAGTTTGAAAAACCATAGGGGGGACCAAGCACTTTTTTGGGGTGAAAAATTCGAAAATGCAAATGATACCTCATTTGAAAGAGCTCCTCGAGCTGAGTCGAATGACATCAAAATCAACAAAATCCGACTTGATTGGACAAAGTTCTGATCTTTTCTTTTAGCTCCTTACCTATGGCATCTGTGGAGATTTTTGCTGCTACAGAGGCTCCAAATACGTCCAGAACAAGGGAGATAAGAATAGGTTTATGTTACGAGCCCAGACCCATCGCCCGTAGACTCCCCGCGAGGCGCGTGCCGCAAAACCCCGCGCGAAGCGCGGGGTTTTGCACAAGCGCCTCGCCGACGCTCCATAGGTTTATGTTGCCTGTTTTTGTGTCTTAACTTTGTCTAATCTTGTTCAATCATGGTGATTTTGGTCTCATTCGACTCAGCTCGTCGAGCTCTTTCGAATGGGGTATTATTTGTATAAAAAAATTTTTATTCCAAAAATCGCCCCTTTGTATCTTAGGTTTTAGGGGCTTATATCTCGGTCCAATCAAGTCGGATTTCGTTGATTTTGGTGTCATTCGACTCAGCTCGAGGAGCTCTTTCGAACGAGGTATAATTTACATATTCGAATTTTTTACCCCAAAATTGAGCTTACTCCCCCCTATGGTTTTTCAAACTTCAGGGACCTATATCTCGGTCCAGAAATTTTTCCTAGATCTAATTTTGGTGGCATTCGACTCAGCTCGACGAGCTCTTTCGAATGGTATAACATTTGTAAATTAAAGCCTGCACCCACGTACTAAAGTGACCCCTAGCCCTCCCAGTCCGGTGTCTGTTAATGATTGCCTCGACTGAAGCTTCTCAAGGAAATAATTCCTCAAGTCTCCATTACCTATCTTTTTATTGCTTTGATCTTTGCACCTTTTTTATGGCCCTCAATTTGTAGAAAAAAATATTTTTCTTTTAATGAACACTTGTGTTATAAGAAAGGAAATTCTTCTATCATTATTCACCCCTTCTCAATAAAAAAAATACAACGACAAAAACGGAAATTAGAAAAAAAAAAAGTTTTGCAAAAGGGAAGAGCATGAGAAGCCAAAAAAGGAAAATTGAGAGAGTCGTCGGCTACAAAAAAAAATTTTTCAGCTGCGTTCCCTATGACATTTATTTTTACGTTGCAGTCAGCCGATAATAGCGGAAGCTATTAAATGAGCCCCTTTGTCGCTTTCTCTCGAAAGGGAAAAAAATTTTTTATCCTAATGATGAATGGGGGGATTGACTAAACTAAAATTAGAGAGAAAATCGTCTAAAACAAAAAAATTTTTTGGAGTGACAAAAGATCCCAAAAAATTTTTTAAACACGTTTTAAAGGCCTAGAAGTCGAGAATTTCAAAAGAAACTAGAAAAAAAGGTCAAATAAATAAAAAGGGCACATGAGGGACCTCAAAAAAGCTGTCTTGTCATTGCACTTTTGGGTGGATGAGGGAAAAAATCTTTGAGATGGCAGAAGGGCAGTCTGACTATTTTTAAAAGGAGAAATCCGCGCAAGTCTCTCTTCCCTTTTATTTTCCTCTTCCCTCACCCATCCCTTCACCCTTCTTTTTTGCTTCTTCCATTGCCTGGGCAAACAACCCGGCAAAATTACCCTCCCCAAAAAAATTTTTCTTTCCCCCCCCCCCCCCCCTCCTTACCCCTCCATCCCCTATCATTTCCTCCCTCTTCGCCAACCACATCCCCTTCCCCCCATTTTTAACTGCCCGCACTTCTGGCCCCACCCAATCTTTTTTTTCTCGTAACTCGACCTCTCCTCCTTTCTTCCATCTTTTTACCCCATCACATACGGGTGTGTGGTGGCGGCAAAATTTTTTTTTCTTCTCCCCTTTCCTTCCCCCCATCATTTCCCCCCATCATTTTCTTCTTCTCATTCACTCCCCGCCAAACCCTTTTATTTCTTATATTTTTTTCTCTTCACATTTTTCCGCCCCCGTTTTCTTCCTATTTTTTTCTTTTATTCTTCTTCCTCTTCCTCCCTATTATTCGCCCAACCATCCCCCCCCCTCCCTCTCCATAACCACTCGTCCAGTCAACAATGAGAGAGAGAGGAGCCCCCATTTTCCCCAAATGCCCTTTTCTTCTTTTTGTTGTTTCCTCATCCCCATTTTGCTCCTCGCCTTCCTTCTGCTTTTATTTCTTTTTTCCCCCAACTTTCCCCCTTCCCCCTCATCACCAGCATCCTCTTTTTCCATCTAGTGAAGAGTCATTTCGGGCATTTCGGGACAGTGGACGACCAGAACAAAAATAGTCAAAACGAATGGAATCCTTCTCCTCTTCCCCCCCTCTTCACCGTCACTTTTTTTCCTCTTTTTAGGTCCTCCACCCTTCTCTTCACCTCCTTTTTGCCTTATTTTTCCATTCAAACCTTCAATCTTCTTTTCCCCTCCCCTCCCATTTTCTTCCAAAAAGCTCGCCATATCCCTTTTGACACTTTTACTCCTACTACTTTATTTTCCTCCTTCCCGCGCCCATTTTCATTCTTTTCTCTCAACATTTTTCTCTCCGTTTTTCTTTTATTTTATAAATACACTGTCCGTTTGCTCAAATCTAAAAATCCTTTAAAATAAATTTTTTTGATCATGAACATTTTTGGATTACTGTTTTTGGTTGTTTTGAGCCTTTCGCCCTTTGGAAACCTTCCTTTTTTCGTTAAAAAATTTTTTTAAACTGAATTCAAGGCCCTTCCGTAGCCCTTCCAGAGAGAAAAGTCAGACTCAAGACCAAGAGTCTCGGACGTCTCTACCTTCCGTACGCTTAAAATCAGAAGACATAAGGCTGAAGAAACTTGAGGAGAATAAAAAACGGAGATGGAGTTTGAAAAGATCCCTTTCATGCTAGAGCCTCCAAAAGAACGTTCCAAATGTCGTGATTGTGATTTTTCTAATTTTTGAATCTCGAAGTTTGATGGATCCTCAAGTCCCTTCCTTCCTTTATTCAACCACTTTCCAGTACCTTCCATAAGCCCGTTATCTTTAAAATCCTGAAACTTTACTTTTTTTCTATTTTTCAGGGTTTGACCTGGCTCTTAATTAAAATAATTTTTATATAAAAAACTTTTTTATTGGAAAAAATTTTTGGAGGTCCTTAGGATTTAAAATTAAATTTAAAAGGGAGCCCGAATTTTAGTGTAGCAGAGAGAAAAAATTTTTTTATTGCCCTCAAGTTGCCCTTTTAATTTTTAAATTTATAGAGCAACGTATTTATTTCTCCCCCTCCCCCCTTCATTCCCCCCCCCCCTCTCCCTCCTCCATTTCCCCTCCCCCCCCCCCTTTCCCCTCCATTTATCCCCTAACTTTCCCCCTTCATTTTTCCTCCTCCATTTATCCTCTCATATTAATTTTTTTCAGATTTTTAAAAAAAATTTTAACTTCCTCAAATAATGTCAGAAGTTTGGAACCATTTTTATATGGCCCCTAACGGTCTTTCAGTCAACTGCAATCACTGCGGCAAATTTATGAAGCGTTCGGACTCTTCAACCAAATCAATGTGGGGGCATCTAAAAGCCTTCCATTCCGACCTTGTCGGAGAAGAAACTTTTCGTCTTAAAAGAACCCGAAGAATGAGGGGGGAAAACAACGGGGACAACAACAAAAAAAGTAAAATTTCAAGGCAGAAAAAGCCAAAAATTGAAAATTTGGAAAATACTACAGAATGCCAAAATTCGCAAAATTCAAATTCGAGTAGTTGTAATAGCAGCAATATTAGCGAAAATAATAGTTCTGAAGAAGAGGGGGAAGAAAATATAAAAAATTCTGCTGGTTTTGAGTATTGCAGTAGTGGACATAGTGGAAGCAATACTCCTCTATTTGCTGAAGGGAAGCGGCAAATGATTAAAGAGGAAGGAATTGAGGAAGATAAACACTTTGAAGTCAATTCGGCTTTAGAAAGGGGTAAACAATCTGCCCTCTCTATTCAGACACTTTTGAAGTTGGAAGAGAATGAGGATGGAATGAAATGTCCACAAAGTGTTGGGGGGAACGACCAGAAATTTGAGGTATTTTAAAGGAGAAACTTTTTTATGGCCCAAAAATTAGCCTCAACCCAACCTCCCTAAATAACCCTCTCCGTTGGATGTTGATATAACAGGAGTGGCAAAATTCCTCATAACACTATAGTGAGTTAGGAAAGGTGACTCTCATTTGTTGGCTATAGGAGGTTAAGAGATGAGTGTCATCGCCTCTGTAGCTTCCGGGGGGAGTTGGGATAGCTGGCTCTTTATTGTCTTTAGGAAATAGAAGATCCATAGGGGATCCAGCTGACTATAGGAGGGTTAAGATCTATATGAGTCATCGCCACTGTAGCTTCAGGGAGGTCGTAGTTCCTGCCTGATAACTAAGTTTTGCTCAATCTACTCTTACTCTTTTCTAGTTATCCCACCAACAACTTGTTCAACTCTCAACTCTACAAAATCAACAAAACTTGATTACCAACCAAAACCTTCTCTTTGGATTACCCACATCAAGTACTCCTTCAATTACTTCCTCCCTTTCATCGTCATCTACCTCCCCGCCCAATTTTCCTGTCCAAAAATCCCCTTCAAATATTCGAAAATCTCCTTCTAATACCCCTTCCCTTACAAAATATTCAACTGCTGCTTTATTACAAAATCAACACCAACAAAAAGAAGGCAAATTGTCCCCGGCACATGGCTCTGAAGCCCCTCAACAGTCAATTAATAATTTAAATTTTGAAATGACTCAACAACAAAATTTGCCTTTCGACCCTCAGATTCTTGCAAGGCTAGAAACTGTAAGAAAAAAATTTTTAAATTTTTTACCCCCTTAAAAATATTTATTTTCTAGGCTGCTGCAATAAACCAACTATCACAATTGCAACAACTCGAAAATAGTGCAATGCTTCAACAATTACAGCAGAGAAACATACAAACAAATGAACAACAAGTTTTACAACAACAAACAACATTAAATGAAATGTTTGCCTTGTTTGCTGCTTCTGAATTGTTTCAACAACAAAATCAGAATTTTCCCTCAACAAACATAAATCAGAATTTTCAACAACAACAAGCTTTTGCAACCTGGCTTTGTAATTTAGAATGGATGGCAGCGGTACAGAGAACACAACAACAACAACAACAGACAACATTAAAACAATCAGAACAAGAAATAAACAAACAACATTTAAAAAATAAACAATGTTTGGATGAACATGTTTTGAATGGAAATAAAAATAATTTGACAACACAAACATCTAAAACAAACATTCCCAAACAACAAAACATTTCCCAACAAAGCATTTCTCAACAAAACATCAATTCTTCTTCACAAACATCTCAACAACAACAAACAACATCAGAAACATTTGCTACAGCATTACAACAAGTTTTATTTTCCCAAACACAATCAGAACAACAAATGAACAAACAATGTTTTTCTGATTTAAACAAACATGCGCCAACGACTAAAACCGTAAGAGAATTAATTTAAACATTTAAAAAAACTTTTTGTGTGCGCAAAAAACGCCAAACCTTAAAAAAAATTTTTTTTGAAAAATTCTAAAAATTTTAAAAAATTCAGAAAATTTAAAAACTCATTTTAACACCTTTTATAGCATCAAAAACGCAAAAGCGGTCTCACTTCAGCTACACTTTTAGCTACACCAACACCTTCAACATCAGAACCTCCCTCTACCCCTCTCCAAGTTTTAGCTGAAACAGCAAGTTCAATAAATAATAAAATGTTTCCAAATGTTTCTACAAACGAAAGTCAACCTTCTCTACCCAAAATTCCCCGTCAAGAAAATAATTTTACTTCAAAGCAGCAGCAATTAATTAACGAACATCATTTGGCTGAATCTTTGGCAGAATCTTTGGTGCTTTATGGAATGCATAGAATTGCTATGGATTTACAGCTCTCATATTCTGTACAGGCTAATAAACAGGGAAAGGCTGAATATGCTTTTTACAAAAATTCAGGAGGGATCTCAACGTAAGGAAGCCTTTTCTAATGTTTTTGAGTGATTACGTAAATCCTTGATTGGGTGTGGGTCCGGCATCACACCAATATCAAATCAGTTTTTTTTGGGTTTCAGTACCCTTCCCCACTCTTAAGTGTTTCTAAGGGAGCTTTTTAATGTTCTCTTAATGATTTTGGGAGCAAATCCTTGATTAGAAGCGAGTCTGTTCATTACTAAATTCTTTGAGAGATAGCTGCTTATCTTTAGCTACTTTCCCCTTTTTAGCTACTTTATCTTAGGTTTTAAGTTTACTTTATAATTGTATTCTATATACCTGACTCCCTATATTATATACTTTCCATATAAACGACTTTTTCATGGGACCATTCATGTCTTTTATTCTTGTGTCCGCACTTGCAGGTCACCGTGTCGATTGGAAATAGTTATGTCATTATATCACAGAAACCAGGGAGGCTATGTCCTTGTCTAGATATCCGTTCTTATACCCGAAGCTTTGAATCCTTAAGTCTTTAAAAATTCTTCAATCTCTCATTTTACAGTATTCAAAGTATGGTAACCCTAACAGAATCAACAAATCAACAAATGCTCAATATTCGAGAATATGCTAATGGAACAATCGTCTCTGAAGAATATTGGCCTAAAAATTCAGAACCTTGTTCTCTACTAAATTCTTTGAGAGATAAATGCCAAAAAAGATTATTTTGTACTTTGTAAAATTTAAAAATAAAAAATATTTTCTTTTGTAGATTTTTTTTTGATTTTTCTGATCTTGAAAAATATGAAGGGTTCCTTTCTTGTGACCTCTGAAATTTTGTTTCCGCTCGTATGAATGGGAAGTTCCGAACAAAAATTTCAGTTATCGAGATCGGTATTTTTTGAGATATTTTTTATTTTTCGAGATATTTTTCTTGAGAAAGAGGTTCCTGAAAGAGATTCCTTTGTTTTTCTAGAGAAAGACCCAGCTCATCTCTATTATGAACATTGAATCCTCCAAATTTGATTTTTATTTATTTTTCATTGCATTTTTTAATAAATTACATATGTAAATAATAAATTTTTTTTTAATTTTTCGATTAATTCTTCAGGCTTCAAGACCTGTCGGTCCGAAGGTTTTCGGTTCGTTTCCGAATATCCGAAGATTTTCCTAGAACCGACAATACAAACATCTACAAAATATTTAAGTCAATTTCGTTCCATCCAATTTTTGTTCATTATTCTCGATTAACTTTCCTCTTCATAACTTTAAATTAAGTCTCCTAACAGATGTGTCCTTTTTTGGCTCCCATACAAAATCTCTATTCCTTAAAATCGCTATTCCTTAAAATCTCTACTAATCTAAAAATGCTTAAAATCTCTATTCCTTAAAATAACTATTCCTTAAAATCTCTACTGGGGTAAAAATAATTAAAATCTCTACACCGTGCAAATGGATGGTAGAGTCTCAACAAAAGTGTAAAATATGAACTTTTCATTGGAAAACCCAGACCTGGTAATCAATTGTACCCAGACCTGTACAATTGATTTAAAAATGGCTGCGGATATCTGCTTGTATCCGCCGTAAATATCGAAGATATAATACACGACTGCTTCGCTGCGGTCGTGTTCATTTTGCTTGCGGTGATCGTATCGAAGCGGCTGCTGTCGTTCCGCTGGACATGCCTGGGTTCATCCGCAGCGGCAAAAACAATACAAGCAAAATAATATCAAAAGATAAGCCAGAAATCAGAACAACGTTTCCGCACTGAACGTTGGCACTCAAAAGGCTTCCGAATGAAAAAATAGACATTTTATCCTATTTTTGGCCGTGTAGAGATTTTAAGGCGTTTCACCCGTGTAGAGATTATGAGGAATAGAGATTTTAAGGAATAGTTATTTTAATAATTTTTAGCCGAGTAGAGATTTTAATGCATTTTAGCTGTGTAGAGATTATAAGGCATTTTAGCCTGTAGAGATTTTAAGGAATAGAGATTTTGAGGGGATACGCCTTTTTTTATTAGTTAGGTATTACCACTTTAATTAAATATTTTAGGCAGTTTAGCTTTAATTTCCGCTATAAAATGTTGACAACCCCCGATTTAGAATTAAATGAGGAATATAAATACTAGCTAAATTTGGATTCAAAATAACCCTTAAAATTGCCAAAAATAAATAAAATTTAATTTTTAAATAATTTAAAAAAATTTTTATTATGGAGGAAATCCCCTCAAAAATAAAATTGACAAGGTGTGGAGGACACTCTTCTGCTAATAATATTTCTTCTAATTCTGAGGAGTTGAACAAAAATGCTTTAATGATGGATAAGTTGCAGAATGCTGTACAAGAACATGTTGCTAGGTTTAGGTATGGTTTGAGAAAGGATTTTTATTTTATGAGCAAGACAGAGGACTCAGAAGCCGAGTTAGTTTTTACACCATAATTCAAGGTTTAATGGTCCTTTGTTTTTGCTTTTGGTACCGTTCGATAGAGAATTGAATTTGCTACAAAATAAATCGAGTTTAAAAATCATCGGATTTAAAACAAAGAAATTTTGGTCAAAAAACTGCATGGGCGTTATGGGCGCAGACCCGAGCTAGTTTTTACTCCATAACTCAGTTGTAAATCAACCATTATTTTTGTTTTTGGTACCATTCGATAGAGAATTGAATTTTCTATAAGCTAAAAATAAAATAAAAATTATTCGATTCAAAACAGAAAACAGTTTTGGTCTAGAAACTGCCTATACTCCGTACAGCCCGAATAGTCGCGCGGCTATAAGGTCGCCAAGCCATAACTTGCTAAAAAAAATTTCTGGCCCTTATCATTTTTGTTACCAATCTCTTTAGCTCGATGAGAGGAATCGTTTAATACCAAATTTGGAAAGATTAGGAAAGCTTAAAGCAAGTTATGGCTTGGCGAGCCGCGCGATATTCGGGCGTGTCCCCTCCGAACTATGCCTATTTTTGAAGCATAACTTTCCTTGTTAATTTTTTTAACCCCAAATCATTACCTTAAAGAATTTCTGTTTTAACCTCCTTTTCGTCATAGAAAAAGACCAAAAACTAAATTTAAAATTCTCAAAAAATTTCCAAAATTAAATACTCATTTAGTTTAATTTGGGTAACCCAATTTTAGTTATAAACGGAATGAAACAAAAATTTTCTTTTTACTTTCTTTAAAGAGCCAAAATATTTATTTCTTTTTTTTAAAAAAGTTTCGCTTCAGTTCACGTGTGCTTTTTATTTTTTTTTCGTCTCCTTTTTTCTATGGCAATTCCACAAATTTACATTTTTATTTTAATTTCTAAAATCTGGCTAATTTTTTAAATTTCTTTTCCTTCTTTACTGTGTATTTCTACTGTTTTCTTACCCCTGGTATATAACCCACCCCCCCCCCCCCAATAACCCGATCCCTAATTCCTGGTATAATCCCACAACTATCGGTTATTCATATTAGACGTTTAAACGGAGTATACAATAATTTAAATAAGTTTTAAGCGTAAACTTAAAAACAAGTTTTAAGCGTAAACTTAAAAATAGTTTAAAACTTAAAATCAAGTTAAAATTAAACTTAAAAATAGCTTAAAACTTAAGTTTAAATCATGAGTTAAGTTCAAGCTTAAAAATAAGTTTTAAAAGTTAAGAATAAACTTAAAACATTCAAGTTTAAACTTTAATAATCAAGTTTTAAGCACAAACTTTAAAAAATTAAGTTTAAGCTTAAACTTAAAAATAGCTACAATATTTAGCTTATTTTTCGCAACCTAACCATACAAGCGTAAAATAAAATTTTTTGGTAACAAAAAAAAAATAAAAATAGAAAAATACCCATTTTTAAAAAATTCATTTCAAATTCCATTTTTTAAAAAGCTTTTTTTTCATAATTTTTATTTTCCATAAATTTTCCCCCTTTTTTAGACCTCCATTTACTCCTTCCAATTCTTTATTGCCCGCATCTCCACCAATTATTAGAGTTACTCCAGCAATACCTCAAATTTTTGAATATTCTTCTAAGGACGTTAATCAACCCAAAATAGATTCTCAAAAGGTTGAAGAAGAAGAGAAGGTGGAAGAATTACAACAAGAAGAAGACGATGTAATTAAAATAAATTTAGGATAGGCGGGTAACAACCTGTACCCCAAAGATTTGTACCCTGACCCCGTTCCCGAACGATTTTTTCACGATTCTCCCCGACCCGAACCCCGCCCCGAAACAATTTGAAAACCCCGTACCCCGACATACCCGCCCGAGAGTTCGGGGTACAACCCTAGTAACAACTAAGCTGGGAGTAAACTTCGCTGAGCTCACAATTATAAATAAGTTTTAAGCTTGAACGTATAAAAATACACTTGACTCTCGCTTAGTAGCTGGTTCCAAAAATTTTATAACCTTCCAAATAAATGTGTATTGGTTAGCTTTTATTCAACCTACCGTATTTACTCGATTAATTCCCCCGAGAAATTATCTTTTCAACCCATCCCTGGCATGGGGAATTAATAGAGGGTGGGGAATTATTCGAGTAAATACTGTATTTTAACAGTCAAATTTTAAAAATCTCAGTTAAAATTAATAATTTTAACAGACCAACTTTAACAACGAAAAAGAAACAGAAACAGAAGACCAACAACAAAACCAAACTCAGTCAACAACCTCTACCCAAACAGAAATGCCCCGTCCTCGTCCCCAACCATTTCCTTTTATTGCAAGTCGAAGGCGTGCATCTACAGCTAGTCACAATGCTTTACCCTCTTCCTACTCTTTTAATTTTGGTTCAAATCTTCCAGGGAATCGGCATTCTTTGCCTAGATTGAGTATTACATCTTTGGGTTCTGTAGCTAAAACTTTCAGGTATTCAAAAAGTAATGGTCATTCTAAACTGAGATCTGAGTTCTCTATCTAAAGTTTCTCTCTTATCACACCCAAGTAAACAAATCCAAATAATAACCAAAAGGGTGGATTTGATCAAGGAGTAGTTCAGCTCAAATCATTTTAAAATAGGTCACCCAACGTTCGAGTTTCAAACTCGGTCTTAAGTTTTCCTATAGGTAAGAGGATATTTTCCAGAGATGAGGTGGAACGGTAAATAAGTCAGGTCAGTTTCGGGTCGTATAAAGTCTGGGGGTTTCGTCTTTCGGGTCCTTATTGCCTTGATCACTCTGAACACTATAATAGAGGAATTACTCGGAAATCCTCTCCAATCAGACAAAGAACGTTCTCTCATATAATGGCGTCCCCTAGGACACTTCTGAAGGCCAAACTAAAGAATATTCCCTCCATCACTAACTTATCCATAAATCTCCTTCCAATACTTTCAGCGGTCTAGCAGCTTTTATCGTCCCCGAAGAACAATCAGACAAGGAACGTTTTCGAGAATTAAGAATCGCAAGTCAAAGACGTGCATCTTTAGCCATTAGTAGAGGCAAAAATGGGGGGACTCCAACAACAATAAATGACAATTCAAGTAAAGATTCGAGTAGAAATTCGATTAAACACAACGAAGATGATGAAGATAAAACATCAAGTGAAGGTTCTGATAAAAGTCGAATGCCGAAATTGTATCGAGAAAGGTAGCCAGTTTTTTAAAAAATGATATAGTAACGCCTTAAGAGAGACGGGACGGTAAGAGAGTTGAAATTATAACGGTAGTCTATTACTGGAGGGGTTAACACACATAGGAACTGAGATACTTATCTTATCACACTCTAGGACCTGAGATCTCTGTCCTATCACCTCTGTCTTATCACACCCTATTACTGAGAGCACCCTATTACTCTTATTGTATCGAGAAAGGTAGGTAGTTCGTGTCGAAAAAGGGTTCGTGTCGTTTTTCTAGTCTTTAAAATTCTGATTTTTAAAAATTCTGATTTAAAAATTCTGACTTAAAAATTCTGATTTTTAGAAATTCTGATTTAAAAATTCTGACTTAAAAATTCTGATTTTTTCACACCTTAGCGACCAGAAGCAACGAAGATCTCTGTCTTCTCTCACAACCCAAGTCACACACTCTCCCTAGCTTATCATACCTTAGGTCACATACAATCTCTTTCTTATCACGCTTCTATCTTATCAAATCCAGGCAATAACCAAGGGAGGAGGATATCGTTATGATTAGTTCCTTTTTCTTCTCCCTTCTGTCGTGATAACTGGGAGATTAGAAAATTAGGGACGGGATAAGTTAAGATATACACAAGCCTATTATATCACAGAAATAATTTTTCTTCACCCGAAAATTTCCTTAAAAAAGTAAAACAAACAGAAAAAAAGAGAGAAAATGCTCATTAGCTAGTATATACATGTCCAAAATACATCCAAAATTTTGTGCTCATTTTGGTGTAAAATTTTGGGTATAAAACTTAAATGGTTTTGTGTGTGGAACAGAAATGAGTGAGGGACACAAACAAAAATGCTGCCAAATTGGAAGAAAAATCTCCTAGTTGGCAAACAAATCCCTTAGGGCATTCTTCTCTCTTTTCTTCCAATTTTTAAATTTTTCTTTTTATTCCTATTATCATTTTAAATCTTTAAAATACTGCTTAAAAATTGATCTTAAAAGAGCAAAAAATATTATTTATGTATTAGGTCAAACTTAAAATTTTAGGCTTAAACTTGGTTGAAGTTACTGTTTATTTTCACAGAAATTCTGATTTAAAAATTCTGATTTAATTCAGATTTTAAATTCTGGTCTATTCTGATTTTTAAAATTCTGGTCTTTAAAATTCTGATTTTTAGAAATTCTGATTTAAAAATTCTGACTTCAAATTCTGACTTAAAATTCTGATTTTTACAAATTCTGACTTAAAATTCTGGTCTTTAAAATTCTGACTCTAAAATTCTGATTTAAAAATTCTGATTTTTTCACACCTTATCGACCAGAATTCTGCTTTTTAATTTTACAAAAATACTCAAATTCTGATTTTTTATTTATTCCATTCCAACCAGAATTCTGATTCTTTTAAATTCACAACATAAAACCCTGAATGAATAATGAAAAGCTTAAGGAAAGGTTGAAACAAGTTTGAAAAAATACAAACATTTAAGTGCTCCAACTTTTTTTTCTTTAATTTTTAAGCTTTTTTAATTTTCTCTTTTAATAATTCCCTTCTTCCAGTCTTTTTTTCGCGCACTTAAATGCGCAGCTATCCCCTCTTCCCTATACAAACATACTATTAAATATGCTTTCAATTAGTACAATCCAGAAGCTTTTTCATTTGCTTTTTCCCATCATAAATATTTTATTCCTTATTTAAATACTAATAAATCTTTTTTTAAATCAATTTCTTTTTCTAATTTTTAGTGGATAAAATACTAGCAAGGATGAGCTGGCGTTTATTCTGATATTTTTCATTTTGCCTTCTGCTTTCTTCGTCCTTCCCCTTTTTAAAATGCTCCAGGGCTAGTGCTTCGTCTGGTTGGAATAGAATAAATAAATAAAAAAATCAGAATTTTTGTAAAATTAAAAATCAGAATTCTGGTCACTACGGTGTGAAAAACAACAGAACCAAAAATTCCGGAACTTCCGGCCTAACGGGAATGGAACCGGAACGTCCGGGCAAGCTCTAGGCAGGTCTAATCCTTGGCAAATTGGCTTGAAAAATATTTTTTTAATTAAAAAATATTTTTTAATAATTTCAACTTCTCTATAAATCTTTCCAAATTTATTATTTTATTTAAAAAAAAATCCAATTTTGAGTAAATCATAAGAACCCTTTCTTTCATCAAAAAATAAAAGGTCCTCCTCTTAGAAAACAAAAAAAAAAGTGTCCATCCACATATTTACGTAAACATCCATATATTTTATAAAATAAATATATTGCTTGCTTCCCGACGCCTTTAGGGGAAGAAGCAAAAAAGACTTGGCCGTCTGCGCCATTTTTACATTTTTTGTGCCTTTCTGGAAAGTAAAAAAAAAAAATTTTTTTCTCATCGATTCCCTCTCTACTTTCATGCAAAAAAATGTTTTTTTATTGACAACCTTTAAATAATTATCCTTAAGAGAGTGTCTTTATTTAATAATTGACCACCTGTAAATTTTATTAGGTATTTTAATAATTGTCGCATTTTATTTGTAATGAATTTAATTCTCTTTAAATTATGTTATATTTTTTTTACTCTAACCTCAGTCATTAATTCTGGTTGAGTAAAAATAGTTTACAAATGTAAATCAGAATTTACAAATTAAAATTTAGAAATTACAAATCAGAATTGAAAAATCAGAATTTACAAATCAGAATTGAAAAATCAGAATTTACAAATCGGAATTAAAAAATCAGAATTTACAAATCAGAATTCTTATTTTCTTTAAACAATTACAATTACAAAATCAGAATTCTGGTCTATAAAAATATTTAATAACCAACCTCCTCCCCCCCCCTCCCCCAACAGCAACAACTACTATACAATATTTTATCTACAAATTATTTTTTTAATCGTTCATAATTTTTTTTAATTTTATTTTTTTGATATTATTTGTTCTACCAATTTTTTTTATTTATTAGTTTTTGCTCTCGTATATTTTTATTTTTCCTCACTCCACCACTAAAAAGAGTAAATATGTTCCTCTCCCTCGATTAGATTATTTTTTGGGCAAATGATTGAGGACAGAAATTGTCGCGAACGCTCTTTTCTATTTATTTTTTAACAAAAATAAAATTAAAAAAAAATTTTTTTTAATAAAAGTCGATAATAAAAAGTTTAAAATTTGATAGAAACTTGAAAAATGTTTTAAAAAATTTTGGAGTAACCATGGGAATTTAACTATAATTTAAATTTATTGAAATTCTCCCCCTTTTTTGTATTAAAAAAATTTTTTTCAAAAAAAATTTTTGAAACAAATTTTTATCGAACAAAATACGAAAAAAAAATAAAAAAATTTTAAGAATTTTTTTTAATTTGAAAAAAAATTTTTTTCAAGCAAAAATCCATTGAACAATTCAAAAATGCGAAGCAGTTCAGCCAAACCAATTCCACGTTCCCAACCTTTTAATAACAACAACAACAATAATTCTACTATACCAAATACTAGACATAATCCTTCTCAAAATGGAAAATTAATTCAACAAAATAATAGAGATATAAGTCGAAATAGTGAGTGGTTTTTATTTAAATTTGTAAATAGACCCAAACAGTTAAAAATTACAAGTAAAAATACAAATCAGAATTTACAAATTGTAATTTCTAAATTCTGAAATACAAATTAAATGCTCCCAATCGAAATTACAATTTGTAATTTTTATATTCTGAAATTAAAATTACAATTCCAGATAAATTACAAATCAGAAAATTACAATTAAAAATCAGAATTACAAATTGTAATTTCTAAATCAAATGCAAATCAGAATTTACAAATTGTAATTTTTTAGTTCTGAAATTAAAATTAAAAATAAAATCAGAATTTACAAATTGTAATTTTTTAGTTCTGAAATTAAAATTAAAAATAAAATCAGAATTTACAAATTGTAATTTTTTAGTTCTGAAATTAAAATTAAAAATAAAATCAGAATTTACAAATTGTAATTTTTTAGTTCTGATATTGTAATTTATGAATTCTGATTTGTAATTTCTACAACTTTAAAAATTATGGTATGTAAATTCTGGGGATTTATACTTTTCTGATTTAATTTATCAGAATTTACAAATCAGAAACTACAAATAAAGATTACAAATAAGAATCTCCGATTTCTATAAGTATCAAATTACAAAAGTAAAAATCAGAATTTATTATCAGAATTTAATATCAGAATTTAAATAGTACTATTACAAATCAGAAATTAAAATAATTACAAATTAGAATTTTTAATTTCTATTAAAATATTCACAAAAATAAAATCAGAATTCTATAGTTAACCCATTATTTCAGAAACTATTTTGATTTCCAAAAAAATTCTGAAAATAATTCTGATTTTTTAAAATTAATTTTTTATTTAAAAATAAATATATATTTTCAGGGAGTTCAACACTAACTAAACAAAATGGTACTGGAAATGCTTCTAACGGCGTTGCTATTAATCGCGCTCCAAGTATGCCCCCAAGGATAATTAATAGGCGGTATGCTCACATAAAGAGGTAAAAACCAGAATTTTTCTGAAAAATTTTTTTATTTTTTAGCAAAGTAAACTCAATAACGGACCATTCCCCAACTCCCAGCGAAGTAAAAATCTTCCATGAACCTCTAAAAGTTGTTGCATCCCCCAAAGTTGGCTCTCTAGTTAATGCGGATCATACGCCCTTAGGAGGGAATGTTCGCATTTTGCAGAGGAAATTGAATTTTAGAGAGACTGCAAGGCCCAGAGTAGATGCTAAATCGGAAATAATAATTCCGAAGAGTGAGAAAAGGGTGAGTATACTAAATTTCAATCGGAATTTTTTAAAATCAGAACAAATCGGAATTTAAAAAAACAGAATTTCTGATCAGAATTCTAAAATCAGAACCAATCAGAATTTTTTAAAATCAGAATTTTAAAACCAGAATAAATCAGAATTTTTCAGAATCAGAATTTTAGAATCAGAACCAATCAGAATTTTAAAACCAAAATAAATCAGAATTTGGTACTTTTCCGTTATCTCCCCCCATTTTCTTTTCCTTCTCCATTTTTTCTCCTTTTAAAATGGTCCAAGGCAAATAATAGTCAGGAAAGGAATAACCAATTTTACCCAATTTTCGACTCAAATATTGACTTCCAAACGAGAATTCGATTTTCAACATCTCAATATAACGTGATTGAGATGTCGATTTCATGTCCATTTACACAAAATTGTTGTTGATAGGATTTTTTGATTGTAAAAATCTCCAGATTGTGGTCAAACTCCTTTTTGAGTTTAACCATTTTGAAACGAAAAAGACCAAGGAAAATGGGGGGAGATAACGGAAAAGTACCCAGAATTTTTTTTAATCAGAATTTTTCAAAACCAGAATTTTAAAATCAGAATTTAAGGGGAAGTTAATAATAATATTTTTTTATTAAAAAGATTCCAACAGAAAAATTAGTTTGGAAGGCTGAAGCAAAAGTTGGGTCACTTATTAATGCTGGACATCAACCTGGGGGAGGGCAAAATAAAGTATAAATTAAAATAAAGGGGAATTTTAATTTAATATTTTTTGATAGATATTTAATGAACCTGTAAAAGTAAAGGCAAACTCTAAAGTTGGTTCACTCGACAATATTACTCATGTACCCGGTGGAGGAAATGTTAAAGTAAGTTGTAAAATAAGGAGAAAAAGCAGGAAATTGAGTACAAAAATCAGAATTTTAAAAATCAGAACAAATCAGAATCTTAAAAATCAGAACAAATCATAATTTACTAACCAGAATTTTAAAATCAGAATCTTAAAAATCGGAAATCAGAATTTTTGATCAGAATATTAAAAACCAGAATAAATCAGAATTTACTAACTAGAAATTTTATAAATCAGAAATTAAAAACCAGAACAAATCAGAACCTTCCAATTAAACGTATCACAATATCAACAATTTAGATTTCTGATTACGCTCGATCAATTAGTGGTACTGGAAGTATGCGCTCTCGACGGAATACCGGATCTTCAGAAATGGCAGCACAAAGCCCCTCAACATTAAATGCTGATATTGACAGCCTTGGAGGGGATAGTAGCGAAATAAATAATTGAAAAATAAAAAAAAAAAATTTCAATTTCCTCCCCAAATATTCTTGTCAAAAATATTTTTTTTTAATTCTGAATCTACAAATGTGAAATATTTTTTTATTTCAATATTATTTTAAAATATTATTACATATGTGCAACAAAAAAAAATTTTTTTTAATCTTTTTAAATATTTTATTACCCAGAAATCAATTTTTTTTAATATAAAAGAAAAATTTTTTTCTAAAATCTATTTTTTATATAACGGTACTTTACTAGGTATATTTCCAAATGTGAAGAACAAAAAAAATAATAATATGTAGGAGGACGAGAAAGAAGTAAAAAAAAAAGGTTGGCGGATCCGGATCAGAGATATTTAGGTGAAACTCAAAAAAAATTTTTTCGGACCAAACAAAGTTTTTTAAAAATTGTTTCGTTAACGAAACGGAAACATATTCGCCCATATATTGTCCGGAGATCCCAGGATCCGGAAAAAGCCCGGGTACCCCAAAAATTTTATTCAGATCGATTCGGGATATCCACAGGGATTTCCCAGGATCCGCCATCCCTAGAAGAAAAAGAGAGGTGTTTATTTTTTGAAGATGAGGGGGGGGGGATTGAAGATGAGAGGGATTGAAGACGAGGGGGATGAAGGAAATAATAAATTTTTCATTTTTTAAAACACACAAAAACAATATAATAATAATAGAGAGAAGAAAAAAAAAGCCAGTAAAATATATTTGTGGACAATCACAATTTTAATAATAATAATTTCATATATTTTTTTGGGTTACACCTCGTTTCAGTCTGTGGGGGGTTCAGTTCATTTGTCAGTTCAGTCACGCGCCCCACAACTTTTTGAAGGGGCTGATAATTTTTTAATGTTTCCTGGTATCATTGGGGATGAATTATAAGTGTCCAGACTGAACTCCGAAAAAAAAGCCCGAGTATCCAAAATTGTCAAAGATCTCCAGACTGAACTGAGGTGCTCCGTATATTTTTTTGACGACTTCAAATTTTTTCTCATCCAAAATTTTTTTTAATAAAATAAGATTTTTTTAAAAGGGAGAAAAAATCAAAAAAAAAAAATAATTAAATAATAATAATAAAAGCAAGAAGAAGAAGAAAAAAAATAAAATAATAATTAAAATATATTTAATGTTTATGATGGGTTTGTTGTCGTCGTCGTCGTCGTAATATTAATACCACCTTGAGCTTCTTGACCTGTTGTTGTTGTTATTGTTGTCAAAATTCCAACATCCAAATATGGATCACGTCCCTTTTTAATAATGTTAATAAAAAAAAAAATTTTTTTTTTTGGAATATTTTTTCAGTTTTAGGAAAATAAGACTAACCCCCCCCCCAATCCCTCACACACTATTCCCTTCCTGAAAAAAATTTTTTTTGCAGGGAGGATTGAGAAAGAACTTTTCAACCTTTTATCGGTCTAAAATCGTTCGCCTCTCTCATCAAAAAAAATTCTTTTTTGTGTTTCTTTAAACTTACCAAAATAGCTCTTCCAGATGATGATTGAGATTGTATCAATTCATTACGTTTTGCTTCAGCAAACATTTTTTGTAAAAGAGCAGAAGAATTGTTTGAAGTTAAACCACCTCCACTATTACCTCCAGAAGCAGCAAAAATATTGCTGCTTGTTCCTCCAACAGTTACAGCACCACCTACACCTCCTCCACTAGCTGAATCTCCACCACTATTAACAGAACTTCCACCTCCAGGCATTTTTGACATTTGTCGCATTACCTTTAGGAAAAAAAATTTTTTTTCATCAAGTTATACCCCTTTGTAAGGGTTGGACAAGTATTCATAAATCCCTTTCCCTCTCACCTTTTTTTTGAAAGGCATGGGCAAGTAATCTCTATCGTTTCTAAGAGATATGGAGACAATCATAAAATCCAGATCCATCACCCCCTCCCCGTTTGATCCTTTGTAAGACTAAACGTTAGAGATCAGTCTTGATTAATGGATCAAAAGCCGAAAAAGTTTTTCTCTGATCTAGAGCCAATACAGGGAATTTTTCTCAAGTCTAGTTCAAAAACCTCTGGCCACGGTCCAGCAACTACATCCTTTTAAATATTATTAGTTTTACCGATGTTGGCATAAAGGCAGGAGAATTGAGCAAATTTTGATGATGTGTTGTTGTTGTTACCGTTTTTTGTTGTTGTTGTTGTTGAGTATTTACAAGTGGTGGAGGAAAATTCATTAAATGATAAGGTGATTGTTGACGATTTGGATGATATGGAGGAATATTTGGATTATTTAATCCTGGTCCTCCTCCAAGTCCTCCGCCGCCGCCCCCAGACACTCCAAATGGAGGATAAAATGGTTGTTGTTGATGATGAGATGGTGGTGCATTAAACGGCATTGTTGGAGCAAATGGAGGTAATTGAGGAGCAAAATTGTTATTAAGAGGATGATGTTGAGATGGACCACCAATCTGTGAAAAAACGAAAATTATGGCTTTAGTTTAGGGCATGCGTGCCATAAGGTTTTAAACGTCCCATGAGTTCTCCCAACGGATTGAGATACGTCCAATAACTATTTAATGAGAGCTCTGACTAGTTATCGAGACACATGGGGGTAGGGGGGATTTTTTTCTTTGGTGCAGAAAAATTCCCCTCCTTGGCCCCCCCCCCCGGAAAAAAATCCTGGTTTCAGGCATGGTTTGATAAGACGCTTAAACAATCACGAGATACTTAAAAGCCCACACATGTCCTAAAAGTAGAGCCAAAATTATATTTTCCCCTTTCTCATCAAGAAAAAAAAATTTCTCCTTACCATCATAGCTCTTCCAGCAGATTGAGATTGTATCAATTCATTACGTTTTGCTTCAGCAAACATTTTTTGTAAGATAGCAGAAGAATTGTTTGAAGTTAAACTTCCCCCTCCACCACTAGCAGCACCTCCTCCAAACCCTCCGGGACCTCCAGGTCCTCCTCCAACTGTCGGCACACCAAATGGAGGATAAAATTGTTGTTGATGTGAAGGTGGTGTAAAAGGCATATTTGGAACATATGGAGGTATAGGTGGTCCAAAATTGTTGTTAAGATGATGAGGACCTCCAAGATGTTGTTGATTGTTGTATTGACCTCCTCCCATTCCACCAGGAAATTGACCACTTCCAAAAGGATTTAATCCTCCACCTCCAAAATGATGTCCCCCTCCTCCTCCAAAGGACGGTGGTACTCCTCCACCTCCACCACCAAATGCCGCAGCTCCCGAAGAATTAAATAATTGAGTAAGTTGAGGTGGTGGTGGACTACAATGTTGATCAATTATTGGATATGGAAATGATGAAGCAAAAAGACGAGAAGAATATTCTGCACTAGCTGGACGTTGTTGTTGTTGATTTTGTTGTTGATGTTGAGATAAAATTGGTGAAGGTTGTTGATGTGGTTGTTGTTGAAAAGATGGAGCTGGTGATGAAGATGAATTTCTGGGATTAAAAACAAAAGGTTGTTGTGGAACGAATTGTGCTGCTCGAAGAGACAACAAATCTAAAGAAAAAAAAAATTAAAAAATTTTTAGAAAAAAATATGTGAACATGAAGAATTTCTGGAAAATCATGAAAAGTTTAAAAAATGAGTCATTTTAAAGGTACATATAATAGAACAAAAAGTAGCCGGAAAAGTTAAAGATACCAGGAATAAGAGAGAAAAAAAGGAATATTTAGGGGGTTGTCAGAAAGCCGATCCGATCCTCTACTAGGCATGAGATCATGTAATGGCCCAAACGTCATAATGACAAAGAAGCAACCCCCCCCCCCAAAAAAAAAGCCTACAAATAAAATTTAAAAATAAAAAAAAAAAAGTCTTAAAAATTTAAAAGTCAGCCTATATATTCCCCTCTAAAAAGCCTTAAAAAGTCTCCCAAAAAATTAAAAAAAAATAAACAAACGTTTATTCATTTTACTAGTAGTAGATTCTTCATTATTATTATTCATCATCATCAAATCCTTCCTTATTAAACTTTTCAATTCTTCATCTCCTCCTCCTCCAATTTTATTTAAATTATTTTCTGATATTGCAGCTGTATTTAAATTTGTTGTTGTTGTAGTTGCTTTTTGTTGCCAACGAAGTAAACGACTTGTAGTTGGTTGATGATCTCCTCCAATTTGTTGTTGTTGTTGCTGCTGATGCTTTTGTTGTATTGACTCATTATTATTATTTATTGATGGAATAACCTTTTAAAAAAATATTTTTTAATTTAAAATAATTTACAAGAATCTCAAAAACATAAAAAAAAGGACATTTGGAGATCCTGTCTAGAAAAATGCACAATTCCGGAGGTTATCAAGAAAAAAAAACAAGAGATACCCAACCTTTTCCATTCGAAACCCCATTAACAAAAAAAATTTTTTTGAAAACCTGAAAACCATAAAAATACTTTTATGAAGACAAAATGTTTTTAAACCACCTCAGGGGTGAGACGGAAATGACGAAGGTGCCGGAAATAGGAACTGTTGGAAATCGGAATTCCAATTCACCTCTGCCATCACCTCTTCACCCCCTAAAAGTTAACCTAAAAATTTCCACAATTAAAAAAAAAATTTTTTTTATTAAAAAGATATCCTTATTTAAACCCAAAAATCAATTAAAAAAAAATTCTGAAAACTAACATTAGGCATAATTTTAGCAATTTGATCAATAGGCAAACCAAGAATACAAGCAGCAAATTCAGCATCAGAATTTGGTAATTTATTTTCACACAAAGTTGTTTTATCCTTTCCTCCTTTTTCTTTTGATGGTGGTTGTATACCTAAAGCTGCAAATAAATCAAAAGTTGTGGATAAATCTTCAATTTTTGTTGTTGATGAAGATTTTTTTTCTTTTTCAAGTTTTTCTTGATGTTCTCGAAGTATTGATAATTCTAAATCTGCTGCCTAGAAAAATTTAAAGTTTTCCTTTATTTTTCAGTTAATACATATTAAAATTAAAAGAGACATTTTTTACATTTTTTTTATCATTTAAAAAGACCCAGAGCCCCTAATTTTTTCAATATTGTTATTTCTGTTCTAACCAAAGCCTAATTTTCTTAAAATAATAAAGCCAAAAAAAATAGAGCAACCCAAATTTATAAGGAAAATAGACGAAACTATATCAAAGTGAATCAGGAATGGGTTCAGGTTCCCCGATAAGCGAATCCTAAACTTTTTTCAACCCGCAACACGATGTACAGAAGAACATTTGAGGACATGACTTTTTCCTATAATCGATCCATTCCTTGTGTAAATGAATATTCAAAAAAGATTACCAAGTCCAACAAGAAAAATAACTGAGAGAGACTCCCAAATTTCGACAAATGTGAATGAATACGAGGAAATTATACCTAACTTAAAAGTACCTTCACAAACTCTAAAATACTCTAGTTATTCCAAACCCCTCCTCAATTAATTTTCCTTAAAAATAATTTAAAAAAACCTGTATAACCCTAACAGGAGAATGCGAAGATTGTTTACTAAATGAACTATCAGTCCTTTGAGGTGTTTTATTGCGAGAAGATGGACGTGAATTATTTTTATTATTATTTGGTGCGCAATCTCCACTAGAATGCCTTTTTTGACGAGATGATGATGAAGTTGATTTTTGTGTTGTTGGGCCTGTATAAGTTTCAGAACTGGCTTTAAGGTGATTATTACCATTATTAGAATCTTTTCTTCCTTTGGAACGTTTTCTTTCTTAAAAAAAAAGAAAAAAATTTGTTTCTTTTTAAGGACCTAATTTTGATATCTTTAGGGACTAAAATCGAACCGAAAACGAAAACTGGCTTTTGGTTAACTAAACGAAACCAAAAACCGGTGGGTACCGGTTAATACCCAATAATAACCCTAATAATAAGGGGCATGTTATAAATAGGGGGTAGAGTTTAGGACCTCCCCGTGGCCAACACATATCTTAAGTCCAGTTATCTTTGGTCATAGCTTAAAAGGTTCCCTTGTAGTTATCTTAAAATTAACCTGAATTAAGAAATTCATAAAAGTTTGCTTATGCTAACAAAAAATTTTCCCATCCAATTAAATATTAAAAATTATAAAAGGAAACACGTAAAACCTTATCCTAAACAAAAAAAAACCTCCAAAGAAAAAAAAATACTTTTTTCAGTTGCTGGCTGTTCTTGTTGTTCTTCATCATCATCAAATCCTTTCAATTCAATCACATCAAAAACAGAAGTTGGCCCAGCATTCATCCATTCTGGAACTTGTTCAGATTCTGTGTTTGAGCTACGCGTACGTTCTCTTTCACTAAATTCTCTATCACCAAAGCGACGACCCTTAAAAAAATTTAAATTTAAAATTGTTTGTTTTATAATTTAAAGGCATAGTCAGTGAGGAAAAGGATCTCGGGTATAAGTAATAGTAATCATGCTAAAATCTTCCAACCCCAAAAATCGGTTATAAAAAAGAACCGTCTTGTTGGTCGAAGGGATATTTTCGGATATCCTGCACTGAAACAAAAACCCCTAGGTTACTGGTTCAGTTGAAAATTGTCAATACTAATAAACTACGCATAGACCGTCTACAAGTGTGGAAAAATAAATTTCGCTGTTAACAACGGATCAGAATCCGACCTAATCCAAACTCAGATTTTATGTCAGTCAAAGACAAAAATAAAAAAAATGTAACCTTAACAACCTTATCTCCTTGTTTTGAATGTCCACTAGTATTCCAAGAAGTTGAATGTCCCACTTCTTTACCACTACTAACCGTATTGTTTTGACTTGAACGGCTTGAACGAGAATTCGCTTCAAGAGCATTCTTTTGCTGAAAAAAAATTTTTTTCTAATTTTAAAGAAAAAAACAAACAAAAGCAGGTTTAAAGTCAATTCCATTATTTTTAATTTGCCAACGGGAACGGCTAGAAGATGGTTGTTGATGATGAGATTTGTCTGCTAAAAAAATTTAAAGTTAAGGGAAATTTTTAAAGGTTAGGGAATTTTTAAAAGTTTGGGAAATTATTGAATAGAATTTTAGAAACAAATCCATTTTTATTCCTTTCCTAGTTTGTGTTGTCTTACTTTAGAGAAATAAACCAAAAGGGACAAATTTTGGATAATAAAAGTAAAATATCGAAAACACTAATTGGGTACTTCTTCACCCCCCCCCCCAATCAATTTTTTCGATAAATATGTAAAAAATTGTCAGTCTGTCATAGGTTATAGAACTCGTCGAGCTGTGTCGAATGACACCATAATCAAAAATCCGACTTAATTTGACCGAAAATCGCCCCTATGGTTTCTCAATTTTCAGGAGTCGTACTCGCTAATTGTAAGTTCAGAATCCCCTCTTCTCGAGTTTAATAGTCTTTTCAAAAAATAGAGGAGAAACAAAAAGAAATACAAATGAAGAGAGGAAATGAAGAAAAATAAGCAAAAAATCGTTCCTTACCCGACTTTGGAGGCGATGCCGCTTTACATCCAGAAGAGAATCCCCGTCTCTGTGGTGACAACAAAGTGTGGTGATTGTCCAAAAAATCATCATTTTTAGTTGCAGCTATAGTAGACTCCAATATTGAACTCAAAGTCTTTGGATTTGTCCCAACTGACATTGAAGCCAACGGCAAAGCATTACTGCCCGTAACCGGCACAGAATTATTATTATTATTTCGACGCCTTCCACGAGGTTCAACGCCTTCACATTGCCATTTATATTGCACCCACTTATCAGGGGAGAAGAGTCCCTTATCACTAAATAAGGAATAGTTTTAAAGAGTAGAGATCAAGCTGGGTCTGAAGGTCTGGGGTTTTCCTGTACCCGAATCCAGACCTAGGCCAATAAATCAAACTTGTGTTATAACCCTGGAACAGGCCCAAGCTTTTTAAAAATCTCGATCTCTATTAGAGTAACAGATCTCGTTATAATATAGACCCAAACCTAGATAACCTCATTACTTTTTGGTATGGGGATGTCCAACGATACCCACAAGTTATGAAAGAGCTCATTATATCCCTTCTCCAACCCTTAGGGTTGAAAAAGGATGTATAACAAGGATGGGCTGAGAAAAGAAAAGGATCGTGTAGGATTTCGGATCAGGTTTCGAAAATTTATTGGATTGGGATTCGCTTTCGGGTCGTTCGATCGAAAAATTATATCGAATTCCAGATTTCAGATAACACTGCCCATCCTTTCTGTAAAACCCAAAAAAGAAAAACCTGTCAAAATCTCGTGAAAGTTCAGGCGGTCTAAGTCTACTCAATCTCGCGTCTCTCAAAGCAAGCATTTCTTCACGACTGTAAGTCATTTGAGGTTGTTGTTGCTCTGAAGAAGACGAATCAAATAAAGCTGTTGAAGTGTCGGTTTTGGCTTCCTCTTTGTCGTCAAAATTTTCGTTATTTTCTGTCATTGTTAAACCTGAAAAACTGCGAGAAAATAAGAATTTTAAGAGATTAAACAAAAACTGAAACAAAAAAATTCCAGAAAAAATGCAAAGAATGACAAGGAAAAAAAATAAATTTGAAAGGAATCAATAGTCAAAATTCAAAAAATTAATTAATTTGGCATTCTGTCTAAAAAATTTTTCGAAACGATTTCTACATTTTTCTTTTTTTTTCTAGATTTTTGCAGTCAAAGATTTTTATTTTTTACTTGATTTTTCATTAGAAAGCTAACTTTGGTAAAATTCAAGTTTGTTCCCAATTCTTTTCCCTTCCTTAATTTTTACTAGAGATCGAGATTTTTGAAAGCATGGACCTGTTCCTGGTCTCTGGAGTTTGATTTCTTGACCTGGACTGATCCTGGGCCTGTATTACAGGAAAACCCCAGGCCTTGGTCCAGGTCCAGCTCGATCTCTAATTTGTACACAACGGTAGAATGGAGTTGAGGGAGAAAGAAAGTCTGGCCATTGTGTACAAATTAAGGAAGGAGAAGGGGAATTAAGAGGAGGGAACGAACTTAAATTTTACCATAACTTTAACCCTTTTAGATTTTCTGATTTAAACAAATCCAAGTCTTTTTCTCAAAAAATGGCAGTTGGAAAGAATAAGAAGATGGGCAAGAAGGGAGCTAAGAAGAAGGCTGTAGATCCCTTCACACGCAAAGATTGGTATGACATCAAGGCTCCTGCTATGTTTGCAACTCGTTATATTGGAAAGACGCTTGTTAATAAGACTGTTGGAACAAGTATTTTTTGTTGTCTTTAATGGGTCTTGGGAATGTGAAGTCTAATCCCTCAGAAATTTTTTTCGGTTCGAATCCTGTGTATCCCTTCTGTAGAGCTTACACAGGGTCCAGCTTATTATTAGAGCCTTGAGTGTCATGTACTCATCGTCCACATTCTGAGCATTTTTGAGGTTCTTGGATTTCTCAATCCTTCGGAAATTTTTTGGTTTGAACCCTGTAATTCCTTTAGTTCATTAGAGCTCACACTGGGTCCAGGTTAGAATCTCGTGTTCTGAATCCAGAGTCCGGAATTTGAGGATCTTTTGAGATTCTTGGATTTAGCATTTACCTTAGTTTTTCCAAGTTTGGGGTTTTGGGACTAAAGGCCCAGTATATTACTCAGGTCAAACCTTATTATTCCAGACTTACATTTAAGATCTCGATCCCGTCCATAGACCTTTAATCCGCTCCTTTACCTGAACTTGTCCCATGTTACCCCCATTAATGCTCACCATTAATTTTTAGAAATTTCAAGCGATTTCCTCAAGGGCCGCGTTTATGAAGTTTCTCTTGGTGATCTGAACAACACCGAAGCTGACTTTCGCAAATTTCGACTTATTTGTGAAGAGGTTCAAGGCAAAGTTTGTTTGACCAATTTCCATGGAATGACTTTTACTCGAGACAAGCTTTGTTCTATTGTCAAAAAGTGGCATGTAAGTTGCTTAAACCTTGACATTTTCTATATTTTAATGTTTAGACTTTAATTGAAGCAAATGTTGCTGTCAAAACAACTGATGGTTATTTGCTTCGATTGTTCTGTATTGGCTTCACAAAGAAAGCTCCAAACCAAGTGAAAAAGACTAGTTATGCAAAATCGTCTCAAGTGCGTCAAATTCGTGCTAGGATGGTTGAGATTATTCATCGCGAGGTTTGTAAACTTTCTTTTACTTTTTGGGTCAATTATTTACCTTAAATCGTGTACTCGTCCGTTATGGGGTGTATTGTCCACAACACGTGGCCTTATTTATAGATCAATAAAAAGTTTCCAGAATTAGCGGTGAATAAATAAAAGGCTGTTTAATGACTAGAAGAGCTGTGTAACGAGGTAAAAGTCATTTGGATGACTGACAGAATAACACTCACAATTTATTGTCAGTCATACTCTCCAACGCACCCCGAAAAACGTGCCCGTATGATTCGGGGTCAAACCCTAATTCTTTGACATCCTGGCTAATTCCTCGATTATGTTTACAAATTATTGACTTGATTTTCTATTCGCGTATAAGGGCTGTCAGTTTCAGACAATCAAAAAATCACAAAGATTTTTCGGTTTGTTGTTTCAGTTAACTAAAAAAATTAGGGAAACCGGCACCTATTCGCACACATTTTTTTACCTCAAAATTTTTAAAATAAAAAAAATTTTTTTAAAGGTTTCTTCATGCGATCTTAAAGAAGTTGTTAGCAAATTAATTCCTGATTCTATTGGAAAAGACATTGAAAAGTCTTGTTCTTATTTCTATCCACTTCAAGATGTTTATATTCGAAAAGTAAAAATTTTGAAAAAACCAAAATTTGAACTTGGAAAACTTTTGGATATGCATGGAGAGGGTGCTGGTGGTGGACAAGTTGCTATAACTACAGCAAGTGGAGAAGTTATTGAAAGTCGTCCAGATGCTTATGAACCTCCAGTTCAGGAAAGTGTTTAAAAGAGAAATGAATGGAGAGAAGAGAGGTTTAAATTTAAATAAATAAGGTCAAGAAATTGTTAAAAAACTTTGTTTTTCGTTATTTAAAATGCTGTTATGTCGTTTGTTAAAAATGTTTTAAAATATCTGTTTTTTCGGTTTTTTGGGGGGGGGGGGGAGGTCTAGTTTTGGAATATTTTGTATTCTTTGAGATTTCACTAAAAATTTGTTTATCCGTTTTAGAGTCAAACATGAAGAAAAAAAAAATAAACAAATACGCTCAAAAATTAAGTCTTCTTTTTCAGTCTTCTCAGGTCCAAAACCAAGACAGTTTTACTTTTTTTTTTAATTTTTTAGAACAGGGAAGTGACTTTATCTCAATTATCCTCAAGAGAATAAATTAGTTATGAATTGGGTGAGATAAATAAGAGCGTATTTAACTGACTAGAAAAATCCATTTAATAAAAATAACCAAAAAAAGAAAAAATTTTTTTTCTGTCTCATTATATCACCATGTCGAAAAAGGACCACAATGTGGAAAAAAGTCGGTAAATTCACATCCATTAACACAACATATACGCATAATTTCACTAATATTAGCTGGTCTATATTTTAATTTATTTTGGTTTTCTTGTGAATTTTCGTCTTGTTGGGGGTCTTCCTCTTCTTCTGAATCATCATAATAATCCTCCTTTATTTTTAAATTATTTTTTGGTTTTTCAAATCGTGTACTTATCCCAAATATTGTGTGTCGCTTTTTTCGCTTCCGCATTGGACAGGCTAATTCAAACGCCTCGAAAAATGATCGGCCACCTTTTTAAAATTTTTTAAAAATATTTTAAGACGTCTGGGAACTTTTTAGAAAATTTTTTGGTTAGGGAAGAAGTCAAAAAACTTAAAATCCGCCGGTAGGAGTCGAACCTTCAACCCCTTCTGGGGACGATCCAACAATTAACCCACTACACCATGTCAACATGCTTGACTGAAAATTTTCCGGAAAATTTTCTTTCCGTAATATTTTAGAAATACGGTACTTATTAAAAATAAAAAATTCGCCGGTAGGAATCGAACCTTCAACCCTTTTCTGGTGACGATCCAACAATTAACCCACTACACTATGTCAACATGCTTGACTGAATTTTTTCTTTCCGGAATATTTTAGGAATACGGTACTTATTAAAAATAAAATTAATTAAATTTCCTATAATGAGCCTTGGACTATCTTTTAAAAAAATTTTTTTTTACCAGGAGGGCACAATTTTAATGCCCCAAGTTTAGTTTCTGTTTTTTGTTTTTCTATTGGATGTTTCAATTGTGTCTGCTGTATTTCTCTATTAGTAAATGCTGGTAATTGGTGTTGTTCTCTTAATTCTGTTCTAGAGGAGGATTCTGATGAAGAAAATAGTGGCTGTTTAAAGATTTAATGTTAGAAAAATATTAGACTTGAATATTGATAGGCCCACCCTCTCTAATTGAAGCCTTGTCTTATAATTAGAGAGATGTCCTTATAATTAGAGAGGAATGTCCTTATAATTGGAATAATGTCCTTCTTAATTTGAGAGGTCCTTATAATTAGAGAGGAATGTCCCTATAAGATTTGAAATGTCCTTATAATTAGAGAGATGTCCTCATAATTAGAGATATGTCCTTATAATTGGAATAATGTCCTTATAATTCGAATATATTTTTTAATAATCCACCAACTTTGCTTCTGCTATTAAATTCTGTATTTCGGAAGAGGGCGCTTAAAGGGTTGTTGTATGAAAAAACATTCATCATTGACACTGGCAGAGCTTGGGCATAATTACTGCTTAAAAACGATGCTTGTGGTTGTATTATTACCAGTAAAGTTGTTAATAAAAATAAAGAGTGAGTTATCATCTTGTTGTAAAAAAAATAAAAAATAATTCTGAAATTAAGTTTATAAAATCAGAATTTGTGAAATCAGAACTTTGCACTGATAGGGGAAAAAATCAGAATATATTTACAACTTTCCGGAAAAAAGTTTTAAATGTAAAATCAGAATTAATTTTAAACCAGAATTCTGCACTAAAATTTACAATTCCGGAAAAAGTTTATTTGATTACAATTACAACTTTCCGGAAAAAACCGTTTATCAAATTATGTTTACAACCTTCTGTGAAATCAGAATTTACAACTTCTGAATTAAATTTGCAACTTTCCGGAAAAAAGTTTATTTACGTAAATTACAATTTTCTTACAAGAAAAAAGACGTCAGAATTTACAATTCCGTTAAGTTTTTAATAATACATATTTGTTTAACCCCTTTTGACGCGAAATAGTGTTTTGGAGCTATTTAAATAAATTTTTAAAACAAATTTAAAAAATCTTGAGGGTGGAGTAGTGATTTTTGTTCTTTTTTAAGAGGGTGGATTGACTTGACATTTTTTGTTATTAATTCTTTACGTCCTCTAGGGACAAGCTCTCATCTCCTCCCTCCTTCAGGAAGTTTGTTTTTCCTTAAATAGCGAATTTTTATTTTTTTAATCCTAATTTAATTTAAATGCCTAAAAATGATATTAAATAAAAAAATATGTCTACAAAAATTCTGAAAAATAATTCTGAAATTACAATTCTTTTAAGAAATAATTCAGAATTAAATGTAAATCAGAATTTGTAAATTAACGGAATTTACAAAATAATAATTACAACCTTCCGGAAAAAATAATAATTACAATTGAGAAATTACAACCAACCTTCCGGAAGGAAAATAATTAATGAAATCCGAATTTACAATTCGGAATGAAAAGAAAATTACAAACCTTTCCGGAAAGAAATAAGGAAAATTGCGAATCAGAATTTGTATTTTCTGATTAAATATCAGAATTTGTAATTTTCCGATACAAATAAAAATCAGAATTTAAATTTTCCTATTACAAATCAGAATTTGTAATTTTTTGAGACAAATCAGAATTTGTGATTTTCTGATACAAATCAGAATTTTTAATTTTCCGATTAAAAATCAGAATTTAAATTTTCCAATTTCAAAGCAGAATTTGTAATTTTCCGGAAAGGTTTTTATTTTAAACAGAATAAAATCAGAATTAAAAGAAAGGGTTATTAAAGTTTAAAAACTGAAACATTTATTTGGGAATATATTTTTTAGTTTCACAGAAACAATAATTTTCTACACATGTATAATTTTTGTCAAGTCAAGTTTTTTTAAATAAACTTCCTCGAACATAGCTGGAGAGCCAATTAGTGTATTTTTAAATTTTCCTTTATACTTTTCAACATGTATTCTAGTAATATTTAATTAGTACTGCTAGGAGAGAGAGGAGAGCTTGGAGGGGAAAGCGTTTTAAAAATAAAGTTTTTGTTTAAAAAAAAATAAATGAAAACAAAAATGAAGAAAAAGAGGAACGCAATTATTTATGTAAAAAGATTTTTTTTCATTTTTTTTGAAAGAATAGATTTTTTAAATTTAAATTACCCCTAGCTAATTTATGAAGGATTTGGTATTATAATCAGAGGTGTTTCGAAACAAAAAAATCTTCGAAAAACGGAAATCGAAAATCGAAATAAATCCAAAAATATCGAAATCGAAAATCGAAAATATTTTTCAAAATCTTCGAAATCGAAAATCGGAAATCGAAAGAAAAATAACCTCGAAAATCGAAAATCGAAAAACGAAAATCGAAAAAAATTTTACTAAAAATTGGAAAATAAATTTTTGTTACATGTGTTAGGTCTCATTTGGAACTTTTGCTTGAATTCTAAGGAATTGGGGAAAACTAATGACTAGAATCAGTGACTAGAATAGGCCGCTTTGCTCATAGGGTTGGCGGTACAGGCGTAGGGTTCCGGCATGGGGGTGGGCTTCCAAATCCACTTTAATTCAAGCAAATCCTCCAATATACCGGAGCCGAAGCATAATATTGTTAATAGATCAGGGATTTCTCCCATTAGCGCCGCAGGCGAAAAATTTGAAAATTTTGGAAGATCCTTAAGCCAAATTTCTTCCTTTTTCTGCGCCGCAGGCGAAAATTTTGAGGATTTTGGAAGATCCTTAAGCCTAATTTCTTCCTTTTTCTGCGCCGCAGGCGAAAATTTTTTAAATTTATGATGGCCGATAAGTCAGAATTCCTACTTTTTGGCGCCAAAAATTCAAATTTTTTCAAAAATTCGAAAATCGGAAATCGAAAATATCACAAAATTTCGAAAATCGGAAATCGAAAATCGAAAGGAAAAAACCCTCGAAAATCGAAAATCGAAATCGAAAATCGAAATTTCGAAACAGCTCTGATTATAATAAACATATATAAACATTTGCTTTAATATAAGTATTTTCCGGAAAGGTATATTAAATTCTGATTTTATACTGTTTAAAATAAAAACCTTTCCGGAAAGATGTGAATTCTGATTTGTAATTTTCCTTATTTCTTTCCGGAAAATTTTGTAATTCTCTTTCAATTCCGGATTGTAAATTCTGATTTTATTAGTTATTTTCTTTCAGGAAAGTTCTAAATTCTGATTTGTAATTTTCATTATTTCCTTCTGGAAAGTTTGCAATTTTCTTTTAATTTTAAGTTCCGGAAAATTACAAATTCTGATTTAATTTAATTCTGATTCTACGGAATTTTCCTTAAAAAATATAACAAATAATTTTATTCTAAATTAACAAAAATAAAATATTCTGATTTTTCTTTAATCTTCTCTCATTTTTATATTTGCCTTGTTTTAGTTTTAAAATTTAAAACAAATTTTTGCTTTAACCCAAAAAATTTTTCCCGCCCCCTCCAACTCAATCTAAGCAGTTTTAATTTATTTTTAAAGCTGAGAAGTGGCTATCATCTTTTATTTTTGGGTTTAAATTTAAGCGGAAAATGAGGATCGATTTCGGAAATTTTTTAAGAAAATATGTAAATAAAGAAGGAATGATGTTTTTTTTTAATTTTAACCCAAAAAAGGCCAATTTATACCTATTGTTTAATTAATTAAAAAATTAAAAAGAAAAAGAAAATTTTCTAAAAATAATTTTTTAAATTAAATATTCAATTAAAAAACATCTGTTTTTAGTTAAATTTACAAAAAATAATTTTTTTAATATTTTAAACAAATAAAATAAATAAAATATGCAAATACTTAACAAAAAATAGTATGAATAGAATTCCCAATGGATCAAAAAAGGCGATTAATTATGCGAAATTAAGTATTGAGATAAACACAAGAAAGTAGACACAAGTTTGACGTGTGGAAAATAATAAAAAATGAAAAAAAAATTTATAAATGAGGGTAAATTTAATAATGACTATGAGTTATATTAATGCATTATATTTATTTTCGGAAAAGTTTAATTAGTTATATATTTATATTTCTTCCGGAAAAATTTATTTTATATTTGTTTCCGGAAAAGTTTGGACGGTTATATTTATTATATTTCTTTCCGGAAAAAGTTTAATTATAGTATATAATTATTCCTCCGGTTAAGTGTATATATTGTTTCCGGAAAAATTATTATTGCCTATATTATGTTTCCGGAAAAGTTTGTTCAGTTATGTATATTTATTATATTTCTTTCCGGAAAAGGTTTAAGTATAAATATAATCTTCCGGAAAAGTGTATAGGTATCTATATTTGTTTCCGGAAAATATTTTATTATATTATAATTCCGGAAAAGTTTATTGGTAAATTCTGATTTCTATTTTATTTTCTCAACCATCCTCTTTCCGTATAATGTAACTGTAAATATTGTTGCATTTTTTACCTTCCGGAAAGTTATCTATTTTCTTTCCGAAAACTTGTTTTCATTTTATTGCAGCAAGTCTATACTCGATTATCTTCTAGAAAGGATTATACTTTTGTTAAAAAACACATTTTTAATAAGATTTAGGCAATAATAATTACAAAATTTTTATATTTAACACGGTGATAGCCGCCTAAAGTGTTGCTTACGTGTTCTTTCCTACCTATTAGTTTCGCACAGCTTCCGCAACTAAAGCAACGAAAAATTCTTTGATTTCCCCCCTTTTTCATTCTAATATTCCTTTAAAATCAATAGCAATAAAGCGTATATTAACGTTCAAAAATTGAGCATTTTTATTCACAATTACATATAATTAAGTAAAAATTCTGATCTTTCCGGAAAGTTTTAAATATTCATAGTTATACTTTCAGAAATTCTGATTTGATTTATTTCTTTCCGGAAAATTTATATATTTATTTTTCCGGAAAGGTTCTCAACTTTAACTGAATAAAAATATATTTATTCCGGAAAATTACTCATTTCCGGAAATGGAAATAATAGACCAGAATCTGTAAACTTCCGGAACTTTAATAATAAATAAATCAGAATTTAAATAAATCAGAATTTAAATAAATCAGAATTTATTACTTTCCGGAAAGAATAATAGTAAATGTTAATGAACTTAAATAGACTGAATATATTTTCAAGCAACAATAAAGCTCTCATTAAGTTTTCTATACTATTATATTATTATTTATTCATTTTTCACACAATATTGTAAGCAAATATTGACTTACTTAAATTATTTAAAATTTATTTTAGAGCAGAATGCCCCAGAAAAGTTGAAGGTAATAATCATGTAGGTGGACAACCCCCAGGATTACGCCCTGCTAGTCATTTTATTCAAACAACTTTTGCTTTTCGCGATTTGGAAGGTTAGGAAGAGTCAGTTTTAGAAAAATATTTATCCGGCAAAAAATTTATTTCAGCTCTGGATCGCGATTTCTCACAGGCAGTAATTTTTAAATTGTCAGAATTAAGGCCTCGTTTAAGGCGAGAAGCTTTGCTTACATTGGATAATGAAAATTTGGACTGTGGAGATGAACAATTTAGTATTCGTTGTAGTGACTATCCTTTAAATAAAGCTTTTCATTATCTTATTGTGGAGGACTCGTGAGTAAACCTTTTCTGTTGGAAAAATAGTGAATCAGAATTAAAATAATAAATAAATCAGAATTTACTATTTTCCGGAAAATACATATAATAATAAAAATATACCAGAATTTATTGCCTTCCGGAAATGAAAAATAAATATACCGGAACCTTCCGGAAAATATAATAATATAAATAAATCAGAATTTATTACCTTCCGGAAAATATAATAATAGAAATAAACCAGAATTGTTTTCCGGAAATATAATAAAAATAAATCAGAATTTACTATTTTAATTTACTATTTTAATTTTTTTTACTATTTTAATTTACTATTTTAATTTACTATTTTCCGGAAAATACATATAATAATAAAAATATACCAGAATTTATTGCCTTCCGGAAATGAAAAATAAATATACCAGAATCACATCCTTCCGGAAATTTAATATTATTAAATCAAAATTTATTACTTTCTGGAAAACAAAATTTAAATAAACCAGAATTTACTCTATTCCGGAAATTTAATAATATTATAGTTAAAATATTATAGACGAACGGGCGCTGCCGTATATAGTCTCTCAAGGGAGAGAAATTGGGAGGCTGTTGGAAGGAATCGGGTAGAAGCTGAAGGCAGATTAGAAATGGCTTTGTTAGATGCCCTCAGCAGACATTCAATCCATTCTCTGTTAGAATTTGGGACAGAAAATGCTCTTCCAGGGTTTGTACGGGAAGTGGGGGCTGCTGAAATGGAGCAACAAATGCGTGAAAATCACAAAGAAAAATTGAAAAATAAAAAGGAGAAGCAAAGCCGGATAGAATTAAGGTCCCCTTTCGAGCTTAGAATGTTAAATCTGAAGATACTCACTGAACGACAGCCAATATTTGACGACTCTGCTGAAAGCTTAGCCGTTCAAGGCTCATCATTTTTAAAACATTTTCATGGCTCTGAGTTAGTGGAGGCAATAGAAACTCAAACAGAAGTGGAAAATTCCCCCGCTATTTTTGTCCTTTTTTGGGGAACGGAGGGATCGTTGGGGGAACATGCCCTGCATCTCTGGAAACGTTCTGCTTATAAATGGAAAAATATGGTGGGTAGTTCAAAGTTGTACATATTTTTATTAATTCCGGAAAGAAAATAGTAAAATAGAATTTAAATCTTTTCCGGAAAGAGAATAATCAAATTAAATCCTTTCCGGAAACAATGAATAATTAATCAAATTAAATCCTTTCCGGAAAGAAAATAATTAACTTTAGAACATTTCCGGAAAGTGTATAATAAAGCAGAACTTAAAATTTTTCCGGAAACAATACAACAGAATTTAAAATTATCTCCGGAAAGAAAATAAAGTCAGAAACAAATTTCCGGAAACAATAAAGAAATAATAAATGAAATTAAAAATTTCCGGAAAAACAAAATCTTTTTCAATTCATTAGATCAACGAGAAATTAAATATAAAACGTGAAGCAGTCTTTGGTGTTGTAAAGTGCGATGAGGAAGGAATAGAGCTTTGCCGCGCTTTTGGTATCTTACCAAAGCAGAAACCTCAGTTTCTCGCATTTATGGATGGACAAAGGGTTGGACAACAAATGGGTCTTGGGGACGAGGAATTTTTTATTGACTGGTTGGAAAATAGAGTAAAAATTCCTATAAATTCCTTTCACTTCTAGGATACGTCTAATCCTTATGGGATCGCTTATTCATATAAAGGACGTCACAACAAAAAATAATTTAATGGAATTTGGACCAATCACTATAGGAATTTTCCGAGATGAGCAACAAGCCGAATTTAAATCCTATAGAAGGGTGGCTGTATTACTCGCTGGACGATACCAATTAGCATATAAATTAGACAAAAGGCAATGAAAAGATAAATTAAAATAAATCAAATTTTGAATTTCAGTTTAGACGTTCCACGTCTCAGTACTTATAGACGCTCATTAGAAGGAAATTCTGAAGAAATAACTCATATTGGAGCATTTAATGCTAATTCGATTTTACAGCATATTACTAGGGAGAGTATGCCTCTAGTTGTAAGTAAATCAGAATTTACAACTTTCCGGAAAAGAACCAAAGAGAAATTAGAAAACCAGAATTTATAGAGTTCCTTCTGGAAAGGAAAATAAACATTAAAATCAGAATTTGTAATTTTCCGGAAAGAATTTACAATTTTCCGGAAAAATAAATAAATAATAAAATCAGAATTTGTAATTTTCCGGAAAGAATATACAATTTTCCGGAAAATAAATATAAATAATAGAATCAGAATTTGTAACTTTCCGGAAAGTTTTTACAATTTTCCGGAACGAAAAATAAATAATAAAATCAGAATTTCTAATTTTCCGGAACGGATTTACCATTTTCCGGAAAGATAAATAAATAATAAAATCAGAATTTGTATTTTTCCGGAACGAATTTACAAATTGTAATTTTTCTTTTAAGCTTGATATTGGAAACGGATTTACAACCGATTTAGTTATCAGACCAGAACCAACTTTATTCCTTATCTACAATTCAAATTACAAAACTTCCCCAGAACTGCGCACCTTATTTTCTCTGCTACCAAACAAACTTGGAAATAAACTTAAAAGCAATATAAAACTTGTTGAACTGGACAAAGCACATTCTTTGCCATTGGAAGGGCTTTTAATTGAGCTTGGTTTAAGCAATAAAAAAGAATTTAAAGAGACTGCTTTATTTTGCGTGTTACTTGTTTCTGTGGGCTTTTATTGTCATAATAAAAAAATAAAAAAATTAATGGGGAAGTGGGTTATTAGAATTTATAGGTTAGAGCTAGGAAAAAAAATTTTTTTCTCTCTTTGGGGTTTTAATAAAAAAAATATTTTTCAAGTCAATTCACTGCGTACCAGTTCCAACTGTTGAATGGTTCAGAGATGAATTTACAAATAATATTGTTGAATTGCTAGGGCACGCTTTTCTAAAGGCATCTGACAATAATGAAAAAATTACTGATGGCTCTTGGCAACGCTTTTTCCCTCACAAAAGTGCCTATCTTTTTAATTTTTGTATTTTTAAAGAACACGCAATTTAAGGGAGTTAAGTTTTAAATTAATAAAAATCAGAATAAAACAGAATAAACCCACTAACAGATAATAATAACAAATTAGAAACTTTTCGGAAAATATTAAACCAGAAATTAAAACAGGAAAGGTTGGAAAAAATTAAACTTAGTGTAAAGTAGTATTTTCCGGAAAAATTAATATAATAAGTTAAACTTTCCGGAAACCCCTTTTAATTATAGTTTAATTAAACTTCCCTTCCGGAAAGTTTTATTTTCTGATTTTCCCGGAAATTCTGATTTTACTATATAATAATTTGAACTTTCCGGAAATACCATATAAACAGAATTTTTAAACAAGTTTATTTCTGATTTTATTTCCGGATTTAATTTAAAAATAATTTAAAAATCAGAATTTTGGAAAGAATAATAATTAAAATATTTACGTTTATTATCATTAACATCATTTAAAATATGTTTAAAAGACGTAAAAAATTTTAAGTTCAAGGAAAATGACCTTATATACTTGGAAAAGGACATTTTAATATCTCTATTAAATTAAAAAAAATTAAATTATAATTTAAATTGCGTGACAAATAAATTTAAAAAAATTTTTTGTGCATGCAAAAAATCACGTTCAGAAAAAAATTTTTTTTCTACAAATAAAATAAAAAAGAAAATTTTTTTATTTTATTAGACAAAGATAGGATTTTTTAATTTTAAATTAAAAAAAATTTTTGTAAAGAAAAATTTTCTTAAGTCGACTTTGAAAACAAGCCTCATCCACTCATGCAACTTCAACTTGAACAGATAAACAAAATTTTTGGAGGACAACAAATAAAAATTAAACCGGAACCGATTAGAGAACATCACCACAATTTGGTAATTATCCAAAAAAAAAATTTAAAAGAAAAAATTTTTTAAGCACAATTTCGATGGAATGGATAACGAAAAAGCAGCAGCAATTTCTGGATGTCCCATGATGGCCCATTTAAATAATATACGCGACGAACTTTAGCAATTTTTATATAAATTTTTTTTGAAAGAAAATAGACAAACAAAAAATCTACTTTGGGTAAAGGGGTACAATCAGAATTTAATAATAAAACTTTCCGGAAAGAACCAAGCAGAATTTAAGGAATTAAAACATTTACAGATAAATCAGAATTATTCTAGGAAATACAAAACTTTCCGGAAAGTTTAATTTAAGCGGTAACTTTTTCAGAGTAGACCTTCCTCAAAATCAGAATATAATAAAACCTTCCGGAAAGAATCGATCAGAATTAAAAGTTTAAGCCAGAAAATCAGAAATAAAACCTTTCCGAACAAACCAGAAATTATAAAACATTCCGGAAAGTTTTAATTAAATCAGAATTATTTAAAAACATTTTCAGAACAACTTTCCAGGAAAATCAGAATTTTTAATAGAATGTCAGAATTTTAATTAAACTTTCCGGAAAGAATAATTAAACTACCTAATTTGTAAAAATAAAATTTTCCGGAAAGAGTATAATCGCAATTTACAATTTAAATAGAGTTACAAATAAAGAAGTACCATCCCAGGGATTAATTAAAAAATAAAATACTCATGAAATCGTATAGAAAAGACATTTTTAATTTCGAATAAAAAATACAAAAAGCGTAATTTAAGGGAAAATTACATAAATCTTACTAATTTTTTTATATAATGTTGGCAAAAAAGTCTCAATATAAAAATTGGGAAAAAAATTCTAATTTTTTTTTAAATTTAAAAATTGGGGGGAATTTTCTTCGTCATTTTTTTTCTCAAATTTTTTAAAAAATTTTCACCTCCCTTTCCTTCCTCCTCTCAATCTATTCCAAATAAATTCTATGATAATCATTTGCTCCAAACGCCGCATTACACTTTGGACATTTTCTTCGACGATTATCATAACGTTGACGAATACATTCAAAGCAAAATACATGATGACATTTTTCAAGTATTGCATTTTTACGTCTAACTTTACAACTTGGACATGTTAATGACTCCTTTAAAAAATTTTTTTCAATAAAAAATTTCTCTTAAAATTACCCTCAATATTCGATTTTCTTCTTGTATAACTTGATCTACATTTTCCAATTTTTCCATTTTCTTTGCTCTATCAAGCTTACGTTTCATTGAACTTTTTTCTTCTTCCAAACGTTTAATTTTATTAGCATCAGCTTCATGTGTCGAAGCTTTTTTTATTACATTCTTAAATTAAAAAAATATATTTTTTCTTTCCAAAAAAATTTTTTTTCACCTCTCTCAATTCATTAAATTGAACATCCAATCGCTCCAAACGAAGTTTCAAGTCTGTAGATAATTGTGAAAATTCACAAGCTTTCTTTTTCAACGACTCGTTATGTTGTTCACGAATTCTATTAATTAAAAATTTTTTTTTAATTTAGAAATCAAAAAATATTCAAAATCACACCTAATTTCATGTTCCAAAGTCCCCCTTTGTTCAATTAAAATTTTTTCTTTTTCTTCCAATTTTTGACAAAGCAACATTTTTGCTGCTAATTGATTCTCCATTGATTGAATTGTTTTACTTAACAAATCTTTTTCATCTTTAATTTTTTTCTGTCCTTGAGTACTTCGAATACGTTCAGACATTAATTTTAGATTAACTTCTTCTTTTTCGCGTAATTGTTCCAACAATTTTTTATTCTTAATTAATTTGTATATAAATTGTAATCTACAACTTTTTCCGGAAAGCTTTTTATATTCTTTCCGGAAAGTATAAAATCATTTCCGGAAATTTTTATATTCACTCCGGTAACTTTTATATTCAATTCCGGAAAACTTTAAACTTTATCCGGAAAATAGAAAGTTTTCCGGAAATAATCTAGAGTTTTCCGGAAAGAATATAAATTTTCCGGAAAACTATATTCATTCCGGAAAACATTATACACTTTCCGGAAACTATATTTTCCGGAAAGATGTATTATAATACTACATTTTAATTTATTGTCTCTTCCGGAAAATTCTGATTTGTAAATATCTCAACAGAATTGTATTATTTGTTCTCTTTCCGGAAAGCTTTAAATTCTGATTTTACAATTCTTCCGGAAAATTGTAAAAATATTTTCACACAAAATAAAATTTTATTTTTACCTGTTCCTGAAGCTCTTCAAACGCTTGCCCAATAGACTCCATTTCCTGCATTAACCCATCTTCCTCTTGTTTTGCATTTTGTAATTCTCTAATTTTTTTTTCACACACTTCTTCCAAATGTTTCAATTTTCTTTTTTGTTCTTCTGTCCAATATTTTCTTTTTTCATGTAAATCTGTTTTAGCTAATTGTCTCAATTTTTCTTTAAACCGATCCCTTTCCATTCGTAAACGTTGATTTTCGGCTCCAAGATTTGTAGGAGTACAAGGACGTGAGGAGGCAGAATTGGACGAATCCGGTCTATGATTACCCGAGGATGTTGAGACAACATGAGGCTTATTGGAATGCTTAAAAAGAAATTTTCTTAGTGAAAAAATTTTCAAAAAATTTAAAAAAAATTTTTGAAAAATTCCCAAAAAAATTTTCAAAAAATTTAAAAAAAATTTTTGAAAAATTCCCAAAAAAATTTTTCTTTTGAAATTCCCAAAAAAACTTCAAGAAATTTCAAAAAAAATTTCAAAAATTTTTCAACAAATTTTTTTCAAAAAAAAACTAATTTTCTGAAAAAAATTAATTTTGTTTTCTCTCCACTTACATCCTCTCCATTTTGGCTTGAAACATCCATAGGCTCTTCTTTTTTAATTAAACCACTATCCATTACATTATCTATAGCATTATTTGAGTTGTGAGTATTTTCTGAATTTACTGGGGATGAATGATCCGATGGAATTTGATGATGATGTTGTGTTGTAGAATTTAATTGATGTAAAGAGGAAGAAGAATTTTCTTCTAATTTAATAATCAAATAATTGTCATTATTTAAACGCCTTTCACCTTCCAATTCTTTATTGCACTATAAAAAAGATTTTTAATTTAATTGTTATTTAATTGTTTTCTTTCCGGAAAGTTTTTAAAATAAATTCTAACTTTTCCGGAACATTTAATACATGTTTTTAATATTTCCGGAAGTATTCTGATTTAATTAATAATTCTGATTTAATATTATGCCGGAAAGTTAATAATTTTTATTCGTTCCGGAAGGTTGTAAATAAATTCTGATTTTTTCCGGAATCATTTATACAAGTTTATAATGTTTCCGGAAAGAGTTATATTCTAAAGTGTTATATTTTTCTTCCGGAAAGTTATAATTAATTAAACCAATTTTATATTTCCGGAAGGTTGTAAATAAATTCTGATTTTTTCCGGAATCATTTATAGTTCTTAACCTCTCTGGAAAACGTTTAATTCTGATTTGTATTTATCTTCCGGAAAGTTTTAATTAATTAAACCAAATTTATAGTTTCCGGAAAGTTTTATATAAATTCTGATTTTTATTTTTATTCCGGAAGGTTTTATATAAACTCTGATTCTTATTATTAATTCTTATTATTCTTATTATTAACTCTGATTCTTATATTACTCTTCCGGAAAGTTTTAATTAATTAAACCAATTTTATAGTTTCCGGAAGGTTTTATTAAATTCTGATTTTTAATATTACTCTTCCGGAAAGTTTTCTTTTAAAAAATACCCCCCTCTCCATACTCACCATATTAAGTTGTTCAAAAGTTTCTTGCAATTTTCTTTTTAATCTAGCAACTTCTTGTTTTAATTGAGTATTTTGTGTACTTAAAGTATTCATTAAAGAATTAACTTGTTCTTGTATTGGAATTGCTTGTTCTTTAGATATTGTATTTATTTCATAATCTACACAAACATTTTCATATTCTTTTCTTGCCAAATTTAAATCATTGTCTAATTCACACACAGTTTGTTGAAAACGTTCTAATGCTGTTGTTTCATCAATCTTTTTTTGAAAAAAAATTATTTAATTAAAAAAATATCTCAAGACTGATTCTGGAGCAAAATAAAAATTAAAAAAAAATAAGAGAATGAAAAAAGAGGCAAAAATGGGAAAATGGACTAGGAGCTCACCCAAAAACTAAAATATATACTAATTTTAAAATTTAAATCTTTCAAGTTTTTTTTTAGTTTTTCCCTTAAACTACACCAGAAAGGCCTTAATAAACCAACAAAATATTTTCCATATAAAAATTAAAATAAACCTGCATTGAACTAATTCGTTCCTCATAATGTTGTTTCATCTGGGTATTTGCTTGTTTTAAATCTTCAATTTCTTTTCTAAAAATTAAAAAAAGAAAAAAAAATTTCAAGTCTAATATATAAATTTAAATATTTTTTTTTAATTAAATCTTCAGCTAATTACAAAACAGCCCAAAAGGTTTGTGATTGCTTACGCTTTTTGTGGAGGAATTTTCACAAAAAATAATAAAATCCCTCTCATTTAGACTCCCATTTTTGATAAAACAACCAAAAAATATTTTTTTCAAGTTATACACTTACTTTTGTAATTTACAATCCTCAAAAAGTGAAGAAAAAGAAGTTTGTAAAAACAAATATTCATTAGAATTTTTAATATCATCCGGCGAAATATATTTCATCTAGACAAATAATTTTAAGAAAAATTTCCTCAAAATACAAAAATAAACCTTCATTTTACAACATTCAACTTCAGCAGACAACGATTTATTTCTTTCTGTAATTTCTTTAAGTTCTGTTAAACGGTTGTTAGCCAAATCTGTTTGAATTTCCAAATCTTGTTGTAATTCTTCCAACTTTGATTTTTAAAATTTTTAAAAAATCCCTCAAATTAAGAAAAAAACCTTCGATTTACTCAAACTAGCAACTTCTTCATTTATAGCCCCATTTTCAATTTGAGTCAAATTTTTGGCAATTGAAGCAGCTTCTTGAACTTGTACTAGGCTATTTTCCTTCTTTATATACTAAAAACGGAAAAACTTTTAAAAATTGTTTTGAAAATAAAAAAATGATAAGGGAAAATGAAATAACTTTCTTCTCTGTTACATGACCAATAAACTCCTAATTGACCAATAAACACCAAAAAAGCATAAATTTCCAATTTAACAAAATTTAGGATTTAAAAAGGAAATTTAAGAACAGCCTAAAAATTTTATAGAAATATTCAAAAATAATTTTTAGACACATTTTTTGTCCTATTTTGAGAAGGTTGGACGTTCGCTAATTTATAAAATACCATTATAGTTCTAAATACCTTTTATTTAAAAAAGATCGAGTTTAAAAACCTATTTGAGGAAACAACACGATTTTCATAAATATATTCTAAAATATTATTTTTGAACAACAATTTTTCGGTCATTTTTAAATGATTAGACCTATAAAACACTTAAAAAGAGGGTGATATTTAAAAAAATTTTTTCTAAAAAAATAAAAAAACCTCAGCAAGTCGAAAGTCAAGTTTTTCTTCTCTCCTAAAAGACTTTAACAATTGACAACGAAGATCCTCAATTTCATTGTTTAATGTTTCCACCTTAGATTCCATTAATGCAATTTTATCATCACAGGAAGAAGACTATTTTTTTATTTAAATTTAAAAAAATTTTGAAAGACTTTAACCTGTAAACTTAAACGATGATTTTCTGTTTGTAATTCATTTACAAGTTTTTTGTTAGACACGTTTTCTTCAAAAACTGAGGTTGCATAAGATTGTAATTCTTCATTAATTTTTGCTGTTTGGTCAGAATCGCTAACCAGTTTGTTTTCATTGTTCCCATAATCTATTTTATTTAAAAGATAGTAATAAAATGAAAGAAAAAAATTAAAAAATCCTTGTGTTGGGTAACAGGCATTGGTCCTGGGACCTCATGGCAGTTATTGCTAGGAGCTTTCGCTCATCAAGTAGAGGTGCTTTACCGAGGAAATCAATCTCTATTAATAGATCTTAAAACACCGTAAAGCAATTGTTTTAACTGCTAGCTAGGTGGATCTCTCTCACATTTACACAAGGAACATGGCCAGAAAAATAGGGTTGAAAAAGGCAATGAAACCCCACAAATTAAGCCTTTCTAAAAATATTTCCATCCCCATGCCCTAAAATAATTTTAAAAAAGTCATACAAACCTTTTAATAAATCACACAGCCTACCATTCCTTTCACTTATTCTAGCACATGTCAACAACAATTTTGCAATTGCCCGTTGACTAAATTCAACCCTTTGCTTCATTTTATCGTCCAATTCATCACAGCTCCATTGAGCAAGTAAATTAAGAAAATGTTTGCCCTGGGGTGGACTGCTCGTTGTTTCTTCTAAAAATTTTGTTAAAAATAATAAAGAGGACACAATTAAAAGCAAACCTTTAGCTTCCGTGTCAAGTTGTAATTGAGGTGTTTCTTCACCAAAACGTTGCAACAAAAGTTGAATGTCTGCATCTAACTGAAAAAAGGGAGTCCAGAAGTGAAAAACATGAATGAAGGTGAAAACAAAAATGGATCGTGCCTTGGGATCAGAAATTGTTTCTCATATTTCGTAAAAGATAGACAAGACTCGAAACTAGGTTTGTTGGCGCCAGTGATGGAAAACTTCCAAAATTTCTCTGGAACCGGTTCCGGAACTGGAACATTCCCATGGCGACCGGTTGGCGCTTCGGTTAATTTTTCCCTGTGGCAGCTCAAGTGCTCTTATTTTTCCCAACATATTTGTGTCGCCACAGGCAAGAATTAACTGGCCGCCAATAACCCTACTCAAAACTTAACACGTTTTTTCCTCAAAGATCTGATGAAAACCCCAAAGACTATATCTAATCTAGCCACTTTTTAAACCCAAAAATAAAGTGTTAAAAATTCAAAAAAATTCCACAAACCCTGTTCCAATATCTGTTAATAATACAATTAACAGCATCATCCTGAACTTGTCGACGTTCAAATTCCTCAATCCTTTTTTCCAATTCTTGTTGAATTTTTTGTTTATATCGAAAGCGTTCACAAAGCTTGTAATGCTGTGCTCGAAGAACTTTGTGTTCAATTTCCTTCTGAAACCAAAAAACTTAAATCCTTCAAGAAAATTTTTAAAACATGTCAAGACAAGCCTCGATGTCTAGACAAAGTTTTGGTCTGACGGAGTTTTGTCAGGACAAGGTCTTGGAAGACCGCCTATTGCCCCTCACCGCCCACGCCAAGTTTTGGTTCGGACGGAGTTCTGTCTGGAGCAAGTCTAGGAAGACCGACTTTTGCCTCTAACCACCCAAAGAGGAGTCTGTCTGGAGTATGACCAAGTCTTGGAAGACCGACTTTTACCCCTCCCCACCAAAAGAAAAAACATACCACACTTCCAATACTACAAATTCTAATAGGTTCAAATTCAACAAATCTTCTCTTTTTTGTATGCGGCGAGTCAATACGAGCTTCACTTGAACTGGCTTGAATTTCATCATCATCACTATCCTCAGAAGCTAACGAACGCTTTGTCATTTAAGAAAATTTTAAATTGTAAAAAGGTTTTTTGATGCTGAATAAATTGAAAAATTAATTAGCATTTTTAATAAAAAATAAGAAATAAGCAAGTCTGCAATGAAAAGTAACTAACAAAAAATGCTAGAAATCTAAAAAATTGTCGAAAAAAATTAAATAAAATGCCTTGAAAACACGAAAATGCAGCTGACGAAAATTTCCCTACGACAAAATTAAATATTTTCTTCAACTGACCGAAGTGAAAAGTTGATAAAATGAAATTTCTTGTCGTCAACTTATACGATTGACCAAATCTAAAAACATCTCCAGCAAAAGAAAAATTTCCCTACGACAAAATTAAATGTTTTCTACAACTGACCGAAATGAAAAGTTGATTAAATGAAAATTTTCGAAGTCAACTCATACGATTGACCAAATCCAAAAACACCTAAAATTTCTTTTTCCGTTAATTTTCATTGTTTTACTTGTTTTCTTTGTTTAATTTGTTCTTTTTGTACAATGATTTCACTCTTTTTTCAGAGACAATGCCTGAAAACGTTCCTCAACAAAATGATAGACCTTTGGAAGCGCCTTCTTTAATAGAATTAAGCGCAGAAATTGTGGCTAATCATGCTGAACACTATTTGTATACAGGCAAACGTGATTTAAGTATTTCTGAACGTGCTGCCGAAGCTTTTTTGACTGCATCATCGTCATCTAAAATCTCAGATTCGAGAGAAGCATCACCTCATGGACATAGCCGGTAATTTTATTTTAAATATTTAGGGCACTTTTTAATTTTATTGGGTATATCACAAGGTAATGTTTTTGTGGGTTTGGGCTTAATGTGGGTTTAAGACTTGAACGATTTTGTTGGATTTGTATATTTTTCTTTCCTACTTTTAGCGTCATTTTAAGGTATTTTTTCGTGATTTTTATTATAGCTCCCTTTCTGGATTAGTAATAGTTTATTGTTAGCCTTTTCTTCTATTCCCATTTAGGCGGGGCCCATAAACTATACTATTTATCTGAGCTGAATGAGTCAAAACACTTAAAGTGAATGAGTCAAAACACTTAAAACTTATTTAAAGAGTTGCTGGCCTACGTGATCCCGCTGCAGAAAAAGCATTAATTCAATACCAAATGATCAGTGAACGTCCTTCGACCCAATCCAATATTCAAGGTTTTCTACCTATACGTCCATCAGAAATGGTTTTGCACAAAATTTGTGATCGTTGGAGAAATACAGAACACAGCCAAAGCCCAGAGGAAATCGATAATGCTTTAAAGCCTTTTTATTCTGGAGATATGTGTCCAGTTTCTATTGTGGATCTTTCTGGTGTTCAAATAACAGACAGAATTTTGGCTGCTCTTTTGATTAATCAACGCTATTCTTTGACTTCGCTAAGTCTGCTTAGTACAAAGGTTTTTTTATTTTGTCTGACTTTACTATACGGGCCCGTAACCAGGATTTCTTTCGGGGGGATGTGGGCAGGGGAAAATCATTTGCGCCGGAAAATTTAGTTTTTGCTCCTCAGGCGAAAATTTTTAGAATTTTGGAAGGCTGTCACTATAAGACCGGCACTATAAGATACACTCTTGTGTCTGAAATGAGTAATTTTATCCTATAATTAGGGCGGGGTTAAATGGGATTATCGTTTGGTCAGCGTCTCCCATCAAACGATCATTCAATTTTTTAATTTGGTTGGATATTAGATGGGAAAAGCTACCCAAATGACACCTCCAATTTAAGATAACCTCATACAATTTTTCCAAATCCAAGGATTTTTTATGATGAGGACATTTCTGTATCCTAAATTGGTGTGAATCTTCTTTTGGGTGTATCTTATAGTGAGATCGTCTTCTCTCCCAAATTCTTTAAAAATTGTTTTTTTTTCTTTTTAGGGCATCACAGCAGCCGGTATTTGCTCGCTCCTTTACAAAACAAAAATTAAATTGCAACATTTACATTCTCTAAAATTAAATTCTTTGGATATTTTACGTGTTCCACGTTATCGTCAACGTTATCAACCTTCAGTGGGATGTGTTGCTCTTGAAAAATTAGTTTCAAATTTGAATAAATCTAATAGGAAAATGCCTCTTGACTTGATGGAGGATAATATGTAAGAGAATTTTTTGTGGTATTTTCTTGGGGGTTTTTATTTCTCAACTGTCAACCATTTTTGCGAACTTTAAATTTTGCGGATTTTAAATTTGCGGACATTTTGAATTTCGTTTTTTTTTAAATTTAAAAAATTTTTTTAAAATTTTTAAGTCGCCGTCTTTTTTCAAATGACAATGTAATACGTTCTGAGTCATTGGATGAAAGTCAAATGGATGAATACAAATTACGTGCAATTATGGAACACAATGAAGCTCAAATTGAGTCACCGCCACAATTTATGCATTTTTGTCCGGCTTTAGAGCATCTTTATCTTCTTCAAGTATTTTTTTAGTATATTTGGGTTTTTGTTTAGTAAATTAATTGCCCAATCGTTGCAACCCTTTGAGTAGTTATTTCTGAATTGGCCAGAATTTCTATACCTTTTTGAAATCAAAATAAGCTCTCATCCAAAAATTTCAACGGGGGATAATGCTTCAACAACTGGGGGAATGTTTTTGACAATTTGGTATTTATTTGGGATTACGATGTCATTTTCCGTCTTTGTTTTTTTCAATGGCTTTTTGGGTATGGCTTTTTGCTGTCATTTCCATAATTTATTTCTAGCATTTCGGTGGCTTTTCAGCGTTTTGCCATTACGGCGCGTTCAGTAAATCACATTACCTGTTAAAAAATTTAAAATAAATTCACAGGGCCATACCTACAGCATCGAGGATGAAACTAAATCTGCTTTTCTCGTTCGTATTTTCTCAGAATTGCCAAATTTAAAAACTGTTGATTTGTCTGAATGGGTTATTCATGACTTTTTACCTCTACAAAAGCTTCATTTTCTAACAACTTTAGTGCTTTATGATGTTCGCGATTTGGAGACTTCAATTGATACAATTGCTACTTTAACTACTTTAAAGTTTATATTTTTTTATATAATTTTCTATTTTAATTTATTAAAGAGTTTTTTGGTTTAAACGGTGTGGACACTAATCCCTTTGAAGTTGGGTTGTCCGCAACTGAAAATTTTTAGTCCGCAAGTATTTGCGGATTTTTAGAATTAATTACGGATTTTTAAAATAATTAATTGCGGACTGCGTATTTTTTTTTCAATTTATTGCGGATTAGTGGCTGGGTAAAAAATTTTTTCTAATTGAAAAAAATTTTCGCTGCCCTCTATCTCTACCAAAAATTTTCTTTCAAAAAATTTTATTTTTCTTAGAAGTCTAGACATTTCTCAAAGTGATCGAACCAATGGGCATTATACTCGTCCAGTAACTTCTTTACATACATTAATTACTTCATTACCAAATTTGGTTAGTTTGGATATTTCTGGGACAAATTTGACTTCGGCTTCTTCTGATAATGATCGACCTTTTATTGGAAGAGGGTATTTAATTTAGTTATTTTTAAATTTTTATTTATTGGATTGTATAGTTAAAAACGCGAGAGTCCTCAAATTTAGTGGTGGTTCAGTTGGATAGTTTAAGTTTCATAGTTGATTAGTTGTGGGGTTCGAGTCCTAGTGGGTTCTAATATTTATTTTCCTCTAAACCAAGGGAAAATAAAAATCAAATTTTAATTTTCGTTTATTTTTACCAAAAAAAAATTTTTTTTCAGAATAATTAATAGTGACATCCCAGCCTTATGCTTTTTACGTCGTCCTTTAAAATTTTTGGGAATATTTAATTGTGATAGTAGTTCACAATATACAAATATCCCAGCAGAACGTATTAGTGGTGAACATGGGGAAGATCAAGTATTGACAGCAATGGAAGTATATTTGGAAAGACCTAAAACAATGCATACAGTTTTGAATGAAAGTTATCAATTATATCGTTTTGGGACTGATTTGGTATTTTTTGAAAATTTTTTTGTATTTATGTAGTTTACCCCCCATAAACCCCAGCCTTTTTTCTTTTCTCTTTTGTTTATAAAGTGACAGTGGAGCCAATATTTTCATGTTTATTTCAGAAAATAAGTCCCTTTCTACGAAAGTAGGTGAGACGAATATGGCGGGGAATGGGGGGTAAACTACACAAGTACCAATTTTTGTGAATTTTTAAAAAAAAATTTTCGTTATAGCATCGGTATGTTGATGCTCTTCATTTAGTTTTGCGTGCATTAAAAATGCATTTGGGAAATAAGGATTTACAAATTGCTGGAAGTGCTTCAATGTTTTATATTATACGTTAGTTTATATTTATTTTTAAATCTAATATAGGAGAGAATGAGGGACGGGGATTGGTTCTCTGGTCTAGTTTATGAGTTTAATGAAATTTTATGATAATATTTTGCGTTCTGGTGTTTTTTTTGTTATCTATTTTTTTAGAATGTTTCTGCCGTATCTTTCAAATTGCCCCCCCCCCCCCATCCCCAATATTTTAAATATAACACCTTTCTCTTGATAATGTTTAAGCCTTGTTGTTGAAGCAATTTTAAAAATTAAATTTTAATTTTTTAATTTTTTATAGGCCATGTTAAAATGAATCGAGATACTAAACGTCGTGTAATTTTGGCTTTGTTAGATGGTTTGATTAATTTTTTGTTAAAAATTTTTTTATTTTTTCAAAGGAATGGAAAGTCATTTAGAAGAGCAAGTAATGGTTAGGAATTGTTGTTTAAGTCTTTGCCAGGTTTTTTTTTAAAATTCTTCGAAAAATTTCCTCCTCCAACAGTTTGATATTCCTCAAGAAATTCTTTTTAATTATGGAAGAGTAGCAAATTTGTTAGTTAAAGTTTTGGAAACGCATAATTCTGATGTTTTAACACAACGTATAGTTGTATTTTTGCTCAATTCTATGGCTTGTCATGTTGAGGGAGAACAAAAAGTTGAAGTTGGGGAAATTGGGGCTATTGAGGTTTTTTTTTTTTTGTTAAAGTTTTTTTTATCCTTTTTTACTCTATTCGGTTGTACTACCATATTTAGTTTCGTTTTTTTCAAAAAGCCATAAGGGCATAACATTCATATCGTAATTGCTTGTTCTATATACCATTTTGAAGCCCTGAATCTGCTCTCTAATCTCACATATGGTCTTTTCAAGTTTCATGGTTTATACTCGTTTCAGAACTCTAGAATACCCCTAACTTGGAAAGCATATTTTGAGCTTTAGCAGAAAATTCTATAATATAAACAGAAATAAACCAATCCAAGTGATATTTTTCATATACTTGTTAATCATTGGGTTTGTCCATCAAATTATTAAATTTGAGATTTTTTGGTTAGGTATTTCAAAAGCATATTTTACAAATTTCAAATTTTCTTGAAAATTTTTTAGATTTGATATGATTTGTAATATACGATTCGAAAGCCCTTTTTAGGTTACATAAGATATTATTAATACGAATTTGTAAAACCCCCAAAAACTCAAAATTTCAAACTTTGCGTAAAATCATCTGAGATTTGGATAATTCGAGCGGTATTCAGAAGTTTTAAATGGACTATTTTTTCTTGAGATTTCAAAAATAAATTTCTTTTTCGTATTTACAAAAATTTCTGAAGTCACCGGGTAAGTGATTTCATTCATTTGCTGATTTAGAAAGAATTTTTTTTCCTAATCATCTCTAAATAAATACAATTTTTTTCAGATAATTCTAAAACAAATTGAACGTAAATTAAGTGCGAATACATGTGATGATGTTATGGAAGTTGGATGGTCTTTTTTGTGGAATATTACTGGTAAAAAGGAAAAATTTTTAATTTAATAAGTGCGGAAAATCCGCAAAATTTTACTGAAAAAAATTGTAAAAATTGTCCGCAAAATTTTTGCGGACAATCCGCAAAAATTTTTTTCTTAATTTTCCTCAATTTAAAGACGAGACTCCGTCAAATTGTGAACGTTTCCTTAAAGCTCATGGTTTGTCGCTTTTCAGTAAATGCTTTTCGCGTTTTGGTTCTCGATATTTTGAGCTTGTTCGAAACATGATGGGTATTTTTATTAAAAAATTTTTTCGAAATTTTCTATTCAGGTTTAATTGGAAATATTGCTGAAGTTTTTGAACTACGCAACCAATTAATGACTAATGCATATTTGGAAATTTTTTGGTTTCTTTTTATTTTTTTGCTAACATAAAATTGAGGTGTAAGGGTTAAACAGAACGATCTAATTTTTAACATAAGAAAAAATTTTTTTATTTTTTGGGAGGGAGATTCAGGGCGCTATTAAGACCAAAAAGGTTTCCCAAAATACCTACACGCAAAAAATCTCCCAAAAATTTTTTTTCAATTTCAAGCCATTTACTCGACAACTTGACTGAAAGTATTGAAATTTCTTACAATAGTGCTGGTGTATTAGCCCATTTAGTTAGTGATGGAGATGAACGTTGGGCAGAATCTGGTGTTAATATTCCACGAGAAGATGTTAATAGAAAGATTGTTAAGGTTTTTTGAAATTTTTTTATTTTCTTGAACACCCCGAAAAATCTAGTAATGAAAAGTAGAGAAGAAAAATCCGCAAAAATTGTCCGCAAAATTTTTTTGAGAAAATCCGCAAACTCCACAAAAATTTTTGCGGACAAAGTCCGCAAAAGATACCTTTCCAAGTCGTAAAAAAATTTTTCTCACCTTTCCAGGCTACTGAAAAATGGGATTTACAAGCACGTCGTTTCATCAACTATCGAAGCTTTAAACCAATTATATGTTTGCTACCACAATGGCATTCTGAAGGAGCACAGCAATGGGCTGTTTGGGCATTGGCAAATTTAACAACTACTGACAGAAAAAAATATTGTCGTTTTGTAATAGATGAAGGAGGTTTGGAATTGTTGGAAAATTTATCTGTGGATGCTCGGTCGACTGAAGCAATAAAAAATTTGGCGAATATTGTTTTGAGAAATATTGATGAATGGTTTGATTTTTAATTTAGAAAAATTTTAGGTTAAAATCCGCAAAATTTTGCGGACATTTTGCAATGATTAGTAACCTTTGCGGATTTTTTTTATCTAAAAAATCTAATTTTAGCAATCCGCAAAAATTGTCCGCAGAAGTTAGCGGACAATCCGCAAAATTTTGCGGACAATTTGCCGAATTTTTTTTATTAAAAATATTTTTGAGTTTAAAAAAATTTTTTTTATAGGAAGAGAAATATTATAGAAGTGAATGAGGAGGATCTTGAAATGGTAGATGATTAACTGTAAATATATTCACATGTGTAAAACTATACTACCCAAAACAAGTAAATAATTAAATATTCTATTTTAAATTTTATTCTCTACTGGAATTTATTTTTTTTTCTCCATTTTTTTCGGCATATATAAAAATTAAATTGGGAGATTATTGTGACCAACCAAAATTGGAAAAAATTTTTCTTAATCATGTAAAGTAGGGGGTGCTTCCCATTTTTAGCTTAATTTTCGACTTTTTTTGGCTTGATATTTGGAAATTGAAAATTAGAAGCCTTTAATTTTTAGAAGAATTATCTTTTATTTTCTTTGGTTGGTCACGAGTTACTTATATCCCCCTTCCCCTCTGTAAAAACTAATGAAAAGTTGGATCTATTTTATAAAAATTATTTGAGAATTTATTAGGGTAAAAAATTTAATTTTAGCAATCCGCAAAAATTGTCCGCAAGAAGTAGCGGACAATCCGCAAAATTTTTTGCGGACAAAGCCTAAAAAATAAAAAAAAAGAAAAAAATCCCTCATAAAAAGAGATCCAACTATTGTGTGTATTCAAAATAGCTCTCTTCTACATTATATTAAATATTTTGTGTTTTTTCACAATTTTTGAAAGAAAAGATTAATTTTAAAATTTCTCTTTCTGTGTTTACTCCCCAAGTATTTTATTAATTTTAACAAAAAATAACAAACAAACATAATACAAATATTTTTAAATATTAAGCTCTTTAAATATACCATCTTTTTTTTCTAATGCTTAAAAGAACAAACATCTGAAGCTAGAGGGCATCTAGAAAAAAATAATTGGTTGTATTATTATTTTTAAGAAAGCCCCCTTTTTTCAGTGGTATGCAAAAAAAGATTTGAAAAAAACAAGAGGGACTGACTTGAGACTTGGGTTCTTTGTCCTTTCAAAGGTAAATTTTTCCGTTTTTAAGGGTCAGGGGCAAAACACCGTCCGACAAAGCTCGTCTATAGACTTTGTTGGACGGTGTCGGATTTTTTAATTCCAATAAAGCTCCAGTCTGTCAGCAGACAGATTTCCTTCCCTCCTAAAAATTGCTCCTACAAATTCCCTAAATTAAAAGAAAAATTTTTATATTTTACCCGTCCGGATGCCATTTAAAAAACCAACAATCAGTTTTCCTTATTTTATCATTCGAAGCTTTAGCCATAAAATCAGCATTTACTAAAGGCCATTTTCTTATTGAAACATTTCCACATTCTACCAAAAATGTTTGGTGTTGACCTCGAAGAAATGTTTGCATTCCCTTATCTTGTTCTGACAACATTTTTCGGTCATCTTCTGTCAATACGTCTTCGCTCAGTTTGGATAAATGCACGGGTCCACTACAACGCCAGCCACTAAAAGAATATTTTTCGAATTTTAGTTAGAAAAATGTTTAATGCTTCTAAAAATTCTGAAAGCATGCTTCATATTCTTTATAAGTTTCAGAAACATGTTTCAGATTTCCTAATTTTTAGATTTGAAGCATGCTTCAGATTTCTGAAAAAGTGCTGCATGTTTCAGAAGCATTTTTACTGGGACATTCTTTAGATCAGAAGCATGCTCCAAATTTCTGAAACATGATTTTCATATCTAAAAAAATTTCACATTTTCTGAAACGTGTTTCAAAATTTTAGAAACATGCTTCAACATTTTTGAAACATTTTTTTCCTAAAAAATAATCAAAACAAACTTGATATTTTCCGGTTCCTTTTTCATTAAATAATCAACAACTCTTCTTGCAAGACTAATTTTAGCATCTAATGGAAGCCTTGAACAATTTCTGACCTAACAAAAAAAGAACAAATTTCTTTTAACTAAAAATTTAAAAAAATACTTTTTCTATTGCCTCCCTAGGTGCAAACGATTTTTTAAAAATTTTAGCAGCCAATAATAATTCATTAATTACTTCTTCCAAATTTTGTACAAGTCCAGTTTCTGGTATTGTTCCGATAAAACATTTCTATATAAAATCAAAAAAAAATTTTTTTCGTATTTAAAAAAATTTTTCAGCTCAAAAAAATTTTTTCAAGTCAAAAAAACATCATACACAAGTCAAATACATCCATAGGACTCGAACCTCTACCCATGTAATTAGAAAGTCAAGCATTCTCCCACTACACCAAAATGCCTTGTCCCTAGCTCCCGTATATATTGCTTCTTTATTTTTACTCTTTTATATTAACTAGAAAAATAGCCTAATTTGCGGGCAAAATTTGCGGACTTTTAAAAACACAAAAAACCCCCAAAAAATAAACAAACGTTTTTTCTTGAAGGTATTCTTAATTGATCTTTCATTAAATTAAATCCAAGCCGAACAATTATATTTTCCAAATATTTGTAAAATTGGTCTTGTAATCCACCAATAATTATGCCATCCTTCTTTTGTTGGGCTGAAGGAGTTGATTTACAAAATTTGGAAAAGAAATTGTATGGACAACATGGAAGTAAGAAGAAATTACAGCCAAGTCTTTTTAAATTTTAAAAATTAAAAATAAAAAAAATAGTACGAGAAAGGGAGAGACTGCATGGAAGGAGAAATCAGATTATCCGCAAATATTTTTTAGTCCGCAAATGTAGTTGCGGACAAAACTAAAGAATAAACACTAAAATTGGAGGAAACTTATAAAAATCAATAACAGTAGAAAGGGAAAACAAAATTGTCTGCAATCACCACCTTGTCCGCAAGTAAACTTTGCGGGCAAAGTGATGATTGCGGACAATATTAAAAACAATCTCCTCACTCCCTAAACAATTTTTCGTTCCCTCCTAATAAAAAATTTTTTCAAAATTTTTCAAAAATAACCTTGCAGCCAAAATAGGTATCCAAGGAGTCAATTCATCAGAATGATTTCCAATTAAAAAATCAACAGAATTCAATACCTACATTAGTGTGTGGAAATTTTCTGTCTAACGGGATTATATGTCTCTCTTCAGGACGGCTGTGTAGTTGACCACTCTCTCGTTTTGAAAAGACGCAGAAATTTGATAACAAGACGTTTCTCTGACCGCAGCCGGCACTGGTCAGTTTTTCTACGTCTTATCCAAACGAGAAAGTGGTCAACTACACAGGGCCCTGAAGAGAGACCTATAATCCCGTTAGACAAAAAACTGCTGCAAACTAACCTCCATACTATCCAAACAATCAGGATTAATTACAATTTCTTTCAATTCAGTTCCCTCTTTTTCAAATTTTGTCCAAATTTTGCGCCTTCTAACATCCAAACCAAAACCTCCCTGAATTCCTTCTTTTTCCAACAAATTTACTAAAAGACCATTCCCACAACCCAAATCTGCAAAACCTTTTTTTGGCATTAAATTTGGGTGAGATTTGAACAATTCTATTAAATATGCAGCTATTCCACAATCTTCAATTACATATTTTAATGGATCTGTTCTTTCTGTCCAGTCCTAGAGAGAAAAATAAAAATTGTCCGCAAATATTTTTTGCGGATTGAAATTTGCGGACAAAGCTAAACCCTAAAAGGAATTGCGGACAAAAATTATTATACTTGAATTTATTTTCAAAAACTAGATTGTCCGCAAGTTTTTTTCCGCAAATTTATTTTTGTCCGCAAATGTTTAGCGGACAAAAATACCCCCTTGAAACCAAGTAGTTGCGGACAACTAAAATACTAAAGAAATTAGGGGGAAACGTTATGTACAAAAATACTATTTTAACAAGAAATGAAAAAATCGCCCGCAACTAAAATTTGCGGACAAAAATTCAAAATAACTTCCACAAACAAATAATTATAAAAACCTCAATTATTCTCCTTCCATGTTTTTGTTTAATTCTATTATAAGTTGATTGATAACTTGTTTCATCCAATAATTTAATTGTAGAACTACCCATAACTTGTTAAAAAAATTAATTTTGGAAATTAATTAAATTTAATTAAAAAATCAAAATTAAGGTTAAAAACCTTTGAAAATTTTCAAAAAAAATTTTTTTAATTAAATTTATTAATAAATATATTAATTTTTATTAAAAAATTCAAAGATTCTTAAACTTAAAAAATCAAAAAAAAATTTTTCCTCAAAAAATTTTTCCCTCTTCTTTTTCAATGATATCCATATCCTTTAAGCATTTCCTCCGCTGACGAAACTGAACGTCTTGAAGCACCATCTAGAAAAAATATTTAGAAAATCTTTTAAGACTTTAAAAATAACCTCCTCCTCCAACAGGTTTTGAAGAATACGAAGACAATAAAGTAGTTGCCGATTTTGTTGTTGTTATGTGTTGTTGAGAGGGTGGGGGTGGAGGTGTAGGGACGGGAGATGAACCATATTGAGAATATTGCATGGAAGTATCCCCATAAGTATTTGATGCGGCATAAATTTTACGTCCATAGGAAGGTTGAAAATAATCTGAAAAATTAAAAAAATTATTAAAGTCCGCAAATGTTTTTTAAAAAAATTCGAAAAATCCGCTATTATTAAAATCCGCAAATGTTGTCCGCAAAAATTAATTTGTCCGCAAATTGACCTGCGGACAATCTAAAAAAGATCTACAGGATTTGTAAGCAAAGTCCGTAAATGTTGTTTTTAAAAGTCCGCAAATTCTTTTTAAAGTCCGCAAATGTTGTCCGTAAACCCATTGCGGACAAATTTTAAAAACATAACTTTTCTCTTGAAATTATTTTAAATAAAACCTTGTTGACTATAAGATGAAGAAACTATATTATCATTATTATGATTGTTTATCGCCTCTTCCATCTGTTGCAATTTTCGTTTACGTCTAAGAATGTCTTGCTCACTTATAACTCTTTTAACATAGAATCGAACACCAGAGAAGTAATGTAATGCTCCAATTTTCATACATTTCTCAACTGATTCTTCATCTAAAATTAATTTTTAAGTCAAAATGAGGAAAAAAATTTTTGCGGATTGTCCGCAAATATATAAAATTAAAAACTTGCGGAGAAAATTTTTTTGCGGATTTCTGCAAAAAGTGTCCGCAAAAATATTTTTTGTCCGCAAATATAGAATAAAATTTAAAAGAATACCCAAAAATTCAACAATCCAATAATCATTTAAAGGCTGTGGAGAATTCAAAATTGAAGGAAGTTGAGATGATGAAGAAGAAAATTGTTGAACAATTTCTTTTACAACACCAAAAGTACTTAAATAACCAAAAATTGCAGGTTCCAATAAATTATTTCTTTTAGCTTCGTCTTTGTTATAAGCAATAAATAAACGTCGTGTGGTTAAGTTTGATGAGGGAGTGTTGGAAATATTTTGGGATAATAACTAGAAAAATTTTTAAAATTTTCAAAATGGTAAATTTCAAAATGTCAAAAAAATTTTTCAAGGCCTCTACTTGGAAAAAATTTTTTCCCAAGTTCTCTTATGAAAATAAAAAATGTCGCAAAAATTGGTATTTGTCCGCAAGTTTATAAAAAAATTAAAAGAATTAGAAACCTCACTAGTCGGAAATGCAGGTCTAACATTAATTTTGTGGTGCCCAATATAATGAGGGCGTGCATCCAGAATTGCTTCAGATGATGAAGTTTGAGCATAAGTTATGAAACCTTAAAATTGGAAATAATTAATTTAAAAATTTATTAAAACAAATTTTTAAAGGAGGAAGTCGAGATTTGCGGACAAAAACCTGCGGACTGCTGGTGAATCTCCGCATTTTTAGAGAGAGGAAAGGATTGAAGAATCTAAAGAAAAGGAAATTTTCTTAGGAAAAATTATGAAAAAATTTTCTCAGAGGAATTCAAGATTTGCGGACAAAACTTGCAGAAAATCCGCAAATATGAAAAAAAGTCCGCAAACATAGGGAAGCACAAAAAAGTTTTAAAAAAAGAAAAAAACTAACCAAATCCTCTACTTTTTTCAGTCTTTGGTTCTTTCATAATTTGACATTTAACAATTTCACCATAGGCACTGCAATATTTATAAATTGTAAATTCTTCCAGTTCACTTGCCAAATTCCCAATAAATATTCTATTTGTTTGTGATTTTGTAAGCGCTTCATTATTTTCAGTTGATTGTTGACTATTATCCATTATATTAGGTTATCTAAAATAAAATTAACAATAAAAAATGAAGCGCACGGAAGGTAGGCGAGTAGGCAACTAAACGCGCTTACCCTTGCATTTTTGGTGTAGTGGGATAAATTTTAGTTTTGGGGGGAAAAGGGGGCCAGGTTCGAACCCCACAGAGGGAAAATAATTATTTAACACTAAAAAAATAAAAAAAAACTAACCGAGCACAAAATTTCAAAAGGTCACTCACTTAAACTTTAAAATTAATTGCATTGATGGCTATCCACAAATACTTGGAATAATTTTTAAAAATTAATAAAAATAAGATTGAGTAAAAAACTCGTCTAAATTTAAAAATTAAAAAAATTTTTTTTCCATTTTATCTACAAACTTGGGGGAAATCAATAAAATAATCACGACATTAAAATTTAAAATAAGTATCAAAAAAAACAATTTTTTATTTCCAATTTCTAAAGATAATTAAAATCATCATCCTTCCTATAGTAACGAAAACGACGCCTATGACCGCCTTTAACAAAAATACGTGCAAATCCTGCATTATAATTGCGTTTTGGAGTGACTAGAAAATTAAAAAAATTATTAAATAATTTGTTTTTTAATAATGGACATTTTATCCGAAAATTGCGGACAGAAAAAAATTTTTGCGGACAAAATTTTTGTCCGCAAATATTTTGCGGACAAAAATTTTTTCCGCAATTTTCCAAATTTTTTTATTCTCCCAAAAAACTCACAATATCCTTGATTATATCTCTGTACTTGTCCACATGTCATAACATTCCTATTTCCATACATTTTATTTGTTGTAGTAGTTCCAGTCAGTCTTTCACCACTATTACTTGAACTGCTAATTCTATTCCCATTATTATTTCCTCCATTTTTCTTCCCCACCAAATTTTTATTTAATTCAATTATTTTTTCATTTAATTCTTTGTTGTCAACTTTTTTTTCATCTTCATCAGAGGAAGGATCAACCATTTCTTCATCTACACTTTTTGTTGGGGTATTTTGTTGTTGTTGTTTTAATGCGTTACGAGGCGTAAGTGGTTGTTTAATTTCACGAGTTGGCATAAAACTTTAAAAAAGGAATTTTTAAAAATGTCCGCAAGTATTGTCCGCAAAATTTATGCGGACAAAACTTATTTGCAGAGACGTCAAGGTGAGAAAATATGGAAAAGACAAACATGGGATTTTTTTCTGTTCTATATTTTTACATTGCAGTCACGTAGGAGGATTGCCATAAATTTGCGGACAAAACTTGCGGACATTTTTTAAATTTTTGAAGAGAATTCTACCCGTGTTAAGTTTCATAAAAACTAAAAAAAATTCTTTTACTTTGAAACAATTTCATCAACCGGAATTTCCTCTTCAGTAATATTTCCACCAAGAATTATTGCAGGTAAATCAAAAGGAAAACATTTTCTAACTAAAGGTGTCAATTTTAATTCATAATCTGCTCTCAATCGAATATATGCATCTTTTTCGAAATGCTCAAGTTGAAAAGATTTTTTACGATGTTGAATCTGAAAATGGGAATATATTTTAAAAAATTAAATTTTGAAAAAGTCCGCAAGTTTTGTCCGCAAATTTTTTGCGGACAAAAGTAAAAGATGATTTGCGGATTTTAAACCTTTGCGGACAAAACTTGTAGACTTTTTGCTATGTTGAAATTAAGTAAATAAAAATACCAAACCTGTAAATGGCGAAGAAAATTGGAAAAGCTATTAACTTTAAAATCGCATTGAGCATAAATACATTTCCAAATATAATCTGAATGACAAACGGAAACATGGTTGAAACGGCCAGCTAAAAATGTAAAAAAAATTTTATTGTTGTTTTCTAATTTTGAAAGAAAAATAAAACTTTCATAAAGGAGGGTGTCACAACACAAGTTATTGGACAAAATCTACGGAAGTTTACGGACTGGTAAAATTAGTAGACTTGCGGATAAAACTGCAAATTTTTGCGGACGGAAAATTTGCCAATAAACTAAATTTGAAACATCCTTGCATTCAAGGGACCAACAAATTTACATTTAGGGATCCAGGTCATAGGCCTAAATGTCTTTCCGAAACTCTGTACGTCCAACGCCTTTCATCCCAAAAATTAAAAAAAAATAAAAAATTAAAACAAACTTTTAGTTCTCAATTCACGTCCACAAACATTGCATTGTAAATCATTTGTAATAAAAATATTATTATTACTACAATTATTTCCATCCTTTTTAAAACAACGTTCCAAAAGTTGAGTAAATTTATTTAAATTATAAGGCCTAAAATGTACACGAAAAACGTGATTCTTCATTGAACGATAATCGTTGTCAACATTTTGATTGCACATTTGACATTTTCTTTTTGGAATTCCGTTGGTTATTTGTTTGTGAAGATCAGCTAAACAGCGCTTCTAAAAAACGGAAAAAAAATTTTTTAAAGAAACTAAGAGGGTTAGAAAATGCTCAAATAGGACAGCATTTTTGGATAGCGTTTAATGGCCAAATAAAAATTTTAGTTAATAAAAAATATTTTTCAAAGAGAAATTAGAACTAGAGACATAGTTTCACATAAAAAAACGTTTCAAAATTAAAGAGGTAGATATTATAAAAGTCATTGGTTGAGAGAAATGTCAAGGCTTCTCGTAAAGGTTTCTGAGTATTTAATAGGTATAAATTAGAGATTTAACCGAAACAGACTTCCCGGCTATCGAGATAAATAGAATATATGTACAAATCTCCCATTCTGGTCTCAGATATGGATGCTCAAGACAAAAATTAAAATAGACCTCTTCCTCTCATTTAATTTCTATTTCCTCCAACAAATCCCTCCCTAAAAGACCCTACAATTAAAATAAATTAGAAACCGTTCTTTGTTCCAAGCTTAAATTTTCTGTAGCAGGAGTTCCAGTTCCATGAACAATAGGATTTGTTGCAGATTGTGCAGAACACCTTCCAGATTTGTTTAAATTGTTATTGTCGACATTGGAATTGATAGAATTTGACACAATTGAATTATTTGAATTGCTCAAATTTTTTAAAATATCTGGGGATTTTGTCATTTTTTCTATTGAACGTGTCCAATGATCTAATAAATCAATTCTTGCTTGTGGATCTATTGGAGGTGTTGGACGAGGAGTTGTTTGCTTATTTGGTTGGGGTGGTGGTGGGTCATCTAAAAAATAAAAACTTAAAAATTTTGAAGAAATGGAAACTAAAAATAGAGACGCTGAAAACAAAAATGGAGTGCCCAACTTTGAAAAGTTTCGAACACAGACACCAGAACGGGCAAGACATTTCCAATAACACAAGGTTAACTTAAAACGTTTATACAAGGGATACGGCGGGTTGAGGAAAAAGTCAAGTGGAATTCAGAGTTTCTCCAGATAGGGGTTTGGCTTAGATATCGGTATTTTTGAACAGCCTGGGCCTGTTCCTGGGTTCCCTGTTTGAGTTATTGACCTGGGCCGGATCCCGGGCCTGTATTCCAGGAAAAACCCGGTATTATATATCCTAGTTCTATAAACCAGAACTAGTCGACGTTGGGCCCCAAGAGTGGAAACCCACTCTTGGGGCGCGTCGAACCACCAATTAAAACGAAGGCCTTCTTTTTAAAGGTTTATTCAACAAATAAATTTATTAAATAAAAGGGAGAGAGAACCGGCCAACTTTTGGGTCGGTGTTAAAACTTGAGATTGAATGAACTTATTTGGTCGGTTCTCGCTCGCCTTTTATGGGGCATTAAAAATGGGCGTAAATAATTATTCTTAAATATGACACCCGGAAAGGCCAAAAATGGCCTGGACTCTGGGCACGGGAAAAACCTAGGCCTTGGTTCGACCCAGGCCTATAGTTCGGAGTTCGAGTCGAAAAAAAATTCGTGTTTCAGGTACCGGGAAACCCCTTCTCATCTCTGCTTTACAGAGAAAAAGACAACGCCCAGAAAAAGTCCCATACCCGACAAAAATATATTTACATTTAAAATTTTATACCTTCAACAGACTCAACTTCATCATCCGCCTCAATAATTTGAAGTTCATGTTCAGATTTAACCTCTCTAAAAAATAAATTAAAAAGACAAAATTAAAAAAATTACTCTGCTTTCAACAAATCTTCCAAACGTTTTCGATCACCAAAAGCTGAACCCATACGACGAATAGCTTCAACACCGTGTTTCTCGACGTAATCAAAATCGCTGTAGATTAACTGACAAACTCGTTCAAGGTACCAATTTTTGAGCGACTGGAAGAATTAAGTTTGAATTAAAGGGAAAGGTCTAAAAGGAATAAAATGAGACAAGGAAAGATTTTCTTAACGTTGGAATAAGGCCGGAATTAAACAACCTGGCTTTGTTACAGAGTTGAGAGAAGCCGGGTCGGGAGTCTCATCCCTGGGCCAAATAAAAGAATCAAGCTTTGTCATAAGAGCTGGTCAGTTTATTAAAGGGGAAGAGATGATATGAGGCTGAAACCAAAGCACAAAATCCTTGAAAAGGAAATGGGAAAACGAAAACCTCCCATTTAATTTCTCGTTTAAAAATCAAAAGAAAATTTACATCAAATTCAACAATATGTCTCGTCTGGTTTTGATGGTCAACCATATCCTCAACAGAAACACTTCTATAAATGTTAAAACGTAATTAAAACACAAAAAACAAAAAAATAACCTAAAAGAGCATTTAGTACATTTGTGCCGTTTATAATCCAAATGTTGAGCTATATGATTAATTAACCCATTTGTTGATATTTTACGCTTACATATCAAACAAAATCTCATTTCACTAGAACAAGGCATTATTTAAAAAATCTAAAAAAATTTTAAAAATTAAGAGGAAATGGAGGAAATACAAGCCAAAAATTAACAACTATATTTGTCTATCCTCGTCTCCCTTCTCGTCACAATGACAAGGAAATTTAAAAAATGCAACTCTTAAACAAATAAAAAACAAAAAAAATCAAATTTTAAAAGAAAATTTGTCAAAAAAATTTTTCAAAAATAAAAATTTTAAATAACCGGGGAAATTAAACAAAACGCCAAAAAAATAATTTCTCTATTTCTCTAATTAATTTTTAACACACTATTTCTCTCCTTCTCTCTCTTTTCTCTTCATTTCCTTAAATCCTGATTTTTCTTTTGAGTGTTGAAATTGATTTTCACCTTAAACCAGCCTGAAATTAGTTTTTGTAACCTTGGTATTTGCAATTACACGATTATTAAATGAAATGGCTAGTTTTAACGAGCAATTTACTTGCCTTTATTTGTTAACTTCGTCTAAAACGTTAAAGATTGCTCAAATAAATTAGTCATTTTATTTCATTTTAAAATATTTTCTTGTAGTTCTTTTGTGATTCTTATTTTGTTTGGGTAGCACCGAGCTTCTTACTCTTATTTTTTCTAGAATGTACATAATGGTCAGGGTTTCAACTCGTTTTTGGCGTATTCTTTTTTCCCCATCCTGTCCATTATGGGCATTTTTTAAGAAAAAGGGTGGGGGCACGAAAATCGGTATTCCCCTTGTTTGACTCTTTGACTTAATTTTAACCCGTAACCTTTTGCAGGATCTAAAAAAACTAAAAATCAAACCAATTAAAAAAAATGAGCCGTTACCCTGGTGGTCGTCTCGATGTTAAAGCGCGTACAATGAAATACGCTGTATTAGATCCTGATGTAGCTTCAAAATATGAAGATTTGGACGATGATGAAGGGACTTCTTATAGAGCAAAAAAGGTTTCTTTAACATTTTTTAACCTCTAAAATTTTCTTTTCCAGTCATATCGAAGGGACGGTTCTCAATTACAAAAAAAGATGCTTGGAATAATTGAAGGACATATTACCAAAGGACAACAGCCAACTATTCGAAGCAGAGATTTTATTCGAAATACATATATTTACGAAATCACGGTTTGCTTTTTTTATTTTTTAGTTAATATTGAGTCTGACAGACCCCATTTCTTCCTCCCCAAGTCTACAGAATGGTCAGACTTTTTCCTTTCTTCCATCCCAATTTCCTTTTGTATTTTGCTTACAAACAATCAAAAGGAATTGGTTTTTATTTCCCCTTGGATGGAAGTAAGGAAAATTGGGATGGAAGATTTCTGACCATTCTGCAAATACATAGGAAGAAACTTGTTGAGGAAAAAATGAGGTCTGTCACGTTTAATATTACCATTTTCATTTTTTATTCAAAAAACTCATTTTCCCTTTTAAAGGTCAAAAATGCTTCTCGTGCTGGAAAATATTTAGTTTTAAACCTTTTGGCTGAATCTGTTGATCGTTTTTTGCCAATCGCCCCGAAGATGGATGCAAATGGGGACCTTCGTTTTTCTATAATGTCGGAAGATGATGCTGAAGCTATTTGTGCAATGTCTAAACGAATAGCGGACAAACACAATCCAAATATGAAATATGTTATTTATAAGAAGAGAGTGCTCGCACCTTTTGAGACGTTGGGTACTTCAACTAGAAATGTTGTCTTGGTTTGTTTTTAATTTTTTTGCTTTTCTTTGATGCCTAAATAGCCTTTTGTTTTTGAAAATCCTGGTCTCTATATTAATTAAGCGGGATAGAGGGCCTCCTTTCCTTCTGTGGGGTTCAAAATGATTTCGATTAGGTTTAATCTCGGGATTCATGTCCCACTCAACGGCCCCCCTTTTCTTGGTTACAGGGTTGCCTTCAATCTTCCAATTGTTTTTTGAGGATTGATCTCCTTCATTTTTTGTGGTTCCCTTTTTTGTGGTTACAGGAAAAGGGAAATAGACCTCAACCTCTTTAATTGGTTATTTTTTGAATTTCAGGAAATATTAAAAACTCGTTACAATCAATACACCAATTCTTTGGATTTGAGCAGCTTTCAAAGTGATCCTCTCTTCCAAAAGCTTAATGAAACACCACGTGGCCTTATTCACAATTCTGTAATGGTGACAATTTCTGATTATGTTTCTCGTCATTTGGCTCATATTAAAGGAATTAGACTCAATGTATTTTTTTAATTATTTTTTGAATAAAAAAAGTTTTGGGAAACTTTTTTTCTTTCTAACAATATGTATGGTACCTTCTTTTTTCACTCCTGCAATTAGTTGTTTTTTTTGGTGTAGTGGAAAAATCTTTTTATTTTTGTTATGTTAGGTTGAGAGTTCGAATCCTTTTGGGTGGAAAACATTTTTTATTCATGAAAAATGATTTTTTTTTTCTTTAAAGAAAAATTTTTCATTGAAAAATTTTCAAAATTAATTTTTCTTTGTTATTCATTATTTTTAAAAAAATATTTTCTTCTTAAAGAACAACAATTTACGTACATTAGACTTTGTTTCTTCATTAGTCTATGCAGCACCTAATGTTGTTGAATTAGATATGGCTAATAATGCGGTTTCTTTTAAATTTTTTATTTTTGATAAAAAAATTTTTTTTGAAGATTTCTCGTATCGAAGAAATTGCAAAATTTTCTGGTTGGCAATTGGAAAGTGTTCATTTTGAAAATAATGAATTTATTATTGGATATAATAATAATTTTGCTGCTTATACAAAGTTTGTTGATGATTTTTAAAAATTTTGAAAATTTCTAAAAAAAATTTTTTCCAATTTCCAGGGATATTCATACACATTTCCCTCTTGTAAGCTACTTGGATGGTGTTAGTGTTATACCTTTGGCAACACGTCCATCTGGATATACTTCTTCACAGCCTATACCTAAATTTAAGGTTTGTGAAAAAAATTTTTTAGGGGGAGGGGGGTTATTTTTTGTTTGAAAATTTTTTAGGTCTTTCTGGTCCGCAATCTTATTTTTGGGATTATTTTTAAATTTATTAAAAAATTTAAGTTTTTTAATTTTAAAGGCTGGTTATCACACTGATGAATCAATGAAAAAAATGGCAGAAAATTTTATTATTGAATTCTTTGGTTTTTATGATAGCTTAGATCCAGAACAATCTAGACAAAAATTAATTAATGCTTATGATTCTAATGTATGTTTGTGAATTTATTTTTAAAAATTTTGGAAAAATTTTTTTTTAATTTAAGGCAACTTTTTCCTATTCTATCTGCACATTGCCTGATACAAAATTTGTGGAACGTGGTGATACGTAAGTTTTTTTCTTTAAATAATTGTTTATAAAATCCTTTTCTTTATATTCTTATTCAATTTGTCTGTATAGGGTTGTTGATTTTGGACCGACCTGAACCGAAGAAATTTTTCGGTTCGTTTTCGGATATCCGAAGAATTTCTAGGAACCGATCGTAAATTTTTTTAAAAATTTTTGGAAAGACATTTTGACATCCTTTCCATTTTCTGCTCAAATTAGAGTTAATGTAACCCCCTTACTTTAAAAAAAGTTTTAATTAGACAAGAAAATTTTTTAATTTTGTAGAGAAGTATTTGGAACATATGTCCGTAATTCACACAATATTGTAATGCAACAAAAATGGCAAGCTTTTCGTGATCGCCTTCTTTTTCGTGGACCAATGGATATTGCTGTAGCTTTGAGTAAACTGCCAAAGACTGAACATGTTAAACAATCCTTTTTGTTGGATTTTAATTTGGTTTCGGTTTGTTTTGGATTTTTTTTGAAAATTTTTGACTTTTTGAAAGTTGACATTTTGAAATTTTTTTAAAAATCAATAAAAAAAATTTTCTTTCCATTTTTCAGAACAGCCTAATGGTTATAACCCTCCAAGGAATTTTCCGCGATGGCAAAACTCGTATTGGCGAGCCATTAAACAGCTCAACAGAATGCAAATTTTTTGTTCGACAATTTGCTATTATTCCAAAAACTGAAGGGTTTCTTTTAAAGATTTTTAAATTTAAATTTATTAAAAAAAATTTTTTTTTAAAGATTGGCAATACTTTCTGATATTTTACAAATTACACCAGTTAGTACACAAAGAATGGAACATTACAATAATTTATTAAAGAATGCTGCAATTAGTGTAAGTGTTAGTTTGGGGGGGGGGGGGGGGGGGGGAATTTTTTTTGGAATTTGCGAAATTTTAAAAATTTTTTGAAAATTTTTTTTGAAAAAATTTTGAAATTTTTGGAATTTTTTTTTGAAATTTTTTGAGTTTTTCGAGAATCTTTTGGAATTTTCTAGCAAAAAATTTTCAAACCCTCTTAATAATCTTTTCTAAAATTCAAGTCAGTCTCTTCACAACAATTAGATGGAATGGCCCCACCCCCACCTAGTCCTCAACAACAACAATTATCATTATTAAACCCACAAACTTTGTTATCTGGAATGGCTGGGACTTCTTCGGGAAGTTTTACTATAAAAAATGAAATGGCAACAGAAGGAGGAATTCAACATCAACAACAACAACAAACAAATTTATTCAATCCAGCAACAACAAATTTAACTGCTCGAACAGAAATGGTTAAACAATTTTGTCTTTTTAGTGGAATGAAGCCTGATTGGTCAGAAAAATGTTTACAAGATTGTGCTTGGAGTTGGGAGGTTTATGTTGTTTTTTAATAATTTTAAAATGTTTTGAGAAGGTCCTGAATTTATTTGATAGGCTTTTGGGAATGGTGGGGGTGAATCGAGACTTTGGGGGAATTTTTTTTAGTAAATGGAAATTTTAAATCAACATATTTGAAAAGTCTATAATTTTATGGTCAAATGTGTAGTTCTTATATGTAGTAGTTCTAACCATTATTCTTTCCCTTAGAACTACTACATATAATTTTGGTATCGATGAGGTCTTGCAAACCCGTAACCAGGATTTTTTTTTGGAGGTGGGGGCAAGGGGAAAAATTTTACTTTTTAGCACCGCAGGCTATTTTTTTTTGTGAATCTCTTTATTTTACTTAATAAAAAATTTTTAATTTAAAATTAAATTCAGGATGCAACAAGAGCATTTGCAAATATACGAGCACAAATACCGCCTGAAGCTTTTTCATAAAATAAAGAACAAAGAAAAAATTTTTTCTTGATTTTTTAAATGGTAAACATTTGTGTGTGTGTTTATTAAAAGAATTAGCAAGCTTTTTATTAAATTTTAAAATTTAAGAAAATTATAATTAATCAAAAAGAAGCTTGCTAAAATTTGGTAATTGATAGACAATAAAAAATTTCCTTTTATTTTACTTGCGTTTCCCTCCAAGTAAAAAAAAATTCTTAAAAAATATAACCTAACAACCACCTCTTTTCTTATAAAGAAGGGCATTTTTGGTGTTTTATATATGTACAAAAATTTCTTTTTTTTTTGGAACCTTTTTTTAATGAAAAAAAACTCGTCAAAAGATACTTTTTTAATTATATACATCGTAATTTTTTCTTATTTTTATTTGATTTATAATCATTTTAACTTGTTAAAACGGAAAAATATTGACACACTGTTTTTCAATTATATTTTATTTAAAATAAATAGTTAAACAACAAAAAAATTTTTTTTCTAATTTTTTTGGTGGGGCCGAGACATTGTCGCAAAATTAACTTTACACATTAGATCAGAATTGCCTCTTTTGTAAGCTGGAACTATTTTGAACAGTTTTCAGAAAGTCCTCAATAATATTTGAAGCATCAAGGCAGGTATACTCTGTTGTTTTATTTAACGCACAAATTGTTGCCGCTCCAAAGGAACCGCCTTTTAATGCCAGATCAATTGTCTGTTTAAAATAAAAAAATTTTTTAATCAAAAAATTTATTTTACAAGTTTATTTTCTTGTTCTTTAAAAAATTTTTTTTTATTAAATTTATATACATGGGCCATTTTATTCACTTCGCTTGGGCAATCACTACAACCCGGAAGTTCTATACCAGAACTTTCAATGAAAAGGTCGACCTGCCTTCAAAAAATAAAAAAATTTTTTTGTATCAAACAAAACTTTAAGTTACCCATCCGCTGAGTAAAATGCATTAGTTTGAAATCAATAATTTACACGCGAGCAGTCTTTAATTATTTACACTAACTTTAATACAAAATTTTGAAGAAAAATATTTAATTTTTGGGTATCGATTAAAAACAGTTGTTTTTTTCTTAATTTATTTCAATGAAATAATTATTTAATAAAACATAGAAAAAAAATAACTAAAAATTGGCTATATTTGATAAAAATAGGAAACACCTAATATCAATCAATTAAGAATGGTATGATTCTTTAATTTTTAAATAATACATATTTTTTAATTAAAAAATAATAAAATTGTTAACCACAGAAAAAAATATTGAAACACTATCACTACTTTTTTTATTAATTATACTTAGATAGTTAAACAAAAAATAATTTTTTAAACAAATTTAAGGAGGGAGAGAAAAGGGTCCAGGGATGTCACGCGGTCAATCCTTTATTTCGACCCAAAATCCGATCCGAAAAAAAATTGGCGAGAAATCCGAAACTCGACACTACTCCTCCACCCACGTGACATCACCGGTTCACAGACTAGCAAGAAATATGGAAAATTGAAAAGAAATTGGACTTGAAAAAGTGGAAACTTATTATTATGGCAAATTACATAAGCAAAAAAAAATTAATTAAATTAACAAAAAAATTTAAATTTTAAATTGTTCTGTTCGTTTCAAAATTTTCAATTGTTTCAAAAGTATTATTAAATTCAATTTTTGAAGTGGTATCCAAAAAACTACTAAAAAATTAATAAAATACCCAAATTAAAAAAAAACTCACGATTCTCTCTTTGCAGTCCTTAACCGCTCTGCCAACCTTTCCGCATCTTTAATAATTTTTTCAGGAAAGGTAGTCATTGATGCCAAATCCAAACCTTTTTAAATAATTTTTAAGGGTATTTTCTCAAAATCCGCAAAAAATATCCGCAAAAATATTTTAGTAAAAATTCTCTGAAAAAAGGATCCAAAAATGTGCGTAAAAAATATTCTATTAAAATAGCTTTAAAATTATTCCAAAGAAACCATTTTTGGTGCCACCAAGTTTGTGCCTCCAAAAATAGTCTTTTATTTAAAAATTTTAGAGTAGTTTCACATCAGCTTCTACATTTTTTGGATGGTCCCCTTGAAGAATAAATAAAAAAAATTTTCTTGAAAAAATTTTTAAAAAATTTTGCGGACAAAATTTGCGGATTTTACATAAATAATCGAACACGAATAAAGAAATAAAAAAATAAATTTACCATATAACGGACCCTGATATGGACCTTTAAACAATTTATGTGGAGTTGTATCATAATCATTTCCATTAAATTTCATTGAAGAAAAATGATAACTTAATTCAAAATTAAATTTTGAGAAAAATAAAAATTAATCAAAACAAACTTTCTAACAATTTCAGGATAACAAATTTCAAGTTGAGCCATATCCAAAAAATGTGTAGCAAATAGAGTAAATGCCTCAAAAATTTATTTAAAAAATAAAAAAAATCTAAAAATAAACCCCAATAGCCAATATTCTTTCACATATAGCATAACTAATCCCTATCCCTTCTTCTGTTGATGTACCTTTAGAAAAAAAATTTTTAAATTAAAAAAATTTTTTTTATAATCTTCATACTTCTAGCCAATTCATCAATAATTATTAATGAACTTTGATTCGCATTTTGTAATATTGTAGCCATCTCAGACATCTAATTAAAAATAAATTTAAAATAATTTTTAATGTTCCCTTCGCACTACGTGTAGTGTGAAGGGAACATAAAATTTTTTGATGTTCCCTTTGCACCATATGTAGTGCGAAAGGAACACTCATTTTTTTAATAAAATTTTTTTCACAAACCTCAACAGAAAATCCAGACAAATTTCTTACAAGATCATCATTATGTCCAACACGTGAAAATATATGTGTCATCGGTATAAATGTTGCAGACTCTGCTGGCACCAAACAGCCCATTTGTGCCATAATTTGTAAAAGACAGACTTGGCGCATATAAGTTGACTTTCCTGACTTTAAAAAAAATTTTTCAAAAATTTTTAAAAATTAAAAAAACCATATTAGGCCCAGCAATAATTATAAAACGTCCATCTTTTTGAGAAAGAAACTTTAAAAAATAAAAAAAAATAATTTTTGGCAAAATTTTTAAATTTACTGTATTATTTGGAACAACATCAGAACGACAATCTAAGATGGGATGACGACCATCAACAATTTTTATTTGATTGGAAAACTTTGGGCGAACTATAAAAAAATAATAACTGTCAGTTACATAAGAAAAAATGTTCCTTTCACACTACCTATAGTCTGAAGGGAACATCAAAATGTTGAGAAAACGAAAAAAATGTTCCCTTCAAACTACCTATAGTCTGAAGGGAACATCAAAAACATTTAAAATAACAGATCCAATATTCCTTACACACTACCTATGGTGTGGAAGGAGCCTTAAAATTATTTAAATTACAGACCCAATGTTCCCCTCGCACTATATCCAGTGTGAAAGGAACATTAAAAATTATTTAAAAATTATAAAACCAAATGTTCCTTTCACCCTACCTATACTGTGAAGGGAACATAAAAAATTCAAAATGGAAACCTGTTTTAGTTTTATTAGAATAATAAGCAATAGAAGTATAACAATCCAATAAAGATATTAATTCTGCACATTGATAAAGTGAAGGTAAATATACTCTAATATTCATAATCATTTGTTCCAAAACTAAATTACTCATTTGTAAAACTTCGCATTCTGATTGGATTAAACGATCTGAATTAAAATTTGAAATAAAAATTTGTGTTCTGTTCCTTTGTATTATCAAAAGTCTGCAAGTTTTGTCCGCAAATTTTTTTTATCAAAACAATAAATATGGGTAGACGACCCGAAACTTTTAAGAGAAAAGGGACTGTCCAGGGTCTATGAATGGCTTAATAAAAATCATCGTCGGGTATGGGATAGTAAAAGTTATCCTTTTATAATAAAAAAAATAAAAAAAAAATTTGCGGACAAAATTTGCGGACTTTTTGAGAACACCACCCTTAAAAAACCCCCGAAAATTTTAAATAAAAAACCATTATATTTAATTAAATCTCTCGTAGTAAAAGTTATTGAAGCTTTGTTTTGAACTATTTGAATACAATAATTTGGTAATTTAACACTATAAGGATCCTTTGTATGTAAAGAAAAATGATATCCTCTAGATTGTGAATAGTTTATTTGTGCACCAGAAATTTCTTCTCTTTCGTGTCCAGCATATTCTATAAATAAATAAGAAATTTCTACTAAAGACAGAACTCAATGAAAGATACACCAAATATTAGATACAACCCATATTTAGGCAAAAATTTTTTAAGGCACGCTCCTTCAAAATTTGGTTGCTCCTTCAAGCGATACTTACCAATTAAAGGTATATCACATTACATCTCAAATTAAGTTATGGGTCTTTAAAGTTTGTTAAGCACGTCAAGGAGCTGCCTGCTACCTCTATTTAAGAGACCTCATTTATAAAAGTGAGTGGAAGGCAAAATAGAAAACGGACGCGAGGTAGAGAACTCGCCCCCTATAGTCCCTCGTATATTTAAGTAAACTTTAAAGCAAACAAACCCATAACACGTTCAACCAATTCTTGATATACTCTTCTAGCCATATCTAACAAAACATTTTGTTTTTCTGCTACAGCAAATAATGCATAATCTCTAGCTATTGGGGCATATCCCTTTCTTTTTCGACTATTAACTTCTGTTGAAATTACTTTATTTACAATTTCTCCAATTTTGGATAAACGACAATCTGTTAATTTCTATAAAGGAAAAAATTTTTTTTAATTTAAAAATCTCAAAAAATATTTTTAAAAATAAAAGAAAACTCGTAATTTTTTTTCCGAAATTTCAAGTTCGAAAAAAATTTCAAAAAAATTTTTTAATAAAAGAATTTCGAAAAAAATCCCGATTTTTTCGAAATTTCGACTCTAAAAAATTTCAATTTCGAAAAAAAAATTTTTTTAATTAAAAAAGAAAACCATTTTATTTTCAACAAAAAATGACAAGCTAGATTGTGACATAATAAAACCAAGTTTTTCAACAGCATCAAGCATATTTTTTAAAGAAACTGCCTTAACCAAGAGCCAATTAAAAATTTAAAAAAATTTAAAAAACCTGTCCAATTTTATTTCTAATTATTCTTTTAGAATCTTCTTTTCCTAAATTATTATTAGACAAATTTGTATAAGAAAACATTGAAATCATATATTGAAGGTCTGATAAGGTAGAAAGTACTGCTCGAATTTTGCTACACATCTAAATGAAAAAAATGTTTTTCTATTGAGTTAAAAAAATTTTCTTTAAAGTACCTAATCCCTATTTTTTCTTATTCCGTTCAAAGGAAGGCTTGCCGGTAAAATTTCTTTTAGAAAACGACCAATGATGAAACACACATTTCCACCTTTTGACTATTCCCCTTCAAATACTGTGGTAATTAAAAAAACATCATTTGCTAGCAGGTAATGATGTTTTAACTAACTGTATTCACTCAATCTTACTTCGTTTCAAGGATAGAAAGACGTTCATAAGTCCCATTTTAAAAAATGTTCTTCCTCAAATACTTTTACTCTCCCCGGAATAAGCTTCCTCAATATTCTGGGTAGCCCTCCCCTTTATGAAATCTAACTAACAATAAACCGGCTCAAACTCTCAAAGCCAAAAACCTAATACCCTATCCATTAAAAAAAATTTTTTTTAAACAAACCGATTGATTCAATACCAACTCTTCAACAATATCCAATCTTTTATTAATTGTTTGACAATTAGCTGATGGTTGTAATAAATAGCTTCTTAAAGTTTTTGTCCCTCCTGGAGTAACACAAGAATTGATTACATCAAAAAGTGAATTTATAACACCCTTTTTTGGTTTTGAATCAATTTGGATTAAATCTAGACTTTTCCAACTATTTACATCTTTAAAATAAAATTTTGGAAAAATCTCAAAAAAAATTTTCAAATTTTTTTACCAATCATACAGGAATCTTCCATTGCAACAAACGTACATTTTAATGAATTTTGAGCACAAAAAATGTTCTTAAAAACAAAAAAGATTTTTTAATAAAAAGGCAGACCTTACTATAAAATGACCCCCTCGGGACTACAAAATATCATTTTATAAAAAGAGGGGTATCTTTTAGGAAAACTCTCCTATCAACAAAACTTGAAAAGCAAGTATCTTAATTAGAAGTATACCTTATAATGAATGTTCTTTAGATAGAGGGTATCCCTTGGGAAGCTCCTCTACTGGGGTAAACTGAATTTGAAAAAATTTAAAAACTGAATCTGGGAGAATGTCTTATAGTATAAGGCCCGCCAATAAGTTTAAAAAAAGTACATGAGCATTTTCAGCATATTTAATTAAAGCAGCAACAGCTCCCATACAAAAATACCTGTAATAAATAAAGAGAGTGAGTCTTAAATAAATTTAAGTTTAAAATAGGAAAGATATCCAGAACTAGAAAAAGACTTAAAAGAACCATAGACTTCGCTAAAAATTTTTCGATTCGAAAAATTTCTCACTTCAATCGCGAAAAGTTTGAGAGATTTTAGCTACATATATCTCCCCATTTTAGCTAGAAAATTAAGGTTACTATTGGCGATCTAATTCCCATCTGAGGCGGCCTAAATAGGGATTTTGAGGACATTTGCCCGCAAATGGCGAAAATTAAACCGTCGCCAACCACCCCAATTTAAAAAATAAATCCACTAAACCCCCCCCCCCCCCAACCTTTGATAAACAGAAGCATCCAAATTAGAGCATTCCTCCAAAAATATTTTCTTCAACAATTCAATACCCAAAGCATCATTAAAGCATTTCCGTTGAATTGGGACAATATTTGCTCTTTTGCAGGTGTCTTGAAGTAAATCCATAATAAATACTTTTGAGGAAGTCTTTTCTTTATCGTCAGGCAAAATAATCTTTTTTTAGGAGAAAAAAATTTTTTAATAAGAAAATGGGGAGGTTATAAGCTTTAGGGACCCACATTGGTACTTTTTGGACATCCCGCCTGTCCCTTACTTTGATTCTCATGCCAGTTTTCCTTAATATGAATACACAGGAGAATGGATCCACAAAATGGCGTGGAATTCAGGAAGTCTGACCATTATGCCCATTTTAAGGAAGATTACTCAAACTAGAGGGGGGGGGGTATTCAGAAAAAGACCCTCCCCTCAGTTGTCCTTAATATGAGAACGGATCCACATGAAAATTGGATAGAATTGAGGATGTCTGACCACTGTTTCCATTTTAAGGAAGATTACTCAAAATGGGGGAGGGGAGGACCAAAAAATACCCTCGCCTCTCCTATTTACAATTTGTTCCTAATTTTCATTTTCTGTGCAATTAACAATAAATCTGTTAGAAAAGAGGTTTAGGCAGCAGGGTAAAACAAAAGAGAAAAATCAGGAATAAAAAATTTGGGAGTCCCTAAAGTCCAAAATACCTCAAAAATTAAATTAAAAAAAACCTCCAACGGCTCGCAAAGACTCAATCTAATTTTAAGCAAAGAATAAGAACTTGTATCAACAAATTGGCAAAGTACAAGTTCTGAAGATTTTAAATCAAATGTGGCCATTCCTAAATTTTTTTTAAATTAAAAATAAATTTAAAGAATAACCAATTTGTCCTCGATCACTTCCTTTGCCCTCAAACAATGCTAAAATAGACATGAAAAATTTTTTGAAGCTTTTAAATATGAGAGGCCGTTTTAAGAAACCGTTTGGATTTTTCCTGAATTCAGAGTCAGTTTTCAGAGTTCCTTTGTTTTCATGAATCGAGGTCAATAAGACTTTGAATTTAGTCAGGTAGGAATCGAGGGAAGCCTTGGAATGGTTCGAGCGTCTTGACGAGCTGAATCTAACCATGGTAGGACGTCCCGGATTTGACCATTTCTGAACGAAGTTATAGCTCTGCGGTACATTTATGGTGTACGCCACACCAAAACCCAACTCCACCACTAAAATCCAAATCCCTCCATTCCCCAACCTTTAAAAAAATTACTAAAAACAAACTTACCAACTAAAGCACAGCCCAAACCCGGCAAAAATGAATGAGAAGCACTTTTATTAACATTTCCATATTTTGACAATTCTTGTTGGCTTCTATCATTTTTTGTAGTTTCTTTTACTTCTTTAGCAACAACTTGGCATTTAACAGTTTCTCCATAAACACTTTTGTATTTATAAATTTTTAATTTATCCAAATCATTAGCCCCATTAATACTTTCAAAAATGGTTGGAGTTTGAATTGTTGAGGTTGGGAAACAAGTACTGCTTTCTGTTGTTGGGTGTTGAGCACAATTTATACTTTTAGAAGAAGATTGTTGGGTTTGGGTATTCATTTTGAATTTTTTTTTTGTGATTCTAAAAATAATTAAAAGGCTTTGGCCACAGAAAAAGTGTCCGGAAAAACCACTTGGGGAGAAAGCGGATTTTCCGCGTATTTGGAGAAAGGAATATACTATTATGAGAGAAGGAATATCAAATAAAACATAGTTTAGGAAGAAAAAAACACGAAAAACCACTAAAAATAACCAAAAAACTCAAAATATTTCTTAAAAATCTTAGATAAAACGTTTTTTAACAATATGACATTTAATTTATTAAAATGACATTTTATCCCACTTGGCAATTTATTTTATTTTTAATCGGCAAAATCGCATTCCCGGGATCCCGTAACGGGATTTTTTTCAACATTTTGAACGGGACGGGATCCCGCGGGATTAAGCCCGTAAATCCCGGTAATCCCGTTTGTCGCCAGACTGATATATTAGGGCGCGACCCTTTTTTATAATACGGGGGGCGACCTTTTTTAATTTGCCATTTTTAAATATTCAAACTTTTCTATATATTTATTCTGAGTAAATTGCCTATTTACTACACAATTTATTTTCCTATTTCAAATATACAAAGAAAGTATAGGATTATTTTTCATTAGCAGTGATTGCCTAAATGCAATCAATGTCCTGTGTTAGGGCGGCGTGTTTAGTATAAAAGGCGCAGTTTTTTTAGCAGTCAGTGTGTTAGTCTTATTCCGCAGTCATTATATTCCATCACATAGTCCCCTTATTCTATTTTAGAATATTCTGTAATGATTTGATTTAGACGCCCCCCCCCATTTTTTCGATTTTGGGGTATCTGTTATCTTTTTTGCCAAAGTTTATATAATTTTTAATAAAAGAGCTCTTCAATCTGAATCGACATCCAGTATAAAATAACCCTTTTTTTGCTGCCATTTTGTGTCATTTTTCATTTTTCTGTTTATTTTTGTCTTTTCTTTTTTTTTGTCATTTTTTTCATTTTCTGTGTCATCTGTATTTTTTTCATTTTATTTTACATAAAAATAAATTTTATTCATTACAGATATTCAAATAAGCTTTCTAAAATAAAAATTAAAAATGTCTGTTAAGAGTGAATCTGCTGCTTCATCCGATACTGTTGAGGTTAACAGTGTAGGATCTGTTGAAAACCAGTCTGCTCCGTTTACTGACGAACAGATGCAAATGGAGGTGATTGTTGTTGATGGGAAAATATTTTTAAAAATTCATTTTATTAAGATTAAATGCAAGACAATTGATGGAGGGTTAATCAATGTTCGTGTTTCGCATCTTCTTCAAAGCAGCGTTTTTAAGGACATGTGGAAGGTATTGAATTTTAGTTTAGAGATGGCACCGTTGAGTAAGGTTGTCGGATGGTCCAATAAATTACTTGAGCACCTTAATTCTAGGTCTTAAAGAAGGTTAAAGAATATCTTTTTTAATACATTTTTCGGTGAATGGTTGAGGTCCTTTGTCGAAGGGGAATTTTAATTATCCATATTTTTCCAGGATTTGGACATGAAGCCTGAGGACTTGGAAAAATTTGAGTTTCCAGTTAATGTTGAGGCAAATGTTTTTTCGAAAGTTGTTGAATGGATGGGGGAACATATTGGTTATTTACGTAAAAAACTTACCTAAAAAATCGTTTATTTTTAGGCAAGCCTGATCCTAAAATTGAAACTGATCCGGCTACACGACAGCGAAAATCTCTTAATTTTTCTGAATATGAGACTGATTTTTTAAAGGTTCTTAAATAATATATAAAGAAAAATTAAGAGAGTCAGCCAAAAATATGGCTAGGGCTTGTGGCCAGTTCGAAAGCCTTTCGGAATGTTCCTTTCGATTCCTCACGACGAGCTTGTCAAATTTTGCCACTCCCTCATGTTTACCATTCCCTCGTTTCGGAAACACCTCTGGTTCGAGCTTTAGGGCTCGAAATGATCTAAAATGGTCGAGTAGCCTTTTGAATTGGTTACAGGCTAAAGGACAGCCAAAAAGCCAATTGTTTTTTAGTCAAAATTAATTAATTAGCCCAAAATTTCAAATTTTTGGGGTTGAAAAATTGTATTAGTAATCCTTGACTTATAACTGAATTTCCTTGAGTTATTTTTTAATTTTACATTTTTTTCCTATTTAGGTCGGAGTTGAGGAGCTTGGCAATTTTATCAAGGCTGCCAACTACTTGGACATTAAATCTCTGGTAAAATGCTTTCAAACTTATTAATAATAAATTTTCAAAATTTTGTAGTATTATTCTGGTTGCCAGGCTATGGCTGCTGCTATTGGCAATAAAACTCCGGAAGAGCTTCGAGAACTTTTTGGACTTAACGATGACTTGACGGAGGAAGAGAAGGCTGACATCCGCCGTCGTAATATGTGGTGTAACTATTAAAGAAAATTAATTTATTTGTGAAGAAAAGAATGATCTTATCGCCTTATTTTTATGCTTTTTTGTCGTTTTATTTATTTAATTGATATAAAATCGGGGTGTCTAATTTTAGGATCGAATATCGCCTAATTTTGGCTTTCTCATTAAATTTGATTTTGTACATGTATTCAATCTGACACCCTTTTCAGGTCATTTATTAAATAAAGCATCTCTCTCACTCCCAATTAAAGATAATTATCGAAATAAGCTTAAAAAGACTCATAAAAAACTTATTTACGAGGATTCACAAAAGGTCATAGAATCTTCTCATTCTTTCCCTCCCTCAATTCAATAAATAGCCTCCCTAGAACGTATAATACATACTATTTTGACGTGTTCATTTAGTCGCTCATTAATCTCTAGCCTCGACATCATCACGGATTTTAATTAGCAACGTTCGGCAATTGCCGGCCTCCGCAGAGGCAAAAGAACTTCTTTCCTCGAAAATCTTCCCCCGTTTATTATTTATTTTTTAAATGACATTTTATCCCACATAAAATGACATTTTATCCCATTTAGGCTATTTTCTTTATTTTGAACAAAAATACTCATGTATATTACCTAAAAACAATTTTGTTTAATTTATTCAAATAAAATACCAAAAAAATAAACGAGATCAATTTTAAAATAATCAAAAATTAAATAGAAGCCAAAAAGATCTTTTTTACCCCTTCAATTAGTCTTTCTAAAATTTCCCTTCAAAATTTTCCAAAAAGCTGAGCGGAATTGGCGATTAGCTTAAAAATAAAATTGAAAATTTAAAAATAATTTAAAAAACTACCTAGAGCATAAGCAAACGGATTTAATGAACTATTTAAATAACACATATAATAGCTGAGGTTATACAAAAACATTGGAATGCATTCTCTACAGAAACCGTAAACTGTTGCCTATTAAAAATATATGAAGAAATAATTTTTAGATAAATTTTAAAAAATTGTCTGGTTATTCTTAATTTTGTGGTATAGCTTCCCTATCCTTTTATTTTAATTATACGATATATTCTTTACCCGTAAACCAGGTATTATGTTCTTAGAACACCCCTTAGTTGACCCGTTGTTCCGCTGAGGCTATTCACTGGATTCCTAGTGGAGCAAGAGCAGTCTTGGATGGACAATTTTGGAGCAAAAATTCCCTCTCTGTTAATTCCAGTATTTTTTATATCCCTCAGAATCTTCTCTGATACCCCCATCCCCCTATTGTTATTAACTTGGAAGCATCCCATAATTAGGGGGCTCTCCATTAATTTCCCTATTTTTAATCTGTCTCTAAATTATTTTTAAAAATCAGATCGACCCTCTCAAGACTAGAAGAAACCCAAAATTTAATAAAACTAGCAAGTCAGAAATTTTCAAAAAAATATCCTAACCACAACATAATAAGGCGACCAAAGTATAGCAAACAAGCCAACAATAAAAGTAATTGTTCGAAATGCTTTTTGTGCCCGTCTTTCTGCTTTAGTCTTTTTACGTCTTTTTTGAAATAATGAAATAGGGGAGAAAAGTGTTTGCAAAAATTTTGAGGATTGATTTGCCCCTAAATTTTGTTCTTCTTCTTCAATTTTCTCGTTTTCTTTATTTTCAACAATTTCAATGTTTTGAGGTGTTAGAGAATGTCGAGTTACCAACAATGTTGGAACTTGTTTTTGTTGAGCTACAACGCTTGTGTTTTTAGATGCTGTAGGTTGTGTTGAGGAAGAAAAACTTGAGAAAAACAAATATAAAAATGTTTGGACTAAACATCAAAACAAGTTTTTAACACGTTTTATTTAAAACATGTTTTGTTTAAAAACTTGTTTATTGTAAAACATGTTTAAAAACATGTTTTGTTTAGTGTTTTTGCAAACTTAAGAAACTTGTTTGTTTTAATTTAATTCTAATGTTTTTAAGCTTAAACTTGTTTTTAACACATATTTTATTTAAAACATGTTTTGTTTAAAACCATGTTTTTGCAAACTTAAAAAACTTGTGTTTTAATTTAATTCTGATAGTTGTAAGTTTAAACTTGACTTTTGTTTTTCTCATAGTGTCAAGTTTAAACCTAGTTTTCTTTAAATTCTGATGTTTTAAGTTTGTTCTTATTCTGATAGGTTTAAACTTAAGTTTTCTTTTAATTCTGATATTAAGTTTAAACTTAATTTTTCGTTTTATTTTTTTGATATTTTAAGTTTAAACTTAAAATTACTAATTAAGAACTTGTTATTTTCTTTAATTTTTAATTAAAGCATGTTTTTGAAAAAAATCTAACCTTGAAAAACTAGAAAAAGGCGAAAACTGCATAACTAAATTTTGTTTGCCTCTATTTGTTAACCCCAATCCACTCAAAATTAATCCACTAAATTGTTGTTGAAAACGATTCAAAGCTTCAGCTGTTACTTGAATATAGCTTTGAGGCCCTTTTTGTTGTTGCTGTCTTTTACGATGATGAACAGAATGCTGCCTTTTTCTCATAGTGTGTTGACGTTGTCTTCTGCTACTGCTGGCATTACTACTGTTTGTTGGAGAATCAGAATTTTTTTGTTGATTATCTTCATGTTTTAAAGGAACTGCAAGAGATAAACATTGTTGAATGTTGTCAGAATTTCTGAAAAACAAAAATTTATTTGTTGTGAAAATATTCTGATTTTTTCCCATGTTTTAATTTAATTCTGATTTTTCCAATGTTTTAATTTAATTCTGATTTTGTTTTGTTTAAATTTATGTTTACAAGTTTTAAGAATTAATTCGGTAATAGTTTGGAATTCGCCCCCCTTTTTTCATCGTTTCCCTGACCATTTTGAGCTTTTTTTGTTTGATACATAATTTATCATATATCATTCGAAAGAGCTCTTCGAGCTTGATTGAATGATACCATGAATGGCTAGATCTGATCATTCTTGCCAAAATTATGAAGCTAAATCCTTATTTGGCAAGACTTTTTGTGCCTATGCAAGTGGATAAAATAAATGGTCACAACTTTGTTCATTTAAGTCAGATTTCGTTGATTTTAACGTCATTCGACTCAGCTTGAAGAGCTCTTTAGAATGATATATAATTTGCCATAAAATTAAAAGAAACTAGGCGAAAATAGAAAGGAAAAAGGGGGGGGGCGAATTCCAAACTATTACCATTAATTCTGATCTGTTAAGTTTAAACTTGATTTTTTTGTTTGTTTCCGAACTCAAGTTTAAACATTAAAACAATGTTTTTAAGTTTGTTTTTAAACCTAATTTTATAAAAACAAAGATTAGCGAGCGGTTGAAAACATTAAAAAATCTTCTACAAAAACATTACTTTCTATTCAACAAACATTCTTCACTTGAAACAAGTTTTTGACTAGCTAAGCTTTGCCTTGAATGTTTTATTTGAGCATAAATAGGCAAATAATTATTAGATAAATCTGTTCGTTGCCTTCCAAGACTGTTACACCTCCAAATTGTATTATTCTGTTCTTTAGAAGCTTCAGAATACAACAAATTGAGAGATTTGTGTCTCTAAATTTAAAATTAGGCTATTTAAAAATATAAAATAATTTGTTTACCTTCAAAAGTTGTTCAGTTTGGCCTAAATTAAAACAATTTGTCGTATCTTTATTTTTTAGTCCAGATTCCAGAGAAGATTTTGAATGTTCAGAAGGTGTTCCACCAACCATGGATGGGCAAAAATTTAAAAGTGAAGTTAAGCTTTCTTCATGAAATACTTCTGTGGATAATGAAGTGTATGGAAAGGAGATTAATCGACCAATACGCTTAAAAATAAAATATATATTTTTTAATTTTTAATTTTAAAACAAAAATATCCTTAGGAACATCGTCTAATACATCAATATCTTCCGTGTCAACATCAAAAAATTGAGCAGTGTAAATTTGGTTCTCTCCATCTCCAATATTGTTTAATACTTTAATAAAATTAAGGTTTAAGTGTAACTCAAGTTTTTACAACAAACAAGTTTTTAAGTTTTTACAAGTCAAGATTAAACTTATATTTTTATCTAAACTTAAGTCAAAACTTTAATTTTTGTTTAATTCTGATATTTTTAAGCTCAAACTTGAAAATGGAAATTCTAATTTTTTTTCTCTTCTACTTATTCTGATTCTCTTAAGTTTATTTAATTCTGATTTTTTCCTAGTAGTAATTTTTAAATTCTGATTTTTCTAAGTTCGAACTTGAAATTATTAATTCTGTTATTTTTCCCTTGTAGTAATTTAAATTCTGATTTAATTATTATTTCTCCATTAATTTTAATTCTGATTTTCTTAAGTTTATTTATTTCTGTTATTTTTAAGTTCAAACTTGAAAATAGTAATTCTGATTTTTTCTCTTCTACTTAATTTAAATTCTAATTTTCTCAAGTTTAAACTTAATGTTTCCAAACAACTCCTTAATTCCCCTACTTAAAACAACTACCAACATTTCCTTTCCTCCTCTTTAGCATTAATTTCCACTGCCGTTTTGACTAAGCTATTATTATCTTCTGAAAGACGTTCAAGTTGAGGTGGTGTTTGAATTTTTAAATGTCGTCTGTTGTTGTTATTAACTGCTGCTGTATTTTCCTCCTTAACATTTGAATTGAATACACTAAATCCACGGCCACGAAAACGATGAGAAGCTTTGACTAGAATTGCAAACGAACTTCTTCTCCTTTCTGTTGTTTCTGTTGTTGTGGACAGCTGAAAAAGACATTCTTTTGATTAAATTTTATTTCAGACAAAACTGTATTGTTTGTAGTATACCCACTGTCTTTGATTTCGATAGGTAGTTGCTGCTGTTTTTTAGCTAGGGCTTCTTCTTGGTAACGCCTAGCGTGAAGCATTAGACCCACACCGACCTAAAATTGAGATAAATCAGGAAATTTCAGCAAGCTATTAATTCAGGAAGCTTACCTGAGTACCCAATCTCTGAGTTAACAAAAGGGCAATGTGTCTATGCTCTCTAGCTTTGCTTCGTTTTTCCAACTTTTTTGCTGCTTTATGAATTCCCTTTGAAAAATTAATAAAATTAAGAATCAGAACAATCCAAACTTTATATAAAATTAGCATAGCTACCAATGTAGTCCAATAATAAGCCAAATACATACTCATGTTTACAAAAGGATTAGCGAGAAAAGGAGCGTAACATTCCCCATTAGATGTTGCTTGACTAATGTAAATAAAGGAAAACATAATTAAAAACTTTGTTTTTTGTTATAAACATTTAAAAAGAAAATAAACTTGTTTGAGAGAAAATAAACTTGTTTGGAAGAAAATAAACTTGTTTTGGGAAAAAACTTGTTTTGGGAAAAATAAACATGTTTGGAAGAAAATAAACTTGTTTATACAAACATTGTTTGGAGACAAACATAAGACAGTTTAAAAAACATGAAACATTTACAAACATTTTCTATTTATAAATAAACTTGTTTCCCCAACATTTGTTTAAAAACTTTGTTTTTCAAGATTAAACTTAAAACTTTTAATTAAACAATTAATTTTACATTTGGTCTTCAATGCTGCCCATCAACGGCCATCCAAATATCATAAGGCCAAAAACTAGGCTGGGCAATATCCACGAGCCAAAAATTAATATTTGAATACGCATAGGTGTTTGCCATTTTATGTAGGAAGCTGTATGGCAAACCTAAAAAATGTTTTTTAGTTAAACTTTTAATTAGACTTACAGAGAGATATCTATCTACTGTTATCAGAAGCACAGTTAAAATGGAAATTAGACAGAGTGTATAATCAAGAAATAGCCAAATCTCACAAGCTAACCTTCCAAGAGGCCATAAATCGCCTTAAAAAATTTTTTTAATAATTGAATTTAAGGAAACACTAACCATTTATAACGTAAACTGTGAAGAATGGAATGCCTTCAATGCCAATAATTAAATCGGAAACTGCTAGCGAGACGATAAAACGATTGTTTAGCTTAAAGGGATGTTTTTTTAAATTGTTTCAATAATTTAGGATTTGCTTAACAAACATGTTTTCTTTGTAAGAAACAAGTCTATTTCTTTATAGCTTGTTAGGAAAGGATGTTTGCTTGAAAAATAATTTTTCCAAAAACATTTGTTTACAAACATTTAAGTTTTTAAACAACTTGTTTATTTAACTAAAAACATGTTTTTTTGAGAAATAAACTTGTTTATGTAAAATAAATTTTATTTCAAACAAACTTGTTTGTATATAAAAAACAAACTTAAAACATCAAAAACAAAACATACCTGTCTGCTTATGGAAGTTTCAAGTTTATAAGCAAATAAAACAAGAGCATTGCCAAGGATTGTTCCCAAAGAGAGCGCTCCAGCAACAAACCATCCGAGAGTCTTAAAAACAAGTTTATTAAAAAGTTCATTGTTGTTACCTGGATTACGGGTTGGTATGGGGAATTCCAATCGCCATTAGTCGTTGTTAGATTGTTTAATGTCATAATTTATTTAAATATTGTCTTTTCAAGGAAATTATTGAAATATTTTTTTTTGAATAAATAAAAATATTTTTTTCTTATTTTTAAAAAATTAATTGACGTAGAAGCATTTCCTTTAAAAATTCTATTTATTTTTTTATCAATATTCATGCCATAAAATTAAAAAATAGACGGACTCTGTTCTAGTCTATTGAAGCATAAAAATGGCTTTTTAAGAGGTTAAATGTTTAAATAATTTTTAAGGAAGAAAATTAAAACAGACTTAAACATAGAGAATAATAGAAATAAAATTAAATGTTTTACAAACTTGAATTTCAAAAATAAACTTGTTTTTACAGACTTAATAAAACTATGAAAAACTTGTTCTGCAACTTGATTAACTAAAAATAAACTTGTTTATAAAAATAAACTTGTTTGACAAACATAATAAACTAAAAACAAACTCGTTTTGCTAAATTTGTAAAACAAGTTTATTTTTATTTTAACTTGTTTTTGTTTATTTTTCAATAAAACAACAAACAATAATAAAAAGCAACAAAATAAACTTGTTTTTCTAACAATAAGTTTATAAAACAAGTTTATTTTATTGTTGTTTATAGTTTGTTTGTTGTAAAACATAAACAATTCAAACAAGTTTATTTATAATAAACTTGTTTTTATAAACATTGAAAATCTAAGTTTACAAACTTGAATTAAAATTAAAAATAAGCTTAAAAATGTTCATTTGGTTCTTAGCTAAATATTGAATAATTTTACATGAGTTTTTAAGTTTAAGTGAATAAAAACATAAAAAAGCAACTACTAAAAAGCTAAAATTTAATAAAAATGTTTTTATCTTTCCATCGCCCCCATATTTCCTTACTCTTTTGTAAAGCTTCATAACAAAATTGGCCAATTTTAACAAATAATAAGATTTTTATTTTATTGTGACGAGGGTATTTTTAAAAAAAGAAAAGGCAATCTTTATTTTTTTCAAGTGACTTTTTGGGGATTTTGGGGGATTTTTGGGAGATTTTTAGGGACTTTTTTGTAAAGAAATATTTTTATTGGGTATAATTTGCAAACTAAAATTTGAAAAAAAAATACAAAAAAATTTTTCCAAAAAATCCAGACGAGTAGGGAATTTTTGCATCGTTAATTTGTCCATCAAGAATAATGCTTCATCAATTAGATAAATCGACAAAGAAAATGCGCCTCTTCTTTGATTAGTCTAACTTGCCTTTAAAAAATTTATTTTCCTTTCCCTTTTAAAAAAATTTTAAATATACAGCAAGTTTATGTCAATCATTGTGGGAAATGGCATGGGCAAATTGTTGAGTCGTCATTATTTTTCATATTTATTCCACATAAATAAATATTTATTTTTCAATCTAATTTAAATCATTTTCTCCTAAAATTCTGTCTATTAAAATTTTTAAGATAATTTAATTAAAAAATTGTTGTCTAAACAAAAATGCCTGAAACAAAGTCTTCAGAAACTGATCTAAACATATTACTTGACAAACTAAAAGAACAAACTAAAACAACGATAAATTGTTTGAACAAACCTGAAGGGGAAAGTTATGCGCTTAAATTAACGTTTGTTTTAATGATTTTTATTTAAAACTTGTTTTGTTTTTATTCTGATTTTTAATTGTTTTTATTTATATTCATTTACAAACTTGAATTTGTTTTAAATAATTTAATTAAAAAATAAACTTGTTTTAGAAACTTGAATTTCTTGTAAAACAAGTTTATTTTTAATGGGAAACGAGCATGTTTTGCAAACTTGACCAGAATTAAAAAGTAAACTTGTTTTATAAAACTTCTAAAATAAATAAACTTGTTTTTACAACTGTTAAAAATTTAAGATTACAAACTTTATCAGAATTAAATAAAAATAAATATAAACTTGTTTTACAACCTATTGTTTCTTGTTTGTTCTGATTTATAAAATTATGTTCAAATTTTATTCTGATATTTAAATTTGTGTTCAAATCTTGTTCTGATTATTCCAGGTGTGAGATAGGCAACAATCCCTTTTATATGCCATTCTTGCTTGTTCTTGCAGAAAAGAAGCAAATTAATGGTTGGATAATTGACAGAATTTAACTTTAATTGAAAAAAATTATTTATAGATTCGAAGCGTGCTCTACCTCCTCCACAGGGTTATTTATTAGAACAAGAACTTCAACTTGATAATATGCTGGTTAATAAAAAATTTAAAAAAATTAAACAAATTAAATAAATTTTTTAGGTTCGAGAGAATATTATTAATGGCAATCCTTCCTCTGAATATGACAAAATTTGTGCAACGAAAATTACCAACAAAGAAAAAAAGGTACAATTATCACAAGCGGATGAAGAATATTTACGCGACAAACAACAACTTTCTGATCAATTCCATAAAACAATGATGCAAATTGAGGGGGTAAATATGTTTTGCAAACTTGATTAAATTTGAAAATAAACTTGTTTTCAAACTTGAATTCTTATACAACTTATAAAACAAGTTTATTTTTAATATAAAACGAGCATGTTTTGCAAACTTGACCAGAATTAAAAAATAAACTTATTTAGAAATTAAAATAAATAAACTTAAATAAAATAAAAATAAACATTAAAATAAACATACCTTACGAACTTGAATTTTTACAAACTTGTAAAACAAGTTTATTTTTTAATATAAAACAAACTTGTTTCTCAAACCTGACCAGAATCAAAAAAAACATTGCTTTAGAAATTTGATAAAATAAATAAACTTGTTTTACAAGCGCTAGAAAGTTAAGTTTGCAAACTTGACCAGAATTAAAGCTACATAAACTTGTTTATTTAAAATTTCAATGTTTTAGCGTGCAGTAGAAGTTTCTCCAATAATTCAAAGTTTGCTACAAAAACATCGTATGGTGCGTCCAGTTGCTCCATATGACATGCAGGCAATGATTTGGAATTGTAATAAGAAGTTTACCAATCTTCGGATTGAAGTAAAAATGCAAACTTGTCAAGCAATAAAAGTGTTACATGAAAAGCTGGCTAATCATCCGTTAGTTTTTGGGGAATAGAACAAATAAAAAATAAAAATTATTTTTTACAGAAGGAAACGTCGAAATTTCTCAAAAGAAGTGGTACAAATATTGAATGACTACTACCTTGAACACATTTCAGACCCGTACCCATCCGATAATGATAAAAATGAATTGGCTATGAAAACGGGTAAATTAAAAATTATTTTTTAGCTAAAATAAAAAATTTAAAGGTATAACTGTTTCACAAGTAAATAATTGGTTTGGAAACAAAAGAATTCGTTATAGAGCACAGAAAAAGAAGGGAAAACAAGAAGAAGAAACAAATGAACAAGAAAAAGTTTAAAAACATTTGTTTTGAAAAATATTTGTTTTCAAAACAAATTTTTCGAAAAATATTTGTTTTGAAAAATATTTGTTTTGAAAAAAACAATTGTTTTGAAACAATCAAGTTTGTAAAACAATATTTAACTTTATATTAAACTTGAATTCAAGTTTATTTTTAATATGCTTTATTTTTAAGTTTGTAAAACAAGTTGCTAACTTTAAAGTTGGGAAAAAATAAACTTGTTTATTTAAAACAAGTTTATTTTTTATTTTATCTGAGCAAGTTTATTTCCTAAAATTACAACTTAAGCTTGTAAAACTTTAAGTTTACAAAACATTTAAATTTTATTAAATTGTAAAACATGTTTTCTGACAAGTAAAGTTGCAATTTGCACATATTTATTCGAACAACATAAAATATCAAAATAATTAATAGAGTCTTACTATTGGAATTAATTAGAAAAAATTTTTAAATAAAATCTTAATAAATATAAGAAGTAAATAAATTTATTTTTAAGAGTATATTAATTAAAATTATTAATTTTTTTTCAAAAAAATATTTTCTTCATTTAATGAGTTACCCCAAACTTGATATGAGCAATCATGTCAGAAAGAGTAATTCCTGACAGTTCCAAATAAACACGTCCTCCTTCTCCTCCTTGTTGTCCTCGACTTTCTGAACGATAAACACGTCCTTCTCGTTCCCCCCTTATTCCACTTGTATATAATTGATGTCCATTGTTTTCTCCATATTTTTTGACAAGAGCATTTGAATCATTTCCCCACGGGTCAACATTGTTAGCAACTAAAAATTCATCTGTTGCCCATCCTTCGTTTGGTTTGATAAAGTCGTCTTCCCCTTTAAAAAAAAATTTTTTTTTCGTATTTCAGACAAAATTACCATTAATTCCAGCTCCTTGTCCATACAGACCACCATGTTCATAAGTAAAGCTATCTTCCCCTACAGTCTCATAATGATGATGATCCTCATCCCAACTGAATTCGTAGCCTTTACGCTCCCAAGAGCCATCTAAAATTAAAAAAAAATTTTTTTTTGAAAGTATTATTAACCCAAAGGACGTCCCCACGGATCCGGACCTTCGGCTCCCTTAATTCCATCAAAAGAATTTCCAAAGGAAAGCGTGTTAGGGACAAAAGCAGCATGAAGTTCATCACTGAAAAAAATTTTTTTAATTAAATTTAATTAAAATTTAATTACCATCCTTCCAATTTAGACTCGTTTAAATGAAAAATAACGCGATTTGCAGCATCTTCAGAATTTAACTAGAAAAATAAAAAATTTTTAAATAATCTTAAATTAATTTAAAATTAATTTTTACAGTAACAAAAGCAAGAGCATCCCCCGTCTTATATTGAAAATCTTCCACTAATTGTTGATAAGCGTTTATTTCAGGGTCCTGAGCCATGTTGTTTATAAGGGAGCGCAACTAGATTTAAATTAAATTTAAAAATAAATAGAAGCAAAAAACTTTTTCTGCAGTAAATTTATTTTTCAGGCCAGCAATAACTATAATTGGTGGACAACCAGTAGAAGACATGTTTTTAGTAAATAAATTAGTTAATAAATAAATATGTTTTAATAAAAATAAAGTTGTTGTGAAAAACACGTTGTTGTAGAAACACTGGAAAGTTTATTAATTAAAAAATTAAAACAAACAAAAATTAGAACAAAACTTGATGTTTTGATAGAAAAATAAAATTATAAGTTTGAAAGAAAAAAAGTAAAAAATTAAAACAACAACAAAACTTGTTTTTAAGTTTTTAAAAATATATCAATCAAAATATAGGTATGATTAAAACAAACTTTAAAATGTTACGAAAGTAAAAATAATGTTTTGTAAACTTAAAAATATTAAGCATAGTCTCAAAAACATGAAGAAAGTTTAAAACATGTTTACAAACTTAAAATCAAGTTTTAATAATAATTGAAATAAGCTTAATTAAAGGTTTTATTCAATTAAAATTTATAAAGTTTGCAAACTTGAAAACATGTTTAAATCAAAATAAATTTTGTTTTATGAAAACATGAATTTTTAAACAGATTTGAATGTTTTAAAGTTTAATAAGTTTTTAAAAACATGTAAAAAATGTTTTAAACATGGAACACTTGAAGTTTTATAAACTTAAAACTCATAAACTTAAAAAATCTTTTTCAAAGAAAAACAACTAGAAACTTTAAAAAAAATAAATGTTTGGACTGATTTAAGCTTCAATTTATATACCCATCTTGGCCCAGTTTTGATCGGAAAACAAAGCATTATTCTTCCAATAGAAAAAAATGTTCGTAAAGATCAAATAAAAACATATGTTTATTTAAGCGCTCTTTCTTCAAATAAACATTAAAAAACATTAAAAGGCGTGCAAAAAACATAAAATAAATATTTATTTTTATTGATTTAACCGCTCATTGTTGCCATTTTATTCTTGTCGCACGAAAGTGTTATTTTTTTAAAGAAAGCTAAAAGTATGTACATATTTGTTTCGATTGCGAAAAATGATAAATAAATATTTATGAGTGTGAATAAAATAAAATAAATAATTTATAGTTTTTTCGTTTATTCTCCTCCTACATAGATTATTTATTACCCTTTGAAAATAAAATAATAAAAAAGTTGCTGAACATGTGAGCATTTTAAATAAAAAAAGATTAAAGAGTATTTTACCTCCTTTTAAAAAATTGTCCTAGCACGAGTAAAAATGTCACTTATTAGAAAAATAATTATGCACGACAATTTATTTTGTTCTTAAAGTTTCTAGTTAACATAAAAAATTCGAAAAATACATAGCAACAGATTTATATGTAGCTGAATAAAAACATGAGTTTTTACAAACTTAAAGTTTTGTTGTCAAGTTTTGATAAATTAAAGTTTTAAACTTAAGTTTTTACAAAACTTAATCATGCTTAAGTTTTGCAAACTTAAAACTTTATTTTAAAGTTTTAGAAAAGTTAAGTTTATGCTTGTGTTTTACACAATTAAAGTTTTATTTTTAAGTTTTATAGACAAAGTTTATGTTTGTTTTACAAGTTTGTTTGTTTTAAAATGTTGTCTCAAATGTTTTTAATGTTTTACAGTGTTTTTTAATGCTTGTTTTACAAACTTAAGAATATGGAAATAATTATAAACTTAAAGGGATGTTGTCATTTAATATTTTCGATGTTTAGGATTAACAAAAAAGTGTGTATATTTAAATAGCTAGTCCATAGTTTTGTAAACAACTAAGAATCAATATAAAAAATGTGTGTACTAATAAACTAAGAAAAAAAAAATTAAAAATATTTTATTTAAATAAAAAAACAGTAAAATTAAAAATAAAATTATTTCAAAATTATTTTTTAAATTAAAATATACGTCCTTATCTTTACTTTATATTTTTAAAATTAATGTGTCAATCTAGTCTTTGCACGGGCAACAGCTCCAGCACAAATATTAATTTCCGAATTTTTATTATTTTTTGACTCGGGTAAAGGCGAATCTGGCTCTTCATAAATTTGTTCTTCCTCCGCAACAAATTTTGAAGGATATTTAATTTGAAAATTGTTTGTTCGAAGGTTGTTTGTTTTATTATTGTTATCTACTACTGTACGATTTATTCCATTATTTGGTTGTTTTTGTTGTTGAGTTGGTAAATGACGGATGCGCAAGTCAACATGAGATTCGAGTGACTTAAAAATAAACATGTTTTGCAACATTAAATAAACTTGTTTTTAACAAAAACAAACTTGTTTTTAATAAAATTAAGCTTGTTTTACAACTTGTTTGCATGTCATATTTTTGCGTAAAACATGTTTTGAAACATTAAATAAACTTGTTTTTAATAAAATTAAGCTTGTTTTGCAACCTGATTAAATAAGCATAAACTCAAAAAAGTTAGAGAAAACAAAAATGTTTTACAAACTTAAATCAAGTTTATTTCTATTCAAGTTTGCAAACAAGTTAGTTTAATTAAAATAATCTAACACAAACACTCAAGTTTAAAAACATCTTAAAGTTTAGCAAAACATCTTAACGTTTTGCTAAACTTAAATGTTTGTATTCAAGTTTATTTTCATGTTTACAAGTTTGTGAAAAGTTTGAAAGATTGATTGTAAACACTTCCTTATTTAAAATGTTTTACAATCTTAAATCAACCTCTTTTCCCCATTTTTCTCTCAAAACCTACTTCACTAAAACTATTGTGTCCACTATCTGTTTTGCTGCAACAACACCCATTAATCATTATATTATCCTTTCGCATATTTGGAGGGCTGTAAATAGGGGGAGGAGGTGCGGCGCTTCTTTCTTTTGGATCGGTGTGTATTGACCTTCCTCCACAACTTGAATTTATCCGCGGAGAATTAATATTTTGATCTTGTTGACTAAAAAATTTGTAATTTTCTGATTAAAATCAGAAAAATTATAAAAAACCTAAATCTGCTAGTTTGTCGACTATGGAGAATAAAATTATTATTTTGTTGAGGTTTGAAGGGGTAATATTCTAGTGGAGGTGGTTTATATGCTGGGGGAATGCACAAGTTTGTTGGCGCTCCTCCAATGTTGAATGTTTGATGATAACTTTTTTTTAATTAAAAAATTATTTTTTTGAAATCTATTTTAAAATTCACCCATATCCCATAGCAGCTTGCCATCTATTAAACGAACTTGTTGGACATATAGGTTGTTGCCTTCTTACAAAATAGACGTTTTCTGACATTGGGTCTACAGTCATTTCTGCATTTGCATTTTCATCACAAAGTTGGGAAGCTATAGTGAACATATCGTGAAACAAATCTGAGAACATTGGCAACAAACTCGGCAGAAAAACAAAAATTTGAATAAATATAAGAAGTGAACAAATTGTTAGGATTTGAAAAACGTTGAAAACAATAGGCGGATATGTTCCAAAAATTAATTCAAAACAAAAAGTTAAGGGCCCTATAATTGTTGCTAGACATATAGGCCATAGGGAACATTGAAACGCGTATTGAATTCTTAAATAATTGTTTTGTTGTAGTGGTCCGGAGTTGAAAAAGTGATGAGAAAAGTGTAAAATGCAGGCAGAATTTAATGGTAAACCTGTGGGAATTTTAATTGTTTTTAAAACATGTTTTGCTAAAAAACATGTTTTGCTAAACATGTTTTAAGTTTGAATAACAAACAAAAGTTTAAGTGTGCAAACTTTTATGTTCGCAAACTTGTTTTAAAGTTTATAAAAACATTATTAATTTGTTTGGATATTTTGTTGTTTTAACATTAAATAAACATGTTTTTAAGTTTGCGAACTTTGTTTGAATGTTTTAAGTCTGCAGGTTTTAAGTTCGCAAACAAGTTCAAACTTGATGTTTGTTTTAAGTTTCGAACATTTTAATGTTTATACAACTTAAAACATTTAAAATATACATGTTTTTAAGCTTAAAAACATTACAATGTTTTAATGTTTAATAAAATGTTTTTTAAAAACAAGTTCGAACTTGATATACATATTAAATACAAACATACCAAAAACAGCCAAAATTCCAAGTGTAACAACATTTAAAGGAATATTAAATAAATAAAAACAAGTATTAACAGAAGCACTTAAAAACAAGTTTGAGACAAACAAGCAAATAGCCAAGGAAGGTTGTAAAGCGGAAAGAATAGCAGAAAGAGTACAAAGCCATAAAATTGAAGTAAACATTTTAGGTATTACCTTATTAAATTTTATGAGTTATAGGTAAGTTAAACCTGGATATCATGAGTAATAGAAAAGCTGAAAGGGACGTGTAAGCTAATTGAGAATGATGCTCTTTTCGCTTTTTCAAGAATTGAGCGGATAAGAAATTCGCTTAAATTAAATTTTTAAATTTTATTTTTTAAATCAAAATTTTTTAACCTTTGTTGACGACCTTTGGAAGTCAACTTGAGATACATTCGTGACCTAAAAATTATTTTTTTCCATATCCCAATAAAAATAAAATTTAATAAATTATTTATTACTTGTGTATCTGCCCTTGTGAAACATGTAAATCGGCCAAGAATTTATTGTAACGTTCATCCCTCAGAAAAACATGTGTAAGTAGAGAAACTGACGATTCCTTAAATTATGTATAAGATACAGAGGGGTTTTAATTAAAAAAAACTAGATTAAAAACAAGCATAAACTTAGAAATAATTGTTCAAAATAAAAATGTTTTACAAACTTGAGTAGGTTTATTTTAGACAAGTTTATTATACAACTTATAATAATAATAAAAATAAACTTACTTAAGTTTGCAAATTTGTTTGCTTAAAATAACAGACTTGAGTAAGTTGATTTTAATCAAGTTTATATTTTATTTAAGTTTGCAAACTTTCCAAACATAGTTAATAGAAGTTTATTTTAAGTAAGTTTAAATAATTCAAACAAACAAGTTTACAAACTTTAACGAAAATAAACTTGTTTTAAGTTTGTAAAATAAACTTGATTAAAATCAACTTTATTATTTATGTTAGCAAACTTGTCTAAATTAATGTTTAAATATAAAACAATATATTTACTTCATCAACTCTATAGGCAACAGTTTTCTTGAACTTTTCAAATTCAATTAACCAACTGACTGCCTTATTTGCCAACCCAATTTCCTTCAAAATAAAAAATAAAATTTATGATATTCTTATTTAAAAAATTTTCTACGATTGGCCAATTTAGGAGAGCAAAAATTTGTTCTTTTCTTTCCTCATAGTCTAGAGGGCCGTCAAAATTGATTTCTAAAATTTCTAAAATTTAACTCTAAATATTTTTTATTTACCAATAAAATCCTCATATTTAGGAAAGGATAAATGGAAATTTTCTATAAATAATTGGCTTTGACTTTTGGGTAATAAAAAGTGTGAAGCTTCAAGTTTAACGATTGACGTATTATTTTTATTTGTTGTTATTCCTCCAATAATTGCTCCAATACATAAAATACAGAAAAGGCCGAAGGAGAGCATTCTAAAATTCTGTCCACACACTAGATGGCCAAAACGTCTTCCAAAACAGGGCCTCAAGTCTGCTAATTTTTCGTGTAGACGAGCACAAGTATAGGCATCATAATCAAAAAATTGTTTTTCTGTAAGGAACAATTATTTGTTTTAAAAAAGGTTAAGGACACCATTAAATGATTGGTCCCCAGTTCGACAAATTTGAAACCATTTAAGACCAGCAGCCATGCGTCGAGCTGTCCCTAACCAACAAACAAGCAAAAAAGTTAAGGAGAATAAAAGGAGTGAAGAAAATCCGGCTGCTAAGGATAACAAGGATTGGAGGAGAAAAATGCTTTGAACGAGTAGAGAAGAAAAAACTTTGAAATAAAAACAATTTTTTAAAAATTAATAAAACTTACAGCATAAAAGTATAAGCCAAAGTAAAGGTAATAGAACTAAAGCACAACCATCCCAAATAAACAAGAAGGCCTGTTAAATATGTTCGGATGAAACATTTAAATAAACATGCGAAAACAACATTAAATTAAATGGAATAAACAAAGAAAAACAAACTTGAAATACAACAAAAACATAAATAGGTAAAAACAATAAAACAAAGAAAAACAAGCAATAAAATGAACAAGCATTAAATTAGAAAAACATGAGAAAAACTTGATTGTAAAACGAACATAAAAATAAACTTGAATAAAAACAAATAAACGCAAACACAACAAACAGATAAACTTGAACAAAACATAAGTTTTAATGTTGTAAACAAAACATAAAAACAAACCTAAACATGAACATAGAAACAAACACAACAAAAACAAATAAATAAACAAAAACATAAGTAAATAAACATAAACACAACATATAAACAAACTTTAATTTCAACAATTAAATAAACTTGTTTTACAAACCATCTTCTCTGTTGGGTGCATTGCAATTCCCGAATAACGCTCAAAGGCGCTATCAACACCAGCAAAAGTCAACGCTCCTATGCTTGCAAGTGTGAAAGGTAAAGCAAAAAGGAGAGAATTAAATCTCTCAGAACTAGCTAAATGTACAGCATAAGCACAAATAGAAGCTAGTAGAAGAGTCAATGCTTGCTGCACACCAACCATCGGTCTACTCTTAAATTTTAAAATTTTAAGAAGAAAATTTTTTGTTAATTTACTTCGTAGGTGCTAGAACGAATTTGAACTATCGCCAAAATTCCACATAGTGCTACCCAACAAATTAATACTTTAACATGTGTTTGACGAAGGGAATTTTCAATTTCAGCAGCAAGTTGTTGGGCAGACCAGAAATGGATACCCACAGGTTTTTCTTCTTCCTGGGAAGATGTTAGGCTGTTTTGACGTGAAAAATTGGATATCTTTAAAAATAACTTTTAAATTTCAATTTAAAAACAACACTCACAATTCGTCGTAAGTGTCTCTCGAAGGTGTCAACTAATTGTGGCTTTAAATGTCGTTTCAATTTTATTCTCATTATTAAAGAATGGACATGTTGAAATGAATTTAACTCAACATCTAATTTAATTTTATTTTTAATTTTTATAATAAACAGTTTTTACCTCCAAATATGTCTGGCAAGAGGGTTTTCCTTGACTTTTCTTCCATTGAGGAAAAGTTTGAAATTTCTGTCAAATTCCCTTCTTGAGATAAACTGCCTTTAATCCAATTGTCTAGAGCCTGATCTAAATGGCATTGTCGGCAAAGGTCCCACCACTTTGAATTAATTATTTTTATTTACACAAAACTATCTGTTACCTTATAAACTTGTTTGTGATGCTGAATAGTCGAATCTTGAATTTGGTTAAAAAGTTGGGTATATGCCTGAATTAATGTCCCATTCGGAGTTAATATCGAACCTCTACCTCCTCTGAAAATATTTTCTATGAGCTAAGTAATTTTCAAACTTATTTTCAAGTTTAAGCTTAATTTTCAAGTTTACAACTTTATAATTTTCAAGTTTATTTAAAAATTGTTTTCGAGTTCAAGCTTAATTTTAAGTTTAAATTAATTAATTGCAAGCTTACTTTCAAGTTTAAACTTAAGTTTTAAAATTACAATTTTATAAATTTCCAAGTTTATTTAAAATTTATTTTCAAGTTTAAGCTTAATTGTAAGTTTATTTTAGTTTTATAGTAGTTTATGTTTCTAAAAACTAGTTCACTTGATATTTGTTTTAGTTGTTGTTAGCAATATTGTAAACTCATTATGTGGGGAATGTTGTGGCGCATCAAATAAAGGATTCTCGCTAGGAAAATTGTTGTGATCACGTATTGTGTCGAATAGAAAAGATTTTTGTCCAAACTGACAGTTTGTTGACATAAAAAATGTTTTGACACATTCCTCATGATCAGTCCCAAAATGGAAAATGTCGTAGAATGGAAAAAATGAAGACGGCCAAGACGAAGAAAATGAGCAAAGCAAGAGACTTAAACCAACCAGAGCAAAAGGGAGTGCCTCAAAATTGAATTTTAAATGAATCTAATTTTCCCTTAGTTTACAATAAAACATTTTGGAGAACCAGCACTAGCTTTTACTAGATGGAAGAGTAAACGTTTACAAAGAACCTCAAAACCTTTGAGCATCTGGACACGATAGATTAACGGAAATCCTTAAAATCGAATAAATTATTCTTTAAAAATCCCCAACTTTTGGTTGTACTTCCTTTGTTTTCAATAAATGTTTCATTCAAATTAGGTTGTTGTGTTCCTTCCCAACCCCCTCCCTCTCCTCCAAATTCATAATTATTATTCCCAATAATCGAATCTGAAGGTAAACAAATTTGGTGATATGTAGCTGATTGAGATGTATTAATATAATTAATATTTGGATTTTGTTGTTGTTGGTTATTTGATAAAACTAGTTGGGATATTGTTGTATGTTTTTCTATCGAGTCTGGTTTATGTGGAGATTGTTGTTGTTGTTGTTTTGTTTGTTGCAATTTAGGTTGGTTTAAATTTTCTTCTTGGTAAACACTTTGCTTTAATTTTTAAATATAAAAACTTAAGTTTGTAAACCTAAGTAATATAAACTTAGATTAAAACTTAAGTTTCTAAGCTTATTTTATATTCAAGTTTACAAATTAAAACAAGTTTTTAAGCTTGTAAAACAAGTTGGATTTTTTAAGTTTTATTTAAGTTTGTGAACTTAAGTGAACTTAAACTTAAGTTGAACAAGTTTTTAAACTTATTTTTATTCTCAAGTTTGCAAAACTAGTTGTTTTTCTATAAAGTTGGTTTTTCCTAAAAACAAGCTTGAAACTTAAGTTGAACTAAGTTTTTACTTATTTTAAATTAAGTTTACAACTTGTATTTTATTTTTAAGTTTGTAAAACAAGCTTGTTTTTCTTAGTTTGTTTTCCCTTAAAAATGTTGTTTTTAAGTATTATATTCCCCTTCAATTTTCATAAGACAATTACCCTTATTATCCTGTTACGACGTTCAGGTCTGGGTGTCACTGATGGAGTAGCCATATTCTTATTTCAAATTATTTTAAAGAGCTACATATATTTTGAAACAGGCTGAATAAAAAAATTTTTTAATAGAAAGGATATACCAAAAATTAATTAAAAACTAGAATATAAAGTTGATTGGAAAATTTTTGAAAATAATTCTTTTAGTGATAAATTTATTCCAATCCCTCCAACTTTTCCGTTAAATCCATCTGTTTATCCCGCCTAAATATTCTTTTCTTCAAGAGAGAAATTATAAAATGTGTGTACTATTTGCCGCCTGTAACAATTAGAGAGGAAGTTTTGTCAGTTTCTTCACAAATGATTTTCAACTTCCTGCTGACCTGATTATGAATGATTAAATATTATTATGAAATGTTTGGATTTTTAAGGAAGACCAAAACAAATAAATATGAATTAAAAATAAATTATTAATAAATAAATAAGTGAACATATGTGTAATTAATACAAGATCAAAATTCTAAGTTTAATCTTAATTTTTCTAATTTAAGTTTGTTGTTCTTAAGTTTAGCTTTAAAAAGCTTATTCTTAAGTTTATAATAAATAAACATTGTTTTTAAGTTTGCACTCAAAACAAGTTTAATTTGTTTTGTTTGGAATAAACAAATAAAACAAACAAACACAAAACAAACTTAAACAAACATAAATCGAACTTAAAACAAAGTTTATTTTTAAGTTTGTTTTTAAGTTGCTTTAAGTTTACACTCAAACAACTTAAGTAATTTAAATTCGAACACAAAAAGTTTAAGCCTGCCTTATCGAACATAAATCGAACTTTAAACAACCCAATCAAAACAAAATTTAATTTTCCAACGAAAACATTTCCAAATAAAAAATAATGTTTGATAGTCAACAAATATTCTTGACAAAGTTCTTTCTCCAAGACATCAGTAGACTATTTAATACTGTTGTCAACAGCAACACGGAGCACTGAAAATTGTTCAAAATAAATTTTAATAAAAATCTTTCCCTAACGCTTTAAAACTGGCTTCAAATCACTAAGCTCTTTCTTATTTTCTAATGCTTTAGCCTTCTCTTGCAAAAACTCCAACATGTCAACAAGTAATTTCTTCCTTGTCATTAAATTAGTCTCCATCTAAAATTTGAATTAAACTCAATTATTGACTTGTTTACAGACCGTTTCTAATTTATCTTTTATTTTGTCAATTTGTGGCCAAGTAACATTGATAAATTTCTAAAAATATAAAAAAATATATGACTTAAATTATTTTTTGTTGATGACTTACATCGTTAATATCCGCAGCGAAAGTTGGCATTATATTAGCAAAGTTTTGTAACATTGCGAAAATTCCTTAAAAAATTTTTTTAAATTTTCATTAAACCAAGCTTGTTTTTTTGTTAAAATCCGTTAAAATAAACAAAAAATTACCAATAAATAGACTGCTACTTTCAATCAGCTTTATCTTGCCCCAACTTCTCTTAGGACTTTTGAAAGTTTTAAGTGGTGATAAAACATTATCAAACAATTTGTCAACTTCTGCCTTCAACTAAAATTTTTATTAAAATTAGAAATGTTTCCATATTTAATAAAGATTATTCTTAATGTTTTTCTGAAAATAAACATGGGAAAAACAAGGAGGAAATTTTAAAAATTTCAACAAAAACAAGTTTATTTATGTTTTTCCGGAAAACTTTAAAGTTGTTTAAAAACATTCTTCAAAAAGGAATGTTTTCCGGAAAAACATGTTTTTATTTAATATACACAAAAACTTGTTAAAAACAAAACATTTAAATGAACAAATAAGCATCAAACAAGAACGAACAAAACATTTAGACGAACAAACAAACAAATAAAACATTTAAATGAACAAATAAATAAACAAACAAAACATTTTGTTTTAAATGTTTTTATGTTCGCAAACATTTTTAATAAAATCTCAAACAAACCCACAACTTACTAAAATCAAATAAAGTATCCATTTTCGTTGATATTTAATAACAAAAATATCAAATAATCTGGAGATTCTAATTTTACTCCATTTTATATTAAAAGGGATAAATTGGATTAATTCTGAAATTAATTCTGTTGGCAATTTTTGTTTTAATTTTATTGAATTTTTCATTTATTTTATTTGAAAAAAACATGAAAAATAATTGGATGGCTAAATACCAGCGAATGAGAACACTCCACACATTGTCCTCGCTTCCCTTCATTGTTTGAGAAGAGAACTATTGTTAAAGTTATTATTTTGTTTATTAGAAAAATTACTAAAAGCAACTCCTACATTTTTTACCGGAGGCTTTTGGTAACTCAAAAAACTTTTAATAAAATTTTTATAGGTCAACCTACAGAAAATATATTTTGAATTTTTAAATTTTAATATTTAATAAAAATAGAAAACAATATTTTGAATCAAAGATTTTATTTAGATTAAAGTTGAGTAATTTTGCCATGTAAAGTGCTTTTTTACATCACAATTTAAAAATTTATAATTTTTGTTATTAATATAAATTTTCGCGTTTTCATCTTTTTAAAATCTGTTTCGGCACACCCCTGCTTTATTCATATACTTTCCCATAGGGTCCACGGTTCAAAACTCGTTGAGGAAAAACAATTTTTATTCAAAGAGGCTATAAATTCCAACAAAAACAAAATCAATATTTTTCCGAAAAACATTCTTTATTTTTAAAACAAACAAAACAAATAACAATGTTTGTCAACAAACATTAAAAAATTATCCAAACATTTTAAATATAAAACAAACAAACAAAACAAATGTTTGTCAAGTCAACAAACTTAAAACAATTTCTCCTTTACAAAATTAATACTCAAACATTATTTTGGTATCTGTTTACAATTTGTTCAAAACTGATAGCGATCACTAAAAAAATTTTTTTTAATTACTTTTTTTAAATGTTGAATTAACTATCTAAGGCAATTTCCAATTTGCAAATCTCCAACATATTAGTTGCTGCCAGAATTTTTGTTTTAAGAAATTCAAACATTTCAATAAGAATGTCTTTCCTAATAAGCAGATTCTGTTCAGCCTAAATAAGAAAAATTTTCTAATAAAAATCTGATTTTTAAATGCTTAAAAAATTTAAAAAAAAAATACACACCTTCGTAAAACTAGTTTTACTAGTTTCGCTTCTTGGCCAATTATTAATTTGATCAAGCCTCTTAAAAATAAAAAAAGATATAATAAGTCACTTTTCTTAGTTTTGCCATAGACGGAGCATGATGAGTAAGTCTCGAAAATATCGTCATGTAGCCTTAAAAAATTTATTAAAAAATTTTTTAACAATTAAAAATTAAAAAAAAATTTACCATCAAAAATATTGCTAATTCCTTTCATCTCCGCTTTGGTAAATTTTTTACCAGGAAACTCCAAAATGGCAAGATGAGCTAATATATTGTTGTCAATGTAGGAATTCAAATTTACTGAACACTGAAATTTTTTGTGTTTTTTTGTGTTTTGTAATACTCGTAATATGTAAATATTGTGTTTTCACAAAACAAGTGAAGAAAATACAATAAACTTTCGAAAAAACAAGTTTATTTATTGTTTTCCGGAAACTCTTAAAGTTCTTTAAAAACTTTTATCGAAAATTAATGTTTTCCGGAAATATGCACAACAACCTAGACAAAACCAAAACATTTTCAAACAAACAAACAAACAAACAAAACATTTCCTTTGTTATAATGACAAAAACATTTCAAACAAACAAACAAAACATTTATTAAAATTGTTTTATTCACAAAAACATTTCAAAAACAAAACACAAACAAATCCACAACTTACTAAAATCAAATAAAGTATCCATTTTCGCTGATATTTAATAACAAAAATATCAAATAATTTGGAGATTCTAATTTTACTCCATTTTATATTAAAAGGGATAAATTGGATTAATTCTGAAATTAATTCTTTTGGCAATTTTTGTTTTAATTTTATTGAATTTTTCATTTTTATTTGAAAAGAATGAATGCAAAATACCAACGAAATGGAACAATACATAAATATTGTGACCCTGTCTCCACTCCCCTTCATTGTTCATAAAAGAACAAAGCATTAGCATACTTAAATAAAACATTCAATAAAACATCAAAAACATATGTACATTTCATTACTTACTTCAAACAAACAAAACAAAACTATGAATCGCCTAGTAAAAGAAATTATTGTTTATTATAATAAACAAAACACTTTCAGAAAAACATTAAGAAAAACATTCAGCAAACATTCAAAACATATATTTCATTAAAAACATTTTATTTATGTTTTGATGTTTTGTTTATTTACAACAAATGTTTTTGTATATATTCTAAAAATAGTGTTTTTCGTAAAATATTGTTTTTAAAAATGTTTTTACGTTTCCAAGTGTTTTGGATAAACAAATAAACCCTTAAAAAGTTATTTGTTTTTCTTGTTAATTCCACTAATATTAAAAACATTTTTGGGATGCAAAAACATTTGTTCACAAAAACATCTGTTTAATAAAGGTAAACTCACATTCATAGGTTCTTCAACATGATCCATGGTAAGAATAAAGAATACGAAAATACTAATTAAAAATACGACACTGAAAATTGATATTAAATACCAACAACAAGAAAAACGAAAAATCGAATGAAATCAAAAAACTGTTTAAATTTCAATAATTATCATATTCTAATTTTTGTTAAAATTTGGGCCAAATAAATTTTTAAAACCGAAAAATCAAAAATATTTTTCAAAATTTTAAATCAGAGGATTAAGGCGATTTGGAAGGAGTAAAGGGGATTTAAATGGAGATCGTGGATAGCAGTTGATATCGAGACTATTAATCCCACTATATCCCTCTTAATCACCAAAATCCCTCCAAATCCGTCTATATTCCTCATATCCATCCCCCGAAAATTAAAAGATTCTATAACTAAAATTTTTTCAAATAAATTTAAAAAATAAAAAGCATAATATTTGGTTGTTGGGGTCAATAAAGATTAGAAATAATGTGAATAAAAAATGTTGACCTCACAGGAAAAAGGTTAAAGGTGAAATGATGGAAGAATGAAATAACCTTTCAATTATATACTTATTTTTTCTTTCATAACACGCGTACATAATATACACTAATTTTTTTAAACTTTGTTTATAGTGTTTTTATTTCTCGCGTTTTTAGACATTTTTAAATGGAATATAAACATGTTTCTGAATAAACCTGCAAGCATAAGTTTTTTAAACCTCAATAAACCTAAATGAACTCAATATCACGAATAAAAACACACCCAACAAAACATCTCCCAAAACAAGTTTAAAATAAAAACACTCCCAACAAAACATCTCCCAAAACAAGTTTAGAATAAAAACACACCCAACAAAACATCTCCCAAAACAAGTTTAAAATAAAAACACCCCCAACAAAACATCCCAAAACAAGTTTGTTCGTATTATCCGAACTTGAGTTTTTTTAGAAACAAACAAACATTAGAATATTTCCCGGAAAACTTGTATACTATTGTAAAGCTTGTAGCTATATTCATAAAGCTGTATAGGAGGCGTAGTGATGTAATGCATTAGTCCAAGATGCCTGAAGATGCTCCCAGCCTTAGAATAAACTTTTGCATTACCGAAGGTTAAATAATTATAGCCACTCAATTAAGCAATTTTTTAAATAAATTTAGGAAGCAATTATTGAAAAATAAAAATTATAAAAAATTAATGAAATATTTTTTAATAAATCTTGTATTTTTTAAATAAATGTTATATAATTCTCATTATTTGCAAATTCTTTTAAAAACATTTAATTGATTCTACAACAAGTTTTCGGAAACATTTTAATGTTTGTTTGTTTTTAAACAACTAAATGTTTTGAAAAACAAAAATGTATATGTTTTGAATGATGTTTTGTTGGAGGTGTTTTTCTATATTTTTTTATTTACTGCAAGTAACAGTTACTCTCCACAACTGATTCCAGCTTCCTGCTGATCTGATTATGATTAAATTCAAGTTTATTCATAATTTGTTTTTAAGTTTATTTAAATTTAAGTTCATTCTCAACATGTTTTTCTTGCTTCTTTTTTCTAGTTTATTTTCCATGTTTATTCTCAAAACATTTTAAGTCTGTTTTTTATTCTCTCTTATTTTTTAGGACAGACGAAAAAAGGCGGGGATCCTTCTCGGCCCAAATTTCTGCAATTACTGATGATTCATCTACAAAATGAAAAATACATATTTTAGGGGAAGGAAAAAGCATTATATAAATTTAATCCAAAGCAATATAATAGATTGAAAGGAAAAAACAAAAACACCCCCCATCATTTCCAAATTTTTAGCTTTTTTAATTAAAAAACACATATATTTGTAGTACCAGCCTTAAGTGTAATAAATTCATTCCATTTTAGATCAAATATTAAATGGCTAGATCAATAAACAATCCTTTTGCACTAGATTGCCATAAACTTAAATTGTTTTTTAATTGACTAAAAGATTTATTTTTAAGTTTATTCTTAAGTTTATTTAAATTTAGTCTAATTTCAAGTTTATTTTAAATTTTCAAGATTAATCTTAAGCTTATTTTCCTTTTTTTTAATTTTAAGTTATTTTATTCTCAAGATTAAACTTAAGTTTATTTTTGTTTTTAAGTTTAACTTAGGTTGGTTTTACTTTTAAGATTAATCTTAGGTTTATTTTTGTTTTTAAAGTTCAGCTCAAGTTTATTCTAGTTTATTTTAAATTTCAAGATTAGTCTTAAGTTTATTTTCCTTTTTAATTTTAACTTAGGTTTATTTTAATTTTTAAGATTAAACTTAAGTTTATTTTCATTTTTTAATTCTTAATTTTATTTTTACTGCAGATGTGAATTACTAATTTATTTAAAAGAAATTAATCTTGTCTCAACTGGCAGAAAATGCTAGCAGGTGGATAAAGTAGGAACGTTCTAAAAAGTTTTTTTTGCTAAAAGACGGCTTTTATTCTGTTAAAAATGAAGAAATTAAGTGAAGAAATGTGAAGAAAAGGAAGGAAAAAAAATAAAATATCGTCCAGAATGTCCCCCCATATATTTAATTTTATGTGATGTTGTTCTCACTTTTCCCCTCCTGTTTATGCAAAAAGGTCGACCAACGTCCATCGTCATGGCCTCCTTCCCATCCTTACCTAATGGGGGGAGAAATGGAGGGCGCAAATAAAATATGGGTAAAATGCTAGTTTAGTAATAGTTTTTGTTGTTGTTGTTGTCCGCGCCATCTCCCATCGATTGTCGGACTTTTCTCACCGTCAGTATCCTCAACAAAAATAGCAAAATAAATATTATAATTGACTTTTTATTTGGCAGGATTTTTGAAATTTTCAATATCTAACCTCAATTTTCAATTTTATTTTTGAGCTTAATGCTTTATTTTTGAGGCATTCAATTTTTTAGGTTCATTTTTACGTTTACTCTTATATAGGTTTATTTAAATTTAGTAGCTTAGGTTTATTTTTATTTCCAAGTTTATTTTTCCTGAATTAATCTTCAGTTCGATTTATTTTCAAGTTTAATTTACTAAGTTTATTTCCCTTTTTCAAGCTTAAGCTTAAGTTTATTTAACTTTCCAAGTTTAGGTATAAACTTTACATTTTCAAGTTTATTTTCAAGCTTAATTACAAGTTTATTTTTTCCTAGATTAATCTTAAGTTTGTTTCTATTTTCATGTCTAATTTAAATTTATTTACCGTTTCAAGTTTAAGCTTAAGTTTATTTCCCTTTTTAAGTTTAGGTTTATTATTATTTTCAAGTTTATCTTAAATTCTATTTTTTTCAAGTTTAAACTTAGACTCATTTTTCTAATTTTAATTTAATTTTATTTTTAAGATTAATCTTGTTCAAGTTATGTAATTTTAATATCAATGATTAATTCAACAACAAAAAATTTATTTTCATTAATTCTACTAATCTCACAATTTTTATTTTCTTTTGCTTCATTTCACATTCCATTTGGTATTGAAGAGGGGGATGAGGTAAATTTAAAAATATTATTTTTTTAAATTTATTAATTTAATAGTTAATTCAATTTATCGAAAAACCATCAATTACAAGAAAATTACTTCCCGGCCCTCCCTTTACATTTTTCGAAAGAAAACAAAATTTAATTTTTATTTCGGCAAATGGAGCTGTTTCTTTTGGAGAACCTTTTGACACAAAATCGGAAGATTTAAGTGAGCAACATAAAGATATTATTGCTGTTTTATTTGCACCCTCTTCTAACGGAAAAGTTTTTTATCGGTGAGAAATGTGGAAAATTAAAATAAAAAAAATTAATAATTTTTTAAGAACGTCACATAGCGAAACTCTGTTGAGTAGAGAACTTTCAGCAAAAGTTAGGCGTGCTTTTGGTGCAAACCAATTTGAAGCTTCTGCTGTGTTGTTAATTACTTGGAGCGAATTATTGAATGAGAAATCGGAATCTAATACGTTTCAGGCAAGTTATAATTTCAAGTTTATTTTAATTCTAAGTTTGATCTTAAATTTGATTCTTTTTCAAGTTTAATCTTAAGACTATTTTAATTTTTAAGTTTAATAATAAGTTTATTTATTTCCAAGTTTAATCTCAAGTTTATTTTAATTTTTAAGATCAATCTTAAGTTTATTTTTTTATTTTTAAGTTTAAACAAGTTTATTTTTGTTTTCAAGTTTAATCTTAAATTTATTGTTAAGTTTTAATTCCAAGTTTATTTTAATCGTTAAGTAAGATTATTTCGCTTATTTTTGAGTTTAAACTTTAATCTGCTTTTTTAAAGTTTTAATTTAGGTTTTTTTAAGTTTAATCTTAAAATATAAGGGGGGTTTGAAAAAATTGAAAAACGGAGGATTTAACTTTAAAATTCCAAAATTCTTAAATTTTTTGACTTTTCCATTAATCATTTTTCTAAAAATATTTTTTATTTATTTATTTTCTAGTTAGCATTAGCTACCGATTCAAACGAGACTTATGCCATTTTTGTCTATAGCACAATTAATTGGACAAAATCAGGTGGAAGGGTAGCTCAGACTGGATTTTTTTCTGTTGACGGAAAGAATGATAAAGTACTTGATCAAAGTAGTTCTTCTGTCGGGGAAGTTGCCAAGTAGAAAGAAAAATTTTTTAATTTTATTTTGATTTTCTTCTTTTTTTTAGGGTAACTAATTTCAATGAACCTGGAGTTTTTATTTATCGAATTTCTGGAGTTGAACCAACAGATCCTAGAAGACCGGAAGGCGATGATTATGAATATCAACAGGTAGAGGATTGTCTTATTTTTTTAAATATTTTTTTTATTTTAAAGGAAACTCAAGAATATGATCCGGATGACCAAATTGGTAGAATAAAAGAATTGTTTAAAATAGAAATTAAATTTTAACAGTGGAATGTCCGCCAGACCCTTACAGAGATAAATGCCCACCAACTTGTAAATTGGTGATGGATGACCAACACTGTAGTCTTTGTATATGTTCTAGTGAGTTTTTTTAATTTCTAAAAAAACTTTTTAAGGTTAAACTTAAGCTTATTCTTTAGGTTTTTAAGTTCACTCTTAAATTTCAAGTTTAATCTTAAGTTTAATTTTAAGTTTTTAAGTTTGATCTTAAGTTTTCAAGTTTATTCTTTATTTTTTAGTTTGAACTTAAGTTTTTAGGGTTTCAGATTCAAACTTAAGTTTTAAAGTTTAATCTCAAAAAATTTTTTAAAGGCGTACTTTCTTCTTCCTCTGAAAACTTGGCTGGATCTCCTTATTCTACTCTTACAAATGGTAAAATAAAATTTTTAAAAATTAATTTATAAAATTAAAAGATTTGGGTCAAGAATTACCTCTACAAAATATCCAGCAACAACCAAAGACATCAATTCAGCGTTCTCCTGATTTAAGTTGTGCTCCACTAACATCTTCTACTCAGTGCCATGCTAATGCCTATTGTTCCCAATTTAGGAGGTAAATAATTATTAAATAAAATTCTGAAAATGAAATTTCTGATTTTTAAAATGACTATTAATTCTGATTTTTGAGTTTATTCCTGAAATTCTTAAACTTAAGTTTTCAAGTTTCTACTTGAATTTTTAAGTTTACGCTTAAGTTTTAATTTAAAATTCTAATTTTAAATTCTGATTTGTTTTCTGTCAGAATAAAAACCAGAATAAATAATTCTGATTTTTGTGTTTTCTGTCAGAATAAAGATCAGAATAAATAATTCTGATTTTTGTGTTTTCTGTCAGAATAAAGATCAGAATAAATAATTCTGATTTTTGTGTTTTCTGTCAGAATAAAAACCAGAATAAATAATTCTGATTTTTGTGTTTTCTGTCAGAATAAAGATCAGAATAAATAATTCTGATTTTTGTGTTTTCTGTCAGAATAAAGATCAGAATAAATAATTCTGATTTTTGTGTTTTCTGTCAGAATAAAAATCAGAATAAATAATTCTGATTTTTGTGTTTTCTGTCAGAATAAAAATCAGAATAAATAATTCTGATTTTTGTGTTTTCTGTCAGAATAAAAATCAGAATAAATAATTCTGATTTTTGTGTTTCTAATTTAAAATTCTGATTTTTCAATAGTGGTTATTGCTGTCAGTGCGAACAAGGATATATTGGAAATGGAGCAGAATGTTTACCTCAACAAGAAGCGATTCGAATTAATGGTGTTTTTCAGGGTGCAATAAATGGGAAAAATGTACAGAAAACTGAACTTTTTTGTAAATTTATTTTTTCGGTTAAAAAAATTTTCTTTTAAAGCTTATATTCAACCGGCTGACGGGCAACAACATACTGCTTTAGCTAAAATTAATTCAGAAATTGGGTGGTCTTTACTTTTGGTTGATTCTTTAAGTACTCCTTTTGGTTGGTTATTTGCAAAATCTTCGGCATCTTCGCAAAACAAAAATGGATTTGAATTAACTGGGGGAAATTTTACAAGACTTGTTAATATACACTTGGGTAGGTTAATTAATTTATTAAATTCTGATTTTATTAAGGCTCGTGTGTTTTTGAATTCTGATTTTTCTATTTTCTAAAATTCTGATATTTAAAATTCTGATTTTTATACATTCTGATTTCTAAAATTCTGATTTTCTAAAATTCTGATTTTTTGAAATTCTGATTTTTAAATTCTGATTTTTTAAATTCTGATTTTTAATATTCTGATTTTTTAATTAAAAGGTGATCGTTATTCACTATCTATTCGACAAGAATTTACTGATCGTCAATTTGATGACCAATTTCATGTTAACGTTTTACTTAGCGGTACTTTACCTGAAATATCTGGACCAGTTCAAATTTCAATTCCCGAATTTGAAGAGAATTATCGAGTTGAAAAACAAGGCAATTTAATTGAAATTTAATTGAGAAAAAAATATTTTTTTCTAAAGGAATGTTGAGGTCTTATTCTGAACGTTATATTCTTTTGCGTGGTGTAGGCAGTGAGGAACAAAAATTTCGTGTTACTGTAGACCAACAAATCCACTTCACAGAATGTCCATATAAAGAACCTAGAGGACCAGATTCTTTTACAGTCAAATTTGAACGTGTAAATGCTATTTATGACCAAACTGAAAATATTGTTAGATTTGCTTCACAATCGAGTATATTTAATGAAGGAGAAAAAACTTTTGAACGAGAGCCTATAATTGATACAAGTGTAGGACATGTTCCAGATAATAGTGGTGGGACACAGGTGAAAAAATAAAAATATTTTTTAAGAAAAAGGGGCACAACCACGGCCGAGTTATGGTCGAGACATCTACTTCTCTTATTTTTTAAGATCAATCTCAAAAAAAAATTAAAAAAAAATTTTTTTTAAAGGATGCCTGTACTTCTGGCCGTAATTCTTGTAATTTACCAAATATGGTGTGTGTCCAAATACCATATAATCCGGGTTATAGATGCGATTGTAGACCTGGTTTTAGATTATTTGAGGATGATAGTGTTGAGCAAGGAATGGTTTGTCGATTAGGTGGAATTTTTTAAAAGAATTTAGAAATTATATTAATTAAAATTAAAAATTGAATAAATAAGCTTGAACTTGAAAATAAAAATAAAGTTAAGATTAAACTTAGAAATTAATATAAACTTAAGATCGAACTTAAAATTTAAATATGTACAATTAAACTTTAACTTTAAAAATAATACAAACTTAAACATGAACTAAATAATAAAAATAAACTTAAGATTGAACTTGAAAATAAAAATAAACTTAATTTAATCTTGGAAACGAACTTTTATTTTTTTAGTTGATAAATTGGAGAATATTGTTCTTCCTGCGCCTTCCACGGGTCTTCCTGCTACATTACAACTTGGAGAATGTACTGGACATGATCAATGCCATCGATGGGGTAGTTTTATTTTAATTTTTTAAATCAAATTTTTTTCTATTTTCGGTGAATGTGTATTTGGACTCATTCCTGGATATCCAGGAAAATGTAAATGTAGAGGGTGGTATATAGGTGATGGGATTACGCATTGTGGTCCTCCAGGTAATTTAATAAAATTAATTTTTTAGATTTAAATTAGAATTTTAGCCGAACAACAACAAAATCAACAACCACAACAGCCTATTATCATTACTCATAATCGAGGCATGAAAATAAAAATATTAAAATTTAAAAAATAATACATATTTTTATAGGAGAAATTTGTCACAATTCTGCTGAATGCGGGGACAATGCAAAATGTGAATATTCTATTAAACATGAACATTATATTTGTTTTTGTATTGATGGTTATTATAAAGTTGGTGAAGGAAGTAATTTTGAATGTCTACCGGAAAAGAAACAAACAACAATAACAACAAACAGTAATAATCAACAACAAACATTAAAAGAGAAGGAAGAGAATGTTTTACAAACACACGAAAACAACCTTTCCGGAATTGTTCCAAAAACACGGAAACAATGTTCTGATGCAACGGAGTAAGTGTTTTATTCTGATTTTCTTGTATTTTCTTTTTTGTTTGTATGAAGTTCTGATTTGTTTTTGTGTTTTCTTTTTTGTTTGGATGAATTCTGATTTGTTTTAAACAAATTCTGAATTTGTATTTTTTTTGTTTAAATAAAATTCTGATTTTTAGTTGTCATGTGTTTGGAAGTTGTCTACTTTCAGAACAAACAAATGCACACTATTGTTTTTGTCTACCAGGCTTTCAAGGGGATGGAGTTGAAAAATGCGAAAGTTCTGGTAATCTATTTTTTAATAATCAGAATTTTTTTAAATTCTGATTTTTGTATTTTCTTTGTATTTTAATATTTTGTGTTTTTAGAGGAGTGTAGTCCAACAAACATTCAAGCCTGTCCATACCCCAATCAAGAATGTGTTTTTGAACATTCTCTTCGCAAATTTGCTTGTCAATGCAAAAATGGTGATTAAAATATTTTTTTAATTAATAATATTTATTTTAAAAATCAAGGTTTTATAAAACAAGCAGACGGAAAGTGTCTTTTTGAACCGACAGAACCTCCACCTTCTTCTGTTGATCGTTGCAAACAATGTGGGGCTAATTCACAATGTGTTAAACAACTATTGGGGGGAGGAAAAGAAGAATTCATTTGGAATTGTATTTGTAATCCTGGATTTACTGGGAATGGATTTGAATGTAGAGAAGGTAGGTGTTTTTTTAATTAAATATAATTTTTTTTCTTAAATCAGAAAATTGTTTGGATCGACCACAAATGTGTAGCCCTAATGCTCAATGCTTACCTGATGGTCAAAAAGCTTCTTATTTGTGTGTTTGTAATTATGGATTTAATGGGGATGGAAAGATTTGTGAACGTATATTTTAAGTTTATTCTGATTTGTTTTAATTTTGTTCTGATTTGAAGTTGTGTTTTAAATTAATTTGTTTTGAAGAAATTCTGGTTTTTGTGTTTTTAAAAATTTCTGATTTATTTTTTATGTTTTAAAAAACCAGAATTTTTAATGTGAGTGTGTTTTGTTGGAATTCTGATTTGTATTTTATTTTCAATGACCAGAAATTTTATATGTTTTTGAAAAATTCTGATTTGTATTTTCTTTTATTTTAAATCAGAATTTTTTTAATATTCAACTAATTTACAGCAAAAATTCTACAAACAAAAGAAACACCAGATAAATTGTTAATTGGGCGTGGAATGGCTATTATTCAAAGGTCTTCAATTCCTAATTTGGATGAGTCTGGAAGACAGGTAAAAAAAATATTTCTAAAAATTTTTTAATTATTTTATTTTTAAAGTTAATTGTACAGCCACACCAAACAGTTGTAGATATTGACTATGACTGCATTTCTGGTTTGTGTATTTTTAATTTTTAATAATCAGAATTTCTGTTTTGTTTGGTTTAATGTGTTTTCCCCTTTGTTTTACAATAATTCTGATTTTACAATAATTAAAAAAATTTTTATTTTTCAGAAAGGATATATTGGAGTGACATTTCTGGTAATTTGTTTTTAATTTTGCACTTAAAAATTTTATTTTTTGGGTCATTCCATTCGTTCTGCATTTTTAAATGGTACAGAAATTACTTCTGAATTTAGTGATTTACTTAAATCTCCAGAAGGTATATTTTTATTATTAAATTCTGATTTCTAAAAAAAATTCTGATTTTCAAAATTCTGATTTTCAAAATTCTGATTTTCCAAAAATTCTGAATTTAAAAATTCTGATTTTTGGGAATTCTGATTTTAAAATTTTCTTTAAAGGCATTGCAATAGATTGGCGTTCACAAAATATTTATTACGTTGATAGTATCAAAAACGAATTGGGTGTTTTGTCTATTAATGGAAAATTTCAAAAAACACTTTTAAAAGAAGGTTTGAATAATCCAAGGGGATTAGTTATTGATATGGAAAGTCGACAACTTTTTTATTCTGATTGGTCGAGAGATGCCCCCAAAATTGGAAGAATTGGTTTGGATGGGAGTGGAAATAAAGGTAAGGGGGGAAATGTTTTTATTAAATTCTGATTTCTCTATTTAAGCTTAAACTTAAAAATTAAATTAAACCTAAGATTGAACTTAAATAAAATAAACTTAAGATTGAACTTATAAATTTAAGCTTGAACTTGAAAATTAAAATAAATTTAAGCTTAAACTTAAAAATTAGTGTTTCACGTTCTACAAATTCTGATTTTGTATTTTTTTCAATTTTAGTTATAATTTCTGATGAAATACATTTACCTAATGGACTTGTAATGCTTCAAACTAGTAGAAGGTTATGTTGGGCAGATGCTGGTAATCAAAAGTTGGAAATTTATTATTATCAAAAAATAATTTAAATTTTTTAGGCTTACTTGTAGTGCTTTAGATGGTTCTAATAGGAAAGTGGTAATTAAATAAAAATTAATTTAAATGATAAAAAATTCTTTTAAAAAGATATATGCTCCATTAGAATACCCTTTTGGATTGACTGCTGACAGTTTAGAAGAACGTTTTTATTGGACAGATTGGAAAGAGTAAGTAGATTATTTCTATAATTTTAAAGGCCTGGTTCGATTTTTATCCGAAAAAAAATTTGAACGAGCTTTTTGGCCGCAGTCAATTCGCGAGGCTTTTAAAAAGCTTATTCTATCCACTCTTTAATTTATCAAATAAAAAAATATTTTTATTTAATTTTAAGTCAAAAAATCCATTCTATTGACATTACCGGAAGAGGATATACAGAATTCTACCCTGGTGCTGGAGGGAGAGGTAAACAAATAAATCCTTTAATTCTCCATAAAAAATCTCTTAAATTTCCCCTCAGGCAAACTTTACGGAATTTTAAGTCTTCCAGTAAAATGTCATTTCAACACCGCCCCCTCAGAGTGTATTCAAAAAGAACATAAATGTACTCATTGGTGTCTTCCAGGTGCTTATGTTGGTGCTTTTACTTGTGTATGCCCAGATAATGTTAAAGGGTTGAAGGGTTGTTAATTTTAATATTTTTTTCTTTTAAACTCTACTGCCGTTTTTAAATTATATATTTTTATATTTTTTACTTGCCTTTCTTTAATTTTTAATTTTAATAAATAAAATAAATTTTATTTTTTCCTAAAAAATTGAATTTTACCCTAAAATTCCCAAAAATTAAAAAAAAATTTTTTCATTTAAATAACATTTATTTATTCTTTTACACACTTGTACTTAATATTTAAATTAGAGAGAAATAAAATGGGTTTATTTTTTAAAGACTGGACTTGAGAGGGATATTTTAATTATTGAGGGATGCATCTACAATTTTGTGGATTTTTTGGGATATTTTGTCACCCCCCTCCCCCTTCTTTTTAAAAAATAATTTTAGTGTTCTTCTGTCCAGTCTCTTTTTTTTAGGTTTACATTAATTAAAATTGAGTATCGTTAAATATGTGTGTATGTGTGTCTATTCGTTTTTTTAGTAAGCAAAAAAAGGCAAAAAAGAGAGATTGGAATATAAAAAAATTTTTTTTTAAAAAATCTTCTACTAATTAAAATCCCCTCCAAATCTCTTTTTATAACCACCGAGCTACTTTATGTGTGCTTTTTTTTTATTTTAGGTATATGTAGGTGTGTTTATATTAGGGATGGGCAACGTCTTCCTTATTTTTAAAAATGTAAAAGTCAGGGAAAAATCTCCGTTTTACAAGGAACTATCATCTACTATTCTATAAACAGAAATTTTGTATTTTTTGGTACCATTCGACAGAGGATCCCCGACTTCCTATCGCAAAAAAAATACAAACGATGGTTCTTTGTTAGCCAAAAAAAATTTTTTTTGTGGAAGCCAGAAGCCGGGAAAATCCCATCCCTAATACATAATATTTTTACATATTTTTTAAATAAACGAAAAAAAAATTTAATCAACATAAAATTTAAAAAATTAAAAAAAAACCTTTTTTTTAAATTTAATTATTGGGTCCACTCCATACTTTTCTCTTCTCTTCATTTTTTTTTAATTTTAAAATTTAAATTAATTTTTTTGGCCAATTTATTTTTTATTTATTTATTTTTCCCGTAGTTTTCTCCTCCTTTTCATCAACTAGTAACAAGTACTAGGCTTCCCAACACCATTATTATTATTTTTATTATTATTACCGTTGTTGTTACATTTTGGAGGTGTTGTTTCTTGATTTATTGATAATGATTCAAATTGGTTTTCGATTATTGATGGTCTTGTATTGTTGTTATCCTTCAAATTTTATTTTTTTTAATTAATTTATTTAAACTTTAGAGGTGTGAAAATCAGAAAAGTCAAAAAACCTCAAAAAAATTTAAAGGAATAATTATATGAAAAAAATTTTTTTTGATGACATTTGATCCCAATAATTAATTCTAGTTTTTTTAATTATAATTTTTAATCCTATTAAACCTCTACCCTCCAAAAAAAAATTTTTTTTCAAATAATTCATTTAAAAACTAGAATTAATTATTGGGATCAAATGTCATCAGAAATTTTTTCAAATAATTACTCGCCAATTTTTTTCATGATTTTTTCCCTTTTTTATTCTAATATTTTAATTTTAATTAATTTTAATTCTAATTCAATTCCCCCTAAAGAATTAAAAAAATACTCTCTCCCCTTACATTTTCCTCAATTAAAGGATGATACGGATCAATGAAAGTTTGTTGTTGATGAGGTTGATAAATTGGATAATAAGTTGGGTAGTAGTGCAATATATTAGCTATAGAAAATTATAAAATTATTTAAAAAATTTAAAAAAAAATTTAACCAGTATCAGTAAAATATTGGTATTGGGCGGCTGGATTTGTAGCATTATTGATCATCATTGGCTATAAAAAATTTTTTGTTGATAAATTTAAAAGATTTAAAAAAAAAGTTGTTTTACTAAGAATCCCATATAAATATTTGTTTTAATTTAAATAAAAAAAATTTTTTTGGGAAAAAATCGAGAAAAATTTTTTTTGATGACATTTGATCCCAATAAAAATTTTGACTCAATTTTAATTCCGTACTTGCTCATAAACGTACAAAACGAATTTTTATATATTTAAAAATCAATATTTGTTAGCTCAAATTAAAAAGAATTTTTTTGGGAAGAAATCGAGAAAAAAATTTTTGGTGACATATGATCCCAATAAAAATTTTGACTCAATTTTAATTCCGTACTTGCTCATAAACGTACAAAACGAATTTTTATATATTTAAATATCAAAATATTTGCTATCCCAATCTCAAAAAAATTTTTTTGGAAAGAATCCGACAAAAAATTTTTTTGATGACATTTGATCCCAAATTTAATTTTTTATTTTTAAAAATCAAAAAAAAATAAATTTAAAAAACCTGATATTGATATTGCAAAGCCATATACGGATTAATATATTGTTGTTGATTAGACAATATATTTGTAGCTGTAGTATTTGGCGATGGCATTATAGGTGGAGACATCAATGGTTGTATTGAAAAAAGTGAAGGAATTTGTGGACGTTGTTGTTGTTGATGTTGTTCTAAAATATTTAAATTATTTAATTGTTGCTGATCTTTTTCTCCTCCTCCTCCTTCCTCACTTTTTTCAACAATTCCATTTGTTGATTGAATTAGTGGTGGTAATTGTTGTAGTGGTTGTTGTTGATTATTAGTAATTATTGGTTCACTAAAAGCACTAGTTGGCGAAATTAATGAAGGCTTTAAAAATAAATTTTTTTTATTTTTAAAAGTTAATTCAAGATTACTAGAAACCAGGTTACCAGAAAAATTATTACTGGAAAACAGGGAAAGGTCAAGTCACCACCCTTCTTTCTTTCAACCCAATTCATCCCCCCACAGCTAGAAACCAAAATTTAACAGGTTTTGGTCTGGATTAATTTTTGAATTTATCGACTTGAGAACTCTAATTCTGGACCTTAACTCTCAAAATTAAAGGGAATTGGTATTTAAAAATGAACATAACCGGAAAACAAAGACCCGTAAATGCTTTAATTAAAGCTCTAGGCGTCTATTTTTCAATATTTTTCAATTATATTAGGGTGAACTTCTATTATGGAATGGGCGTTTGGTATTTTATTATTTTTTAAATAGGCTTCCTTGGGTGGGCTTTTATTAGATATGGGCTTCCAATATAGCCGGGCTTTAATTAGAGCATTTACAGAATTCAAAAATCAAGTGTCGCGAATGACCACCCCCCCCCCCGCCCACTTGTACGTCTTTCCTAATAAAACCCCTCAAATAAAATTTAAAGAAAAACCTCATTAGTCAACAAAATCTGTCCAGTCGGATAAATTTGGAAAGGAATTCCACCTCCTCCACCACAACTTCCATTCCCTCCAACAGCCATTTGATGATGAATAACAGCCCCACTACTTGCACTACTACTACAATTTGAAGTAGACATTCCTTCTCCTCCCCCAGCAGTTACAATTTCTAAATTTGAAGGTTGTAACCAAGCAGCAAATTGTTGTTGTTGTTGCTGATTAAACAAAGTTGTTGAAGAAGAATTTGTCCAATCAGAAATTTCAAAAGAACGTGTACGTCTAGATTTGTTATTGTTGTTGTTAAATTGTGAACCTCCAGAAGTATAAAAACGATTCCGAAATGGACGATAAGAGGATGGAGGTGGTCCGCCAAAATTTGTGGTGCTTCGATGATTGCAAAGTGTTGAAATGTTTGACTTGAAAAAATTGAGAAGATTTTAAAAAATTTTGACAGAAAAGTTTAAGAAAGAAAAAGGGTTGGGAATAGAGAAGAATCTAAAATTCAATTCCTAAATTTACAACAAAAAGTGGCAAATGTAGTAAAGTTGTGAAAGACGCATAGACCCCAAAAAGGGAATGACGGAAAAAAAATTTTAATTTTTATAAATACATAGAAGGGTTGGGGATAGGTAAGTAACTCTGAAATTTAATAATTTCTAGTCCTATAGATCTACAACAAAAAAAAAGAAAAATGTAGTTTCCAAGCGTTGACTAAAAATCTGCACTTCCCGAAAGGACCAAAAAAGGAGGAATGATTGAGGGAAGACCGGCTACGGGATCCCACGCGATATTTTGAGGGTTCCTGCAATACGCTTTTGCCGGTCTCTAGTACTTATGTTAATAAAGATTAGAAAATTTTTCAATAAAATATTCGAGAAGATAAAGACTTTTCGATCTTATTAAAATTTAAAAAAACCTCATCAAAACTCTGCACATTTCGCCGTCCAAAATGAAATTTGTCTTCAAAGTTTGAATGTTTAATCAACGAACTGAACTTGATATCAGGACTATAAAATAAAGAAAAAATTAATTTCTTAAGTAGAAACTGAAAGAAAACAAAATTATATTTAAAAAACCGATTTAGGAAAGAAAAAATTTTTGGGACCAAATGTCCATTTTTTGGATTTTTTCGGGTTTCCTTGATTAATCGAAAAAATCCCCTAAGAAATGGAAACAAACATTCTTGTATGTCCCTTCTGTTTAGTAATCACGACTTGTTGTCCACTTTGATCCACATTGTGAATAAGCCCAAAGAAAGCCGCAACACGATGAATCAGCTTTTTATAAAATAATTTTATTTAAATTTTAAAAATAAAAAAACCATTCGATTGTAGGAAGATGTTGGAGGAAACCAATGATAGGATTTGCTAGAAAATATTAAAAATTAGGAAAATTAGTTTTAATAAAATTTTTATAAAAAATTTAAAAAATTGGGACAAAATGTCCCCCAAAATATAAAATAAATAAATTTAAAAAATAAAATAAACCTTTCATCCTCAACAAATTTCCTCGTCTCCTCCTCAATAAAAAGCAAAAATTCTCGATCTTTAGCATTTTTATGAAGTGTGTTCTCCACAAAACGTAGAACATCAATACCCATAGAATCGGCATATGAAAGATCTAAAAAGGAAATTTTTTTATTTTAAAAATTGGGACAAATTAAAGAAATAAAAAGTATCAAGACCTATGAAAAATTAATAGTTATATAAGCCTGAGAAGCTTAACGCCATAAAATAACCCAGTGCTCCAAGATATCATTAAACATCGAATCCTTAAGCTTCTCCTAGGACTTAGGCATGTTACTTAATGGCTTTAGGAAATCTTCTAATTTCTCAGTAAAACTTAAAATATCCTAGACCAGAAATTTGGCAATGAAAATGACCTAAAACCCTATAAAATTAATCAAATTTAACCTCTAAATAACTGCTTTTTTGGAGACTCAGCTTGCTTTATAGACAATTCCTCTTTATTTTCATCATCCCCAACAACAGCATCGCTTCTAGTAAACACTTTTCTTTTGTTTAAAGTATCCTCAAAATTGAAAAATTAAATTTAAAAATTTAACTTAAACAAAAACAAACCTGTCTTTGCTCAGCCATTTTTCTTTAATTTTTAAATTAATAAATAAATAACCAAAATAAAAAGAATAAATAAATTTAGTCAAATTATTTCCAAAATCTCTAAAAAAATTAAAAAAATTTTAGAAAAATAAAAAAAAAATTTAAAAAATAAAAAAAAAAAAAAAAATAGAAATGATGTCGCTTTAATTTTTTATAAAAACAAAAAAAGCGCCTGTTTAAAGTTAACGCACTATTTCTTCTTTCTTTTTTTCTTTTTCAAAACACGACTGAATAAAAATTTTTTCAAAATTTAAAGAAAACAGAAGAATCCCTTTACACTTTTCTATAGGAATGGAATTGGAATTCTAATTTGTATTCTAAAAATGGTTAACTCAAATCCTACACACCTAAAGACAAGGAAATTTCGAAATCGGTATCTTCCAAAGCCGGTCTAAAAAGAAATAGTGCATAAAAATAAAAGACGTAAAAAGAAAAGAAATGGAAACACCCACTTTTTGCCAATAAGGGTAAAAAACCACGTTTTGCCAATAGGCTTATTGACAAAACGAGGAATTTAATCCTTATTGGCAAAATATGGTATTGGTAAAATGTGAGAGACGCGAATAGGAGAATTAAGAGCGGGACGTTTCAGTGCCTTCGTTCAGTGTTAAAGTAAAAGATGCCAGTTTAGTGCCCACATTTCAGAGCCTTCTCTCCCTTTCAAATATTTTTGGCTTTTGGTTTTCCAATTCTTTCTTCAACTTAAAAATGGTGTAAAAAGGAGTATTTCCCTTCCGTTTCCTTACAAAAATTAATTAATTACCTTTAATATAAATCATTTTTATTAAAAAAAGTTTAAGAACGCTTCTCTAGGTGTAAAAGGGTGGGACTCATTTTTGCATAAAATTTCAAGTAAAGAATATATAAATTATTAAATTTTTCTTGCTCTATTTAGAGTAAAAATTATAAATAATTTTTTGCTTAAAAAATTTTCGAAAAAAATTTTTTTGAAAATTTTTTTATTGTTAATTAGGTCCATTAATTAATATAATGAAGCTCATTTTATTTTCTTTACTAATTGTTGCCTTCGAGGTATTAAACTTTTCAAATTCAACAATCGTTAGGCGTGAATCGGTTCAAGTACAACCTGTTAACAATACAGTGGTGAGAGCTTAATTTAAAATTATGAGGGGGAGGAATGAAGTTGTTCTAAGTATGGGGACATATGGGATGAGTAATTGTCCCACAAACCCTTTGGTTTTCCTTGATCATGCCGCCTGAAAACCCCCCTACTCCCTTTGGGTTCTTCCGATAGACCCCCCCCCCCCCCCCACTGAATGCCGCCAACTAGGTGAGACATTTGGGGAGGGGGATTAACTACTGTTCTACTTCCACAGAAGATTACCGGATATCTCCCTTTCACACTCACTCCTCAAATCATTTCCCTCCAATTGCCCCTCCCCTTCTTCTTCCCAAAATTAATTAAAATTTCAAAAAAAAATTTTAGACGGACACCAAAAATTCTTCTTCTTCTCTTCCAAACAAGCCACAGCCAGAATGTAAAATGCAATGCCGTCCATCCCCATTAAAAAGAGGACGAGAATGTTATATTGAATGTCATGGAGAATTACCCGCAACAGTTCGAGTAGCCCCTATTTTGGATCAGAAATGTGCTGAAAAGTGTAATGGAGGGCCTGTTGGGGATTACTCTAATTTTAAGAGAGAATGTGCTGTTAAATGTGCAATTCCTGAACGAAAATAAAGTTGATAGATTTTTTTGATAGATTTGATTTTTTAAGAATTGTTTTTTTTCAATAAAGTTTTATTGGCAAAATGTCAATTTTTGGCCTTGTTGGCAAAATGTCTATTTTTAGCCTTATAGGCAAATTGTCGATTTTAGCCTTACTGGCAAATGTCAATTTTTAGCCTTATTGACAAAATATGGAGGAACGCTATTTTCTTTCTCTAACGTTAAAGAAATAATGCGCAATCAAAAAAACTGCACTGAAACGCCATTTTTGTGGGACACTGAAACTATGGCGGTGAAGTGACCCATTCTAATTTTTTAAATTTTTCAAAAAGTCATTTTGCCAAACTGTTAATAAATGGACAGTTTGTCCAAAAATTGTGAAAAATTCTCTCATATTTAAAGAGAGAGATAAAAGATTTTCTGAATAGTCGTCGGAATTTGGTTTCAGCAGCATTTTGGATTTCTTCACCTAATTAAGGGTATTTTTTGGGCGCGCGGTCATAACGGCGCAAAGCCATAACTTGCTTCAAGATTTCCGAATCTTACCAAGTTTAGTATTAAACGACTCCACTCATCGAGCTAAAGAGATTAATTCCAAAGTTGATAAGGGCCAGAAATTTTCCAGCTAGTTATGGCTTTGTGCCGTTATGACCGCGCGCCGTTTTGGGCTTAATTTTTTTTGCTTGTTTGGGAGTATTCTATTTAATTTTATTTAAAATTTTTCTTTTTTCAAGCTAATTCTCAATAAAAATGAATACAAACATTGTAAACCCCGAAAAGGCACGACGAATAGACAGCGACCAATTCGATGTTGGATCAGTTACAAGTCGAATGTTGATGGGGCAACGAACATTGTCTATTTTGTGTCCTTTTATTTATTTGCCTTTTCTTTATGCTTATGCTTTTTTTGGTGCTTGGATGTTTACGGTTTATTTTTTTATTAAGTGGGGCCATTCAGATTCCTTCGAGAAATAGAGAAACCGAGATTTTAGGGAATATAGGTCCTGAATCTGTCCCTGGACTTGGGCTTAGTCCATGGGATTTGGAAAAATATCGGCTTATCCAGCTCGATCCCCACCAGGGATGTCATCGGTTGAGAAAAAAGTCGGGTCGGGTTTAGGTTCGAGAAAAAGTCCGGGTCCCGTGACATCCCTGATCCCTACAGTAATAAGTAGAGTAGTAGGACTCTCCGATTGGTCCCATAAAGACTCCTTCAATCAGAAAAACTGTTTAAGACCTAACCCACTTCTTAGGCCCATTTCAAAAACCTTTTTTTAGAGAATTGAAAGCAAACATACTGCATTACAATCGCCGTATACACCAAATAACAAAACTGGTTGTGGATCCAGGTTTCTTATTAAAATTAAAAAAAAATATTTTTTTACTTTAGTTATGAACCATTTGCCGATGTTGTTAGAGATGGGATACCTTATTCAATAAGTGTGTTTACAACTGTTGGATACGGCGTTCAGGTTATTATTTTTTGGGAGGTTTTTGAATGAATTTTTTGACGTTTTGAAAGAATTCCAAAAATTTCCCAAAATGCCCAATTCTCATAATGTCCATTTTCAAAATGTCCAAATTTCAAAATGTCAACTTTTTTCTTTTCAAGGCCCCGGAAACTTCCGCTGGCAGAATAGCTACAATTTTCTATGCGATGCTTGGCATTCCCTTATATTTTGCATTTACTGCAGATATTCAGGATAGAATTGATCAGTTAATTTTTGTTTGGCTCTATGGACTAATTTTTAAGAAGAAAAAACATCAAATTAAAATTGCAAGATGGAAAAAATTTTTGGTTACAATTTTTATTGCCGTGTCCTATTTGTTTGTTCAAGGAGCCATTACTATGGTATTTTTAAATTTTTGAAAATTTCCAAAATCAAAACGCCCAAAACTCAAGACGCCAAAATCCCAAGACTCAAAAAGATCCCAAAACGTCCAAAATAAAATTTTTCTCAAATTTTAGTACCTCGAAAGCAAGGAGGAATGTGGAGGCCGTTGGACTTATATGGTAGCGGTATATTTTGTTTTCCAATCTGCTGCTCTTATTGGGTTTGGGGATTTGACAGCATCAAGAAGTTTATATTTGACAGTTCATTTACCAATGTTAATTATTGGGCAAGTATTGTTACAATCACTTTTTGTTGAAGCAATTGTAAGGAAGTTTAAAATAATTTTTTTGGTGTGTCAATTACTAATAGAACCCCCCTCTCCCCCTTGAAGTTTTTTTGAAAAATTTTTTGTGCTTTCAAAACCGGACTGGTAGGCTCATACAAGAACCTCAAGAACGATATTTTGAAAAATCTTCGATTCCTGATAGAGCTTTATGTTTGAGATCCTGTCCATCCAAAACCCTTTCCCTCTCTCATAAGGGAGAATAGACTCCCCCCAACTCTAATGGGGACATCAAGATTCTGTTAAGTACAAGGCCTCTCCCTCTCTTCAAACATACCCATCTTTTTTTAACAATTTCTCCCAAAAAAATTTCTCTTTTTTTCAGAAATATATTCGTTATAAATTTCCTTTATGGGTTGAAAATGCTTGGGATGCTTTTATGAAAGCTGCTTTCAATAAAAACCCTCCAAACATGATTAAATTTCCTCAAGAAACACAACCATCAGCTAGACCAAAAAAGAAAAAAGAAAAGGCAATATCTAATAAAGCTAATAATAAAAAGGTTAGAGTATAAATAATTATATTTACTAATTAATTAATATTTTAATTGTTGTAATTATATTGTGTATTGTTAGGTTGTTAATTATTCTATATTGTGTATTTTTAGGTGTTGTATAAATTGTAATTTATATTTTTACTATACATTTTAATTATTTCAACTTTTTACAAATTGTAAAAAGTTGATAAATTAAACATTTTACAATTTGTAGTTTTTAAAGTTTAACTTTCTACAAATTGTAAAAGTTTAACTTCAAAACTTTACAATTTGTAAAAAGTTGAATTTAAAAACTACAAATTGTAAAATGTTTAATTTATTGTAGAACTTTACAATTTGTAAAAAATAATTTCAGACTTTACAAATTGTAAAAAGTTTTATTAAACCTCTAGCTTTTTTACAATTTGTAGTTTTGTCTTTTTTGGGGGTGTATCTTGCCTTGTATATTCTTCATATCTTTATCAAACAATTTTAAAAAATACATTAATATTTAAAGCGTTTCGATTATGAATATTAATATTTTAGTAAAAACATTTTTACAACAAAATGGGTATATATAAATTAATTCTTAAAACAAGTTTCAATTTCAAAAATCGAAAAAAAAAACTTTTCTTATGAAAGGATTATGGGGAGAGTTATATAAGATTAGTCAACAAGTATTCAAAAAATATATTTATAATTTTTGAAGCGCCAAGTGTTTGGTTTTAAAATTTATTCCTTTTATAGTACTTAACTAAAATTAATTTTTTTTGGTTGTTAAAAGCAAAAAAAAACTCGAAAAAGGGGCAGAACTTAAAAATAGGGCCCATAATCAAGGTAGATGGCGCTTCCTAAGAAATCTCCAAAAAAAAAAATCCGGCAATCTTACGAAGTTAGAAATGCTAAAACAAACACTTGGTGTGCCAAAAAAATTTTTTTAAACTTATAAATAAAAAAAACCTTGGAATGTTAATAATTCAACTGCATTGCAGCAATTTATTCATATTCTTCAGGCGACAAAAATTTAATACTCATTTCTGGGACTGTGTCAAGCTCTTTATTTTTATTGTTGTTGGAAGCATTGCTTAGTTTTACAGATTTTTTACGCATTTGGATTATCAGATCTTTTTTGTTGTATTTACCATTTGGATATGTTTTGTAGTAATATTCGTCTTCTTCTTCAACATTACCCTTTTTATAAAAAAATAAAATAAATTTTTCGAAATTTTTTTGGGAAATTCTAAAAAAATTTTTTTAAAGTTATTTTCAATTTTTCAAACCTCGAATTTTTTCAAAAAAAAATTATAGAAATTTTTTGGAAAATTTTCAAAAAATTTTTTAAATTAGGAATATTTTTTTTCAATTCCTAGAAAATTAAAAAATTTTCCTTATGAAAAGTCCGCAAGTTTTGTCCGCAAGTTATATTCTTGTTTTAAATTTCTCAAAATTTTTTTAAAATTTGTTTGAAAATTTAGATTAATTTAACATAAAAATCTAAACCCTTACATCCTCTGCTAAACTAAAACTGTGCTGAAGATTTTTAAAATCACCATCCAAATAATGTCTGCTATAACGATGAGCACTCTAAAAAATTAATTTTATTTTTTTTTTCAAATTTATTTCCAAACCGAATTCATTTCCGCAAATTTATCTCGGACAAAAACACTAACAGATTCATTTCTTGGAATTGTATTTTCACGTGGTCTTTGTAAAGCAACAGAAGAGGGAACTACTACACCTCCCAAAAGGGGTTGTTCTGTAGTGGTAAGGTAACGTTGAGATATACTCATTCTGAAATTAAAAAATTTTTTAGGAAAAGTCCGCAAATTTTATCCGCAAGTCATATAGGTATAAAGTTTTATCCAAAAGATAAATAAAAAAAGTATGATCCCATAATGTCAAAAGTCCTATCTACGACGCCTTTTTCATATTTAGGCATTTTGTTTAAACTTGCGGATATTAAAAAAACTTGCGGACAGATTTTGCGGACAGACTTAGGGAATAAAAATTTTTTTTAAAAATATTTTAACAAAAACCTTGGAGGCAAACTCTGTGCCAATTGTAAATCTCTACAGCTCTGTACTGTTGGCATTCCAGCAAATGATCCATGTTTTTTAAGATAACTAACAGCTTCTGTTACTTGAATTTCTTCGTTGTATTTGACAAGTTTCATTCCCCTATCTTCCGGTTGGAGAGTAATAAATGGGCGTAGGTATTTGTCGTTAAAGCGTTCAATTGTCATTCGAAACTATGAAAAAATTAAAAATTTTTTTAAAAAATTTAAAAAATCGAAGAAAAAAATTTTGAAAAAATTTCAAAAAAATTTTCAAAAAAAAATTTTAAAAAAAATTTCAAAAAATAAAAAAAAATTTTCAAAAATTTTTTAAAAAATTTTCAAAAAATTTCAAAAAAAAAATTTCAAAAAAAAATTCAAAAAAATTCTCAAAATAAACCCAATAATTTCCACGTAGTCCAGCAATACTTTCAACACCACCACCAATATGGCTACAAACATTATCTGCAATCATTTCAAAAACTGTCTTTTTACGAACTTCGTGTTGTTTAACTTTGAGATATGTTACCAATTTTTTTATTGAGCCTCCCTGAAAAAATAATATATAGAAGGAAATTGCAGAAGTTTGGAACGTTATTTTTGCGGACTCCTTCCTTTTGCGGATATTTTTTTCCGCGGATTTTCTGCAGACATTTTTTGCGGACGTATTTTTGCGGACGATTTTTTGCGGATTTTCCTATGCAGAGATTTTTTGCGGACTTGTAATTTTGGGTTTCTTACGGATTTTTCTTCACTTTTCTGAATAAAAGCATCCCTAATATAAATTCATCTATCCAAAACTACGAGAAATAGGAGCAAAAAAGTAAGCAAAAATAACCCAGAATACCAAGCAAACTTTAAAAATAAAATTAAAAACCTGTACAAAAACAGTAAAAACAATAACAATAATAGTAGTCGAAGCCAACATATTCTTACAACAAATTAATTCCTGATTTAAAGACATAACTAAACCATAACAAACAGCCCCTCTAATTCCTCCATAACCCATAATAAATTGATCAACAATTCCAATTTTTTGTAAACGTTTTTTATTTACCAAAGATGTTAGGACTCCAACACTAATAAATCGAAAAACAAAAATTGCAAAAAGTGTAATGAAAATGAAAGCAAAATCCAAGTCATGATTTTTTGAAACAGCAGAAAGGCCAAGAAATACAAATATAACTGCTTCACAACTAAAATTGAGGTTCTGGTTAAATAAGGTTCTGATATAGGACAGGCGGGTATGGTCTTGTCTAACCAAAAGCTAGAATCACCAAACCCCCAAAAGCCATTAACTCACCAAACCGTGGAAAAAAGCTTGTTTCACCAAACCCCCAAAAGCTGTTGAATCCACTGTTTGGTGATTCAACAGTTTTTGGGGGTTTGGTGAAACAAGCTTTTGGAGAGATAAAACGCTCCGGGACAGGCGTTAAAGGAGAGTATATACGACCCTAACATTGTAGGCATCCAACAAAAAAATCAGACAAACTCTTTTATGGGTCCCATACATTCACAAGAGGCTTATGTCCTATCCCTGAGCAGAATTAAGTTTAATTTTTGGTTTAGGATTTGAGTTCCAAAAAAACTCCTTAATGGGTTCCATACATTCACATGGAGAGCATGTCCAACCCTAGACCCAAAAAATAATTTTAATAAAATAAAATGAGGGACGCATACCTTCAAATAAGACAACTGTTCTAAATTCAGAACCAAAAATAAAAAAATAAAACAGAGGACTCTTACGCTCCCATAGGGAGCATGTCCTACCCATAGCCAACAATTAAAATTAAAAAAAAATTTTTTTTTAAACCTAGATGAAAGTGTCTTCATAAAATAATTAACGGTAACCAAAGACTGTTCAGAAATATTTCCAACAATATATTGCTTCATTCCCATACCACAGACTACAATAGCTAAAATTCCTGATAAACCAAAAGATTCTGCTATTAAATAAGCCAAATAAGGGAAAAGAAGGCATGTTAAAGGTTGGACAACAGAAACGCCTGCACCGAATCTGAAAAAAAAAGAAATAGAATTTTTTGTAAATCTCATATATTTTTCTAAGTTCTCCAAAAATTTCAGAATTTTGGAGCCAGAATTTCAGAAATTCTGACCAAAAATGAATGTTGCTTCTCCAAAAAAGCCTTATTTTTCTAAGTTTATCGACTACAACTTAAAAGTATTTGATAAAAAAATTCTGAAATTTTTGGAGGAGGTAACCAAATATGCTAAAAAAATTTTAGAAAATTTTCATAAATTTAGGTTTCGCCTAAGCGTCAATTTTGAGACGCGCGCCAAAAGGTCCAGGCGCCGAAACGAACCCCAAAATTCATTCCGGAAAACACTTTTCCGGATTTTATATTATTTGGAAGAGTATTCTCCAAATAATCAGAGTATTTCCTTCCGAAAAAAAAATTTTAATTAAATTAATAATACTTTGTAACTATTCCAGTTAAAACAGCCCACAACGCACCGACCAAAATACCTCCAACAGAAACCCAAAAGAAGGCAATTACGGCAAGTAAATAATCTGTCCAGAAGATTGCGTCTACTCCCGCAGCAGCCATAGCATGTAAAGTGTGATAAAGAACCTTTAAATAAAAAAATTTTTTTAATATTTGTCCGCAAAAATTTATGCGGACAAAATATTTGTCCGCAAATTCTGTCCGCAAAAATTTTTTTAAATTTTTCAAAAAAATTTTTACAATAGTAACAGCATCATTAAGCAGACTTTCTCCAAATACACAAATATAGAGAAGTTGGTTAACATGAATTTCCTCAAATACACAGATTACCGCTACAGGGTCAACCGCACTTATTAATGTTGCAAACAAAAATAAATCTATTGGAGATGGATGGCCATGAAAATAATTTTTGAATGAGTAGAGGGTTAGGCCTGTTGCTGCTGTATTCCATAAAGTGCCTACAACTGCGTATGTTGTTATTGTGCCGATATTACGGAAAAACTGAAAAGGGAAGTTTTTTGGGGGATTTGCGGATTAAACTTGCGGACATATTTATTTTTTTAGCAGACAAACTTTTAAATGAAAAATTGTCCGCAAAAAATTTTTGCCCGTAAAATAAAGAATTTTCCGCAAAAATAAAAATATCCGCAAGTTTTATCCGCAAAACCCCCAAAAATCAAAATATTAAAAAAACCTCTCCTCACCTCCTTGTTAGGCATAAAATATCCAGCTTCCAAAGCAATCGGCGGCAAAAGATAAAGAAAAAACCAATCGGGCTCCAAATAAATTTCCTATACTTTAATATTAAAATAAATTTTTTGCAGCAATTCCAACAAGCTAGCCTGTTCTGGAAATACAAAATGCAAAATCCCTCCAAAAACACTTCCTAATACCAGCAATAAAGCTGAATCCGGTAATACTCCTTTGATTCTTTCCAACCGATGAAAAACTAGAATTTTTAATTAATTAAAAATGAAATTTTTTTAATTCCAAGGATGTGCGCAAAAAACGCAAAATTAGAATAAATGACAAAAAAAATTTTTGAAAAGCCAAAAAATAATCTTGAAATGACAAGAAAATGGCACACATCCCCGATTTTAAGAAATTAGAAATAAAAATGAAAAGTCCGCAAAAAATTTTTTTGTCCGCAAGTTTTGTCCGCAAAAAAATTTTTGTCCGCAAATTTATAAAAAATTAAAGAAACCTATTTTTGCCAATATAGTAATAAAAAACCAAAATGCAAAAGTGAGTTGTGTTTGATGTTCTTCAAAATGCATTTCAAAAAATACAACTTTGTCCCTCCTAGCATAATGATGAGAAAGTGGTAGAGATGAAGAAACATTTATTTGGTCAATATTTTGTTGTGAATTAATAGTATCATTATTTAAAGTCAAATTAATATAATTAGGAGTAGTTGATGTTGATGGAAAAAGAAGAAAAGATTCTGTTGTATTTGAATACATTTTCCCTTTAAAAAATTTTAATTAAAAATAAATTTGCAAAAAAAATTTTTTGGTTAAGTGGGTAAGAGCCCTGAAATAGGGTCGCGGGTTCGAGTCCTTTTAGGGTTTATCGATATCTTTTGATAAAATAAATATTTTTGAAGTCATTTTCCCTTAAAAAATTTAATTAAAAATAAATTTGACAGAAAAAATTTTTTGGTTAAGTGGGTAAGAGCCCTGAAATAGGGTCGTGGGTTCGAGTCCTTTCAGGGATAATTAATATTTTTTGATTAAATAAATATTTTAAAAGATAAAATAAACATTTTAAATAATCTTCTAGGCTTAAACAATTTTTAAAACAGCCAAATAATTTAAAAACGCGGATTTTTCTAAATTTTGCGGATTTATTTTGCGGATTTCTACCACAATTTTTATTTATTAATTTGGGTAGGAAAATCAATTAAACACGAAAAAAAGGAACAAAAAAGGACAACAAAGCTTATCTTTAAATTAATTGTTCTTCAATCTCTAATAAAGAAAAATGACAAAATCTTAAAAAAAGCTATTTTTTATAAAGCGTTCATTTAGCCAGAAAAACAATAAAAAAAATTAATTATATATTAGAAAAGCCAAACAAAGCCTTTGGACTAGACTATAAAAAAAGAATATAAAAAAATAAAATCAATCAAGCTTTCCCCTATTTTTGTGTCTAGCTTCTCTGTTAGAGCTAAATAGAGTCAGAGAGGAAACAATTATAATGGTCATTCTCTCTATTTTTTATCTATGTCTTCTCTCTCCTATTACCTTTAAAAATGTACTTTTTATTCAAGAGAGGGATGGAATTTTTGTGAGGAATTTTTTTTTGGTTTTTGGTTATTGACTCACTAGGGATTATTTAGTGATGAAGTTGGGGGGAATTCCTTTCATTTTAATTCACATTTTTGAAATTTCAGAAAATTTTTAATTTAGCTATTTTTGGCATAATGTTTATGTAGGCGGAATTTGTGAATTTATTTTTTTATAATGGCAGGATCCTTGTTATATACCAAGGGTGTGCCGTTTCGTCTTTCGCTTTTTAAAATCTGTTCGACACACCCCACCCATAATTTTTGGGAATAAAATTTTACCAAAAAAATTTTTTTGGGTTTTCTAAAAATCGTAATCTAACGTATGAACATTTAAAGAAGAGGAAGAAAAGAATTTTGAAAGAAACAAATTTTTAAAAAATTATTGTTCTTTAAAAATCATCACTACCTTTAAGGTTACTATGACATTATTTTTTGTTTTTTTTTTCATTTTTTCTACACAATCTCCTTATTTTTAAAAGACATTTTGGAACCAAATAGGATTAAAAAGCAGGCAAATAATATTTAAGTAGAATATTTAAATAAGCTTCAAGTTTAGCTTAAAGGATTATAAATAATGAATTAAATAACAGGATAAAACGCAAAAACGCCTCAGGCAAAATAAAATATTTTTCAGACGTTTATCTATTTTTTGGTTGCCTAGGGCACCCAATTTAGGTGTTTATTGGGTGAAAATAATTAATTTGTTTTTTGTCTGTATTTTATTAAAAAATAAATAAAAATAAATAAATTCATTTTTCAGGCTTAAAAAGCGAACAGAGTGAAATCTAACGAATAAAAATAATTTTTTTAAAAATATTTAAAAGCTTTTTATGAGTAACAAGAAAATAATAACAATGACATAAATATGGTTTATTACAATAAGCACTATAATAAATAAATAAAAATGGAAAAAAATAAATAGATAGATAAATGGAAGAAAAAAATAAATAAAAGAAAAAAATGAAAAAAAAATATTTTAAAAATTTTAATTAAAAAAAAAATTTTTTTAATTAAAAATAGTAGTAAAAAATTAAATTATGTATAACTTTCTTGAAGATAGTTTTAAACGGAAGTTCTTTTTAAATTCGGATTTTTTTGAAAATTCTGATGTTTAAATTTTAACAAAATAAATATGTTTGTTTTTCTTTTGTTTTTGTTTTTCTGATTTCTCCGGAAAACACAAGCACAGCTCCTACAATTCTTTTTCCAGGAAAACACAGCCGGAAAACACGACTAAAAGATAAATTTTGGTGTTTTCCGGAAAACACAAAATTTAATTTAATTTCTCAGGTTTTTTCAAATTCTGATTTCCAATAAAAATGTTTTTATTAAATATTCTGATTTTTCCATAAACCCCTGTATTTTTAATTTAAAACCCCCTCTACCTCTTTATTAAAAATAGAGAAAAATCAGAATTTAATAAAAACACATTTTCTTCATGTTTTTATTAAATTCTGATTTTTAACAACATTCCAACAAAACACATCCGGATAAAACAATTTTTGTGTTTTTTGGGTCATATCTTTCTTTTCTAAGATTTATAAGGAAGAAAAACGATTTTAGCTTTTTGAGGGAATTTAAGGAGGAAAATTTAGGAAGGAAAAATTTCGGAAATGCCCGCACAAACATGTTATTTTATTTTAATTTCCATATCTGATCATTTTTCTTTGTTTTTAATTTTCAACGTCAGAGAATAGAGAGAAATTATTTTCTTTTTTTTTTATTAAAAATATTCATATTTTTTTGGAATTATAAATAAATATATTTTAGATTATTATCTAAATATTTTATTAATATTATTATTGCTGTTTTATTAGCGCACTACACCAACACTTTTGCTTTTATCCTCAAAGACGCGTAAAAATTAATGAGGAAAATAAAAATCAGAATTTAATAAAAACATGAAGAAAATGTGTTTTTATTAAATTCTGATTTTATTTATTTTTTCATGTTTTTATTAAATTCTGGTTTTTCTGTAAAACTTTTTTCAGCTTTCCGGAAAACACAAATAATAATTAATTGTTTTTAATAAATATATTTTCTGGTCTTTCCGGAAAATACACCCAGTTAATTTATTTGTTCCGGTTGTTTTGGAAAAATACAAATTATGATTCTTCCGGAAAACAATTTAATTTCCGGAAAACACAACAATTTAAATAAATTCTGATTTTTATCGAATAAATTCTGATTTTATTAAATACCACTCTACCTACTATACCCCTTCAGTATACGTATAAATAAAATTCTTATTTTCTTCTTAGTTTTCCCACAAAAATTTTTTTCTTAATTTTTAAAACATAATACCTATCTATAATTTAATATTATACAAATCATTTAACACAGAAAATCTTATTGAGAAAATTTTTTGATTTACACCTGATTGCCCTTAAATGCACAAGAAAAGGCGCAAATCTAAGAGGGGAGCCAAGGCGTAATTTTGGTTTCCAAAAAAATTTTCTTTTTTCCTTTCTCCGTCTGATCCTCTTTAAAACCACAAAATTGTCCCTTTTTTCTTTCCTCTATTCATCTCTCACCTGTAGGGCTTAGATACCACCAAACCTTCATCATGGCCTTGCCGGGACAAGGCCATCACATCGCGCATAGTAGCAACAAACAAAACAGAAAAAAATATAAAAATAAAGCAAAGCATGCAATTCACCGATATATTCAAATATACAATTGCCTATCCCCTTCCTATCAAAAAACCTTTTTTCTCTAATAATACAGAGCATTCTTCTCTTCAACAGATAAAAATATTGCTAAAATCTTCTATTATTTTTTCAGAATTTTTTTAAAAATTCTGAAAAATTTGACCAATTTCCCTCTAAAAATAAAAAAAAATATTTTTTGGCCATAAAAATATTAAAGCCTTTAGACTCTTACAAATAACGATCTTTCTGATCGACTAAAAAGCAAACTTCTCTATTTATTTTCTGTTCGTAAACAATTTTATATTGACCCAAACAAAATATGAACAAACAAAACATTTTAAATGCAGGTGGATTTCTGATTTTTATAATTATGTTTTGATTTAGTTCTGGTTTAGGTTTTATAAGGTTTGTATTTTTGTATTTTTACTCCGGAAACTATTTTTAAAAATACAACAATATATTTATGAAAAAACAATTTTATTATTATTTGTGTTTTCCGGAAAGTTTAAAAGTTTTACAGAAAAATCAGAATTTAATTAAAACACATTTTTATTAAGAATGTGTTTTTTCATGTTTTATTTTTATTCTGACTTTCTGATGTTTTGTGTTTTATTCTTTGTTGTTTTGATTTTATTCTGATTTTGTTTACTTTCATGTTTTATTGTTATTCTGATGTTTCTTTGTTTTGTGTTTTATTCTTATTCTGTTGTTGCTCAATCTTTGCAGTTGTGTTTTTAACCCACTTTTAAATCTTTTGAATTCTGGTTTTTAACCATTTCTAGGTCACACAATAATATGTTGAGGTAATAGGAGAGATTAAATGCTTAGCTTTACAAAAATTGAAGATTGTGCAATTCTTTAAAAATAGTCATTTTATTTTCCTGACACGCTCTTCTACGAAAAAATTTTTTTGTAATTTTTTTCTTGACAATTTTCCTCTTTTACAAAAGTGGTTTTATTTATATTTTTGTAAGGAAGTAAAAAGGCGTTTTAAAAGGAAGAAGGAAGAGAGGGGGAGAACGTCCTTGAAAAGGCGGAAGGGTCAAAATTGAGGAAGAAAATAAAAAATGACATCAAAAAAGTTTTGTCAAAGAAGAAAAAAGTCTAAAAATGCTCAAAAAGGCAAAGCGCTTTATTTTGACCTCAAACAGAAAATGCACAGGAAATAGGGCGGGTAAGGCATTTTAAGAGTTTTTAGTTTAATAAATACATAGGAAGGATATAGGTACCTATGTATTTTTTAATGTTTGAAAGAACATATTAATTAAAGAAAATAAAATCAGAATACAAACAAAACATAATTAAAAACAGAAAATATTAACAACACAACATGTATATTTCTGATTTTTAAATTTGTTTTGTTTATATTCTGATTTCTAGTTTAATTTTTATTTCTATAATATTTTTCCGATTTTGTTGTGTTTTCCGGAAAACATATTAATTAAAGAAAAAATCAGAATATAAACAAAACATGATTAAAAGGAAAAAGAAACTAGAAAACAACAAAACAACAACATGTTCAAATTAATTTCTGATTTTTTATTTTGTTCTGTTCATAATGTTTTTCTGATTTTTTAGTAATACCTATTTTTCTTATTTTGTTGTGTTTTCTTGTGTTTTTCAGATTATACTGAATAAACTAAAACTTTTTTCCTGGTCCAACATTAAATTAATTACTTAATAAACAGAAAGCGAAAATTCCCCTCTCCCCATTTTTAGTTTTTGCAATCTTCGACGCATTCACAATTTTTTTATTTTTAACACAAAAATTCTCGTCTTTATCTCCTTCATTTATTACTCTCTTCCTTATCCCGAAACTGGGAGATTTAATCAATGTACTAAATAAAATTAAATAAAAAGAAGGGGGGTTTTTTAGAACAAAAAGAAAGGAAAATTCCTTACATAGAAGGATCTCTAATTAATTTATTCTGATTTTTAAAAGCAGAAAAATTAATTCTGATTTTTTTCTGATTTTTTGAAATTTTGTTTTGTTTCCTCTTATGTTTTTATTTTTATTAAATTTTTTTCTGATTTTATTCTGATTTTCTTATTACTTTTTTCCACTTCCCCTCATTCGACCCGTTTATTATATTTATTTTTATGTGATTTTTTATTTCAACTTTTTTATCCGTCTAAATTATCCTCTTCATCTTTGAAGAAAAATAAATACTTATGTTGGAAGGGGTATTAAATGAGGATAATTCTGATTTTTGTGTTTTTGTTTTAATTATGTGTTTCTTTTGTTCTGATTTATTTCTATGTGTCTCCCTTCTGTTTTTGTATTTCATTTTATTTCCGATATTCTGGTTGTGTTTTTTAATATTTCTGATGTTCTGATTTTTGTTTTTAATAATTCTGATATTCTGATTTTTGTATTTTATTTTATTTCTGATGTTCTGATTTTTGTGTTTTCTCTAGTTTTCTTGCAACGTTTAATTAAATTAGTTGTATTTTCCGGTTTTATTTAAAGCTGGTATTTTAGAAGTATTTTTCCGGAACAAAAACACAATTTAAACAAAATTATAAGTTTCACTGTATTTTAATATTTATTTCTTCTTTATGGATTTCCTTTCTACTACTACTACATATATAAAAATTCCGGCTCAATTAATTTTCCATCATCTTTAAATATTTTATAAATTATTCTTGTAAAAAGCTCTTCATTTCCACTTTTAATAAATAAAAATATTGTCGACTTTTGACTGTCTCGCCGTTTTGGCGAAAATTTTGTGACTGTAAATATAAACACTTTGCTTTTCTTGAACCATTTATTTTAAATAATCGAATAAATTGTTGCACTTTTATTTTGTTGTTTAATTAATTATTTATTTTTAAATTTTAACAAAAAATTATTTTTTTATCTGTTCTCCAATGAAAATTGTCGAAAATTGTCTAGTTATTGGGCGTGGGCGTTTTGTTGCTCCTACCTTTTAAAAAGATATCTCCGAGGCTTCGGTTCTGGAGCTCTAATTCCCTAGATATTGGGCGTTTTGTTGTTCCGACCTTTTAGAAATTTTCGCTCCTGCTTCGGTTCTGGATCCTTACCAGGCAATGCTGTTCTCCCCCCAATTTTTCCCCATTTTCTATATTTTCTGATTTTTGACGGTCCCGCTGGTAGCTGCATACATAAAATAAAATACTATGTATTTTCAGGTATTTTCTCCTCAATTAATTTTTTTCGTATACAAAAATTCTGCTTTTCTTTTATATTTCTTTAAAAGTTGCTTTAAAAAAACCTCCTTTCCAAGTAAAGGTAATTATTAAAAAGAAGAGCGTGGTAATTGTTGTGGTGTCCCCACTTCACTCACTTTACTCTTAAAAATTAATTTATTTATATATAATTTTTGTACGTAGAAAGGAATAAATTTTTTAATCAATATATGGCCTATATTTTCTTGAAAAAATTTTTTGTTTTTATTTTTGATTTTTGAATATTTTTATTTTGCCATTTTATTTGGCATTATGTTTATTTTTTATTTTTTGGCGTTATGTTAATTTAAAAAAAATTTCTTAAAATTTCTTCCTTAAAATTTTCTAAAATTTTAGCCTCCAAAGATGCTTATTATTGGCTTTATTCTTTCTTTTTTAATTTTAAATATTCAACATTGTAAATCTATGCGTGTTGATCCACAAAGGATTATGGCCAGGCTTCGACTGGAAATGGAAGAAGCTGAAGAGAGGAGTGGTGGAAGAAATAGAAGACAACTGCTAGGAGGGGGTTCTCCAAAGGAAGAGACTATACAGGCAAGAATAAAAAACCTTTTTCTTTTAATTGGAGAGGGGGCGGAAAAATTAAAAAAATTTTTAAAAAATTTTTCAAAAAAAAATTTCAAAAAATTTTCAAAAAAATTTTCAAAAAATTTTTTTGAAAATTTTTTGAAAAATTTTCAAAAAATTTCTATTTAAAGGTAACAGCACCATTATTCTCCTCTCGACTCTTTGAATACGGCCCAGCTGCAAACGACAAAGAATTATTATTGTCTAGTAACGGGGGCGGTTTGGATATTGCAAAAAGAATGCCTCTGTCTCGTCCTCTCCTATTTTATGGCCAACCCCATTCTGCTATTTGGATTTTGAGTAATGGAGGGATTGGTTTTGAACAATCGGCACGTCAATACAGAGCAAATATATTGCCTAGCAATGTTAGAATAATTGTTCCCTTTTGGAATAGAAATGATTTGAGAGTTGGAGGGAAAATATTTTATAGAGAAGTGACGGGTAAATAATTAATTAATTTGCTCTCCTTTAAGCCTTTCCGGAATTGTAATTTTAATTTTTTTTTGTTTTCAGGAATGTATTTTCATTTTAATATTTTTCGGGAATCTAACTCGGATATTCTAATTTTCCGGAATATATATTACATTTTCCGGAAAATATAAATATAGTTTTCCGGAATTGTAATTTCTTGTATTTTTCCGGAATTGTATTTTTGAATAATTAACTTTTCCGGAAGCATATTTATATTCATTAATAAAAATTTCCGGAAAATTGTAAAATTTGTTTTCCGGAATTGCATAATTTTTCTATTATTTCCGGAATTGTAATTTTTATTTACATATTTTCCGGAATTGTATTTTTTGAGTTAACTTTCCGGAAGCACAATTATTAGTATTTTTTAAGGTTTGCATTTTCAGGAAGATTTACATTCTTTAACGCAAAATTCTGATATTCACTTTAAAATCAGAATTAATTTATTATTTCAGGAGGTCGTGTACTTGACCGTGGTCAAAGCGAAATACGCTACCAATACGAACTTGAAGTTAAAGTACATACAGCAGTGCTTGTTACATTTGATAAAATGCAACCTGTTGGGACTGATCCTTTACCTGATGAGGTAATTTGACTTTAAAAATTGAAAAAAAATTCTCTTTTAAAGAACACCAACACTTTCCAATTAGCCCTCTTCTCCACGAGCAATGGAACTTTTGCTAATTTTATTTACAGCAATATTGGATGGACACAAGGGGCTGAAGCCGGTTTTAATGCTGGGGATGGAAGTAATTTCTTTGCTCTTCCAACTTCTGGCACTGGAAATATTATGTATTTGGAGGATTATGGAAATACTGGTAAGGGATTTATAAATGAAATTGTTTCCGGAAAAAATCGTATGAACAAAAAATATCAGAAATTAAATACAAGTATTTTTCCGGAAGTTTACAAATATATATACGGAATTTAAAAATGTTTCCGGAAAATACAAATATAAATATTTCCGGAATTTATAACGGAAATATATTTCCGTTAACAAATTACTTTCCCGGAAATTAATATGTTATTTATGAAAATACAATTCCGGAAATATACTACCGGAAAATACATTTAAATTTTTCCGGTTTAAAAAATATTCTGAATTTAAAAATGTTTCCGGAAAATACAAATATAAATATTTCCGGAATTTATGAATATATTTCCGTTATCATATTACTTTTCCGGAAATTAATTTATTAATCAAAACACTACATATATTACCGGAAAATACATTTTAATTTCTGTATAATTCTGGACTTTACAATTCCGGAAATCAGACTCTCTTTACTTTTCTCTATTTTTCAGGTATCCCAGGGGAATGGATGTTTATTTTGGGAGATGAAAGAATTCAACGATGCAAGGCTGGAATTAAGGGGGATACTTGTGATGAAGGTAAAATAAAAAAATTTTAAAATTATTTTTTTTAATTTTTAGCTTGCAAAGCCGGCGAATTTGGTCCAGATTGTGTTCGTTGCTGTCATTGTGCGGAGGGTGCTTGTCATGAGGCTACTGGTGAATGTAAAAAGGGCGAATGTTCACAGTGCTGGACAGGGATTGCTTGTCAACAAAGTAAGGAGGGAAAAATCAGAATTCTGATTTTATTCTGAAATCAGAATTCTGATTTTTTCCAGAATTCTGAAGAATAATTCTGATTTTTTTCAAAATTCTGATTTAATTCTGTTTTTTTCCAGAATTCTGATTTAATTCTGATTTAAATTTTTTTCAGAATTCTGATTTATTTTGAAATCAGAATTCTGATTTAATTCTGAAATAGGAATTCCGATTTTTTCAAAATTCTGATTTTTTCAGAACAATCCCGTTGTTCAAACAAAGGCTCAAAATGTGCCCAAAATGCTCTTCAAATGACAGATTATAATAAATGTGGAGAACCTCAATATCGTTGTGAGTGTTTGGCAGGCTTTGCAGGAGATCCATACACTGAGTGTTCCGGTTAAATAATTTCTAAAAAATATTTAAAAAATTTTTTTTGAATTTTTAAAGATGTGGATGAGTGTACTCGACAGCCAAACGTTTGCCACCATTTAGCACAGTGTTCAAATACCCCTGGTAGATTTTTCTGTCAATGCCCTGAAGGGTTTCAAGGCGACGGTAAAATTATAATTTAATAAAAAATTTTCAAAAAAAATTTTTTTTTAATTTCAGAAAATTTTCAAAGAAAATTTTCAAAAATTTTCGAAAAATTTTTTAAAAAATTTCAAAAAAATTTTCAAAGAAAATTTTCAAAAATTTTCTAAAAAAATTTTCAAAAATTTTTTTAAAGGTATTTCTGAATGTGTTGCTTCATTCCTCTATCCTTTTGACCAGTCACATTTACTTCCTTCAAATGAAAAGGATGGAAGAGTTATGGAATGGAGATTAAGTCATCCTCTTCGAATATTTGGACGTGACAGGGACACTATTTGGCTGACAAATAATGGGTTGATTTTGGTGAAGGGGGCCAAGAATGTTCCTTCTATTGGAGATGAGCAACACAAACTTGACGGGATGGATGTTCAAGGGGTGAGCCTTTTTAGTTGAATTTTTGGGTAGGATTTATATTTTTAATTTTTTGGTTTTTATTTTGGATTCTATAACAAAATTTTGGCAGCCTTCTAAACCTACGACCTTATTGGCTCGACCAAAACCCAAAAATTAACCCAAAAGTTTACTTGGTTTTTCTTGGGGAGAGGGAGAAACTTCACATTTCTTGGTTCTGATGTCATAAGTCTCGTCGAAGATTTCCAAAAAATGTTACAAAATCCAAATCAAGCAAAATAAAACCAGGAAAATCAAACAAACCTTCACAATAAGAACAAATTTTCCAAAAAATTTTTCTACATTTCTAGGTTGCCCCACTCTTTGTGCCTATTGATATGACTTCAAATGGGAAAATTCTAGTCGAAGAAACAACCGATCCTCGAATACTAGGCAAAGCAGCCCAATTAATTAATACACAATTGGGGGCTTCTTCCGAACAACAACAACCTCGTTTTGTAGCAACACACGCATTATTAGTAACATATTCGAATGTCAGTATAGGCATGACAAAAACAACAAAAGAAGCTACAAACACCTTCCAGGCCCTCTTAATTGGTGGAAAAGACAGGCAAAAAAGAGGGGAAAGTTCTACTGTTACTTTTGTGCAATTTCTTTATCGTGATTTACATTGGGAGGGAGAAGAAGCTGAAGCTGGAATTATGTTAGAAAAATTTTTTTAGAAATTATAAAAAAGATTTTTCTCTTAAAGGGCCCCAGACAGAGACAACTCCATTTTATTGCCTGGTTCGGGTACTGAAGGTATTGAACAGCTTAGTCAACTCAGCAATGCACGGTGTGTTTTATAGAGGGGACATTTTGTCCCAAAAATTTTTTTAATCAAATTTCTTTTTTTTCAGCTCCCAAGGCATTTGGCTCTATAGAATAGACGATTTGGTCCCTTCAGCCTGTTTAAGACCAGAATTACAACCCCCCTATTGTGACACGCTCTCTGCAAGTCTCTCAGGGCCGTCTAAACCTATAGAAAATTCAATAGCATCAGCACAACCAAATACTTCCCCGAATCCTCCACAAGAGAAAGAAAAAATTAAAAATGAGGAGGAAGAGGAGGAGGAACATTTTGACAAAGGAATAGAGCAACAACAACATCAAAATTTGCCTGATTTTTCAAGGGAAGAGCAAAGCGGTGAAGAGGTGAAAAAATAATTAAAAATGAAAAAATAATTAAAAAATTATTTTTTAAAGAAGCAATTTCAATTACAACCTTCACCAACAATTTTGCCCAATAAAAAACCGGCCATTGTACAAATTCAAAGTAGAGAGTTTGAAATGCCCCCAGACGCCTTTGAAGATTTTAATATTCGGACAACAATAAAAACAACTACAACAACAAACATTCCCCCCACAAACATTCCAACCAACAAAAACAAATGGTTATCCTCACAAGAAAAACATGAAGAGGAGAGAGAAGAAGAAAATGAGGGAGAACAACATGTAATTATACCAGAATTAGTTCAAACAAAACAAACAACAACAACAAAAACATTACCAACAACACCTCAACAACAAACATTGTTTTCTTCTGTTAAAACAACAGAAAAGGTTGCAAGTCTACCAAGTTTTATTCCAATAGAAAAAGCTCCGTCAAAAATTGTTTTTGATGGTCGTTTTCAACATAAGATTGAAGATGAAAGTGTATTTAATGGAAATAATAATAATAATAGTGTTTTCCCTTCACCTCCCCCAATGGAAACTATTTGGCCTGCAGAAGACAAGGAAAACATGAAACAAACAAAACATGAAAAACACGAAGAAATGGAAAATGTTGGGGAAGAAGAAAATAACGAAAACAACAAACAAAACATTAAAAACATGCAAGACAATAAAAACATTAAAAACAACATCACACAAACAGAAAACACAAAAACATTGTTGCCAACAAGTTTAATATCAGAAGAAGAAACTTCAACAACATTGATTACAACAACTATGGAAAATGATAGAAACAATCTTCTCTTTGTTTTTAATAATACAAAACCGGTAAAACACAATTAAATTTTAAAAAACACAAGAAAACACAAACACAAAAATTTGAGAAAACACAAAACAATGAAAAAATTCAGGGAAACATAAAAATACAAAAATAAAAATACACGAAAATACAAAAATAGAAATATAAGAAAACACAAAAAAATACAAAAATAAAAATACAAGAAAACACAAAAAAATACAAAAATAAAAATAAACAACATTTACAGAAACCTGTTGCTACAACCAAAAAAGTTGTTATACAAACAAAACCTAGCACTACTCAAGTACCTAAACATAAACAAGAAAATCCGGATGGTGATGATTTGTTAATGGAAGATTGGGGTAGTGATAGAGAAGGTGGAAGTGACTCTCTATTAGAAGGGGTTGTTACACCAAATAGTTTGGTGTTTCATTTTTTGTTTTGATTTTCCCTTAATTTTAGAGCTATCCATAGTTATTCCTATTGCTATTGTTCTTGTTTGGTTGGTAGTTCTGCTTGTAGTCGCTATATTTTTGTGTTGTCGAAGAAGGCAAAATTTTTTATTATTAAATTTATTTTTATTTTGTCTATAATATTTAAAAAAAATTTCCAGACAAACCCAAGAACGTCTACGCACACTCTATGGACCAGCATACCAAATTAGGCCAGTTTACACTATGCGTGTTAACAAACTTGATGAAGGAAATGGAGGGAGTTTTGCACCAACGGAAGGTAATAAACCTGAAAAGAATAAAAAACTTTTTAATCTAGGTGTTGGTAGTTATGAAGAACATTTGGAAAAGGCGGCGCAGAGGCTTTCTGCTGAATTAGCTTACAATCCAGTAAGTTTATTATTTTTAGAAAAATGCGTTTTTAATTTAGTAATATTTAAATGTTTTTCCGGAAACCTTTTTTCCGGAATCGATTTTGTATTTTATTTAAATGTTTTTCCGGAGTGTTTTGTGTTTATTCTAAAATGTATTTTTCCGAGAAATGTTTCTTTTCTTGTAAGCAAGTTTGTTTGGTGAATAGAAATAAAATGTTTTTATTACAACAGAAACTTGTTTTATTTGTAAAACAAACAAGTTTGTGTGTTTTTATAACTAAAAGTTTGTTTTGTTTAAACAAACACAAACACAACTTGTTTTAAATAAACACAATTTAATTAGTCTTGAAAAAACACAACTTATAAATATGTTGTGTTTTAAATTGTTTCTCTTCAAGTTTGTATTCTCCCAAAATTCTGTGTTTCTTTACTAACGTTAATTATTGCAGAACCCACTCTGGGCCGGACCTGGCCGTTATTCTCTTTATGGCTCCTATTGGAATTTATCTCCCGACGCAAGTTCAGCTGACAGACGTCCACCCCCTCCCACAAATTCCAAACAACAACAACGTTCTTCCTCTTCTTCAGCTATGGAAATGATTTCTTCCCCTCGTAGCAGTCAAGAAAGTAATAAATCACAACAACAGTCTTCTGTATTTACTGGATATGCTCAACAAATATCTGGACACCACAAACCTTTTGGAAATAATTCTGGGGAGAAAGAAACACAACAACAACAAGAAACTTCTACAGGCGATCTCTTTCATCGTAGCCAGGTAGAAAAAAATTTTTTTCTCAAGTAAAAATTTTTTCTCAAGTAAAAAAAATTTTTTTGAAACGCCAAAAATGGCGCTCATCCTTGGAAAATTTATAATTAGTCTGAGTAATTTTTTACTCTTTATTTTTTATAGCGAAATTCAACAAGTAGCGGACAACGTTTTAATGGAGCACGGCATTAAAAACGAAAAGAAAATTAGAAAAAAATGTAGAAAATGGTCTTTAAACTTGAGAAAAGAAAAAAATTAAAAATAAGGAACTGCCCAATTATATAGTGTGTGCCATTCGTTTTTTTAAATAATTATATTTATATATTTTTGCAATATTTTTAATTTTAACTTGAGATGCCTTCTTTTAAATGTTTTTACTGTTTTGTTTTAATATTTTGCCTTTCACACAAACATTTACTTTTTGCCTTTATTTAACTCTTTTAATAAAACTTTTAATAAAACACAATAAAATACATACAAACATTTGTGTTTTTTACTTTAACAAGTTTGTTTGGTAAATAAATAAAATGTGTTTATTTTAAATGAACACACAAACTTGTTTTATTTATAAAACAAACAAGTTGTGTTTTTTACAAATAAAAGTTTGTTTTGTGAAACACAAACACAATTTGATTTAAATAAACTTGAAAAACACAAATACCAACTTATAAACTTGAACGAGTTTATTTTGTAATGTATTTCTGTTGCGTTTTCCAAGTTTATTTAAAACAAGTTGTATTAAAACAAGTTTTAAATCAAGTTCTTATAATTAAACTTGAATTAATCAAAATATGTGCGCAAATTAGAAAAACGCAAAAACTTAAAAACGCCAAAATTAATTTTGCGCTCAGCTTTTTTAAAGTAAAAATGATTGGCAGAATGAATGAATCCCCTGAGGGAATTTTCTTGTCAGTCATCTATCTCCCGAGTTATGGCATTTTCCTTTCTACTTGTCATTTTCTTCTTTTTATTTACTGCTTTTTCCCTCCTTGTTTTCCAGACTTAATATTTTTTTTTCAATTTTCTTCCTTTCTAAAAAATCCTTTTTTTATTATTAAGGTTGTCTTTTACATAAAAAAAAAACTTTTTTTTTCTAAATAACTGCCAATTTTTTCCCCTTAAAAAATAATTTTAACAACCTTAAAGGAACACAAAACATTGATTTTGCAAGATAAAGAGGAAACGAAAAAAAAATTTTTCTTAGGCAATCCACGCGTCTCACAAGATTTCTTTTCTTTTATTGCCAAATTGCTTTGAAAAGCGTGAGAAAATGAAAAACAAATGCTTGGCAATTTTATTTTATTTTTTTATTTTTGTGTAACACTTTTTTAAATTAAAAAAAAACTTTTTTCTAAAACCAGATGGCAAGAAAAAATTTAAATTAAAAAAAAATTAATTTTTAGGAGCAATTTATTAGGGAAAAAATAATTTATTAAGGAAGAATATTTTTATTTGAAGCAAAAAGCCCTTTAAAGCAAAAAAAGGCCCTTAAAAACTCAATTTATTTATGTCTATTTATTTATTATTCTGACCTTTTTATTATTCTGAAGTTATCTTTCAAGTTTAAAAAAGTTTAAATAAATTATTCTTTTCCTGTAAGCATTTACATACTTAAATTTGGTATAAAAGGAACTCTATTTTAACTTAGAATAAACTTGAAAAATAAATGCGCCTGCTTCAAGTTTAAGTTGAGAGGTTTATTTAAAAAAAACTTGCCTAAGTTTGAAACTTGAATAAATTATAAACTTGAAACTTGCCCAAGTTTGAAACTTGTTATTAATAAACTTGGAATTTTAAATAAATAAACTTAAGTTGAAACTTAAGTTGAAACTTGCCTCTAAGTTTAATAAACTTGAATTAATAAAACTTGTTTATTAATAAACTTGAATTTTTAATAAATAAACTTGAAACTTAAGTTTATCAAGTTTATTTAAAGCTTTGTAGTTACTAGCCTCGTCATACCCCAAAAATATCCATAACTCTTAAAATTTCTCATAAAATTTCAAAGAAAATTGGATTATTTTAAAAGCGTGGGAAGGCTATTGAAAAAGCAATATAAGAAGCAATTCTACCAATATACTTGAGAATATTTAAATATTGCCTTTTCTGTTTAGTCAATTTACCTCTTCCCTTCTATTCTCTTCAGGCTTAAAACACAATATATTAAATTTTCTTTAATTTTGCTTCATCTCTCTTTTTTTCTCTCTAAATTTGGAAATAAAATTCTAAACAGATGCCCCTGTCATTTTATCCCAGTCTGTCTTCCTTCGGACATTTTGTCCCTATTGACATTATGTCTTCTGGCATTATGTCGTATTTGACCCTAGTTGGCATTTTGTCCATAAAAGTAAATATAAGCTCGGTTTGGTGTGGCCATGCCATAGGCTTCTTCCTCCTCGCTAATGACGTTTATTCTTCTTTTATGGACAAAGGCATTAACGGCATTTTCCCTTCTCTCATTTTTCCCTTAACTTCTATTTAATATTTTCTCTATTTTACTTCTCTTTCTTGCTTAAAAGCTTCAACTTTTTTTTCTAAAATACTAGTCTCGTCTTCACTATATTCTGACATTTTTTCTGAAAAGTTTGCTTTATTATATATTCCTTTTCCTCTTTTTAGCTTTATATATTTCTTTACAATTTTTTTGCGCATTTTTAAGGTTTCCAAAACCTATTTTTAAGTTTTTAAGTCGTACCAAGTTTTTAAGTTTTTTCAAGCGCAAACTTAAAAATTTGTGGGGAAAACTTTTTTTAGAACTTGGGAAGGCACCAAAACTTTTTTTAAAACTTAGAAACTTAAGTTTTTAAGTCAAGTCAAGTTTTAAGTTTTAAGCCATGTTTTTAAGTTTTTCAAGCGCAAACTTAAAAACTTGGTAAGACACCAAAACTTTTTTCTCACTTAAATACTTAAGTTTACAAACTTGAAGTTGGCGTTTTGGCGCGCACGCAATTTTGGCGCACATCAAAATTTTCAAATATTCATAACAATTTTTATTTGTAAAAATACCCCCTATTTTTATTATAAAAAATACCCCAGCTGTGACACAAAAAAATATTCAAAAAAAAACATTGAAAGATTGGATATTTGGATAAGGGATGAGTATATTGTGACAACGTTTTTTTGTGTGACAGAAAAGTAGGGGAAAATAGGGGAAGGGGGCCAAGTAAAAATATATATAAAAAAGCTTTGGCAATTCCCTCTGGTCACAGAAAGGCAATTTCTCTTTCCTTTCATTTCATTTATTTTTTTTCAAAAAAATTTTTTAGTCCAAAAAAGGCAAACCTTTTTACCTTAAAAATTTGCTTTTTCTTAAAAAAAAATTAAATAGGTTTATTTAGTTAATGTAGTAAATTTATGTTTAGTTATATTAGTCATTCTCCCCCTCCCCCCTATTTTCTCTTTTCTTCTCTTCCCTCCCCTCCTCCTATTTTTTTCATTTTTTGGCAAAATCCAAAGAAAATTCTTTTTTTTCTTAAAAAACCTTTTTTTGTTTCCTATCTTGTCATTACTTTAAAAAAATACACAATGCCAAAATTAAATATTTTTTTCTCTTTAAAGAAAAAAAATTTTTTTGCTTGTTTTTCCAGATGGGGGACCCTAAACTAAATTTATGCTCATTTTTTATTATTTATTTCATTGTAAATTTATTGACCTCATTTATAGGCTGACCCATTATTACAAGACAGTAAACATCCACTATACGCTTCTATTTTAAGATACTCGAGGATTTCTTGAAGGTTGATTTTTGTTGGCTGACCACTGATAGGCAACTCTCCACTGGATAGGGGGGGGGGGTGCGTTGTCTAAGCTCAATACCCTCTCCAATTTAAGATGCCCCCCAAATTTAAGATACCCTTCTCTCATTATAAAATACCCTCCCCCTCCCCAATTTAGGATACCCTCTCCTCTTACAATACGAATTTTTTTCCAGCCCCCAAGGTGTACCCTTCTAGTGAGATTTTGTTAAATTTACTCTTTAATCCTCTCCTATATTGATTTAAAAAACACATTTATTTTTTAGGCTATTTGTAGCTCAGCTTTGGCACACATTTAATTTTCTTCCTTTTCCTATTTTTCTCTTCCCCTTAAAGGATGTATTAAATTTCTTTTTAATTAAAAAATAAAAAAAAATATGGGTGGCCAAATAAGCAGCAGCGGAAGTGGAGAAAACTTCAACACAACACGAAGTTTTAGTAGCAGCAGCAGAAATAGTTCCGGTGGTCTTTTAACCTCTCCTGGCCTAAGTTCTATAGGCTCTAGTGGAAGAAAGTCTAGACATTGGAGAACGCCTTCAAGTTGTTCAAATTCTGCTAGCCCTCCCCAAGTATCCTCCTCTTCGTCTTTTTCTTCTGCTGGTTGTACCCCCTATTTATCTGAACAACAACAGAACAAGCAACAATTTATTAGACACCCTTCTTTATCTAAATCAATTATTCGATCTTCTAGGTATGTTTAAAAAAAGTTTGATAAAAAACCCCCAAAAATTGCAAGTAGACAAAATGTCTCTGCAGTCTCTCTTATATACCACTAGACTATACAGTCTCTCGCCCACTGTCTAACCTTTCCGGGAAATTCCAGAATAACCTTACAGAAAAATATCTCTGCAGTCTCTCTCGTATACCCTTAGACTATGTACTCTCTCACCCACTGTATAACCTTTCCGAAAAGTCTTGAATAACCTTCTCGAAAATGTCTCTGCAGTCTCTCACATATACCCCTAGACTATGCACTCTCTCTTTCTTTGTATAACATTTCCGGAAAATTCCGGAAGTTGTTTTTCTGGTTAGACAAAGAGCGAGAGAGTATATAAAAACGAGAGAGCTGTTTGAGTATACAAGAGAGACAAATTTTGTGATCTTTTGGGCATTGATATTTTTATTATCTTTTTGTTTTTTAATCCCCCTCTTCGTTTTTAAGCTCCAAAGGTCGACAAAAAACCAACAGTCTAACCCAATGGAAAGCCCTTCCTTCACCGTCTCCTTTTGCCGACAATTATGCGAATGTTAATTCATTTATTGGTGCTGGAGCAAAAAGCAATCGGTTGCCTTCCTCAATGCTTGGACACAACCACAAAAGTCAGCATGGATCAAATTCTGCTAGGAGTGGTTTAGGTATGCGATTAAATGATTACTTAAGCTCTCGTGGTGAAATGGGTATTTTTCGGTTTTGGGACCAAATGTCACCTTTGTTTTTTTTGTTTTTGGGACCAAATGTCATCTTTTTCTTTATTTTTCGTTTTTGGGACCAAATGTCACCTTTTTCTTTATTTTTCGTTTTTGGGACCAAATGTCACTCTTGTCTTTTTTTATTTTTCGTTTTTGGGACCAAATGTCGCTTTTTGTTTATTTTTGTTTTTTGGGACCAAATGTCACCTTGTCTTATTTTGACAGAAAAATGATTTTTTGATTTCCAAAATTCTCTTTCTGACAAAATAGCAATTTTATTTCTTTTTGACGAAATGTAAAGTACAATTTTTTGGCAAAAACTTTAATTATAATGAAGCGATGTGTTTTATTTGGCTTCAAAAAAATATTTTTTTTTAAATTAAAGGCTCAAACGGAAAAAGCATTAATGGCCCGTCAACATTTGTATCTCGTTGGGGTGGTTCATTCACGCGTGCATTGCCTGGACTTAAAGGAGGGGGAAATGTTAATAATTTTGTAGAAGGAAGGCATTTAATGGCCAAAAGTTTAATTAAAGAGCAAACACAACAAAGAAGGCGGCATTTGCCGTCAAGTAAAAACAGAAAAGAATTAATTGAAAATTGTAGTAAAATTGAGGATAATAATAACAACAATATTTATGTAAATATAAATAATAATAATGAAAATGATGATGTTGTCTATAATGGTATATTTTTTAAATTTTTTTGTTTGTTTAATTAATACGGTCGGACCTCATTTTTGTAAGGATATCGAGTCCCCTTCCAATCTAGCAAATATACATATACACCAAAAATAAGAACAATGTCCGTTGTGGTCTATTTTGGGACCAAATGTCATCTTGTCGGTGGGTAGTGGTTAACTTCCCTTATCGGAAATCTCCGGATCAACTCCCGTCAAAACTTTCCTTACTTTCTGGCAAGGGCGTAGCCAGGGGGTCGATTTCGGGGGGGGGGGGGGGGCTAACACTGGGTGGGCGCCAATTTTTTGGCGTTTACCTTGGCGTTCCGGACGCAAATTTTTTTGTTCATAAATTTTCATCTTTTCTGCGCCGCAGGCGAAAATTTTTTGAATTTTAGAAGGCCGTAGGCCAAAAAAATTCACTTTTTTAGCGCCGCAGGCGAAAATTTTGAGGATTTTGGAGCTCAAGAAGCCAGATTTCTTCCATTTTTTGCGCCGCAGGCGAAAATTTTTTTTAATTTGAGGTTGTAGGCGAAAAAATTTCACTTTTTCGGCGCCGCAGGCGCCGAAAATTTTGATTTTCAGCGCCGCAGGCGAAAATTTTTTAAAATTCGAAGGCCGTAGGCCAAAAAAATTCACTTTTTTGCCCAACGCCTTCTCCAAATTTTTCCCTTTTCCCCATTTCGGGGGGGGGGGGGGCTTTAGCCCCAGAAGCCCCCCCCTTGGCTACGCCCTTGCTTTCTGGTATGGGTTCGACCGTTCTTAAAAGTATGTTGACCACAAGTGGGGGAAGTAATCACTGGGTAGAGGAGTTGCTGGGTTGAGGACTCCTCGTTTATAACTTCTCGTCGAGGTCAGACTCTATTTTTGACTTTTTATTTTTCACAGATTTGTCAACTTTAACAATCTCTAATAATCATTCTTCAAACAATTTTGAAAGTATTCAAAAGGAAGTTGAAAAAGAGGTTCATTGGAGAAGAAGAAAAATATTAGAAAACAATTCTAATAGTAAGGACTTTTCGTTAAAAAGTTCTTTAAAACGAAGTGGTTCTAAACTGTTTAATGGACTATTACGTTCTTTAATTGGTGAAGATGAAAATGAAGAAGAAGAAGAAAAAGAAGAGGAAATTGAGGAGAAGAAAAATTGGGAGAACGAGGAGGAGGAGGAACGATTTAATGATGATTTTAAGGTTTATTTTTGGATTATTTTATTTAAGTTGAAGGGGTTGGGAAGGTTTACTTATGAAGGTAAAGATTACCTTGGCTGTTCTAAAACTCAGACCTTTGCTGTTAAGGTGGATGTTAAGTAGGGTTATAGCCTTTGGGGTAAACTGGAAGTTTTAGAGTCGGGGTAGAAAAAAATAAGATTCTCGGGATTGGCTTGTCCAAATATCGTTTAGAGAGAGATTTGAGAGATTTTAGTTAGAAAAACAATATTGATATACGGGGAAATAGTTTTAGTCTGAAAAAAAACTTGCGGTTCGATGTTGGGGTTGATCTACTTAAAACACTAAATGAAGGTTTTAGTGTGTTTTAAAGGTTATAAAATATTTTTAAAAAATTTTTTAAAATTTAAGAATCATCTCTATCTTGATGATAACAACAATAAAACAACAACAGCAACAATTTTAAATAATTTACCCCATAAACCAAAAACAGCAACAATAAGTACATCCTCATTAAGAGCGTCTCTATACCAGGCAAAAAAGCGAATGTTACCAAAATGTGCTTCTTCCGCCGCTTCTAGACTTCCAAATAAAAATGGAAATGTAGAAATTGTTTGTTTTGATTTTTTTAATTAATTTTAAAATTAAAAAAATTTTTTTCTAATTTTTTACAATTAAAATACTTACTGGGACCAAATGTCATCAAAAAAAAATTTTCTTGATTTTTTCTAAAAAAATTTTTCTTTTTGCGTTGGGATAACAAATTTTGATTTTTCTAAAGTATTTATTCCTCAAAAAAAAATTTTTTTTTCAAGTTTCTCGATAAAAGAGGGGATGGAGAACTTGTATCTTCCATGCTTTTGTCAATGGCGACTTGTCCTGTCGATTCTTCAATTTCTAATAGACGCCCATTTTCTGCTCCAACGGATGCTTATACTTCAACAAATGTTAAAAAGTCTAAAGATTTGTGGTTGTCTGCTGATTGGAGTGGGGGGAATGACAAAAATAAATTTTTGGATAATTTAAGTTCCCCTTTGAGGCAGAGACGAAAAGTTTGTGGAAAAAATTTAAAAAAAAATTTTTTTTTAAAATTAATTTTCAGATTATTCAAGCAAATTCTGGTGAATTAATTAAGGCTATTGGTTACTTTATTTGTCAACATTGTTGTTGGTATGGTTTGCATGAACAATTTGAACCGGCACATTTGGGGACTTGGTAAATTACATACCTATTTTTTTTGTGTTTTTGAGAAAATACAAAAAACATTTTTTCCGGAAGCTTCAGAATTTTTTATTTGTTTTCTGGAAATTTTTATCTGAGAAAAAATACATTTCCGGAAAATACATTTTTTTAAAAAATACAATCTTTTCCGGAAAATATTATAGAAATATTAATTATTCTCTTCCGGAATGTGTTTTTTTAATTTATTGAGAAAACACATTTTGAGAAAAAAAATACACAAAAACATTTTCCGTAAGCTGAATTGTGCCCTATTTTCCGGGGAAATTACAATAAAAATTAAATAAATAAAACACATTTAAAACACATTTAAATAATTTTAAAAATTCAAAAGTATAATCTATTCACTTGTAGGCTTCGAAGTGTTGATCGGGCATTAATTTTACAAGTTTGTTTTTTTTCTTTCGAATAAAAAAAAATTTTTTTTTATTAATCTTGTCGGACCTTTTACTATTTTTATATTTTTTTTTCTGAAAAAAAATTTTTTTTTACGTTTTTTTAAATTTTCTAAAGAAGAGTTTTTTTTATAAAAACTTCACGTATATATCTGTCAAGATTAATGGGAAAGATTATTTTTTAAAGGATGGTCATAAATTTCTTTTTTTTTTTTTTGTAAATATATTTGATGTTTTTGAACTATTTTTATGTTTTTTTTAAAATTTTTTACAAAATAACAAAACCGAAAAATAAAATATTTTTGACGGGTTAAAGGGGGGAGACATGCCCTTTGGGGATTAAAAATATTTTTTTTTAATTTAAAAAAAATAATTTTTGGGGAAAAATTTAAATAAAAATAATTTAATTAAAAATTTAGGGCTGGCAAGATGTAGCATTTATCAATCCGGCAAATTTAGTATTTTTATTTATGCTAATTCGTGATGCTTTTTTACAAGGTTTTTTTTAATAAATAAAAAAAAAATTTTTATTTTTAATTTAAAGATGAATGCAAAAAATTAAATTCATTGGAAGAATTACACTCTTTTGTATTAATGTGTTTATATATTTCTTATTCTTATATGGGCAATGAAATTAGTTATCCTCTTAAACCTTTTATTACTGAAAATGCGGTATTATTTTTTTAATAAACGCGTATTAGAGTTGTCTCTCTTCTTTCCATAAGCAGGGTTATACACTCTCTCGCCTTTTGTCTGATCAGATTTCCGGAAAATAAAGAAGAAATAATTCCGGAAAATACAAATACTAATTTCTTTGTATTTCACCAATTTAATTTTTCCGGAATTTTGTTCCGGAAAACAATAAATAAAGCGAAAATACAGCAAAATACATTCCGGAAAGAATTCCGGAAAATACGATATAATTAATTTATTTTTCCGGAATTAATTTGCTTCCGGTTCTATTTTCCGGAAATTTATTATATTTCCGGAATTATAATCCGGAAAATAATAAAACAAAAATTCCGGAAAAATACAATCCGGAAAATACAGAATATGTATTTCTTTGTATTTCACCACATAATTTTCCGGAAATGATGTTAGACAAAAAAGCGAGAGAGTGTATAACTACCGAATAAATAATAAGAGAGACAAAAATTAGCAGACATTATTTATTTTTTTTTAATTTTTCTTTACAGGATCGTTCACTTTTTTGGTCAAAATGTGTTAAATTAATTAAAATACATAGCAATCAAATGTTAAAAATAAATTCTTCTTCAACTCTATTTCTACAAGTATTTACTGAATTAAAAAGTTATTGTATTCCACGTCAATTAAACAATAAATATAATGAATGGTTAAATGATGAATAGTGAGGAGAAGGAATTATTGGAAATTTTTGGAAAATTTTTTTTGTATTTTTTCTTTGCTTCTCAAAAATCGGGTGCTCTCTACACAAAAATTGCCAAGAAAAAAAAATTTTTTTTGGGCTTAAAAAATTTTTAAAAATTTTTTAAATATTTTTTTTTCGTTTTTATATTGTTTTTCAAAACTTTCTATATTCTATTAATCTCAAAAAAAATTCTTTTTTTTTGTCTCATACACCCAAAATAATTTTTTTAAAGTTTGTCATAATTTGTGTATGATCTCTTTAAATATTTTTAAAAATTGCAATCTCTAACAAATTTTTGTTTAAAAAATATTTTAAAATTGTATCTCCTTTTTTGAAAATGTTTTTTTATTAATTAAAAAATATATTTTATATTTTAAATTTATATTTTATTAAATTTTGCCATTTTTTATTATTAAACGAGTAATTTAATAAAATAAATTACGAAAAATTTTTTTTTTAATTTTAGGAATATTTATTTGAAAAAAACTCTTTGTTTAATATTTTTTTAAATTTAAAAAATATTTTGTTCAATATAAATAATGAAATCGGATTGTAAAATGATCAAGCTTGATTGTGACGAAATACAAAAATTCTGTCTAAGTGACCAAGTGTCCTACTGGCTAAAGGTTTGTTTGGTGTTTTTTGGTTAGAAAAATTTTTAAAATTCAAAGTCGAAAATAGCTAGTCTTCTCGTTTAAAATTTCTTTAAGAATTTTCTAACAGATGCTAATTTAAATTTATTGAAACTATAAGAAATTGTTTGTTCTTTATTCAATGATACCTAGAAATTTTCTTTTTTTTTATTCCTGGTAACATCCCTTTTATTTTAACTCGAAAAAATTTTTCTATTCAAAAATTTAAATTAAAAAAATTGGTATGTTTCTTCTTTTTCAGATTTTTTAATTTTCTCTTTTATTTTATTTATTCTGCCAGCCACAATCCCTTTTCAATCTTTTATTAAATAATGGTTACCTAGACAACTTGGAAAAAAAATTTTTTTACACGATTTTACCTGCACAGAGGACTCGAATATATTTATTATGTCTTGCTGGTTATTCAAAGAGAGAAAACTATTTTCTTACTTGCTGACAGGTATATAGCCAAGGTTTGCCATTTATTATTTTTAATATTATTTTTCTGGCAGTCGTTACGGCATATTTGGGTATTTGGGCGCAGTGTAGGTTGGGCGTGAGTGTAAATAAAATTGTCGGGAATTGACCGATTTTGTTGAAATTTGGGGTGGTTGTCCTTAATAGGGTTAGCTAATTTCGTTTTAAATTAAAAAAATTTTGGTTGGAAATAGGGCAAGTTATGGCCTTAGAAAAAGTAAAGGGAATGGGCATTTTTGTGAGGATTTTGTTTTTCAAAAAAATTCCCTGCCTGGCAAAATTTTTTTGAATTTTTTTTGAAAAATTTTTGTATCAGATTAGGGAGCCTTTTAGGATCTTAAAAAACTCCATTTTAAAAATTTTCGAGGGTCCTTTCTATTTATAAACTCATTTCCAGACTATACTGCGCCCAAACATTCAATTACCTCATCATATACCTTTTGCCTGTGTAATATACCTTTCCTTCCTCCTCTTTTCTATCTGTTTATTTGTGCCACAGAAATGCTTTTTAATGTCACTTCATCAATAAAACATTTTTTCCGGCTGTTCCCACTGTGGGGTTTTTACCTTGACTTCCAGTAGAGTTTAAAATTAATGTTCTTAGTCAACTTTTCACTAACAATCGGAATATTAAAAAAATCTTTTTTTTAATATTCTCTGAGACTTTTTAACGTGAAGACAGTCGTTTAATGTTTTTTATACTTTTTTTTTGGATTTTTGAATGTTTTTTTCAAAATATTTAAATAGAGGTTTACTCCCTTTGAGCTGCACATTTTTTGTTCTTTTCAATCTCCTTTCTTCAAATCTTTCTCTAAATCCTTTCCAAATCCATAAAAGGCATTCTTGTTTATTTCTAAGTCATTATGAGCATTTCCTCATTGTATTTATGTTAGGGCTGCCTGCAAATCGGAAAATAAATTTTTTGCGGACAACCCTATCTGATAGTTGCGGACAGCTTTGATTTGTGAGTGTGATACTTGAGGAAATGTTTAAAAATTTTCTTATGGATTTGGAGTAAGTATATGGGGGAGTTACCTACATTTTTGATTTTCTTGATAATTTTATTTATTTTTTCAGGGTTCTGTGTTATTTAAATGTCAGAAGAAGTAGACTCACACATTGTGGAGAATTACGATATTCAAAAACGATTGGGGAAAGGTTTGTGATTTTTTTAAACTTTTTTTAAATAATATTTTTTCTTTTTACTTGTGGGAAACTCTTTTTAAGAAAAATTAGCGACATTTTTTTGTAGCCATTCTGTTAACATTTTAAGAGTAAATAGTTATGGGAAAATAAAAAGTTAATATTGGGAGATCACGCGGGACCTTTTCTCAGGCTAAATGTTTTTAATGATATTTTGAGACGTTATTATGAGACGGATCTAATCGAAAAACAAAGGATTTTTGGTTCGATTCAGTATATCAGAAAAATTTTCCAAGAACCGGAAAATTTGGGACACGCCCAAGTAGGCGCGCGGCCAGGTAGGCGCAAAGCCATAACTACTTGGAAAATTTCTGGACCTTAATAATTTTGGTACCATTCTCTTTAGCTCGATGAGAGGAATCGTTTAATACTAAATTTGGTAAAATTAGGAAATCTTGAAGCAAGTTATGGCTTTGCGCCTACATGGCCGCGCGCCTACTTGGGCTGTACCCGGAAAATTTCCAAGCCAGCCAGAATTCAAAACCTAGACGTTTAACTATGGAAAAATGAAACTTAATATTGGAAATAATGCTAGAAGATGACAGGGGGACCCTTTCTCAGGCCAAATGTTAAATTGAGGTAAATGACAAGGGGCATTTCTTGAACTGTGAAATTTTGAGTGTTTTATGGACTTGGACGTCGCTAACTTTGGGATCCTAGATCCTCAAGTTTAAAAAATTAAAAAAATAGAGACATTTTATCCCATCAACATATTTAAGGTGCTTATGGAATTGTTTGGAAAGCTGTTGATAGAAGAACAAATGAAGCTATAGCTTTAAAAAAGATTTTTGATGCTTTTCGTAATGCTACAGATGCACAGAGAACTTTTAGAGAAATTATGTTCTTACAAGAATTTGGAAGGCATCCAAATGTTATTAAATTGTATAATATTTTGAAGGCTGATAATGACAAGTTTGTTTTGTTTTTCTTTTGATAAAATTTAAAAAAAAGGGGGGGGAGTATCGAAGGTTTAATAGGAACCCTGTTATGTAGTAGGGCCGTTAACCTGATTTAAATACTGGTGAAAGAAGGGACGATTACCTGTTGAGTATAACACTAACAAACAATAGTAAAGGGATTTTGGGGACTTGCATAACTCAATCAAGTTTTCCTTGTTGAAGTTGCCTCATGTGTTAGCTACAAGGCAGCTTTTCCTAAATATTTCTGTCAAAAAGTTTTGGTGAGTGAGTGAAGGTCTTTTATAAAAGAATTAATTTCCTGTGAAAATATCAGTTCCTACAAAAAATATTTAGGGAAACGAATTCGCGGCTAGGGATTAACCCTAAATTTATTTTTAATTTTTAGAGACATTTATCTTGTATTTGAATATATGGAGGCTGATTTACACAATGTAATTAAAAAGATGACTATTTTAAAGGATATACACAAACAATGTATTTTATAAAAAAAATTTTAGAAATTTTATTAAATTATTTTTTGAAGATATAATGTGTCAACTCTTCAGAGCCATCAAGTTTGTTTTTTTTCAATTTTTTAAAATTTTCACGAAACAGTTATAATTTTAAAAATTAATTTAAAATATTAATTCGGTACTTTTTGGGTACCTAGCGGCAAGAATCAACATTTATAAAGAAGGATCGGAATATTCCGAGCCAGAAAAAATAAAAGAAAAATTAATCTGAAACTCAACTAGAGGTGGGTGGGGGATATTAACAAAGACCCTTTTTTGGATATCCGCCCCCTCTCTTAGGCGTGATATCCAAAAAGTACCAATTTTTTAATTTACAGATTTTTGCACAGCGGAAATGTTCTTCACAGAGACCTGAAACCATCAAATGTATTATTGGATGCTGAATGTAGAGTAAAGGTTTTTCTCATTTTTTTGTTTTATTAAAAATTTTCTCATTTTTAAGTTGGCGGATTTTGGTTTGGCACGCTCTTTTAGCCAAATGGATGACTCTCTTGATGGATCCAATGTACCCGAATTAACAGAATATGTAGCAACTAGATGGTATAGGTCGCCTGAAATTCTTCTTGGTATTTTTTAAATTTTTTGTGAATTTTTTTGAAAATTTTTTATAGCTGCCAAGCACTATACAAAAGGTGTTGATATGTGGAGCCTTGGATGTATTTTGGCAGAAATGTTGTTGGGGAAAGCTCTTGTAAGGATTTAAAATAAAATATGGTATGGGAGAGGGCAGTCATCAACCAGGGCAGGCATTCTTGCACGACCTCCTGGCGGTTGTTGTTTAGGCACTTCCGCTCACCGAGATACCCGGTCGGTGCGTTCACCTGTTAATAAAGAAGTAACTAACCAGCTGGATCTTTCCCTTCCTTTAATATTTTTTTAATTTTCTAGTTTCCCGGTAGTTCTACAATTAATCAAATTGAACGTATTATGAATACAATTCAGAGGCCTTCAAAAGTTTGTTTTGTTTTTTTAAATTATTCTCTTTATTTTTTATCAGAATGATATTGAAAGTATTGGCTCTGCTTATGCTTCCTCTGTTTTAGAAAAAATGCCACAATGGCCAAAAAAGCCGTTAGATATAGTTTTGTCACAAACTACTCCAGAAGCTTTAGATTTAGTTTCGAGGTTTTTTTAAAATTTTTTTGAATAAAAAATTTTTTTCGGTTTTTTAGACTTCTCATCTTCGCTCCACACAAGAGGTTAAACGTTGAGCAATGTTTAGAACATCCATATGTCTCTCAATTTCATAATAAAGCAGAAGAACCGTCGTTAGATTATGAAGTTAGGCTTCCTCTTCCTGGTGAGAATTTTTTAAAAAATATTTCGGAAATTTTTATAAATTTTTTTTCGAATTTTCAAAAATTTTTTAACAAAAAATTTAAAAAAATTTGTATTTTTAAAGACCATATTCAACTTTCTGTCCACGAATATAGAGATAAACTTTATGAAATAATTTCTACCAAAAAAGTAAATATACAACGTATTAATTATCCCAATATAAATGATAAAAACACTGCATGTAATGGTTGGGTAGATAAACAACACCAACAACATCAAAACGGGGAAACAAAAGAACAACAAAAAAGAAGACAGTCAACAACAACAAAAGAACAACATTTAAAAGAACAACAACAAAATGTTTTAGAGAAAAATAGTGTTGTTAACAATAAGTTAGAGAAAGAGAAAACAACAACAAACGTAACAACAAATGAGAAACATAAAAACAACAAACGGGTAATACAACAAACACAACAACAACAACATTCAAACACAACAACATCCCCACTCCCTTCTATAAAAACAACAAAAACATTAAATAAACAACAAACACAACAACAACAAGAAACATCCCCAACAGACAGTGAAAAAACACCAAAACATGTTGTAAAACATCTGAAGAATAATGTTGGGATAGAGAAAAAGAATAATAATGGGAATATTAATGGAGGATTAAAACAACAAAATAAATTTAATAATAAACATGAAATAGGAAGTTCACCTTCTGTTGAAAGAAATACTAGTGGAGGGCATTATGGAAGGTTTATAAAAAAATTTTTTTCTTGTGTTATTTTTAATTTGTATTAATTAGTAAGATATTAGCGACCGGAAAAGGATTAGCTATCGTGCAGGATTCGAACCTGCGACCTTTTAACAGTTAAGTTGTTAGACGCAACGCTTGTTATGTTCTAAGGCGGTGATTTTTATTTTAAGTTTAGGCTTCTTTTTTGGGCCAACGCCCAGACCTCGAAAGTCTTAACCCTGACACCGCACTTTTCCCCCCGAAGGGGTCTAGGTCCAGCTCTTCCCTATATAGTTGTATTTTCCCTTTTTTTTATAAAAATTTTTTTATAACAACAGGAAGATAGGTCTGGTGAGCAATGGTATTACAACTTCAGCAACAATGAGTAGATCAATGAGTGAATCAAAAGGCTTAAACCATCATCAAAATGGAGGAGGATTAATACATTCTAAACTTCACCAAAATAATCAAGCACCTATAGCATTAGCAGAACCTAGCGATACAGATTTGGATACATGTTCATCAACATCATCAGGTTTAACTATGGGAAATGGAGGAGGAAAAACTGCAAAAATTATGGGAAGTAATGGAACATTATTAAATGAACAACAACAGCAACATCAAAATACTAGACGCTCTTTTGGAAATTTATTTTCAAATATTATACAAAAACAACAACATTCTAATCATCAAAATAATGTGGATGATGTTTCTGTAATTAGAGGTTTAATTTTTTAGTAAATATTTTTTAATGGGAAAGTTCTTTGCCCGTTGCTAAAAGTCCGCAAGTTTTATCCGCAAGTCATATAATTTAAAAATTATGTGAAAAAAGGGGATTGTAGAGGAGAGTAGAGTGAGATGTCCTTGGAAAATATTCAGATATCCGGACCGTATTGAAAAATTGAACGGGAAAATACTTGGTTCCGAACCGAAACCCTACAAGAGAGCCCATCAAAAGGCTTTGTAAGTAGTGTAGATATATTTTCAAAAACAGTCCTCTTATGGACAAAAATTGCGGACATTTAGAGCATTAATGAAAAAGGAAATGACAAGTTCTTTTTTTTGGAGGAGAGGGTGGAGGTACTATTAGGTTTTAAATACTTATGGCGAGTGTGGGTTTGTCCGTGAGAGGGAGGGAAGGGAGTTGCTGTCCTTATTGTTTTAGAGTTCTAAAAATTTTTCTCTTTCTACCTAATAATTTTTATATCCAGCTAGAGCACAAAGTATTGAATCTTCAACAGCAACAACAACAAATTACCCATCAAAATTTTCCTTGAGAACAAGAAGTCGAGAAAAGGTAAAATCATCTAAAGAAGATCAACAACAACAACAAAATTTATATATTGATGGAAAACAACAACAAAAATCTGCAACAAACAGTAGACGTTCACACGATCGGCTAAGAATTTTTTCAGCTTTAAGACCGTCTAAAACTAGTGTTAACAATTAAAAAAAGTTTTTTTTTAATATTTTTTTTATTTATTTTAAAAATTAAGTTTAATTATATTTAGCCATATAAGTAAGTACAAGTAAATTTTTTTAAGGAGAAAAAAAAGCGTTAGGTTTTGTGTGTTTCTCTCAACTCTCTCTCGTTAGTAAATTTGAATTGAGAATCTTAAAACCTTGCGTAAATTACCTATACCCTTTTTGACCTATTTTTTCAGGAGGCTTGCCGAGAAAAATTCAAAAAAAAAATTTTTTTTGTCCGCAAATGTTGTCCGCAAATGTTGTCCGCAAAAATTTGCGGACAACATTTTTTTAAAAGATTTTCCCTTTGTCTCTTTTTTTTACTTAAACGAGAGTTGGAGAGAGATGTATACTTAAATATAATCAGGTACTTGATCTAAACAGAAAAGAATTAAATATAGAAAATTCTTTAGCCTAGATTTAAATTGATCTCTCTCTCTAATTAATTTTTTAATATTGTAATAATAATGAATTTAATATAAACAGTAGAATCCCTCTAATACTTCACTTTTTTGGGACCAAAATTGAGAGCCAACGTATTACCAAGTAGGGTTGGGTTTTCGAGTCGGGCCGACGTTCGAGTCATTTTTTCGGGCCTCATTTTTATCGTGTCGGGCATCGGGTCTTCTTCGGGCCAAAATTCAATGCCCGACTCAATCTTTCGGACCGGGCCCCCAACCCTATTACCAATTAGAGGAAGTCGTATTAGAGGGATTCAACTGTATAATATCTCACACAAATACATTTGTATTATATTTAATATATTTTATTTTAATTCTGTCCGCAAATTTTGTCCGCAAAAAAATTTTTTTAGATTTGTTTTTAATTTAAAAATATATTCATTTTTAAATGAATTTTTGTATCTTTTTTTTTATTTTGGTTTCAATTAATTTTTTCGTGTTTACACAAAAAACGATATTTTTCCCCAAAACTTGAAAATAAAAGAAGGGAACCTTTTAACAGGCGTCATACAAAAAAATAATTTTTTAAAAGAAAATTAAAAATGTGTGTATATTTATATTTTTTGAAGAAAATGATTGATGAAATTGTTAATTTATTTTTAATAAAATGGGGGACAGAATTTTTAAAAAAGGAATTTTTCGAGAAAATATTGTCCGCAAATTTAAATTTGTCCGCAAACTTTTGTCCGCAAAATTTAATTACATTTTTAAAAGTAAAAAAATGTTTGGCGCGTTTATTTTCTTATTTTTTTGGCATAGAGTAAATTTCTTTTTATTTTTTTGTTTTTGTATTGCCACCAAAACATAAACAATAAGAAGGAAATTAATTTTATAAAATATTTTTTTTAGTTTTTTTTAGAAATTTTTTATTTTTGTATCTTTTGGATTTAAAAAAATAGTATATTTAACTCAATTAACACTTAAAAAATGGCAGAGGAAAGTTTTGTTAAATCACAGGTTTTTTATTCTATAAATTTTTAAACTTTTTTAATTTTAAGTTGGCTGCATTCTGCAAGGCGTTAAACAAAGTTGAAGCACCGCTCAAACAAAAACATGTTAGGGCATTGGTTGTTGGAACGGTTAGTTTATTTTTTTGGGTTTTTCTAACCTCATTGGGGTCTTTCTTCTTTTGTTGGTTTCTGCTTGGTTATTGAAAGTCACTTAAAAGGCTAATCTGTCTGTTTTCCTGAGAGTTGGCAAGGCGTTAATAGGTTTAAAGTTGGCGTTTGTTTCTTAACTTTATGGGTTCAAAAGTATGGCCAGTTGATTCGGGACCATCTGTTAACTTATCTCAGCCTTGATCCGTTATAGAAAAGACAAACTCATACCTAGTAAAAGTTTTATGAGACACCTCTCATTCACAGCCATCCCACTACCCAGGCACGCAACCACCCAGGCAAACTTTCAGGGAGAAAGTGTTTTGCCTCCACTGACTGTCTTCATTATTGCCTTATTTTCTAGACGGGGAAAGAACTTTACCGGCTTTACATTCTTATGAGTTTTAATTTTTTAAAATCTTTTCAGCACAAACTCCGCTCTTCTCGTATTTTCTGGCATTCAGTTTCACGTATTCAATTAGAAAAGAATCCTGTTTTGACTTGGAAATTTTGTCAATTACTTCATAAACTTATTCATGATGGACATAGGAAAATAACAGAGTTTATTTTTTTATTATTTTTTTGGAAATTTTCCTCAAATTTTTAGAGAAAGTGTGGGACATGTTTCTCGTTTAAATCAATTGGGGAATTTTTGGCAACACTTGAGAAGTTCTGGTTATGGGCAGGCCAATACATGTTTGTTTATGAATTTTAAAATTTTTGGGGGTTTGTGGGATAGCCTTTTTTGTCAATTTTTCCTAAAAACTTTTCCGGTCGTTTGTGGGATTTTTTGAGTTAAATTTCACTAGGAAATACTGTTGAACTTTGAGGGATTTTTTCTTGGAATTTGAGAGGGTTTTGCGATTTGAAGTGACCTCAATGTTCATTTCTTCCCCTCTTTTTTATCTTTCCACTAGCAAGTCGCCTTCTATAATAAAATAGAGAAGGGACCGGGACGTTAATTTTTTTTTGGAAACCAGAGACACAATCTCGAAAGAAATCTCGGTTATAAATAGGGTTGGGGTTTTCGAGTCGGCCCTACCGATTCTTTTTTGGGCCAAAATTTTCTTTCACTCGATCCTAGTTATTTTTTTTCACCCCAATCCTAGCTTTCACCCCAATCCTAGTTATAAAATTCAATATTTTTCGTGATATCGATTTTTGTACAATTCCCAGTTTATTTATCTATTTTTAAGGTTATTGTAAATTACTTGTTAGCAGACTCCAATTTCATAAAAAGGTTTTTTTAAATTTTTTTTCTAATAATTTTTTTAAATTTTATTTTTAATAGTACCCAAGTATTCCTGGCAATTTGAATTTAAATCAACGACAGTTGGATACTCTTTGTTCTGATATAAATGAAACTTATGAATTAGCTATTGATATGTTAGACCAGATGGATGAACTTTTGAATTTGAAAGCTACTAGTTTGTTTTATTTTTTGAAATTTTTAAATGGGAAGTTTTTATTTCAAAGTGTAAGCTTGGGATTCTTTTATTAGGATTGGGATTCTTTTTTACACGAATTACTCTAAACTCGGACTTTCTCCAATCCAAAAAAATCCGATCCAAAAATTTTTTACAAATGACTGAACTTGACCCGACTTTTTTTTCTTATTCTGCCTTGTTTTTTCACATTTACTATCCGGATTTTGGAATTAAAATCAGCGACCTTCAACAAATGATAGCTCATTCTAATGGTCGGATTCTAGGATGTTGGCGTTCCGAAACTACTTTTTTCTGAACTAGCTACCTTCTGAAGATTAACAGTTAGATCCATCCATATCAGCCCGATTAGGACTTTTTGAACAATGAGGGTTAGGAAAGAGTAGCTGTAGAATGAGTAGCCTATTAAAATAATTTATATTTAATCTTGGGAAGAAACACTTTTTTCTTTAGTAATGTCAATAATGGATTCTATGCGTTGGAGTTCTCTTGTTCCACAAGGCCAATGTTTATTGGCACCATTAATTTTGGTTATTCTTGATACTTCCAAATTTTGTTTGTTTTTTTTTTGATTTTTTTAATTTTTAAAAAATTTTTTGAAGACGATTTTTTGGTCAAAGCCCATTTTAAACTTCACAAAAGTTTGCCAGCCGATACTTTAGTTGGACATAGAGAACGTTTTTATGATTTATTTAGACGAACAAAAAAGTTTTATGAAGAGACTGCAAATTTGCAATATTTTAAATATTTGGTACAAATTCCGACTTTGCCATCGGTTTGATTTTTTTTCGAAAATTTTTTGAAATTTTTTTGAAATTTTTTGAAATTTTTTTGAGAAATTTTTGTTTTTTTGAGATTTTTTAAAAATTTTTTAAAAATACAGATTGCTCCAAATTTCCAACAAGCATCAGAATTGGAGGATTATAGAGCTCCCCAGGCTTATTTGCATGCTGGTACTACTTCAGAAAATGGTGATCAGTCGCCGCCGGACTCGCAATCTGTGTGTGATGAGGTTTGCTTTAAAAGTTTGAAATGGTAATATTTTGAAATTGTCAAATTTTAAATTGTTGTGGAATGATCAAATTGGGATTTGAGAATAAAGACGGCTCGTTATCAAATTTTTCTTTATTTTTTTGAAAATTTTTTACCTCTTGGGATTACCCATTGGAAATACCCCTTGGGATTATGAAGATCAAGGGCGTATCCAGGGGGTTGATTTCGTCGGGGGGGTTAATATGGGGGATACACCCTTGATAAAGATTATCTTATAGTGAAGTTACCTTAAATAGAAGGTTATTACGTTGACCTTCCTCCCCTAGTAGCCTTCCGAATAAAGCTTCTTAAGACCCTCTCTAATTCTAGGGTTATTTTTATAGTGATTTTCTTTCTATTTTTAAAGCAAATAAGCAGCATAATTGACATTTCTCTCCCTCAAATGGACAATATTTCAATGATGGGGGATTCGATTGCTTCATCTACTCTTCCTCCGTCTACTTCAAATAATGCTGGTGCTCAACCAATTTTTGATCCAAAGTTTGAATTTTTGTGTTTTTTTAATTTTAAGTTTTTTAGAGATGAGATTATTGCTCGTTTACGACTTGATATTGATGCTGAAAGGGATGTGAAGGAAAAATTATTTGAAGGTTTTATATTTTGTTTTTAGTTATAGGATTACTTTGGGAGCAGCTCACTTAAGGGATATACTCCTGGGATGGAAAATCTTATTTTATAACGAGTGTATCTTAGAGTATTGCTTTCTAGCATAGGAGTTGTTGTTTTGAACCTAACCAAAGAATCGAATCTTAAAATGCTCGGTTTGTTCCACACTGATAACCCTTAGTCAATACACTAGGTACGGAGAACTTGGTAATGGTTAGATTTGAACCGATGGACCTAGAATTTTGCGTTTAACCCCCTGATATTGAATATGTTTTCGAATCCGCCATCACTCTTAAATTCTCTTTTATATGTTTTTCAAGATCAAAGGTTTAAAAACCATATATATTATCTAGAATGCAAAAATCGAATAGAACAATACGAGGCTAGATTACTCCATATGAACCAAGAGATTGATTTGCACAAAGAAGCTGCTGAAGAAAAGACAAAAGAATTGGAAGAATTACGTGTATTGAGTACAACTTTGGGACAAGAACGTCAACAAACATCAGAGGAGAGTAAACGGAAAGTTGATGAAACTGAACATAAATTTGCAAAATTAAAAGGAGCTTATCAACAAATACGTGAAGATCATATTAAGGTTTGTCGATTGATTTTTGGATTTTATCGATTTGGTATTTTGGCGTTTGGTGTTAAGGCATCATGCCGATTCTCTGATAATTTTTTCAACGATTTTCTAGTGTGTCGGCGAACTCGAACATATATCAGGAGAGACATAGTGTCCGGTAAACCATTTTCGAGTCTGGAACACCAATTTTGGATTTCCTTCCCCTTTCCGGTCAGATCCTTCCGATTTTTTCCAGATTAATAGTCCGAAAGACTCAAATCTGGAACTCGACTCCGGAAAATTTAGGTAGGGACCGATCCGGTACCGCACTGGATTCGTTTAGTGACCTATGGGAGGTTTAAAAAATTAAACGTATCTCCATTCCTATAAGGGTTATATACCAAAATTGTCAGGAATTAGAACAGCCATTACATCAAAAATTATTTTTAGGCTCTCACAGAGATTCGGGATTTGCGTGCTAAAATTGATTCGAATGTTAAAGCATCGGATACAAAAAATGAGGAATTGACCCAATTAAAAGCTAAAATGGAGCAAGATGGACTTGAACGGGAATTTTTTGAATCTCAGGTTTTTTTAATTTTTTTAAAGTTAAAAAATCATTTTTAGGCCAAAACACTTCAAGAAAGTATACAAATAAAAGGACAAAAATTGATTGAATGTCAAACAAAAATTGAACAATTAGAATCTCATTTGGAAGAATTGGAAGATGTTTTGGGTAAAGTTAAGGTGGAATCAGCAGAAAAATTGAAACTTTTGGGAGAGGATAAATTAAAAATTGGAAATGATTTTTTAGGTTATTTTTGGAGGTTTTTAAAATTAAAAAAAAATTTTTTCAAGATTGTATTACTTCTTTTGCTTTGAATTTAATGGAACAAACTAATGAAGATTCTCAAAATGCTACTTCTATTTCTTATCCACCGCGTTAGTTTTCTTTTATAATTATTTTGTTTTTTTACCCGTTAAATCCTTACACAAAAGTTGGATCGGAAGGTTTATTTAAGGATTTCTCGAATTTCAACAATTTCAGCATCCTTGGGGCAGGTGCGCCAATTCCTATCGTCTAATTTTTTCATATTTGGGGGGGGGGGGTGAAGTGCTTTTCGAATCAAAATTTTTTCAAGGTGAGGGAATGGGGTTCCACAAAATTTGTCTGATTTTTTTTCAATTTTTGAGGGAGAGGAGATGGGGTGTGTGTATATATTCACCGCAACTTGTGCTTGATTTTTTTCCAATTATTTATTTTTTTAAAGATTTGGCAACTTCAAAACTTAAATCATTTATTGAACAAAAAGAATTTATTAATTCAATGTTTAATAACAACAATGAATTTTATAAAAGTATTTTACTTATTGCTCAAAATATGTCAGATATTTTATTGGTTTGTCCGTCTGCTGCATATACTGCATCTATTCAACATTTTGAAGGTTTGTGAAAAAATTTTTATTGATTTTTTATGAAGGAATATTCTAAAAACTAGGCATGATGCCGTAATATCAAACCCCCAAAAAAAGCGCTGAAATACCAAAATACTGGTTGTTAACCGCCTTTCACCTGTTTGAAACAAACCTTTATTTTTCCACAGTTTGGTATTTTGGCGATTTTTGTGGTTTAGTATTTTGGCCTGGTTATGGCGCTTTCCTAAACGACACCATGCCAAAAAAAAATTTTTTTTAATTTTCTAGAAGTAAATGAACAATGTCGTCAACTTCAACAATTATCTTCCACTTTCATTAAAGAAAAGAATTTGGAATCCTTAAATGAAATTTGGAAAGAATTGGAAAATTTAGAAAATTTAATGTTGGGATTACCTAAAGAAAATGTTGATTTAGATGTTAATACAGTTGGTAAACAATTAGAAGAAGAAATGAATTGTATGACTGAAGCTATAGCTGCTGCTGTTGAACATATTAATGAATTACAAAAGAAAAGGTTTTTTTCTTTTAAATTTATTTTTGTTTGGGTTATTTTTGGAATAATAAGGGGAATTTCTAATGAGGTGACATTTGGTCCTATAATTTTTTTGTTTTTCATGCAGTTAAATTTCATTTTTAAATACCCTCAAAATTATGTAAGTACCTCTTAATTTAGTTCTTAGGGATTTTTTTTAATTTGAGGTGACATTTAGTCCTGTAACAGTCGAGCATCGCTTATAGAAAATAGCCCCCCCCCCACGCATAAAAAAATCCTTTTAATTTTTAATTGTAAGATATGGTTTTTCGGCTCCAAAGCTAAAACCAATAGAACTAGGCATCAGAAAATTAAGACGTTTCATCCCATTTTTAGCAGCCCCTCAATAATATTTTTTAACATACTCTAAAAATCCTTAAAAAAATTATTTTTAGACAAGATTCTAGTAAGCTCTCAAAAATTATTTTTTATAGTCGTGAAACAAATATTGGAATAAAATTGGAAGTAAATGACAAAATATTAAATTCTTGCAATGAATTAATGGGTGCAGTTAGAGAATTGGTAATAAAAAGTAAAGAAGTTCAAGAAGAAATTGTGTCAAATGGAAGAGGGCAGGCTACCCCAATTGAATTTTATAAAAGAAATCATTTATGGACTGAAGGTTTTTTTTGAAATTTTTGAAAAAAAAATTTTTTTAAAGGTCTAATTTCTGCTGGTAGAGCTGTTGGTGTTACTGCAACTGAATTAGTGTAAGAAACAAAAAATTTTTTTAAATATTTTTTAAATTGAAAGATACCGTATTTCCTGTATTATAGCCCCCTCCGAATTAGAGGGGGGAGACCATCTCTTTTGGAGGATGGTCTGAAAACATTTTTTTGAATTTTTTTTTTAATTTTATAGAAAATCTGCAGACAAATTAATAATGGAAAAAGGTGGCAAATTTGAACATTTGATAGTTTCTGCTGGTTCGGTTGGTGCTAGGTTTATCTTTAAAATTTTATTTTTAAATTTAATAAAATTTTCAACAATATTATCTCGAAAATTTTTTCCAAAAATTTTACGAAATTTTTTGAAAATTTTTTCGACACTAGAAATTTTCTAAAAAAATTTTTGAGATTTTTTTTCTTGTTTTAGTGTTGCCCAACTTTTTGTTTCTTCACGTGTAAAGGCAGATAAAAATTCTCAAAAATTGGTTGGACTTGGAAAAGCTTCAAAAGATGTAAATAAATGTACAGCAAATTTAGTTGGAATTGTTAAACAAGGACAACAATCACTTGGGGAAGAAAGTATTTTTTTAATTAAAAAAATTATTTTTTTAAATTAATTCAAAGAATTACTCGACTTTTCGAATCTCTCACTTCATGAAACTAAAAAGGAGGAAATGGAGTCACAAGTACGTGTTCTTGAATTGGAAGCGGAATTGTCTAGGGAAAGGTTGGGAAATATTTTTTTAATTTCGCGAATTTTACGGAATTTCGTCTAAAAATTTTTCGAAAATTTTAATTACGAAATTTCGTCTAAAAATTTTTCGAAAATTTTAATTACGAAATTTCGTCTAAAAATTTTTTGAAATTGTAAATTTTCGAAATTTAGGATGTTCAAGAAATTTCGTGGTTTTTCGAATTTTTAAAGTTACGAAATTTCGCATTTTCACGAAATTTCGTGAAATAATTTTCGAAATTTTTTTCGAAATTTTTCTCTCTCATTAGGCTTCGATTCGCCGCACTGCGTAAACAACATTTTCATATTGCTCAGTTAGTCTCTAATAACCAGGAAAATGGTGGTGGTAATAATGGAGATAAAGGAGTTGATATTCCAACACCTGAGTCTTGAATTACTTTTTCTTTAATTTAAGAGAATCTCCCAAATTCATAAATATTTACAGTGGGGTTTTGTTTGAATATTGAAAAATTTTTATAGATTTTTCTTTAAATTTATTTTCGAAATTTTTTTTGGATTTTTTCCTCTTCTCATTTCTTTCTCTTAAAAAGTGTAGCAATTTAAAATAGTCTCTTAACTCAAATTGAAATTAAAAAAATTTTTTTGCCCAAATTTTTAATTTTATTACTTATTGTTTTGTCCAATTTTTCTGACTTTTTCAAAGAAAACATTCTCTATCTTTTTAGTTCTTTAGAAAATTCTCTCTCTATTTTATTGAAAATTACTATTTATGGTTTAAATAGGCTCAGATTTATGACATGCCTCGAGTCCCAATGAATTAGCTGAAAAAATTTAAGTCAAATTTTAAGTTTCACGAAATTTCGTGAAAATTTTTTTTGAAAAAGTAATATTTGATGTGAGGCATCATGCTATGAACCAGAACCTTTACATCAAAAAAAATTTTTTTAATATTATGAATTAAAAAATAAAAATATTAAATGATTTTTTAAATCTGGGTTTGTTGGAAATAAACATATTATCATGGGAGACTATTAAATATAGGGAGACTATTAAATAATTAAAGGAGGGGGTGCTTCTAGTAATGAAGCAAAAAAAGTTTGAAATTATTAATTTCTAAATTCTGAAAATTAAATTTTAAAAATCAGAAATTCTGATTTTCTTTAATTTTCAGACTTTCTGATTAAAAATGTGCAATTCCTGATTTTCAGTAATTTCTAAAAAAATTTCAGACCAGAAAATTCTGATTTTAAAAATCAGAATATATATTTTAAAGCGATTCTGGTGAGTTAATTATGCATATAAAATTAATTTTTAGTATTAAACCTTTTTGTAGCTTTATTCTTTATTACAAGTTGGTGGCCTAGGAGTATGTGGCATTTGCACTTTTGTTGGTGGAAGAATTTGTTGTTCAGATTCAGAATTTGCACTATCAGAATCATTTTCTCCTACAACATTAATATTATTTGAAGAATCCATAGAGACTACTCTTCTCCCAAAAACTGATGATTTTCCTCCTCCTCCCCCATCAATTCCACAAGGCGTAACAACAATTGAAGGTCTACGTTGGTGTTCATCTCCTTCATAAAGTTCAAATTTGTCGTCGACTGCTAAGGAAGCTAATCGAGACATTAAATCAAGGTTGCAAACAACGGGGGCCATTTCGGCGTGTTGGACCTTTTAAGAAAAATTTTTTTTTTGGATTTCTAAGAGAGGTTCCTCACTTTAAGGTACACAATTGGGGGTGGAAGGGTTGCGCCTTATAATGAGGATGTGTTAAATAGAGGGTATTTTTTGGGCAGCTCCCCCATCCAACGATCAACCAGATAATGAGGTCTCAAATCTATTTTGCCTGTACCTTATAATGGGTGTGTCTTAGATAGATTGTTTGGGCAGCTCCCCTTGCCTAATGATCAACCGAAAAATTTAAAAAGTGTCTTAAGTAGAGGCTGGGAGTATCTTAAATGAGAGGTCTGAGACTGTACAATAATAAAATTAAAAAAATATACCCATCCAACAGGAGGCGAACTTGGCGGTGATATAAGAAATTGTTTCTCAAGAGGAGGCAATTTTAAATGCCCCTGTTCATCCTGATCCACCCTTCTAGCCATTTTTATATTTTTGGCAAAGAACGCTTTCATTTTTGCTCCGTTAAATGAGTGATGTTCAACAAGTAATTTTGCAGCTAAAAAGGGATATTAGAATCTCAAGCCCAAAAAAGTCCAGTACTTGTGTAGTTTACCCCCCATAAGCCCCGCCCCTTTTTCCTACTATAAAACGATCGTACGGGTCGATGTTTCCATTTTCTAAAGAAAAAGAAGAGAGGATAAAGGGGCGGGGCTTATGGGGTGTAAACTACACAAGCCCAAAAAGTCCAAACCTGTAGCATGTTCTGGCTTTTCAAAAACGATGCGAACACGTTGAAAACTTTTTAGAAAATCAATACGGATAGGATCAGTGTCACAAGTAATTTGTTGAAAAAGCGATCGAAAGTTTGATTTTTGTTCGGGGTCGTCAAACAATTCTTTTGGCACGTCCTGAAAAAAAGAGATTGGGTAGAAAGGGATTAGTTAGACTCCCAGAGGTCCTCTAAGGATCAGTTCTCTAGGTCAACTGATCCTTAGAGGTTCAGTTGACCTAGAGTGTTGACCTTCCTGGTTGGTCCCTATTTAAGCTACTTCCAGTACCTTATATTAAACGTACGATTTTTCCAGCCTTATGGGGGACATCTTATAGTGAGGTCTGAGAGATCAACCCAATTTTTTGGGCAAGTAAATCAAAAAAGACTTACTCTAATAATTATTGCAGTAGGTAAAATTTCTTTATCACAGACTGTCTCCTGTTCATTTTGTCGTTGTTGTTTTTCTTCTGTCAAGTCAGTCACTACCGGGTATCACGACTTTTGCGCCGAGAACATTTGCGCCGCGACTTTTGCGCCGCGACTTATGCGCCGGGCGACTTTTGCGCCGCGACTTGTGCGCCGCGACTTATGCGCCGGGCGACTTGTGCGCCGCGACTTTTGCGCCGGGCGACTTATGCGCCGCGACATTTGCGCCGCAATCTTCAATGAACTTGACTTTTTCAAATCAGGATATTTAGTCTGCTACCCCTGTTCAGGCATGATTTTCTGCCAGAAGAGGGTGCACTATAGTGTAGGGTTGTCGGGTCCAGATATCCGGATCTGAAAAAGGCCGGATATCCGAAAATTCAGGTCGGATATCGGATCCGGATCTTGATATCCGAAGATCTCCAACTATCCTACATCTTCTATAGTGAGGTTCAGCTGTAGTTTTTCATAATTATTAATGATAGTGGCGGCGCAAAAGTCGTCCGGCGCAAAAGTCGCGGCGCAAACGTCGCCCGGCGGAAAAGTCGCGGCGCAAAAGTCCCCCGGCGCAAAAGTCGCTCGGCGCATAAGTCGCGGCGCAAAAGTCGCGGCGCATAAGTCGCGGCGCAAATGTTCTCGGCGCAAAAGTCACGGAACCCACTACCGGAGGTCTTTTTTCCAATACATTCATTTTTGTAAATATCTCGAAGGATTTTTTCAATCAATAAGGAAATTTAGAAAATAACTCCTTCAAAAAGGCTAAACTTTTTAACAAAAAAAGTAGAAAAACTTTTAAAAAAGCAAAGTTAAGTATGTGTAAATACACTAACAAAACAAACAAAAAACAAGAAAAGAGAAAGATTGTCAGTGCCATATAGTGCTTCTCCTTTTATGCCTTATGTGAGGAATTCTTATTTTCCTTTTTGGCACTCTCGGCTTTTTAATAATTGGATTCAATTTTTTGGGGGGGGGGATGATGAAGAGAAAGTGTGTATATTTTAGAGAGACTTAATAAGGAAGAGAGGCTTAATAAGGAAGAAGAAAAAAGAAGTTTTGAAGGTTTTCCTCAATTTTAGTAGTTAGCGTCGTCGATTTTATTCTCAACTGTGACTGTTTCCTTGTTTAATTCACGGGGATTGTGGAGAATTAAAAGAAGAGAGAGATTGAAAAAGAATAGAGGAAGCAGAGAGACAGAAAAAGTATTTATTATTTATTAACGACAAAATGCCTACAATAAAAATGCCAGTTAACAATGCTTTTCCTCGTTTCCCTAGCGCTTTTCCTATCTTTTCGACATTTTGTCAATTTTTGGCCTTATTGGCATTTTGTCGTTTCTGTCTTTAGTATTTTAATAAAGAAGTTAGTGTTAGAGTATTAAAGTTAGAGAATTAGAAAAACAAATTTTAGCTGCACATTAAAAGTTTAACAAAAAAGTACTACAATGTTAATGGGGGGCGAAAGCGTTGTGTTTCCGTAAACAAGATTAGCTGAAAGAGAAATTTTTATGTTTTTTGATAAGGGATTAGGGCTAGTTTTTTTATTTTTAGCTTTTTTATAGAATATGCTTAGACTCTAAAGTCCAGTTTTTAATGCACATCTTTTTTGAGAAATAGTAGAGGGGTTAGAGAAAAAGAGAGTTTTTTTTAGTTTTGAGTATTTTTCTATTTGGCGTTGTTTTATTTGGGGAAAGGGGGTTTTGACGGCAAATATTTATTTTATTTTTGGCTTGATTTTTTACATTTTTTTCTTTTCTGGTGTCCTCACATTCTGACAATAAGGCCAAAACCCCTTATTTTTTGCCTATAAGACTGTTGGCAAAATGTCCATTTTTGGCCTTATTGGCAAAATGTGTTCCTTCATATTGTTTCTATATTTGTTTGGTTTTTGTTAGATTGTTGCTTAATTTAATAAAGTTATGAGTTCTTCTACGGGTCAACAACAACAACAACATCATCAAAATGAGCAAGAACAAACAACAAGTTTTAATATACCTTCAATTCCACCTACAAATCAAGGAGAGGAAGAAGCAAATAATGGCCATTCTATAGCTTGTTTGGCTATTTTAAAAAGAATTTCTGATGTATTTATTGTCTGTCTAATATGTTTTGTTGGAATAATTTATGTAAGTTTTTTAAAGAAATTTTTAAAATTTTTGTTTTCACGCAGCCTTGTCTACTTAATTTGCCATATTTTCTCTTCTTCTTAACAATTTTAACGTGGCTAGCAATTTATACTCCTTTAAGAAGGCGAAAATTTAATTTTGTCAAAAATGCTATTCTTGGCTATATAATTGTTCACTTTTTGGTTTTAATTGCATATCAATTTGTATTTTTTCAACAATTTGTGGAGCCATCATCTTTTATTGCAAGGTTTTAGATTTTAGTGGATAAGGGATATGAGTGGTGTTTATGGGTTTTCTGCTTTTATTTTAGTCAATAAATTTGTTCCTCCGATAATGAGTCCCGGTGGGCGAATGGTTAACGTTTTGGGTTTGGTAGGGCGGAGGGGTGTGGGTTCGATATCTTGCAGGGTTTGCTGATCTTTTGCTTCCTTTTTTCGACTTTTTACCTTTAAATAAAGGTTCTAATCTATTTTACAAAATATTTTTAGACTTTTTGGCTTACCCGTCTTAATAAAATATACTGGTTTGCATTGGTGGGATTTTCAATTAAACGAAAAAGTTGGAATAGTGCCTTTTCTAAATTTTGTTTCCTTGCCTATTCTCTACTTAATTCTTTCTATTCAATTGAGGTTTATTTGAAAAATTCCATTTTTCCTTTTTGTTTATTAAAAAAATAAAATTTTTTAGTTGGACAAAAGATGGAACCAAATCAAGGAGTTTGACAGCAACAGATCATTCAAGTAGAGGACAGGGAGAAGGGGATGATGAGTCGTTACATGATGAGGTTTTTAAAAGATTTTTTCTACTTGATTTTTTATGTTTCTAGTTACTCTTAAACTCGGCAGGGAATGATTCTGTTGATATTATTGCTTTACAAAGAATTACTTCGCACGTTATGGATCGGGAAAAAATTAAGAAATTGATTAAATGTATTTTTTTAATTTTCTTTAAATTTTAGTTAAAAAATTTGAGTTGGAAAAATTTAGGAATTGGTTTGTATCTGGATTCGGACCTTGATTTTTCCTAGATCCAGAGTCAAGATAAATTATTTTTCAATGTTCGTTGATTTTCCTATTTTTTTCTTGACTTTTTTCCTTGACTTAAGGTCAATGATCTGGTTAAGGTCCTCAACCAAAATCAAATTTTTAGAATTATTGATCTCTAAAAGATCAGAATTAATTTTTGTTAGAAAAATCCTAAAAAAATTTTTTTTGACTTATTTCTTTTATTTAGCTAGACGTAAAACAATTTCTGGTGCAGCAGCAGCAACTCTATTTTTAACATTACAAGAAATTACTTATTTATTTTTATATCATTGTTATGTTTTTGCTTTAGTTTCTATGCTTGTAAGGAATTTTTTCAAATTTTTCTAATTAAAAAAATTATTTTTTTAAAGGTTTGGGCACTTCTGTATCACTCAATTATTGGCCTTATATTTTTAATTTTGGCATGTTTTCTTTGGGCACTAGTAGATTCTCGTAAATGGTCTTTTCGTTTATCTCCGCTTATTCTTGCATATGTTGAGGTTTTAAAAAAAATTTTTTATTTTGTTTAATTTTATTCATTTTTGACCATTTTGAGTCTTTTTTTAATAATTAAAAAAATTTTTAAATTACAGAAAAAATTATTTTTTAAAGTTGCTCCTAATTGCTCAATATATTTACAATATGGATTTGGCAAAAGAATTAAAAAATGATGATTTACTTGAAATTATTGGGTTTAAATATGAAGAGAATAAAACTAGAGCTTTTGTTACTATTGTTATTAAGGTTAGTTTAAAAAAAATTTTTTTAATGTTTAACCGAAAAATATGAAAAATTGAGGTAAATTATTTAGGAGAGGGTGGGGAATTATTTTTTTGGAAATTTCTTTGTTAGATTTTTCAATTTTTTAATTTTGACCATTTTGAGCCTTTTCTAGTCTATTTTTCTAGTAGGTACGGGATATATTTTTCTACTATTCTTTCTCTAATTTTTTTTATTTTAACATTAAAAACACCTAGTTATCTTTTAAGTTTAAAAATTATTTTTATTTTTGATTGTACTTTTGGGTTTTTTTAATTTCCGCACTTTTATTTTTTTATTATTGTCATGGGACATATTTTTTATTTTTTAAAATATTTTTTTGAAACGGTTTAGTCTATTCAATGATTCATTTTTTCGCTTTTTTTATCTTTGCTATTAATACGCGCCTATCAACCCCAATCGCCTTTTTTTAAAATAAATATAAAATATATTGACTAAAAGGTAAATAAAGCAGTAAAAAAGTAATATTGAGGGATTGAAAAAAGGGGAAGACGGAAGATTGATTAAAAATTCTTTTTTAATTAAAAAAATTTTTTTTCTTTAATTTTATTAATTTTTTTTAGCAAATTTTATTTTTTGTTCAAAAAACTTTTACTTTAGAAATTTAAAAATCAAAAAGTCCGCAAATTTTTGTCCGCAAATTTTTGTCCGCAAGAAAATTTTTTTTGAAAATTTTAATTTTTTTGTATTTGTTTATTTGGCTTGGCTTTTTTTAGTTTTTTCTTGTTAGAAAAATCAAAGTTGATAGGTATAGGTATAAGTGTTTCTTAAATTTCTTTGCTTTACATTTTTTTAAATTTGCGGACAAAAACTTGCGGACTTTTTTTTATAAAAAATTTTTTTTTTATTTTTCAGCTTCTCTTAAGCCTACCATTTTTTGCTCTTTCTCGATTAAATCTACGTGAAATAAAATATAATTCTTTGAGTACTCAAGATCGCTTAAAACATCTCAAAAATTATGGAACTTTTGATGAAAGTAATATTGATGGAGGAGGAGGAAAATTGGTTGGCGTTGAGGAAAGAAAAGAGGTTTGTTAGTTTTTAAATGGGGAAGGAGGGGGATTGTTTGTTTGCTCTTCTCTTAACATAAATTCAAGTTGTTTTTGATGCGCGAGAGTTTTTTAAATCTAATTAATGGTTAGTCCAAAAAAATTTTTTTGAGAGTGGGAGGTATGCGAATGTAAAGCACGTGTGGGATACAATGTCTTACTTTTCTTTAAAAAAACAATTAATAATTCTAAAATTATTTTTTAAGTTTTTTTTGATACATATGAGGGGATTCAAAATTATTATTGGAGGGTGGGTGATGTTATTGTAGGGAAATAGATGGGTTTTTTTTTTGAAAGGGGAATGAGGTGGGATATAATGTTCTCGTCCCTTTCATTTATTTTTAAAATTTATTTAAAAAAATTTTTTTTCAGATTCATTTTGTATTTATATCCAAAGCATTAACCAAATATTGGATTTTTCTGGTTGTAATTTGCCTTTTATTCAACACTCCTTTAGCTTCCAGCAACAATTTATTTTCTATTGGATTTTTTATTTTCTTTGTTTTTCTTTTGCTTATATTTCAGGTTTTTTTTTAATTTTTTGAAATTATTTTTGGGAATATTTTTTGATATTTTTGGAAATTCTGAATTTTTCCCTTTCCCTCCTTTAGTTTTTGTATTTTTATGGGAGAGGAGTTTTTTGATTAAAAAATATTTTTTTTTGACATTGAAAAATGATTATTCATTTTGTATTTTTTTTATGTATTGTTGAGAGAAATTGTAAATTAAAAAAAAATTTTTTTCTCGAAAATAATATTAGGTGGGATATAGTGTCATCCTTTTTTTAGTTTTCTTGCAATTTTGATGAAACATGATTTTTCTGACTAAATATTTTTTTGTGAAAAAAGTCATCCTCTTTTTAAATATATTTTTGGTGTTTCCCTTTTTAAATTTTTTTTTCTCAATTTTTTTTCAGAAAATAACCAGAATTTTTCTTAGAAAATAAATCAGAATTTTGTTCAGAAATTTCAAGTGTTCTGTTTAAAAACGATTAAAAAAAATTCTGGATTTTTTCTATAACAGGACCAGAATTTTTTGAAAATATCTATTAGATATCAGGCTTTCATTCAAAAATAAATCAGAATTTCTGAAAATTTTTTTCTTTTTTTAAAGATTTCTTTTCGCTTTTTTCGGAACACAATATTTGCTTTTTTAACATTATTAATTATTTATTCTTCACTTGTGCTTATTTCAATTTATTGTTATCAATTTCCAAGTGTTCCTGAATTTTTGAATAAATTAACTGGATTAAATTTAAAATTGGCTGAAGAAATTGGGTTACAAAAATATGAGGGAGAAGATTTTGGGTAAGTGGTGGTGGTTATTCTGAATTTATTTTTAAAAAATCAGAATTCCGATTTTGTAAAATCAGAATTTATTTTAAAGTTATCAGAATTCTGTTTCGATTTTCAGAATTTTTGTTCTGAAAAATCAGAATTTTCTGAAAAAATTATCAGAATTCTGTTTTTATTTCAGATTTTCTGATTTAATAATTCAGAATTTATTTCAGAATTAGTTTAAAAAATCAGAATTTTTGATTTGAACTTTTCAGAATTTTTGAAAATATCGGAAATTTTGTTCTGATAAAATCAGAATTCTTTTAAAAAATCAGAATTCTTTCAGAAAATCAGAATTCTTTTTTGAACTAAATCAGAATTTCTTTCAGAATCTATCAAAATTCTGTTTTAAAAAATCAGAAAAAATTCTGATTTTTTTCAGAAATAAATCAGAATTTATTTCAGAATATTTTTAAAAATTCCCTTCAAAATTTTTTCAGAGTTTTATTCTTTCGTTTAATCAAATTAATTTCTTTAATTATTGTTACAATGTTACAATTAAAATTTTTTCATCATGCATGGTCTAAACTTGTAAGAACTCCAAGTGATATTTCACAAGCAGATATTGAAATTATTGTTGCTTGTAGTAGTAGAGAATGAGGAGGATTTTTTTTACTTAAAAAAATTTTTTTGGTATGGATTGAAAAAGAAAATCAGAAAATTTTTTGTAAAAATCAAAATTATTTTCGGAAATCTATCAAAAATTATCAGAAAATTTTTTTTTTGAATTTTATCAAGTTTGGAAAAATCAGAATCCCAAAAAAAGAATTAGAATTTTTCGGATAAATAAAATTATTTCTTAAAACATTTCTAAAAATATTCTTTTGAAATCAATCCATATTTTATGAAATTATCTGATGATTGTATTTATATGTACTATGTGAGAATATGTGTCTTTTATGCTGTATAAAAAATATTTTTTTTAACTTGAGAGAATTTTTCTTTGTTTTTGCGCGATTTTATTTTTCGCTGTCTTTATTTTATTAATTAAAAAAAATTTTTTTAAAGCTTTTTTTTTAGAAAAATTTAAAAAAATGACACCAACAACAACAACAAGCAATTTTATCAACAATTTAAAAGATTTTTGTTGGAGATTTTTGGAATTATATTTATTTAAATTTACATTATTTGTACTTTTATTTGTCTGTATTGAACATTATTGTCTACTAAATTTATTTTGTATAATATTTATTTCAATTGCTCTGTCTTCTTCAACTTTTTGTGTTTCAAAAAGTGTTACGTTTGCACTATGTGCATATATGGCTATATTGTTTGTTGTTAGAAGTGTTTATCAGGTTTGGAAAATTTTTTTTTTTATTAAAATATCAGAATTTTTTTAAAAAGCCAGAATTCTTTTAAATTAAATTCTGGTTTAGAAAAGAATTTTAATTTTAAAAGTAAAGTTTTCGGAATTTTTGTGATTCTGTTTTTGATCAGAATTAATGTAGAACAGAATTTCTGATTCATTAGAGTTGCTAATTTTGATTAGAACCTCCAAATTTTTAATTATTCTTGTTCTGATTATTTTTTTGTCAAGAATTTTGATAGAGAAAAAATATCAGAATTATGAAAACAAAAAATTTGTTTATTTTTCTGACAAAAATTCTGATTTTTTTAAATTAGAATTTTTGTTTTTATTTTTTTTTCTTTTCCAGTTTGATTTTATTCCTTCCATAGAAGATTTTCATTGGCCTTGGAATAAAACTTGTAACAGAAATGATACAAATTCATTATTTAATACAACTTCAAAATGGGTAGGGCTTGAAAAACAAAATGATGAATGGGTTGTTAGCGATTATATTGTGAGTTTTTCAAATCAGAAATTCTGATTTTTATTTTTTTTAATCAAAATCTTTTTATTGGTTGACCTAGGGTAGAAGTGTTCACAAAATTCCTTGTCCGCAAGTTTTTTGCGGACAAAAATTTTGTCCGCATTTCTTCTTGCGGTCACAAAATTTTTGTCCGCAAATTTTTTATTTTTTTTTATTTTCCAAAATATTTTTTACAAATTAAAGGGTTATACATTAATTCTCATCCTTATTGGACTTCAATTTTGCATTAAATATCGTCAACATTTAAATAGAAAATTGCGAAGTTTGGCAGAACCTCCTCCTGGAATTCTTTTTCCGAATGCTCAACCTGCTGATTTTGATAAAAGTTTAACTGATTGTACAAAATTTTTGTTAAATTATGGATTTTATAAATTTGGAATGGAGGTTTGTTTTTTATTTTTACTAGTTCTTTACGCAAAAAAATTTTTGCGGACAAAAAATTTTTGTCCGCAAAATTTTTGCGGACAAACTTAAAAATTTTTTTAAAAGATTTCTCTTGCATCTTTGGGTTTTGCAGCTTGGATGAGAATGGATTTACTTGGTGCTTTACTTGTTTTATGGTTGCTTGTTTTAATTTCAATTCCTCGAAATGCTCGAAAACGTCTTTGGCCTTTTTTAGTTTTTTATTTGGCTTTTGTTCTTCCTTTGCAATATTTTAGTGCTCTTGGTTTACCTTCAAATTTGTGTATAGGTTTGTTGTTTGTTTTTAAGACATTATTTTTTTCAATTTGATCAAAAATTCATAGAGATCGACATTTTTGAATAGTTTGGGGTTGGGCATTTTCGGCTGACCTGGGTCTGGTTCTGTGCCTGTATTACATGAGAAACCTCTCAAATAAGCGCTTGTGTTTTTGGGTCTAATGTGAGTGCAGAAAAGCGCAGAGCTTGGCCTAAACCCAGCTTGACCTTCATAAATTAATCCAACATGTTCTGTTTTTTCAAAAAAATTTTTCTTCAGATTATCCATGGGATTATTGGCAACCTCTCTTCAACATTTTCCATTCAATCGGCAAAAGCTGGCAACTTTTGAATAACAATTTGTCATTATTTTTGTGTCTACCAAATTATAGAATGTCTCCAGACCGCTTCTCTGATAATCTCAAAATTGATTTTATTCTGCTAACAATTGTGGCAGCACAAAATCGAATGTTTAAACAAGAAAGTGAAGAACATCCTGCTGGCTCTAATGATTCTATTTATGTTTGTAATAAATATCAATTGTTAAAAGAAAATCCTCATTATGATTTTGTTATTGAACAAAGGTTTTTTTTGTTAATTTTTTTAAATTTTATTTGAACTATTTTTAAAAATTTATCTTTTCTTTTAATTTATTTTTATTTTTTCAGAAGCTTTGTTGACTTTATTAAATACATAATTTTCATGTATGGACATTGGATTACTATGGTTTATAATTTTTTTTATTTTTGATCATCTTTTGCTAATTTATTCAGATTATGACTTTATGTGCTGGTCTAGGTGGAACTTCACTTTTTGCTTTAGGCTATGTAATCCTAGCTTTTTGGATGCTTTGGGAAGGAAATAATTTATATACAATGCATAGGTATACGAAAACTTTGGCTCGTTGGAATACTTTGGCAAAATATACAGTTGTTATTATGTTATGTAAAATATTTCTACAGGTTTTTTTGAATTTTTAATATTCTTTTTTGTTAGTCTTGGACCTTTTCTTTTTACAAGAAAGAAAAAGTCTCCTTTGTATTCTTTTGGTAGCTAATTGTAAGTCTGTTAAAAAAGATTAGATTTATTTGTAGCACGTTCCCAAGGATTAGAGTTCGATGAAAATTTAGAGAGTAGTTTGGAAATTGGATTTTTGGACAGCCTTTGATAAGGTTGAAGTATTATATAAGTGGTGAATTGGGGGAAGGTTTAGGGAAGTCATTCAAAGATTTGATAGTAGGATTTTTTCATAAAAATTCAAAAAAGGGGGTTCTTGAAGAATTTTTGGATCTCCGTAACCGAAGAACCAAAAAATCGTCTTTTCTTCGGTTTAATTCTGAAACGACAACCCATAAATTTTTTAAACATTTTCTTTTTTTTTAAAGTTAGTTGGTTGTGTTTTTATTGGTTTAATTCGTCCAAAACAATTATGTCCAGTTCAACAATTATTTTCAATTTTTTGTGTTAATCCACTTTCAATTGGAGAACTTCAAAAATTCTTTAGTGAATTACCTAGCGACGATACTGAATTTAGTGATTTACAAAGTTGTTCAAAAGGTGGAGATTCTTCTGAAGCTAGTATTGGTTTCGATGCTGTAGCATTTTTATTTATTATTTTTCAATTGAGAATTTTGCATTCCTGGTATTTCCAACGATGCATGATTGAATTTAGATGTGAAGTTATTCAGGCTAATAGGTTTGTTTTGGAATTTAAACTTTTTTTTGGTGAGAAAATGATTCCTTTTTTATACTATATGGATCTGGCAATTAGTGTGTTTTTGGCAGAATTTTTGGGCGCTGTTTTCTTTGAGAATATATGGGCTTAAATTGTGCACCATAAACTGCTTAAATATTTTTTTCAAAAAATAAGGGACTAAAATTTTTGGAGCATTGGAACAGGATCAAACAGATCCTAACACTTTAAAGCTGTATCGGATCCCTTGTGTGAAGAGGAACATTTCTTTTTAATAAAACTATATTTTTTAGAGGAGCTGTGTTAATCAATCAGTTAATTGAAAAAGAAATGCGAGAACAAACGGAGCACCAAAACAAAAAACTTCGAGAGATTAAAGCCAGAACAGCAGCCATTCGAAAACGTTATGAAGAACAACAGAGGCGAAGTAGTGGATATGGAGCTGTTGTTTTTTCTCCACAAACATATGGACAAGGTTGGCGATTTTTAAAACGTTTTTTAGTTTTTTGGGGTTCGCTAAGTTGAGATTTTAAAGGTCTATTTCTGTTTTCCGGAACGTTATTTATTTTTATTTAAGTGAGTGTGTTTTCCGGAATTATGCATATGAGTCTTTTTATTTTCCGGAATTGTCTATTTAATTTTGTGTTTTCCGGAATCTTTATCTATGAATTCTACAACTTTCCGGAAATGTGTATATATTTCTTTTAATTATATTCTCATACCTTCCGGAAATTATTTATATTTCTCCGGAATTAATAAAAATAATAAAACACAAAATTCCGGAAACATTTAATTTATATTTATATAGAAGCGCCTTTATCCCCTTATAATCATTTATTATCTCATTATTCATTCTTCTATTTTTTTGCTATTGTTTTTTCAAAAAAAAATTTTTCGTTCTTTGTATTTTTCTAAATTATTTTCCGTTTTTAAAAATTAATTTCTATTATTTCCGTCTCGTATTTTATTTCTTTTGATTTTCTGCCTGTTTGGGACTTGAAAACTTGCTGTTTTTTGAATATTTTTATTTAATTTTTACTTAACATTTTTTAAAAATCTTTTTATTTATTTTTTTCTTTTAATTTAAAATAAACTCAAGTAATTCGTCCTCGCTCAATAATTGATATTGATGATCCATTACCAAGTTATGATCCTCGATATGCTCCGCCACCGTCTACTTCTGTTATGGGTTTGTTTTTGTTTTTTTTGAAAAGTTTGTTGCTTTTGTTTTCCTTGTGTTTTGCTTTTTTATCTTTTGCTTTTTGTGTTTTTGCTTGTTATTTCCGGAAAATACTAATTTACTTTTTTCCGGTAAACTTCTACTATTACTTATGTATTTTCTTTTCCTCTAAAACTTTTTGTGTTTTCTTTCCGGAAAAATACAAAATTCTGCTTTTAACCAGAATTTTGTATTTTCCTATTATCTAAATTCTGATTTTTCCTCTATATTTTGAGTTAAAACACAATTTCCAGAATAAAAATTCTGATTTATTTTTAACTTCTTTTTAACTTTGTGTTTTCTTTCCAGAAATTATTTTGTATTTTTTTGTGTTTTGTTTTTATTTTTGCCTTTTTAAATTATTTATTTATTTTGTTCAATGCGCGTATTGGGTACACCCCGATGTACCGCAGCCCAATGTACCGCAGCCCAATGTACCGCTGCCCAATGTACCGCCGCCCAGTGTACCGCAAGCCCAATGTACCGCGAGCCCAGTGTACCGCCGCCCAGTGTACCGCCGCCCAATGTACCGCGAGCCCAATGTACCGCACGCACAATGTACCGCCATAAAATTTTTTTATTATTTTGGCCAACATAACATTTGGGGCAATCCCTAAGAATTGGGGTTTCCTCGAAAAAAATTTAAAAATAAGAAAAAGGATTTTTCTAGGGTAACAAATATGTTGATTACGGATCTGAGCTCAGATTTTGAACGAATCCTGAACCGGATTCGAATTTCGAATCCCGAACCGAATTTCGAATATGCAATTGATAGCTCATTCAAAAGAGCTCGTCGAATTGAGCTCGTCGAATCCTTTGAATAATATCCCCCGTCGTTGCAACCAGTGTTTGGAATTTTGAAAATTGCTCGTACTCGTACTCGTACTTTCGTACATGGCATTTTTTTTTCTCGTACTCGTACTCGTACTTGCCAATTTTTTTTTCTCGTACTCGTACTCGTACTCGTACACAGGTACGAGTACGAGTACGAGTACGAATTTTGGTACGAGCTTCCAAACACTGGTTGCATTGGCCTGCTCCCGCGCGTATTCTTCCTTTATTTTCTTTTTCCATTTTTATTTTTATTTAATTTTTCTAATCACTTTCCTTTTTAAAAATACTAATTAAATTCTAAATTTTTCCCTTAAGCTTAAAAAAATTTTTTTTTAATTTTTTTATTAAATTTTTTTATTTTAGCAAAACGTGCTGGAGATTATTATATGTTTGAAGGAGATCCAGAAATTGATGATTTAATTGAGCCTGTAATATCTTTTGTTCCAGAAGTAACACCGGGAGCTGGAGATTTTGATAAATTGGATCCTGCTCAAGTAACTTTTTTAAAGAAATTTTTGATTAAAAAAAATTTTTTTTCAAAGTTATTACATACAGCACTTGGAAAAGATTTGGATTTAATTAAAACATTGGATTCTGTTGAAGAAGCAGAACAAATTAAAGATGAAAAATTGAGAATGATTGCTGCTGTTGCTCCGTCGGAAAAAGCTAGAGAAATTGCAAAATTGGCACTTAAACTTAGACATCAATCTCCTCCTAAACCGGAAACTGTTCGTCATGTGGATGAAGGTGATTATTATTCAATTGGTGGTCCTTCTACTTCACAAGGTTTTTTTTAATATTTTTTAAAATCTGGATTTATTTATGGGGGTATTTTGTGGACAAATTATTTACTATAGGCCATGCACTCTCCAAATCATTCTTCCCTCCTCAAATAAAAAAATATTAAGGGACTTAGAGATATTTTTTATTGACTTCGTATGTAGAAAATTGATTTGGTAAGAGGGTTCCATACGCTTTGATTTTCTGGGAGTATGAGTAATTTTTCTTCCCAGCCAAAAGGAGTTATTTTTGATTTTATTTAAAAGATCTGGTCCGAGGAAAAGTTTCAGAAAAATAATTTTTAAATTTATCATTTAGCAGAAAAATCAGAAAAAGATGAAGAGACGGATACAACAGATGGAATTCCAATAATTCGTTTCCGCAAAAAAAGACAACAACAACAACCTGAAGATGTTATTGAAAAAGAATCAACACAAAAAGAAATTGAAGAACAACAACAAACAACAACAAAAATTGATGCTTATAGTTATGGTTTGTGAAAAAATTTTTTTGAAAATTTCCGTGAAAATTTTTTTAAATTTTCTTTAGCAAAAGCAATAATTTCCTTTTTCCAATTTTTGTGGAAAATTATGATTGCATTTCTTGATTGGATATCAGCATTTTTAAATAGACGTTCAAGAGAACATAGATACGTTGCTTATGTTTTAAATAAAGAAAAGGAACATTTGAAGGAAATGATGAGTAATGTATGGATTTTTAAAGGTTTTTAAAATTAAAAAAATTTCTTTTTGAAGGAACTTTATGATGGTCAAATTTCTAGTTCTGATTTGAGGGAACGTTGGGAATCTCATAATATGCATATTGTGTCGAGTGAAGAGGATATTAAAAGGTTTATTTCACACATATTTTTTTTTATTTTTTGATTTTTTGCCGAGAGTTATATAGATTTCCCGGCACCTACATTTTTTCGGACGTACCGAGAGGAAAAATTTTTTTGGGAACATAGCTCGAGGAATATATTTTTTAGGAAAATTTCTTTTTATAATTAATCAAAGATTCTCCTAAAAACCGAGAAAAATAAAGGTCGTGGCGAATTTAAAAATAAAATCCACAAGATCTTAATCCTTATCGGCTTTGAATAATCCAAAGAAGAAAAAAATCGAACCTGAAATCAGACTCTTGACTTGAATCTTTAGGTTTGGGTTCTCTGAAAATTTTTTCAGTCTCAATTTAGACATCTCTCTATCTCTATTTTATTTAAAATAAAATTCCAATAATTTTAAAAAATTAAAAAAAAATTTTTAGATTAGAAAACGAAGCACATGATCGTTGGGCTGAAAGAAATGTTTTTGCCCGATTTATAAATGCTGTAGGAAATTGTATATGTGCACATACAGATATTATATGTTATGCTTTTGCTGTTTTTGTACATGGAAAAACTGCTGGATTATTAACTTTACCATTACCAGCATTAGTTTTCTTTTGGGGAACTTTAGCAAATCCTCGTCCTTCAAAATTTTTTTGGGTTACAATGATTATTTGGACAGAATTGGTTATTGTTATAAAATTTGCTTTTCAATTTGGATTTTGGGATTGGAATTCTATTGCTGAAGAAGCTAAAAATTCTCATAAAATATATAAATTACAATATATTTTTGGTGTTCAAAGAGTTGAATATTTTGCTGTAACTGATGTGGCTTTATTAATTGCGCTGTTTTTTCATAGGTTTTTATTTTTTTTTAATTTTTTTCTCGGGAAATTTTTAGAGAAATTTTCTTTTAGGTTCTAGGGTTTATTTAGGATCCTTGCAAGTTTATTTAGGTTTACATATTTTCCCCGATTTATTATGAACCATTGAAAAAGAAACCACCGGCTTGAAAGATATCGGAGCTAAAGCCACAAAAACCCCCCACTGATTTTTAGGTTTATTTTTTGAGAATCTATGTGAAGGTGTTCATGGGGGGATAATATACGGTTTGCACAAGATTCAGCCTCCCTTTCGGCCCCTGAATACTCTTAAGAGGGTTGGGAAATCCATTTTGGTTCTTTTCAATTTTCAAAAATCCGCAACTTTTCTGTCCGTAATTTTTCCTAAGCCCAGCCTTCACTCTTATTAATAAAATTAAAACATAGATATATGCTTCGAAAACTTGGTTTATGGAGAGATGCAAATTCTGACCGACTTCTCGCATATTCTCCACAATTATTAAATAATAGTAATGGCAAAAATAATTTATCGTCAACATCTTCTTCAAATGAACAAAGTCCAAATAAAAGGAAAGGAAGAACACAAAATGGTTCTACAGCAACAGAAACTTCAGCAATTACAACAACTTCAATATCTGATGATCAAATTAATTTAGAAGAGGTTGGTATTTATAATTTTTTTAATAAAAATTTTTTTTAATTCTTTAAATGAGTATTCTCTCTAAATTTGTTTCTGTTGTTCTCAAGAGGGAGAGAACCTCGAAAAAAATTTTTTCGGATAATTAGAAAGATATGTAGTCCAAGGGGCTTCTTTCGGGTTAAGAATAGCGAATGGATGAATTTGTATTTTTTGTTTATTCTCCCTTAACTCGGTTCCTTGGCTAGGGAGAACATTTTAATCTAATTATAAAGACGACTCATGTCATAACTTTTTTTAAGATTGATATTGAAAGCGGACAGAAACCTATAACAACGGCAACGACAGAACCTGTAGCAGAAAATTCGGTTAATTAACAAAATTTTTTTCTCACTTTTCTAATTATTCTGATTTAATAGAAACTACCCTCTCCTCCATCAAAAATTGTACATTTAAGCGTTATTGGAAATTTTATTGAAAAGGTTTTTTTTAAATTAAAAAATAATTTTATTTTTATTTTATTTTTAAAGTTAATTTATCCAAAATTTCGTTATATTTGTGATTTTTATCCATTAATGTTCTTTTTGGATATTTTTTGTATGCTTATAATTGCTTTTGGTTATTCTTCTTTTGGTGAAGGAGGAACTGGTGATGTTGTTAGTGATATTAAGGTTTTTTTAAATGTTTTTTTAAATTTTTTTGAAATTTTTCTGGGATTTTTTGGTTTTTCTTTGTTAAAGAAATTTTTTTGAAAATTTTTTGTGTTTTGAAAAGTTGACATTTTGACATTAAATTATTTTTTCTAGAATCCCTATCAATCTGCCCTTTTTTCATTTTATTTTTTGAGAATTAAATTTTGAGGGGTAGGGCTGTCCACAATATACTAATAAAATTACTATTCTTAAAATCCGCAAAATATTGCGGACAGCCCGGGCGAGAAATTTTTTTCTTTTAATTGAAAATCCTTTCCTTTTAAAATATTTTTTTCAATTTAAAATTTTAATTAATTCCAAATTTTTTAGAGTAATAGAATACCAATAACACTTGTAGTTATAATTCTTGTACAATCTTTAATGATTGTTTTGGATAGAGGACTTTATTTAAGGAAAGCTGTTGTTGCTAAATTAATATATCATTTGCTTACTTTAATTATTGTGCATGTTTGGATATTTTTTATTTTACCTTTATTTACACAAAAGTTTGTTTATTTTTTAAATAATTTTTTTGATGATTTTAAAAAAAGTCCGCAAATTTTTATCCGCAAATTTTTTTAAATTTTTGTTTTTTACTTTGAATCGGCATTAACTGGGCTTGGACTACCCCATATTAAATTCTATGTAGCCAAAACCTTCCTTTATATTATTCGTTTTTTATGGAAGAAATATAATCTTTTGCGGACAGAACTTGCGGACATTTTTTAGATCCGCAAATTTTTAAAATAAAAAATTTTTCAATTTTTTTTTCTAGAGAAGCATATACAAATGGAGTAGCAAGATTTTTATATTATATCAAATGCATTTACTTTTTAATTTCTGCTTGGCAAATAAGAAATGGTTATCCTTCTCTTTGTATTGGAAATTTGCTTACACACTCTTATGGTTTAATTAATATGGTTTTGTTTAAAATGTTTGTTTTCTTTTTAATTTTTTTTTAATTTTTTATTTTGTGGTCCTTGACTAGATTCTGAATTTTTTTAAATTTTAGATATAAAATCAGAATTTAGAGGCTTTGGGCGTTTTGAGTCTTTTTTACCGTTTTTCAATTTTGACCGTTTTGAGCCTTTTTGTTAATTACCAAAAAAATAATTTTTTTCAGATTTATGATTATTCCTTTTGTTTTTGAACTTCGAACAGCTATTGATTGGGTCTTCTTCTTTTTATAATTTCTTTTTTCAATTTTTATTTTTAGACATGGACAGATACCTCAATGCCTATTTTTGACTTTTTTAATATGGAAAATTTTTATGCTGTTGTTTACAATTTAAAATGTGCTCGTAAATTTGAAGAAGCATTTCCTGCACCTCGAGGAGAACCTAAAGGGACTGTTATTAAGGTTTATTATTTAAAATTTTTTGGGATGTTTTTGGATTTTGGACATTTTGGAATTTTTTTATATAATTTTTTCATTTTTCAGTATTTAATGGGCTTACCATTAATTTTAATAATGATTTTACTTGTTTGGTCGCCAATTATTGCTTTTGCATTAATCAACACAATTGGGAATATTTCACCTCCAGAAAGTGCAATTATGACTGTCAGCCTTGAAGGATTTCCTGTAAAATTTAAATTTTTAAAAATTTTTTGAAAAAAAAATTTTTTAAGTAAAAAATTCAAAAAATTTCCCAAATTTTCTAGCCACTTTATAAAATGGAAGCAAAAGGTTTAGGATTAATGGCAATAACACAACAAGAATATAATACATTAATTAGTAATTTTTCTGATATAAATGGAAGAGAATCTGAATTAAATACTGATGTTGTTGATAGAACAAGAAAAGCATCTGCTTATATTACTCAATATACGGCTAAAGATATTCTGGTAAAATTTTTAATTTTGTGTTTTTAATGAAAATACAAGAAATTCTGATTTGTGTATTTTTTTGTTTTGTATTTTTGTATACAAATCAGAATTAAAATAAAATACAAAAATTCTGATTTTAATTTATTAATACTACGATAATTCTGATTTGTATTTTTTGTATTTTTTCTTTTCTGATTTTTATAGAAATCAGAATTTTTGTATTTCATTTTAATTTGAAAATTCTGATTTAATAAAATAAATACACATGAAAAATACAAATCAGAATTTTAAAATCAGAATTTCTTTTTTTCTAGAAAGTCAAATTCCGTCCAGAATCAGAAACCTTTTGGCAAATTTCACCAGTTTCATTAATTGCTTTTCGCGACTTTTTACAAAACAACAATACTGGAAATTTAGAATTATCTTTTAATTTTGAATTTAAAAGACCACAAGAAGGAAAGAAAGAGCCTCAAATACATAGCTTTACACAAAAGGCAAAAATACATGGAAGGGAATTGTTGGATGCTATTGATAATCGTTCACATTGGGTAACATTTTAAATTGAAAAAAAATGTAAAATTTTTTTTTAATTTTTAGTTTCAAGTTTTAAATGCTCTACCAACATATTTAGTAATTCCTAGTGAGGGTGAAGTTCAAATTGCAAAATTATTACAACGTGCTGCTGAACGTAGAATTAATTCTGATTCACCTTCTAATATTACAAGAACATTTAATCATTGGAAAATGAGGCTGGTTGAGACTCCGGTAAAAAAAAATTTTTTTTTTAATTTTTTGGAATTTTTAAATTCGAAAAATTTTTTTTTAATTTCAAAAAAAAATTTTTTCCCCAAAGACTTCCAATTCAACCTATTGGCTAAGTCAAATGGAATTTAATGAAAATATTACAAAACTTACAGCAATACCTTCCCCTGAATTAATTGAATATGGATCGAGAGATTTAAATTATACTGAATTTTTGGCTTTAGTTGATAGAGTTTTTCCTTCTTGGTTAAATAGTTATGTGCAGGGAGGGTAAATAAATATTTAATTTTTATTTAATTTATTCTGATTTTTAAAGAAGAAAATACATTTTTTCAGAATTTTAATATTGAAAAATTTATTTAATAAATACTTTTTGTATTTTCCGGAAAATACACATTTCTTTTCAGAATTTTTTAAAATTCTGATTAAAAAATACAAGTGTTTTAAATTAATAAAACCAGAATTTTATAATTCCGGAAAACATACTAACAACAAAATACATTTGTATTTTTCCGGAAGACTTTTGTATACTTTTGTATTTTTCCGGAAGAATTGTATTTTTCCCTTTTAAAAATCAGAATTATAATAAATGTGTTTTTTTTATAAAACCAGAATTTTTAATTTTAAAAATCAGAATTTCTCTTTAAGTATTATTCTAATGTATGCCGGTATTGTTCTCTTTGTCGGACGTTTAATTCGCGGCTTTGTTTCATCACAACCTTTGGATGTAATTATCAATGAAATTCCAAATCCAGATCATTTATTAAAAATCTGTCTTGATATTTATCTGGTCAGGGAGGCTAGGGATTTTGTTTTGGAACAGGTAAGGGATTTTTTAAATTTTGTGTTTCGGAAAAAATTTTGGAACGAAAAAAATTTTTTGAAAAATTTTCCGAAAATTTTCTGACCTCAAAAAAAATTTTTTTTGAATTTTTTTTTGAAATTTTTTTTGAAAATTTTTTAAGAAATTTTTAGGACCTCAAAAAAATTTTTTTGAAAATTTTTGAAAATTTTTTTATTTTTAAACAGGATTTATTTGCAAAATTAATTTTCTTGTTCCGGTCACCTCAAACTTTGATTAGATGGACAAGATACAAAACAAAACCCGAGTGACACAATTTATTTTAAATACATTTTAGTATTTAATATTTAAATTTTTATTATTTCTCTCCCATAATTTTTGGTTTGTGAATTTTTTTTGACTTTTTTATTTAATTTTTTCTGGTATTTTCTGATTTTTGGAAAAATTTTTTTTGGATTTTTAAAAATATTTTTAAAAAATTCAAAAAAAATTTTTTCTAAAAAAGATCTTTCACTTCAATTTTTAAAATTCTTTTTCTTTTTTTTAACTTCCGCTAGCTAAAAATGTGTACCTAATTTTTTTAAATTTTAGTTTTCCACAACCTATTGAAAAACATTTTTTTTAATCCTTCTTCTTTTGGATTCTTTTCCCTTGCCAAAATAAAAAAGAAATTTTATTAAATTTAAATATATCTAGAGAGATTTCTTTTTTTTATTGTTTAATAAGCCAAAGTCTTTATTAATCTCTCTAGTTATATATAAATTTTAGAGACATCGAGATTATATTATATACCTTCATTTTTTTATTTTTTTTCTGTAGAATAAAAAAATGCTTTCGATTTTATTGTAAAAAATTTTTATGACTTTGAAATTGTGTTTTTATTCACTCTTATTTATTTTTTTTAATTTTAAAATTTTTTTCTTTAATTTTTAAAAGAAAAATCAAAAATGTCAACAAGTGGAAGGTTGGGATTTGGAGATATTGGTATTTTTTAAATTTTGTTTAGAAAAATTTTTATCTAATTTTTAAGTGCCAAAAAGTGCTCTAGTTCAGGAATGGGATGTTGCGCGCAATGAGGTGATATAAGAGGTTTTATTATATATTTTCAGTAAAAAATACAAGTTCTCAAAGAAATGTATTTTAAATGTATTTTAATGTTTCCGGAAAATACATTTTACAGAAAATACATTTTTTACAAAAAATACATTTCCGTCAACTTGTATTTTAATGACACACATTTCCGGAAAACTATATTTATAAAAATATAAATTGTGTTTTCCGGAATGTATATCCGGAATGTGCACTTTCGGAAAACTATATTTTAAAAATTATTGTATTTTCCGGAATGTATTTTCCTAATATATTTCTTTCCGGAACGGTGTGTTTCTTTTCCGGAATAATTGTATTTTGTAAATTAATATATAACTTCTAATCCGGAAAGTATTTTCTCGAAAAAAATACATTTACACCTTTTAACATTTTTCCGGAAAACACTCCCTTGTAGTCTATTTTTCTATTTATTATTGTCTTCTAGTTCTTAAACATTTTTTTTTATTTTTTAAAGTATTTGGATGAAGGCTATTATTGTGAAATTCGAAAAAATTGGGAAGGAAAAAAATTTAATGATGAGCATGGACCAATAAAAATTTCAATGAAGTGGCATTTTGAGAGAATGATGGGGAAGCCTCACAAACGTGTAATTCGAGTCAAAATTGTTGCTCCTTTTATTGATGATCCGGAGCCGCCTAGTGAAATGGCTGGAATTTGTCCTGATCTTTGGAATTATGAATGTGTGGAATTATTTTTTGCAAATAACAAGGGACATTACACGGAGGTATTTTTTGAAGAAAATTCAAAAAAAAATTTCTTGGACTAAATTTGGTGTAGTTGACGTTTCACTTCAGTCTTGAAGCCTTATTTTAGCCCATAACTTTTTCAGTTATTATCCGATTTGAATAATTCTTGTATTCATCGAAAGCTCTGAATGTGTGTATTATTTTTTCCAACAGGATTGATCTATTCGGATCATTCGACAAAAAGTTACAGACGGAAAAGTGCGCGCATTCGTGATTTTCTGTCTTTATTCAACTATAACTTTTTGTTGGATGATCTGATCAATCCAACCTTTTTAAATAAAAGAATCCTCACATCCAGAGCTTTCGATTGATATTAAAATTATTTAAATAGGTTAAGATTGAAAACAGTTATGGACCAAAATATGGCCTCTAAACTCATATTCTTTTTTAAAAAGGTTGAAGTTGGCCCTCATGGTCATTGGCTTGTTTTACTACACAAAGGATATAGAGATTGTATAAATAATGGGCAAGATTTACAATTAGAAATTGAAAATGAATGGAAAGGTTCTGAATGGCATTGTATGGTGGAAATACCTTTAGCTTATTTGCCTGGAAGTAAGAAGAATAAAAAATTATTTTTCACTAAGTGACCTTAATTTTAGATACCCTCCAAAAATTTTATTAAAAATTTTTTAAAGGTTGAGGTTGTCCCTCATGGTCTTTAGCCTGTTTTACTATCCCCCCTCCTCTATTTAAAACACCCTCATATAAAGCTACGACTTATTTTCAGTCCCAAGGGGGTATCTAAAAACGAGGGTTGTCTTGATTTCTTTAACAAAAGCATCTTTCCCCTTCTATATTTTCTTCTAGATATAACCAAATTTAATGCTTATGCAATACACGGTTCTGGAGATTCAAAACATTTTGAATCTTTGTATGCTGTTAGTGATGGGACATTTAAAGAACCAGACTTTCACAGACTTGAATTCTTTGGAAATATGGATACAAGAAGAATTATTCCTTCAGATTATAATAGACAACCTTTTGATGATATGAAATATGGAAATTTGTGGGCAGAAGGATTGAAGGAGGAATAATATAAATTGATTAAATGGGAGGTGATCTTTTAGCTTTTACAAGTTTTAAAAATGTATTTTTCTAAATATATTAATTTTTCCGGAATAATGTATTTTCAAAAAATACATTTTACAAAAATACATTATTTTGAAATACAAAAATATATTTCCGGAAACTTGTATTTTAGTTGTATTTGTATTTCAATTATTATTTTGTATTTCAGTTCCGGAAAAATAATTATATGTATTTCTGAAAAATACATTTTTATAAAAACAAATAATTGTATTTTCCGGAAACTATCAACCGGAAATTGTTAGCCTACACATTTCCGGATACATTTAAATGAAACACTTCCGGAAAATACATAAGCACATATAATAGTTATATTTTCCGGATTATACTTTTATAATTGTATTTTCCGGATTGTATTTTTTAGTTGAAGTTAGCATACCATTTCCGGAAAATATTTCTGAAAAAATACATTAACATAAATAAATTATTATTTGAGCAAGAGTTTATGGCCGATTGGTTTGAGCGTCTGACTTGCCATCAATAAGGTTACAGGTTCGAATCCTTCTGTCGCCAACCTTTTTATTTTATTTAAAAAATTAATTTAAAAATCGTTTTTAATTTTTTCTGTTGTTTTATAAATATTTTTAATTATATTTACTTGATATTTAAACGTTTTTTTTACAAATTATATTTAATTTTTCATTTAAATTTTATTTTAAATATTTTAACAAGTCATACACAGTCATGTTTCAACAAAACAACGATTTTTGCACTGTTTGTGGCACAATCTTGCCATTGCCTGAATTAATGCCTTCAACCGTGCAATGTGCTCTATGCAAGAATAAATGGCCTGCTAAACGTTTGAAAATCTTTTTTAATTTAATTTTTGGGGTTAAACCTTAAAGCCTATTGGACACTGAAGACCTACAACTTTTAAGAGGAAAATATCGAGGGATTTGGTGTGATTTAATGGAGCACCATAGGTTCTAAAATGCAGAATGCTTTCAAGATTTTATTTTTTTATTTTCCCTTTAATCCCTTGATATTCCCTTTCAAAAATTGTAGGTCTTCAGGGTTAATGGTGATTGCTAGGGCAGGAGCCTTATCCACTACATTTCAAGGGTAGACTAATTCCTTCTCCAATTTTTTTTCAGTTGATCAAGAACGAAATACCTTCACCTACAAACGAAGCTTCGAAAAAACTCAACAAGATGACGACAAAAATTTAAATGTGGAAGAAGATGTGACAGTGGAGCATTTGTGTCCAAAATGTGATTATAATGTTGCTACATACACAACACAACAAACGAGATCGGCAGATGAAGGACAAACGGTTTTTTATCAGTGTGTGAAGTGTAAGCATCGATGTATTGAATATTCCTGAGATTTTTGTTTTTTTTTTGTTTTTCTTGATAAATAAATTATTGATGTTTTTGCAGTTTTTTTCCAAAAAATCGATAAAAAATCAATAAATCGATATCAATCGATAAAATCGATAATTTATTTTTTAAAAATTTTAATTTTTCAAAAAATCGATAAAAAATCAATAAATCGATATCAATCGATAAAATCGATAAATTATTTTTTAAAAATTTTAATTTTTCAAAAAATCGATAAAAAATCAATAAATCGATATCAATCGATAAAATCGATAATTTATTTTTTAGAAATTTTAATTTTCCAAAAAATCGATAAAAAATCAATAAATCGATATCAATCGATAAAATCGATAATTTATTTTTTAAAAATTTTAATTTTCCAAAAAATCGATAAAAAATCAATAAATCGATATCAATTAAAATCGATAAATTATTTTTTAAAAATTTTAATTTTCCAAAAAATCGATAAAAAATCAATAATTTTTATTTTGAGCACAAAATGAAATTTAAAAACTATGAAACGGATTCAACATACAAAAAACAATTTAAAAAAAATGCAAAATAAAACAAATGTAAAAGGCAGTGAATTTGAAATTACACTTAGACTAAAATCCGTGTATTTTCTTTCCGGAAAGTTTTACAAAAAATTAAAAAAATTTTCCGGAATTAAAAATTAGGTATGTATATTTATTGAGCAATGAGATCTTTAAATTTTCTTTGACTTTCTTTCCCTTGGCAATGTATTGTTTTAAAAATTGTTGTAGAGGAAGGGGGTTTTCTGATTGTTGTTCTGACCCGATAATTATAATTTTTTAACGAAATCTTTTTTTTTAATTTTTAAAGAAATGTTGTTGCTCTCTCTCTGATTTGTTTTTCAAACTAGAAATTGAAAAAATATATTTTTAAAGTAAATTAAATATTGGAAAGATCATCTCAGTAACTCTCTTATACAACAAATAAAATATCTGGGTGGGTGTTTGAATAATTAAAAAATGTGGCCTTAAAATAGGGCTTAGTGACTTAAGAATAGGGATGACGAGGTGTCTTTTATTCGAAAAAATAAGTATATTTTCCAAGTTATAATTAAATTTTTTACTTGAAAATAAATTTTTTATACAAAAACTACCACAAAAAACAATTTCACCGACCTTAAATAACTTAGAAAAATATTTGACCACCAAAAGGATTCGAACCCACGACCCTTAGGAGCCTAGTCTAACACACTAACCATTCGGCTACGAATGACTCTTAGCCTTTAGAAATTAATTAATTATAAATATCTACCAGTCTCTTCAGCAATTCTATCGGGCAACAATTCATTTCCATTATTACTAATTTCTCTCCCTCCTTCAGAGAAATTTGCTGAAGTAACAATTTCTTCTGTATGCCTCCAATTAGAACAACTATCAATAGAATCTCCAAAAGTATTATCAAAAACAGGGGAACAAGTAGAGGAATTTTGGGAAGAAAAATCATCTTCAAATTGTTGGGGTAATTTTGAACAATTTAACAAAATGTTTTGATTAATTGAAGGTCTATCAATACTTTGATGTGATGGTGTAGAAGATGAATGTGTTGTTATTGTTGTTAAACAAGAAGGTTGTTGGGAGGAAGAATTATTTGTGCCTTTTTATAGAGGGAATTATTTAAAAATTAATTAAAAATGTTTTTTGCTCAAAAAATGAATTTAAATATTTTTTTTATAAAAAACTAACACAAATAAATATTTTTTTAAACTTAAATTAAAATAAAAAAAACATGGGCACTAAAAGGATTCGAACCCACGACCTTATTGGGGCCTAATCCAAACACCTAACCATTCTACCACCGACGCTCTCTAACGATTAACTAATTTAATATATTTCTAGAAGGGAAAATATACTTATTCTCTTATAAGTAAATAAGTGGAATCAGATTTCTGGCCATAACTTTTTCAATTCTTAACCATTTGAATAATTTTTATATCAATCGAAAGCTTAAAATGTGAGTAGTATTTTATTTAACAGGACCAATTTAATCAGATGACCACAAGAGAAGTTATAGGCAAATAAAGACTGAAAATCACGATTGCGCGCACCTATCCAGCCGTAACTTTTTAAGTAATGATTTTATCACAAAGTCATTAATAGATAAAATAATCCGCACATTCACAGCTTTCGATTGACATACAAATTAGCCAAATCGGATAAGATTTGGAAAAGTTATGGGTCGAAAAAAGCTGACCCTGCTTGTGAGGACCTCTATCACCCCCAAAAATAAATCCCCACAAGACGAACACCCCCCCCGCCCTCTATCCTCCCAAATATTTATAAACATCTCTCTTACCAATCCCGAAGCGTATACTCGTCCTAGGCGGTCTCGATTCTGGAAATAATTGATGAAAATGAGCTGACCAGGGTTTTGCCTGTCTCCACAATGACCGTCTTCTCCTCTTCCATCCTCCACTAATTCTTTGTGAGGACCTTCCCAAACTTGAAAAACTTCCTCTAGGTGTAGGCAATCTATTGGAAGATGAATTTATTGTTCTCCATATTCTCGAATTTTTTTCTGATTTTTTAAATTTTTTAGAATATCCATCCAAATATGTTGAAAAGAAGGTTTCCAATTGAAAAGAAGTTTTTTCTTCTAATAACCAAAGTAATAAACCAACAAAAGTGCTGGACATACCTTCAAAAATATTTTTAAAAAATAATTTAAAAACCAAAAAAATTTTTTGTGAAAGAAAAGAAAATAAGGGGGATGACATTTTGTCCCATTTTTGATTTCTCAATGACCTTATTATTCAAATAGTATTTTTTAAAAATAATTTTACAATAATAACAGTCGATCCCCCACAAACAAAAATAAAAGATAACAAAAAAAAATTTTTTCGGACTAAAAATATATTTAATATTTTCCTAAAGTGACATTTTGTCCCATTAAAAAAATTTAAGTATTTTTTCTAATTTTCAAAAAATATTAATTAATTTAAAAAATTTAAATTTCCCTTCTCTCTTTTATTTATTTATTTTAAATTTTATATATTTTTATTTATTTTTCGTAAAAAAAAGTTTAATTCCCCCTATTTTTTCTCTTTCCGGTTTTCTCCTTTTAAAATAAATTTTTTTACAGAATGTCCCCATAAAATATTTTTATTTATTTATTTAATTTAAACAAAAGAGAGAAAAGGGCAATAAAAAAAATAAATAATAAATTTTTGAAGAAAAAAAGCAAAAATAAAGAAAATTAATTAATTAAAATGTTGTGAAGAACTCCAAAAATTTGAAAAAATATTTTTTAAAAATTTTCTACAATTTTTTAAAAATATTTTTTGTTTATTTTACAACCAAATTTTGTCCAAAAATAAGGTTAAATTAATCACCAATAACAAATTTGAAATTACTTTTAGTGGGACAAAATGTCATTTCTTTGTAAAATATTTATTAAATTAAAAAAAAATAAATTCCCACGTCATTAGATAAAAAATTCTAGATCCCAAAAATTTTTTCTTAAATTTTTTAATAACAAAAACAATCAAAAAAACACTTTTACGACCTAGAATAAAGCTAGAAAAAAAATGACACCCAACAGGATTCGAACCTACAACCCTAATAGAGGGTATCCCGACGCCTTAACCATTCGGCCACTACCACTCTTTACCCATTTTAAATAAATTAAGCATATATTTTTAGAAGGAAAACATTCCTTAATTTTAGCCCAAAATTCCCCCCCCCCCCCCCCCAAAATCTTTAAAAAATTTAAAAAAAATTCAAAAAAAAAACCTGAAAGTAAAATAATATAAAAACAAGTAGACAAATGAAAATGTAATTTTTGTGGATTAGAATCATCATTTATTGGCCCTGGAAACATTAAGAAAAAATCAGTTGCCCCAGGTGTATACCAAGCATAAACACAATCAGCAAATAAAGAGGTTAGTCCACAAAATAGAGAAATTTGGCCAAATTTGCTTGGAACTGCACACAAAAATATTAATTGTAATAACCACAAGGCGAATGCTAACCTTAAAAAATTTTTTTTTAATTTTTTAAAAATTTTTAAAAAATTAAATGACGTTTCGGCGCATAAAAGGGTTTGGCGCCGAGTTGCTTTTTGGCCTATAACTTTGTTCAATCTCAACCAATTAAATAAATACTTATACCAATCGAAAGCTCTAAATGTCTAGAATATTTTCCATATAGGTTACTTTTTGATTCGATGTTTAAATAAAAAGATATGGGCAAATAAGTGAGGCTAATCGAGTTTTTTCACTGTCAATACCTTGAATAATTAAATTGACACAGTCCTCTAAAGTGAAAATAATCAGGATATTTAGAGCTTTCTAATGATAAATGATTTAATACATAAGGGCAAAAATCAGAAAGGCAATTGAACAAAAAAAGGACCCCCTTCCTTAGAGAACCCCTCAGATGCTAAAATAATTTTTCCTTTTATTTTTAATTAAAAAATTAATTTAAAAATTCTAATTAATTAAAAAAAATAAAAATTTAAAAAATAATAACAAACCATAAAGCAGCCATTGTATAATACCCAGCTAGTCTATATTGTTTTCCCCACAAAAATCCAGTTCTGTCCACACTTAAATATTCCATAACGCGTAGTATAGGGAAAGGAAGACCTTTCTGCAAAACTTCTCCAACTTCCATTCCACTTACTAAAAATTAAAAAAAATTTTTTTAGAATTATTAGAAGTGTAAAAATAAATTAAATTAGTCTTCCAAGCAAAAATAAAAAAATTTTTCCTCAACCGGACTCGAACCCACAACCCCCAAAATATGTTAACCCAAAACCCTATCCATTACACCACCGAAATAAAATTTAAAAATTATTTGAAGGTGTAAAATTTAATTTTTTAGTTTTTCCAGACGAAAAAAAAAATTTTTTCCCTCGGCCGGACTCGAACCCGCGACCTCTATTATTTGTACACCAGCACACTATCCACTACACCACCACGACTACTTACAAGATTTAATAAAATAAGCTTATATACACCCCTAATTTACCCAAATAATTAAAAATACCCACTAACCATCATCAAATTCAAATCTTTCATTATAAATTAATTTGGAATTTTGTGAATAAAATTCTTCTTCAATTTGTTGAGTTTGAAATAAAGTAAAGTTTGTATTATTCAAAGAATTCCCAAAAAGTAATTTAGAAATATCACTTTCTGCAATTTGTGGGAGTTTTAATTCTCTGTTAATTTGTTGTGTTTCTGTTGTATTTAGGGGGAATAATTGTTCCTGAGGATCACCTTAAAAATGAATATATTTTTTATTTGAAGGTCATTTTTTAGCTTAAAAATATTTTTTTAAAAAGAAAAATTGTTTAAATTAATTTTTGGAATTTTTAAAAGGCAAATAAAGACAAAATGACATTTGGTCCCAAAAACAAGAAAAAGATTTTTAATTAAAAAATAAGTGAATACTTTATTTAAAGGTCATTTTTTAACTAGAAAATATTCTTTAAAATAAAAGAAAAATCCTTTGAATTAAATTTTGGAATTTTTTAAGGTAAATAGGGCAGGGTGACATTTGGTCCCAAAAATAGAAAAAATTGTAATTAAAGAAAAATTAAAGAAAATCCAATTTGTAAAAGATCATTAAAAAATATTTTTTAGAAAGAAAAAGGTAAATGTAAGGATTACTGGTCCCTAGAAAAAAATGAGGAAAAAGTGCTAGTTAGACATTTTTGAGCTTTGTCAGTAGGTAATCGAGTGTGCTGAGTCCGAATCTGAGCTTAGAATTTGCTTATTTCGAACCCCGGACCCGAATCCGACAAAGTCGGATTCGGGGTAAAAATTCGAAATCTCGAATTTTATGTCTAATTGGACTAGTCTCTTCGAGCTGAGTCGATTGGTATCGAAATTATTCAGTTTCGACAACTTTGGACGAAGTTATGATCAATTAAATAACGTTGTGTTAAACTTCCGTATACAAATCAGACACCATGACTTCGTCCAAAGTTGTCGTAACTGAATAATTTCAATACCAATCGACTCAGCTCGAATAGGTGTGTCAAATTAGCCCTAAATTTCTAATTTCGAATTCTTACCCCGAATTCGACTTGGTCGTATTCGGGTCCGGGGTTCGAAATAAACAAATTCTAAGCTCAGATTCGGACTTAGCACACTCGATTACCTCCTGGCAAACCTCAAAAATAGCAAAAAAGCACTTCTTTCACATTTTTTTTCGGGACCAGTAATCTTTACATTTACCAAGAAAAATCATCTAAACCAATTTTTGGAATTGTTCTAGATAAATGGGATAGGAGTGACATTTGATCCCAACAAATAAAAAAAATTTAAAAAAAGAAGACCAACTTATTAAAGTAATATTAACATGTGTTAAACCAACATTAACACCCAAAGTAGCCTCTATTCTTTGTCTAGAATGTGCTCTCAAGGTTGTAAATATTTTGATTTCTCCATAATGCCATCCTGGGTAATTTAAAGAAAGGGCTAAAAAGTAGTTTATTTAAGTTACTAATTTAAAAATTTATTTAAAATTAAAAATTAATTTATTAATTTAAAAATTTTAAAAGAAAATAAGGACAGAGTGACATTTGATCCCAAAAATAATAATTTTTAAACGATAAAAAAATTTTAAAAACCTATAGAGGCTCCTATAGACATTGAAAATAAAAAACAAAATGTGGAAAGTGCACGTAAACGACGAATTCCTGGCAATATTAAAATAAAGGCAATTGTTGGTGTTGCAAATAACCAAACTAATATTGCTAGACCCAAGTCAAATAATACTGGGGTGGGAGTGTTGTCACCATACCTGTTTAAAAAGAATGATATATTAAATTAAAATTAAGAAAAGAGAATGTTTTTTGGGTAGCTAATAACAGTTTATGGATGTGGACAGAAAATATTTTAAAAAAAATTTTTGCGGACAAAAAAAATTTTTTTGCGGACAAAAGAAATTTTTTTTGCGGACAAAGGAAAAAATTTGCGGACAAAAAAATTTTTTGCGGACAAAAGAAAACTTTGCGGACGAAAATAAAATTTGCGGACAAAAAATAAAATTTGCGGACTAAAATAAAATTTGCGGACAGAAATTTGCGGACAAATAACAAATAAAAATTAAATTTAAAAAACAAACAAACCATGTTGGAGCCCCATTTTCACGAAACGCATCAAACCAAGCAATACTCATTTCCTTTGGTTACGTATTTATTCCTCTCTTCTTTTATTTGTTTAATTAAAAAATATTTATTGTTGTCAGTCTCCAAATTATTAATCGTGTAGAACATGAAGAGAAGAAAATTTAAAAAAATTTTAATTAAATTTAAACACTCTTCTCTCTCTTTAAATATTTTTTTTTGAAAAAATATTCCTGAAAAAACAAAAAATTTATTTAGAAATTTAAAAATGATTCAGCGAAAAATGAGGGGGAAGAAGGGGGAAATTGAGGGGGGAAATGAGGGGGAAACGAGGAGGAAATGAGGGGGGAATAGGAAATAAATTTGTTTAATTGTTTGTGACTGATACTACCTTTCCTCTCTCCCTTTCCCCTCCCATCCCCTACCCTTCCCTCTCCCCTCCCCTACCCTTCCCTCTCCCTCCTCTCCCTACCTTTTCCTTTATTTTATAAATTAATTTGCTACAAATTTAAGCAGTAATCAATCATTTAAAGAAGAACTTAAAAATGAGGTCGCGCCAGAACGTTAAAAAATAAAAAAAGGATGGCCGTATTTGTTTAAACAGAAAAAAAAGTGAAAAAGCGGTCAAGGCAAAGCAATTTATTAACTATTACAAATATAGAAAAATATTTTTTTGATGAAAAAATAAATATGACGAAGACATTGGAATGAGGAAGGAAAAAAATAATCAACTAAAAATAACAAAAATATATTTTGAAAAATATTTCCAAGCAGAAAGGGTCGAACCCAGCCCATAATCAGGTGTAATCAGAAACGCTGCCAACTACACCACCGACACTACTAAAATAAACCTAATAAAAATAGACTATATTATAATAACAGAAAATATTAAACTTGTTTCCGGAAAGTTTTCTTTTATTTCCGGAAACTTAAGTAAACGAATTAAAACTTGTTAATAGAAAACAATAAACTTAAGTCTTTCCGGAAACTTAAAAACTTGAATTAATATCTCTTCTATTTTATAGAAAACAACAAACTTAAATTTCCGGAAAGTTTTGTCTTACATATTTTCCGGATATTCTCTCACCTATTTTTGTTCTGCTTCTCTATTTTTTATTATAATAATGTGTAAGCTTCTACATATTTTTCTATTATTTAAACCAAAAATTGAATTTTTTAGAAATTTTAGAAATTTTAAAATTTCAATAAATATTTTGTTAAAAGGTATAAGAATGCTGTTATAGAATATTATCGTTGCAACGCTCAATTTATTAAAAAATGTCAGACAATTTTTTTTAATTTTTTTTCAGGGACATAACCTCCCCCTCAACCTCCCCCCTCCCCCAACTCTTTAATTGAAAGGTTTTGTATTTCTCTATATAAGAAGCTTACTAAAAGAGAAAAGAGAGACAGAATTAACGTTCACGAACACAATAACCTCACAAAAACGGTAAAAAACATAAAAATGAAAAAAAACTTTTTTGGTGTGAAAACGTAGCCACGGGGAAGAGAAGAAAAGAAAATTTTCACAAAAGTATCAATTTTTTCGTTGTTTTTGTTTAAAAAAATAAAATATAAGAGGAGTTTTATTGTGTTTTTTATGTTCATTTCTATTGCAATATCATTTATTTTTTTTTATTTTATTTTTTTGCTGTTAAGGTTTGAGGGACAAACGGTCGTCTCTTTATATGAGGAACACCAACAGAGAAATTACCCAAAAATAAATTTTTTTTTCCTAATTTAGGCATATGAAAATTATAATAAAATCAAGCAAGTTAATTTTTCCTAAACTGTTGCTAGCTAGTTATCGAAGGAAAAAGTAAGCAACAAGTAAATGGACATCGGCTGCTAATAAACAAACAAATTGTTGCCTAGGCCTAGCGGATTATGCAAGAGTTTGGAGAGAAGGGGCCTTGGATCGAGGAACAACAGTCTAACCCAAATTTTTCATAAAACACTCAAAACTCTTTTTTGAATTAAATAAATTATAAAAAAATTAGAAAAATAAACTTCCCCAATATTTATTTTAATACACTTAAGAGGAAGAAAAAAAATTTTTTTAAAGGAAATAAAATTTATTTATTTACTCAAGACTATAAAAAGGACTAAAAAAGATAAAAAAGGACAATAAAAATATTTACTAATTCCCTAAAATTTTATAAATAAAAATAGGAAGTAAAAAAATGAAAAACTAGTACAAGGAAAAAAGATAATCAACGAACGTGGTCGAACCCGGACCCCTCATATGTGGTAGTCAGCAACACTCACCAGTACACCACCTTTGTCATCAACACAAAAACGAAAAAAGCACTTATATAATTAAATAAAATTTAGTATTTATATACACAAATTTTTGCCCATATTTGCCCTCAACAAAAAATAATAATAAAATAAATTGATAAAATAATTTAGGAAAAAAAAATTAAAGAATTTGAAAAATAAATTTGAAAAAATATTTAATAAAATTTTTGAGAACTTTGTTCTCAGAATTTATTTAAAATACTGCAAAAACAATTAAAAAACCTGTAGAATTTCATTTATTTTTAAATAATTTATTTTTTTCTTTCAAAGAATTTATCGAAAAAAATATTTTCTAATGTCAAAAATAATTTTTATTAATTTTTAAATTTTTTGATTGACAAATATTAAAAATATTTTTAATAATAATTTTTTTGACATTAAAAAAATCATTATTATTTAGTAAAATATTTTTAAAAAAGGCCAATTTTTCAAAAAATAAAAAAATATAGACGAAGAAGTTTATTAAACACAAAACAATTTTTGAAGGACTTGGGTTTCTTTAAATAATACAAAAAAATTACCAACTGGTTCAAACACGACATTTGGGAGAAATGACCTGAGGGGATTTGCCTCAACATTTTATTAAAATATTAGGTGTGCGCCATTAACGCAAAAACGAGGGAAGGCCATTTTTCCTCATTAAAACAACTTTAGAGGGGTTTGTGAGGATCTAATAAAACTTGTTTTTGCCTCTCTTAAAGTGTCCTTGATTATCCCCAAAGGAAGAAAATTAAAGAAAAAATAGTAGTTATTTATTGGCGTTATTTGCGCTCATTAAAAAATTTGATTGGAGGACGAATTGATAAAAACAATGGAACGAACATCAAACTTAAAATAAAAAAATAAAAAGGAAGGAAAGGTAGAAGGATAGGGGAGACTTTTAAAAAAAAATAATAATGTTCCATTCAGTTGGCCAGTCAAAAAAAATTTGAAAAAAAAAATTTTCAAAAAAATTTTGAAAAAAATTTGGAAGGTATTTGACCTCAAAAATTATTTTTTTTTTAAATATTTCTCCCAAAAATTCTCCAAAAAAAGACAAATAACCTGACCGGTTAGGAAATATTTTATTTAATCTGTCAGGTTTTTCTGTAAACAAAAAGGAAGACAAGTTTAGAAAAAAAGAATTATGAGGACATGAGAGTTATGAGGACTAAAGGAGTATTAAAGAGAGATTAACATCTTTAATAATTAGATTAATTAAATTAAGAACAGGATTTATGGATCACATAATATTTTTTAAAAATGGCCAGAAAAATTAAAAAAAATTTTTTTTTTGAATTTTTTGAATTTTCAAAAATTTTTTTGAAAAAAAATTTTCAAAAAAAACCTGAAAAATAAAAAAAATATTTTTTTCAATTACCCAATGATTTGTTCAAAAAAAGAATTGTATTTTTTATAATTAAATTAAATATTGAAATGACACACCCAAAGTTTTACAAAATAAAATTAAATTTAATTTAAATTTTGCAGTAAAATTTAAATTAAATTTAAAGTTAAGTGTTAATTTATTCTGATTTGTAGAGTTGAAAGGAATATAATCAAAACACAAATAAAAAGAATAAAATAAGTCAGAAAATACAAAAAAATACACAAATAAAATCAGAATTTAGTAAACTACACATAAAAACACAAAAATCAGAATTTTAGTTTTAAGCAGAAATAATCAGAATTTTAATAAATAAAACGAAAATACAAAAACCAGAATTTATTGCAAAATAAATCAAAAAATACAACAAAAATACAAAAATAAAAATCAGAATAAATGGATAAAATGAAAAATACAAAAACCAGAATAAATAGAAAGCCAGAATAAAAAAACACAAAAATAAGACAGAAAAACACATAATCAGAATTAACATAAACTCGCTTTTAACATATTAAATCTTAACTTAATAATTTAAACCTAAAATAAAAAATATTTAAAAAATTAAAAATAATTTACATTTTTCAAATAATTTATTAAAACAAAAAATATACAAAAATAAATTAATTAAAAAATAAAAGTAAAAAAAGAGAAAAGTGACGATGGCAATGACGACTAAAAACAGGAAGGCAAACAAATTGTGTGTGTAAAAGGTCTCGATTAAAGTAAATTGAAAAAAAATTTTTTTTTGAGAAATGCAAGGTGCGAGAAAAAATGGGGGAGAAGATGAAGAAGAGAAAATTAAAAAAAAATATAAACTTGAAAAGGAGCGCAGTTAAAAAAAAATAAAATAAATAAAATTGCAAAAATAAATAAATTAAAATTAGTTGGTGTCCTAATATACCCAATTTGACGAAAAAGAAGAAAAAATGTATTTATTGATGATGATATAAATAAAAAGTATTTTGTGATCTACACTCAAATATTCTGAATAAAAAATAATAAAAATACAAGAGAATAAAAATCAGAATTAGTAAAAGTAAAGAAAATACAAGAAATTCTGAAACACAAAATTCTGAACAGAAAAATACAAAAAATAAAGAAAATACAAATAAATCAGAATTAATTAGAAAGGGAAAAATACAAAGGAAAAGAAAATGTTCAGAATTATTAAAACGGAAAAACACAAAAATCAGAATTAATAAAGAAAATACAAATAAAAATACATAAATAAATCAGAATTAATAAAATGGAAAAATACAAAAATCAGAATTATTAGAACAGAGAAAGTACAAAAAGAAATAAAATCAGAATTAATAAAGAAAATACTTTCAGAATTTTGTGTTTCAGAATTTCTCAGAATTATTAGAACAGAAAAAATACAAAAAGAAACAAAATCAGAATTAATAAAGAAAATACAAAAATCAGAATTTTATTAAAATAGAAAAATACAAACAAATCAGAATTATTAAAACAACAAAATACAAAAAATACATACATATAAAAATCAGAAAGTTAAAAAATACTAAAACACAAAAACAAAAGAAAAATCAGAATTAAAATTAATAAAACAAACAAAAACACATAATTAAAATCACAAAACAAACAAACACTACATACATATTAAAAATAAATAAAAATAAAGGTTTAAACAAAAATGCCCAGAATTTAATATTTTTAAAGAAAAAATATTAAAGGTTTTGCAGGCAGCGCAGTCTGGGTACCACACGTCAAAAAATTGAAGGAATGTACAGCTTCGGGCAATTGTCAGCAAATAATCGATCGGGCAAAGAAATTGGAAGAAGAGACGAGTAATAATAAGTGTGTGAAGCAAATGATGTGAAAAAGGCTAAAAAAATAAAGAAAAGAGCCGTCAAATATGCGCAAGTTGCGGTGAAATTGTGTTGAGTTGTTTGTTTGTATCGATAGGTTTATAGTGTGTATATTCGCGTTAAAATTTTTTTAAATTTATTTTTTGATGGTGATTCACAATTTGAACCGAAAAATTTCAAAAAAAAATTTCAAAAATTTTTCCAAAAATTTTTTGTGGTTAAGTTGGTAGTGTGCTAGACTTGACCATTTTTTGGGTGTAAGGTTCGAATCCACTTGCTGTCCATACTATTGGCAATATTTATTTAGCTTCTCTCAGTTATAAAAAATTGTAAAAAAAATTTATTTTCCATTCTAATAATTTTAAATTAAATTTTAAAAGTAAAATTTTTAAATTTAGCAAATTTTATAAACTCGAAGTCTCTGATGTTTTTGTTGAAAGGATCAAGGAAGTACATCCAATTCCTAAACATGCCAGATGGATAAATTTTGCTCAGAATGTCTTTAAGTCGTGATTTCGATTGTTTTAAATTCCTTTAAAAATATCCGAACAATTCCAGATAAAATCACACTTGTCCAAAAATATTTATCAGATGCCTGTCAAAATGGTAAAAATCAATTGGGTAAAAAAATCTAGACTAAAAAGTGGCAATATTTATTTAGCTAATGCTCCGCCGTTGAATCTACTGATTTTAGCATCGATAAAGACAATCAGTCATCTGAAAAATCAGAATCGTTCAAAATTTTGTCGAAATGGTAAAAATCGAATTGGTCAGAAATTGCCAAGTTGTTCAATCTTTGCCGTTAAATCAACAGCTTTTTAACGTTGAATCTGCATTTCGTTGATTAAACAAATAATTAATTTATTCACCAAACTATAAAAACCCTAACTAGCTTCACCCCCCTCTCTTTCCATCAACTTTCAATTAAAAAAAAAGAATTTAAATAAACAAAAAAGAATGTGTATAGTTGGCATTTATTCAACACTCTAACTCTACTTTTATACAATTTTTCTCTTTTTCTCTAACCTCTCAACTATTTCTTTAATCTATCCTCCATTAAATTGTTTTACACACACTCGTAGTCAGTTAAAAAATTCAATAGTCTATTTAGAAAAAATTCTAACGCGAATTGACGACTAAAAATTGAGCTGCAATTACAGTAGGAAAATATCGACCGCTGCAAAGAGACTCACACACAAAGGGTAGAGAAGCTGCATCTTTTAATGTCTAGTTCTGCCAAATTCGGATTTCGACCAAGAGCATTAGATGTGACCAGAAGACTTCCTATCCGGATTCGAAAATGTCGAAAAAGAAGCCCCAAGATCAAAAGAACCGTGGCGACGGCTCCGACGGGTATGGAGAAGGAAGAGGAGATGGTTAGTTTTCTTGTTAAATAATGGCTGCCACTGTCTGCTTCTCTAACTTTTCTCATGTTTCCATCACTGTCTCTCTTTAACTGACAGGCGCAGCCATTCGCGGGGTATTTGGGCGTCTTAAAAATTTTAATTTAAATCAAGGATCATTTCAAATCATTTAATCAGTTTGGGAACGGGTAATCAGTTACTCGAACGTTTTCGATTCCAGAGGGCCCTAAAATTCCGTTTTAGGTTTCCTTCCTTTGTTAACGTCCAAAAAATCGATAAATGACACTTTGTCCCATTAAAATAAAATTTTAAACAGAATGCCAAATTTTTCCAAATTTAATTTTTCTCTTTAAAGGAATCACATTTGCAACAAGCTATCCTCGCACAAAAAGCTACCTCAGCAGGAGATTCAGTCAAAAATCATGTAATCCCAACGCCCAAAGTGTAAGCTAGTTTATTCCAGACAAGGTCATGGATACGGATATGGATACAGATAACACGAAAATGCCTGCGGATATCCGCCTGTATCCGCCGTAAATATCCGGATACCAAAATCCGTATCCGTGTCTTAGTCTGGTTTATTCTAGAAGAGAATTAAATTAAAAAATAAAAAATTTTCAGCACATCCCTCAGAGATGATGAATACAACAGAATATACCCTCAAGATAGGGGGTTTCAAAAAAACAAAAAATTAATTGTCTTTAATGGTTTTCTTTAATTTTTTCTTTTTAAATCTAAAATTTATTTTAAAGATTATGTCCCTTTCTTTCTTGCTCAAAGCAGTTACAATGCCGATTCTGAAGATGAAGAATGGCTTAGTTCTAGAAGGAATATTAATATTGATGATTTTGAACATATCATTGAAAAGCTGGAAATATCGTCTCAGAATGATATTATTAGGCCAAGGTAAAATTTAATTTTAATTTGAGGGGATTTGGGGAAGTTTTTGGGGAGTGAGTCTTTAAAAAAAATTTTTTTAAGAAATGCCAGAGCTTTATTATCACGGTATGATTTTGGATTAGTCGATGATGTCTATGATTACTGGTTACAAAAACGACAGGTTTGGAGGAATATTTAAAATTATTTTTGGAATAAAAAGAGTTAAGGAAACATTCCCGTGTCCTCCCTTTCGGAAAATTTTTGGGAAAAAATCCCCTTTCTGAAAAAGATGTTATACTTTTCTTGGGAGGGGCAACCATTTTTACAAAAACCATTAGCCCAGTTTTAAAATTTTTTGAGGACCATTTTTATGGATTAGGACAGAGATTCTCTAAAACAACTCCCCGCCTCAAAATTTATTTTTCTTGGGAGGAACATCCATTTACAAAAAATTAAAATATGAGGACCTGAGGGAGGGGAGCGAAGAGAGGGGGTGTTTTACCCAAAATTTATTTTATTATTATTCTTTTTTTAGAAAGCAGCATCATCCAAAAAGCATCCCTGTCCTCGTCTCTTATCAAAAATATATTCAGAAATAAGCAACAGTACCAGAAGAGATGATAGCAAATCTATAACAAATCCATATATTGCCTTTCGAAGAAGGCTTGACAAAGTCCAAACACGCAAAAAACAGCGAACAGAATTATCAACTTATGAAAAATTGCTTCAAATAAATTTTGTAATGAAACGTTCAATTGTACTAACTGGGATAATGGCACAAAGAGAAAAATTGAAAAAAGTTTTGTTTGATTCTGAATTTGATTTGTTTAGAATGAAAATTTTGGAATTACAAAGAGAAAAGGGAAGAGACGGGAAAAACGAAAAGAAAGAAAAATTGGAAAGAATACAAGAAGAAGAAATACATGAACTACAACAACCTTCAACTAGTAGAATAAATAATTCAGAATTTATTTTATTAAAACAACAACAACAACAAAGCTCAAGTAGAAGAAATAGTTCAAATTTAGATTTTATTAAAGATGATAAAACTATACAAAGAAATATTGAGGTTATTATTTTTTATTTCTTTTTTAGTGGGAGGAATAAATCGGAAAAATAGGAAATTAGTTTTTTGTTGATTTAAAAAATTTTTAAGTTTAGCGGGTTTTTTAAACTTGGGGAAGACACTCAAACACGAAAATTTTTTTTTAATTTCTAAAGGAAATTTTATCTTCTAAAATTTAGGCAGTTTAAATATTTTTTTATTAATCAAAGGAGACATTCGAAATTTAAATTTCCAAATTAAATCTCTTACGGAACCTCAGGGCAATAGAAATAAAAAACACAAAAAAATTTTAAATTTTTATTAATTCGGCGGTCTAATTAAATAAATTTTATATACTTTTTTTTAACCCAAAAATTTAATTTTCCAAATCAAAATCCATCCTTTTCGGAACCCCAGAGCAATCAAAATTTTAATTAAAATAAATTTTCTTAAAAATATAGTTATGGAATTCTGCCACATTAATTACATCAACAACCCTTTCATTACCAACAACTAGCGGCGACGATTCTTCAGAACTTGAAAAAATTGCTGCCACAGATTCAAATTCTATTATTGACGGTCGCTATCAATTTAAAAGAAAACATGGATGTAGATACAATGCACCAACCCCTCGTAATTTACTCAATGAACGTCAACAACATTTGTCTATGCTTAATGACGAGCTTAGCTCTTTTCGCTGTTTTTCTGCAAGGTTTCTATTCTCTATTTTTCATTTTGTGGCCCTTCCCTATTTTTGTTACGACGGGGACCCTTCCTATTTTTGTTACCGCGGGGGGTGTGGTGACCTCCTAGTCTTCTGAAGGGTTCAACCGCTGTCCCCTGTGAAAGGAATTTCCCCACGGGAAGCTCGCGTGGCCAATCCGAATTCCCCGCAACACCCGTTCCCCGTAGAATCGGTCCCCGCCCGTAAGATCCGCTTTGAGAGACTTCCCTATTTTTGTTATCAATGGGGGTAAGATCCGCTTTGAGAGGAGAGGTTTGAGTAAAACAAAAAAATTTTTTAAACCCCTTTCCACATCAAGAATTCCTAAAAAAAATTTTTTAATATCCCTCTTTTTAAGGTTTACTCAGGAAGTCTGCAATGAACCAGTTAATGAAATTCCCACGCAAAGGTTGAGGGGATTTGTTGGCAGGCGTATAGGCCGAGGAGGCCGCCAAATAATTGATCTCTTTTATTTACCTTCAAATTCTTCTACTCCTCTTCTTCTTCCTCCTCCCACAAATAGCAGAAATACTGAACGGATCTCTTCCGCGAAGAATGTATAAAAATATTTTTGACACTGTCTTTCTCTTCCCTTTTTATCAGTCTCGCTTTCAAAAAAATTCTTTTTTTTTGGGCGTTAACATTTCATTGGACATTTTTTGGGGTTGATTACCTATATTAGGAAAAAGTGCTTGGAAAAACAGTTTAAAACGATTTAATGGTCTAGGACTTCAAAAAATATTTTTTAAAGTTCTAGGCCTTCGATTTTTTAAAAAATTTTTTGCTTTGTCTAAAGCAGGTTACTAAAATATGTAGTTTCCCAAGCACTTAATTTTAGGAGGGATGTGGTTACTCAAACTTTTTTAAAAATATAGGGGATATATTTTTTATATTTCCACAGCAGGGATGGCCAGGAAATTCATTTAAAATTGTTTCTTGTAATAAAAAAAGGATCCATCCAAAGCCATCCCTAAGTAAGCTTCCAAAAAAAAGTTGGGTAATTTAGGCCCATAACAAGTGGAGGATCTGAAAAATCTTTTTTGATTTTTTCTGATTTTTCGGGTTATGTGTGCCTAATTCCCACTTATCTCCTTCTATCAACCCCTTGTTGTTATTGTTAAACTTTCAATAAAAAAATTATATTTTATTATTAAAAAAAATTCCTTCCCCTCCACTGCTGTTTGGCATTGTATTTTTGTGTGTGTAATTCTACCCACCTGTTTTTTTACACATCCAAAATATATATTCTTCCAAAATTTTTTTTCTAATTCGGATGTTACGAGTGTAAAACCATATATAAATTCAGGATTTTATTGTTTTCTCTCTCCATTTTCTGTTTTTTAAAAATTTTTTTTCGTCTTTTTCTCAATAAATGATTATATTTAAAAATGAGTAATTTTTTTGAGATCTTCCTTTTTGAAATAATAATTTTTTCTTTTAGTATTAGATTAATCAGCGTAGCAATAATCAGCCTTATTGTGCTAAATTTGGAAAGATTTATTGTTTAAATTTAAGTTTATTTATTTTTTTTATTTATGGGTGGTGTTTTCTTTTAATGAGCTAAAAATTAGAACATTTTCCGGAAAATACAATATTTTTCATAATATTAAAATAATAATTCCGGAAATGATTTTTACTAATAAACATATCTCCCAAATGTATTTTCCGGAAAAACATTTTCCTGAAGGTTGTGTTTTTAAAAGAAAAGACTCCGTAAATAGGTATTTATTCTTTCCGGAAAAAGTATTAGATAAATGGTATGTTTTCCGGAAATGTTAAATACTACCGGAAATTCCTTCCGGAAAAATAAAATATTACTACTAGAATTTTTTTCCGGAAACCCTTAACATTACCATTCTTTCCGGAAAAATATGAGATTATTGCTATTCTTTCCGGAAATGTTAAATACTACCGGAAATTCCTTCCGGAAAAATAAAATATTACTACTAGAATTTTTTTCCGGAACCCCTTAACATTACCATTCTTTCCGGAAAAATATGAGATTATTGCTATTCTTTCCGGAAATGTTAAATACTACCGGAAATTCCTTCCGGAAAAATAAAATATTACTACTAGAATTTTTTTCCGGAACCCCTTAACATTACCATTCTTTCCGGAAAAATATGAGATTATTGCTATTCTTTCCGGAAATGTTAAATACTACCGGAAATTCCTTCCGGAAAAATAAAATATTACTACTAGAATTTTTTTCCGGAACCCCTTAACATTACCATTCTTTCCGGAAAAATATGAGATTATTGCTATTCTTTCCGGAAATGTTAAATACTACCGGAAATTCCTTCCGGAAAAATAAAATATTACTACTAGAATTTTTTTCCGGAAACCCTTAACATTACCATTCTTTCCGGAAAAATATGAGATTATTGCTATTCTTTCCGGAAATGTTAAATACTACCGGAAATTCCTTCCGGAAAAATAAAATATTACTACTAGAATTTTTTTCCGGAACCCCTTAACATTACCATTCTTTCCGGAAAAATATGAGATTATTGCTATTCTTTCCGGAAATGTTAAATACATATACCGGAAATTCTTTCAGGAAAAACAAAACATTACTAGAGATCTTTTCCGGAAACCCTTAATATTACCATTCTTTCCGGAAAAATAAAACAAAAATTACAGGAAGTCATGGGGGTGTTTTTCATTCATAGGGGGTATTTAATTTTAATTAAAAAAAGTTTAATAAATATACCATGATTAGTCTGTTGTCGACAAAGTAGAAGCTAAATAAAAATTCAAGAAATTTATTCAATAATTATTTATAGAAAAATAAACCTGTCAGATTTTGTTTCAAAAGGATTATTAAGCATTTCCTCGACTTGAAAAAATTAATTAAAAAATATTTTTTATTTTTTAAAAACTCACTCAAAGAATCGCTTAATCTCGGCATGTGGTAAATATGCTCACAAGAATTGCGTGAATTTGGAATAATAAAACCAAAATCGAAATCAAAGCTTTTTAGCAAACGATCCCGAAAATAGTGGCGTTCAATCATTCTTTTTTAATTATTTTTTTAGAAATTTTTTAATTTAAAAATAAACCTAAAATTGCTGACGGGTTTATCGCCTACCACAAATTCCATAGTTGCTCCAATGTGACTAGAAAAAAAATTTTTTTAGTCAAATAAATTTTTTTAAAGAATTTTTTGGGACGAATAGAAAATAAAAAGATATTAAAAAGATTTTTTCTGGTCATCCTGAAAATTTATTGGGAAATTTTCTTCTAGAATTTTGTGTTTCGAGTGATTTTTTGGGGAAAAAAATTTTTTTAGAAAATAACTAGAAAAAATTTTTTTATCCAAAATTTTTCCAAAATTTTTAGCCATCCCAAAGAATATTTTTTATTAAAATTTAAAATCCTTACCGAAGTCGTAAAAACGACGGCTTAAAATAATAACGAATAAAACGGGGAGTAAACGTCTTTTCATCATCATGGTTGTCTGTTCCTTCTTCCTCTCCTCCATTATTATTTTCTGTTGCTTGTTCTTGTGAATTTGTATCGTCTTCTGTGGCCGAATCGTTTTCTATAAAAAAATTAAATTTAATTTTAAAAATTAAAAAAAAACCGTCAGGCTTGTTTATCTCAAAAAGAACAGTTTCAGAATCAATATCGCGCACTTTGAAGCGAACAAATTCAATATCTAAAAGAAATATAGATAGGTATATGTAGAAATTTGGGAAGAATAAATACCATAAATATTGTCTTCTGGTCGGCATAAAAACCCTTAAAATTAAATTTTAAATATAAAAATTTAAAAAGATCATAAATTTTGGAAACCACAATTGCATTTTATAAATTTTGATTAAAGATGACAACAAAAATTCTGATCTCGTAAATTTTAATTTTGGTGATTTTACTAGGATAGGGCACACCACAAAATAAAACCGGTATTTGACCAAAACTCAAAACCGAAAATCAGGCTTTTAAAATTTGGATTAACCGAAAACCGTGGGTATCGGTTAATAACCGGATATTTCCTACCCTAGTTTTTACCATGTAAATTTGGCGGAAAAAATTCGAATTTTAGCTAAAACCCCGAAAAACCCCCAAAATTCTAATTTTCAAAATTAAAACCAAAAAAAAACCTTCAGTAACACAATTTAATCGTAACACATCTTCTGGTGTAACAAATTCTTTTTCATGTAATTCTGCCTCAGAAACTGGTCCTCTTATTATTTCTTGGTTTCCATTTAAATTGGGCATTTTCTGAAAAAAAAATTTTTTAATTTAAATTCATTTAAAAATAAAAGAATTTTTGGAATTTTTTAAACCAAAAAATTTTTTTAAAAACAAAAATTAGTTACAAAAATAAAATTTAATAAAAGCAAAAACTATATTTTTCCAAGTTACCAAGGCAACATGAGAAAAAATTAGACAAAATTAAAAACCCCCACCTCTTTATTCTTCTCCCACACACCACCAAACTTTTATTAAATGTAGAAAAATAAATAAAAAAATAAATATTCTCTCTTCTGTTTGAAAACAGCAATTTGAAAAAAAAATAAAATAAATAGAATATTTAATTATTTAAATTATATACTGCATGAAGAAAATTTTTTTGAACTTTTGAAAAAAATTTTTTTTGAAATTTTCTGAAAATCTCAAGAAAAATTAAAAAAAAATTTCAAGAAAAATTTTAAAAAAATCAAAAAAAAATTTTTTTTACTTTTGGAAAAAATTCTTTCAAAAAAAATTTTTTTTCAAAAAAAAATTTCATAAAGCACCCAATCCAACAAAAATAAATTTTAAACATCCAATTCTTATTAATGCTCCACTCCACAAAGTTGAAGAATTTTTATATGAAGGAATTAAATATTGAGATTCATTTAAATCTTCTTCCAATTTTATTTTTTGGTTTAAACATGTACAAATATTTTTATCACAATTTTTAAGCAGTTCGTTGTAAGGAGTTAAAGCTACCATTTCAAAAGCTAATTTACACTAAAAAATATTAAAACTTGGATTTAATTAAAAATGTTTGTTTAGAATATTGTTCAAATTTAATTCTGGTTTATTTATCCTTTTGTTTCTTATTTGAACAAAAGTATTTAATAGAAATCAGAACAAAGTGAAAATATAAATCAGAATTGAATTCGAACACCACATTAAAAATAAAAATCAGAAAAAACAAATAACAAAATAAGAATCAGCTATTAAAACAAACAATCAGAATTAAATTGGAACATTAAAATGAAAATAAAAAATCAGAACAAAAACACAACAATTAAAAATAAAAACAGAAAAACAAAGAAATTAGAAAAATCAGAATTAAATCTGAACATTACATAAAATCAGAATAATGTTAGTAATAAAACAAATATATTCTGGTTTTATTTTTAAAACAAATTTATTCAAACCTTGTCAAAGAAAATTAAAACGCGTTGCCTGAGTACTTGTCTACACGAAGAAAAACGGCTTAAAAAATTTTAAAAAATATTTTAAAAATTTAAAAAAACCTCAAATCAATACAATTATTTTTTAATAATAATCCACTTCCAATTGTAACAAATTTTGATTGAATTGGAATTAAATAATTTTTACAATGATTTTCTTCAATTAAATCTGCACCAGAAAGTAATTGTAAAGCAGCATAAATAGGCAATTTAGTATTTAATAAATCTTTTGTGAGTAAAAATTATTATTTTTTTTAAATTTAAATAATTTTTTAAAATAATTTATTTGAATCTTCAAATCCTCACAACTAATTAATTTTGGCTCCGTAGAGGAAAAAGGCATAAATTGACAATAGAAGAGTGACCAAGATCTACATAATAAGACCAGAAAAAATGCAAAATTAATTCTTTTTTCTCTGTTATTTTTAATTTCTAACGGTTCGGGAGGAGCTCCTAAAGACTCCGAGGATATTCAAAAAAATCTTAGATATTCAAAAAAATTTAAATTTTAAATATTTTTTAATTAAAAAACAATAAAAACCTGGATGAAAAATGGGAACGACAGAATCATTGTATATTTTACATGGAGAAATTGGCTCTGACTTAATTAAACTGAAATAAAATTAAAAATCAGAAAAATAAAAAAAATTTCCAAACCTTTTAGTTTGTCCACCATTCCTCATTCCAACTAATATATTAGCTGCTTCAACATCTTTCAATTCATTTTCAAACATATCCCGAGTGTTTTGAGAACGTTCATATTCTTCTTTTACTTGTTTATTTACCTCAAACGTTGTTTTTCCAAATTTTAAATTTCTTCCAATTCTTTTGGGAATTTTTTCAATTTTTCCTGGTTCTTCCAAACAAATATTTGGATCTTCATTTGCTTTTTGATCCTTTTCGTTTTGTAATTTTGTAAAAAAATCGTAAAAAACAGCCAAAGGCTCTGGTTTATCCAATTTATTGTGTTCTTTCCATAAAGCTATTCGGTCGGTAACCCTTAAAGAGTTGACAAGATGGGAATCCTAAAAAAAGGATTTTTGAGTAATCTAAATGATAAAAAATTTCAGTGCAGGGCTGGATCGGAATATGCGAAACTCAATACCCTGACTTTTTTCAACTCGAAACCCATTCGTTAAAAGAAACCCAACCGGAAAACCGACCCATCTCTGTTTCTGAGTCAAAACAAAATGAGATCAATTACAATTCTCCCCCGTTATCACCGAAAGACCAAACTAAAAATCAAAATGACACCTAGGACAAGTTAAAATAAATTTTAAAAAAATACCTACAACAAATTTCTCCACATGTAAAGGACACATAAAGCGTTCATTCGAGCAGGCAGTCAATGGAGGTGTCAAACAATCAAAGCAAAACTTGGCATGACAAAAATCGCAAGAAATAACATGTTTTTCTTCTAATCTAAAAAATTATACAACTTGAAAAAAATTCTGTCCGCAAAAAATTTGCGGACAGAATTTTTGGAAATTTGTCAAGAAAATTAAAAGAAAACCTTCGACAATAAAAACACGATTTTTTGGCTAAATTTTGATCATTCTTTAAATTAAATAATTCATCAAAAGGTAATTTATAATAACAATCATCCACTCCAAGACTTCCCAACGAAAATTCTCTCGAATTTAAAGCACGCATAGCCTTTGCAAGATCCCTTAACGTTTTGTTTTTGTAACGATTTTTGATTAAAAAGCGAATAAAAATTTTGTTGTGGTAATCTTCTCGTTGTTGTGGATCCTTTAAAAATTAAAAAAAATTTTGATGGGGAAATCAATAGAGAGCTAGGTAGAAGTTTAGCCAAGGGCGGGCATCAAAACCGTACAGGCTTTCTATCGACTGACAAGGGAACCTTTCGAACTGTCAGGAAAAATTTTCAAATAAAAATTATACCATCGAGTAGACCGTGGTCGACATCCTATTGTTTATCGGGGGGACTACTTACACCTTTTTTTGATAGACCTTAAACCCACGTCTGGTAAGCGTTTTGAATGCTAGAAAACTGGATCTCCCTCGTTCCTAAAATAAATTCCTTGAAAACGCAAATTTTGTCACCTTTTCTTTCAAGAAGACGCCAAACAGATTAAAAAGACTTACATTAATAAAAACTTAAAACACAAACCTGACTATTTAAATGTGCAATATATTCAAATTTTTGAGAAATCTCCATTTGGCATCTATTACAAATCCAATTGCGAGTATCCACCCTTTTATTATTCACCATCAAAGGAGGAAAGTGACAAACAAAATGGAAAGAAGATTTGCATCGAGTACAGGTATATAATTTGCCTCCAACAAGTTCCTAAACAATAAAATTTTCTTGTATTGGGACTTATAGGTGATCTTATATTTCTTGTATATTCGACTTATTGTTAACCCAAAAATCAGCTTGGTCCCCCCTATGAGCTTTAAGTCTTTCGGGACCTATTCAATGATTGTAGGACCGAATTCTCCCCGCTAGTTTGATTCAGCTTTCGAAGCCGCATTTATCGAAATCGGACCAGAAAGGAAACTAGAAACAGAAAAAAACCCTAGAAGCCATACCATTAAAATTTTAAGAAAAAAACCCAAAGAAAATACCAAACAAGAGCAACAATAATTTCCATCAGGACTAGATCTTCCAGAAGAATTTGTCGACCGTTTTTGTTGTGGACTTTGAAATGTTTTTTCTATATCTAGAGACAATCCTGCATCTTTATCGTAAATAATGCTTACATTACGATGTTTAGATTCATAGACAAAAGACATTTAAGTAGAGTTTTTGATTAAATCTAAAAAGAAAATTTGATAAGAATTTGCAAGAAAAAATCAAAAATTAAAGGAGAACTTAGAATTAAAAATCGGCACAGGACAGGATCACGAACGTGAATTTACGAGAGCTTGTCCCGAAATCCTGTATTTTAAGCGACGAACGGGACTATCGGGATTTACGGGATTAATCCCGTGGGATCCTGTCCCGTAAAAAAATTTTGAAAGAAAATCCAGTTACGGGATCCCGCGATACGATTTTGCCGACCTCTACTTAAAATAATCAAGCAAATTTTGTTCAAGCCTCTAGTACTCTAAACAAAACTTTTCTCTAGCTCTCTCATATTCTCTCTTTTCCCCTTATCTCTTTCACATGACCTTTTAATTACGCCGTTTTAGTGCCAATCTATTGAGTGCAGAGTATTTACGAACAAGTAGTCGCTCTCAAACGTCCAAGTTGGTTGTTTAATTAAAAAGCGTTTTTTCAAATTTTTCCAATTTTTCTAAAGAATTTCTTTGTAATTTTTTGTAATTTATTTTTCATATTTTTCTTTTTTTAGGCCTTATAGACGGTTATTGACTTTATTATCAACAAATTCTGCCTAATTTAAGAAAATTTCAACAATAGCCTACAAAACAACAAATATTGCAACAACAATAATTCACAAATTTTGAAGAATGCTTAACTTAAAACTACTTAAATATTAATAAAATGTAAATATGCAAGTTTGGATGTGGTGGAAATTCAAAATATGGAGGAACGAGAGGTGGGCGTATTTATTTATTTCAAGAAAATTAGGGTAGCACCCTTAGCCTTGGGGGCCGGTGTGTTGGGTTTTGGGGGTTGCCTGGGTAGGGCCTTCGAGATTCGGGTCAGGATTTTTGCCTAAAAATTCGTCGAGAGGACGGGGTGCGGTAATAGTTCGGATGAGACCCCCCCCCCCCCCCCCTCATTTTTCCTTCCTCAAAGTATTAAAAAATGGTCAGTCTGATTTCAGATTATAGAACTCGTCGAGCGGTGCCCCAAAATCAACCCCAGGTCTTAACTTTGGACCGAGATACAAACAAAAAACCAGCACAAAGCGCAGGTTTAGCAAAGGCGTCTCACCGACTACAATAAGATTACTTCATGTCATATCTTTGTCAAATCTTTTTCAATTACGTTGATTTTGATGTCATTCGAATCAGCTCGACAAGCTCTTTCGAATGAGCTATTATTTGCTTAATCGAAATTTTATCCCAAAAAACCAGCTTGGTCCACCCTTTTATTTTTCAATTTTCTGGGGTCTGTATCTCGGTCCAAAGTTAAGACCTGGGGTTGATTTTGATGCACCGCTCGACGAGTTCTATAATCTGATATCAGACTGACCATTTTTTAATACTTTGAGGAAGGAAAAATGAGGGGGGGTCTCATCCGAACTATTACCCGGGGTGCTACCCTACCTTAATTTTTAAAATTTCTTTATTAATTTTTTTTATTCTTTCTTCCGCCCCATTTTTTCTCATAAGAACGCTATTACCTTTAAAAATATAGGTTCTCTGAAAAGAATGATTAATCAAAGCTTTTTAAACCCTTTTATTATTCTTTTCTTCCTACCACCTTCACACCTATCAACTCACATACCTTTATTTTAATACTAACCTTTCTTACTCATTTTTTCGGGAAAATTTTTTTTGTGTTTGCAAATAGAAATGAAGGCTTTATATCATTCTTTAGGGGACATTTTTTGGACAAAAAATTTTTTTATTTTTTCTAAACTTTCTTTACCTTTTCTTGTTTACCTCAATAATTTATTTTTTTAGAATATAACCTTTTGTCCCTCAAAGTGCCAATTTCTCTTTTTTTCACACTTTTTTGACTTAAATTTTGGGTAAGTCAATTTAGTTGCCCTTAGCGAGAAAATATTTTTAAAAAAGATTTTTAAAGTGTTTAACTTGTAACCTTTTTATTTTTATGAATAGACACATTTTGGGGGTATTGACAAAAAAAAGGTGTGAAAATGAGTAAACTTAAAAATTCATTTTTTTCGTCTTCAAAAAATTTTTTTATGAAATTTTTGGAAATTTAAAAAAAAAATTTTTTTAATTTTCAGAAACTAAAAAAATTCAAAAAATTTTTTTGAAAATTTTTCAAAAAATTTCAGAAATTTTCAAAAAAAATTTTTTTCAAAAAATTTCAGAAAAAATTTTTTCAAAAAATTTCAAAAAAACCTTCAGTTTACATTTATTTCATAACCTTTTAAATTATTCCCCATTCACCTTAACTTATTTTTTCTGGATAAATAATTGAAAGAAATATACCTCAAATTGTATTATTGCACGCAAACCTAGTTGCAAACACGAAAATGCGTTAATGATATGGTAATAAACGGAAGTTTTAAATTAATATAGGGTGAATTATTTACTTGTATTTTCTCTGTTTTGTTAAATAAATATCAGAATAAAACTCGAACATAAACATACTCTAGCTTTTTTGTGTTATAAGGAAACCAGAATTTTATTTGAACATACCAGAATTTTGTCTGAACATACTATTTTTATGTGAAACCAGAATTTTATTTAAACAGTCAGAATTTTATTCGAACATACTCTAGCTTTTCCCGAAAAACCAGAATTTTATTTGAACATTCAATCAAGTCAACAAAAATATTAAATCAGAATTAAATAAAAAATTGCAGAGAAATACCAAAGCAACACCAATTAATTTTTATTCATGTTTTTAATTTATTCTGATTTTTAATTTTGTTCTGATTTTGTTTTGTATTTTTCTATTTTAAACTTGTTTTTAAATCCCTCAATAATTAATGTCCATTATTACCCCGCTCAATTAAAAATACTTTTATTTATAAATTTAAATTTATATATACCAACCTAATCCTCACATTTATTTCTAAACTCTTCTCGGCATTTTCCTCTTAATAACTCAACTAAAATAACTTGTCAATCCCATAGCCCAAGAGTGCATTTAGCCGCGCAATTTAGTCTCTCCCTCTCTCTCTCAGGTGGCTTTACTTAACCGTTTCCGTAAGCTTTACTTTTCTCGATTAATTTTATTGAATAAAGAAACCCTTTAAATAATTTTTTGAGGCATGTATTAGACATATTTTTTACTTAATTTGTGTTTATTAAAGTTGAGTTATGACAACTAATACCTAAACAATTTTAATTCCTCTATAAAATTAAATCAGAACAACAACTTTTATTTTTTCCTGAGTCAACCGGAAACTTATTATTCTTATTTCTATTTCCGGAATATTTCCGGAAAAATTATTTTCTGTTTATTCTATTTCCGGAATTCAACCGGAAAGCTTTTTATTGTTTTTATTTTATTTCCTGACTCCAACCGGAAAGCTATTTTATTTATTTTTCCCGGAATAACCGGAAAATCTAATTTATATTTATTTATATTCCCGGAATCACTTTTTGCTCATTTTCAGAATCAGCCTGATCATTTTCATTGTAACCGGAATAACCGGAAAAGTAATCTATTTATACTGTACCTTTTAATACTCAAATTTTATTTTTAATTTGTATCCCACTAATTTTTAAGAAAAATCTCACCTTTTTTCTTTACTCCTTAAATGTCAAATCCTCCTCCTTTTAAACATTTTTTCTATCCACACATTACCTTAAAATTATTCTAATATATTTATTTATCCAACTCCTCTTAGCACACTTATTTTTCATTTAATTTCCCTAATGTGTGTAAATTAATCTTTTTTTTCTCAACAAATATTTTTCCTTTACTTTTTTTACTCCTCTATAGGTTGACATAAAAATGCAACATCAAAGAAATGTTAATTTTTTTTCTATTATTTACAGATATCAATTTTTAATTTTTCTTTGCCATAGTATCGTTATTTCCCTCCAACATATCCATTCCAATTTTTTTAAAATTCTTTGTTGATCATTATTTTTATTTTTGGCCGTTGGTCAATCAATCACTTGGTGTGTTTAATTAAAACAATTTACTCATTCTTGACTTTTCCTTTATTTATATAGAAAAGTTTAAAGAACACAAAATATATTTTCGAACAAAGTTTCTTTAAATATTTAAAAATCAGAATTTCATATAAACATCTCAATAATCAGAATTTCATACAAACATTTACTTATATTAGTAAGACTATTTAAAATCAGAATTTTATTTAAACAACAAAAATAAAAACCAGAATAACCTCAGAACATGTTAGAACAAATATAGCCGGAACATGTTTTAATTTAATTCTGATTGAAAAAATATTTCCAACTTTTCCGGAAACGATCATTTTTATTTTAATCATTAAGCTTTATATTAAAACAACTTTTTCTCTTCCTATTAAATTTTACTCTGTTTCTGCACTTTTTTCTCAACATAAATAAAATCTTAAAACTTTTTTTTCTTTTTTACCTTTTCCCCCACTTTTTAAAATCTTTTACTTACTACATTAATTTCCCATTTAATTTTACAACATTTTATTTTATTCTTAACCTCTTTTCTCGTCTAAATATCCGTTTGATATTTTCCCAGCAATTTTGTGATTTTAATCATTTTTAGCTTTTCACACCTTCTGCTAGGTTTATATTTATTTATTAATATTTGTTAAAGATAAAACCTGAAATTAAAAAAAATTTTGTTATCTCCATTTTTGAAATTTTAATAATTTTTTTCTCGATCATCTAATGACTTTCAACCTTCATATAACTCACATCCACTCACGTCCAAATCTCTTATTTTATAAAGGACCCAAACGTAAAGAATGATCATCTCCTTTTCTTTCTTCTGATTTGTTCGTTCAACTTGCTCAGATTTTTTCTTCCAATTTTTTTTTTATTTTTCATATACTCCATTGCTTTATTAAAAAGCCATTTAGTATTTTATTCATTCACTCCGTTCAACAATTATTATTATTCCCAACTTGCTAAAACATATTTTAGTATATTTAAGTGTTTCTGCACCTATTTTATACAAACGACTAAATTGTTCTTACTAATAAAAGGGCACAATATAAATGGAGAGGTTCTAGTATTTTTATTTAAAATAATTTTTGGGAGGAGTGAAAGAAATAATTTTTACAAGCATTTAATTATTTTTATATTTTTATTAGCTCTCCCTCCTCTTTAAAAATATTTTTGTTTGTTTGGGTAGTATATATGAAGAGGAATAAGAATTTTTGAATAGGGAGGGAGAGGGAAAACACAAGAGGCACTTTTCATTAAATCCGTAATCTCGGTTAGGGCGTCAACTTGTCAAAACACTCTTTTACACTAAAATAGTACAACAACTTGAAAACAACTTTAACTACTAATTTTATAATTTTTGGGGATGTTAAAAAGAGTAACCGAAATAACCGGAACTACAAACGACTATATATAAATTTTGGTTGTTGTATTTATTTAATATTACTAACCGGAACGTAAAATAAATTAACTAGACAATTCTAGAATTAATTATACAATTCCGTAATCAACCGAAAGGTATTATATACCTAACAGGAAAGCTTAATATAAGCGGAACTACCGGAAAATAACCGGAAAGTTTTATTAAATTAAATATCCCTAACGGACTGTAATAACCGGAAAATATATAACCGGGAAACAAATAAGTGAACAGTTAATCTATCCGGAACAACAAGTATTTTTAACCGGAACAATAAGAGTCTAATCAGTATATTTTTCTAACTCTGTACTTATTATTTACATTACACACATACATATGTATTACTAATACCATTACCCATCTTTCTCATTCTATCTCTAAATTTTACATATTTTTTTGTTAATTTTATCAAAATTTTTATTTTTATTGTCAGCGTGGCTATAGATGATTTTTACTTAAAAAATTAAACGTATACTATATAATATAGAGAAAAAGTTTATTTTAATGTATAGGTGAGAGGTTGTGTTGTTCTGCCAACCAACCAATTTTTACCTTTTTTTTAATATTTACAATAATATTTTTTAAATAAAAGTTGCGTGTTTTGCCAACACCTGAAAATTTGTTTTATAAAATAAAAATATTTTTCTTCCTTCCTTTTTCATTTTTCTTCAATTTTGAGGGATTTTTAATTTTTCCTTTATTTCCCTAAATTTCATCCGGAAAGGTTTTTTATTAAAATAGTCAAAATATACGACCTATTATTTCTTATATACTTCCGGAATCAACCGGAACAACTTTCAGAATTTCTTTTATCAATTAAAAAAGTTTGTTCTTGAGTTGCCGGTTCGTAACCAGGACCGAGTCAAAGCGATGTTTTTTCGGTTTGGTTTCGGATCAGGTGTGTCCGCAATGTCGGATTGCGTAAATTTTGTGTGGACTGCGGATTGCGGCTGCGGAAAATTTTTTTCATTTACGGACACCCCTGTTTCGGATATTCAAAGATTTTCCAAGATCGGCAACCCTATTTTGTTACAAATTTTTCCTCAAAAATTCAATGATCAACTCAGCACAATTTAAATATTTTTTTCTATTTTAAATTATCTTTTGGAATTTAACATATATAAAAATTTTAAAAAATTAATCTGTCAATTTGTCTGATTAGATTTTTGACTATTTACCAAATATATTTATCTTCTTACTTTTATTTTTTAACACAACACTCAACCCGCAAATTTATTCATTTCCATAATCTTTTTACAATTTTTAATTTACTTAATTTACTTTTTTAAAATTAAAATAAATTTTTATTAAATATTTTTTGTGTTTATCACAAAATATTTCAATTTATTTAATTATTTTTTAATAGACAAAAATGATAATATTTTTTGGTGTAAAATATTTTAATATTTCTTTAGAAGGGTAGAAATATTTTATGTAAGAATTAAAAGGGTTTTTGAAGGTTTAGGCTTTTATCCGGAAACCGTTGAAAACTTGTGTATAAATATAGTCTATTTATAACAGGGGCAACCGGAAAAAATAATTATACAATTCCGGAAATTTTATATTAACTTTCCGGAAATTTTGTATTACTTTCCGGAAATTTTATTTTAAAATTCCGGAAATTTATATTTTAATTCCGGAATTTTTATATTTAAATTTCCGTTAATTTATATTTTCCGGAATTTTATAATACTTTTCCGGAACTTTATTTTTTCCGGAATTTTATAATACTTTTCCGGGACTTTATTTCTTCCGGAACTTTATAATTAAAATTCCGGAATTTATAACGGAATTTATAAAATTTTCCGGAAGGTTTATTTTTATTAAGACTATTAAAAAGTACTATTACCTACATACTTATTTCTATATAATTCAGGAATTAACCGGAACCCTTTCAGAATTTATTTTGTCTATTAAAAAAAGTTGGTTTTGATATTCTTACTGTTTAAAATTAATTAATTGAATTAAATTCCTCCAAAAAAATATAAAATTTTCAGGTATTTTATTTTAAATAATTAAAAAATTACCATAATCCATTCCTGACCGATATACTCAACGGATGTTTATTACTAAAGAAATTTTTTATTTTTTTTTAAATAATTTTATTTTTAACTACTAATCACACTTAAAACCCCACTCGACACATAAATAAAAATAAATATACACATATTTAAACCTACAATATTTTTAATATTTATTTCCTCCTATATGTTGCTCTTAATCCATTTAGTAGGTTGACGGGAAAATGAATAGTTGTAGAGTAAGTGTGAATGGGGATATTTATGAAGGGGAAGTAAGGTAGGGGGAAAGGGAGGTTGGGGGGATGTTTTTAAATTGTGTAAAACTCAAAACTTCCCCAACTTTTTTTATTAGGAAAAATAAAACTTATAATACGGCGATTTAACACCCAAATTCAACACAATATCCAAAAGATCACGTTTATTATTTTTAAATAAATTTTTGGAAATTTTAAAATAATTTCAAAATTCTCAAAAAAATTTGTTTGAAAATTTTCACCATCAAATATTTTTTGGGAAAAGCTTGTTCATTCCTCCATTCCCTCAGGCTAAATTACTGTCAAAAAATAAATAAACTTTTTTGTTCTCTTTTTTATATCAAAATAGGCTTCTTCTTCTTAAGCACTTTTCTTTCCTTTTTTGTTTGTTTTTTCATTCTGTTCAACTTCTTTAAACTTCTACAACTTCTAAACTCTCACTCCAGTCAATTTGACTCTTTAAAAATAAAATTATTATTATTTTTATTAAAAAACTTGTATTTTTACCAACTTTATTGTACGCATAAAATGATTAAAAAATCCACTTTACTACTACACATCAAATCCTTCTCCCTTTTCCCTTATAAATAAATAAATACTTTTTTTTTGTAAAATTTACTCGACCGGAAGAATAAAAAGAAAGAAAAAAAAGAAGGTGCAAAGCTTGCAAAAGGATTACCGTATGTTTTTGCGTGTTTTATCTACTAACTACTCTCCTCTCTCATTCATGCATTTTTATATAAACCTTACTTCTCTTTTCTTTTATTCACTCCACCCTTTTTAAGTAGTTATTCGCGCATTGCAGTGAAAAAGCAGAGAGAAGCTTTTTAATAGAAACGCCTTCTAAACTCAAAACATTTATTAAACTTGGATTTTAAACTTTTAATGTTTTTGGGAAAACATTAAATGTTTTATTGTTTTTAAATGTTTTCCGGAAAACATTTCATGTTTCTAATGCTTTCAGCAAAACATATAAATGGTTTTGATGTTTTCCGGAAAATGTTTTATGTTTTTCATGTTTTCCGGAAATGTTTATAACCCTGAAAATGTTTTGATCGAAACATTTGTTTTCCGGAATGTTTTATTTATTTTCTTCTAAAACTATTTGTTTCACAATTCTCTTTTCCGGAAAACAAGTTTATTTTCTCAAAATTTATTTTTAACTGTTTATTTTTGGGTATAATTTCTTCATTTTTTAAATATTATTTTTTCGTCAAGACCTAATACACAGAGGAATACCACATTACTAAAAAAATGAAGAAAAAAAACTGACTGAAACTTTATTTTTTAAAAATTTTGAAGTAGTCGGTGAAAGTTATATCAAGATTTAAGTTACGCTCATAACGCATTTTTGAAATTTTTTGACTTGACACAGCGCAATTTGATGTTCCCAAGGGATTGAAAATGGGTCAGAAAAATTGGCATTTTTTAGGGTTTTTGATGAAAAAAATGAGAAGACTAATAATAGACGTGGTTGGAAAAAATGCCAAAAAAAACTAGGCAACTAATGATTTGGGGACGTCAAAAATAATAAGCCCGTTTCTCTTTCTCCTAAGTATTAACGCATACTTGGATTTTTGATAAACCTTTTTTTATTAAGGAAACAAATTTATAGAAAAATAAACTTGTTTTAGAAACATGTTTAAATAAATAAACTTGCTTAAAAACATTTTAAAAACACTGAGAAACATTGTTTTTAAAAATAAACCTTTCCGGAAAACAATGATTGGATGTTTGAAAAATAAACTTGTTTTACCGGAAAACTTAATTTAAATAAGCTTGTTTGTTTTGTAGAGTTTAATTCTAAATGTTTCTCTTCAATTTTTTTTAATTTTTAAATTTTTCTACATACCTAAAATTTATATTTTATTAAAAACTTTAAAAATCTATTCATGTTTTGTGTTTGTTGAGTTTTCCATCTAATACAATCATTATTTAATACATTTTTCTTTTTTTTTTTACATATTTTCTATCCAATCATTTTTTAGTGCTAACTCAAAAAATGACCTTCTTCTCTCCTTGTACCTCAATTGTATCTTTTTTTCATCTCTACCGCTCTTTCCACCCACCTTTTACCTTGGCGCAACTAAAAATTCTCATTCTTAAGGTGTTTCAAACTTTAAAAATAATTCCAAGTTTTATTAATATTTTATAGTGAATTTAAATAAACTTGAAAACATAATAACTGTAACAAGTTTGTTTTTCTATCTTTTGACAAACAAACATTACCGGGAAACAAAATGTTTGGAAAAATGTTTTGAAGAACATATACTTTTTTCCGGAAAACATGTTTGGAAAGAAAATAGGGAAAAAACAAATGTTTGGAACAAATGTTTTAAGGAAAATAAACTTGTTTTCTGCCTGAAAACATTTAAATAAACTTGTTGTAATTTTCTTTCTCTAAGTTTCCTATATTTAATGTTTTAATAGTGTTTTCAAGTTTAATCTTAATAATTTTAAGTTTAATCTTAATAATTTTAAGTTTAATCTTAATTTTCTAGTTTCTAATAAGATACATTTTAAGTTTTAAATTTATATTTTTATACATTTTCTGACCAGACAAAAACTTTTTTTTTTATTTTATTTTCGCGCATTTGTGACTTTGATGTCGTTCTAAAAGTTAAAAAAGAGGTTTGTATGTGAGTAAAAAGGAAAATAAAGGATTCACCGCTTACCTCGGTCCATTGCATTTACAAATTTCTTCTTTTTTAACTTTGTCTTCTCTCTCCTCGAAAATCCTTCCGGTGACTGAAAAGAAAATATTTTTTTGAGTATTTAGAGGATTTTTGGGGAGGAAAAAAGGTTTAGGTTTAAATAAACAAATTTTTTATAAACAAGAATGGTCTCTGAAAGCAATGAATATTTATTCTTTTATTTTATTAGATTACTTATTTTTTTATTCTTCCTAAAAATTTTTCTTGCAATTCAATCTCTCCCCTCAACTTCCTCCTTCTTCTCCTTCCATTTCTCCCTTTGAAGCGTTAAATTCTGCGGGGATCCACCCCTAAAAACCTAAAAAGTACCAAAATGAGACACACAATTTTTATAAACAAATGTCAATTCTTCTCGTCAAAAAAGTTCAATTGTAATAAATATATCCAAAATATCACACTAACCAAAATTTATTAGATTATATAATCTGAGTTTTTCTAAATATTTAGACTAGATTTCCAAGTTTAAGCTTGTTTTAGTTGTTCAGATTAATAGACTTTTTTGTTAAAAACATGTTTGGCTGCAACTAATGTTTAGGAAACTAGAATTTTCTGGAAACAAACTCATAAAAACTCATAAAAAATAAAACTTTTCTGAAAAACAAAATGTTTGAAAGTATTTAAAAATAAACTTGTTTGCCAAACATGTTTAACTATAACTAATGTTTTGAAGAAAAATAAACTTGTTCTAATTCAAGTTTATTTATTTTTAATTCGATCTTCTGGATTTAAAACATTACCAAAAAATATTGCAAGGGCCAAGAGTATATATTTATTTATGTTTATATACTTAAATATCATCTTTTTTTCTACTCAAAACTGCTGATGGGTCGACGCCTCTTTTTTTTTGTTAAATTGGCCGATATTATGGTCACACCCCCCTCTATCTCTTTAAACAAAAAAATATTTTTTTGGAAACCAAACAATCCTTAAATATATCTTGTCTTTTTTTTTATCCTGCTATATTCTTGCGCGCTTTTCTGTGATGAATTTATATATTTATTTAAGTGTGAGTAATACTTTAAATATTGCCTTTTTAAAAGTTTTATTTATTTCCGCAATCTGAGACGATTTTATTTTCCCTTTATAAAATTTTAAGGATTTTTGCCTTTGAAGAGAAGATGCTGTGACCTTTTTCTTTGAGATAAAAATAAAAAAAAAATATTTAATAAAAATTATAAATTGTTTAAGCAAGCAAGCAAAAAAAGTGTTTTTGTAACGATAAGATACCTTTAACTTTTTTAAGCTATTTACCTAGGTAAAATTAATAAAAGGGTAATCAAGTGTTATAAATTTTACACAATTTATTTTCTCTTATCTTTTTATTTAATTTTTTTATTTAACAATAATTATGTTTTACAAAACAAACGTTTAGCGAAACAAACAAGTTTGTTTTTCCTCAAAACATTTCTCAACCATTTGTTTTCCGGAAATTTGTTTGTTTAAACTAATAAACTTTGTTTGTGAAAAAAACATGTTTAAATACATATAACATGTTTTGTGTGAAAATAAACTTGTTCGGAAACAAAATGTTTGGAAAATGTTTTGAGGAAAAAATAAAACTTTGCCGGAAAACAATTTTTAAGAAATGTTTTGGGGAAAATAAACATGTTTTAATCATTTCAAATTAAGCAAAAACATTAAACAAAACTTTTTTATTTTTAAGCAAAACATTTTTTAAATGAGCTCTGCTTCAACTTCAAATAGCGCTGATGTTTTAGCAAAAATATTGCGTGGTTTTATTAATGTTAATGAAGTGAGAATTTTTAATTTTCAAACTTTAATTAAAAATTTAAATTTAAAAAGGAAAAACAATTTGTTGGAGAAGAAACTTCCAATATTCCAATCCCTCAACAACGTGAACAAAGCATTTCTCCTTTTAAATTTTCTTCAAATACAAATGATTTCAATCCTTTAATAATTGTAGAAGAAAGAAAGGAAAGTAGAGGAGAATCGCCTAGTTTAATAACTGGAAGTATTGGACAAGAATATGACGAAGAATTGAACAGACGGGCATTGAAGAGAAAGAATGACAACAAAACGGTTAGAGTAATGTGTTGTAAAACAAGTTTAAAAACAAAGTTGGTAATAAAACAAGTTTGAAAAAATAAACTTTTCCGGAAAACATTTTACTTGCTGTGACAAACACAAGTTTATTATTTTTGTAGTAAAACAAGTAACAAAACATTAAAACAAATGTTCATTAAAACAAGTTTTAATAGGCTTGTTAATAAAAGTTGCTAAAACAAGTTTTAAAAATGTTTATGTTGGAAAACATTAAAACAAACGTAACAAGTTTTAATATTTTTAAATTAAAAATTGCTAAAACAAGTTCTAATTAAAGCATGTTTTTTAGAAAAGCTGTGACAGTACAACTTCATCCTCCTCATCACTCTCTAAACGTCGCAATGCTGGTGGATCAAAATCCCTTTTAACGGCCGCAACTGCTGCTGCGTTAATGGCACCTTCTCCACTTGGACAAGTACCTTCAATTCCTGGTGTTATTGCTGTTGCAGTTTCCCCAGCAGCCCAGTTGTTTCGTGAGGATGATTGGAGTTGGCATAGAAATCCAGCGGCAGCAATACGTTCGGGCGGGACAAACAAGCAAACGCCTGTCTGGAAATATTTTGTATATAATAAAGCAGAGAACTTAAGCAGGTAAAAACATGTTGAGTTGGAATATGAGAAAAACAATGTTTAATTAAAATAGACATTGAACAAAACACGTTTGAGTTATGCACTGAATGAAACAAGTTGAATAAAACATTCAACAAACATTAAATAAAACAAGTTGGAAAAACAATGTTTAATCAAAATGAACATCGAACAAAACATAATTCAAAAACACATGTTCGGAATGTTTTAATTAAACTTTGTTTTTATAAAAACATTTTTTATTAAAACAAGGTTGTAATTTTATTTTTATTATTAGGTGTATAGTGGGCAATTGTACTTATCAACTTAAAGGACCACATACCAGTACACTTGCGTGTCATTTGAAAAAACATACCGCTGAATATGCTGAATTTCAACGGCTAAAGTCTGAATATACCCGCGAACGGATAGCTTCTGGGCACGGACAAGCTATTGCTAGCCTTGGGGCAACAACGGCAGACTGTGGTGGTGGGGATTCTAGCTGTTCCACACCTGGATCAGTTTCTTCTTTTTTTCCTTTTTCTGTACAAAATGTTGATATTGAATCGAAAAGTGATGAAAGTTTATATTTTAATCAAAAATATTCAATTTCTGTTGGAAATCATTCCTCCTCTTCTCCTTCTTCATCTACTACAACACCTTCACCTTTAAAACAACATATTAATAATTCTTCCTCGTTTGAAGAACAAATAAAACAAGAACAACAACAACAACATTTTCAACAACAACAACAAACAAATGGTTTTTGCAACAAACAAAATAATGGATGTTTTCCTCAATTTGAAGGTTTGTTTTTAAAAATAAACTTGAATTAAAACAAGTTGAATTAAAATAAGTTTTAGTAAAACAAGTTTATTAAAACATGTTTGTGTAGAAAATGAACAAAACATTCTAAACAAAATTAATTTTTAAACAAGTTGGAAAACATTTTGTTGAGAAAAAAACAAAGTTGGGATAAACAAAGTTGGAATAAAACACTTGTTTTTAAAAACATGTTGAACACAAATTAATTTAAAAACATGTTGGAATAAAAGTCAAAGATAACACGCGCAATTAATTTCATGTTTTTTTCATTTCTCTAAATTTCTCAAGGTTTGCATTTTATGATGGCTGCATTAGCAAATGCACAACAACAACAACAAAAAACACCCCAAATTGTTAATCGGTTGCCGCCAAATAATGAGCATTTATTTAGCAATAATAAAGACAAGGAAGGGGTTAATTTGATGTAAATTAAAAAAATATTTTTTTAAATTATTAAAAAATTTTTCAGGAATATTCTCAATATGCTCAATAAAAAGCCTGTTAATAATGACAATTGGCATTTAAAGTCTAATAATAATTGTGAAGACAAAAAGGAGGAATATAAGCAAGAATTAAATAGTTCCTTTCACCAAAAACCCCTAAACAACAAAATATTAGAAAATAATAATATTAAACAAGAATTAAATGAGGATAATAATATAGCTGACAATAAACATACCGACAATAAACATAACCCTCATTCCGTTGAACATTTGTTAGGGACAACAAATAATGTTGAAGAAACCAACAAAACAAAAGAAAAATTAAATGAACAAGTTGCATGTTTTAGTAATGAACAACTTGTTTTTGTAAGCATGGAAAGATTGTTGCTTTCGTTAGGAACAAGTTTTTCACGATCAGAATTAATTCGACTACTGGAGAATCCGTTTGTGGGAGAATGTTTTTCTGAGTGGACGTTGGAAAGAATTAATAAGGTTTTAAAAATCAGAATTTGAGCTTGTTTTCCGGAAAACTTGCTTTCTTTAAGACATTTGAAAAATAAACTTGTTTACCGGAAAACTTGTTTTCTTTTGAATATTTAAAAACAAACTTGTTTCTTTTAGAACATTTGAAAAACAAACTTGTTTTCCGAAGAACTTGTTTTCTTCAAAACATTAATAAAATAAAACTTGTTTTACGGAAAATATTTTTAAAGTATGATAAACATAGTTATTCCGTACTTTCAGGTTTTAGACAAACAATTAATTTTGGTTAGAGACAAAACACGCGAATATCTCCAAACTATAGCCACAACTAACGGATTTGCATTGATAGCAGAATTTTGTTGTGTTAGTTGTTGGAGTATTCATTTAAGTGATGAGGAACAGTGTCAAACAAATTTTGATTCGTGTTGTGATGGTGTTGCCAAAGATTGTGTTGTTAATAATAGTTTCTGTTGTACTCTCTTCGCTTCTTTCCACAAAGATGGCATTAACAATTCATTATTATTGGGAATTCAGAAAATAAATGAAACAACAATAAATTCAGTCAACAATTTAATAGAAAATGTTTGTTGTTTTTAAAGGAAAACATAGTTGTTTTAAAACAAACTTTCCGGAAAGTAAATAGAATAATCTTCCGGAAAACAATGTTGAGAAACTAAAACATCTGAAAAAACATACGAAAATCATGTTTTCCGGAAATAATTTAGAAAAAAACTTTTAAACAAACAAAATAAACTTGTTGTTAATAAACTTGTTTTCCAGAAAACTTGTTTTTTAAAACTTGTTTTCTTTAAAACTTGTTTTTAGGAAAAATATTAAGTATATTTTCCCAAACATTTTAAAACTTGTTTCTCTATTTTTAAGGTGTTTGCTTGTTTTAATATGCCTTCAACATTTCCAACCCCAACAAATTTGTTTATTCGCCCAAAACAAATAGCTATTCATCTTCAACAACAACAACAACAATGTTCGTCAAGTTTTAATTTTATAATTAGCAACAATGCTGAATTTTCCTGTGATATTCCAACAATTTCTGAAATTCTTTACGGAAGTGGAAGCAAAATTAAAATTTCTAATAAAAACGAGGAAGAAGAAAAATGGATGGAAAGAAGTGCTATTCTTCTGTATAACTCAAAAGAAAAATTAAATATTAACTGAAATAAAAATTTTTTCCTAATATTTTTTTAATAAGAGGATTATTTAAAGTTTTATTTTTTTTTCTTCTTGTCAATTAAATAAATAAAAATATTTTTCCCCTTTTCCTCCTCTCCCCCTCAAAATGCGCATTTTACCTATTTTTCTATATTTTTTTTTTGCTTTAAAAAAAATTTTTTTTTAGTTATTTTTTTTATTTTACACACTATTTAATTCCAAAAATTCCTTTTATTTTTATTCTGTGATTAAAATTAAAATTAATTCTTTAATTTTTTCTAATTAACACCCTTAATTGTTTAAAGATCAAAGAATAGTACTTAAATTTATTTTAACATTTCTTTTTTTTATTTAAAAATGCAATATATTTTAGTCAATTTTTGTATAAATTAGTTTTGGTATGATAAAAAAATTGGTTAATGTGATCGCGCTTATTAGAATTTTTAATCAAAAAAATAATTTAGAGAAATTTTTACTGAGACTCAAACGGCCTAGTTTGAGTTTTTGAACATTTTTTGTGTAGGCATTTTGTCGTTTGACATTTTGTCTTGTGACATTTTGTCATATTTACGTCTAGTGGCATTTTGTCCGGTTAGACATTTTGTAATATTTAAGTCTACTGGCATTTTGTCAGTTTAGACATTCTGTAATATTTAACTCTAGTTGGCATTTTGTCCGGTTAGACATTTTGTAATATTTAAGTCTACTGGCATTTTGTCCTGTTATGAACTGAATATTCTCTTTTTCTTTTTCTTCTCTCGTTCAGCATTCCTTTTAATTTTTGTTTGTGTTATGAAAAATTATTTTCACTTTGGTATTTTGAAATTTACCATTTTAACATTTCGCCTAATTTCGTAACTTTTTCTTTTATTTTTGCCAACTGTCTCTCCTCTTTTTCTACACTCTTTTTGTGTTTCTTCAAGTAAAGGTCTGCCATTTTTAATTTTTCTTCACTACTCATTCGCAATTTTAACTCCACTTTTCTCCTTCTAAAATCAATAAAATGCGTTTATTTTTACATAATATGTGTGTGTATATTGTTTTGCAGAAAGTACCTATATTAACTGAAACCTTTTTAAAATTTTTATTTTTTGTTATTTTAATTTAGACGGGTTTTTAGGTACTCTTTTTTTACTCTAAAAATCCTCTAAAAATCGTTAAGAAATTGGAAGAAAAATTGGGGTCCTTTTGTCAGGGTTACCACTTGAGTCTGACCATAGGAGAAAATTTTCTATACATGGGAAATTTTCTGCTTTTTTCGTGAGAAATTTAGGGAGACCACGGACACCCAAAACACTTTCCTTTGTAAGGTCAGGATGCAGTCCTTAACAATGAACCAATCCCAGAATTTAGGCCCAGGCTTTTAAAATCTCGACCTTTCTCACTTTTCTCTCTCTCAAAACCTTTATATTCTCCTAAAATTTTTCCTTATTTTTGTCATGTATTTTTTATTTTCCTGTATTTTTAGACAAAATTTTTCTTTGCTCTAAGGTCAGAATGCAGTCCTTAACAATAAACCAACCTCGGATTCCTTGCCTAAACTTTTAAAATCTCGATTCTTATTCACTTTTTTCTCTCTCAAAACCTCCATGATCTCTCCATATTTTTCCTTTTTTCTCGTTTATTTATTTTTTCTTTGTTTTTTTAGACAAATTTATTTTTGTTATAAAATGAATCCGCCAGTTAAAAAAGGCAAATATTCTATGGTTGATGATGAATCTATTCAATCATGTAGTACTCATCTTCAACAACAACAAAACAATTTAAAACAGTGTGAATATGTTAGCAATAGGACTAGATTGAGATGTCAAAATTTCAAGTCTATTGACGAACTTAAAGACTTTGGATTTTGTAATGAGGTTGGTTTTGAGGTTTTTTGAAGGGGGTTTTTTGGTACTTTTCCTCTATCCATACCCCGTCTTTGCGGTGTTTTAAGAAAATTCCACCCTATATTATTTATTGTTAGCTTTATTTCCTTCAAAATACCGTTACTCTCGTTTTTGATGTTTTTGGTGGTTGTGTTTTTCTCTTCTAAAAATTGTTTTTTCTAAAAAGTCCGCAAAGGTTTAGCTTGGGCAAATTTGGACCACTCCTGGTTTTTTGATTTTTTTGATCCTGGTTAAATTCACATCCAGTCCAGAATAATGAAACAATCCTAGTCTAACAATAAGCCCAGACCTTTTTCAAAATCTCTTCTTATTCACTTTTCTTCCTCACTTTCGGCCATTTCACATCAATAATATAATTTTGGTTCATGTCATGTCAAAAATCGTTATTTCTTTAAAATATCGAGCTGATTCGGGGCTTCATTTTTTAATTTTATAATAAAAAAACAAAAAATTATTTTCAGCATCAAGGCTATATTGAACGTATCAGAAAAGAAGGGCTTAGAACGAAGCATTTGTTTGACCCAAATTTTAATATTACTGAAGGATTTCTTGAACTTATAAGGTTTTTTTTGAAATTGAAGTTTGTTAAAAAAATTTTTTTTCAAGTTTTGATGAAGATGAAACTCTTGATTCTCGCGTGCCAACAGACTTTCCATTTATTTATGAACCGTTATATTGTGAAAGCAGGCTTGATGGGGATGAAAATCCTTTGAGGTTTCTTGTGCAATTTTTTTTTTAATTTTAATAATTCAATATTGACTAGGACTAGAGGTGTGACACGAAACTGTCCGAAATCCGGGATTTTTCTTAATCAGACCCATCTCCGTATTTTAAATTTCATTCATTTTTCCCAATTTCATTCTTTTTTCCATTCATTTTTTTTCCGATTTTTTAAATTTTTCTAATCTTTATTTTTTCTTTAAAGAAATGCTGGTATTTTTAACAAAAAGGAAATTCTTAACGAATATTGTCGAGCCATAAAGCGTTGTCAGGCATCAATACGAGAACAACGACTTATTTATCGAGAAAAACATTCAAAAATTGTTCGACAAGGAATTCGTTTAGCTGAACAACGTAAGAAAATTTTTTTTAATTTTTGGGATATAATGCTGAAATATTAAGCTCTATAAGACACGTCGAAAAAATGTGGATCGTTAAAAACCTTCCACTTTTATTCAGCAATTGTTACCCTTTTTTAAACTGTCTTCTTTTTTCAGGCCGCAGCCAGGATTTTTTTCGGGGGAGGGGCAAGCGTGGTTTTCAGCGCCGCAGGTGAAAATTTTGAGAATTCTTACCCCCTGGCTACGGGCTTGTCAGGAATTGCCCTGCCGGATTTTAGGTGGAAGAAAATAAAAAGTGGAAGACCCCAAACAAGTCAGACTTAGGCTTAAGACGGGAGCACCTTAAAAAATTTTTTTTCTTTTTAGCAAATCCTGTCCAAATTGATCCAATTAAAAACGGTGAAAAAATACAGAGATTAAATGTTATGAGAAGGGATGCTTTACGTTTGGATCAAAGACAAGTATTTAAAGAAAAATTTGCTCGTCTTGATACGGATTTGTTTGAAAAATGTGCTGAAAAGAGAAATAAGGTTTTTTAAAAACTTTTTTAAAGATAGGCTAACCGAAAATATGAGTAATTTTCGGCGATCTTTAGTGTTGTTTATGTGGTTGTCGGAAGACAGGCCCATAGCTCGGAAAAATTTTCGGAGGTAGATGGGGGATCAAAAAAATCCTCCTTGGCTACGACGGGCCTGTTGGAACAGAAGGACAAACAGAGGATTTTGGTTCTGGGTATCTTAAGAATTTCCAAAAACCCTTATCATGAGGGATAACTGACAATGAGTGTGGGGATTGTATCTCTTTTTTAACATAAGTCCAATGTGTCTGTCGGAACAGAAGGACAAAGGATTTTGATTCCGGGTATCCGACGACTTTCTATAAAAAAGAACTCTGATCATAAGGGATAACTGACAATGAGGGTGGGGATTGTGTCTTTTTCTAGGCATAAGTTTTTTCATTTTTCCTCTTTTTTGGTGTTTTAGACTTATTTTTTTGGGGTTGGGTACGACTTTGACACGCCCTGCTCCCTATTTTTTTTCTTCTTGCGTTTTTCATCCTTTTTTGGGAGTGGAATATTTCTTGGAGATAACTTTGGTCCATAAATTGTTGTCTAATTTTTCCTTCATTTCCTTTAAAAAATTTTTTTCCCTCAAATTTTTTAGTGGTTACAACAAATTGAACATCCTATAGACGAAAATGAACGTATAGTTTCACAATTAGTAACAGAAATGGTTGATTTAATTGTTTTAACAAAATCTAAAAGAGGGCCAAAAACAATGTTAATACCTTCAACAATGCATTTAATTGGAAAACAAAATTTTGTTTCTTCAACAAATTCGAGCAGTTCAACATCAAATTCAAGCAGTTCAACATCAAATTCGAGCAGTTCAACAACAATTTTTTGTTCACTTCCAAATACAATAATTGATATTTTGAAACAATTTAAAAATTGTTATTTTGAAGAATATGAAAGAAAAATTAAGGAAGAAGAAGAAAGGGAAGAAATTGAAAGGCAGAAACGTTTGGGAAGAAAAATTGCTATTAAAATGGTTAATAATAATAATAATTCTTCAACAATAACTTCAATTGGGACAACAACAAATATTGGAATATCTAGAGGTTTTCTTTTTAGAATTTTTTGGTTCTTGTCCATTATACTAGGAATCAGGAATGACATGGGTTATCGATACCCGAAACCCAGACTTTTTTGGCATGGTTCCGGTCTGTGGAATTTTCGAAATCCTTCCTTAAACCCAACTTTTTCACCTCTTAATTTCTCTAAATCGGCAATGAATATTAGAGTATCTAGAGTGTTTTTTTGACACTTTATTTTGTTTTGAAGGGGCCGGTTTGGGAAAAAAGTTAGATAGTATTTCAAATCGAAAATTTTGATGATTCCCCAAAGTCTATATGAGTACTTTAAAAGGTGATTCTTAACCGGAGGTCCCTAAAATATGAAAACTTCCGAACTCGCAACTTTGGATCCAAAAAAGGCTAACTTTTTGTTCTTAAAATAATTTTACTGATTAGGGTTCCCTTAGGTTCTGGATACCCCTAAAAATTTTCCAAAAACAAACACCTACCGCCACAATATTAAAAAATAAAAAATAAATTTTAAAGGATCATCAATTTCATCAGATGGACAACCACAACAACCACCAACAACACCATTAAAAACAAAAATACAAAATATTTTAACATCAACAACAGCATTGGCACCTCAACAATTATCACAAAAACAACAACAAAATAATTTAAAAAATAAAAAGACTTTAATTTATTCAAAAATTAACAAAAATAATATTCGTCAACCTCTCAACCAACATATTCATCCTCAAATAAAAAGGCGTTTCAACGAGAATCAAATTGGGTATTTTTCAACAATACAATTGGGTGGGGGTGGGCAATCTTCTTCTTCTTCGACATTAGCAGCAACACCTCAACAACCTCCCCAAAATTTAATGACATCTACCCCAAAAATAATAAATCCCTCAGCAAATAATTATTTAGATCCACATGGTTATTTATCTTCTACTTCAACAATACAATTACGTCCATCAACATCTTCTGCTGCTGCTACAACAATTTATAATTCTAATGGAAATTTATTAAATAATAATTTTAATAAAAGAATTATTAGACCAATTTCTATTGATGAGGTTTGTGTGTGTTTATTTATTCTGGTTAAATCAGAATTTATTTTTAAATTTTAAATTCTGATATTTTAAATGTTGAAGAAATAATTCTGTTAAGTATTTTATTTTTAAAAATCAGAATTTGTAAATTCTGATTTTAAAATGAGAAATTACAAATTCTGATTTTTCCAAGAAGCAAAATTTACAAATTCTGATATTTTTAAAATGAGAAATTACAAATTCTGTTTTTCTAAGGAGCAGAATTTACAAATCCTGACTTTTGAAAATCAGAATTTATAAATTTCTGTTTTTTTCTTTCTTTTAATTTTGATTTCTGATTTTTTTTACAAATTCTGATTTTTCTTAAAACCAGAAATTACAAATTCTGATTTTTTAAAATAACCTGGCTACGTGTTGTTTTTCTAATAGTTCAATTATATATCAGAATTAAAATATTCTGTTTTTAAATAATTTAAAAAATCAGAATTTCTAACAGAATTATTGTGACTATAATATTCTAACGTTTAAAAAATAGGAAGAATAAATTTAAAAAAATATATTAATTAAAAAAAATTTTTTTTTCTTTTTTTTTTAAAGGATATCAATCCCGACGTATTTTTACAATTAACACATCCACAATTAACAGAAAAAATGGGTGGAAATAATAAAAGAGGATGGGGAGGAGGAAGACTTGCTAGTGTTGAACTTGTTGAAGATGATGACTATTTTGATGATGATTATAATAATAATAATAATAATAATGATTCAAGTACATTTGTATGTGCTAGAATAAATTTACCATGGAATGGAAAAAGAAAAACACCATTTAAGAAAAATACAAAAATTTTATTATTTGATACTCAAAGACAACAGCAACAGGAAAATAATGGGAAGAATAAAAATGATAATAACAACGGGTATGTTCAATATGTGGCCAATGTTTTAAGTAGATATTCTTCTACTCTACTTTAAAAAAATTTTATTATTTTTTTAATTTTATTAAAATTTGAAATGAATTGAAAAAAATATATAGAATGGTACTTTTTGAATATCCCCCACCCTTTATTTCTCTATTCTTCTCCAGTTTGAACCCTTTTCTTTATCTCAGGGAAATGGTTGTCTTCGTGTCAATAGGCCTTGGGGATGTAGGTCTTCAGGGTTGACTTAATTGTGTGGGACCTTAAGTAGAGTAGCGCCTTCGGTGTCGGGGATTGGGGTATGCTGGTGTAGAGCCAGAGCCTTCGGGTTCGAGTCGGGGTTTTTGCCAAAAAAAAATCGTTGGGGACAGGGAGCTATCCTAATCTTTAATACAACTCTGAGACTCAAATTAGGAGGATATCCAAAAAGTACCAATATTCTTTATTGTCTCTCCATTATCCCCATACACTCTCTCCACACACTCTCTCTTATTCTTCGTTTTTTTTTTCTTGCTTTGCTGCTTTTTTGACTTATACATACATATTATATCAATTTTATTCAATTTTATTTTACTTTTTTACACATACACACATTTTTTTCAATTTTTTTTTGTTTTTTTTTGTCAAATTGATAAAAAACCTCAGTTAAAAAATTTTTTTCTTGACTAAATAATTAGAAAAAAACTTTTCTATCAAAAAGATTGGAGGGTTTTATTGTTCCCCGCGTAAGAACGACCCTAAAGGGGAAGCGTTTCGGATTTTTGTGAATCTGGTCTTCGATCTCTTGTAGATTGAGAGATTAAAGACCTATTACCCCTACCTTTCTCCCTTTTAATAATCATAGAGATATGGTAATTGAACCTGTCTTTTGGTGTGTCCTTTTTTGACTTCAATCAACCTTTTTAAACGGGATGGACCTCAAGATTTTTTGAGGAATTTTCCCTGCTTAATTTTCACGACTCTAGTGGTCGTGTTGATCTCCTGGGTGCGCTTATTTTAGATCTGATAATTAGTAAAAAAAAAGGGTTAAATGTGGGGGTAAATTGGTGTGCTTGAAAGGATTTTATTCCTTTGAAAAGAAATCCTAAACCTTGTTAAACTGTTAAAATTCATACCAAAAGAGTATGTGATGTACTTAACACCTTTTTTTAATAGTACACACAAACATATTTTTCAAAGATTTTTATTTTTCTTTTTTTTTTTAACAAAATTTCCCCTTATTTATTTATTTATTTTTTTCTGTTTATTATTTTACTTCTCTAAATTGTGAGCCCCATAAAAACAAATAAATAAATAAAAAAAATTTATTTATTTTTATAACTTTTCGACCTCTCTAAAATAAACGATTATTTTATTTTTTTTCTTTTTTTTTCACATTGTTAATGGACTCACAGAGCAGCGCTCTTGCTTGAGTTCACTCGTGAAAATAATCAATCTACCCTCCCATATGTTTGTTGTGTGTTTTTAATGGTTAACACAAACATTATAAAATTTTTGGACATTAGAGTCTGAGAAAATAAAATTTATTATTTTTTAATTTTTGAGACTCTAATGGACTTGTTGATCTTTTGGGTGAAACTAATTTGTGAATAATAGAGAAGAAGGGAGAAAAGATAGGAGATGGTACGGAGAAAATGGGTGTGGAGGACAAAATATCGTTCGGACAATTCACCGTCTATGACATTAGAGTATATAAAGACCGTCCATTTTGCTGATAATAAATTGGATTTGTGTCGATATTAAACTACCTTAATATCTTTAGACCCTAAAGACTATTAGGCCTTTGGTACCATACTCCCGCTGGATAAAAATTTTTATTTTAAAAGGTGTCTGCCCCAAGTGTATGTGGACTCAAATGTATGGACGGTATTTTGTCGGACGGTGTTTTGTCCTGGTACGAGGGAAAACGACCAATAACAACACAATAACAAAGCCAGTCGAGAGAAGAGAGAAGAAGAAGAAAAAAAGCAAGTTTAAAATCTTTGTTCCACTTGATGCTGTCGTTGACAGAACGTGCTGTGGAGAAGACGGGAGGAGGAAAAAGAAGGAAAGAAATTGGAGAATTAAAAAAATAATAAAAGAGGAAAAAAAGTGTGATGGTTGTTCTCTTATAAATAAATAAATATTAGGGCCAAATTGATGATTGCACTCTTCTTCTGCCTTAGGACAACAGTCAAAAAAAGGATAAAAATGTTTCAACTTTGTACCTTTTAAATGAAATCTGATCCCATTAGATTTTTTGTTTTATTTTACGCTAGTTTACATTTTGACATTTAATTAGGCACAATTAAATATTTTCTCCTTCTGACCTTTTTAAAATTAGAGATTTCGTATTTTTCACAACTATTTTACATTTTTATTTTTAATATTTTAATTATTATCTTTTCCATATAGAAACTAATAGAAGCAGAGAAAAATTGAAATTAGAGACTATGTAAATTGAGGAGAGACAATAAAGACACCACACATAAAAACTGCCGCCACACTTTTTACGCCCTCACATTTTTTTTATTTTCACATTTTTAGTTTTTTTTCTTTTTAAAAAATTTTCCCTAACCCTTTGGGCGTTTTATACTTCGCCTAGCTTTTTTAATAGTTAGTAGTAGTAGCTATGCGGCAACGAAAAATCACATGGTTTTTTGGGGGTAGTAGAAAGGCGGGACGACAGCGAGCGCACACACACAGCATATACACACAAACTGAGGGAAAAAATTTTTAGGGGAGGAAGCACAAAAATATGTCGTTGTTGGGGAAAATGGGGAGGGGGGGATTTAACGCGCTTGCTGCCGCTAATATATAATTTTTATATATGTATATAAGAGATTTTGGGACTGGGTGTTGAATCGATTTCCAATTTTTGCGCTTTTTTGTGAATATAAAAAAAGCTTTATATTTTTGGGGCTGTCAATGAAACGAGGTAAATTTTCTTCATTTTTATATCGGCAAAAATGAAGGGGGAAAAGAAGGGAAGGGGAAAAAATATAAGTTAAGCCTTAAGACAACTCACACGCATTTAAGGCTTTAAAAGAGAAGACTTGAACCATTAACATAAAAATGGGGAATTTAAAAAAATTTTTTATTGGTTTTATGACACACATAAACCTTTTTTTGTCTTCCTTTTTGTCTCCCCCTTTTTTGTCCTTTCATTTTTCTTTTTTAAAGAATTTTTTTTGTGTTTCCTTGGGCAGACCCATTGCCGTCTCGAGACTAAAAATAATTTTTCTTTTCCGTCTCTTCAATCCCCACACTATTTTCCCTAGTTGAAATTTCGACTTTTTTGTTCCTTGGTTAGTGGGATCTATTGTCATCTTGAGACTAAAAAGTAATTTTTCCTCTGCCTTTCCTCTGTCTCTCTTCAATCTCTATACTATTTTCCCTCGTTGAAATTTCGACTTTTTTTTTGTTTCCTAGGCTTATTCCCTTTCCTAGGCTAGGGATCTATTGTCATCTCGAGGCTAGGGATCTATTGTCATCTCGAGACCAAAAAATTATTTTTCTTTTGTGTCTCTCCTCAATCCCCACACTATTTCCTTCCTTGAAATTTCTACTTTTGTTTTAGACAATTTTGGGTATTTTGTGGTTGTTGGGGGGAATTCTTGGAAAAAGAAAACGCTCTTTCTACGCATTCCAAAATAGAATTTTCAAAAATGTATTTACTAGAATAATTTATTTAAAAAAGAGATTTTTTTTCTAATTTAATTCCGTGTATGTGGTCGTTGTACAAATAACGACCATATATAGCTAATTAAATTTATCGACAGAAAAAAAAATTTTTTCTTTTAATTTTTTTTAATTTTTCTAAATATATCCCTCCAATATGGATTAAATAAAATTAGAAAAAATTAAAAAAAATATTTAATAATTTAAATAAATTTCCTCATATGTAAGGGAATTCACGTGGCGCGTTTTTAACTTGCTGAGAAATTAAAAAAAAAATTTTTTTTCCTCATTTATAATTCGTTTTTTTAATTTTTAATTAATTTTTATTTTAATTTTTTTTTCAGAGCCAAAGAAAAATAATAATTTTTGTTTAAATTAACTAGAAGACTTAATTCTTGTTTTAGAATATTTGTAAAAAAGAAGAAATGCTTTGGAATTTTGGTATAATTTTTTTAAATTTTTTATTTAAATTCTTTTTAAAGAGGAAATTACCGATTCTGGTGAAAATTCTCTAGGCACTTCCTCTTCTGTTGAAACTGACCCGCTTTCGTCTATGCTAGCTTCTATAGTACGCCAATCGCCTGTTGGAGGAATTGAAATTCGTGGTGGTGGGGGTGGACATATTAGAGGTTTTTTTGAGGCTTTGAAGCTTTTTAGGCTATTTTTGAAGCTTTGAAGCTTCCTTTTTTAAATTTTCTTTTAAATTCCCTTCATTTTTAGGCTTAGATTTTGACATTGCCGCGGTCGATCGTTCGCTTATACCTCATCCAAATGACCAGCATCAACTTATGGAACATCAACACAACTTTTTGACAGGAAATCCTGCTTCTATGGTTCAACGGGTATTTTACTTTTATTTTGTTTTTAAATATAAAATTAGGGGGTTTTGATTGAAGGAGGAATTCCTATGGGTGCCGGAATTTTGGTCACCGGAATTTTGGTCACCACGATTTTTCGGAACTTTGGTCACCAATTTTTTTGGAATTTTGGTCACCAGCGGAATTTTGGTCACCAAGTCAAAAAACGGAATATTGGACACTGAAATTTTGGTCACCAAGAGGAATTTTGGTCACCAAACGGAAAAAAGAATCTTATCTAAAACTGATATCAAAGTGATAAAAATATTGTTTTTCAACTTCCAGTTGATCAATTTCTATGTTGATCACTTTGCCAGTTAATCAATCATCCGGTAGAGTGATCGAAAGTGATCAACCGGGAGAGTGATCAGCCAGTAAAGTGATAAACATTGAAATTGATCAACTGGGGGATGAAAAATCATTTTTTATCACTTTGATATCAGTTTTAGATAAGATTCTTTTTTTCCGTTTGGTGACCAAAATTTCAGTGTCCAATATTCCGTTTTTTGACTTGGTGACCAAAATTCCGCTGGTGACCAAAATTCCAAAAAAATTGGTGACCAAAGTTCCGAAAAAGCGTGGTGACCAAAATTCCGGTGACCAAAATTCCGTACACCAATTCCTATAAGACTATAAGGCTAATAAAACTATTTTTGTTATGGGAGATAAGGCGCTATTTCCGGAAGAGCAATAGCAATGGGGCTGGTGCAGTGGTATCGTTCTTGGCTCCCATGTTTTAGTAGCTGGGTTCGATTCCCGCTGGGGTCATTTCTTTTTCTTTGCCCTTTTTTTATACTTTCTTGTTCTTTAATAAATATAAAATGGTTCTAGAATATTTTTTTAATTTTTTAAATATTTTTTAATAGATGGTTAAATGTTCCCTCTGTCAAATGTTATATAAAGAACCAAAAGTTTTGGCATGTTTTCATTCTTTTTGTAAAAATTGTTTGGAACGTCAAATAAAAATTAAAGAAACAACAACAACACCAAACAAACCACAATCAATTATCTGTCAAATTTGTTGTCAAGAAACCCAATTAAATCCACAATTAGGCATTGAAGGTTTACTTTCTGATTATGGACTAGAAAATGCTGTACAGTCTTTGGGGACTTCTCCTTATAGCGAGGTTTGATTTTTTGAGTAAATTTTGAGGGGTTTTATCAAATTTTTTATTTTTTAAAGCAAAGCGAGGACCTTGGTTTTGGCAGTTTAAAATCAAACAATGGTTGGCCTGCTTTGGAAGTTTTTGAAGGAAGTCACCCTCCAAATGATATTTTGTTGCCAAGCTTTGATAGTGGGGGAGGCGGTGATTCTCCTCAACAACAACAATTGACAAAACTCAACAAAAATGGAAGGATTGGAGGAAATGTTTGTATGTGTTTAGAGGTTTGGATTTTTTAGAATTTTTGGAAGTGGGCTGTTCCCTAGTTTTTTTAGTTTCTCCCAATTCACTAACACATAGGGAAAGTGACGGGTGGAAAGCCATTATTTTATGGTGAGCCGGGTTGACCTGGAATGTTTTTGAATGGGGATAGTTCTTTTTTTTTGCCAGAGAGAGAGAGGGTTCTTCATTCTCGGTCACATAGGTGTAAATCATCAGATAGCATGATCGCATCATCGTATAGCGGTCCGGGTTGTCTTGGAATGTTTTTGGGTTAAGATAGTTCTCCTTTTTTCATTGGAGAGGGGGGGGGAACAACACACAAGGGCTCCATTCCCTGTCACGTAACCGTAAAACTGGGAGCAGGTCGCAGGATCTATTCTTACTATACTTATAATAATTTTAATATGGAATTTTCAGCATCGTCAACAACCCTTAATTCTCTTTTGTCAATTCTGTCAACAAGCAATTTGTCGTGAATGTATTCAAGAACATCAAGGATGTGAAGTTGAAAAAATTGATAATGTTGCGGATAAACAAATTGGATTGATGGAGGTATTTAATTTATTTTTTTATGTTCTAGAACTTAAGTTTCTCAAGCTTTTGAGTTCAAACTTAAGTTTGCACTTTATGGGCTTAAAAACAAGTTTATTTTCTTTTTGTTAATTGAAGATAATTAGTACTTTTCATTTTCCTTACAACAACATTTGTAGTGCAGTGGTATCGTTTCTGACTTTCTGGTCTTAAATTCAAGGGTTCGATTCCCTATGCTGGAATTCTTTCTGTTTACTCTTTTTAAAAATTTTTGGAGCTTTTTTAACATTCCCAAACTTCAAAAAAAATTTATTTTTTATTTTTTAAGCGTTTATTAAACGAAGCTCGTATAAAACAAAATGGATTGAATGAAATGTTTCAATTAATAAATCAAGACCAAAACAATTTAAATACATCTTTTCAACACGCAAAACAAACTATAGACGATACTTTCTCTTTCCTTGTACAAACAGTTCATGAGGCACAAAAAGGATTGTATATAGAATTGGAGGGTATTTATGGATATAAACAGGTTTTTTTGGGAAATTTTTTGCCCTATTAGACTCTAAGTCTCATGTCAGAACTCCCTACAAAGCAAGGGCGTAGCCACGGGTCTGAGGGGGCTAAGCGCTCCACAGATTTACAGCCATATTTTAGGGACATAGCCCTCCCCAATATTTTAGCCTCTCCCTCTGAAATCGATATCCGGGCTACGCCCTTTCTACAAAGAACTGGGCGGCTTTTGAAAGTTGTGGGTCCTTGAGGGTACTTTTTACGGGGTATTTAGGAAAAAATAGGAAAAAAAAAATTTTTTTTCAAGTTACAATTAAAAATGCTTGAAAAAGAAATGGAAAAAGTCACAAAATCGATGTCGCAAACAATTGAATTTACACAACGTTTACTTAAATATTCTTCCCCTACAGAGGTTTTTTCTGATTTTAAAATTAAAAGAGAAATTTTCTTTAAAAGGTTATTGTCTTCAAACCCCTCTTGGACTCTCGCCTTCAAGGCTTTTTATCATTCAATGCAGATGCCAATCATCTCTTACGTAGTGAAACGTGTGAAATTCGTTTGGGAGTGCCAGATTTACAACAAGCTAAACAAGCTATAATTACACCTTTTAATCAATTGAGGGCTGGAGGGGCTTGGATTAATCAACAAAATAACCATCAAAATTTGATCAATTCCCCACCTCTCAACCGTTATCAATCGCCTAGAGGATTTTCTGATGGATTTGGAAATCCTTCAATTTCATTGGGAGGAACAGGAACGCCAACAGGTCAACATCATAGAGGTTCTATTCAAATAAGAAATAATGGAGGAGGAGGGCATTGTTTTGATTCTTCCGATTTATTTGGAACACCTACAGGAAATAGAGGTGGAGGAGGGGGTATATTGGCTACATCAGCACCTACTGGAACTAATGGATTTGGGGGACAACATGATAACAAGGTTTGTGTTTTTTTTTAATTTGATCCAGGTATCTCCTCAAACTTCCCTCTTCTGGTTGCTTCTTTTCCCCTTTCTCATAAAAAGTAAAAATGATTAAAGGCAAATTTTGGTATTATGAGCTGATCTATGCAGTGAATCACCAGCTGCTGCCCTTAGAATCTATACCAACCCTGGGTGTGTTTATCAGGGGTGTGCCGAAACAGATAAGAAACGAAACACCAGAAAATGCGGAACTGACACATCCTGGTGTATCACTAACGCCGTAAATTTACTTGACGCCTTTGATCATGTTGTACTTTTTAGGAGAAAAAAATAGGAAGGAAGCAAAAGAAAGGGAAAATGTTGGGGAGATAATCGGATAGCACCAATTAACCTCAAATTTATTTTATTTTTTAGTGGTTGCCAAATGACATATTGGCACTTTCTCAAGATTTGAACGATTTGAGCATTTTTGGAGTTGATGGAGGAGGAAATTTAAATTCTTTACAAAAAGGAGGAGGAGATATGGACCTTTCTGTTCCAATTTTGTATCCTCCACGTTCTCAAATTAAACGACAAAAGATGACATATAATTGTAAATTTGGAGAATTTGGAGTTATGGAAGGACAATTTACTGAACCTAGCGGTGTTGCTGTTAATGCACAATTGGATATTATTGTTGCTGATACAAATAATCATCGAATTCAAGTAATTATTATTTTTTAATTTTTTTATTTAAATGAGTTGGGAGAGGGGAAGGGGTTAGGAATAACACATCCTTTATTAGAATCGCCATTTCCAAGGGAATATTTTGGCCCATAAATTTTTTGATTCTTAACCGATTTTTAAATATTTTTTATATCAATTGAAAGCTCTGGATTTGTGGAGTATTTTTTATCTAGGTAGGGTATTCTGATCAGATCATCATAAGAAAATATACAGTCCAATGAAGCTCAAAAATCACGTTTACGTGCACTTATTCAACCTAAAATTTTTGTAGAATGATCTAATCAAATCGATTCTGCTACATAAAATAATCTTATGATTAAACCGGTTAAGATGGAAAAAAGTTATGGCCCAAAATTTGACCGAGAACGAAACGGCGATTCCCTTTGTTTACTTCAAAAATTTTTTTTAATTTTTTAAGGTCTTTGATCGTGAAGGACGTTTCAAATTTCAGTTTGGGGAATGTGGCAAGCGTGGTATTTATTTTACTTTTCAATTAAAAATTTTCTAAAAATCAAATTTTTAGATGGTCAATTGCTCTATCCAAACCGTGTTTCAGTTAATTGTGTTACCGGCGATTTTGTTGTTACTGAACGTTCACCTACTCATCAAATCCAAATCTAGTTTGTTTTTTTTTGTTTTTGATTTAAAAAATTCTGCGGACAGACACTTGCGGACACATTTTTGCGGACAAACTTTTTAATCCGCAAATGTCGTTATCCTCATCGCCGTTTCTTCAAATAAATTAGTTCTAAATTTCCTTCATTTTTAGCAATCAATATGGCCAATTTATTCGTAAATTTGGAGCACAAATTTTGCAACATCCTCGTGGTGTTTGTGTAGACTCTAAAGGACGTATTGTTGTTGTTGAATGTAAAGTTATGCGTGTTTTAATTTTTGACATGTTTGGGAATATACTTCATAAATTTAGTTGTTCACGTTAGTTTTTTGTTAAAAAAATATTTTTTAATTTCATTTTTAAAGGTTATTTGGAATTTCCTAATGGTGTTTGTACAACAGAAAAAGAAGAAATTTTGATTAGTGACAATCGGGCACATTCTATTAAAGTTTGTTTTTAAATTTTTGTAGGGTTTATGACAAGTTTTAGATGTTAAAATAATTATTTTTGAGGGAAATAATTATTTTTCGCTGACGGGGTTCGAACCTTGACCCCCTTTTTTGTTAAAACCAAAAGTTATCCCACTACACCAAAAAGACAAAATTTTCTTGTTTGGCGTATTTTTGTGATTAAAAGTTTGAGAGACCTTTTGGATGTTATAACAAGGAAAAAATTAGTCGGTATTTAATTTAGGACTTAAGAAAACCTTATTTATTTAAATAGAATAGCTGGGCATGGACGATAAGCCTTTTCATTTAAAATTTTTTTTATTTTTTAGGTATTTAATTATGAAGGACAATTTGTTCGTCAAATTGGTGGAGAGGGTATAACAAATTATCCTATAGGTGTTGGAATAAATTCGAAAGGAGAAATTGTTGTAGCTGATAATCACAACAATTTTAATTTGACTATATTTTCACAGGTTTTTTTTTGAAATTTTTTTTCGATTAATTTATTTTTTTAAGGATGGAACTTTAATTGGTGCTTGTGAATCAAAAGTTAAACATGCACAGTGTTATGATGTTGCTCTTCTTGAAGATTCTGTTGTTTTGGCTAGGTTAATTTTTATTTCTTTTTATTATAGTAAACCTTCTGAAGCGAGGTCATCTTCGGTAGGGGTCCCGGGCCATTTTTCTGTTCTCAACTTTTCTGAATTTTGACCGTTTTTAATAAAAACTAATAGAAAACATTATTTTAATTTTAGACAATATATAAAAAATGTTACCCATCAAAAGGGTTCGAACCCGTACCCCTATCCTGGCCAAGTCCGACACGTTAACCACTCAACCATGAAATTGACGGGATCCCCGAGGGTCTATTTTTGACCATAACTTTCTTTAAAGTTATCCGATTTGGCTGATTTTTATATCAATCGAAAGCTCTAAGGATTATTTTTCCTAGCAAGACTGTTTTGAAAGGATCATTATTGATAGAGTTAGAGCCATTTAAGTGCGCGCAGTCATTATTTTTGGTCTTTATTCATCGCTATTTTTTTGCAGAATGATTGTAACATAATGTTCTAGTTAGGAAAAAGAATCCTTATGATTAGAGCTTTCAAATGATACCAAAATTTCTCTGAAATGGTATAATATTAAATGAGTTTGGACCAAAAATGATTGGGAGGATGAAGAGTCTTTTTCCGTCATATTTTGATTATTTTTCCAAAAAAATTTTTTTCTTTAAAAATATTTTCTTTTTTCAGCAAAGATTATCGTCTCTACATGTACAAATATCAATAAATTTGATTTAATTTAAAAAATCTACTACTAGTTTCTTTTTTGTTTTGTTTTATGTTTTGCAGCAACAGCGCGGCTTTTTTGTTGGTTAAAAAATTAAAAATGTATTAACAACTCCAAAAATAATTCAGCAATATTTGCTGTGTTTTTCTTCTTTTGTTTTTTGGCAAATTAATTAATTGAAAATATGTATGTTTTTTTAAATATTTTTTTTTGTTTTTTTTGTTTTAGTCAACGATATTTTAAGGAAAATTTAAATTTTTTTCGAAGCAAAAAATTCTTTTTAAGTCTCTCTCTATTATGTAAAAATTAAATATTTAATTACTAATTACTATATATTTAATATTTTAGCTGTTTTAATTATTATAGTTTTTCTTGTTTTTGTTATTTGTGGGGATTGGATAATTTTTTGGGAGCTTTATTTTAGTACCTTCTTTAAGCAGAACCTGCTTTTTTTTTGTTTAAGTACAGCTAACTAAATTTAAATGTACAAACTAATGCTTCGAAGCTAATGATTTTTAAACTAGATCCAATCCTTCAATTATTTTTGTTTTAGAAAAAGAAATGTTTTTAAAAGCCTCTCCTAACCCTTCTTGTTTTTGAGACTTGAGAAAATTTGTTTTATAGTTGTCTTTAGACTGTTAATCTATTTTACTTAAAATTCTTTTTCTTTTTTTTAATGAAAAGTTAATTTTTTTAAGGTTTGAAAGAGAGAGAGAGGGATTGATTATATTTCTAACGTAAAATTCGAAATTTTTTAGGTGGCCGCCATCCATCTTGGTGGCCAATATTACCAAAATTCCAACCAAAAATCTAAATAATGGTCCAAAAAATTCAGTCAACCTCTCTCTCCCATAAATTTTTTTTGGTTTTTTAATTTGTTTTTTGTTTATTGTTGTAAAATATATATAAATATATTTTTTGTTGTTGATTTTTTAGTTAGCTAAAAATCAACCTACTATAATTAAATATCGCGATTTTAATTATTTCGTGATTGTATAAAAATTTAATTAGAAAATTTTTTGTTTTCTAAAATTGTATTTTAAAAATATTTTAATAGAGCTTTAAATTATTTTTTGGGAATTTTCGTATTGTCGTGTTCACATTTGTCGCGTCAGCAAATTTTCTGGAAATATAAATTTAAATTATCGATTTTATCGATTGATATCGATTTATTGATTTTTTATCGATTTTTTGGAAAATTAAAATTTTTAAAAAATAAATTATCGATTTTATCGATTGATATCGATTTATTGATTTTTTATCGATTTTTTGGTTTCCCTCCCCGAAGTTTTAAAGCTCTATTACTCTAATTTTTTGTTTTTAATTTTTAATTAATTAAATACCACAAACAATTAAAATTAATTTTTTTATTCTTTTAAAAAAATAATTGTTATAAACGTTGTAAAATTAGGTTAAAATAATGCTTGATAAAATTTGTTTTTTTTCTTTTCAATTTTTATTAATTCAAATAGTCTAAAAATTACCTGACTGTTAAATTAGTGATCTTCCCTTTAAAAATTTTCAAAAAAATCTTTCTTTAAAAAATTCCCCCCAGAAGATCACCAATAAAAAAGACAATACAAAATAAAATAGAAGGAAAAGCAGTGCTTGGATGCTACGGGACCAAGAATGTTACTCGTACCTCGTATCTGGTACGAGGCCTAAAATAGGGATGGTACGAAGTACTAGTACGAGCAAAATTAAAATTTCCAAGCACTGATGAAAAGTTGGTGTAAAAAAAAGAAAAAAAGGAAAATAGGTAGGTAATTTTGAAAGATAAAAAAAGCTTAAATGATTAAATATAGATAGAATGGATAAAGAATAATATTTTTAAAAAATAATAAAATAATAATATTTAAAAGAAATTGCTTGAGCAGAGCAGTTTCCTCTCTTTTTTTGTATATATTTTAGAGGATTGGAAGTGGTGTTTGGTTAATTTAAAAATATTAGACACAGTCAGACCTCCCTCTATTAAAAAATACAAGTTTGGAAGCTTCTAATATTGTCTCCTAATAATGAGTTTATATTGGTTGTTATATATCTCTTTTAGGAAAGAGGGGACATCTTATAGTAAGTTTTATATAGGGTGCTTAATAAGTTAAGGTCTGACTGTGTTTTAAAAATTAAAATTTAAATAAAAAATATGGTTAAAAGGCTTTTGTCAATTTTTTTTTGAATAAATACAATCGAGAAAAATATTTAAAAAATTAATATAGAATTGATAAAAGCCTTTTATAAATTAAATATATAAAAATATATAAAGATTGTGATTATGGAAAAAAATTATAAAAAAATATTTTTTACTTAATATGAATTTATTTGTTTGTTGTTTTTGTTTCGTTTGAAATTTTGTTGTTAAGAAAATAAAGGTTGTAGTTAATTAATATTCCCTTTTGTAAGCATTTTGTTTAGTGGTACTCTAACATTCGCATTTGTCTTGTGTTCTCCTATCGCATCTGCAGAGTGAAACTAGAGGCTGAAAATTGAAGGGATAAAGCTTAAATTTAAACTTGAATTTAGACAAAACTTGCTTTACAATACAATTGTAAAAATAAACTTGTTTTTATAAAAATAAACTTATTTTTAAACGAACAAGTTTTAATAAACTTGTTCGTTTAAATAAACTTGTTTTAAAACAAGTTTATTTTTGCAACTTGTTTTCAAGAACATGTGTTTCAAACAAACTTGTTCATTGAAAATTATACTTGTTTGTTTAAAATACAATTTGTAAAAAAAGTTTAGTAAAAACAAGTTTATTAAAATAAACTTGTTTTTAAACAAGCAAGTTTATTAAAATAAACTTGTTTTTAAACAAACAAGTTTAATAAACTTGTTTGTTTTAAAAACAAGTTTATTTGCAACTTATTTTTAAACACATGTTTTTACAACAAACTTGTTTGTTTAAAATACAATTTGTAAAAACAAAGTTTAATTAAAAAATAAATAAACACACACACACACACACCTTATTTCCACCCCATCCATTATTACTATTAGTAGGTGCTGATGTAGCTAATATATTATTTCTATCGTTACTACTGTTACAATTAATTTTTGTTGTTCCCAAAGACATTGGCGGATTTACAAAACGATTATTTTGATGATTATTATTTTGTTGTTGATTATTAATCCAAGCCCCTCCAGCCCTCAACTGATTAAATGGTGTAATTATAGCTTGTTTAGCTTGTTGTAAATCTGGCACTCCTAAACGATATTCTCCTCCTCCCAATTTATTTAAATTTAAATTATTATTATTATAGCTATAAGCTCCTTCCAATTCTTTATATAAACTTTTTTGTGCTTCATGTAATGTTTTTATTAAAAAATAAAAAGTATCGTCTATTGTTTGTTTTGCTTGTTGAAAACTTGCATTTAAATTGTTTTGGCGTAAATTTATTAATTGAAACATTTCGTTTAATCCATTCTGTTTTATTTGTGCTTCATTTAATAAATGCTACAAAAATAAAATTTAAGAGAAAAAAAAATAAATTATAACAAGGGTGGTAAGGGAAGAAGACCCAAGACTATTTTTAGCCTTATAACTTTTTAAATACTCTACCTTTCAGAATGATTCTTATATCAATCGAAAGCTCTTAACATGAGGATTATTTTTCCTAGCAACGCTGTTTTGATCAGATAACTGTATAAAAAGTTACAGATCAATAAAGATCAAAAAACACGATTGCACGCAGTTATTCGTCTATAACTTTTTGTCGGATGATCTGATCAAATCAATCGTGTTAGATAAAATAATCCTCAGATCCAGAGCTTTCAATCGGTATAATAATTATTCAAATCGGATAAGAACTGGCAAAGTTATGGCAAAAAATAGGCCGCTACAATTCTTGTTAATTCCATGGTTAAATGGTTAACGTGTTAGGCTCGGCCTGGGTAGGGTCACGGGTTCGACCCCTTTTGACGGTCAACATTTTTTATTTATTATTTAAAATTAAAATAAAGTTTCTGAATTGTTATTGCATTAAAAACAAATTTAAAAAAATTTTTTTTACCTCCATCATTTTAATTTGTTTATTAGAAACATTATCAATCCGATCAATTTTACAATCTTTATGTTTTCTAATACATTCACGGCATATTGCATGTTGACAATATTGACAGAAAAAGACTAATGGTTGTTGACGATGCTGAAAAATATCGAAAAAAATTCAAGTTTATTCTAATAGAAACCCCACCTCCAAACACATACAAACATTTGAAGGAACTTTATTTAAATTATTTGATTGTTGCTGACAAGAATTATTATTAGAAGAAGGCAAAAAATCTGGAACTTGTTGTGCAGGCCATCCATCTGAGGATTTTAAACTGCCAAATCCTAGGTCTTCGCTTTGCTACAAAAATTAAAAATTAAAGGGCAATTTTTACAAAAAAAAATCGAAAAAAACAATCGGTCTCGACGTCATTTTTTACTCATAACTTTTTAAATCAACAAACATTTCAAATAGATCAAATAACGTTCGAAAGCTCTAAGCTTGGGTTTCTTTTTTTCTAACAGAGTTAACATGCTATAAACATTCTATAAAAAGTTATGGGCAGATGGAAGGCGGAAATCACGATTGCGCGCACTTATGGAGCTTTAACTTTTTAACTAATGATCCTTTCTAAACAGTCTTGCTAGGAAAAATAACCCCCAAATTTAGAGCTTTCGAATGATACAAAAATCAGTCAAATCGGATAAAATTAGAAAAAGTTATGGCAAAAAATAGGCCCGCGAGATTCTTGCCAATTTCATGGCTGAATGGTTAACGTTTTAGACTATGCCCCTAATGTCGCGGGTTCGAACCCTTTTGACGGCCAACATTTTTTATTATTATTAAAAAGTAAAATAAAGGTTTCTATATTATTTCTAGTCATCAAAAAAATTAAAAAAAATTTTTTTTCTACCTCACTAAACGGCGTAGACGTCCCCAAAGACTGTACAGCATTTTCTAGTCCATAATCAGAAAGTAAACCTTCAATGCCTAATTGTGGATTTAATTGGGTTTCTTGACAACAAATTTGACAAATAATTGATTGTGGTTTGTTTGGTGTTGTTGATATTTCTTGTTTAATTTTTATTTGACGTTCCAAACAATTTTTACAAAAAGAATGAAAACATGCCAAAACTTTTGGTTCTTTATATAACATTTGACAAAGGGAACATTTTATTAAATCAACATTTGTTGGAGTAGAATGATTGACAAAATCTGTTTTTTAAGAAAAAAATTCAGAAAAAAATTTTTTTTTAATTTAAATTAAAGATTAAAATTAGGGTTGTTTTGGCCCCCTCCCCCCGTTTTTTTAGGTTCTCAATGAGTTTTCGACACCCTAACTTAGACTAACTGGATCTAGTTGGATCAACTGACAGTCGACAACTCTAATTAAAGCTTTAAACCCCCCATCTCATTCAAAAAAAATATTTTTTCTTTCAAATTTAAAAATAAAAACACACAATTCCCTCCAACTTTTTGTTGAGGTGGTTCGACATTTGTGGTAGGTGTTGGTAAAACCATTTTTCTTAAATTTTATATTTTTTTAAATATTTTTTGTTGTTAATTTAATTACAAATAAAAATATATAAAAATAAAAATAAAATACCTTAATTAAAAAAATAAAATTTAAAAAAAAATTCATAGATCGAATAGAAAAAAGAAGAAAAAATAGGGTAAGAGATTAAAAGATTGGGGGATATATGTACTAAATAAATTAAATAAGTATACCTTAATAAAAAAATTATAAAATAAATATATACACTCTCTATTGGCTATTTTATCTTTCTCTTTATTCTCGACGTGTTAGTCCAGCTGTAAAAATATTAATTTTGGCAAATCAACACAAAAATATACACTTATACACAGACACACACACACACACACACACCTACACCTTGTCTCTCCTCACTCATTTAATAATCTTGACAAATCTCTCTCTCCCTTTCTGTTTGTGTGATCGACGGTTCCATCCTCCATCCCCCCCCCCCTTCCCTCATTTTATTTTTAAATAGCTACCGGGATTTGTATCAATAACAACAGGAAAAAAATTTAACTGAAAAGAGAGGATATTTTTTTTCCGTGTGTCCAAAAAACCAAAACAAAAAAATAGGCGGCAGACCAGCCAGAAAAATTCCATAGGTGGGGGCGTTAAGTAGCCGATTTTGTTTTTGTTTGAAAAAAAAAAATAAAATATAGGTATATCTGCTGATTATTATTTTTTTTGTCTGGGAGGGGATGTGCAAATATTATTTAAAATAATAAAAAATAGACAATTTGTTTTTAAATAAAAAAAAATTATTTTTCTTTTACAAAAATAATGAGAATAATAAATAATAATACCTATTTTTAAGTAAAAAAATATTTTTTTAATTATTAAAGAAAAAATAATTTTCAATTTAATAGACAAATCCCACACTAAATCAGAATTTTGTAAAATCAGAATTGTTAGAATATGTAAACAGAATTATAGATTAAAAAATATATACTTATTCTGTTTTAATCAGAATAATTATTAATTAAAAATGTGTTTAAGAAATCAGAATTAATAAAAACTAGAATTATAGAAAAAAATCAGAATAATTTAAAAAATCAGAATAATTTTAAAATATCAGAATTATTTAAAAAATCAGAATAATTTTAAAAAATCAGAATAATTTTAAAAAATCAGAATAATTTTAAAAAATCAGAATAATTTTAAAAAATCAGAATAATTTTAAAAAATCATAATTATTGAAGAGTCAGAATATTTAATTAATAAATCAGAATTAATAACACATAGAAATATTTTTTAGAAATTAAACCAGAACATCATTTAATCTTGAAATAAATATGAGAAACTTGCCCCTATATTTTTTTTATTTATTTGTTCAACTTAAATTAATTACATTATACCCCCTCTTTTCATTATGTAGCTATGTTGCCAATTAAACAGGGAAATTTAAAAAAAAAGTTTGAAACGGTTTTTTGACGGTAAAATCCTTTATTTAATTCCTTCTCTCCTCCCCTCCTCCTCTCTTTTTCCCCTTTTTAAAAAAAAAATTTTTTTTTCACGAAATTTGTTTAGGCTATACATTTTTGTCAACTCTTTATTACTGTATATTTCAAAAAGAGAAACACAAATTTTTCTATAAACTTTTTTCTAAACTTATTGAACAAACATTGTGTTAATAAATGTGTGTCGTTGTGATAGGCAACATTTAAAAAAAAATATTTAAAATTTAGAAAAAAAAAGCAGGAAATAAAATTTTTTGAATAGAAAAATAAAAAAAAACACGCGTTTAAAAAATATTTTTCTTAATTAAAATACAGTCTCAAACCAAAAAAAAAACAAAATTCAAAACTCTAAAGACCTGATATTTTCCAAAAAAAATAACTCGAAAAATAATCAGGCCTTCTTTAAAGCCTCTCCTCAGCTTTAAAAAAAATTTTCTTCCTTTCTTTTTGTTAACATTTCTGATGTGAGAGTAGTAGTAGGGGGAAGGATTAGAGTGATGGTCGAGACTCTCTATCTTGATCGAGGTATCAGGGTTAATTCACAGTCTCGGCTCGACTTTCGACTACTTTTTTTTAACTCGCGACCATGTAGGGGTTTTAAAAAATTTGGGCAGAAGGCCAATTTTTAGTAAACAAAAATAAAAAAAAATTTATTATTATTATTTTTGTTGCTAAATGTCTTATGGGACATATAATAACTAAACATATGGAGACATTATACACTCTTAAAAATGCGCGAAGAGTAAAAAAAAAAAAAAAAGGTAAAAAGGGGGAGAGGCAAGCAAGTGTACATGTATGTTTAGTTGTGTATACAAATTAATAAATATATAAATGAAGTCTAGACAAAAAAATATTAAAAAAAAAAGTACATATTGAGTACAATAAGAAAAAATGATAAAAAAAATTTGTTAGACTTTAACGGAAAATTTTTATTTTCTAAATTTTAAAATGACGAAAAGGAAGCAACTAGAGATAGGAATTTTGTTCCGTACCGTATTCCGTACCGTACTACAGATACGGAATCTTTGAAAATTTGTTCAAAAAATAGGTATTTTTAAAAAGAATTTATTAATGCCTATTTCCCTTCCTCACGTCTATTTGAGTCTCAAAAATGAAAAAAAAAATATTTTTAAAAATAAAATAAATATTAAGTAAAATTTTTTCATTTTCTTTTTAGTTTTAAAAAACGATTTTTTGTATGTATAGGTAAATACCTTTTACCTATACATACATATTAATTGGCAAGTGCTTTTCATTTTAAAACAGAAAAAAACGGTTTTTTTTGTTTGTTTATTGGAAGGGAGGTAAAAATATCATAAATACAAAAAAAAGGTAAAAAAATATGAAATACACCCTCCCCCCCCTTTCTAAGCAGCGAAAGAGGAGAAAACAGGGGTGTTATATAAAGTTCGCGCCAAACTTCCCCCTGCGCCCAAAAACACACCCCAAAAACGCACACGTTAATAATATAATTTTTTTGAATTATTTTGAAACACTTTAAAAATAACACCAAATAATAAAAATAAAAATGTTGTTTGCTTACTAATAATAAATATGTTCCTTCTTTCAAAATTAAAAAAAAATGAAAAAAAAATTTTTTTTATCAGCAATTTATCACAGACGGCAATTTATTTTATTTTATTTTATTTATACATCCCTCTCTTTTTTTCGCAATATTTTTTTTAAATTTTTTTTTGTTAAAAGAGAAACGAGGAGGGGGGGGGGGGGTTAATTAATTAATAAGAGAGAGATTGACGCGTTTTCTATTTTTATTTGCCAAAAAAATAATTTTTTTGATGATAAAAATGATTAAAATGTGAAAAGGAAGGAAGAGGTGTTTTAAAGAGTTTATCACATTATCACATATATACCCTTTAGAGTCTGGAATAAAAAAATTAATTTCAGACACTAATAGCACTCTTAAAACAACCTCCTTGTATGTATATTACATAGAGAGATCGAGCTGGGTCTGGATCAAGGCCTGAGGTTTTTCCTGTACCCAGAGTCCAAGCCTAGGCATTTTTTGACTTTCCTGGGGTTTTCCTGAACTACAAGGCCCAAGATTCGGGCCGGGCTAAAAATCAAACCTGGAACCCAGGAATAGGCCCAGGGGCTTTTTAAAATTTTTTTCGATCTCCCCAGGCTTTTCAAAAATTTCGATCTCTAGTATGTAGGTATATAAAACTTGTTTTTCAAAAAAAATCTGGCCTATTAAAAATAAATAAAAATAAAAATGTTTAAATATATTAATAGACAAAAATAATGAAATAATATACATACATTTCTGAAAGAGATATTTTTTAAAAAAAATAAAAATTGAAGAGAGGGAAGAAGAAAGGAAAAATGACTCAAAAAAATTGCGGGATGAGGGAAGAATAAATAAATAAATAAAAATTAATTCTTCTTCCTTTTATTATTTTTATATTTATTTTTCTGTTTATTTTTATATTTTATATTTATTTTGAGGCAACAACATGAGGAGAAATTTTGAGGAAAAAAATTTAAAAAAAAATAAAGAACGGAAGTACTATTTTAATATTTTTAAAAAATTGCCTCCTTCCTCCCCTTTTTCTTCATTAAAAAATTAAAAAAAAATTTTTTTTTCCTACAATTAAAAAAAAGATGTTTTAAGACGTGCCCGGACATTTTTTTCCGTGTCCGGACAATCTCATAGTAGGGGGAAATTTGTTCTCTCCAAAAATTGAAATTTTCTTAATGTAAAGGTTACATGTACTTTTATATATTTTTTTAATAAAGAAAAAAATTTTTTCTGTGTTTCGAATGAATAAACATATACTAGGGAGAGAATAGACGAACGACATTTTTAAAAAATTAATATTAATATATGAAAAATATATGAAAAAAAAGATCAAAACACAAAAATTTTTTGCGTAGAAAAAGTGCATTTTTTTCTTTTTGCAAAAATTAATTTAAAAAAAATTAATTTAAAAAATATTAGAAAGAACAAGTACAAAGTAGAAGAAACCGGACGAGTAGAAGAGTGTGTGTCACATATGGACAAGAATTGAGCACACATGGTTATCTTAAAAAAATCTTACACTCGATTTTCAAAAACCGAAATTTTTGTTTCCGAGATGATTTTTTGCTCTAACCATAGAATACCCCTCTTCACAAGTTAAGAATTAAGTTACCCAAAAAGGTGAGAGGAAAAAAAAGAATAATTTATTTGGTACTTTATGGATATGTCACCCCCCCTCCTATTTTGAGTCTCAGAGTTTTGCTTAAACGTAGAAAATGGTCAGAGATTATTTTCTTCTCCGTGTCAATCATTTTTCTTTCTTCAAGCAAAATAAGTGAAATGTGGTAAATGAAGAAACGAAATGAGTGAAATGTTAGTACAAAATATGTGAAAAGGCAAAATAAACAAGCAAAATACTTGAAGAAGAAAAAAATGATTGACATGGAGAAGAAAATAATCTCTGACCATTTTCTACGTTTAAGGAAAACTCTGAGACTCAAAATAGGAGGGGGGTGACATATCCATAAAGTACCATTTATTTATTTGATTTTTAATCTTCTTCTAATTTTTACTTCAAAAAAGAAAATTTTTGGAAGAAAATTTTCAAGTCATCTTTCGAAGACATATTTTAAATAAAAAAAGAATTAATTAATTATATAAAATTTTTCTAAAAATAATTAATTTCACCCCTTCTAAAGAAGATTAAAAATCAAAGAAAGAAAGAAAAAGATAGAAAATATGTATTAAAATTAATTTTTTTCTTACATTAAAAAAATTTTTTTAAGACAAATTTTAAAATTAAAAACGATTAATAAGAAATAAACCGTTCCTTTTTAAATTAATTTTTTTGGAGAGACGATAAAAAGAAGAAAAAAAATTAAAATTAAGAACGTGCAGAAAAAAAGAATTTTTTTAATAGAAGAAAAAAAGGCTAACGATCACTTAACATAAAAAAATTGTAAAAATTATTAAGAAAAAAATTTTTTTGTAGTAAAATAATTATATAATTTTTAAATCATTTCTTAAAAAATATAAGGAAAAAAAAGAAAAGTTAATTAAAAAAATAAAAATAGTAAAAAAAATGAAGAGATTCTTTTGGAATATTTTTTTAATCAGAAAAAAATTTTTTAGAAGTAATATTAAAAATTTTTTTTTGAATTTAAAATCAAAAAATATAAGGGTACAAAAATTAAATTGTTATTTGAAATTCTCCGATCCCATTAAAATTTTAAAAATCCGATAAAGAACCTCGATCTCCGATTTTTACACTATATATCCAGTTTAACCTTTTCCCCCTACCGACTTTTTCTAACAATTAATAATAATTTAATAAAAAAATAATTATATAAAATAATTTTTTTCTTTTTTTCTAAGGTATGGCCAAAAAAATTTTTTTATTTAAAATGCAAAATGTGTATATGTAATTTAAGAATAAGACTGAAATACATATATTTATAAGAGGAGAACAAGACTAAAAAAAGGAGGGTTCAAAACACACATTTTTCAAACAAATGTACGTAAAAAATTTTTTTGCTGCGTATGAAACCACATTTTGCCCTATAACACATCATTTCTTGCTCTCCTTCTCTTTTTTAAAAAATAATTTTTGGCCCTCCCAAAAAAATTTTTTTTTCTTTTTTTTCATTGCTAAAAACGTTAAGAAGAGAAGAACACAAAACCCCTTTAAACACACAACAAATACACTCTCCAAACATTTATTTTACCACACTCTAAACATTATTCTCGTTATAAAATCATTTTTAGTGTATTTTTATTAGTTTGTTTAATCTTTGTTGCTTTTTTAGTGAAGCATGAATAAAGACGACGAGAGGAAAAAAAAACGTTCTGGCGGCGGTAAAATAAAAAAGGAGAAAGATAAAAGAAATTCTGAAATAATTAAATAAAAAAATTCTGAGGAAATAAATTGTGAAAAAATTCTGAAATAAATAAATGAAGGATTCTGAATTCTGAGATAATAAACAAAAATTCTGGGGAAGAATATTCTGAAATAATTAAGAAGAAAATTCTAAAATGTAAATATAATAAATATAAAACAGAAATTCTGAATTTAAAAAAATTCAGAATTAAACCAAAATTCTGATTTTTTTGAGAAATTCTGAAAAAAGAGTGATTGAAATATGCGAAAATTCTGAAATATAATTAAAAAATAATAATTTCTGAAATATAAATACATATATTAAACAGAATTTTCTGAAATTAAAAATGATATTAATGAGAGAAATATAGCTGGAGATAATCTGACAAATTCTATTAAAAATTATTAGAAAAAAAACATTAAATTAACAAAATTAAGATGAAAAAAGTGTGTGTGTGTATGTACTTTTTATCAGCAAAAATCGCGAGAAATTTTTTGTTAAAAAAAAGTAAAAATATGAGGTGTTCTCTCCCCCCTTCCCCCCTAGTAATTTTCAACTGTCTCATAAAAGGTAATAAAAAAAAATTTTTTTTTATTATTATTATTGTTGTTACAAATATAGAAAAATATTCCTTTTTTATTAATAACATAAAAATATTGTATATAAATATATGTTAATATTTATGGAAAATTTTTTATTTCAAAAAAATATTTAAAACAAATCAAAGAAAGCGACGGGAAAATTTAAAATAAAAAAAATAAACAATAAAAAAATTTTTTTTATAAAAAATAAAATTAAAAAAATAAATTTTAGATTAGAAAAAAAAATAATTTTTTTATAAAAAAAATAAAATTTAGAAATAAAATTAGTAAAAAAAATAATAAATAAAATTAGTAAAAGAAAATAATTTTTTTACTAATTTAAGAAATTGCTTCCTCTTAACCTCTTCTCATCATCACCACCCTTTTTAAATCCCCTCCCCCTCATAGTCGGCGGATATGCAAATTATTAAAATAAATTTTTTTTTAATAATCCAAATTAAGGATAAAAAAGATAGTAAAAAAAAGAAAAAAGATTTAATGTATTAAAAATATATTATTAATATTTTTTAGTAAAAACAGGCATACAATTATATACATAAAATATATCCAGTTTTGTTTTTGTTGTTGCTCTTCCTCTATATTTTACTAAATTTAGAGGTTTAAAAGCGTCTATCGCTAATCGCACAAGACACAAGAAAAAAAAACAAAAATAAAAATACATCAAGTACAGGAAGTATTAAAAAATAAAAATTAATAAAATATAGCTAGTAAATCTCTCTCTCCCTATCACTCTCCATTATTTTCACATCAAAAACGCATGCGACAAAAAAGATAATGGAAGATTGAGGAGAAAAATCGCGCGCGATTTTGTCGCTTATATTTTGAGTGTTCACATAAAATGCGACTTTTTATTTTCCAAAATTTTAGTCGTTGAAAAAATTTAGACAAGAAAAAAAAATAAAGAATTAGGACTTGAAGGGTCTTAAGAGAATCGAGATCTCGAAAAATTCTCGTTCGCAATAATCGAGATTTTTGACCGAGATTACGCCTAGATCCAGTTTCTACACATATATAGCCGTGGCAATATGTAACTCTCTTAATATAAATTACAATTATTACTAAAATAAAAAAATCTAGCCTCAACCTCCTCATTTCATTTTACTATATATTAAAAATATTATTCTCGTTTTATTTTGTACTATTCATATATGCCATTTTTGCACCAAAATAAAAAATTTTGACAAAAAAAGTATATATTTATTTAATCCCTTCCAAACAAATCTCTCTGCGCGTGCACGCAATATGTATATAAGAGAAAATTTAATGCACTACAAAATACCTATAATCTTCTACTTACTACTATTAGAAATCCTCCAAAAGATGGAAATTAAAAAAAAATTTTTTTTTAATTAAAATATTTAAGACTTAAATAAAGTATATAGTGTACTAATTTGTCAAGAAAAATCCATCAAAATTATTAAAAAAAACTTTTAAAAAATTCTGATTTAAAAAATGTCCTGATTTTCTAAAATTTTTAGATTTAAAAATATTAATTTTAAAAAATAATTAATGCTAGTCCAAAAAATTAAAAAAAAAATCTTTAAAAAATAAAAATAAAATATTTTTTATGTAATCCCCTTTAAAAATTTTTTTAACTCAAAACATCGTGTTTTCTCACTCAATCGGAAAATTCCTTTTTCTTTTTTTTTTTAATTTTTAGCGAAAATATTTTTATTTAAAAAGGGAGAGATTAGTCTAGAAAAGAGGAATGCGCAGCAGAAAAAGGAAAAGAAAAATTAATTTGTTTTGATTTAAAAAAATTAATTAATTGAACGAAAATGAGGAAGAATTTAACAGGAAAAATAAAAAAATATTTTCAATGATCAGAATATTTTTTCAAAAAAAGTTGTAAGGATTAAAGCTCAAAAAGATGTTAAAAAAAGTAATTGGAAAAAAATATTCTGATTTGTTATTAAAATTCTGATTTTAAAAATAATAATTTAAAAAATTCTGATTTAACAAAATATGATTTTCAAAATTCTGATTTTTCAAAATTCTGATTTTTCAAAATTCTGATTTTACAAAATGCTGATTTTACAAAATTCTGATTTTACAAAAATTCTTGTTTAAAAATTCTGATTTGATTTTTAAAAATTCTGATTCTTACAACTTCCGGTTTCAAAAATTCTGATTTAACAAAATATGATTTTAAAAATTCTGATTTTTCAATAATTCCTATATGAAAATTCAAACCTATTTTTATTCTGTTTCAATTTAAATAAAAATCAATGCTGGCAGACTTGTTGTCAACACGCGCAGTCTCACACAAATACACACACAAACACATACACACACATCTGTTTCCGTAATAAAACTTTTTATCTTTTTTTTTCTCATTAGAAAATACAACACAAAGCAAATTTGTCTACTATATTTTGTGCCGTCTTTTTATTTTTTCCCCTTTTATTTTTTAAAAGGGCAAATTAAGGCAGAAAAAAAATTACGGAAAAAATAAAATTACTGACAATGAAAAAGAATTTTTTTGGACATTCTCGGCCACAGGAAAAAAATTTTTTGGCCAAAAATATTAAAAAATATAGCTAAGCAAGACCAATTTTTAAGTGTTTTTTGAAAGTAATTTCGTATCTTCAAAATAAAAAGTAGAATTATTAAGAATCAGAATTTAATTAAATCAGAATTTATATAAAAGAATTTTTGATAAATCAGAATTTTTAAAATAAGAATTAAAAAAAAAACAGAATTTTCAAGAATCAGAATTTAAAGATTTATAAAATCAGAATTTCTAAAAATCAGAATTTTAAAAATGAGAAGTTTAGTCAGAATTAATTTTAAAAATCAGACTAAAAAATATTCAACAGACAAAAAAGGAAAAAAATAAAAAGAAAATGCCTCATTCACTCTTGTTTACTAAAAAAATATATATTTATGTAGTGTGACAAACAAAATAAAAATATATTTTTATTTTTATATATATTTTAAGATGGCTGGGTGGCAGCCTAAGGCGCAGCGGCTCTAACCCCCCCCCCCCCCTCCCCTCTACTTCCATAATTGCTGCTGCCAGGGCAACATGCCAAAGCTTTTATTTTTATAAATAAATAAAAATATATAGACAAATAAACTCTAAAAAAGAAAGGCATTTTAAAAGGAAGTTGGAAAAAAAGAGGAAATAATGGGTAAAAACAAGAAAAAATATGTTTGAAATTGTTTAATTGAAAAAAAATGAGCAAGCGGGTGAGGGGAGGATTAATTTAAAAAAAATAATTTTAAACAAATAATTTAAAAAATAAATTTCAAAAAATAATGAATTACTTGACATTTAAAAAAATTTTTTAATTAAAATTTTATTATCACTTTAAGTATACTTGGTATTCTTAAAAATTCAGAAAAAATTCAAAAAAATATAAAAATTTTTTTTCATTTTGAAAAAAATAAAAAAACTTTAAAAAATGTAATCAAAAAAAAAACAAAATTTATTTTGCCATTTTATGGGTGAAAATGGCAGCACACACACATTCATTTATTTTTTGAGATTGTGCCAAATAAGTACAAAAATAGAAAAAATAGAAAAAATTTTTATTTTAAAGTAGATAAAAAAGGAAAAAAGAATATGTGTGTGTTTTTAAAGCCGGAAGTGAAGAAATGCAAGAAAAAAATTTTTTTTAAACTAAAGAAAAAATGTCTTTAAATGTTGAGGGGGAGTGTACATATGTGTCTATTTGTTGCTGGCGAGATTTATTTTATAGAAAGCAAAAAAAAACAAAAAAATCCCTTCTCAACAAAGCACTTTTGTGTGTAAAGTATATTTTAAATATAGCATTAGCTTATGTAGCTGTTTTCTCTCTCGCTAAATTTCGCAAGTATTTTTTTTTCTTTCTATATTTTTTTAAATAAAAATAAAAATAGAAAGCAAGCCAGGCTGATGGAAAAATATAAAAAAAATAATAAAAAAAAATAAGCTGAAACCTCTCATCTCTATTTTTACAAAATTTTAGCAAGTATGCATTAAGCAAGTACAAAAATTAAGAATAAATAAAATTCTAGATGAAGTGAAAAAATTTAAAAACATTTAATCTACCCAAAAAAAATATTTTAAATAATAAATAGTAATCATTTTTTACAAAAAAATATCAGAATATTATGCAAAATACATACAAAATTAAAATACACATAAATACATATAGTAATAGGCCAAATAAAAAAAATTTTTTTTTGCAATAAATTGAGCAAAAAAAAATAAAAGATAAAAAAGAATAAAATATGTAAAATAAATAAAAAAAGAGAGGTGGCCAGAAAATATTTTATATTTAAATACACACAAAACAATGAACGACTAAAGAACGTTAATAAAAAATTTTTTTTTAAATTTATGGCCTTATTATGTGTTCTTGTTGCTGTCTTTGTTTTATGTGTATATTAACTTAAAAGACTTAAAACTTGCAAACTTAAAAGAAAAAAAGAAAGATAAAACTTGAATATTTACAAGCTTACAAACTTGAAAAACTTAAAAATAAACCTGAAACAAACCGAAGAAAAACTTAAAACTTGGTTAAGTATTACAAACTTAAAAAGGAGTTATAAGTTTGTAATTTGTATTTATTCCAAGTTTTAAGTTGCTTATTTTTCTTTTCCGAAGTTTGCAAGTTTTAAATTTTTTAAAGTTTACAAACTTAACTATTTTTGTTTTCAAAAGGTTTAGGCTGTTTTTCAAGGTTATTCAACAAAATTTTTAATTATCAAAAGGAATTTAAAAAATTCTTAAAAGTGAAAAATTAGTGAAAAACTATCTCTCATCTCTCTTAAAAATAATTAATTGAGGAATAATAAAATTAATTCTTTAATATTTTTAAAGAAAAAGGCAACGTTTCTCCTTAAATATTTTACATACATTTCCCTATTACCCAAATTAATGTAAATAAAAATAAAAATTGACAGACGAGAATATATAAAATAAAATAAAAATAGGATGGGCGCCAAATTTTGGCTACATAAAAATATGCGCATAAAAAATAAATAAATAAAAAATTTTATATTTTGCTAATGAGAACGGATAAATAGGAATGGGGAAAGGAGAGACATTAAGAAGAAAAAGGAACACACAAAATTGAAACGAAAAAATTAGATGGGAATGAGAAGGGGTGTGGTCGTGTCGCGGCGGTTGGCCGAAAAAAATAGCAGCAAAGTGAAAATATCGGCTGGTTATTTTTTTTTCTAAATTCGTTCGAATGGTGGAAGGATGGCACAGACTGACACCGAACATCTTTTTTAAAAGAGAGAGAAAATAGAAAAATAAATAAAAATGAGAAGAAAAATTTTTGGAGAGAAGTGGGGAGAATAATGTACATAATACATAATACGCGTGTTTTTATTTTTGTTTGTTGCCAACAAGAAATAAAAAAGAAAAAAAAATTTTTTGGAGAAAATATGAGTCAGATTTTAAAAAAGAAAAAAAAATAATTTTTTAAGTGCCTAATCTTTTATTTTTAATTAAACCAGAATTTTGATTAGATAGTTGTAAAGATTCTGAAACTTAAAAAAAATTAAAATTCTGGTCAGTTATAAAAAAATTCTGATTGTAAAAATAATTAAGATTCTGATTAGTTATAAAATTCTGATTAATTACTAGAGAAAAAATTCTGATTTGAAAAAATAAAATTCTGGTCATTAAAACAAAATTCTGATATATTTTTAATAAAACAAAATTCTGATTTTTATAATTTTCCATAACTTTCAAATCAACCAGAATTTTTAATATTAATTTTTAGCTTAAAATTCTGATTTTTATTTAAAGTTAAAAATAATATGTATGTATATGTGGACATACTACAAAATTTAGCTTAGTAAATAATACTAAAAATAAGCTTCTTTTATTTTTGAAAAAAGGGCAGTTGCTCGAGAAAAAATTTTTATATAAAAAAGGACTAACAGTTGGCTATATTTAAAAATAATTTCTAAAAATAACAGCTTTTTAAACTAAAAAAATAATAATAAAGTACACACACAAACAGACATTTTTAGGGGTGGTCAATCTGTCTGAATGTGTAAAATAAAATAAAGAATTATTTTTATATTTTTTTTGCTCATCAAAAAATTTGATGGGCTAAGAAAAATGAGCAGAAACTTTAAAAAAAATAAAAGTTAATTTAAGCAAAAAAATATTTTAAAAAATTTTTAAAAAATTAAAAAATAACTACTAGTCAGTTTAGAAAAAAATTCAAAATTGAAAAAAAATTAACTGCCAATTAGAAAAGAAAAAAATTTTTTTCTGATTAATTCTGATAATCTAATAACGTTTAGTCAACAACAAAAAAAAATAAATTTTTAAAAATTCGTTAGAAAAAAATTATTTTTCCTAAAATAGTTAGAAAAATTCCTCTTGCAGACAGCAAATGACCAATAAAAAAAGTTAAAAAAAAACTAAAAAATTCATACAAAAATTCAGAAAAAAAATTCTCTCTCAATTAAACAACTGACCACCCACATACATTTATAATATCCCCGCGAATCAACAAAAAAAGTAAAAGAATGCGGACAAGAAAGAAGGGATTTATATGGGTGTCTGTGTTGATTGACTTGAAGAAAATAACAAAAATAAAAAAGAAAAATTTATATAAAATTTTATATAGTTTTAGAAAAATAAAGAGATTGATCATCCTTGACAGTTTTAAGAGAGGAAGAAAAGCTCTTTGTTTTGATTTTAATATATCCGGATAAATCAAAATTAAAAATAACACAACACACACACTTCTCTCTCTCTCTCTCTTCCACTTTAGGTCAGTTAATCATTCATTTTTGGATAAAATATTAGTTTAATAATTTTAATAAATTATTTGGAACATAAATAAATTTATCTAGTTATTTATACAAAAACCCGTAAAAAGTGTAAAATAGATATGTAGAGAAATGTGTCAATGAATGAATATAAATAATAATATTATTTTAAAAAGTACAGATTCCCTAAAAATTATTATTGAAAATAATAAAATTGTAATATTTGAGGGGGGATTTGATTAAATTTAAAAATACTAAAATATGTAAATAAATTTTACTAAAATACAAAAATATTTTTGTGTTTAAAAATAGTGTTTGTTGTGTATGGGCGTCAGCCCTTAGAGTGATTAGTATAAAAGCCAGTGAAAGCGTCAGTCTATTGGGATCATACTAGCGGGGCTAGTCACTGTTCTCCTTCGTCTGTCCCATTCCCTTCGCCTACTTTGTTTATTTCTCTTTGTGATAAAGTGTTATTATTGTGCTCGTCACATTAGTTAAATCTCGGACACGTCGGGTCGTAACAATGGCGCGGTCGACAAAAGTGAAGTGAGGCGAAGTGTAGTGAATTGCTTTGGCAATTAGTGAAGTGATTGTTTTGAATTGTGAGTGGACAGACGTCGTAGTTAGTGATCGGCATGAGTCGAAAGTGAATTGAGTAAATTGTTAGTGCGCATGGACCTGTTAGTGAGTAGTGACCTGAAAAAGGACTCAGTGCGAGTACCAGTGGTCTAAGTTTAGGGCTGAAATGCCTAGTGGTCCTGGAAGTGCGCAGAATTTGGCCGATCAAGTTTTGAAGTGTCTGGCATTCAAGAGAATGTAAGTCCAGAAATTGAGAAAAGTGTAAAAGAGTTAAATTTGGCAGCCTACGGGTGGGTAAGACCAAATAATGAAGTCTGAATTGGTAGTGAATAAAGCGAAGTTTGGCAGCCTAAGGGTGAGTAAGACCAAATAATGAGCTTTGAAAGGTGATAGTGAGTGAATTGTAGTGAGTCAAGGCGCTGAGGAGTGAATGTTATTAGTGATTGAAGTATTAGCCAGCGCATGTGAGTGAAGCAACCCAGACTACACATAGTGTAAGTTCAGTGAAGTGTTGCGGTACCTGAGTCTTTGACAGAGGCAGGATGTAACAGGCATCCTTTGAGTGGTTAGTTAGTAGTAGTATTCAAGTGTTAGTTTCAACCACGAGCCATCCTAAAAGTACACGGGAAAACGGCACCGAACTGCACACTAACTAAATGTTAGTGTTGTGGTGTTTGACTTCATTAAGTCATTAAATAGTGTTAGTGATGCAATTCAGTGAAGTTATTGGGCACAGTGTTGAAAAGTAAATGGAGTGCCGCAATAGAAAGTGTGAAAAATAAAAGTGAAATAAAAAGTGATTAGTGAAGAAAAGTGAAAAATAAAAGTGAAATGCTTATGGACAAGCAGTGATCAACAAGTGTGACCCCAAATCAGGACGTGCGATTTGCCTTGTTGTGAGCTGCTGTATGCACTGTAGATGACCGCTGCAAGAAGAAAAATAAAATGTGGAATAAGATGACAAATTTTGTGATTTTGTAATTGTTGTATTGTAATTTTAATTTGTTGTTTTCCTTTTGTCATCCCACATTTGTTGTATTTGTTGTGAGTTGAGTGTTAGTGAGAGACTAGACGCTCTGGCTTAGTGTTAATTGTATTGATAGCGTGGAAGCTATAGTGAATGTTAAAGTTGTAAAGCTTCGGCTTTAAGTAAAAGCCGAACCTTTTTTTCAAGGGGGGAGGTGTTGTGTATGGGCGTCAGCCCTTAGAGTGATTAGTATAAAAGCCAGTGAAAGCGTCAGTCTATTGGGATCATACTAGCGGGGCTAGTCACTGTTCTCCTTCGTCTGTCCCATTCCCTTCGCCTACTTTGTTTATTTCTCTTTGTGATAAAGTGTTATTATTGTGCTCGTCACATTAGTTAAATCTCGGACACGTCGGGTCGTAACAGTGTTGATTTAATAAAAAAAAATAACTTTTTAGATAAATGACAATATTGGGTATTGAAAAAAGTAAAAAAAAATTTTGGCAAAAATAGTGTGTTAGTAAGAATTATTTAAAAAAAAAGTTCTATAACAATGATAATTATAAAAAAAATTAAAAAAAATTTTTTTAATATTAAAAAAAAATTATAAAATTAGAGAACAATTTCATTTGCAAATACCTCTATAAATAATTAAATATGCAAATGTAAAGCTTAAAAAATATATACCTAAAATACACCAAAAATATAGATATACTATACATTTTTAGACTAATCATCTCATAATTATTAGGGAAAAAGAGAGGTGAATGAAGTATTTTATTAATAATTTTTTTCAAGAGGTGTTCTCTCGACCCTCTCCTCACTAACAAATTTTTTTAAATTAATGTTTAGAGATCCATTCAAAAAAAAATTTTTTTGTTTGAATGTCCACTACTTCTAAAGGCCCCAAAAATATATATTTATATATTTTAATATACTTTCTGACTTTCCACTTTAAAAAATCTAAATATATCCTTTCATCATCCACTTCAAAAACAAAACACAAAAGCCCTTCTTCAATTGACAGGACACCACACTTCACCCCTTCAACTCCTCTTTCATCCTTTTTTCTATTTTACTTATACCGAATCATCAACCTCCAAAAATAAATATTTGTATAAACCTGCTCAATATTATTATTTTTTAGTCTTTTTAAAAATATACCGACAAACACAAAAATAAATAGAAAATACTTAAACTAATCGAAGAAAATTAAATGAAAACAAAAAGTATTCTCTAAAATTTTATTTAAAAAATATTTCTTCCCAAAAATATTGGCCTAGAAATAAATAAAAGGATGAAATAAAAAATATGAATTTAAAAATATAATAATTTAGGTAATTATTAAAAATCAACAAAAAATCAGAATAAAAATCTAAAAAAACGACAACCCTAAAAATAATAATACTTCACAGATCTGTGAATTGTAAAAATATGAATACAAAATTTAAACAAAAATAGTACTATAGAATTTACAAATTTAATCAAAAACAAAAAAATATTTTTCTATAAAGTAGCACAAACCTAGTACTATTTTATATAGCTGGTACAACATGTTTTTACGTTATTTAAAAATTAAACATGTAAATATTTAAATCTCTCTTAAAACATTACCAGTCACAAAATAAGAATATTTTTTTAAACTTGAAAAATAAATTTAAAAAAAAATATTGTAAAAAATATAGGAAAAAATAAAAATTCCAAAAAAAAATTCATTGGATGCGAGATGGAACAGAACCATCAGAACAGAACCCAGACCGAAGCACAACCGACTGTGCTGCCAACCAATCCGATGATGAGTTATTTGCATTCTTCCTGCAAGTTCGGACACAAAAAAAAATAATTTTGCCAGCAAAAAAATAAAATAATTTTTTGAATATTTAATGTATATAGATATAACCGTTAAAAAATAATTTTTTTCCTTCAACTATTTTAGTATATAGAGCTTATCTACAAAAGATCTTTCTAACTCTCTCTTATGTCCACCTAAGTTTTGACCCAAAAAACCTCCCCAAAAATCATTCATCAATATTTTCTTCATCTATACCTGCCTAACGAAACCAGAAAAGATTTTTGAGTTTGAAACGGGCCAATTCATAAACTAAAAAATCTATCTAAACCGTCGTCGTTCCATCAATCACCTACATAGACAACTCCCTTCCCCCTTCAACTCTTCCCCTTCCACCCCTTCAACTCATCTCTTCATATCGTTTAATAGGAGGAGGATAAATGCACACAAAAATACTATTTAGATATATATAATTTACACAATTTTGAAGGCCACAAGTATATAACAAAAAGGTAGGTAGGTAAAGAGATGGCTCAACTTAAAAGATTAAAAATCCCCCCAAAAAGATCAATATCGGTCAAAGAATTTAGTGAAAAAAAATAATTATGAGTTGGTCAAATATAAAAAAATATTAAATAAAATTTTAAATAAAAATCCAAAAGTGAGAAAAAGCGGAAAAAATTAGTCTAAAAATAAAAAAAAATAAAAAAAAGAGTAATTTAGAACACAGAAAAACAAAATAAAATTGCCTAATCATCCAAAGGTATCGAACTCTCCCCTAATCTTCACCTTTAAGGAAACGGAGCCAAACGCCCTAACCACTCCACCACAATGCTAACTAAATAAATTCAATTAAACTTGGCTTAAGAAAAAAAATAAAACTTGAAATAAAACAAATGCAACTTGAAGAAAAGTCTCGCTTCACAAAACAAAATATAAACAAAAAAATTGTTAAAAAATAAAAAAGGGAAGTAAAATATTTAAAAATAAAATAACAACAAATTAAATTAAAAAACAAACTTTTATTTTTCCCCTAAAGTCTAGCAAAATAAAAATTTTATTTTTAAAAATAACACCCCACAACAACTGTGCTTTCAAGGGAATATCTATGTATTTTCCCCGCAACTCGAAAAAAAAAGAAAATGTGTGAATTAATGTTTTTATATAATGTCAAGAAAAAAGAGGTGCAAATAATCAAATAAAAAAAATTTTTTTTGGACACACAAGATAGGTATACTTAAAAATATTTCCCTCACCCCCCCCCCCTTCTCCCCCCAAATTGTATGTGTAAGTGTGTGGACAAGACGAGGATATATATCCCTCCCTCTTTTGTCCCCAAATTTTGCTTCTCCTTTCTTTTCTTTTTTACACACAAATCCTCTCTTCAAAAGCAACAAAAAAGAGAAGAAAGGTGGGTATAACAAATCTAATTTTTTATTTTCGCAAGAAAAATTTGAGAAGAGCTGCTGCTAGTACTCAACAACAAACGACCACCCAAGAGAGACGACAAATTATATTTATTTAATGGACTTTTTAGCTGCTGCTACTAATATATTTTGTGAAAAGGAGGAAAAAGAATTTGTAAGAAAAAAGGTAACAAAATAAAAAAGAAAAATTTTGTTAGAAAAAAAAGAAGAGAAATGAATGGATTTTAAGGAAGATAGATATTTTGAGAGATTATTCCAAAGAAAATTTTAAAAAAATTATAAAATATTAAAGAATATGAAAAATTCAAATCTTAAAAATCCTGAAACAAAAAGACATTAGAGCAAGGTAAACAATTTAAATAAATCCCCTTAACAGGCTCCCTTCTAAGTTTACAGAAATAAATCCCAAACAACCCTTTCCCAGTAACAGTTAAAAAAATTAAAATATTAAAGAAAAAATCAGAAAAATTCAAATCTTGAAACAAGAAATTGACAGCAAGGTAAACAATTTAAATAAATCCCTAAACAGGCTCCCCTCTCCCAGATTAAATAAATCCCCAAACAACCCTTTTTCCCAGTTAACATTCCCCCCTTGAGCAGAAAAAAATTTACGTGATCAAAAAATTGAATAAATTAAAAATAAAGAAATTAAAAAAAAATTAAAATATTGCCCAAAGAAACTACTTAAAAAATGATGCACGAGACAGAAAAAATTAATGAATAGGTATATGAGTATAATAATTAAAAATAAATTACATAAATTTTTAAAATGGTTCTACCAAAAAGAAATTTATTTAAATTTCCCCAAATAATTAAAAAATAATTAATTTAAAAAATACCCCAAAAAACCCCCTTTAGCTGTGCGCCATAAAAAAATTTTTTACTAAAAAATTTAAACAAAAAAAGTCAATAAATTTTTATCGTTTTTTAAGATTAAAATATTTTCCTTTCAAACCACTTCTATCTGTTAAATGACTGCAATCACATAAATATTCATCAGAAAATCGTGGAGGTTCATTGGAAGAATAAACACCCGGCACTTCGACATACTAATTTTTATTTTTTAAATTTTATAAAATGAGCAAAAAAATTTTATTTCAAATTGCCAAAAATTATTTTGAAGTGTCAAAGTGTTTTCTAGCCAAAAAAAATTTTTTTTTTAATTTTTCCAAAAAAATTTTTTCTTATGGCGCACAGCCATAAAATATTCAAAAAAATTAAAAAAAACCCACTTTGCTAACAGTTGCCTGTGCAGGATAAAGCAATTCATCTGATCTCCTCAACAAATCCATAAAATATTCTTGGATAGCAGCACAGGGCGCTTGATGTGTTACAATTAGAATATCACCTAAAAATTAAGTTGAATAATTTTTGAACTTTAAAATTAAAAAATAAACCTTCACATATTTTCAACAATTGTTTTAGAGTATGCTTGACTCGATTAAAACATGCACGTACTGTTGCGCTTGAATCAAACTAAAAAATTAAAATTTGAAAAAAATCTGAAAAATTATTGAAAGGACGGGATGAATCTTTGATCTTATTAGTAGAGATCGAGCTGGGTCTGGACCAAGGCTTGGTTCTTCCTGTACCCAGAGTCCAGGTATTTTTTGACTTTCCTGTGGTTTTGCTGGGCCTGGGCTTTTCCTGGACTACGGGCCCAGGATCCGGCCCAGGTCAATAAACAGAGCCAGAACCCAGGCCCAGTCTTTTCAAAAATCCTATCCCTACTTCCCAGCCTTGCAATCAGCGCCTCATGCAATCTTTTTAGAAAATTTTTGGAAGACCAAGAAGCCAAATTCTTTCCACATGTGGAAAAAGCTTCTATGAAAATGTTCGGGGTTTGGGTCGAAAAAAGAAAATCCGCAAGTCAAGTAGCAAAAATAGAAAACCAAATAATCCCTGTTTTGAAAATGTAACTATGCCCATGAAAGTCGTGACTGGGGTTTTGTCAAAAGACACTCGTCGAGCAGTCATCCTTCTAATTAAAACCCCTGGGAATAACAAAAACACCCAAAATCTCAACCCAATTAAAAACTTTAAGGAAACAAACCTCTTCCTCTGCTGGTGAAAGATATAACGGCTTATAGCGTAAATTGATATTCGGATATCTTGTAGCCAATTCTCTATCTTTTTCATACGTTGGCCGCTTCTCTCCAGACTCTCTAACCAAATAGCCGGCCTTAAAACAAAATGATTAAATTCCAAAAATCTTTAAAAAAACCTCCAAAAAACCGGGTTCAACATTTATTAAGCAATTCGAACGGCCTTCTAATATTTTAGCTGAAGTTTGTATACATCGTTCGTATGGAGAAGAAAAGCAATAATCGATGTGTATGTTTTTAAATCTTAAAATTGAATATTAATGATTAGGACAAGGATAGGGAAGAGTTCTCCTAAGGTAGAAAACAAAAAAAGGTTTTGAACCAAGATTCTAGCTTGTAAGGATAAGGGAAAGTTCAACTTTTGCTGGTCCGTTTATTTGAATCCAATCATTACCGAAATTAGTCATTCCCAGTCGTCTCTAAAGTAAACTCGGTAATAGTCAGTCCAACTCACTAGCACTAGTAAGACTGTCCTCAATTTGTTTTTCATAGTATTTACTCACAACAGTCAAGGAATTAGATAAAAGACACTGGCCTGACCATGACAAGTTGAGTGAGGAAGGAGAAACCTAAAAACCGAAAACACACCGAATCCTTAGGTAAAAGATACAAGTCTGCCCACGACAAGTTGAGGAAGGAAAAAGAAGGGAGAATACCAGCCGTAAACATCCCAACCCCAAAGTCAGTAACCACTAGGCCTCTTTAACAAATAAAAAAACAAACTCTCGATTCAAATCAGTTGCTTGTACCAAACCTCTTTCAGAGAGTGGAGGATTATCTCTAGTAAAATGACTGTTGAAATACCAAACTCGATTAACATCATCTTCTCTTTCACAATGTCGAATAACATAAATATGACGAGGTGTTGCCATTCAAATTTTTTGTTGTTAAATAAATTTTCTTAGTCTTTAAAAGGTCTGTAAAAAGAATAAAAAGATTTTTAGAAATGTAAAATTCTTCACAAAAAAAGAAAAAATAATCGTGGAAAAATTTTTTTACATTATGAAAGTTACCATTTTGAAAAATAAAAAAACAAAATGCCAAAAAACTAAAAAATCTAAAATTTTCAAAATTAGAAATTTTTAAAAATTTTCTGATTTTAAAATTCTAATTTGGCAGATTATTTTTTATTTCTATCACAATTTGATTTTATGGCAATAAATAAATTGAAGAAAAAATATTTTTACAAATTAAAATTGAATTTTAAATAAATTGTAAAAAATAACAAAAAAAGATTAATCACATTTAGGTAAATAAATAATTTATTTTATTAAAATATAGAGACGGATAAGAGAATTTTTGGCTCTTGTGGACTTTATGGATCTTTCCCCCCACATTCACTTTTAAATGAAACCAGACTTGCTCACGGATATTGATTTTGGTATCCGCATATTTACGGCGGATACAGGCGGATATCCGCAGGCATTTTGATATTATCTGTATCCGTATCCATGAGCAAGTCTGAATGAAACTAAAAAATAGACGAAAAATATTCATTATGGAGCTTGTCCGCAAAAAAAGTCCGCAAGTTCCAAATTTTTTTAAAAATTCTTTTTACCAGTCTCTATTCTTAACCAAGCTTTTAAAACACTAAAAATAAATGCAAAGGAATCCCTAATTTAAAAATTCTAATAAAATTAAAAAAAAATACTAAAAAATCTCCCTAAACATCAATGTCATCATCCATAGCATTAGTGTCATCCTCTTGGTTGTACCTCTGATTATTTCTTATTTGTTTAAATCTATCATCTCCCAAGGATTTGCGAAAGTGTTCCTCCACTGTAAAATTTAGGGAAAAAAATTTTAACTTTTCAAAAAAAAATTTTTGTAAAAATTTCAAATTTTTTTTAAAAAATTCCAAAAATTGTGAAAATTTCAAAAAAAATTTTTTAGAATTTTTACGAAAATTTCCTAAATTTTTAAAATCCCCAAAAAAAACCTTGTTTATCTTCACTAGCCAAGTTAAGCCTTCTAATAACTGTGTATCCAACTCTTTGACCAAGATGACAATTTATCCCACTAGTTACTTTTTGTTGTAAAATTTCTTCATTTTTAAAAATGCTTGAAGGACTTTTTCTTCCCTTTTTATTGTCACAATCTTCTCCTCTTCTTCTTTTTCCTCAGTTTTTACTTCCATTAATGAATCTTTGTCTTGACTATTTTCTTCAAATCCTTCTTTAATACCTTCTTTATTTGAACTTTTTGAAATTATTGTGGTCCCGCTACTTCCTCCGCTTCTTCCAAAACGCAAAGATGTTGAAGATCTCTTTGGCCATTTCCCAGAAAATGTCCTTTTAAAATGTTCACTAACATCTGCATTAGAATTACTACAAGTTTTGTAATAGGAGACGGAAGAAGAACTTCGTCGAATTGAGCAATTTTTACGTTCCTGGATCTGTGGGAGAACAACGACAATTTTTATAAAAAATATTTTTTGAAAAGGAGAAGGAAACTAGTGTCAAACTTATGTTAGGGCCTCTGTAAACAAAAAACAGAAATTTCCTCTCCAAACAATCCTTCGAAAAAAATCCCTCAGAAATCCCCCTCGAACAACACAGTGAAAAATATAAGAGCGTTTTTCTTCTAGCAAAGAAGTGTTCCCAGAATTGTCATTTTTGAGAGAGTTGCTAGTCCTATTTTTTCCAAAAAATTATTAAAAATATGTGAAAAAAGAAAGGGAAGCCCAAGAAAATAAAAAAATTCCCAGACAAAAAATTATAACTCCAAACCTTATCATCCTTAAAATGGAAAGACTCCAAAGAATTTTGTTGAGTACTTTGCTGTTGCTGTAAATTTGCAGAATTTTTTATCAAATTTTCTCTTGTTCCAAAAACATTATTAATTACTGTTGCAACATTTAAATTATTAGGATTTGAAGTACAATCATTTTGGGAATGTTGGGGTTGTTGCTGTTGAAGATTGAGGAGAACAAGCTAGAAAAAAAAATTTTTTTCTGATCAAAAAAAAATTAAAAAATAAACCAATTGTTGTTCCAAAGAAGCCAAATTTTGTTGCTTATTTGTTGAAAAATTATTATTTAAATTATTAATAGTTGGGGGAATATTTAATGCTTCAATTCCGTTAATTTGTGATGTTGGAGGGGGCAATTCTGATTTTATTCCGACATTTTTGTTTGCAGCAAGTTTTTGATAATTTGCGAGAGTAAGGCTTTCAAACGCCTATAAAAAGAAATAAAGAGGAGAAAAAAATAAACATAAAAACATGTTTTACAATTTGTAAAAGTTTCAAGTTTCTAGCTAAGATATTAATCGTATTCTCAACTTGAAAATAAACTTTTTTATAAAAAAAACTTGAAACTTTTACAATTTGTAAAACAAGTTTATTTTTCAAGTTTATTTTCAAAGTTGAAACTTTTACAAATTGTAAAGTAATTGCAAATTGTAAAAAGTTTATTTTTCATGTTGGAATACTTAAAAATAAACTTGAAAAAACTTGTTTTACAATGTGTAATTATTTTACAATTTGTAAAAGCTTCAGGTTTCAACTTTAAAATAAACTAGAAAAATAAACTTGTTTTACAATTTGTAAAAGTTTCAAGTTTTACTAATAAATTCCCCACTAAAAATAAATAAAACATTTGCCTGTATTCCATTGAAATAATTCTGTTGTGTCAAGTCTGTTGCTGAATAAAATTGTGAAATTGGAGAAGATTGATTTTGCTGCCTAATAAGCGCAAGTAATTGCTGCTGTTGAGAAAGTAGAGAATTAGAAGTTAATTCACAAAATAGGGGAAGAGAAGAGGTTGAAGAAGAAGAGTGGTGTTGGTCACGATTTTGTAAAATTGAAGCTAAAAAATTAAAAAAATTTTTTTTTGAAATTTTTGAAAAATTTCTAAAAATTTTAGAAATTTTTTTCAAGTTGAAAAAAATTTTTTTTTGAAATTTCTGAAAAATTTTTGAAATTTATCTAACATAAGGCTAAAAAAATATTTTTTTGAAAATTTCTAAAAATTTTTTTGGAAATTTTTTAAGGTTAAAAAAATTTTTTGAAAAAATTAAAAAATCACCCAATAATCCAGGCAACGCTTCTGAAGCATTAAAAACTTTTTGTTGTTGACAAGTTGAATTATTCAAATTAAATAAACTTGGATTACAATTGTAAAACCTTGAAGTTGGTAATATTAAATTAGAAGAAACAGGCGGAATTAATTGATTATTTAAAGGTAAATAAGTTGTTGTAGAATTAGTTGTAATATCAAAAGGAGACAATGTTGTAGTTGACGTTGAGGAGGTTATGGAATTTGTTGTGGCCATCTTGAAAATTCCAAAAAAAATTTTAGTCTAAAAATTTCAAAATTTTCGAAAAATTTTTGAAAATTTCAAAAAAAAATTTTTTTTTTAATTTTTTGAAAAATTTTTAAAAAATTCTCGAAAAATTTTCAAAATAAAAAAATTGGGGTGAAAATTTTTTCAAAAATTTTTTGAAAAATTTTTCGAAAATTTTAGAAAAATTTTCGAAAATTTCAAAAAAAAATTTCAACTTTTCAGGTTTTAATCATGCGCTTTTTATAAAAAATGTGAAAGAAAAATAATTAATTTAGAGAAAAAGTAATTAAATATATTATTAACTTTGCAAAAAAAGATTGATTATAAAGAAAGGTAATGGAGGGGGAAGAAAAAAAAATAGAGAAATTAATGAAAAGAATGTGAAAAACATATAAATATTAAGTAAAATTAACCCAGAAAATCGACACATTTTTAAAAAGGGTGGAAATTTGCGGACTGAAACTTGCGGACTTTTGAGAAATTTGCAGACTTTTTATTTTATGCGGACTTTACGTAATGTGTAATATGCCCATTAAAATAGATCTATATGCTTTGACTATAATACTAGGTTGACCAAGCAGCTCCAGCTTCAATAGACTTTAAGTCCGCAAATGTCAGTCCGCAAAAAACGTTAATCCGCAAATTTAAAAAATGAAGATATTGGAAGGTTTATTAAAGAAAATTGACTAAAGAAAATAAAACTAAGAGAATCTACCCTCAGTTTCTATCATAAAATACGATAGAAAAAAAGATGATTCTTGAAAATAGGACAGAAAATTAAGAGTTGAACGTCTAATGGAAAAAGATCGGGAAAAAACGGGGAATCCTGGTCATTTTTAAATTTCATAAAATAACTAAAATTCCCCCAGAATTCTTTTAATTCGATTAAAAAAGGGGAAGAATAATTTAAAGAATGCGGAAAAAATGCAGGAATGTGTTTATTATTTTCGCAATAATCTCTAGGAATTAGCGTCATGTTTTTGGTTATAAAGTAAAAGTGCGGGGAGAATTTATAGGAAAAAAAGGGAAGGGAATGAATGGAATTTTAATTTAAAATATGAATATTAATAAAAATAATGGAGAAATTAAAAAAAAAGATTAAATGGATAAAATAAAAAGATTTGAAGGTAAAAATTGAGGGGGAAAAATATTCCAAGATTTATAAATTCAAGAAAGAATTGTGGAAAATATATGAGTGTCCGCAAAAACAAAACAAGTCCGCAAATTTTTTTTACGAAATCTAAAAATTTTCTAGACGCTGGACCACCAAATTTTAGAAGAATAATGGATCGTCTAAAAATTTTTCTAGACAGAAACTGGACATATTGCCTAAGATTTCAACCACTATTTGATATTTTGGGAGGTTTGGTATTTCGGCGTTTTGGTATTACGGCACTTCTATTTTTGCGGACACTTATTCATTTGGGACAAAAAATAATCTAATTGATGAGAAGCCTTAAAAAAAAGAAGCCTTAGCCAAAAGTCATGCAAAAATTGAAAATACCCTCTAATGTTAATAAGCCAAAAATTTTGCAAAAAAATTTTTTTGATCAATTTATTAGAAAAAATTAAAATTCTTTAATTTATATCTGTCAACTTTCCTAGCTATTTCAATTAATCTTTTCTTTAAAATGACCAAAAAAATTTTCAAACCAAAAGAATGTTTAATAATTAAAAGAATTAACTTTAAATTAATTTTTACTTCCCTGATTGGAAGCAATCAATTGCTATAGAAAAGAGGGGGAGACAAAAGGAATGCAAAAAGAAAAAAAATTTTTCTAAAAATATTTTTGAGCGATAGAAGAGAATGGAATTTCTTTTTAGAGGCGGAAACAAGTGGCAGAAAATGAAGGGAGGGGAGGTGGGAAGAAGGGGACGAGGAAGGGAGGAAGAAGGAATGAAGGGGAAGGAAGGGAGGAAGAAGGGGGGAGGGAGGGAGGGTGGTGGTGGGCAGTTGTGGAATGCGCTGAAATGATTTGCTTTGTTAAATGGGAACGAGAAGGGAAGGAAATTTAGAGAGAGGAATGATCAACCCAAGAGATCAAGGAATAGAAAAGAGCAAAAAATTGGGGAAAATCAGGGAAAATCCGGGAAAGAATAAAAATGATCAGAAATTTAAGATTTTATGGACAAAGAAAAACCTGGAAAACCGGCAAAATGCGAGGAAAACCAGCAGGTTAAACTGTGAAAAAGGCACAAGTCAACGAGCAACATCGTCATCTCCTCAACATCAGCTTGTGTCTGTGAATCTAAAAATAATATTAATAAGTTATAGGCTAACAAAGTAACCTGACAAGCACAATAATGCCTAAATAAAGCAGACCTGCTCACGGATACTAATTTTGGTATCCGTATCCAGATATTTACGGCGGATATCCGCAGGCATTCTGATAATCTGTATCCATATCCGTATCTATGAGCAGGTCTGAAATAAAGTGTAAAGCAGAAAAAAATTTTTCTAAAAAATTAAAAAAAAAGAAGCCAAAATTTAAATTAACACAAACAATATTTTTCTTTATTAAACGCCAAATTGGCATAATGTATTTTTTACAATTTGTGTTTTTCTCTGTTTTTAAATTCTTCGTTTTGGTTGAATTTTTGCCTTTTCTATTGTTTGCTGTTCGGAGATTTGATTTTTTCAGGAGACCAACAGGTAAAGATTTAGTTATCAGCTGAATTTGAGCGAAGATTCGCAAGAGATCTAGTTTCTTCTTGTGGATTTATTGGATCGTGATGAATGGAGAGTTTTTGAAATTGCTTTTTTTAAATTTTTCCACTCTTTTAAGGTGTGTCAAAACGAAAGATTTGGTTCCAAAACTACACCAGCTTTAGTAACATCAAACAGGATAAATGTGGATGTTCGCTGAACAAATCGACGTCCAACAATTGTAGAGAATTTGGCAAGGGCTGTATTTGGCAAAGAATATATTGTTGTAGAGAATATCAATTAAAATCGTAGAAAGGAAGGATGCTTACAATCGATACAGAAAGTAAAATCAAATCTATAATTTATTAATCATATCAGCTAAATATCTATAATAATAAATCCTATCACAAAATAAATACACAATTTCTCATCATTTTTATCAAAATCTAAAAAATTCTTGTTTTAAATCGTGCTCCTCGTCTTTCCAAGGCATTATTTTAATTGTTGTAATGTACAATCTTTGTTGTTTTTGTTGAGGTTGTAGATTTTCCTTCTCTATCAACCCATCGCATTTTGGGCTTCTAAAAATTTTTTTGAAAATTTTAAAATAACTTATCACTGCCAGGGTTAGCTTGCACTTAACGTGGGATATTTAGGTTAGATGCCTGGCACCAGTTGGTGAAGTCTGCCTTAGTATGGTCCCTGTTATAAAACAGGTGGTACACCGATAAGGAGACAACCGGGGCTAGCTTTGCTTGTAAATCCCGAGTCAGCATGGGTTTAACTTATCTACTACTGACTTATCTGCTGATTTATCTAACAAGTATACAAAATCCTTAACATTTCCCCTCCAATGTAAGGTAAGGGGGAAGCCGTGGATGCTTTAATCACACCCAAAAAATTCTCTTCTACCTTTCATTTTTAATTAATAACATCGTGTCTTCACTAATTTCCTTCTTGCTTCCTTTCTCTTTATCATGAAAGATTAAACGTATAGGGCAAATAATTAAAGGTTGTCTCATCTCCTGAGGCCAGAAAAACAGCGAACTTCTTTGCACCGGGGCAGCAATTCTTTTAACAAATTCTTTTGCAAAGTCAATGCAATTATTATTAAGTAAATGATAATTATCTTTACGATATTTTTTACTCAATTCTTCTTTTACTTGCATTATTTGTTCCAGGGTTAAGCGTGTTGTTAAGTTTAGTCTGTCTATGAAGCGCCTGAAAAAGTATTCTTTGTCGAAAATTTATAGAGCTTAAACTCAATTTATCTAACGAGTCTCTATATTTTCACAAATATCTTCTATATCTTAAAATTTTTTCCTAAATACAATCGAGTCTTTTACAGCCCCTTAAGGGCTGAAAATCGTAGTTAAAAACGAGGGGTATCTTGGAGGTGGAGAGGTATTCTTGGGCTAACTCCCTCCATCCATTAAATCCCGCATATATCAGGGGTCTAGCCGACATGAAAAATAGACTCCGACTCAAGAAAAACGTCAGGAATTCATGATTTTCGGGAATCTGGTCGGCAAGTTCCTTTATTAGGTTGCCGTTTTCGAATCGGGCCTATGTTCGAGTCATTTTTCGGGCCTCATTTTTATCGAACCGGGCCGTTCGAGTCTTTTTCGGGCCAAAAACCTTCGAACCGAGCCAGCAATTCTATTCCCTCATATTATAAAATCAAGATCCACCTCTAATTAACTCACATAAATTTAATCCTCCACCGGACCAATCTATTAACATAGCGGACATTAAACGTTTTCCTCTCATTCATAGGGGCACAAGCAAAAACGCCAATTCTCATTCCATAATGAAATTCCTGCCCCTTAACAAGCACCCCAATATGATAAATACGAAATTGTTTTTGAACATCATATACAGCTAAACGTATTCTAGAATCATTGGGACTCATTCCTGGTTGTTGCTCTGTTCCGTCTACACCCATTTTTAATTAATTTTTTTAAAAAGAATTTTTTTAATCTAAAAATTAATATTAAGTAAATTAATATAAAATGACTATTTTGCTGGCTAGAAAAATTAAGTAAATTTAATATAGATCGCCTGCGCATTTTTGTACAAAATTAATATTACTGCTATTTTTGTAATAGAAAAAAAAATTTTTTGAGAAGGGACACATTCTTGTTCCACCTTCTTTTTTCTGTTTAAAATGCAGTCAAATCTCTTTAAAGTATGCCCCCACTAATGTCTACCTCTTGGTTTAGCGGATAGTTTTTTTAACTGTGGTTGGCCACAGGTTTGGCTGGTGGGGTAGAGAGACCTATTATTGGAGATCGGACTGAGAGAGTCATACGAGAATCGAGAGCTCGAAAAATCTCGATCTCGATAATCCGAGATTTTTGATCGAGATCTCGTTTCGGTCCAGTCTCCACCTATATTGTTCACGTTGTGGATAATGGATATGAGATAGATAGTTGTAGGATCTGAGAGATATGTGAGGAGATATAGAGCCAGAAAAAAACTTTATAGTAAAAAGTCTAATATACACCCCATTTTAGGGTACGGATTTTTCAACACCCAAGGGTGTAACTTAATTATAACGAGGGTCGGTTCTGTTTTAAAGGCAAATTTAATTTAATTTGAAGAATTTTTAAAGAATAATTTTTCTACAAAATTTGACGTTTAAATATTCGGTTATTTTTGAGGTATTTAAAAAACGTGAGTGACGTCCTCAAGGGTTTCCGTTCGTCTTTTTTTGATCTTTGAAAGGGGAGTTCAAAGAATTTTAAAAAAAAGGAAGCGTTTCTTAAGGGGCCCTTCGGCCAATTAAAAAATTAATTTTCTCTTCAAAAATGAATTTTGGAAAATTGAAAAATACCAAAAAATTTCCAAAAAATATTTTTAATAATTACTCCCCGCCCCAATTTTTGACCATTTACCTAATAAAAATTTTAAAGAGAGCAAGGGGGGAATATTTAGCGAGAAGGAAGGGGAGAAGAAATTCGGCCAATTCTCTCCGTTTTTGTTTTAGATTTTTGCTCTTTCCTAAATAAAATTTTTAATTTTATTAACTTATCAACGCGCAACGTCTTTTTGCTGGTAATTAGGGGAAAAATTAATTTTTAAATTTTATTTAAAAATTAATGTCTAATTAAATTGATGGGTATTTGACTAGAAAATATGTTAATTAATTAATATTTTTATTTTAAATGCAAAATAAATAAATTAATTTTAAATTTGAGAGGGCGTAAGTAATTGATGTTATTAAAATAATTTAATTTTTGTACCTTGATTTTTTGAAATTTTTAAAAAATATTTTTTGGTGAAGTAGGAAGAGATGTGATATTAAAATGTACATAATCTTTGCGTTCTTATATTAAAAAAATTTTTTTTTAAATTAAAAAAATTTTTTTTGAAATTTAGGGATAAAACAATGGGAGTAGAAGGAGATACAATAAGCAACTTTTGGATTATTTTATTTTTGAAATAGTTTCACTAAATTTGAAATTTTTGGACTTAAAATAATTTTTAAAAAATAATTTTTTGGTATCATTAAATAGAGCGGAAAATTAGCTACAAAATGATATGAAAAGTAAAATTTTGGGTGCCGAAAAAATAAAGTTATGAATTTTTAAAGTTGGCAAGGTTAACGTCTATCCCTCAGTAAACGACAATTGTTTGTCTAAAACTTTTTCCTGATTTTATTTTTTTTAATTTTGAGCGCAATTTTGGGTAGCCCTTTTTTAAATAATTTTAAAAAATAATTTAAATTAGGCAGAAAAAAATTATGGAAATTTTTTTTATTTTGTGGACAGCCAATGGAGGGAGTTATGGAAATTTTTCTAGAACAATAAAAAAATTTTTTTCAGTCTTCAAAAAATTCTTCGACTTAATTTTAGTTTAATTTAGCCTTGAACTATTTAAAAAATTTTTTTTCACTATTAAAATATTTTTTGAAAAAAATAAAAATAATCTTTAGTAGGGGGAAATAAAGGAACTTTTTTAATAAAATAAATAAATTTAATAAATTTTTATTCAATTTTATAATTAATTTAAGAAGGAAGAAAAAAGGCGCAAAAGAGAAAAATTAACTAGTTTAGTAAGTAAATGTTGATAAATTTTTTTTTATTTTTAGTCTTTTTTTATTTAAATTTCAAGGGCAATTTATTAAATTTATTATTATATTTTTGACGTCAGTTGTGAATCTGCCGAAAATATTTTTATTAAATTTGGTCAAAATTTTTTTAAAATATCTACCTGTGGAAATTGGACAATTTGCCCCAAAAATAAAATTTTTGGGAAAAATAAAATTTTCTTGTACAAGTAGAAAATCTTGAAAGTTCAAAAAACCTGGGCATTTTAGGATATTTAAATTTTTAAATTTTCCCATAAAAATTATTTTAAAAATACACCTCTGATAGAAATGAATATTTTCGGCTTCCAATTACCCTCTCTCAAATAATAACCCCACCTCTCAATTAATTACCTCCTTTAAGGTCTAATCCCCAAATATCCATCCTAATCCTCAAATTCATTAATATCCTTTCCAATCACCCAAATCCCACAATATCTCTTTTAATACCCTCAAAGTTGCCATCCTCGATTCCTATTAATCCAATTATGGACTATAGCTTGCCCCTACAATTTTGTTTTCTGTGACATTTTCTCGTCTGGCAGTTCCAAGTTCCGACAGTTCCGATTTCCGGCACCTTCGTCATTTCCGATTCACATTTTTTGACCTTCCTGGGCTCCCAATTAATTACCTCTCCTAACGAGAGGTTTAAACAATAATTACCCAAGGTAATCATTTGAGCATTAGAGATCGAGCTGGTCTGGATTAAGGCCTGGGGATTTCCTGTACCCTGAGTCCAGGCCCAGGCATTTTTTGACCTTCCTGGGGTTTTCCTGGACTACAGCCCAGGATCCGGTCCAGGCCTTTCAAAATCTCAATTTCTATTGATTAAAATAAAAAAAATAATTTTTCTCATTAAAAAAATTTTTTTAAAAACAACTAAAAAATATATATTAAGTAAAACAACATTAAAAATTATACAAGACATTAATTTTAATTTTTAATTAATTTTTATATTTTTTTATTTTTATTTTCATCAAATATTCCAGTTTTACGATTAACTTCTGGTCCTTTAATAATTTTTAAAAATATAATTAATTAATTAAAAATATCAAAAACATACGGCAATTAACACAATGAATCCAAAGAACGTTTAAATGACGCAAATTTGCCAGATGGGCAAAACGGCTAATTATGGGGGCGGAGGAACAGAAGTATTTGTCGTCGTAGCTCAGTTCGCAAGTATTGCTGGTTTTGTTGAAGATGGCGCCGGTACAGCCGTCCTTTTAATTTTAATTTAAAATACTGTAATATACTGTAGGTTACTGTAGGACTCACATCCTTTGGGACAAATTTGTATCTTATAGTGAGGTGTATATTAAATAGAGGGTAGGCTTAGGCTTCCCTCACCCAGTGGGCAAACAAATTTAAAAAACGTATACTAAATATATGTGTATCTTATATTGGGGGTTTCTAACATCGAGGTGTGACAAGTTTTCTGGGAAGCTAGTTTCTTGGGGGGGGGGGGGGGGTCTTCAGACCCTTGGGGGTCTTTCTTTTTCATTTTTTCTTGGCACTTGTACCCTCTCCAATGGACACTCTGGAGCCTTCTCCAATAGTTCTGGACCCTTTCTTATAGAAGCTCTGGTACTTCTCTTAGAAGTTCTGGTATTCTCTAATAGAAGCCTTGTTACCCTTTCTAATAGAAGCTCTAGTACGCTTTGATACCCTCTCTCCAATAGAATAACGTAACAACTCATGACTGTACCTGATAACAACGTATAGCGCACACTTCAATAGATTCTACATCCAATTTTAATTCAAAAGGCGCTTTGTGGTGGGAGGGTCTATTAGCTAAAGGTTCAGCTTGGAATGTAATGAAACAAGCTGAAAAATATTTTTTCGTAATTTTTCCTTTTTTAAACCAAACCATTATCCAATTTAATTGTTTCTGGTCCTTTACCAGAATTATTATTTAATAATTTTTCTGTTTTTGTGGGTGTATCCGTTTTTGAGGCGTTGAAGAGAGGGGTTGAGGAAGGTGTTGGTGTTGTTGAGGTGTTAGTTATGGTATTAGTTATTGTGGTAGAGATTGAAGAAAGTGTTGAGGCTATTGTTTTTATTGCTATAAAGAAGGGGGAGTTTAACTAATTGAGTGATATGAAGTGAAAAATCCCATTTAGAACTCTATTACTTATCCCGCTTATATCCACATATGTCTCAGACTTATCTCACATATTCCTCAATTCGTTCCTGTCTTATCCAACTCACATATTCATATATCTTTCACTCATCCCACTTATTCCTTTATTCTTTGAATTATCCCTTCATTTTTTGCTTATCCCAAGAGATCCACCTGCCCCCTCATGTATCTCGACTTATACCACTCATCCTTTTCTTTGCCTCTAACTAATTCCACTTAACCCTTCTCGGTATTCCTGCCTTATTCCAACTCTCCCTCCTCACTTGCGAGAGTCTCCTATTAAACCAGAGAGTCCCCCACTAATCCAAGGAATCTAATTTATTAAAAGTTCACTAGAATTGCTTGTAGTCTCAATATTAATGTTAGGGATTGTTGGAGCCGTTCCATTTTCCAACGATTTTGTACTTAAGGAGGAAGCTTTTTGTATTATTGAAGGGATGGTTGTTGTTAGCAATATTTTTGTTAGTATTGTTGAAGGGATAGTAGGGGATGTTTTTGGTAATACTGTAGTGTTTCTAGTTTCGATATCTTTTGATTTTTGTTTGGGTATCTTCTGTCCTCCTCCTCCAAGATTTGTTGTTGAATTATTTAAAGGTGAGAGAATGTCTAAATCTCCTGTTACTCGATTGACTTCTGGACCTGTATAAGAAAGGAATTAAACAGTATGCCTCCAGGACTCGAATCTCTTCTGTACTGGGCATGGGCTCAAAATGTCCAAATACAGAAAAAATTACAAAAGGTTCGGATGACAGAATGCCCAATGTACAAAAGGCCCAATATAAAATACCCATTTTTAAAAATGACCAATTTACAAAATGCCAGTGTTTAAAAAGGCCCAGACAGGTCTGCACAATTCTGGCTCAATGCAGTTAGCCCCCCCTCTTCCCAATCTCAGTACCCTTGGAATATAATGAAAACTTACGGCAATTAACACAATGTATCCACAACGGATTAATATTCTTTAATTGTTCCAAATGTCGAAAACGGCTAATTATCGGCTTCGAATTACAAAAGTGTTTATCTTCATAACCCAAAACACAACTCTTATTGTGTGAATGAAATAGTGCCCCAGTACATCCATCCTGATAGCACCTAACGGCACAAATCTCCAAAGATTCCACTTCAATCTCTAATTCAAAAGGGGCAGTAAAATTCTTCGGGCGGTTGGTCAACTCTTCCGCCTGGAAGGTTATAAAGCACCCGTGTTCTAATTTGATGGTGGATGGAACTGAGGGACCTGCTGGTTCTTCTACTTCGTTTATTTTGTTGGGAACTAGAGAGCTGATTGACCTTCCTACTAGAGGAATTTTTTCATTCATTAATACAGTCTTTGCTTGGTGTGCCTTGTTTCTTTTATTTTTGGGAGGTTCTTCTTCACTATTTAGACCCTTCCTTAATTCTCTCACTTCCTCGGAAGCATCTTCAAGCATCTCTTTACTTTCTCTCTTCAAGCTGGATTTTGTTCTAGTACTGTCCTCAAGGTTTTTCTTCTCCACATTTTTATCCTCTTCCTTTTCTTCCCTTCGATTCTTTCCCATCTCTTCAATTTCTTCCCCTTCCAGCTTCTTTCTCTTCGTATTTTCTTCCCTCTTCTCTTCTTTCGTTTCTTCATTCCTCTTTTTGTCTTCTTTCTCTTCCCTTTCTTGGTTTTCCTCTTCTTTCTTCCCTTCATCCTTCTTCCTTTTCTCTATCTTCTCTTCTTTCTCATCCCCCTTTCGTTTCTCATCACTCTTCTCCTCACCCTTACCCTCCTCTTCCTTTTTAATCATCTTCTTCTCTTCATCCTCCTTCCTCTTCTCCTTTCTCTCAACCTCTTCCTTCCTCCCTTCCTCCTCATCAATCTTCTCATCTATAATTCTCTTCTCTGCCGATAAATCCATATTCTTCAATTTATCTTCAATTTGCTCATCACCCTTCCCACTTAACAATTTTTCAATTTTCCTTCCGTTTTCTTCATCAAATTTATCATCTTTTATTTCGGCAACTTTTCTCTTCGATTTATCAAGTTCTGTATCTTCTTTTTTGAAGGTAGTCTTCGACTCATTTTCCTCCCTCTTTTCCTTCTCTATTTTTGAATCACTTTCTTTTCTTGTTTTATCTTTTCTTGAAAGTGAAGCCTGTCTCTCTTCTTTATCAAGCTTCACTTCAGTCAATTTTTCTTCACTTTTATTTTCTTCTTCCTTTCCTTTCTTCCTTCTTGACGACTCTTCTTTTGCGTCATCTGCTTCTGATTCCTTTACTTTCTCATCCTTTTCCTTCTTCAACCTCGTCGTTTCTTCCCCTGCCTTCTCATCTTCCTTCTTTAACCTTTTCTCTTCCTTATCTGCCTTTTGTTCATCCTGTCTATCCTTCCTCAACCAGCTTGAATCTTCTTCAACTTTCTCTTCCCTTTTTCGTTCGTCTCTTTCCTTCTTCAACCCTCTTGTATCCTCCTCGATTTTCTCTTCCCCAATCTTCTCTTCTCTCTTTTGTTCATCTCTTTCTTTCTTCAAACTTCTCGTCTCTTCCTCTATATTCTCTTCCCTCTTTTCTTCTTCCTTTCCTTTTGCCATCCTCTTCGATTCTTTTTCTTCATCCACCTTCTCCTTTTCTTCTCTCCTCAACTTTGTATTATCCGCGTCCATTCTCACCACGTCTTTTTCTTCGTTTATTTTCTTCTCATCCTCCCTCTTCTCTTCCTTCTTTTGCTCATTTTCCTTTCCTTTCTTCAACCTAGTTTCTTCTTCCTTGACTTTTCCATCTCTCTTTTGCTCATCTTTTACTTTAGCTACACTCTTCAATTCTTTTTCTTCTTTATCAACACCCTTTTCATCATCTTCCCTTCTTAACTTGGTATTAGACTCTTCCTTCCTTTCGTCTTTATCTATCTTAGTTTCACTATTCTTCTCATCTCTTCTTTCTTTTATCTTTAATTCTTCCTTCTTTCCTGCTCTTTCCTTCCTCTTTTCAGCTGATTCTTCTTCCTCTTCACACTCTACACTTTCTTCCCTTATATTTTTCTTCTCTTCCGCTTTAATTTTCTTTCTCTTCACATTCTCATCCGCCAACTCTTTTCTGATTTTTGTCTCACTATCCTTAACTTTCCCCGTTTTTTCTTCATTCTCTTCTTTAAATTCATCAATAGCTTTCTTATCGACAGAAGCTAAACTCAATTTTTCATCATTTTCTCTCCCAACTTCTTTTCCAACCCCCAAATTCCTTCTAGCCACAAACTGTTCCTTTTCATTTGTCTCATTCTTCTTCAACAAAGCAAGCTCTTCCTTCTTCAATTTATTAGAAGAATTATCTTCGTCTTCTTCTTCAAGACTTTTCTTCCCTTCTAATTTCTTCTCTTTTCTAGTTTCTTTTTCTTCAGTCATTTTCTTTCGCCCACCTTTTACAACATTCTTCCCTTCCTTTTCACCATCTTCCATTCTCTCTCTTAACTCTTCCTTCGAGTCATCTTCATCTTTTTTATTCTTTCTAGTCTTTTCTTCCAACGTCTTTTTCTTCCGTTCTTCTACATCTTTTTCTTCCTTTCCCATCTCTTCCTTCTCCGTTTCTTTTTCTCTTCCCTTCCTTTTATCGTCATCTTTTATCTTTTCCTCCTTCATCCCTTTCTTTCCAACATCCTTATCTTGTCTTATTCTTTCTTCCTTAACATCTTCTCTTTCTCCGCTCTTTTCTTCTTCAACTTTTTCTCTGTCAGTATTCTTCCTTTCTTTTTTATCTTCAATTTTAGTTTTCTTATCCATCGTCTCTTCTTGATTATCAGTAGAGAAGAGTGTCGAATCATCACTTTCCTTCTTCACTTTTTCAGTGTCTTTTGTCTGTTTCTCTTCTGTTTCTCTCTTCTTCTCTTCTTCAACATTTCCTTTCCCAATTTTCAAAGAAGGCAGCTTCTCTTCCTCTTGAACCTCTTCCTTTCTTTTCTCTTTCTTATCATCTTCCTTCCTATCTCTCCTTTCACTGTCCTCCGATCTTCCTTCTTCATCTTTCTCTCTCTTCCTATCATCTTCCTTTTTATCTCCTTTCTTTTCCTTCTCTTCCCTTGCATCTTCTCCCTTATCTTCCTTCAACACCTCCTCAGACAAGCCTTCTTTAGTCTTCTTCCTTTTATCCTTCTTTATTTCATCTTCCGTTACTTCACTTTTACTAATCCTATCATCAATACTCATCCCTGTTGTTGTCAAAACAAGTTCACTCTCTTCTTTTTCTAGTTTCTCTCCCATTTTAGCTTCTTTCTCATTCAATAAAATGTTTTTTAATTCTTTTTCTTCAAGTTTGTCCTTTTCATCTCCAACTTCCTTCCATTTTCTACCCTCTTCTTTAATTAAATCCAAGGTATGGATCTTCAAATTTCTTTTAAAGAGTTCATCTTCCTCCTTTTTAAGCTTTTTAATGGGCGGCTTTTCGTCGCTAGACTCCCCTTCCTTCTCTTCCTTTATCTTTTTCTTCTTCTCATCCTTTCCCTTTGCTTCTTCATCTTCCTCTTTTTTCTTCTCCTTTCCTTCCTTATCAATATCCTTCCCTTCATCCTTTTCATCACTCTTCAATTCTTCCCTCGAATTCTTCCTCTTCTCTTCCTTCACAATCTTCTCCTTTTTAACCTCTTCCTTTTCTTCTTCCCTTTCTCTTTTCTCTCCCTTCTCTTCCTCATTCTTCAACTTTCCTCCTTCACCCAATCCTCTTCCTTCTTTCTCATCAACTGTCTCTACCGCCTTTACCTTCTCTCTTTTATCTTCCTTCTTTTCCTTCAAAAAGAAAAAGTCTTCCTTCTCCTTTCCTTCCTTTTCATCTTCCACAGTCTTCTTTTCCTTATCTTCAAGTTTACTTCTTTCTTTTTCACTGACTGACTTTGTTTGGTTATCTTCCTTCTTAGATACCTCGATCGCCTAAAAATTGTCATGAATTATTGACCCTTATGTAACTGACCATTTTGTCTTTTGAAGGTGCCGCAATGTGCCAACCCCTTCTAGAATGCATTTCTGCCAATAAATCCAAAGAAAATACGGATTTAAACAATTTTTTAGGTTTCTCCTCATCTCTTCCAATATTCTCTTCCTTAACTACCTCCTCTTCCTTTCCTTCCTTATTTAATAATTCAACTGTATTCTTCTCTTCATTCTCCGTTTTTTGTAAAACTGTTCTTTTGACAAATTCTTCTTCTTCCTCCTTTGGTTTTTTCTTCTTCCCGTCCTCTTCCTTGATCTCTTCCTTGATCTCTTCCTTCATTTCATCCAAATTCTCTTCCATTTTTTCTTCCATTTTTTCTTCCGTTTTTGCGATAGTAGCTTCATCATCTACCTTTATTGTAGTCATCTCTTCATCTGAGGGAGGGATAGGAGGAAGAATTGTGTTCTGTTGCTGCTGTTCCACTGGTTGTTGGACCTTTAAAGGATTTTAAAATTAGAAAATTTAAATCCCAACATTTGTGTCCACCACAGGAGCAAGCGGAGCTACCGGAGGCAATGTTGGAGGAGGCAAGGTACTGAAAGGTTTAGCAGAGGGAGAGAATGCTGAACTAGTTGTTGTTGTAGTAGTAGTTGTGGAAACAAAAGATAGGGGTGTTGTGGTTATGTGAGGGGGGAGTTCGGCATCGTGAGAGACTGTGACGGGTTTTGAAGGGCCTAGAAAAATTTTTTTGGAAATTTTTAGAAATTTCTTTAAAGTCTCACTGCATCGAATACAACTAATAATAGCTCTAGGCTCATTTCTGAAGGAATAATGTCTCTGTCCTCTTCTATTGCAAGTCTCGCTCGGTCCGATTTGTAGATGGCAACGAGATTCTGGTTGTCCCAATTCGAAAATGGCGGCAGAACAGAAATTTGAATAGCAAACGAAGGCGCATTCATTTAAACTTTAAAATTTAGGGGAGAGGGAAGGTTAATTAGGGGAGGGTTACAGTATTCACCTTTGCACAGCTGTTGTTTTAGTTAATTTCAAATTTGGCAAGGTTATAGCCAGCATGTGTTCAGGCACAATTTCGAAGGTTACTAGACATCCTAGAGAAGGAAAAATTTTTGAAAAATTTTTTTGATCCCCTAGAGGGTTTATATTTTTCCTATAAATCTACCATTGTCTATAGATACAAGTGGTGATGAGAGTTTTGAACTGGGTACTGGAACAGCTTGAGAATAGTGCTGTAATAGTAGTAGAAGGACCACAAATAATTTGGTGGTCATTTTCTGAAAAAATTTTTTAATTTTAAGAGATTGACCCTTATGAGTCAAAATTTCCTTTTAAAATTTTTTTACAAAATTTTGACCATTATGAGCCAAAAAAATTTTTTTCAAAATTTTCTATAAAATTTTGACCATTATGAGCCAAAAAAATTTTTTTCAAAATTTTCTATAAAATTTTGACCATTATGAGCCAAAAAAATTTTTTTCAAAATTTTCTATAAAATTTTGACCATTATGAGCCAAAAAAATTTTTTTCAAAATTTTCTATAAAATTTTGACCATTATGAGTCAATTTTTTTTTAATTTTACAAAATTGGAACAATATTTTTAAAAAATAATACAATTTTGAGAAGCTTGAACAATTATAAAACAAAGGAAAAACAAGCTCTTTTTAAATCAGTTACAAATATCCTTTAAAACAAAAGGGAGAAAAGAGTAAAAAGGAGCGGTTAGCTTCTTTGTATAAAGGAACTTTCTCCCTTATCCGCTTCTTCTTTTTTCCATTAAAAAAATTTTTTTGTTCTTTCAACTTTATTAGGATATATTAACCAGTATATTTATTTAAATGCTTGTTTTTATTTTTTATATATGTAATGCCGATGGCTAGTTTTGTGCGCGCAAAAATTTAAAGGGATAATAAAGTTGTTTTTTATAGAGGTAATATATAGGGAAGGTTGATAAAAAAAATTATTTTTTTTTAATATTTATTTTTTATGTTTCCCAAGAGGTTATAATAAATAAATATAATAAATTAAAGGATAAAATGGTTGTGATAAATAAAAAAATTATTTTGGAGACCTTGGATTATTTTTTAAACAAGAAAATAGGTTTTAAAAGAAGGCATGATCCAGATGGAAGTATTTAAGGTAGATTAAGGTCCATAAAAAAGAGAGAGAGAAAGTCATGGTTACTGTAGTTCTACATAAATGAGAGAAAAGGTCCGTGTATCAGTCTTTGGGTGGGACTTTCGAAATTCTCCTTCGGCTCGGGTCTTGGGCCAAGAAAGATTTCGGGTCAAAAAAGGTCATGAAAGGTACAGGTATAGGGGTATCGAGTGACTCAAACCACTGAGCCAATCCTTAACTGAACACAGTTACGAACCCTCTTCTAACAATTCAACTACAAGGAGGTCGTATTTAAGTCAAATCTCTGTCTGGTCTTCCTTAGGGAAATTTAGAGATAAATAAATTTTGAGGCATTTAATTTTACAAGGGAAATGGTACATTTATCTTCAATTTAATTAGCAAAAAATATTTTTTGGATTTTTTATCAAGAGAAAGATAAAAATAAAAAGGAGAGAAAAATAGAAAACGCAATCATTTGCAAACAATAATTTGCCTAATTGTATTTAATATATCCATGTAATGATAAAAAAACTTGTTAATAAACGTTAAAAACCAAAATAAGCGGAAGAGAAAAAAGAATAATAAAAAGGTCTATAAATATTTAAAAATAAACTTGAGATTTGGTTTAGATTGAGAGGGGATTTTTAATAATTATTTAACTTTAGTTAAAAAAAGTTTAGTTCTGGAGAGGGATCGATCATGGGATTTTCTGACAGTTAATAAATCAATATCTATAAATAAGCTCAGTAAACCGCACTATTAACAGAGGCGGTTTAAAAAGCTCCAGAGCAGAGCTGCTTCGAAATTTCGATTTTTGGCGATATTTTCGATTTTAAAAGATTTTTTTCGTTTGAAACAGCTCTACTACAAAGGGCATTAAATCACTGCCCCTGTAAGCGTTTTAAATTAAATGATTTGGATTCCTTTATAATAATAATAAAGAAAAATATTTTTAAAAATTATTTTTTTTTATTCGAAAAAATATTTTTGTCCATAAAAAAGGTTAAATAACTAGTTATATAATATTTGTAATAAAATAAATTGCACAATGTAAAACTAAAAATCCTCAAATATTTATATATCCATTTCCTATAAAAAGCAAAACCTTTCATCAACAGCGCGCAACTTGCCCTTTTTTAGGTTTTTGATTGATGATAAAGATAATAAAAAATAATAATAAATTCAAAAAAATAATAAAGTTTTGTGGTCTTACAAATAAAAAATTACAGTCTGACCTCCCCTGATAGACCCAATTTCAATAAAATAATTAACCCATATATTTTTTTAGTTCAGGGAAAATAACTTTTGTGAATTTGGATCCTTCCGTTTTTACTGTCAATTTTTAAATAAAGTTTTTAATGCTCTATCGAACGACTATAGATTGCCCAAATCAGGAAAGATTTTCCCAAAGAATTCTGTTTTACCCCAATATTAAAATAAATACACCATATACAGTATTTTCTCTAAAATAACCCCCGGGTGTTTCAAATTGGATTTTCTCGATGAGGATATGTGCGACTGGAGGATTCGATATACCATTCGAATCAATACCCTTTAGAAATTCCGATTTTGTATTTTTATTTCTTCTGATTTTTTTTTTGATTTTTAAAAATTCTGTTATTCTTAAACATCTGATTTCTCCAAATATCTGTGATGTCGTTCTCTTCATTGTCCACTCGAAACCCCAGCAACAATTTTTATATCCCAATAACCATTTTTCTTCCCCCTCAATGAAATTGATACTCGTGTGATGCTGCCCAGAAATATATAATTTTTAAATTTGTTTAAAAATTTTTTGCATGGTTTTATTTGCAGAATTTTTGTTTGTATTTTTCCTCCCCCTTACTTCCTCCTCCCCCGCTTTATTTTAAAAACAGAATTTTTCTTTTTATTTATCAAACCAGAATTTAATTATTTTTTAAATTTCAGATTTTAAAAACTAATAATAATATTTTAATAATTCTGATTTTTAAATTTTATATCATAATTAATTCTGGTTTTTAAAAATCAGAATTAATTCAGATTCTGATTTTTTATGATTGATTTAATTCTGGTTTTTAAAAACAGAATTAATTCAGATTCTGACTTTTTATGATTCTGATTTAATTCTGATTTTTTAAATAATAATCAGAATTTTGTTTTTAAAATTAACAAATTTCCGATTTTCAAAATTCTGATTTTTTTAATTCTGATTTCTTTTAAATTCTGATTTGTAGAATTTACATAAATCAGAATTTAATTTTTCTTCTTTGTATTTTTTCTTTATTTACTTTTAAATTTTTTTAGACCTTTCCAACTTATTAATATTTATTTTTATTTTATCCCCTAAAGCTAAACTTTCCTTTTTTGAAGCTTTATTTACTCACTCATTTTCTTCAAGGACTATTTATTTTATTTTTTTATAACAATAAAAGCACTTTATTTTCCACCGGATGCTTTTTTAATAATAATAATGATAGATATTCCTTCTCATCTTTAATTACTTAATTTATCCTTGAGATATTTTTTACAAAAAAAAAAGTTTTGTTTATGACAATAGCAAACCTATTTTTATTAAAAAGCCTCATCGTTCTTTAAAAATTATTTTTATTCTGATATTTTTAATTCTGAAAATTCTGATTTGAAGATTCTGATTTTGAAAATTCTGATTTTTAAAATCTTGTTCTGAAAATTCTGGTTTTTTGACATTCTGGTTCTTTAATTCTGATTTTTATAAAACTCTGATTTTGAAAATTCTGATTTTATTCAATGAAGATTCTGATTTTTCTAAATTCTGATGGAAATTCTGGTTTTTATAGTATTCTGTTTTCTTAAAATTCTGATTTTCTATTTAATTTTATTTTTATAGCAACAACGCCAAACAACAAAAGCCTTTCTGTTTGCACAATACAACCAAAAATGTCTACAATTAACGACAGTCAAATTATTCTACCAAATAATACTCGTAAAGCTTCAGTTGCCGCATATTGTAATACCCATCCTTGTTTAATGCCTTCCTTGACACGTTTACGTATTCAACAAAGTTTTAGGAATGCAAAGTGAGAACTCTTTCTTTATATAGTCAGGCCTCATTATTGGATAACCCCGAGTATTAAATACCTCCAGAATTGGATACACCTCTATTTAAGATATGCTCTGTAAAACAGGTTGGCTATTGGGTGAGAGGGTTGACTAAGCGACAGTTTAATAATTATAAGATAATAAGGTCTGTCTAAAAATTAGTTTAAAAAATATTTAGGCCATTGGATGACGGAGGGGCTGCCTGGGCAATACCCTCTATTTATCATACACTTCATTATAAGATACAATTAATTTCGACTGCCAAGGGGTATCTAATATTTAGGTTTGACAAAAAAATAATTTTTTATAGACCCATAATTGGACATAAAATTCTGAAACGTGCTTCTACCCTTCGTAATGAGCTTAAAATTTTTGCTAATAATTTAAACAAGGAAACAACAAATAAATTGGAAGAAAATATTTTTCGTCTAGTTGTTAATTGTGTTGCTAACGTGGATTTTCCGTCTAAAGTTTGGAAGAGGAAATTAATTTTTTAATTTTTTTAAAATTTAAGGTAGCTTCTAATTCTTTTGCGTTTGGTGAATTTTTTGCCCAATTTTGTATTTTTGGATTTCGTCCAGATTTTTTCTCTACAATTGCTGATGCAATGGTAGCTGAATGCGTTAGGCAGGATGGGGGTGCTCAGAAGCGTTGCGAGACATTGTAAATTCTGATTTTTGTTAAATTAAAATTCTGATTTCTTAAAGTTCTGATTTTTTAATTCTGATTTTTCTTAATTCTGATTCTTTTTAATTCTGATTTTCAAAAATTCTGATTTCTCAAAATTCTGATTTTTAAAATTTTGATTTTTCTTAATTCTGATCTTTATAGATTCTGATTCTTTTTAATTCTGATTTTATAAAATACAAAAATTCTGATCTTCTTTAAATACAAAATTCTGATATTAAATAAAAATTCTGATTTTTTGTAGAATGGCCTGGTCCCTTCTAATGGAGTTTATTTTCTCTAATGTGCGAGATGGTTATTATGCTGAGGTGCGTCAACAAAGGCGTTCTTCTCTCCCTCAGCAGCGATTTTTATTAAAACAGAATAATTTGAATAATGCAGTAACAGAGAGAGGAAGTCTGTAAAAATTCTTAAAATTTTTTGTAAAAATTTTTTCTGAAATTTTCAAATTTTTGAAAAAAATTTTTCAAAAATTTTCAAAAATTTTTTAAATTTTATTTTTTAAAATATTCTTTTAATTTTAATTTTCACCACACATCATCTATTTTATTTTTTAATGTTTATTTTATAGCCATTAAAAAATCAGGTGGTTTACATATATTTTATTATATCAGTTTTAGAGCTTGATTTTATTTAATTTTTTATTCAAAAAAATTATTTGTGTTAAATTTTCCTAAATATTTATTCGATGTTTCCTTAAAAAACGATTGCTCTCAAACTGAGTCCACCACGTATTTTGTTAACATTAATTTGTTTTATTTTTTTTCCTAAATTTTCCTAATTTTCCTATGACAATTCAAGCCAACATTTTTAAATAATTTAATTTAAGCAACGTGTCTCTCTCCCTTTCAAGAAACTTTCTTTCTCCCCCTTTAAAAAACACCCCCCCCCCCCCACATATATTTTTAATTCCTTCCTTGAGTTATTTTTATTTCCAACAATTTAATTTATAAATTAAAAAAATGTTTTTTTTCTCCCAATCATATGAATAAAAATTTTTTTTTAAATTTTTTTGAACAACTGTTTAAAAGCCAAAATAAAATTTGAATTAATTTTAATATTTATTTTTCTCTAAAAATTTTAAAAAATAAAAATTCCTTCAAACACAGCCCCTTAAAAAATGTTTTTAATTTTATTTTTATTAATTTCAATTCCTCTAATTAATTTTGTTAATTTTGGCAATTCAATAATTTTTAATGGAAATTCTGGATATTTTAATAAAATTAAATTTAATTATTTGCGTATAAAAAGACAAGGAAGATTTAAAAGAGCAAACAAGAAATTGACTAAAGATGAATGTAAATTTAATTCTTTTGGGAAACCGTGGATGTTAATAGAGTGTTGTAATCAAGGATATGCGAGGGCTATGAATTTGGCTTGTAATTGATCCTGGGAAATGATTTTTGAAGGAATTGATAAATTGATTATTTTTGTAAAAATGGATATCGGTTATGTGATAACTTTGCGATAACTTTTACCAGCAACAAAAAAATTTGACGCTAGTTTAGGTTACGCGTCTCATGAGCGTTTAAGCGCCCATCAGGCTAGTGAACTACAGTCTATGGATACGTCCCATGGGCATATACTCATCATGAGACAATTTGTCTGTGCCAGGGATCCTGCCGACGCAAAAATAAAATTCCTAATTTCGGAAACCGGTAGGCAGTATCCTTGACTGTACTTCACTCATCCTGGGACCAGATGGGGCGCTTAAACCCTCACGTGACGCATATCCTAAACTAGAACCAAAATTTTTTTATTGATTTAATACAGTCAAATCTCGATAAGCGTCTCCCTCTTCTTATTACGCCTGTGAGACGTCTATCACGAATTTTATCACATAACTGATTGCTATTTTCAATTTTCACTAAATGCTTTAATTCAAAATCCACATGTGTATGTCTCTCCCCTTATTATTCGATTTAATTTTGTAATTATATAAATTTTGTAATAAATATAATTAATTTTAAGTGGATTATCCCAAATTAATCATATAAATTCCAAGTGTCTCGTGTGTACTCATCCGGTACAGTATTGGAAAATAAATTGGTACTCAAGTGTATTTTGTCTTCGCGTTGAAAAGTCTCGTTTTTCTTTCTTTCTCTTGGCCATATTCTGCCAATATCACATTTTGCCAATTAGGCTAAATATTTGCATTTTGTCAATAAGCTTGTTGGCAAAACGTGTATTTTTAGCCTTATTGGCAAAATATGACTTTGGCAGAATGTGAGTTCATCATTTTTATTTTCGAAATGTAACCGACTAAAAATATATCGAATGCTCAACAATTTAAAACGCTAAATTTAATTTTTTTTTGTTGTAAAAAGTTTAGAAACTTTTGCTTGATAGTCGTACATATCTTTGTTTATTTAGGATTTTGCTTGTATTCAGTTTCCCTTTGAACTCAAAAAATGTCTGAGGAATATATTGTAGCCGAATTTGATTACCAAGCTCAAGAAGACCAGGTTCTTTTTCATTTTTAGGCTTCTTGAAATGTGTCTTGTTTTCTAGGAACTTTCATTAGTCAAAGGAGAAAGGCTTGTATTGATTGATGATAATAAACTTTGGTGGAAGGTTTTTTTTATTTTCTTTGTTTTAAATACAAGTTTTCTGTTAAAGGCACGCAATATGCATGGCGATGTTGGATTTGTACCGAGCAATTATGTCAGGAAAGAAGGTTATTTTTTTTGAATTTTTGGTTGGCTTCTACAGGGACTCTTTCCTGTTTTATATCCGGGGGATGAATAAATGGCACGACAGTCTAGCACAGTTCATGTCACGACCAAGTGTCGGAGCAAGTTGATTTTGGGTACTATCCGATGGGTAATAGTTTGGAATTCGCCCCCCTTTTTTTAACCGTTTCCCTGACCATTTTGAGCTTTTTTGTTTGAAACATAATTTTATCATATATCATTCGAAAGCTCTCTACGAGCTCGGTCGAATGATACCATGATTGGCTAGATCTGATCATTCTTACCAAAATTATGAAGCTAAATCCTATTTGGGTAAACTTTTTGTGCCAATGCAAGTGGATAAAATAGGTGGTCACAACTTTGTTCACTTAAGTCAGATCTCGTTGATTTTAATGTCATTCGACTCAGCTCGAAGAGCTCTTTCGAATGATATATAATTTGCCATAAAATGAGAAAAAACTAAGAAAAAATAGAAAGGAAAAAAAGGGGGGGCGAATTCCAAACTATTACCATCCGATGTATTTATTTGACGGATTAATAACGAGCACGCCAGTCTATCACAGAGTTATAACCGTTGATCTAGGGCAGTATCCGATTTTAAAAGCCACATTCAAAATTGATAACTGTGACTTTCCTGGACCAGGTTATAGTATGATAGACTGGGCTGTGTAAATCAGGTGGGACCCAAAGGAACAATTACCTCTAAAATCCAAATCTACATCTTCCGGTTATTTTCTCCTTTGAGCTTTCTATTGAGTTCGACCTATTTATCTTTACTTTTATATTATAATAATTTTAATTTTAGCAAGTAACAACAACAACGCTGATGCCCTTGCTTCGTCTGATCGAGTATTTTTTTCTTTTCCAATCTCCAAATTTCTTTAAAATATTTTAGAGAGAAAATGTGTTAACTATGGCAACCGTCTTGTTTAATTACACACCTCAAAGAGAAGACGAACTTCCACTTAAAAAAGGTACAAAGCTTGTAGTTTTGGATAAATCTTCTGACGGCTGGTGGAAAGGAGAAGAAAAATTTGGAACTTTTCGAAAAGGTTGGTTTCCTTCAAATTATGTAAAGGAAGAAGAAATTGGTGGAAATGAGGAAAGGGAAGAGGAGATTGAAGAAAAAAGTGTGAAAAATGGGCAGAGACAGCAGCAAAAACAACAAGTGGGGAGAGGACAACAACAACAAAATGAACATTTGAAACAAATTTCAAAAAAAGTTTTGGAGGTTTGGAATTTTATTTATTTTTTTAGTCCGGACAAGTCTCTTTGAGCATTTTGTGGCTCGGGCTCAGGGCATTTTAAAAGATTGACTCCGTCTCTGGAATCTAGCTTTTCGGATCTGCTTCATGTTGGCTCCGGGCTCCTTGTTGACTTTGGGCGGATATAGGCTCTCATCATTTCCGTACTCTGGGCTCGATTCCTTCTGGTTTCTTAAATTTTCTATTTTTTTGGACTGTTTGTCCACAAAATTTACGCCTAATTTCTCCTCTAGTTGCCTTTTTTGGATAATGATTAATAGTAAAATAAAAATTTGTAAATTTTTAGATTGTTATTTGCCTTTATTCTTTCGAAGCGCAAAGCTCTCAAGAATTGTCTTTTTCGAAGAATGAAAGGCTGGATATCTTGGAACATCCAATTGATGTATTTCTTTAAATTTCAATTTTTTATTTTATAAAAAAATTTTAAAGGATCCAGATTGGTGGTTAGCTAGAAACCAATGTGGTCAAACAGGTTTTCATTTTTCTTCAAGTTTTTGTTTATTTTTTTCTAATTTTACAGGACTCGTTCCTACGGTTTGTTGACTTTATTTGCGATCAACCCAGTAAGTCAAATCCAAATATTGGAAAAGGTCTTTTGTAGATTAAGCGGATTTGTGGGTATTAAGGGGATATTGGGGTATTTGGGCGGATAAAGTTGGATTTATTGGGATTAAAGGAATAAGGAACATAAGACGGAAATTCTCGTGTGCAACAGCCAGATAAGGCAAAAAGGAGCAGGCCAACATATTTTTGATCTTGAGCCCCTTTTATTCGCTCAAATATTTGGATTTGACCTTCTTCTGGGTTGGCCTATTTTTGCAAATTTTTTTGAAAATTTCTTTAAAATTAATTTTGAAGAATTATATTGAAATTGTCGAAAGAAACCCTTTAAGAAGTGCATTTGAAAATTTACATCCAAATAACAACAAAAGTTCAATTTCACCATCTTCATTTGCATCATCTCCCCAGCCTTGCAGCGGTGTCTATATTGGGAATAGTAATAATCAAAATACAAATTTTGATCAGTTGAGTGGACCATATTCTCGACAGCCGTGGTATTTTTTTTGAAAATTTTTTTTTGAAATTTAAAAATTTTTTTTGAAATTTTTAGAAAATTTTTTAAAAATTTAAAAAAATTTTGCCTAATTTTCCACAGGTATTATGGACACATAACAAGAGAACAAGCAGATTTATTATTAAAACAAAGAGGAAGTGAAGGAGATTTTTTAGTATTTTTTTTATTTTTTTTAATTGAAAAAAAAATTTTTTTTTCAAAGGTTAGAGACAGCGAATCAATGCCTGGCGATTTTTCTATATCCTTAAGGGATAGCCAAAGAAACAAACATTTTTGGATTCATTATGATTCTGCTAGTGGACAATTTAATATTGGAAATAAAAAATTTAATTCTATGGAGGCGTTGATTATGTGAGTGGAAGAAGGGTTTTTTTAATTAAATAAATTCAAGTTTGAAAGAAATTACAATTTGTAAAAAAAATAAAGTTTTTTTTTGAGTTACAACTTTGTTTGTAAAACTTGAATTGTGTTTTTTATTTAGTTTTACAAATTGATATTAATTTATTGTATCGTTAATTTATGTTAGTAGTAAAGCTTTGGGGTCTGTTTGCTCGATTGTTCGAAAAATCGAAAGTTTGACCTCCATGCGTTCCTTTCCTTGTCATAATTATTTTTTAAGATCATTCTTAATGTTTAAGATATAATTTTTATTTTTTAATTATTTCAATTTTAAATTTATTTTTATTTTTCAGTTACTACATGAGTCAACCTATCTTTAGTGACAACGATGTTAATTTATTTTTGAGGAAGCCTTTACCAAAATAATTATTTTCTGTTTATACAAATTCTTTGGATATATTGGACATTATATATTTATTTGCTTTTGTTTTGGCTCAGAATCATCAAAGTTTTTTTTTATTTTTTTACTTAAAAGTTCAAAAATTCTGTTTCTCTTTATCTGATATTTTTCCTTTAAATTTTTTGACAAATTTATTTTAACAAAAACCCAAAGCATATGAAAATATTGTATTATTTGGTCATACGACACTTGCAGATATGACATTTGCAGACCCGACATTTGCAGACGACTTTTGCAGATCGACATTTGCAGATACCGACACTTGCAGATATGACACTTGCAGATCAGACATTTGCAGATCCGACTTTTGCAGATATTAATTTTTGAAAAAAATTTAAAAATCTTAAAAAATCAAAGGATATAGTATAGTATACCGGTGAAAAGGTTTTGATATAAGACCCATACCAATTCGTCTCGACGAGCTGAGTCCAACGGCACCACTCTTTTTTCCGCAGATTCTCTTTTTTCCGGAGGTTCAAAATGTTCAACGTAGACCTATGGAGCGTCGGCGAGGCGCTTGTGCAAAACCCCGCGCTTCGCGCGGGGTTTTGCGGCACGCGCCTCGCGGGGCGTCTACGGTCGCTGGGTTCTGGGCTCGTAAATGATCCTATTCCTATCATCGATGAGATGAGCATCCCAGGATTCCCCCGCAGCAGCAAACACTCCAAGGTGTATAGGTAAGGTAATGAAGCGAGCGAAATGGGTCTAATCTGCAAAAGTCGGATCTGCAAATGTCTGATCTGCAAGTGTCATATCTGCAAGTGTCGGGATCTGCAAATGTCGGCTCTGCAAAAGTCGGGTCTGCAACTGTCGGGTCTGCAAATGTCATATCTGCAAGTGTCGTGACACGTATTATTTTGCTTATTATTTTGGCTTATTTTTCTCTATAAAATTTTATATTTTTTTGGAATCAATTCTATAAAATTCTCTAAAATTATCCAAATTCTTCTCTTTATTATAAATTTATTATTCCTGGTTTTCTTGCCCCATTTCTTGTCTCGTAAAATGATTTTAGATACTTTCTCCTGTTTATTTTAAATTCCCGTTCTGATTTTGAAAAAATTTTTTGAAAGAAAATTTCCAAGAAAATTTTATTTTTTTTGGACATTTTTCGATAATTTCTAGTCGAATGACGAAGAATCTTCTTTTCGTTATTTTCTTTGAAAAATTTATTGAAACAAAAATTTTTTTCAAATGAAAAGAATTTTTGCTTATATGTATCCTTCAAAGACTGCATAAATATTTAACTTTTGAACAGTATAATATTTTTAACAATATTTCAATTTGGTTAAAATATCCAAATTTATTTTTGTTTTTTCAGATTTTTTTAGAAAAAAAATTTTTATCGGAAAATGATGACGAGGAAATTTTTTTATGTTAAAACGAGGTTTTGAGAGGTTTATTTTTTTATTTTTACTTACTAATTATTTTAATTTATATAGGCTTTTAATGACTAGCTAGTTGTGGCCTTAAAACATTGGTGGTGGACATTGGACAAGAAGACGGGAAGGAAAACAAGCAAATAATGAGTGGAATAAAATTGGTATGGTGCATGTTTTGAAGAGGGTAGAAGAAAAGAAAATAAAAATTCTCGGCATCCGTTCATCATATTTTCTCTATGTTTGGCCATTGACCCTTGACAGGAAATCCGACTACTACTACAAAATGAGCGAAAATGGAAATAGGGAGGAGAGAGAGATTGGTTAGGTTAGTTTTGTTTTTATTTTTAAAAATTTTGCAAAATGAGAATTTTTATTTTTAATTATTTAATCTTTAAACTTTGAGGTTCTTAATTTCTGGGATTTTTAATTAGTGTATTACGATTTTTCTCGGGTTTTCTATATTTATTTTTCAACCTCTGGGCTTATAAGATTTTTTTTATTGTTAGTGGGATAAATTGTTTTTCACATCTCTTCCCTCTGGTTTTTTTAAAATTTTTATTTTCTATACTTGCTTTTTTCTTCAAATTCTGATTTTTATTTTTAGTTAGAATTTCTTAAAGTCGTTCATTTTTTCTTTAAGCCATTCTTGACATGACACTTTTCCTCTTGCAAAATTTTTTCTAAAGTCTATTTAGAATTTCCAAATTCTTCAAAAATTTCTGTTTTTTTATTTAGAATTTTGTCCTTTCTTTAAGACAGGCCTACCCCTAACTTTTCTCACATATATTTTTAATTATTTTTTTATTATTACTTTTTTTTATAATTTTTTCTACCTTTTTTTCATCTTAATAGATTAGCATTTTATATATTTTATTAAATACCGCCCTACCTTGCTCCGCCTTTTGAAGAAAAAAAGGGATACACTACGGGAGGTGAAAAGGAATTGAGGGAGGGGGTTTTAGTGAAGGGAATAAGGGGGAATGTCATTCATATATCTCTTCTTCTTTTTTGATGGTGGTGGACAGCTTAATGTCCACTTTTTTATTAGTTTTTTCGATATCATTCCTTTAGGTTTGTTTTTATTTTTTAAGATTAGGGTTGCCGTTTTTGACTTATTTGAAGCGATTTTTCGAGCCTTCTAATTATCTTTGTATTTTTTTCTGGGATGAAACACAGACTTCCCCTTGTTATATTTTTATTTTCTGAACCTTTTTCTTCAAAATCTGATCGGAAGGGATTTTTTGAAGTATTTTAAGGTTCTAAGGGATTTTCCTAGAGGATTTTTTATTCTATTCTTTCGGACCAGATATGTGAGCTTGACTTGGACTTATTTTTTTGGCCGAGTTTGGCTTGAGATTTTTATTTTCTAGAATTTTTTTTTCTTTTTTATTTATTTTATTTTTTTCTTTTTAAAAATTCTTTCAAAATTTTTCCAAGATTTTTATTTTATAATTTTCCACCTACCAACTAAAAATAAAAGAGAAACTTAATCCAATAATAAGTAAAAATAGAGGGGAAGTTAAATTATATATGATGCTTTGTGTGGGTCATCTTCTTTTATAAATAAGTTCATTAGTGTTGAAAATTGATAAAATAAGAGAGGGACAAACAAAAGCTTTTTAAAATTGTTTGAGGAAAATAGGTGACCACACAAAGCTTTTTGTGTGGTCAAGAAAGTTTATTTTAAAAGTGTAAATGAGTAAAATATATTTTTAATGAAATTTTAATTAGACGTTAAATTTTACTTTGAAGATTTTATTGTTATTTTTTTCTTCTCTTTTTTGTTTTATTACTTGAAGATTTTGGCTATTTTTAATTTTAATTTTTTCTTTTTAGATTTTTTGCTAGTATTCTTCTTCTAGAATTCTTTGGTTTTTTTTCTTTTTAGAATTTTTTTCTTCATGGGATTTTCTTATTTCCAGGATTTTTCCTTCTTAAGATTTTTCTGTCTTCGTAGGATTCTTTTGGGATTTTTTCTCTACGACTTTTTGCTTTCACGATTCTTCTATGATTTTTTTAGGATTCTTCTTTTTAGGAAGAATCCTAAAAAAACTTATTTTTTTACTTTACTTTATTTTTTTACTTTTTTTTGTTTTTCTAAGGGTAATGAAGATTATTCGTAACGAAGAGTAACGTTAAAAAATATATTTTTTTAATCTTCCTTTTTTTTCACACTAAAATGGACATTCCTTTCAATTGTTTTAAAGCATTTGACTTTCCTCATTTTCTTTTTTTAATTCCATTACACCCTCCTCATTCATTTTTACTTGCTATTAATTTTCTTTTGTGGTGTGGTCAATTCCCCTAAGGAGAGGAGGGGGAGGGGATGGAGGACTTCCAGCAAAGATAAATTTATTTACTCATTTCCTTTAATCTTCTTAAAAATAAATTTTAACTTAAATATAGAACTAGTACAAAAATGGCTTTGAATTTTTAAAAAAATTTTTTCCTAAGTTTGAGGGGGTTTTTAACTGAAATTTTTTTAAGTTTGAGGGATTTTCTGAATGAGAAAAAATCTTGTTTAATTTTTAAGTTTGATCTTTCTTTTTTTAATTCAAAATTCTATTAAATTTTTTTATTAAAATTATTTTGATAATTAAAAAAATTTTTTATAATTTTCAACAGTCTTTCAACAACAATGCATTTTGGATTTATTACTACAATTTATTTTATTTTTCTTCAAATTTTTGATAGTTCAACAAAATTAGGAGAAATTGCTTTGGAAAGGAATGCTTCTAAATTGAGACTTGGACAGTTAGTATTTTTTATTTTCTGGGGGTTTTTATTAATTTTGGGGACATGGGCCATTTCGAGGCATTATTGTCCTCTATATTTTTAAATTTTTTTAAGTTTTTTTAAAATTTTTTGGGGGTTATTAATACATATTGGTGTCAAGAGCCATTTCGGGACATTATTGTCCTTCCTTTACATGCTTTTTTTACATTTCTTTTTGATTTCTTTTTGATTTTCCAATATTCTTTTCCGATATTTTTTTTTAATTTCCGTCAATCAAATTAAAAAAAACAATTTATATATTTTTTCCTTTTATAAAAAGAAGGACAATTTGTCCCCCTCTCTTTTTCCAATTAAAAAATCAGATCAAAGCATTTCCCTCTTATTTTTTTAAAGTTTGTAGAATTGGGGGGTTTTTGTTGTTGTAATGTTGGGATGAGTTTATTGAATAGAAAAATATTGGTGAGAGAGTAAGAGTATTTTTAAGGATATTTAAGGGATTTTATGGAAATTTTTTGGAATTTTCCATTTTGACCCCAAAAAATTTATTTTGTTATTATTTTCCTTTTTTTTTGAAATTTTCGGATTTTTCCCTTTTGACCACCCAAAAACGTTTACAAAATAATTTTCGATTTTATTTTGTTATTATTTTTCTTTTTTTTATTTTTTCCTAAAAATAACAGAAAAAAATTGTTCGATTAATTTAAGGCTAATTTTGAATAAATAACAAAAAAATTAATAGAAAATTGAACAAAAAAAGGAGAGTAGGAAGAGAACAGTGTGTGTTTTTGTTATGTTTTGTTGTAGGAAATGTGGCAAAAAAATTTTTACAAAAGGAGAAAAACGTTTTTTGTATTTTATAGTTATTATTTTTGAACAGGAGGGAGAGAAAAATTAAGGAAAAGCCCAGTATTAAGGAAGGGACGGAAAATTTTTTTATAAGGTTAGAAATAAGGCTAGAAATTTTTATAGTAAGGTTTGAAAGAGGAGAGTGTGGAGATTAAAGAATTATATTATTTAAATTTTTATATATATTTGGATAGGTTTTTGAATTTTAGAGAGGGAAAGGCAGCAACAACAACATATGTGCGCATAAATTAATAAAATTTATTTTTATTTATGTTGTTGCTATTTTTGAAAATTTTTTGTGTGGTGTTTTTATTGTTGGTGATAATGTGAAAAATAACGCTTCTAAAATAGGTGCCAAAAATGGCGGAAGGGTGGGAGATTATAGTCTAAATTGTCATTTCCTCCTTTCTTTTTTAATTTTTCGGCAAAAAAAATGTTGCGCAATGATTTGTGACGAATAGAAAAAAAGAGAGGAAAAAGGTGCTATTAACTAGTTGATTTTAGTGGGAGATAAAATTAAAATTGGAAAAGGCTGATGGATATAAGAAAAAAATTCTTTAATGTCGAGAGAATTAAGGGATTATTACGAGAAAAAAGTAAATTAAGTATTGAGGAGGTGAATGATTAAAGGAAAAAAATTTTTTTCTGTCTTCTCTTCCATTGTCTTTTCTTATTTTAAGTTTAAAAATTAAAACTTTTTTTAAAAGCATTATAAAATTGTAATTGTAAAATAGCCAAGAAATGAAAGAATATTTAAATAAACAAACAAACAAATTGTGTGGTAGCGAGAGATAAATAACATTTTAGCAAACAAACACATAGACAAACAAAAACAATCCTTTTAAATACCAGCCGATACGTAAACATTTATAAATCTCTGTTGTTTCCCGGAAGGGTAAAACTTTAAAGAGAGGAAGTTAAGGTGTGGCTTTTTAATGTTTTTTCTATCTTTTTCAAGGGTGTATTTTGTTGGTTTTAAATAATATTAGGTATTATAAAGAGAGAGAAAAATAATAAGTTTTGAAACTTTGTTTTGTGTACTTATCGTTAGATAAAAGATTTGAGATTGTAAAAACAAGTTTAATTGTAGTATAAAAAGTTTATTTTAAAGTTGGGAAGGTTTTAAATTTAATACCAAGTTTGTAAAACATTTTTTAAAATTTGTAAAACAAGTTTATTTAATTTATAAAAACAAGTTTAATTAAAATGAAAACAATTTTTATTTTATTTTCTAGAAGAAATGTTTGCCCGCACGAAGAATTACAAATTCAAACAGTTCGAAGGCCATGTATGCGTGCACTTACTCGATACGTACGAACAAGAAAGGCTAGAAATTGTCACTATGGAACTAATTCTGCTGGGTGTGCAGTTCGTGTCCCTAAGTTTGTTTTTTTTTATTTTAAAAAATTCAGAATTTTTCGAGAGGGGGGGGGGGAATTTTTGAGTTAATCTCTCTTTTCCCGTTGTTTTCCACCTTTTTTTGATCTTTTTTAAAGTCAGATCCCCTCTCATATCCCATCATTTTTACATAATTTTACATGACCTTGCCCTTTCACGAGATTATTATTATTTTTTATCGTTCGGCGGGGTTTATATGACCCCCCTTCACTTTCCGTTTCTCCGCATGTAGAGCTGCGGGTGGGTAGTAAAAAAACTGAAAAAAGGATGCTGTGAAAATGTATACTTTAGAGACAATTGGGTGACAATGATGGCGCGATTATTATTTTTATTGAATGATGAGAAAAAAAGGGAAAATGCCTGTTTTATAGGGGATATAGCCAAGCAATAAATTATAATATAAAAATGGGATTTGACCCAAATGATCACAATATCGGTTTTTTGGTAGCTTTTTAACGGTCTAGTAACGGCTTCTTTCATTGACACATAGTTTGATACAATAATTTCGGTTTTCGGCTGGGAACTTGGCTTTCCGTCTTTAAAAATCTGACTTGGTCCCGCTTTCTTGTTGACCTTCTGGGGTTTTTAAAATACAAAAAAACCGACAAGATTGTATATTTACATGAAAATATTTTTTCGCTTCATTCCACTAAATTGCCGACTTAATAATAATCTCTTTTTGGGGGCTAAAAAAAGAACATGATTGAAAAGGACAAAAAAATACATATATTTTTATATACAACTTTTACAAGTCAGAAAAAAATTTTTGTGTGTTAAATCGTGAAGAAATAATTGTAAAAAAATGAGAGTGATTTAATTTCTGATTTTTTAATTTTTAAACATTTCCAATTTTTTTATTTTTCAGAACATTCTATTTCCACTCAACAACAAATTCAACAAGAAGGCGTCGTGAATTGATACCTGAATGTTGTCCAGGTTGGATACACTTGGAAGGAGAAGATGGTTGTTTGAGAGGTTACTTTTTTTTGAAGAAATTAGTGGGGATTTAAGGGAGGGTTGAATGTAATTTTGGAGTCTGATGAAGGTTGGCGACAGCGTGTCGCCATAAAAAAACAAATTCATAATTAAAGGCCTCGGGGTTTTTTATCCAAAAATGTCGGATTCAATATTGTTGATTGAATTGAATTGGCGAACTTTTCTTTTTGTTTCAAAACTTTTTTTCAGAACGTATTGACATTTTTTGGATTTAATAATTGGGCATACTTGACTTCATTTGACTCATAAACTAGACTTGGGGCGAAATTAAATTTAAAATTTATTTAGCTAATTGTACTCCACAATTATGTGAAAATGGAGGTGTTTGTTTGTCTGAAAATGAATTGGAAAATTTTAATAATAAACTTTGTCAATGCCCTACAGGATTTGATGGATCTACTTGTCAATTTGGTTTTTAAAGTTTTTTTTTAATTTTTAAAAATTTTTTAAAAAAGATGTAAACGAATGTTTGGCAGGGAATGGAGGTTGTGAACATGAATGTGTAAATATTGTGGGCAGTTTTTATTGCAAATGTTATAGTGGATTTGAATTGGCTGAAAATGGTGTTAATTGTATAGGTAGTAATTTCTTTAGGATTTTTTAAAGAAAAAAAAATTTTGTCCGCAAAAGTTTTTGCGGACAGAAATTTTTTATTTTGCGACAGTTTTCTTGTCCGCAAGCATTTTCTCCGCAGAACTTTTTTTCGGACATTTTGTCCGCAGAAGCATTTGTGGTCAAATTTTGCGGACATTTTTTTGTCCGCAAAAATTTTTGCGGACAAAAATTTTTTGCGGATTCTCAAATTCTATTTTTTAGATGTAGATGAATGTTCAATATCTAATGGTGGTTGTCAATTTAAATGTATAAATACAAAAGGTGGTTATCTCTGTCAATGTCCATTCCCAATGCAATTAGCTCCAAATGGACGTGATTGTATTAAAGAAAATTCTTGTAAAAATCAAAATGGTGGTTGTGAACAAATTTGTGAAGAAAGGACAAGCGATTCAAGTTTTTGGAGATGTAGATGCCGGAAAGGATATAAATTGGGAGAGGATAGAAAAAGTTGTTTTGGTGAGGAGAAAATTTTTTAATTTATTTTAAAAAATATTATTTTGCGGACTGAATTTGCGGACACAAATTTTGTCCGCAAATATCGACCGCAAAAATATTTGCGGACAAAAATTTTTTTTAATTTTTTTTTCTTCAGTCGAAAATCCCTGTGCAATAGAAGAAAATCGTTGTCAACATTTTTGTTTAAATGCTGGAAATGGTAAAGCTAAATGTCAATGTTATCCAGGTTTTAAATTATCTGAAGACCAATTTAGTTGTGTTGGTAAGAGAAAAAAAATTTTTTTGAAAAAATAAAAAAAATTTTATTTTAAAGATATTAATGAATGTATTGAAAATGAATCTCCTTTATGTTCTTTTAATTGTGAAAATACTTATGGAAATTATTATTGTGTTTGTCCTGAAGGTTATCAACTTGGTGAGGATGGATATAATTGTGAACCTAATAGACTGGGTAAATTTTTACAAAATTATTAAATAAGAATGTTTGTGTACAATAAAAATAAAACTTGTTTTACAAATTGTTTAAAAACAAGTTTATTTTTCAAGTTTATTTTAAGGTTAGAAAACTTGAAACTTTTACAAATTGTAAAAAAAGTTTATTTATTTTTTAAATAAACTTGTTTTTGTGTTGTTCAAACAAGTTTTATTTTCTCAAGTTTTTATTTTGTAAAAACAAGTTTTTATTTTTTCACAATTCACTTTCTGTGTTTTGTCTGTTTGTAAAAACATATTTGTTTCAATTTTCAACAAAAAAACATTTTTTAGCTTCACCATTTATTTTTGCTAAACAACAATTTACTATTGACTCTCTACCACCACTTTTTGAAAAAACAGAACAACAACAAAAAAGCTTACAACCCGAACGTCTTAAAATTCGAGGGATAGCACAACATTATGAGACAAAACAACATTCTATATTGCCTATTTTAAACAACAAAAATGAAAAAGGTTTTGTTTATATTGTCCTGTTTTTTGGATTTATTTGTTTGTTGTCTTGTTGTGATTTCTAATTAAATTTATGGTGGGGGAGGCGGTAAATTTATGGTGGGGGAGGCGGTCTGGAATTTTTTTCTATTTTTTCACAATTCGAAAATTTTCAAAAATTCTAACGTTCAGATATTTAATTTTTAGAATAACTAGATTTGGCCGTACTCAACTCGCCTCTGGGTATGACCATTTGAGTCTAGGCCATAATAACGCCTCGTACTCAACTGTCGAGACTCAACCGACCCCAATTTCATAATCCCAAAATTTCATTTTAGCAGAAGCAGAAATGTCCATATCAACAGCCTGTACATTTGGCCATTTTGGTTCAGATTGTGAATATTCTTGTTCTGATTGCAAAAATGGTGGAGGCTGTAATTATTTGAGAAATAAATGTGAATGTATGCCTGGATGGCAAGGCCAATTATGTGAATTACCCTGTTTAGAAGGAACTTTTGGTATTGAATGTTCACAATATTGTCAATGTGGAGGAGCTAATTGTAATTCTATTACTGGCGAATGTTTGTGTTTAAATGGAGCAACAAAATGTGAAGATGAAAATTGTTTAAAAGGTTTGTTTTTAATAAATTTTTTAGAAAAAAATACTGGGTATCCTATTTTCCGACTTTTTTTTCTGCTGAATTTTGCGCGGACTTTTCTTCCCAATTTCGATAGAAATATTTAAAAATTACGCGAAAATAGCCTGTAGCTATGAGGGCATCTCGGTCCTTTCTTTGCCTAATTTTTATTTAATTTTAAGGATATTTTGGTCCAAATTGTTCTTCAATATGTAAACAAAATTGTAGAGATGGAAGTTGTGATAGATATTTAGGTTTTTTTGTTTATTTTTTTAATTAAAAAATCTTTTGTTTTAAAGGAATTTGTCTTTGTCCTGATGGATTTTTTGGTGATAGATGTGATTTGCCTTGTCCTGATTGGACATATGGAAAAAACTGCCAAATGTCTTGTCGTTGTTCTCGTGAGGGAACTCAAAAATGTGATACAAAAGTATTTTTTTAGTTGTAAAATAAAAGGTTGCTTCTTTTTCCGTTATTCTCCCAAAAATCTGCAAGTTTATCTCCAACTTTATAAAATTGAAACGCCTTTTTTGCTAAGGACCCGAAGTTTTCTATCTGTTTTTTAAATTTATTCTTCTTTGCTAAGGAAACGCAGATTCTTTTCCCAGGGCAAATTCCATATTTTGTAGATAAATCTTGCAGTCTAGTTAGATTGAGAATAGAATAAAATTTTTAATAAAATATTTAGACTGGTTCCTGTCAGTGCCTTCCTGGTTTTCATGGTATTTATTGCCATCAAAGATGCCATTTTGGATTTTTTGGTGATAATTGTTCTCAAGAATGTAATAATTGTCCTCGAAGAAATTGTGATTCAAAAAATGGTGTTTGCTTAGATTCTGAATTTGAAATTATTTCAAAATGTCAACCGGGCTATTTTGGTGAAAATTGTGAAAAAGGTTTGGGATTAAAATTTTTTTAATTTTTAAAAAATTTTTTGACAGTTTGTCCAAATGGAAAATATGGAAAGAATTGTTCTTTGGAATGTAAATGTTTTGATAATGAGGAAAATCTTTGTCATCCAGTTAGTGGTATTTGTTTACAAATAAATTGTCCTGATGGAAAATATGGACCCAATTGCGATTTTGATTGTTTTTGTGAAAATGGAGCAACTAGATGTGAATCTTTAAATGGAACATGTTTATGTAACGATGGGTTTTATGGCCCTAAATGTAGTGAAAGTTTGTTGTTTTTTTATTTTTTTGAATTTTGATTTTGAAATTTTTTTAATTTTATAGGATGCCCGTCAGGCCGTTTTGGTCAAAATTGTAAAAATATTTGTGAATGCCAAAACGGAGCACATTGTGATTCTAATGATGGAAGTTGTTTATGTCCGCCAGGTTTTTTTAAAAAAATTTTTAATTGAATTTTCTATAAAGGCTTTCATGGAAAATTATGTGAACATCTCTGCCCTCGTGGTACTTTTGGTATTAATTGTATGGAAATTTGCGATTGTGAGGTTTCAATGAATAGTTCAAGTCATTTGGAATATAAAATGGAAGGTTGCTTTTTAAATTAGAAAATAATTTTTTTTGAAAAAATTTTTTAGAAGGGAATCAATTTGAACAACAACAGCAACCATCTTTACTTCATTTAGGCACAGATAATTGTAATCCAATTGATGGTGATTGTATTTGTCCTCCTGGTTTTTATGGGAAACGTTGTGAACAAGGTAAAATAAAATTGAAAATTTTTTTCAAAATGTCCAACCAACAGAATGCCCAAGTGACAAATTTGGTATTCAATGTGCTGGTACTTGTTCTTGCCAAAACGGTGCTGCGTGTAATTCAGCAACAGGTGCATGTAAATGTGCACCTGGATGGTGGGGTGAACATTGCGAGCGTACATGTCCTTCTGGAACTTTTGGTGAAAAATGTGGGAAGAAATGCAATTGTGGTGTAGAAGGAGACCGAGGAGATATTGATGATATAAGGTTTGAATTTTTTGAGTTTTAAACTTTTTGACATGCTGTTATAACGCCAAAATGTTGAAATACCAATCGTCAATTTTTGGCATTTTGGCGCCTTTTGTGTGTTTGGCATTTCAACATTTTTCCATTATGACACGCTCCCATTATTTTTATAGATGCCACCATGTAACAGGAGAATGTCAATGTCCTCCAGGATTGACCGGTCATTTATGTAATGAAAGTTGTCCTTTGGGAAGTTGGGGTATTGGATGTTCTGAACAATGCAACTGCTCATCAAATGGAGGAGGAGGAAAGTGTAATCCTGTTACTGGCTTTTGTGAATGTTCTGCTGGATGGATGGGACGAAATTGTGAATTTGGTTTGAACTTTTAAAAAAATTTTTTGTCCGCAACTTCATTGTCCGCAAGTCTAGAAAAAATTTTTCCTTTATTAGAATGCCCTTCTGATTTGTATGGGCCAAATTGTCTTGAGCATTGCCTTTGTGCAAACGGAGGAAAATGTAATTCTAAAACCGGAGAGTGCTCATGTACTTCTGGATGGACTGGGAAAGGATGCGAATTTCGTTAGTTTGATTTTAGGAAAAATTTTTTTCAATTTCACATTTAGCCTGCCCTTTTGGTCTTTTTGGTGTTGGTTGCAATGATAAATGTGATTGTAAAAATGGTGCAAGTTGTAATCATACAACTGGAGAATGTTTTTGTTTACCTGGATGGACAGGAAAAAGGTTATTAATGTTTTTTTTGATTAATTCCTAAATGTCCGAAACTTTTTTTCGTCCGCAAATTTTTTTCCGCAACTTTATGTCCGCAACTTTTTTTTCTTGCGGACTTGAGAAGATGCCAAGAACTCTAAAAATTTGTTTTAGATGTGACAAACAATGTGAAGAAGGTAGTTTTGGTGCGAATTGTTCCCAAACTTGTCAATGTCAAAACGCTGGAGTTTGTAATCATATAAGTGGGCATTGTCAATGTGCACCTGGATGGAGAGGGAAAAAATGCAACAAAGGTTTTTTCGCTTGAAAATGTTTTAAAAAATTTTTTCAATTTTTAGCCTGTACCAAAGGCTTTTTTGGCCAAGATTGTGCACAATTGTGTAAATGTCCAGGCTTAGAAGCTTCTTGTGACCACGTAACTGGTCAATGTGAATGCCCTCCAGGATTTAAAGGTCTTCAATGTGTCGAGGTTTTTTTGGTTGAAATTTTTAAAATAAATTTTTAATTAGAAATGCCCTCCTGGTACTTTTGGAGTAGAATGTTCTCAAAAATGCAATTGTAAATTACCAAACCAAGAATGTGATCCTTTCAATGGAAAATGTTTTTGTAAAGCTGGATATTATTCTGATGATGATCAATGTGAACAGAGTAAGGGAAATTTTGATTTTTAGTTTTTTGAGTAGCATGGCTAGTCTAGCTCTGATACATGCGACCTTCATAATAGAAGGTCGCATGTTGACAGTGGTTAAGGGATAATCAACGTCTGGATCAAGATCCAGGCCAATCTATACGTCATAGGGCCACATGTTCAAAAAACATTTTCCTTTTTTAAGGTTGTGTTCAAGGACTTTTTGGCATTGGATGTTCAGAAAAATGTGACTGTCAAAATGGTGCAAATTGTAATATAGAGACGGGAGAGTGTTTATGCCCACCAGGCTTTATTGGTCCTCATTGTGAATTTTCTTGTCCAGAAAATCGTTATGGTCCTAGGTTTATTTTTTAGTTTTTTTAACTTAATTTTTGTTTATGTTTTTCAAGCTGTTCCAATTTTTGTGTGTGCCAAAACGGAGGGAAATGTGACCAAAAAAGTGGAGAATGCTTTTGTCTACCAGGCTTTACAGGAAGTAAATGTTCTGAATTATGCCCTGCTGGCCGTTTTGGACATAAATGTAGGGATAAATGTCAATGTGCTGATGGGTCTAAATGTGATCCAATTAATGGAAATTGTCTTTGTAGGTTGGTAAATTTATTTATTTTTTTATCTAGAAAATTTTATGATTGGAGAGGAGGAGGATAGAATACTTGTGGGCTAGCAATATTTTTGGCTCTGGTCTAATTTCTGAGCCCATTGAAAATTTTGTAACCAAGGAAACTTTTATGAGTCTATTTGGAGTCCGATAGTGAAAATTTTTTCACTATGAATTTTTGAGGATCTTTTGGTTTATGTTTCATTTTATCCAGGGTGTCCGCAAATAATATTTTTTATAAAAAAAATTCTTTTTTATTTTAGGCCTGGCTTTATGGGTCCAACATGTTTTGTTGAATGCCCTCAAGGACGTTATGGGTTTAATTGTTCACTTGAATGTGACTGCAATGGAGCTAGTTGTAATCCTTCAAGTGGTTGTTGTAATTGTCCATCGGTTTAATTTTTTATTTAAAAATTTTTAAAAAATATTTTTTTGTTAAAGGGTCGTTATGGTTCAAGATGTCAATTTGGTTTGTCTTTTTGAATTTCTAAAAAAAAATTTTTTTAATTTTTTAAAGAATGCCCTCAAGGCAGATTTGGTTTACACTGTTCCCAAACTTGTTTATGTCAAAATGGTGCAATTTGTAATATTTTAACGGGAGAGTGTTTATGTCCACCAGGATTTTCTGGAGAAAAGGTTTATGATTTCTGGATTAAAAAAATTTTTTTGAAAAATTTTTCAAGGCCCTAAGATTTTTTAAAAATTTTTGAAAATTTTTTGAGGTCCTTGTATTAAAATTTTCTTTTTCCAGTGCGAGAATCATTGTCCTTTTGGTTTTTATGGTCCTCTATGTTCTTTATCTTGTGAATGTGCTGGATATGGATGTAATCCAATTACTGGAGAGTGTATCTGTCCTATGGGGAAATTTGGAAAAGAATGTTTGGAAGGTTTTTTTTTGAAATTTTTAGGAAAAGAAAAAATTTTATTTTTAGACTGTCCAGAAGGCCAATTTGGTCAAAATTGTAAACAACAATGTGAATGCTATAATGGAGCAAGGTGTAATCCAATAGATGGAAAATGTCAGTGTTTACCTGGATATTTGGGTCCAAATTGTAAATTGGAATTGAGAGGTTTTTTTTTTTGATTATTTGAAGAAAAATGAATTTTTTTCTAATTTAAAAAGATCCTGAAAGAATGGCAAAAAGAGGAGATTTGCCTGATTTTGATGAAATAATTAGAAGGCGAAAAAGGGCAAAAAATTAATTTAAATTTTTAAAAATTTTTTTTGAAATTTTTTTTTGTTTTTACCCCCGTGACTGTTGAAGTCATTTTATTATTTTTTGTAATAAATATTTAATTAATCTTTTAAAGAATCAATTTACGAATTTTCGTTTTTATATTTGCTATAATTATTTTTTCTTCATTTCTAGCTTGTGGCAAAATTAAATGTTTGGCTCTACTTTAAGGGCATACTTTCATTTGGTCGAGAAGGTTTTTAATTATACATATCTTTTATGATTCAAAATTTATTTTTTAAGGGAGAAGAACAAGAAGTTGGACAGTCTTTTTACTAATGTCATTAAAAAGGTTCAAAAATTTTTTTATTCTGATGGGTTGTAGAATATGCGAGAATTGAAAGTAGGAAAGATTCTGTTTTAGAAATCATTTTGCATGAAATTGGTTCGAACCCAATGATTTGTTATGATAAAAAAAAGATTTACCGTTGAAGGGATTCGAACCTTGCTCATTCTCCACAATAGAGTAAAAAATATCCCGCTAAACCATAGTTGTAACTTAGTGTGGGTGAATATTCGTCGGAGATTATAAAATATTTCCTACTAAACGGGTTCGAACCCTCTCCATTATTAGAGTGAGCACTATCCCACTACACCAAAGTAAAAACTTCTTTCAATTGTCGCATATTCTGTTCGATCGATAAATGTAGGGCTGGGAAATCATTCTAAAAATATTTTCGATAAGTTTTACCAAAAATAATTTTTTTCTTTTTCTAGCCTCCTAAGTTGGACACAACAACGATACTTTCGTACATGTCACTGATCTTTCTGGACGCGAAACTATTGTGAAAATTACTGGTGGAATGCGTGTAAAAGCTGACAAGTATGAGCGAGTCCATACGCGGTGATGCTTCTGTTCAGGATGTTGCAAATCGTGTTCTGTGATCATCGTGTCGGTGATCATCGTGTCGGTGATCATCGTGTTCGGTGATCATCGTGTTCGGTGATCATCGTGTCGGTGATCATCGTGTTCGGTGATCATCGTGTTCGGTGATCATCGTGTTCGGTGATCATCGTGTTCGGTGATCATCGTGTCGGTGATCATCGTGTTCGGTGATCATCGTGTTCGGTGATCATCGTGTCGGTGATCATCGTGTTCGGTGATCATCGTGTCGGTGATCATCGTGTTCGGTGATCATCGTGTTCGGTGATCATCGTGTCGGTGATCATCGTGTTCGGTGATCATCGTGTTCGGTGATCATCGTGTCGGTGATCATCGTGTCGGTGATCATCGTGTTCGGTGATCATCGTGTCGGTGATCATCGTGTTCGGTGATCATCGTGTCGGTGATCATCGTGTTCGGTGATCATCGTGTTCGGTGATCATCGTGTTCGGTGATCATCGTGTCGGTGATCATCGTGTTCGGTGATCATCGTGTTCGGTGATCATCGTGTTCGGTGATCATCGTGTCGGTGATCATCGTGTTCGGTGATCATCGTGTTCGGTGATCATCGTGTTCGGTGATCATCGTGTTCGGTGATCATCGTGTCGGTGATCATCGTGTCGGTGATCATCGTGTCGGTGATCATCGTGTTCGGTGATCATCGTGTCGGGGATCATCGTGTCGGGGATCATCGTGTTCGGTGATCATCGTGTCGGTGATCATCGTGTCGGTGATCATCGTGTCGGTGATCATCGTGTTCGGTGATCATCGTGTCGGTGATCATCGTGTCGGTGATCATCGTGTTCGGTGATCATCGTGTCGGTGATCATCGTGTCGGTGATCATCGTGTCGGTGATCATCGTGTCGGTGATCATCGTGTTCGGTGATCATCGTGTCGGGGATCATCGTGTCGGTGATCATCGTGTCGGTGATCATCGTGTTCGGTGATCATCGTGTCGGTGATCATCGTGTTCGGTGATCATCGTGTCGGTGATCATCGTGTCGGTGATCATCGTGTCGGTGATCATCGTGTTCGGTGATCATCGTGTTCGGTGATCATCGTGTCGGTGATCATCGTGTCGGTGATCATCGTGTTCGGTGATCATCGTGTTCGGTGATCATCGTGTTCGGTGATCATCGTGTTCGGTGATCATCGTGTTCGGTGATCATCGTGTCGGTGATCATCGTGTTCGGTGATCATCGTGTTCGGTGATCATCGTGTTCGGTGATCATCGTGTTCGGTGATCATCGTGTCGGTGATCATCGTGTTCGGTGATCATCGTGTTCGGTGATCATCGTGTTCGGTGATCATCGTGTTCGGTGATCATCGTGTCGGTGATCATCGTGTTCGGTGATCATCGTGTTCGGTGATCATCGTGTCGGTGATCATCGTGTCGGTGATCATCGTGTTCGGTGATCATCGTGTTCGGTGATCATCGTGTTCGGTGATCATCGTGTTCGGTGATCATCGTGTCGGTGATCATCGTGTTCGGTGATCATCGTGTTCGGTGATCATCGTGTTCGGTGATCATCGTGTTCGGTGATCATCGTGTTCGGTGATCATCGTGTCGGTGATCATCGTGTTCGGTGATCATCGTGTTCGGTGATCATCGTGTTCGGTGATCATCGTGTTCGGTGATCATCGTGTCGGTGATCATCGTGTCGGTGATCATCGTGTCGGTGATCATCGTGTTCGGTGATCATCGTGTCGGGGATCATCGTGTCGGGGATCATCGTGTTCGGTGATCATCGTGTCGGTGATCATCGTGTCGGTGATCATCGTGTCGGTGATCATCGTGTTCGGTGATCATCGTGTCGGTGATCATCGTGTCGGTGATCATCGTGTTCGGTGATCATCGTGTCGGTGATCATCGTGTCGGTGATCATCGTGTCGGTGATCATCGTGTTCGGTGATCATCGTGTCGGGGATCATCGTGTCGGTGATCATCGTGTCGGTGATCATCGTGTTCGGTGATCATCGTGTCGGTGATCATCGTGTTCGGTGATCATCGTGTCGGTGATCATCGTGTCGGTGATCATCGTGTCGGTGATCATCGTGTTCGGTGATCATCGTGTTCGGTGATCATCGTGTCGGTGATCATCGTGTCGGTGATCATCGTGTTCGGTGATCATCGTGTTCGGTGATCATCGTGTCGTTGATCATCGTGTTCGGTGATCATCGTGTCGGTGATCATCGTGTTCGGTGATCATCGTGTTCGGTGATCATCGTGTCGGTGATCATCGTGTTCGGTGATCATCGTGTTCGGTGATCATCGTGTCGGTGATCATCGTGTTCGGTGATCATTGTGTTCGGTGATCATCGTGTTCGGTGATCATCGTGTCGGTGATCATCGTGTTCGGTGATCATCGTGTTCGGTGATCATCGTGTTCGGTGATCATCGTGTTCGGTGATCATCGTGTCGGTGATCATCGTGTTCGGTGATCATCGTGTTCGGTGATCATCGTGTTCGGTGATCATCGTGTTCGGTGATCATCGTGTCGGTGATCATCGTGTTCGGTGATCATCGTGTTCGGTGATCATCGTGTCGGTGATCATCGTGTCGGTGATCATCGTGTTCGGTGATCATCGTGTTCGGTGATCATCGTGTTCGGTGATCATCGTGTTCGGTGATCATCGTGTCGGTGATCATCGTGTTCGGTGATCATCGTGTTCGGTGATCATCGTGTTCGGTGATCATCGTGTTCGGTGATCATCGTGTTCGGTGATCATCGTGTCGGTGATCATCGTGTTCGGTGATCATCGTGTTCGGTGATCATCGTGTTCGGTGATCATCGTGTTCGGTGATCATCGTGTCGGTGATCATCGTGTCGGTGATCATCGTGTCGGTGATCATCGTGTTCGGTGATCATCGTGTCGGGGATCATCGTGTCGGGGATCATCGTGTTCGGTGATCATCGTGTCGGTGATCATCGTGTCGGTGATCATCGTGTCGGTGATCATCGTGTTCGGTGATCATCGTGTCGGTGATCATCGTGTCGGTGATCATCGTGTTCGGTGATCATCGTGTCGGTGATCATCGTGTCGGTGATCATCGTGTCGGTGATCATCGTGTTCGGTGATCATCGTGTCGGGGATCATCGTGTCGGTGATCATCGTGTCGGTGATCATCGTGTTCGGTGATCATCGTGTCGGTGATCATCGTGTTCGGTGATCATCGTGTCGGTGATCATCGTGTCGGTGATCATCGTGTCGGTGATCATCGTGTTCGGTGATCATCGTGTTCGGTGATCATCGTGTCGGTGATCATCGTGTCGGTGATCATCGTGTTCGGTGATCATCGTGTTCGGTGATCATCGTGTCGTTGATCATCGTGTTCGGTGATCATCGTGTCGGTGA